>CM041211.1:2648077-3968882 GCA_023065735.1 Coffea humblotiana
ATAAGGCAGAAATATTAGTGGATAAAGCTTTCCATAAAATTAGATGACATTAACCTGTCCTGAGTATTCATTTGCATTAGATTTTTTTTTTCAGAATTTCCAAATATTTACCTCGCCGAAGATTAACATATGGATTAACAATTGGAATCCACATAGTCCTTTGATTGAAGCAAAACATCAGAGGTACCTTGGTTTTAATTTGGCATGGTTTAAACAGTATACTCCTTGGCATGCTTTTATAGTGTAGTTGGTTTGTAAGAAACAGGATAGCAATTGTGACGGGGAGTTGTTTCAGAAGGATGATGTTTCTTCATGTGCCTATATGCAAATGATTCATTGGAGCACCTGTTTTTCTCTTATGAATATATGTTTTGGGGAGAATTCGAAGGCATTTTTGCTTGTTACATATGGGATTTATGGTTGTTCTCAAGAACTTAAATAGTGAAATCAACATATTAACTATGGTTCTTTTATCAATATGGTTTGTAAATTTGCTTTTGCAATGACTATTTATATTTTATACACTATGGAGAGAGGAATAGAAGGCTGCTTTGTAGAAGCACTATGGCTGCAGATGCTATCATTCAATCAATTGTGCAGATGATTGGGAATATTGTGTAAATTAGGAGTTTAGTTAGAATGGAATTTTGTTCCTGATGTCTTTCCTTTGAATCAGATTATAGTGCAGGAGTTTTACTGCTTTGTGAGTACTGCATATTGCTTTTTCTAATAAAAGTTTATTATTCGCCCAAGAAAAAATAAAGGCCATGGCTCGTCAAATCTTGATTTGCTCCTACGCTATTGCTGTGCCTAGAGATTGGCGATAATGTTTGAATTTGTAAAAATTTAGCCTAATTTGAAAGTTTAAACTCATCTTAATCTGTCGCGCACTCTCAAAGTAGTACATCATATATATAGGACAACCGTAAAATTACATTAAAAAAGAAAATTTTGGAAGATACCATGTAATTGTAGGAAGATAATGGAAATTATGCTTATTTGATGAATTTCTTGGAGGGCTTAATCCTAAAATCCAAAAAAAAAAAAAAATTCTATCCTAGTTTTGTTTAATAGGAAAAAAAAAAAAAGGAAAAGACGACCAAAAATTTTATGGCTTTCATGGATTCAAGTTTCCTCCATACACAGATATGCGCATCCATCCAAGTCTGCTTTGCCGAGTCCGTTCATCAACTGGGCCCGATTTCACGCGAGAAGGCTGGTCAGAAATGGACAAGCTGCTTGCCTGATACTGGATTTTTCAACCTATAAAAGGTAACTCTGACGTGGCTCAGTGGGCTTAAGAAGAATTACATGATAGGCGGCCAATCGCCGACACATTCCAGAAGTTTCTAATTTTATTGGATGTTGGACTGGCCTAGTACTAACCTCAAACCCATTTCTGCTTCGAGGTCCACAGATCTTGCCAGTTAGTTATATTCTTCTGCTTCTTGGTCCTAGCAAATTCTTCTGCGATATCATCCACTTTCTATCGAATGGAGATATCCAGTTTCTAAATATCTTCACAAGTTTTATCCATTTTTGTTTCTGTAACAAGGGAGGGAGTGCCCGCGCATCATACGGATGTTTGGTGTTTGTAATTAAAGAAGATAGCTATTTATTGGTAATTGTGTTGTTATTTTGTAGATCTTTGAAAGTACTTAAATTGGTAGGAGAGTAAGTAAATAAAGATAAAAGTGGAATATCATACTAAATGATATTGGGTTTGTTTGGATACACATATTATTCCAACTAATATTTCACTTGCATCATAAACACATTTCCCAACTCACCTTTTTATATTCCCAACCAACTTTTTATCTCACATACATCACATCACAAAAAAGTGCTACAGTAATTATTCCAAATAATATTTCAAATAACACTCTATCCAAAATAATATTTCATAGCACATGTTTCAATAATAGATTGTCTTCAAAAACCATTTAAGTTTCCATTTCTTTAGATTATTATTCAACTTACATTTCACAAATTACGGGTAATTTCATTAGCTATATGTCTATTATTGGGGTTAAAATGTTAATCAACATGTTGATCAATAAGGAAAGTCATTTAAGTTTCCCTTTTTTCATATTATTATTCAATTTACATCTCATGGATTATAAGTAATTTTCATTAGTTATATGTCTGTTCTTGGGGTTAAAATTCAAAGCCACACTCATTCTTATATAGTGTGAGGTTTTGTTTTGCATCTTTTTGGTTCATCTTTTTATTTTTTTTGCAGCAATTTTAGGTTTGTTTATCTGTATAAGAAAGCATTCATTGTTCTATTATATAAAAAAGTACTCATTGAAGTTGTTTGCTTGAAAGAGTTTCTACAAATTCATCACTTCATAAGGAAATCAAACCATTTCTATTACCTCTGCTTAATTAGAAGATATATGTGAAACACTATCAATATGAATGGTTTAGAAGGTGTTTATTCTATTAATTAATTAGTGGTTAAACAATTCAAAACTCAAATCAGCAGTATACCATGTAACCTACCAATTTACAATGCTTCACTATCAAATTACTATCAAAATTAATTCTGTATATGAATCATTCACTACATGCAGCAAAACATACACCATAACTGAACTAATTAAGATGTTTTTTTTTGCTTACCTTATTATAGATACCTCTCAGAAAACTTTTTCGTGTAGTTGTTCCAAACATATTACAATTTGTGGAAAAATCATAACCACACCATTCAAATTATATAGACCAACCAAATTTGTGGAAAAATCATAATATTACAATTAAATTACACAACTAGATTTTCAAAATTTGCTATGGAAGCAGTCACCCAACACTACACACCACCAAACCCACCCAAGTAAACAATAAAATTAAGGAACAAAGCTCACCTCAAGTTGAACTGCCAAAAATAATTTAGCCTGAAAACCATTTTGGAATGCAGAGTATAAAGGTAGCAAAAACAATTGAATATGTTTTCTTCGGTTTAATTGGGATCTAAATGGCAAAGACAATTGAATATGTTTTCAATTTGTATTCATTTCAGTTGCACAATAAATACCACACTTCAAGTAAATGTGTCTGTAACACCATTTAAGTAATTACACCAATATATAAACTTATATGACTTGTACCCGATGCAAAAATGATTATAAATAATTCCACATACCAAAAAATATCCAAATGTCTTCACAAATATACGCTTTAAATGTACAAATATAAGGAGATTTTTATAAAACATATCACCATCACTTGTGCCAGAAGCTAAAAAATAAACTCCACATTATTTCCATATTTCAAAAATGCCCCAATCTATGCTGTTGAAATTTAAAATCTCTATTTGATCGCAGCTCATGCTTGCAAGATTTGAAATTGCACTTTAAAAACCAAAGGGCAAAAGAGTCACGGCCCGTAAAACGAAGACCATGAAGTTACATCAGAAATTAGAATTGCAGAACAAGTTGGATTCTAGGAGATGCTGTCCCACTGACAAGCTTTGATTCGACACCCTTTAATTGCTTCATGAGACACGAAAGGTTCAATGCAATACGTGTGCCTTTTGACCATGAGGAACACCAGAAAAAGAAAAAAGTTCATTCAAACACACCCTTAGTCCACACTGCACTCGTTATTCAACGTTCAAATTTCAATTTTTCAATCCAATCAGAGGACTTTATTTCCACTCACTGCACCGCCAGCTAACATCATGATTCTAGAAAACGACATAGAAATTCATAGAAACAGCACTCTCATTGGATGCTTTGCAACAAAATACTTGTAATTAGGATTAGGATCATCAGACTCCACAGTAGGATTAATTTGACACTTGGATTTTTGCCCCTCCTCTGTCACGCAGAATAGAAGATACTTGAAGGGATCGAATGGCTTGTACTGCAACGGATGCTCATCATCAACTAGCTTTTCTGGTACTTTGAACCATCACGTCCCCTCAATGAATGCAAATAGGCTTGAGGGAATATCTTTCTTCCACTCCCTGACATTGTTACCCCGATGAAGTGGAGGTTCGATCCTGCCATTAGTCCATGCCCTAGAAAGGCCAAATTAAAAACAACATTTAGATTGAAAATTAAGTCAAGCCAGTTTTAAGTATTACAACTAGCGTAGATGAGTTAAGGAAACCTTCGTTTAGTAACTAAAATTAAGATTCAGGAGTTAAGAGGTTTTGAATTTAAATTTTCCGTTCCTCCACCACCCTTCTTAAATCTTACGTCTCACCGGTTTTTTTTTAAAAAAAATTGTAGAACGAATGAAGGAATGGGATGTGGCCATACCATACATACATCCCCCGCCATGACAATGAAAGAAGAAGGAGATAAGGAAATCAATAAGCATCCAGTCCGCCATTCTTGGTCCATGATCTCTAGACCATTTACTTGGTGCTTGATGAAGAATGGACATGAAGGTCTGGTCGGCGTGAGGGAAAAAGACCGACATTGGCTTTCATCTTCTCGGGGCGCCCTGTACTTGATTAGCCCTAAGAAGGTAGTAATGGATCCGAGGAGTGATTCACACTCCTTCTCTACGCCGTAAGTCTCTGCCACCATCCTCATACACCACATGATTTAGTTCAGCAACAAGCTTTGAGTACGAGAGTGCTGTTTTCACTGTTCAATTCAAGAAATCATAGCTCAAAAAAAGCACTAGCAATTCAACATGTCAAGTGAAGTAACCACTCCACTGATTAACTGATAGCATACAAACACACACACGCATTCACACACTTATAAAGGAGTACAACCTAAAATGATTGTTTCCATTGGGCCATAATGCGTTGGTGAATCTCTGAACTCCCGTCAACAGTGGGTGGCATTTTCGATGCCCAAAGCTTCGAGCAAAGGAATTCTACGGTGTTGCCATATAGCCATGAGAAGGCGAATCAGAAGTGTTGAGGACTTTGGTTTCCGTCGGGAGTTCAAACAAGTCCTGGGATGCACGAAAGATGGCCTGATGAAGTTCCAAGGAAACCTTATCGTAGTTTCGCTATGAAGCAGCCATACTCTTCCAGCGCTCGAACAACTTCTTCCCGTGTCGATAGCCAACAAGTAGAACTGGCATTCAAGGTTTCCCCAGTGAAATCTAGAACAGGAAGCTGGTTTTGCCTTGTTACAGAACCCATGAAAAGAATCGAGTATCCTGTTACAGGTAGCTGGCTTTGCTCCGAGTTTTCCTAGTTTTAGAAATGGCAAAGGAAAATCTTTGGTCTATGCTAATGGCTAAGTACTACTACCAGTCAGTTCACGCACAGGGTAATTATCATTGGCGGTGGTAATGGGTGTCATGGAGTGGAATTGCAATCCGATGGGCCATGAGGGACCCCAATGTAATGAGAAAATTATTATGAAAAAAAAACAAATGAAGAAGAAACTCTCCTCGTAATAATCATAGCCTGTTTGGCTGTTTCAGGATTAAGTGAGTCACAACTCACAAATGATATATTTTTTTTAGGGTAACTCACAAATGATTCAATGCTCCACTCTTTGGCTTCATAACAGTTGTATTTGAAATGCTTTCTGTCTTTAATAAGGCACACCATCTTTGTAACTATAAAACACCACACACACACAAACACAGAGTCGCGTATCTATTCCCTTGTATTTAAACAAATTTATTCACCTTTTACGAGAAAGGGGTCTATCTTCAAATGGCTTCGAAAGCAACAAGGTTTACCTGAATCTTTCAATCTTTTTGAATAATTTTGATGATGTGGGTCCTCAAAATATTTTTTGGTTCATCGCAATATATTATTCAGGATTCATGATCATGATTTCTGTAGGTAGGGTTTCCTTCCTTTCTAATCTTAAAAAAATCTCCTTTTCCAATTTCATAGTTTGTAAGGACCGAGAGTAGCTCCCGTACTCTCCAATGCTATATTTAGCTAGACATGTTAGTAGAGTTTGGGTGATATCCATTGTTAACAAATTTTTTTTTTTCCTTCAGTGGGGGTATTCGAATGTATTGGCAATCCAACTAGTCTTCTACTGGACCTGGCCCCGCCCCCACCAGGAACCAGAGGGTTTGTTTGGAAGGGAATTATTTGTCCAAATTTATTTGCTGACATCACCATTACAATTTCCAATACATCTTTTTATATTCTCAACCACCTTTTTATCTCACATACATCACATCATAAAAAGTGCTACAGTAATTATTCCAAATAATATTTCAAATAATACCCTGTCCAAACAAACCCAGAGATTATTAACAAGGCGAGATTCGACCATATGACTTGGGGCCTAATGAGGACATCCCACAGCCAATCGATTTACGCCCCACGGGCTGTTAATAATTATTTACGATTTATCTTTTTTTTATGCTGACCATGTATTCAATATTATCATTGAACGTATAATAATTAATTTAAATTTGAATTTAAAATCTAAATTTGACATGACTCTATGTGTTTACACTACTGATACTGGGTGCATTAATAAAACTAAAGTCTAAAAATTGAAATTTAAAGTATGAATACCTTAAGTTGCTAATTTGTTAAGCATTAAATACGATACATTTAAGCGTACTAATTTTTTAAAACAAGTTTTGTCTAGAAATTTTAGTGCTATTTAATTAATTTAGATGTTCTATTTTTTTATTATAAAATGCATCTAAATATATTAATATTTGAATTCATTAAATTTAAATACTTAATTGAATTATCAAATCAAGTTTATATAAACCTATTCGTAGAGGTACATGTAAGTGATGAAAATCAAAACGGATTTGTTGTACGAGCCCATTAATTGCCCAGAGTGGGCAACTAAGTTGAGTCAGACATTTGAATTCATCTATTTAGCAGGGATAGTTCGGGTTTGTCGACGTGGACAACCAGTAGAGGCCAGAACACCGAATTTATAAGCCCCGACTAAGACACCGCAACACATGACCAATTTCGAATCACCTTCGGCCCATTTTGGTTACCATTTTCAAGCAGGCTGCCTCAAATATCAATACTTAGTGTAGGTCAACCCCAGGTCTAAGCCTGTCAACGGCCGGGTCCGAGTCGAAATTCATTATTCTGAATCCTCAACCCGGCATACTATATTGGATCTGATACGACCCGTTTATCGACGAGTCTTCTACTCTATGTTCCGGATCCGAATCCGACGGGTCTCAGATTTAGGTTAGGTCTACCCGAAAAAAATCTATCAAAACTTACAATTTCTAACAAAAATGAGAAAAATATATATTTGTAAACTAATTTCTAACTAATACAAAAAAAATCAAATAAAAAAAGAAATCAAATTGACCTTACTCAAATACATCACCCTAATCAAATTATATTGATAAATATATACATTTTAAATTATTAATTCATTTATATCCGGATTCGGGTTGAATACGGGGCGGATTTTTTTTTTTTGTTTGGCAAAACGGATCCGGGTAATGGAATTAAATCCTTACCTGTACCCGGAATAATTTGACGGATCCGGTCCGGGTCGTTGACAGGCCTCGCCAGATCTCCTAAGCAAATCCAAATTGTTGTCCCAAAAATATATTCACTGTGAATTGAATTGTTTAGAGTAAATTATCAGAATCCGTTTAACTGTGCGTGGTTTTTTGCGTGTTTGCCTTAGGAAAAAAATTAATATTTGTTCAAAACTATTATTTTTCCAAAAAAAAATCTAATAATATAAGTTTATTGGTTATTTTTTAATTTATGAGTGTTTTATAGTGTTATCGTAAATAACTAATGTCTTATTTGATAACCCAATTCAACACTTAAATTTAATGAATTTAGATCTTAATATATTCAGACCATTTGATAACGAAAAATTGAACATTCTGAATTAATTAAGTGGCCACTGAATTTTCGAAACCAAATTTGTTTCCAAAATCAAGTGATAAGTTATTTACTTATCATTGAATGTGATAGGCCATTCGAATGCATTAGATTTAATGTTTAGCAATTTAATAACTTAATGGATTATATTTCAGATATCAGATTTCAATTTTTATTAAACAACAGTCTAAGACTTTCTATACCTTCAAAACAGAGCTGCCAAAATAGACCCATCAATCTAATGCGAACTAGTCAAAGAAAGGACAAAAAAGGAAGAGAGAATTTATTCTCTAGAAATCAAATCAAACTAGTCAAAGAAAAGAAAAGAGGACGCTTGTGGCGATTTTCTATTGAGAGGACCAACTCCAAGATAACAGCACAGCAGCCAAAAAGATTGGGAAGACCTTCTACGATTCTAATATCGGAATATTCAACAGTCAAATGGATGGAGGACCCATAGATCTTATTAATTTGGGGAGGTTCCATTTCTTAAATTTCAAACCTGTCCCTTAACTAATACGACTAGAACATTTGCTGGGTGTTTGCTAAAATTGCATTCTTATTCTTAGTCAAAATCTGCATGGAAATGAAACAGGAAAAGGTGGCTTGTGAAGAAAAGTTGTAGCCGATCAATGTCGTGTGATTAGTCACAGCAAAATCGAGGTGGTGTTTTGAGAATTTTTTGTGAGGACAATAAGGGAACCTAAATATTGCGACCATATTTTATTTCAGCCAACTCCTAAGTTTTCAAATGAGTCTGCTTAAGCCCGAAGACCATTCTCAGATAACGAGTCTCTAAGCAGGACAGTACAAGCAATATTGCTGATCCGGGGGTTAATCTCTAAACAAGTCAGATCATCATCCAATTAAAAAAAATTTAATTCCTTCATGGCTTTGTTTTGTGTATGTGGGTTGATCATGCCGCTGTTAACTTGTTTACTTTGCATGGAGCATTGACATAGAAAGACAAAAGAATTTTAGAATAATAAAAACAAGATCTTCTGTCTGTCAGAACTCAGAATGATAATTGAGCTCGGAAAAGACAAAGCTTTTATGCAAAATTGCTGACTACCATTTATTATTACCTTAAATTAAGCTTGATCGTTTACAAATAAATGAATAACATATATCACACACACTGTATATATATATATCTATGTATATCCACCGAGTGGAGTGGGGTGGGATAATGCTTCAAAATGCCCAGCCCTTTTTAAATTGAGGATTGAGCATTCAAGCAAATCTATACACACATATTTTTTATGCTTCCAAGTGTCTTGCTCAGGAGATGAATGATGATAAACCCAGCCTCGCTTCCGCAATTTTGTTATGACTGCGTCTTTTATCTCCTCTGGAAGTTTGAAAGTTTTTAATGGCGTAGGCAAATATGAAGGCAAAAACTACTGGCAATCCAACAACTACACCAGCAAACAGCTGCGAAGAAAGTCATGTTTGAAACCAAAGTAACTTCTCAGGTAATCTTTAATAAATTCGCCGTTGTCTTGAAGACGATCAGTAGACAGATCTCCCCATTGGGATACAAATAGGCCATACAGGCTCCAAGCCACGGGACATCCCCAGTAATACCATCTCCACCAAATAGGAATCCTCTGTTGTTTTGACAAGAAATTCAGAATTATTAAAAAGAAAGAAAGAAAAAAAAAAAAAGAGAGTAAGATTTCTTGCTTTGCTTTGCATGCGTGACTACTATGGAAAGAAATGATGATATTTGCACAACTTACCGGTCGGGGGATGAGGAATCCAGAAAAGAGATTCCATCCAGCATAAAAGGCAGATGCGACGACGGCAGAAATGTTGTGATTGGGAGTGACAGACACAACCATCATGCCATAGAAGGTGAAGTACAGTAATGTGAAGTACATGAAAAACAAGTACCAAAAGAATTTCGCGGCGGTCCATTCAAATCCAATCATAGCGTAGGTAATGACAGAATAGAATACAGCTTGTTTGAGGATGTAAAAAATCTCAATTCCAACCTGGAGACAGCAAAACAATTTATCAGAAAAAAAAAAAAAAAAACTACGCTCGTGAAGTGCTATGCAACGTCTGATATTCAGGAAATCGGTTCACCTGTGCAAAAGCATAAGGCAAGGCAGAATACATTCCGGCTGCTCTCTCTCTGTAGAATACCGTCCGTTCTATAGCCACCACAGGTTGCACTGCTGAGGAGTTTTGCACCCCCAGGAAGAGAACAGCAGCATACATTGAACCCATGGCATTGATAAGATCTTGTGTAGTGTCCCTGCGTTACAACAAGCCAATATGTTTAGTCGATGGAACTTGTGTCGAAATCACGCTTCACAGGTTCTTTTCAAGGCCACATAATGTGAAGCGCTTGTTAACTTACTTTCTTTTACCCAGCTTCCAGAAGATTGTCCCAAATGACAGAGCAATGAAGGAGGTGAACAAAAATCTCACGGCTGTATAAGGTGGATTGCGCCAGTATGATATGCGTTGTTTCCAGAAGCAAGCCATGCATTGCACAGAGAACGGCTGAGAGTACTTGGTAGGGAAGTAGAGGTCTTTTGTACCAGGGCGCGGGCTATCTAGTTCATGAATGAGTGCTTTGTTCCTCCTGGAATTTGCAACATATACAAGTAAAGAAGTGCATGCTAGATTGATAGTGTATTCTGTCATTGAATATTGGCGGCCCAAAGTAGCATCATCTGATTTAGAGGCAGAAATTGACTGTTAAATAACTAAACTGACCTGTATAAATCAGAGTTTTTATAGATCTCAGCAAAATCGACTCCCAACATAAGTTCTTGTGCTGAAGCAGTAACTTCCAACATCCAGGTTGCTGGGTTGTAACCATCTTTGATTTTGCTGACTCCATCAATTGCCTGAATTTGAAAGAAAAATGAATATGTAGGGTTCTAATTTGGAAAAGAAGCTTTTCAAGTATTACATGTTAATCAGAAACTTACCTCAAAGTACTTAATTAATTCGATGGAATTGTGGCCAAGCGGCCCGACATATATTTCTTGGCCTCCTCGCTTCAGAAGGAATAACTGCAGAACCATGTCCAGTTTTAGTAGTTCTTATTAATTCGAAAACCAAAAAGTACTCAAAGTTCTGAACAGAAGATTACCTCATCGAAAGCTTCAAATATGTCAATGCTTGGCTGATGAATGGTGCATACTACAGTTCTTCCAGTGTCTACAGTATTTCTCACAGTTCTCATCACAATTGCAGCAGCTCTTGCATCAAGCCCTGAAGTTGGCTCGTCCATGAATATGATTGAGGGGTTAGCCACAAGTTCAACGGCAATAGTAAGCCTCTTGCGCTGCTCAGTTGAAAGACCGTTGACCCCTGGGAGCCCCACAAGTCCATCTCTCAATGAAGTAAGTTCCACAAGTTCCATAACTTCGTCAACGAACATCTGCAGATATTAGTAACATGAATATGCAGCCAACACCCATTAGCAAGGTTTCATAAATTTGTCAACATTTTGATTGTTAAGCCAAAACAGATGGGATACAAACCATTCTGGTTTTAGCATCAACTTCTGCGGGCAGACGCAGCCAAGCTGAGTAAACTAGAGACTCATAAACAGTAACGTGAGGAGAGTGGATGTCATTCTGCTCGCAGTATCCAGATATCCGAGCAAAGGTCTCCTGATTCTTTGGATACCCAGAGATTGTAACGTTTCCTTCAATATATCCGCCAGTTTTTCTTCCAGCCAGCACATCCATTAAAGTTGTTTTACCGGCTCCACTGACACCCATTAAAGCAGTTAGAACACCAGGCCTAAACGCTCCACTAATCCCCTTGAGAAGCATGAGTTTATCTTCAACAGCACCCTGATCTTTCATTGCCTGCAGGTCATTGAAAGAATTAAGCAGTTTTTTCAGAGATGGATACTTCAATGACTAATTATTAGCAGTAGCAGTAGCTGCTTATAAATCATCAACACAGGATTCCTCTCAGAAAGTTTGAACTTGTAACTTGTCCAAGTACCTGTGGCATGTCAACTGAGTATCTTATGTCATCAAAGGTAATTGAATGCGGTTCAAATGGAAGAATCATTCCTCTTCTCCGATTCTCACTGGACTCAGTGATGGCATCTGCCCACGTAAAAGTAAACCTTTAGAAACCACACAAGGTAGAGGCATCATTACATCCATAGGCGTCATTACATCCCTATGCAACTTACCTACGGAGCCATCTCTTTGGCCAGAATTTTCAGTGTTTTCACTTTCTTCTGGTAGAACAGCTTGAGGCTTCCCGAGTGCTGCAAAAGTTTTGTCTAATTATTAGTACCAGACCTTCAAATGATTTCAAAATACTAAACAAAAACGATACTCACGCTGAAGATAAGTGAGAGCGAGGGTATAGAAGAAATTTAACAGGAGAATGAATCCACCACACGCTCCAAGTCCGATCCAGTACCAGTATGATTGAGGGAAGAATCCTTTGGATTTCAAGACTTGAGCTCCCAATGTTTCACTTGTATTTGGCACAATCTATGCGAGTACAGAATATAATAAGAAGTTAGTCCAAATCCCAGATTCAGAAATTCAGGAACCATGCAATTGCTGAGCATAGTAATTTACTTGTCTCCAGTGCTTTCCAGTAAATTCGTTAACAAGAATTGCATTCTGTGCATACATCAACGGTGAGGACCAGTAACCCCACAACCACCATTTCTTCACTTGATCTGCATCATTCCATAAAATAAGAAAAACAAAAGCAAATATCAGTCACTTTTACTGATTATGAGGAGAACAGAGATTTGACTTTTGAATTCAGAGCATTACCTCTTGATAAGACAAATCCACCCAATGCAAAAAGCAGCATCAATGCGAATGTCCCAAATGTGTTAGCCACAATCATGTTCCTGGAAGCTGCCCCAATGAATCTAAACAATGCTGATGCTACCTGATTTATAGCGACCAGTATGAGGTAGTGTTTGAAAAACCTGCAGCAAACGTACCGGATATGAAAAATGTGGACCTTTATTTACTATAAAAGTTACTGAGCAAAGTTAGTTTGACAGTTTACTTTACTATAAAAGTTACTGAGCAAAGTTACTTAGGTAGTTTACCTCGCAGGGCTTGGATCAAATCCAATGACATAGTAGGTCATAACTACCCAAACAGCAACTTCAAGAAAAGTGATTGGTATCTTGAGAATCCATGTGGGCAGAGCATATGACCACGCAGGGAAAAACCGGAAGTCCCTTTGCTTGAAAAAGACCGGAAGCTTGAGAATTGTCATCGCCAGTTCGGACATTCCATTAAACATGACCTGAACGACCGCGAAAAATAGAGCACCAAGATATATTCCTCCATCAGTAACATTTCTTCTTGGCATTTTAGTCCTAAAGAACACTGTCATTCCGATTAGGGCCATTATGATTAGCTGAGAGAGTTTGAAAATGTAGATAAAGGAGTTTCTCTTTATAAGCAAGAGTTCTCTAGCGGAGTTGGCTTTAAAAATCTCTTTATTGTTAACACCATAGGTTTGGGTAGTCAAAGCGGCTGGATGACTTTTGCTCTTATCAAACGGTGTTGCAAGTTCATTTGCTAGTGTCCTTCCAACATGGAATGATTGGAATGACTCGGCAAATTCAGTTGCGGCTATATATCTGTAGGGTTCGTCTCTACGTGCCCAGTACTGCCGCTGATCTTTCTTTGATGTAACCTGCACAAATATGTAATTTTATGTTATAACCGGATAAGGGGACTCAAAAATCGATGTTATTATAAATGTTTATTTTACAATAAAAGCATACTTCTTGCAAGAAGTCAGCAACTCCTTTTCTCTCCGGGCATCGGAAACCCATAGATTCAAAAAATTCAAGAACATTTTCTCGGGGGCCCTGGTAAACAATCAGGCCATCGGATAAGAGGACAATATCATCGAAGAGGTCATATGTCTCAGGAGCCGGCTGCAGGAGTGAAATGAACGCAGTTCCCTTCATAATATGCACATATTGTCTGAGGGAATTCACAATCTGGAAAGTAGTAGAACTATCTAATCCAGTTGATATCTCATCCATGAATAGTGCATTTGTCGGTCCAACAAGCATTTCACCTGAAATTTTAAGTAATCCATCAGCTAAGTTTAGGGCTGTAAAGTCTAAACAGGGCTTGCTCTGGTTTATTAGACGTATGGTTCAGTTTTTACCTGTTGTCACACGCTTCTTTTGTCCTCCAGAGATTCCTCTCAGCATTTCATCTCCCACCAGAGTGTCTGCGCAAATTTCTAGTCCCAAAATCTGCACAACAATGAAAAAATGAGTACTTGTTTCATGCTGTTGTAAGACTAAGAGGAATCTAACGAGATATGGTACCCGAAGAACATAATCTGTGACAACAGTTGCTTCTTGGCCTTCAGTAGCCGCAGACTGGAATAACCAAATAGAATATGTGAATCACTAAATGGACAAAGTAAAATTGCTTTGCTGATTAGTTTAACTAGATTAGTTCAACTATTACTAGTGTTATTTCTTTCTGACCTTCATGTATATATCAATATCGGGATCAGGCTTGATGTTTGCTGCTTTTTCTCTTCTTGACAACTCCGCCAACATCTCTGCAATTTTTTTTTAAGAAGAATGAATATACTTAATCACCAAGTAAACATAAAAGGACATAAAAGAGCAAGAAGTAGGAGTAATCTCCTGACTAACCATAACGAGATCCAACGCCTTGGCACCTGGCAGAAAATGCTAGAGTTTCTCTCACAGTCATTTCTCCAATATGGAGATCATGTTGACTAACATATGCAGCAGTTCTTTGGGGTACAAATTCATTCATGCCATGCCCATTGTAAGTAATCCTTCCAGAAAACTGGTGTCAAAAAAGAAAAGACCTTAGTGCTTTCAATTTAGAAACGCGATTCCTAGCTTCATATCGGACGTTAATTCCAGCAGTGTAGTTGCTGTAGATTTACCTTCAAATCGTGGTCAAGCTTTCCAGCCAAAGCCATCAAAAGTGTTGTCTTTCCAGACCCTGGAGGACCTAATAGTAATGTCATTCTGCAAAGACAAGATTAAAGAGTTGAACAAGAGACAACTGTCTTCAAATATTGAAGTCACGTACAGATATAAAACCCCTGAATTAGGCCATGTTTGATTTCATTAGTAATCTGCTTTCTTACCTTGAAGGCTTGATAATTCCACTGACATCGCGAAGTATTTTAATATTCTTCTTTCTGCTTGGAAGTATGCGAAGATTGTTCAAGAGCCCCTTTTGAAAAGGTAAAAGAAAAAAAGGAAGAGCGGGGAAACAGACAAGTTAGATCAAAGCATCCGTTGCATGCTTGAAGGTACAAATAATCTAAAACAATATGTTTCATATAACCGAAAAGCAGGTGATGAATAACAAGATTTACCTCTATCATATTGGTAGCGAAGTTAAGGAATGTAGGCAGAGCACTACTTCCTACATAAGCTTCTGCCTCAACATTTAGATGCTCATATCTTACTTCAATTGTAGGCAAATCGATTCCAACTCTAAAGTTATACCACAGCGAAAACCAAAAAAATCCATCATTTAAAAGATCAAATTTTTGGTTGATTTATTTGTTGAAAGATACAAAGTGAAGAGAGCAATCGGCAGAAGTGGTAGTACCTATCAATTCTGTTCCTCAGTTTCATCAAGAATTTCTCATTATCCTCTTCTGCAACCTTGATGAGCCTCTCAATGAGAGTTTTTCTTTCTTGAAATCCAAAGTTCTCTACATCCACTTCATTGACCTCACCTCGTGATCCAAAGAGCAGCCCTTTTCTCAGTCTATCAAAAGTTGGTAGCTTTTCAAGGGAAGCCCATTTCAGAGCTTCTTCATCATCTTCGTCTCGCGATGAACGCGAAAACACTTCCAGGCCTGTATTCCTCCACATGGCTGAGCTGTTAGCTCTTAAACTACTGCTCGGTCCTATCTCCATTCTGATCCCAAGAGCTCACAATATGCAACACTAGCCCAGTAAAACGTCTTCAAAAACAGCTCGAGAATCCTCGAAATTTGGCAGGCTTGAATCAAAATCTTAGCAATTCAGCCGCCTTGATCAAAAGGGATGACTACTCAGTTCCTAGTCTCTTTCTTTCCTTTATTTTTTTTTTCCAGCTGGTCGTTCAAAGGACGCCCCTAGCTGCAGAAGGCGTGCAATTGCAGTTTGAGAAAGAGCTGGAAGACGAAGAAAAGAACGTACGAAGAAAAGAACGTAATATTTTGAAGGGGGATTGAGTTGGGGAGTATTTATAGAGCTGCTAACTTGTGAGGTTGTTAAATTGTTAAGTTGAACGAAGACCGGCGGCTCGTAGCTCTTGAAATGTACCCATTTCTAGAATACTTGAATTAGGCGGGGGGAATTTGGATCAAATATTTTTCTCCCGTGTGCGTGGACAATGGGAACATCATTGTTGACCAGTGACCCAGGATCCTTCCTTTGCCTTTCGGATAATTTCAACGGTCAAAATAATAAACCCACGTGTCTTGGAAGATTCTTGATCAGAAATGGTTGAGCTTGTAAATATAATTATTTTCCCTGTTGCATTAAGTCGGCTTCTAGCTCTTCACATCATGCATTTGGATTGTGTACTTTTTCATTTTATTTACACCTTATTTACGTACATTATTTGCTTGCATCATCAATACATTTTTCAATCATTTTTTTATCTTAGGTACATCATATCAAAAAAATGATATAATACTTTTTCATAAAATTATCTCAAATAATTTACAATCCAAACACATATATGTTTAGATTTACGGTGGAGAAAAGTACTCCTCTTTTTTTTTTTCGTCTTTTTGAGTTTTCCTTCCCTTTCCAAACGGCAGACTGATTAATTTACTCGGAAAAACAGCCGACTCTGTATTTTTGTTTGCCTCAGTGATCATCTTGTTCCCCTCAACTTGATTCTGATTCCTTAAAAAGCTGTAATCTCCAAACTTGAAAGGAATATCATATAATAAAACTAATTGGAGATTGATTTTATTGTCGCGTGCGTTCCCTCTTTCGCTTATAAATTATAATAATCCTTTTTTTTAACGAGTTTCTGGCTATGCAACAATTCTTTTGTACCCTAGTCAAATTGGTAGATAGTTCTTTTAAAGTCAACCATGCCAAAATGAAATTAATCGGCCATCACGGTAACTAGAATTACCCAACCAAATCATCAAGTTCATGGTGCCTGTGGCCTTGAAATGTAATTTTCTCTCCTCCTAAATTTTTGTATACCAAAAATAGAAAACAACCACTGCTAGAGCAACCAAGGGCAGCAAAGGAGTTTTATAATTGCATGCTTGCCAAAGGCGAAACCAGTGTATATTTGGTACATTCTTGCTTACAAGAATATATCTTGGAAGTTGGAAGCATGTTTTTACCGAGGAGTTATCTCCCATTTTATGCAGTTAATAGATGTTTGTGACTCCCAAAAAAAAACACACACACACACTTAAAAAGTGTGTTTGGATAGAGGATTATTTGAGACAATTTTTTGAGAAAAATATTGTAATATTTTTTAACGTGATGTATGTGAAATAAAAGTGTAATTCATCAACTGGGCCCGATTTCACGCGAGAAGGCTGGTCCGAAATGGACAAGCTGCTTGCTTCTACTGGATTTTCAACCTTTAAAGGTAATTCTGACGTTAAGAAGAATTACATGATAGGCGGCCAATCGCCGACACATTCCAGAAGTTTTCTAATTTTATTGGATGTTGGACTGGCCTAGTATTAACCTCAAACCCATTTCTGCTTCTAGGTCCACAGATCTTGCAAGTTCGTTTTATTTCTTCTGCTTCTTGGTCCTAGCAAATTCTTCTGCGATATCATCCACTTTCTATCGAATGGAGACATCCAGTTTCTAAATATCTTCACAAGTTTAATCCTTTTTTGTTTCTAGAATGGGTTATGAATTATGAAATATGAATAAGTTATGGTTTATTAACATTTAAGAATTTCTGTACTTATATTATAATTTATATGTTTATTTAATTATATTATATTTTTTTTTATTATATAGTATGATCCGACGATTCAACCAGTGACCTATAGGTTGAACTACCTGACCTGCCAACCCGATCCTCCAATCGGGTTATGATTTTAATAACTATGATTTTAAGTATTACAACTAGTGTTAATGTCATAATATATAGGTGTATGCAAAATGATTATATATATATTTAACTACTGGTAAATATGTAAAACGAATGAAGGTCGAGAAGGCCTTAGTTTAGTTACTAAGATTGAGATCTAGAAATTAGAGAATTTGAATTTAAATTTTCTGTTCCTCTGCTGCACTTCTTAAATCTTACTCTCTTAAAGAAGCAAAAAAAAAAAAAAAAAAGTTGTAGAGCTAAGAAAGTAATGGGACGTGGCATACTATACATACATCCGCCGCAATGACAATGAAAGAAGGAGAAGATAAGGAATCAATAAGCATCTATCCGCCATTCTTGGTCTTGATCTCTAGACCATTTACTTGTGCTTGATGAAGAATGGACATAAAGGTCTGGTCAGTGTGAGGAAAAAGATCGACATTGCTTTCATCTTCTCGGGGCCCCCTGTACTTGATTAGCCTAAAAAGGTAGTAAATGGATCCGAGAAGTGATTCAAATCTTTCTCTACACTGTAAGTCTCTGCCACTATCATCCTTACCACATGATTTAGTTCAGCAACAAGCTTTGAGTACGAGAGTGTTGTTTCACTGTTCAATTCAAGAAATCATAATCCAGAAAAGCACTAGTAATTTAACATGTTAAGTGAAGTAACCACTCCACTGATTAACTGATAGCAGAACACACAAACACACATGCATTCACCACATTTATAAATGAGTTCACTTATATGTTGTATTTGTCTGTCAAGGTTTCAAACTATATGTTGTATTTGTCTGTCAAGGTTTCAAACTGAGCGTACAGGCAATCCATCTGTAGACGCTTAAGTACTATTTAAGAGTGTTTAAGTGCATGATAGCACTATATAAATGCTTGATATGTTAATGAGTTTGAGAATGATATAACTAATGAACTGTCATTCTTTTGAACTTGTTTATGAACGGACGAGTGTGTATTTTATAACATTCGATCATACTGAATTGTTTTGCTATGAGTAAGCGTGATATGGTATTAATGATATGTGGGGATTCCAAACTCAATGGCTAGTTATTCGAGGTTGAGCCGACAAAAGTTTTGTTAACGCGATTAGCGAACCTTGGGTAGTGTATATATATTGGATCCATACTGTTTTGGGTATACTCAAATAATACCAATTTCTTGAAATTTCGTTGGTGTTCGAGCCCGATAGAGGGTGAAAGGTGAACGGAGTGATGTGAAGTGGAAATTCTACATGGACATGAAAGTTGACGGAATGTCAACTACTTGATTGAGTGGTTGCTAGTGCTCAATATCCTTACTAATTTACATATCAATTTTTATTTGTCGCGCCCCATTTCGTTATAAAAATCAAATTTACAAAGGATGTGATTTTATTTAAAAATAAGTGAAAAAGAATCTAGAATGGAATTTTAAAAAATGCGATAATTTGGGTCCAAAATTTAGTTTAAAAGGATTTTTTAAAAAATTAGAAGTCGCCACTTGATATTGAGTTTAGGTGTACCAAATCACCCAAAAATATTTTTTACAAAAGATAGATAAAGTCTTTTTTGACAACTCCAAGTTTTTGAAAAATAAGAGAAAATGACTTCAGAAGTCACGATTGAAGAAAGGGAAGGCAAAAGTTCAACTAATTCAAATTTAAGACACCCTTTCAACTTAGTCTAAGTTAGTTGCGAGATTTAATAAAATTTTTCTAATCTAATCCTTAAATTTTCACGTTTAGATGTTTATTATATGAATGTGATTTTAAACTTAAAGAAAAATGTCGAAAGGGACAAAATGTCAATTCAAGATTTAATTGATATCAATCACATTAATTGCGAAGACCAAAATAATCCCTTGAAAGAGTCACGAACATGCATAAATGAAATTAAAAAAAAAGAAAAGAAAAATAATTTTCTATCTAAATATAAGTGACCAAAGAATAGACATACAATATAATGGCTACGAGAGGCAAAAACTCATGACATAATTTTTTTATACAGGAATTAATGGAGTATTTAAATTAAAAAGTTATAATCACTCATTTTTCATGTTTGAAAAATAATTTCCTTAACATAGACAAACAAATGAACTAACTTAAATGAGATGCAATTTTACATGATATGATTAACACATATAGAGGGTGGGGGGTAGAGGATAATACAATAAGAAATATCATACAAATGAGAAAAATCCTAAAAAATGTGCATGAAGATGTAATGAATGTCACGCAAGAGATGAATCTAACGCATGAACGATCTAAGAGTTTAGCGTTGGATTAGCCCATTTCTAAAGAACCTTACTAGCGTTGGACTAGCAAATAGTCGAAGGGAGAAGTCACAACTAACGTTAGACTAGTGTAGCGACGCCATACATTAATAATATATATTAAAATAAATAAGGTATAAATTAAAACAAATAAACACATAAGAGCACGTAGCACGTAAACATAATATCTAGATACAAAAATTCTAAAGAAAGCAAATAAAGCATATAAACACATAAGCCACAGAAACACACAAAACCTACCTATTACAACGGGGAATCTAACTACAATTTAGAATGGGAAAATATAAGAAAATAAACC
The DNA here is from genome assembly GCA_023065735.1 of Coffea humblotiana. Taxonomy (NCBI): domain Eukaryota; kingdom Viridiplantae; phylum Streptophyta; class Magnoliopsida; order Gentianales; family Rubiaceae; genus Coffea; species Coffea humblotiana. The sequence continues at coordinate 2,668,509 of CM041211.1, forward strand.
TACCTATTCTATCTATTACAATAGGGGACTTAATTACAACTTACGCAGGAAAAATATGATAAAATAAACCTACTTATCCTATCTATTATATTTTGAAATATTTAAATACCTCCCAAATAATTATAAAAATTAACTAAACAAATATAAGAAAATTTGAATAAACATTTGAATCAAATAAATAACAAAACATATAAAATATACAAATATATAGGAGCACGTAGGAGCATCTAAGAGCACGTAATTGACATTGAAATTATAGCAGAGGTACCTCATTTTTGAAATGGTGACTAAATAGAGTCAAATTCTCATATTTATACTCAAAATGAACAAAAGAATCATGACACCAATTTAATTGAAAATAATAATAATGGTAAAAATACTAAATTCATATTAACATGTCAAACATAAAGAAATTTAAAAACATCTAAAAAGTACAAGTTAAATATATTCAAAAGTAACATAATTAACTATTAAAGAAAAGAAACAATTATAACAAAGAGAGTCAAAATTCATTAGGGACTGAATTGCAAAAAAAAATTTTGGGGTCAATAATATAAATTTTTCTAAAGTTTAGGGATCAAAATTGAATAAAAGATAAAGTTCAGAGACCAAAATGCAATTAACTTAAGGGCCTAGATGAAAGAAATTTAAAATTTTATGGGCCACAGTAAAACTACTCCAAAAATCAGAGGCTAAAGTGCAAATTCGTTTCTGATGTCTTAGGAAAACAAGACCATTGGGCCACCTTTTGTTTATTTTCAAAAATCCCTTTAGCCCAAAGTAAAAAAAAATAGAAAAAGAGGGGATCAGCCCATCAAATTTACTAAGCTAAGCCTAATGAAAACGGGTTGGACCTGAACCCCGGCACCAGTTCAATCGACACCCAACATAAAATAACTCTTGGCCCAACTGAAAATCAGAAACAAGTCCACCAAAAAGAATAAAAATTAGTCCAACACTTTTTTTCCTTCTTTTTTTTTTCTTCCCTCTTCTTCTTCTTCACTTTTTTTCTTCTCCTTCTCCGGCCAGCTGAGGCTTATTCAGCTGGCGGCCATGGCTGCCGCCGCCAGTCAGCGGCGACCTCCCCAGTCGCAAAAAAGCACCAAAATACACCCCCACTCGATTTTTTGTGCAGAATCCATTTTTGGGCTTAGTTTTTACAAAAAATGAAGGAAAAGTGGTCAAATATGCGATTTACAGCCGGTCCCTTATTTTTCAAAACTCAACTAAATCACCACAAAAATCCTTGAAAAATATAGCAAAACAACCCTTACGAAATCTATACTACAACTGCAAGTTCAATTTAACAAGAAATGATAAAGAAAATGATGAATTAAAGCAAAACAGTCCCAGACTTTAAAAAATCGTTTCTTTCTTTTTAAGCTAAAAAGAAAAACTCAAAAATCTGATTAAAAAGAAATTCCAGGCCACAAACTAGTCAATGTCCCCCTTTTTAACCACATATATACATGAAATTGCTCCTTTAATTCGGTTTTTCATCTTGGCATTTTTTTCAAACAGTTAACATGCATATATAAAAAATCATTCTTCTTTTCCTAATTTTGTTCATGACCAATCCCAAAATTCAGCAACCCAACAATAAAGGAATCCAGCAAAAGAAAATTAAACAATGAAGCATGGATTTAATGTGCTAAACAAAACTAAAAAATTACCTCAATATAGGTGGCAATCCCTTGGTTGAAGTTTTTGATGCAAATTCCCAAGCTCCAATTGTCCAACCGGTTGCTGCCTCTCTTTTTGTTGTGTGCGAGTGTGTTATGAAAATATTGGGAGAGACGAGGGTGAGAGTGAGAGTGAGGGCTGGAGTTGTTTGTGTTGTTGTTAAGAAAATGAGAGGAAGGCTTGTGAGAGAGAGAGTTGAGAGAAGAGCCTGGGGTGGTTTTTCTTGTTGTGTCTGTCTTGAAAACCAAAAAGAAGAAGCAAGGCCGAGAGATGTATTGAGAGTGGAGTGTTAGGTTGGTCAAAGTGATGGTTTTCTTCCAAATGACAAGAAAGAACCATGGGAAAAAATGCATGAAAAGAAAAATGCATGAAAATTGGGTGTAAAAATGGGTTAATAGTGATTTTGGTAGGGAAAAAGATTAAAATGTGTAAATTTGATCATGACTTTTTTCTTCTTTTTTTCATATTTTCATTTCTCAAAAATAAAACAAAGATGAAGAAAGAGAAAAAAATAAAATAAATTAAAATATAGGAAACAGATAACTTATTAAACAGATCAAAATCCAAGAAAACGTTAAAAATTGACAAAAATTTGGTGTCTACATTATTGATGTGCTTATATGATACATCTTGTTTATGTTTCTTGTGGCTTAAATATGTGAATTAATTGCTTTCTTAAATTGCATGTTTTTCTTAGATCTCATTGGGCGCAAGCTCATACCTTTTTTTTTTTTGTTTTCTTTAGCAGGGTTGGTTCATGATTCGGGAATTAGCACTTAATTTTTATTTTAGTTAGACTAAGTGATTAGGGTGCTACATTATTTTGAAAGTAAATTATAAATTTAAACTCCCTTTTGTATTTTAAGTTGTTTCGACAGACAACTGTATGTATTAGTTGTATTTTGCGTATTTGTGATAAGATTGGGTATTGGATTTGTTTTTGTGATTTGTTAACGAATCCTGATGAGAGTTAGACAGGTAACCCGCTGATACTTTAGGGTACGCCCTTGAAAGAGGTATGATCGTCACAGTATCAGCCGGGTTCGACAAATAGAAAACAAAAGGGAAAAGGAAGCCAAGAAACAGCCGCCCCTCGTTTTGGCCTTAGTCTTGGCTAAATAAATAGATTCTCCCCAAAACACAAAGACTATTAAAATTTATCAAAAGCCAAATCCTTCCTCCTCACGTTTCCTTTCGAAACTATTACTTCTACTAATACTTCTAATTTCCTATGAAAGAAATATTTCCTAAATTAACATAAGATAATTCATTGTTGTTTCCCAATACAATTTGGAAACACACTCCTTAGGTCTTCAACTAAAACTGAGAAATTGCCACGTGCGTAATTCTTGACTCCTCCGAACTTGCAGGCTAGCTTTAGGTGCAGTCACGAGGAATATGCTAAAAATCTTTATTAAACCACTTTTTATTTCTTTTCTTGCCAAATTCCTATAATCAGTGCCAATTACCAAATATAAGTACAATTCATCCAATAATACAATATTTGACAAATATTGAGAGAAAATATTCACAAATTTAATATCAATTATGCATGCTATCAAACAATTCACCTGACAATCAAAGAGTTGTATTGGAAGAAAATGTGGACGTATAGAAGACAACCACAAATCTGAAAATGTTGATGCTTCACTTTCATTTTAACTAGACTCGTCAAAGTTTCGATCCCGCAATTCAAGCCCTAAAATTTGGGGAGGGCCCATTTTTAAAATTCAAACCTGTCCTTTTACTAATACTACATTGCTTTAAGCGAAAATAGAAATGTTAAAACAGAATAAATATTAGAAGATACAGTTGGCGTTTGCTAAAATTGCCCTTCTTATTCTTAGTCAAAATTTGCGTGGAAATGAAACAGGAAAAGGTGGCTTGTGAAGAAAAGTTCTAGCGATTAATGTCGAGTGATTAGTAACAGCAATTGTGAAGGTGTTTTGAGATTTTTGTGAGGACAATAATGGAACCTAAACATTGCGACCATATTTTATTTCAGCAACTCCTAAGTTTCAAATGAGTCTGCTTTAGCCCGAAAACCATTCTCGGATTACGTGTCTCTAAGTACGAAAGTACAAGCAATATTTGTTGATCTGGGGGTTAATCTCTAAACAAGTTAGATCATCATCCAATTAAAAAAAATTTTAATTCCTTTATGGCTATGTTTTGTGTATGTGGGTTGATCATGAACTTAATAAATCTCCCCCTTCATGAGTAATCCCACATTAAACCCAAATTTACAAGTTATTCTTCGAATCACTTTAATATTCAAAACAATTTTACCTTATCATCTAAGATCACATCTTCTCCCAAACATAGGTCCACTTTTTTGTCAACATTCAAACTGCATTCTGGATCCCTACCAATCCTTAGCTCTTTGATCTAACCCCGACTGTACCCCTGCCAAACCCATGGGACACCTAATCCAATACTAATCAAACTCCTTAGTATTTTTGATCTACCACCAAGAAGAGAATTTTTACCAGTCCAACTCCGAAAAGAATCCAGTTGTCCATGAGTAGTCCAGTCTCCGCAATCTTAATCTCTAATACCAATTTGATAGAAAGAAACAATTCGAGAGAGTCTATCAAAGAACCCAATATGTAAGTCAGGAATCTAAGTCTGATCCAAAAACCTAAACTATTGGGTCTCAGATCCGTAATTACATATTAACTGCTCTTTCTCTATCTTTGGACCAATGTGGGATATATTCCTTTACTCATTAACCTAACAAACTTGTTTATTTTACATGGAACATTAACATAGAACGATAAAAGAATTTTAGATTAAATATTGATTTACAATAGATAGATATAACAAAAACAAGGTCTTCTGTGTGTTAGAACTCATAATGATAAGTGAGCTCATGAAAGACAAGCTTTTTATGCAAAATTGCTACTTATGAGCTGGTGGTGATGGAAACGACTAGTAATTATTACCTAAAACTAAGCTTGATTGTTTACAAATGAATAACATATATCACACATACTCTCTCTATATATATCTATAAATCCACCGAGTGGAAGTGGACAATGCTTCAAAATGCCCAGCCCTTATTACATTGAGGATTGAGCATTCAAGCAATCTATACACCAACATTTTTTATGCTTCCAAGTGTCTTGCTCAGGAGATGAAAGATGATAAACGCAGCTTCGCTTCAGCAATTTTACTATGACTGCGTCTTTATCTCCTCTGGAAGTTGAAAGTTTTAATGGCGTAAGCAAATATGAAGGCAAAAACTACTGTCAATCCAACAATTACACCAGCAAACAACTGGAAGAAAGTCATGTTTGAAACCAAAGTATCTTCTCAGGTAATCTTTAAATTAATTCGTCCGTGTCAAGACGATCAGACAGATCTCCCCATTGGGATACAATTAGGCCATACAAGGTCCAAGCCACGGGACATCCCCAGTAATACCATCTCCACCAAATAGGAATCCTCTGTTGTTTTGACAAGAAATTCAGAATTATTAAAAGAAAAAGATAAAAAGAGTAAGATTTCTTGCTTTGCATGCGTGACTATTGCATACTATTATGGAAATGATGATATTTGCACAACTTACCGGTCGGGGGATGAGAAATCCAGAAAAGAGATTCCATCCAGCATAAAAGGCAGATGCGACGACGGCAGAAAATGTTGTGATTGGGAGTGACAGACACACCATCATGCCATAGAAGGTGAAGTACAGTAATGTGAAGTACATGAAGAAAGAAATACCACAAGAATTTTGCGGCGGTCCATTCAAATCCAATCATGGCGTAAGGTAATGAGAGCATAGAATACAGCTTGTTTAAGGATGTATAAAATCTCAATTCCAACCTGGAGACAGCAAAACAATTTATCAGAAAAAAAAAAGACTACGCTCGTGAAGTGCTATGCAACGTCTGAGATTTAGGAAATTGGTTCACCTGTGCAAAAGCATATGGCAAGGCAGAATACATTCCAGCTGCCCTCTCTCTGTAGAATACCGTCCGTTCTATAGCCACCACAGGTTGGCACTGCTGAGGAGTTTTGCACCCCCAGGAAGAGAACAGCGGCATACATTGAACCCATGGCATTGAAAAGATCTTGTGTAGTGTCCCTGCGTTACAACAAGCCAATATGTTTAGTCGATGGAACTTGTGTCGAAATCACGCTTCAACAGGTTCTTTTCAAGGCCACATAATGTGAAGCGCTTGTTAACTTACTTTCTTTTAACCCAGCTTACCAGAAGATTGTCCCAAAATGACAGAGCAATGAAGGAGGTGAACAAAAATCTCACGGCTGTATAAGGTGGATTGCGCCAGTATGATATGCGTTGTTTCCAGAAGCAGCCATGCATTGCACAGAGAACGGCTGAGAGTACTTGGTAGGGAAGTAGAGGTCTTTTGTACCAGGGCGCGGGCTATCTAGTTCATGAATGAGTGCTTTGTTCCTCCTGGAATTTGCAACATATACAAGTAAAGAAGTGCATGCTAGATTGATAGTGTATTCTGTCATTGAATATTGGCGGCCCAAAGTAGCATCATCTGATTTAGAGGCAGAAATTGACTGTTTAAATAACTAAACTGACCTGTATAAATCAGAGTTTTTATAGATCTCAGCAAAATCGACTCCCAACATAAGTTCTTGTGCTGAAGCAGTAACTTCCACATCCAGGTTGCTGGGTTGTAACCATCTTTGATTTTGCTGACTCCATCAATTGCCTGAATTTGAAAGAAAAATGAATATGTAGGGTTCTAATTTGGAAAAGAAGCTTTTCAAGTATTACATGTTAATCAGAAACTTACCTCAAAGTACTTAATTAATTCGATGGAATTGTGGCCAAGCGGCCCGACATATATTTCTTGGCCTCCTCGCTTCAGAAGGAATAACTGCAGAACCATGTCCAGTTTTAGTAGTTCTTATTAATTCGAAAACCAAAAAGTACTCAAAGTTCTGAACAGAAGATTACCTCATCGAAAGCTTCAAATATGTCAATGCTTGGCTGATGAATGGTGCATACTACAGTTCTTCCAGTGGTCTACAGTATTTCTCACAGTTCTCATCACAATTGCAGCAGCTCTTGCATCAAGCCCTGAAGTTGGCTCGTCCATGAATATGATTGAGGGGTTAGCCACCAAGTTCAACGGCAATAGTAAGCCTCTTGCGCTGCTCAGTTGAAAAGACCGTTGACCCCTGGGAGCCCACAAGTCCATCTCTCAATGAATTAAGTTCCACAAGTTCCATAACTTCGTCAACGAACATCTGCAGATATTAGTAACATGAATATGCACATAAGATACTTGATAAAGGAGACGCACATTAGCAAGGTTTCATAAATTTGTCAACAATTTGATTGTTAAGCCAAAACAGATTGAGGGATACAAACCATTCTGGTTTTAGCATCAACTTCTGCGGGCAGACGCAGCCAAGCTGAGTAAACTAGAGACTCATAAACAGTAACGTGAGGAGAGTGGATGTCATTCTGCCTCGCAGTATCCAGATATCGAGCAAAGGTCTCCTGATTCTTTGGATACCCAGAGATTGTAACGTTTCCTTCAATATATCCGCCAGTTTTTCTGGCCAGCCAGCACATCCATTAAAGTTGTTTTTACCGGCTCCACTGACACCCATTAAAGCAGTTAGAACACCAGGCCTAAACGCTCCACTAAATCCCCTTGAGAAGCATGAGTTTATCTTCAACAGCACCCTGATCTTTCATTGCCTGCGGGTCATTGAAAGAATTAAGCAGTTTTTTCAGAGATGGATACTTCAATGGACTAATTATTAGCAGTAGCAGTAGCTGCTTATAAATCATCAACACAGGATTCCTCTCGGAGAGTTTGAACTTGTAACTTGTCCAAATACCTGTGGGCATGTCAACTGAGTATCTTATGTCGTCAAAGGTAATTGAATGCGGTTCAAATGGAAGAATCATTCCTCGTTTCTGATTCTCATTGGACTCAGTGATGGCATCTGCCCACGTAAAAGTAAACCTTTAGAAACCACACAAGGTAGAGCGTCATTACATCCATAGGCATCATTACATCCCTATGCAACTTACCTACGGAGCCATCTCTTTGGCCAGAATTTTCAGTGTTTTCACTTTCTTCTGGTAGAACAGCTTGAGGCTTCCCGAGTGCTGCAAAAGTTTTGTCTAATTATTAGTACCTGACCTTCAAATGATTTCAACTTACTAAACAAAACAATACTCACGCTGAGATAAGTGAGAGCGAGGGTATAGAAGAAATTGAACAGGAGCATGAATCACCACACGCTCCCAAGTCCGATCCAGTACCAGTATGATTGAGGGAAGAATCCTCTAGATTTCAAGACTTGAGCTCCCAATGTTTCACCTTGTATTTGGCACAATCTATGCGAGTACAGAATATAGTAAGAAGTTAGTCCAAGTCCCAGATTCAGAAATTCAGGAACCAAGCAATTGCTGAGCATAGTAATTTACTTGTCTCCAGTGCTTTTCCAGTAAATTCGTTAACCAAGAATTGCATTCTGTGCATACATCAACGGTGAGGACCAGTAACCCCACAACCACCATTTCTTCACTTGATCTGCATCATTCCATAAAATAAGAAAAAACAAAAGCAAATATCAGTCACTTTTACTGATTATGAGGAGAACAGAGATTTGACTTTTGAATTCAGAGCATTACCTCTTGATAAGACAAATCCACCCAATGCAAAAAGCAGCATCAATGCGAATGTCCCAAATGTGTTAGCCACAATCATGTTCCTGGAAGCTGCCCCAATGAATCTAAACAATGCTGATGCTACCTGATTTATAGCGACCAGTATGAGGTAGTGTTTGAAAAACCTGCAGCAAACGTACCAGATATGAAAAATGCAGACCTTTATTTACTATAAAAGTTACTGAGGCAAAGTTAGTTTGATAGTTTAACTTTACTATAAAAGTTACTGAGCAAAGTTACTTAGGTAGTTTACCCTCGCAGGGCTTGGATCAAATCCAATGACATAGTAGGTCATAACTACCCAAACAGCAACTTCAAGAAAAGTGATTGGTATCTTGAGAATCCATGTGGGCAGAGCATATGACCACGCAGGGAAAAACCGGAAGTCCCTTTGCTTGAAGAAGACGCGGAAGCTTGAGAATTGTCATCGCCAGTTCGGACATTCCATTAAACATGACCTGAACAACCGCGAAAAATAGAGCACCAAGATATATTCCTCCATCCAACAACATTTCTTCTTGGCATTTTAGTCCTAAAGAACACTGTCATTCCGATAAAGGGCCATCAGGATTAGCTGAGACATTTTGAAAATGTAGATAAAGGAGTTTCTCTTTATAAGCAAGAGTTCTCTAGCGGAGGTGGCTTTAAAAATCTCTTTATTGTCCACGCCATAGGTTTGGGGTAGTCAAAGCGGCTGGATGACTTTTGCTCTTATCAAACGGTGTTGCAAGTTCATTTGCTAGTGTCCTTCCAACATGGAATGATTGGAATGACTCGGCAAATTCAGTCGCGGCTATATATCTGTAGGGTTCGTCTCTACGTGCCCAGTACTGCCGCTGATCTTTCTTTGATGTAAACCTGCACAAATATGTAATTTAATGTTATGACTGGGATAAAGGGGACTCAAAAATCAATATTATTATAAATGTTTATTTTACAATAAAAGCCATACTTCTTGGCAAGAAGTCAGCAACTCCTTTCTCTCCGGGCATCGGAAACCCATAGATTCAAAAAAATTCAAGAACCATTTTCTCGGGGGCCCTGGTAAACAATCAGGCCATCAGAATAAGAGGACAATATCATCGAAGAGGTCATATGTCTCAGGAGCCGGCTGCAGGAGTGAAATGAATGCAGTTCCCTTCATAATATGCACATATTGTCTGAGGGAATTCACAATCTGGAAAGTAGTAGAACTATCTAATCCAGTTGATATCTCATCCATGAATAGCGCATTTGTCGGTCCAACAAGCATTTCACCTGAAATTTTAAGTAAACCATCAGCTAAGTCTAGAGCTGTAAAGTCTAAACAGGGCTTGCTCTGGTTTATTAGACGTATGGTTCAGTTTTTACCTGTTGTCACGCGCTTCTTTTGTCCTCCAGAGATTCCTCTTAGCATTTCATCTCCTACCAGAGTGTCTGCGCAAATTTCCAGTCCCAAAATCTGCACACCAATGAAAATATTAATACTTATTTTTTTGCAGTTTCATGCTGTTGTAAGACTAAGAGGAATCTAACGAGATATGGTACCCGAAGAACATAATTGTGACAACAGTTGCTTCTTGGCCTTCAGTAGCCGCAGACTGGAATAACCAAATAGAATATGTGAATCACTAAATGGACAAAGTAAAATTGCTTTGCTGATTAGTTTAACTAGATTAGTTCAACTATTACTAGTGTTATTTCTTTCTGACCTTCATGTATATATCAATATCGGGATCAGGCTTGATGTTTGCTGCTTTTTCTCTTCTTGACAACTCCGCCAACATCTCTGCAATTTTTTTTTAAGAAGAATGAATATACTTAATCACCAAGTAAACATAAAAGGACATAAAAGAGCAAGAAGTAGGAGTAATCTCCTGACTAACCATAACGAGATCCAACGCCTTGGCACCTGGCAGAAAATGCTAGAGTTTCTCTCACAGTCATTTCTCCAATATGGAGATCATGTTGACTAACATATGCAGCAGTTCTTTGGGGTACAAATTCATTCATGCCATGCCCATTGTAAGTAATCCTTCCAGAAAACTGGTGTCAAAAAAGAAAAGACCTTAGTGCTTTCAATTTAGAAACGCGATTCCTAGCTTCATATCGGACGTTAATTCCAGCAGTGTAGTTGCTGTAGATTTACCTTCAAATCGTGGTCAAGCTTTCCAGCCAAAGCCATCAAAAGTGTTGTCTTTCCAGACCCTGGAGGACCTAATAGTAATGTCATTCTGCAAAGACAAGATTAAAGAGTTGAACAAGAGACAACTGTCTTCAAATATTGAAGTCACGTACAGATATAAAACCCCTGAATTAGGCCATGTTTGATTTCATTAGTAATCTGCTTTCTTACCTTGAAGGCTTGATAATTCCACTGACATCGCGAAGTATTTTAATATTCTTCTTTCTGCTTGGAAGTATGCGAAGATTGTTCAAGAGCCCCTTTTGAAAAGGTAAAAGAAAAAAAGGAAGAGCGGGGAAACAGACAAGTTAGATCAAAGCATCCGTTGCATGCTTGAAGGTACAAATAATCTAAAACAATATGTTTCATATAACCGAAAAGCAGGTGATGAATAACAAGATTTACCTCTATCATATTGGTAGCGAAGTTAAGGAATGTAGGCAGAGCACTACTTCCTACATAAGCTTCTGCCTCAACATTTAGATGCTCATATCTTACTTCAATTGTAGGCAAATCGATTCCAACTCTAAAGTTATACCACAGCGAAAACCAAAAAAATCCATCATTTAAAAGATCAAATTTTTGGTTGATTTATTTGTTGAAAGATACAAAGTGAAGAGAGCAATCGGCAGAAGTGGTAGTACCTATCAATTCTGTTCCTCAGTTTCATCAAGAATTTCTCATTATCCTCTTCTGCAACCTTGATGAGCCTCTCAATGAGAGTTTTTCTTTCTTGAAATCCAAAGTTCTCTACATCCACTTCATTGACCTCACCTCGTGATCCAAAGAGCAGCCCTTTTCTCAGTCTATCAAAAGTTGGTAGCTTTTCAAGGGAAGCCCATTTCAGAGCTTCTTCATCATCTTCGTCTCGCGATGAACGCGAAAACACTTCCAGGCCTGTATTCCTCCACATGGCTGAGCTGTTAGCTCTTAAACTACTGCTCGGTCCTATCTCCATTCTGATCCCAAGAGCTCACAATATGCAACACTAGCCCAGTAAAACGTCTTCAAAAACAGCTCGAGAATCCTCGAAATTTGGCAGGCTTGAATCAAAATCTTAGCAATTCAGCCGCCTTGATCAAAAGGGATGACTACTCAGTTCCTAGTCTCTTTCTTTCCTTTATTTTTTTTTTCCAGCTGGTCGTTCAAAGGACGCCCCTAGCTGCAGAAGGCGTGCAATTGCAGTTTGAGAAAGAGCTGGAAGACGAAGAAAAGAACGTACGAAGAAAAGAACGTAATATTTTGAAGGGGGATTGAGTTGGGGAGTATTTATAGAGCTGCTAACTTGTGAGGTTGTTAAATTGTTAAGTTGAACGAAGACCGGCGGCTCGTAGCTCTTGAAATGTACCCATTTCTAGAATACTTGAATTAGGCGGGGGGAATTTGGATCAAATATTTTTCTCCCGTGTGCGTGGACAATGGGAACATCATTGTTGACCAGTGACCCAGGATCCTTCCTTTGCCTTTCGGATAATTTCAACGGTCAAAATAATAAACCCACGTGTCTTGGAAGATTCTTGATCAGAAATGGTTGAGCTTGTAAATATAATTATTTTCCCTGTTGCATTAAGTCGGCTTCTAGCTCTTCGCATCATGCATTTGGATTGTGTACTTTTTCATTTTATTTACACCTTATTTACGTACATTATTTGCTTGCATCATCAATACATTTTTCAATCATTTTTTTATCTTAGGTACATCATATCAAAAAAATGATATAATACTTTTTCATAAAATTATCTCAAATAATTTACAATCCAAACACATATATGTTTAGATTTACGGTGGAGAAAAGTACTCCTCTTTTTTTTTTTCGTCTTTTTGAGTTTTCCTTCCCTTTCCAAACGGCAGACTGATTAATTTACTCGGAAAAACAGCCGACTCTGTATTTTTGTTTGCCTCAGTGATCATCTTGTTCCCCTCAACTTGATTCTGATTCCTTAAAAAGCTGTAATCTCCAAACTTGAAAGGAATATCATATAATAAAACTAATTGGAGATTGATTTTATTGTCGCGTGCGTTCCCTCTTTCGCTTATAAATTATAATAATCCTTTTTTTTAACGAGTTTCTGGCTATGCAACAATTCTTTTGTACCCTAGTCAAATTGGTAGATAGTTCTTTTAAAGTCAACCATGCCAAAATGAAATTAATCGGCCATCACGGTAACTAGAATTACCCAACCAAATCATCAAGTTCATGGTGCCTGTGGCCTTGAAATGTAATTTTCTCTCCTCCTAAATTTTTGTATACCAAAAATAGAAAACAACCACTGCTAGAGCAACCAAGGGCAGCAAAGGAGTTTTATAATTGCATGCTTGCCAAAGGCGAAACCAGTGTATATTTGGTACATTCTTGCTTACAAGAATATATCTTGGAAGTTGGAAGCATGTTTTTACCGAGGAGTTATCTCCCATTTTATGCAGTTAATAGATGTTTGTGACTCCCAAAAAAAAACACACACACACACTTAAAAAGTGTGTTTGGATAGAGGATTATTTGAGACAATTTTTTGAGAAAAATATTGTAATATTTTTTTAACGTGATGTATGTGAAATAAAAGTGTAATTCATCAACTGGGCCCGATTTCACGCGAGAAGGCTGGTCCGAAATGGACAAGCTGCTTGCTTCTACTGGATTTTTCAACCTTTAAAAGGTAATTCTGACGTTAAGAAGAATTACATGATAGGCGGCCAATCGCCGACACATTCCAGAAGTTTTCTAATTTTATTGGATGTTGGACTGGCCTAGTATTAACCTCAAACCCATTTCTGCTTCTAGGTCCACAGATCTTGCAAGTTCGTTTTATTCTTCTGCTTCTTGGTCCTAGCAAATTCTTCTGCGATATCATCCACTTTCTATCGAATGGAGACATCCAGTTTCTAAATATCTTCACAAGTTTAATCCTTTTTTGTTTCTAGAATGGGTATGAATTATGAAATATGAATAAGTTATGGTTTATTAACATTTAAGAATTTCTGTACTTATATTATAATTTATATGTTTATTTAATTATATTATATTTTTTTTTATTATATAGTATGATCCGACGATTCAACCAGTGACCTATAGGTTGAACTACTGACCTGCCAACCCGATCCTCCAATCGGGTTATGATTTTAATAACTATGATTTTAAGTATTACAACTAGTGTTAATGTCATAATATATAGGTGTATGCAAAATGATTATATATATATTTAACTACTGGTAAATATGTAAAACGAATGAAGGTCGAGAAGGCCTTAGTTTAGTTACTAAGATTGAGATCTAGAAATTAGAGAATTTGAATTTAAATTTTCTGTTCCTCTGCTGCACTTCTTAAATCTTACTCTCTTAAAGAAGCAAAAAAAAAAAAAAAAAGTTGTAGAGCTAAGAAAGTAATGGGACGTGGCATACTATACATACATCCGCCGCAATGACAATGAAAGAAGGAGAAGATAAGGAATCAATAAGCATCTATCCGCCATTCTTGGTCTTGATCTCTAGACCATTTACTTGTGCTTGATGAAGAATGGACATAAAGGTCTGGTCAGTGTGAGGAAAAAGATCGACATTGCTTTCATCTTCTCGGGGCCCCCTGTACTTGATTAGCCTAAAAAGGTAGTAAATGGATCCGAGAAGTGATTCAAATCTTTCTCTACACTGTAAGTCTCTGCCACTATCATCCTTACCACATGATTTAGTTCAGCAACAAGCTTTGAGTACGAGAGTGTTGTTTCACTGTTCAATTCAAGAAATCATAATCCAGAAAAGCACTAGTAATTTAACATGTTAAGTGAAGTAACCACTCCACTGATTAACTGATAGCAGAACACACAAACACACATGCATTCACACATTTATAAATGAGTTCACTTATATGTTGTATTTGTCTGTCAAGGTTTCAAACTATATGTTGTATTTGTCTGTCAAGGTTTCAAACTGAGCGTACAGGCAATCCATCTGTAGACGCTTAAGTACTATTTAAGAGTGTTTTAAGTGCATGATAGCACTATATAAATGCTTGATATGTTAATGAGTTTGAGAATGATATAACTATGAACTGTCATTCTTTTGAACTTGTTTATGAACGGACGAGTGTGTATTTTATAACATTCGATCATACTGAATTGTTATTGCTATGAGTAAGCGTGATATGGTATTAATGATATGTGGGGATTCCAAAACTCAATGGCTAGTTATTCGAGGTTGAGCCGACAAAAGTTTTGTTAACGCGATTAGCGAACCTTGGGTAGTGTATATATATTGGATCCATACTGTTTTGGGTATACTCAAATAATACCAATTCTTGAAATTTCGTTGGTGTTCGAGCCCGATAGAGGGTGAAAGGTGAACGGAGTGATGTGAAGTGGAAATTCTACATGGACATGAAAGTTGACGGAATGTCAACTACTTGATTGAGTGGTTGCTAGTGCTCAATATCCTTACTAATTTACATATCAATTTTTATTTGTCGCGCCCCATTTCGTTATAAAAATCAAATTTACAAAGGATGTGATTTTATTTAAAAATAAGTGAAAAAGAATCTAGAATGGAATTTTAAAAAATGCGATAATTTGGGTCCAAAATTTAGTTTAAAAGGATTTTTTAAAAAATTAGAAGTCGCCACTTGATATTGAGTTTAGGTGTACCAAATCACCCAAAAATATTTTTTACAAAAGATAGATAAAGTCTTTTTTGACAACTCCAAGTTTTTGAAAAATAAGAGAAAATGACTTCAGAAGTCACGATTGAAGAAAGGGAAGGCAAAAGTTCAACTAATTCAAATTTAAGACACCCTTTCAACTTAGTCTAAGTTAGTTGCGAGATTTAATAAAAATTTTTCTAATCTAATCCTTAAATTTTCACGTTTAGATGTTTATTATATGAATGTGATTTTAAACTTAAAGAAAAATGTCGAAAGGGACAAAATGTCAATTCAAGATTTAATTGATATCAATCACATTAATTGCGAAGACCAAAATAATCCCTTGAAAGAGTCACGAACATGCATAAATGAAATTAAAAAAAAAGAAAAAGAAAAATAAATTTTCTATCTAAATATAAGTGACCAAAGAATAGACATACAATATAATGGCTACGAGAGGCAAAAACTCATGACATAATTTTTTTATACAGGAATTAATGGAGTATTTAAATTAAAAAGTTATAATCACTCATTTTTCATGTTTGAAAAAATAATTTCCTTAACATAGACAAACAAATGAACTAACTTAAATGAGATGCAATTTTACATGATATGATTAACACATATAGAGGGTGGGGGGTAGAGGATAATACAATAAGAAATATCATACAAATGAGAAAAAATCCTAAAAATGTGCATGAAGATGTAATGAATGTCACGCAAGAGATGAATCTAACGCATGAACGATCTAAGAGTTTAGCGTTGGATTAGCCCATTTCTAAAGAACCTTACTAGCGTTGGACTAGCAAATAGTCGAAGGGAGAAGTCACAACTAACGTTAGACTAGTGTAGGCGACGCCATACATTAATAATATATATTAAAATAAATAAGGTATAAATTAAAACAAATAAACACATAAGAGCACGTAGCACGTAAACATAATATCTAGATACAAAATTCTAAAGAAAGCAAATAAAGCATATAAACACATAAGCCACAGAAACACACAAAACCTACCTATTACAACGGGGAATCTAACTACAATTTAGAATGGGAAAATATAAGAAAATAAACCTACCTATTCTATCTATTACAATAGGGGACTTAATTACAACTTACGCAGGAAAAATATGATAAATAAACCTACTTATCCTATCTATTATATTTTGAAATATTTAAATACCTCCCAAATAATTATAAAAATTAACTAAACAAATATAAGAAAATTTGAATAAACATTTGAATCAAATAAATAACAAAACATATAAAATATACAAATATATAGGAGCACGTAGGAGCATCTAAGAGCACGTAATTGACATTGAAATTATAGCAGAGGTACCTCATTTTTGAAATGGTGACTAAATAGAGTCAAATTCTCATATTTATACTCAAAATGAACAAAAGAATCATGACACCAATTTAATTGAAAATAATAATAATGGTAAAAATACTAAATTCATATTAACATGTCAAACATAAAGAAATTTAAAAACATCTAAAAAGTACAAGTTAAATATATTCAAAAGTAACATAATTAACTATTAAAGAAAAGAAACAATTATAACAAAGAGAGTCAAAATTCATTAGGGACTGAATTGCAAAAAAAAATTTTGGGGTCAATAATATAAATTTTTCTAAAGTTTAGGGATCAAAATTGAATAAAAGATAAAGTTCAGAGACCAAAATGCAATTAACTTAAGGGCCTAGATGAAAGAAATTTAAAATTTTATGGGCCACAGTAAAACTACTCCAAAAATCAGAGGCTAAAGTGCAAATTCGTTTCTGATGTCTTAGGAAAACAAGACCATTGGGCCACCTTTTGTTTATTTTCAAAAATCCCTTTAGCCCAAAGTAAAAAAAAATAGAAAAAGAGGGGATCAGCCCATCAAATTTACTAAGCTAAGCCTGATGAAAAACGGGTTGGACCTGAACCCCGGCACCAGTTCAATCGACACCCAACATAAAATAACTCTTGGCCCAACTGAAAATCAGAAACAAGTCCACCAAAAAGAATAAAAATTAGTCCAACACTTTTTTTTCCTTCTTTTTTTTTCTTCCCTCTTCTTCTTCTTCACTTTTTTTCTTCTTCTTCTCCGGCCAGCTGAGGCTTATTCAGCTGGCGGCCATGGCTGCCGCCGCCAGTCAGCGGCGACCTCCCCAGTCGCAAAAAAGCACCAAAATACACCCCCACTCGATTTTTTGTGCAGAATCCATTTTTGGGCTTAGTTTTTACAAAAAATGAAGGAAAAGTGGTCAAATATGCGATTTACAGCCGGTCCCTTATTTTTCAAAACTCAACTAAATCACCACAAAAATCCTTGAAAAATATAGCAAAACAACCCTTACGAAATCTATACTACAACTGCAAGTTCAATTTAACAAGAAATGATAAAGAAAATGATGAATTAAAGCAAAACAGTCCCAGACTTTAAAAAATCGTTTCTTTCTTTTTAAGCTAAAAAGAAAAACTCAAAAATCTGATTAAAAAGAAATTCCAGGCCACAAACTAGTCAATGTCCCCCTTTTTAACCACATATATACATGAAATTGCTCCTTTAATTCGGTTTTTCATCTTGGCATTTTTTTCAAACAGTTAACATGCATATATAAAAAATCATTCTTCTTTTCCTAATTTTGTTCATGACCAATCCCAAAATTCAGCAACCCAACAATAAAGGAATCCAGCAAAAGAAAATTAAACAATGAAGCATGGATTTAATGTGCTAAACAAAACTAAAAAATTACCTCAATATAGGTGGCAATCCCTTGGTTGAAGTTTTTGATGCAAATTCCCAAGCTCCAATTGTCCAACCGGTTGCTGCCTCTCTTTTTGTTGTGTGCGAGTGTGTTATGAAAATATTGGGAGAGACGAGGGTGAGAGTGAGAGTGAGGGCTGGAGTTGTTTGTGTTGTTGTTAAGAAAATGAGAGGAAGGCTTGTGAGAGAGAGAGTTGAGAGAAGAGCCTGGGGTGGTTTTTCTTGTTGTGTCTGTCTTGAAAACCAAAAAGAAGAAGCAAGGCCGAGAGATGTATTGAGAGTGGAGTGTTAGGTTGGTCAAAGTGATGGTTTTCTTCCAAATGACAAGAAAGAACCATGGGAAAAAATGCATGAAAAGAAAAATGCATGAAAATTGGGTGTAAAAATGGGTTAATAGTGATTTTGGTAGGGAAAAAGATTAAAATGTGTAAATTTGATCATGACTTTTTTCTTCTTTTTTTCATATTTTCATTTCTCAAAAATAAAACAAAGATGAGAAAGAGAAAAAAATAAAATAAATTAAAATATAGGAAAACAGATAACTTATTAAACAGATCAAAATCCAAGAAAACGTTAAAAATTGACAAAAATTTGGTGTCTACATTATTGATGTGCTTATATGATACATCTTGTTTATGTTTCTTGTGGCTTAAATATGTGAATTAATTGCTTTCTTAAATTGCATGTTTTTCTTAGATCTCATTGGGCGCAAGCTCATACCTTTTTTTTTTTGTTTTCTTTAGCAGGGTTGGTTCATGATTCGGGAATTAGCACTTAATTTTTATTTTAGTTAGACTAAGTGATTAGGGTGCTACATTATTTTGAAAGTAAATTATAAATTTAAACTCCCTTTTGTATTTTAAGTTGTTTCGACAGACAACTGTATGTATTAGTTGTATTTTGCGTATTTGTGATAAGATTGGGTATTGGATTTGTTTTTGTGATTTGTTAACGAATCCTGATGAGAGTTAGACAGGTAACCCGCTGATACTTTAGGGTACGCCCTTGAAAGAGGTATGATCGTCACAGTATCAGCCGGGTTCGACAAATAGAAAACAAAAGGGAAAAGGAAGCCAAGAAACAGCCGCCCCTCGTTTTGGCCTTAGTCTTGGCTAAATAAATAGATTCTCCCCAAAACACAAAGACTATTAAAATTTATCAAAAGCCAAATCCTTCCTCCTCACGTTTCCTTTCGAAACTATTACTTCTACTAATACTTCTAATTTCCTATGAAAGAAATATTTCCTAAATTAACATAAGATAATTCATTGTTGTTTCCCAATACAATTTGGAAACACACTCCTTAGGTCTTCAACTAAAACTGAGAAATTGCCACGTGCGTAATTCTTGACTCCTCCGAACTTGCAGGCTAGCTCTAGGTGCAGTCACGAGGAATATGCTAAAAATCTTTATTAAACCACTTTTTATTTCTTTTCTTGCCAAATTCCTATAATCAGTGCCAATTACCAAATATAAGTACAATTCATCCAATAATACAATATTTGACAAATATTGAGAGAAAATATTCACAAATTTAATATCAATTATGCATGCTATCAACAATTCACCTGACCAATCAAAGAGTTGTATTGGAAGAAAATGTGGACGTATAGAAGACAACCACAAATCTGAAAATGTTGATGCTTCACTTTCATTTTAACTAGACTCGTCAAAGTTTCGATCCCGCAATTCAAGCCCTAAAATTTGGGGAGGGCCATTTTTAAAATTCAAACCTGTCCTTTTACTAATACTACATTGCTTTAAGCGAAAATAGAAATGTTAAAAACAGAATAAATATTAGAAGATACAGTTGGCGTTTGCTAAAATTGCCTTCTTATTCTTAGTCAAAATTTGCGTGGAAATGAAACAGGAAAAGGTGGCTTGTGAAGAAAAGTTCTAGCGATTAATGTCGAGTGATTAGTAACAGCAAATTGTGAAGGTGTTTTGAGATTTTTGTGAGGACAATAATGGAACCTAAACATTGCGACCATATTTTATTTCAGCAACTCCTAAGTTTTCAAATGAGTCTGCTTTAGCCCGAAAACCATTCTCGGATTACGTGTCTCTAAGTACGAAAGTACAAGCAATATTTGTTGATCTGGGGGTTAATCTCTAAACAAGTTAGATCATCATCCAATTAAAAAAAATTTTAATTCCTTTATGGCTATGTTTTGTGTATGTGGGTTGATCATGAACTTAATAAATCTCCCCCTTCATGAGTAATCCCACATTAAACCCAAATTTACAAGTTATTCTTCGAATCCACTTTAATATTCAAAACAATTTTACCTTATCATCTAAGATCACATCTTCTCCCAAACATAGGTCCACTTTTTGTCAACATTCAAACTGCATTCTGGATCCCTACCAATCCTTAGCTCTTTGATCTAACCCCGACTGTACCCCTGCCAAACCCATGGGACACCTAATCCAATACTAATCAAACTCCTTAGTATTTTGATCTACCACCAAGAAGAGAATTTTTACCAGGTCCAACTCCGAAAAGAATCCAGTTGTCCATGAGTAGTCCAGTCTCGCAATCTTAATCTCTAATACCAATTTGATAGAAAGAAACAATTCGAGAGAGTCTATCAAAGAACCCAATATGTAAGTCAGGAATCTAAGTCTGATCCAAAAACCTAAACTATTGGGTCTCAGATCCGTAATTACATATTAACTGCTCTTTCTCTATCTTTTGGACCAATGTGGGATATATTCCTTTACTCATGAACCTAACAAACTTGTTTATTTTACATGGAACATTAACATAGAACGATAAAAGAATTTTAGATTAAATATTGATTTACAATAGATAGATATAACAAAAACAAGGTCTTCTGTGTGTTAGAACTCATAATGATAAGTGAGCTCATGAAAGACAAGCTTTTTATGCAAAATTGCTACTTATGAGCTGGTGGTGATGGAAACGACTAGTAATTATTACCTTAAACTAAGCTTGATTGTTTACAAATGAATAACATATATCACACATACTCTCTCTATATATATCTATAAATCCACCGAGTGAAGTGGACAATGCTTCAAAATGCCCAGCCCTTATTACATTGAGGATTGAGCATTCAAGCAATCTATACACCAACATTTTTTATGCTTCCAAGTGTCTTGCTCAGGAGATGAAAGATGATAAACGCAGCTTCGCTTCAGCAATTTTACTATGACTGCGTCTTTATCTCCTCTGGAAGTTGAAAGTTTTAATGGCGTAAGCAAATATGAAGGCAAAAACTACTGTCAATCCAACAATTACACCAGCAACAACTGGAAGAAAGTCATGTTTGAAACCAAAGTATCTTCTCAGGTAATCTTTAATTAATTCGTCCGTGTCAAGACGATCAGACAGATCTCCCCATTGGGATACAATTAGGCCATACAAGGTCCAAGCCACGGGACATCCCCAGTAATACCATCTCCACCAAATAGGAATCCTCTGTTGTTTTGACAAGAAATTCAGAATTATTAAAAAGAAAAAGATAAAAAGAGTAAGATTTCTTGCTTTGCATGCGTGACTATTGCATACTATTATGGAAATGATGATATTTGCACAACTTACCGGTCGGGGGATGAGAAATCCAGAAAAGAGATTCCATCCAGCATAAAAGGCAGATGCGACGACGGCAGAAATGTTGTGATTGGGAGTGACAGACACAACCATCATGCCATAGAAGGTGAAGTACAGTAATGTGAAGTACATGAAGAAGAAATACCACAAGAATTTTGCGGCGGTCCATTCAAATCCAATCATGGCGTAGGTAATGAGAGCATAGAATACAGCTTGTTTAAGGATGTATAAAATCTCAATTCCAACCTGGAGACAGCAAAACAATTTATCAGAAAAAAAAAGACTACGCTCGTGAAGTGCTATGCAACGTCTGAGATTTAGGAAATTGGTTCACCTGTGCAAAAGCATATGGCAAGGCAGAATACATTCCAGCTGCCCTCTCTCTGTAGAATACCGTCCGTTCTATAGCCACCACAGGTTGCACTGCTGAGGAGTTTTGCACCCCCAGGAAGAGAACAGCGGCATACATTGAACCCATGGCATTGAAAAGATCTTGTGTAGTGTCCCTGCGTTACAACAAGCCAATATGTTTAGTCGATGGAACTTGTGTCGAAATCACGCTTCACAGGTTCTTTTCAAGGCCACATAATGTGAAGCGCTTGTTAACTTACTTTCTTTTACCCAGCTTCCAGAAGATTGTCCCAAATGACAGAGCAATGAAGGAGGTGAACAAAAATCTCACGGCTGTATAAGGTGGATTGCGCCAGTATGATATGCGTTGTTTCCAGAAGCAAGCCATGCATTGCACAGAGAACGGCTGAGAGTACTTGGTAGGGAAGTAGAGGTCTTTTGTACCAGGGCGCGGGCTATCTAGTTCATGAATGAGTGCTTTGTTCCTCCTGGAATTTGCAACATATACAAGTAAAGAAGTGCATGCTAGATTGATAGTGTATTCTGTCATTGAATATTGGCGGCCCAAAGTAGCATCATCTGATTTAGAGGCAGAAATTGACTGTTAAATAACTAAACTGACCTGTATAAATCAGAGTTTTTATAGATCTCAGCAAAATCGACTCCCAACATAAGTTCTTGTGCTGAAGCAGTAACTTCCAACATCCAGGTTGCTGGGTTGTAACCATCTTTGATTTTGCTGACTCCATCAATTGCCTGAATTTGAAAGAAAAATGAATATGTAGGGTTCTAATTTGGAAAAGAAGCTTTTCAAGTATTACATGTTAATCAGAAACTTACCTCAAAGTACTTAATTAATTCGATGGAATTGTGGCCAAGCGGCCCGACATATATTTCTTGGCCTCCTCGCTTCAGAAGGAATAACTGCAGAACCATGTCCAGTTTTAGTAGTTCTTATTAATTCGAAAACCAAAAAGTACTCAAAGTTCTGAACAGAAGATTACCTCATCGAAAGCTTCAAATATGTCAATGCTTGGCTGATGAATGGTGCATACTACAGTTCTTCCAGTGTCTACAGTATTTCTCACAGTTCTCATCACAATTGCAGCAGCTCTTGCATCAAGCCCTGAAGTTGGCTCGTCCATGAATATGATTGAGGGGTTAGCCACAAGTTCAACGGCAATAGTAAGCCTCTTGCGCTGCTCAGTTGAAAGACCGTTGACCCCTGGGAGCCCCACAAGTCCATCTCTCAATGAATTAAGTTCCACAAGTTCCATAACTTCGTCAACGAACATCTGCAGATATTAGTAACATGAATATGCACATAAGATACTTGATAAAGGAGACGCACATTAGCAAGGTTTCATAAATTTGTCAACAATTTGATTGTTAAGCCAAAACAGATTGAGGGATACAAACCATTCTGGTTTTAGCATCAACTTCTGCGGGCAGACGCAGCCAAGCTGAGTAAACTAGAGACTCATAAACAGTAACGTGAGGAGAGTGGATGTCATTCTGCTCGCAGTATCCAGATATCCGAGCAAAGGTCTCCTGATTCTTTGGATACCCAGAGATTGTAACGTTTCCTTCAATATATCCGCCAGTTTTTCTGCCAGCCAGCACATCCATTAAAGTTGTTTTACCGGCTCCACTGACACCCATTAAAGCAGTTAGAACACCAGGCCTAAACGCTCCACTAATCCCCTTGAGAAGCATGAGTTTATCTTCAACAGCACCCTGATCTTTCATTGCCTGCGGGTCATTGAAAGAATTAAGCAGTTTTTTCAGAGATGGATACTTCAATGACTAATTATTAGCAGTAGCAGTAGCTGCTTATAAATCATCAACACAGGATTCCTCTCGGAGAGTTTGAACTTGTAACTTGTCCAAATACCTGTGGCATGTCAACTGAGTATCTTATGTCGTCAAAGGTAATTGAATGCGGTTCAAATGGAAGAATCATTCCTCGTTTCTGATTCTCATTGGACTCAGTGATGGCATCTGCCCACGTAAAAGTAAACCTTTAGAAACCACACAAGGTAGAGGCGTCATTACATCCATAGGCATCATTACATCCCTATGCAACTTACCTACGGAGCCATCTCTTTGGCCAGAATTTTCAGTGTTTTCACTTTCTTCTGGTAGAACAGCTTGAGGCTTCCCGAGTGCTGCAAAAGTTTTGTCTAATTATTAGTACCTGACCTTCAAATGATTTCAACTTACTAAACAAAAACAATACTCACGCTGAAGATAAGTGAGAGCGAGGGTATAGAAGAAATTGAACAGGAGCATGAATCCACCACACGCTCCAAGTCCGATCCAGTACCAGTATGATTGAGGGAAGAATCCTCTAGATTTCAAGACTTGAGCTCCCAATGTTTCACTTGTATTTGGCACAATCTATGCGAGTACAGAATATAGTAAGAAGTTAGTCCAAGTCCCAGATTCAGAAATTCAGGAACCAAGCAATTGCTGAGCATAGTAATTTACTTGTCTCCAGTGCTTTCCAGTAAATTCGTTAACAAGAATTGCATTCTGTGCATACATCAACGGTGAGGACCAGTAACCCCACAACCACCATTTCTTCACTTGATCTGCATCATTCCATAAAATAAGAAAAACAAAAGCAAATATCAGTCACTTTTACTGATTATGAGGAGAACAGAGATTTGACTTTTGAATTCAGAGCATTACCTCTTGATAAGACAAATCCACCCAATGCAAAAAGCAGCATCAATGCGAATGTCCCAAATGTGTTAGCCACAATCATGTTCCTGGAAGCTGCCCCAATGAATCTAAACAATGCTGATGCTACCTGATTTATAGCGACCAGTATGAGGTAGTGTTTGAAAAACCTGCAGCAAACGTACCAGATATGAAAAATGCAGACCTTTATTTACTATAAAAGTTACTGAGCAAAGTTAGTTTGATAGTTTACTTTACTATAAAAGTTACTGAGCAAAGTTACTTAGGTAGTTTACCTCGCAGGGCTTGGATCAAATCCAATGACATAGTAGGTCATAACTACCCAAACAGCAACTTCAAGAAAAGTGATTGGTATCTTGAGAATCCATGTGGGCAGAGCATATGACCACGCAGGGAAAAACCGGAAGTCCCTTTGCTTGAAGAAGACCGGAAGCTTGAGAATTGTCATCGCCAGTTCGGACATTCCATTAAACATGACCTGAACAACCGCGAAAAATAGAGCACCAAGATATATTCCTCCATCAACAACATTTCTTCTTGGCATTTTAGTCCTAAAGAACACTGTCATTCCGATAAGGGCCATCAGGATTAGCTGAGACATTTTGAAAATGTAGATAAAGGAGTTTCTCTTTATAAGCAAGAGTTCTCTAGCGGAGGTGGCTTTAAAAATCTCTTTATTGTCCACGCCATAGGTTTGGGTAGTCAAAGCGGCTGGATGACTTTTGCTCTTATCAAACGGTGTTGCAAGTTCATTTGCTAGTGTCCTTCCAACATGGAATGATTGGAATGACTCGGCAAATTCAGTCGCGGCTATATATCTGTAGGGTTCGTCTCTACGTGCCCAGTACTGCCGCTGATCTTTCTTTGATGTAACCTGCACAAATATGTAATTTTATGTTATGACTGGATAAGGGGACTCAAAAATCAATATTATTATAAATGTTTATTTTACAATAAAAGCATACTTCTTGCAAGAAGTCAGCAACTCCTTTTCTCTCCGGGCATCGGAAACCCATAGATTCAAAAAATTCAAGAACATTTTCTCGGGGCCCTGGTAAACAATCAGGCCATCAGATAAGAGGACAATATCATCGAAGAGGTCATATGTCTCAGGAGCCGGCTGCAGGAGTGAAATGAATGCAGTTCCCTTCATAATATGCACATATTGTCTGAGGGAATTCACAATCTGGAAAGTAGTAGAACTATCTAATCCAGTTGATATCTCATCCATGAATAGCGCATTTGTCGGTCCAACAAGCATTTCACCTGAAATTTTAAGTAAACCATCAGCTAAGTCTAGAGCTGTAAAGTCTAAACAGGGCTTGCTCTGGTTTATTAGACGTATGGTTCAGTTTTTACCTGTTGTCACGCGCTTCTTTTGTCCTCCAGAGATTCCTCTTAGCATTTCATCTCCTACCAGAGTGTCTGCGCAAATTTCCAGTCCCAAAATCTGCACACCAATGAAAATATTAATACTTATTTTTTTGCAGTTTCATGCTGTTGTAAGACTAAGAGGAATCTAACGAGATATGGTACCCGAAGAACATAATCTGTGACAACAGTTGCTTCTTGGCCTTCAGTAGCCGCAGACTGGAATAACCAAATAGAATATGTGAATCACAAAATGGACAAACTAAAATTGCTTTGCTGATTAGTTTAACTAGATTAGCATTGTAAAGAGACTGAGAATCAACAATCAACTATGACTGGTTTTATTTCTTTCTGACCTTCATGTATATATCAATATCGGGATCAGGCTTAATGTTTGCTGCTTTTTCTCTTCTTGACAACTCCGCCAACATCTCTGCAATTTTTTTTTTAAAGAAGAATGAATATACTTAATCACCAAGTAAACATAAAAGGACATAAAAGAGCAAGAAGTAGGAGTAATCTCCTGACTAACCATAACGAGATCCAACGCCTTGGCACCTGGCAGAAAATGCTAGAGTTTCTCTCACAGTCATTTCTCCAATATGGAGATCATGTTGACTAACATATGCAGCAGTTCTTTGGGGTACAAATTCATTCATGCCATGCCCATTGTAAGTAATCCTTCCAGAAAACTGGTGTCAAAAAAGAAAAGACCTTAGTGCTTTCAATTTAGAAACGCGATTCCTAGCTTCATATCGGACGTTAATTCCAGCAGTGTAGTTGCTGTAGATTTACCTTCAAATCGGGGTCAAGCTTTCCAGCCAAAGCCATCAAAAGTGTTGTCTTTCCAGACCCTGGAGGACCTAGTAGTAATGCCATTCTGCAAAGACAAGATTAAAGAGTTGAACAAGAGACAACTATCTTCAAATATTGAAGTCACGTACAGATATAAAACCCCTGAATTAGGCCATGTTTGATTTCATTAGTAATCTGCTTTCTTACCTTGAAGGCTTGATAATTCCACTGACATCGCGAAGTATTTTAATATTCTTCTTTCTGCTTGGAAGTATGCGAAGATTGTTCAAGAGCCCCTTTTGAAAAGGTAAAAGAAAAAAAGGAAGAGCGGGGAAAGAGACAAGTTAGATCAAAGCATCCGTTGCATGCTTGAAGGTACAAATAATCTAAAACAATATGTTTCATATAACGGAAAAGCAGGTGATGAATAACTAGATTTACCTCTATCATGTTGGTAGCGAAGTTAAGGAAGGTAGGCAGAGCACTACTTCCTACATAAGCTTCTGCCTCAACTTTTAGATGCTCAAATCTTACTTCAATTGTAGGCAAATCGATTCCAACTCTAAAGTTATACCACAGCGAAAACCAAAAAAATCCATCATTTAAAAGATCAAATTTTTGGTTGATTTATTTGTTGAAAGATACAAAGTGAAGAGAGCAATCGGCAGAAGTGGTAGTACCTATCAATTCTGTTCCTCAGTTTCATCAAGAATTTCTCATTATCCTCTTCTGCAACCTTGATGAGCCTCTCAATGAGAGTTTTTCTTTCTTGAAATCCAAAGTTGTCTACATCCACTTCATTGACTTCACCTCGTGATCCAAAGAGCAGCCCTTTTCTCAGTCTATCAAAAGTTGGTAGCTTTTCAAGGGAAGCCCATTTCAGAGCTTCTTCATCATCTTCGTCTCGCGATGAACGCGAAAACACTTCCAGGCCTGTATTCCTCCACATGGCTGAGCTGTTAGCTCTTAAACTACTGCTCGGTCCTATCTCCATTCTGATCCCAAGAGCTCACAATATGCAACACTAGCCCAGTAAAACGTCTTCAAAAACAGCTCGAGAATCCTCGAAATTTGGCAGGCTTGAATCAAAATCTTAGCAATTCAGCCGCCTTGATCAAAAGGGATGACTACCCAGTTCCTTGTCTCTTTCTTTCCTTTATTTTTTTTTTCCAGCTGGTCCTTCAAAGGACGCCCCCAGCTGCAGAAGGCGTGCAATTACAGTTTGAGAAAGAGTTGGAAGACGGAGAAAAGAACGTTGTAATATTTTGAAGGAGGATTGAGTAGGGGAGTATTTAACTATTTATAGAGCAGTTAACTTGTGAGGATGTTAAATTTTTAAGTTGAACGAAGACCGGCGGCTCGTAGTTCTTCGGATGTACCCATTTCTTTTCTTTTTTTTTTGTTTTTTTGCGCAAGGCGGATATACCCATTTGTGGAGTACGTGAATTTGGCGGGGGGAATTTGGATCAAATATTTTTTTCCTGTGTACGTGGAAAATGGGAACATCGCTGTTGACCAATGACCGGTGACCCAGCATCCTTCCTTTGCCCATCAAAGCCTATTCCTTTCGGATAATTTAACGGTCCAAATAATAAACCCACAGGCCACAGGTCTTAAATTGGTCATAGCAGCGGTCAAAAGCCAAAAAAAAAAAAAAGAAATTGTCAAAATATCCAGCTTGAGTTCATAATACTGACTACCATAATACGTCTATATTAATTCAACTCTCTCTGTGAGTTTATGATGATACTTTTAGAGCCCATTTTGCTGAAATCATCATGTCATAGGCTCATAGCATGAAGAAACTAAAAGGGAGATTGTTGTAAATAAAAATATTAAAGGTGGTAAAATTGTTTTGTTGGATGTGATTTCAAGTAATTTTGCATTGTGTATGGATGACAACTTAAAAATATTAGAACTGATAACTTGTAAATACTTAGATAAATAATAATATTAGCTTATGATTTTTGAGACCTCAATCTTAGTTAAAAATGATAATTATTATTATGGGGAATACATGGATAGCGGAAAATTGTGATTTATCACTCTTGTTTTCTCGGTTTTGGTTAAAGCAGGAAATTAGAAAACAATAAATTCAAAGGGTGAATTTAACTTTGCCCCCTCAACTAGGGGTAATCCCACTTTGTCCCTTCAACAAAAAGAATACATACATACTTTGCCCTCCATCAAGAGCAATCAACCTCAAGTTTGTGAAGAACACCATTTTAAAAAGCCATGATCGGATAAAAATACCCTTTGGTTGCCAAAAGACACAAACATACAGCAATAAAATGCAACTTGATCGACGATGCAAAGAAACTCTTATACTCACAAATTGCTTAAATTTGGGCCTAAAACCATAGGAGATTATCGATCGAGAAAAGCAGAGGATTAGTGGTTGCTAGTAGAGTAATCGATTGAGTTTTCGTCGGAAAAAATATCTGCAATAGTTAACAATTGATCATTTGATGATTTAGGGTCATGAAAAAAAAATATTTTTTTTCTTTGTAAGTGTCATGTGGTCCTTATTTTCGGTTGAAGGAGAAATATTTCAACAGGTAAACCACTCATGATTTCACGATTTAGAGTTACAAAAAAAAAAATTTTAGTTTCAGTCGACCCTCTTCTAATTCATCTTTGTTTTTTTTTTTTTTTTAAGCTAAGACGTTGTGCTACTTTTGACCATTTATATGGAATGGATGTTTGTTACAACAACTACAAATATGTACTTGTTATTTAGGAGTCCCTTTTACTCTCAGTGCAAAATTCGAAGAAGAAATTACTTTGCGTGCTTTTTAGGAGTCATATTTTAAGTGGAGATTTAGTGCTACTTTGCGTGGCTAAAGTGTATATAGTCTGTTGATTGAGGGTGCCAAACTGAACCTCCCCTAGTCTAGGCCAGGGAGGCAAAGTATGATTAGCCCAGAAACCGACAATTGTTTAGTTTAAAATATGTCATACCTAATAATTCTGCATTGCTCTCGCATCA
Source organism: Coffea humblotiana (assembly GCA_023065735.1). Classification (NCBI taxonomy): domain Eukaryota; kingdom Viridiplantae; phylum Streptophyta; class Magnoliopsida; order Gentianales; family Rubiaceae; genus Coffea; species Coffea humblotiana. The sequence continues at coordinate 2,698,208 of CM041211.1, forward strand.
AACCTAATACGTATATTGTTTAATTTAAAATATATCAACGGGTCGGAATCTGACTCTGGCGCATGTGATTCGATCACACGTTTTGAGGACGAAATCCATCTAACCAATAGTCTGCATTGCCCTCGTCAAGTGCAGAGAAGAAAAAAAAAGCAAGACCGAAGACTTTTCAAAATCAACTTGATGAATTGAGTTGGCAATTGGCGTGAACCACTTTTAATAAATTCCAAAACCCGTAAAATTCACACATCCACACGTTAGTATCCTGGAAGCTCTGACGGGCACGACGACTTGGGATTTTTTTTTTCTTTTTTTGAATTTTTATGCAGGCAGCCTGGACCGCTGGACGAAATAAATGTTCACAAATGTTTTTGTCAGAATTTTTCATTCTGACGAGATATAAATTGCTCTAAAATTCTGTGCTTGTGAGGGTGGGTGGATAAATAATTAAAAGCACGGCACGCCTAGATCTGTTGGACAAAATATTTATATATTCAATTACTATTAATTTGTGGGTTAGCTTCTTACCATATTTAATTCATGACCTATCATATGGTAGTAGTACTATCCTAAATTTTATTAGGAGTATTATTATTATTTTTTAAAATTTTCATTTTCAAGCAAAGTATATTGGGCTTCAAGTTCCTGACCAAAATGATGTCAAACGATTAAAGATTTTAAGCAGGAATACTACTGTCTTTTCTTTTCTGCCCTTGAAAAATCAGGATGCATGCCAAACTTTTCTGTGGAATTTCTTTTTCCAAACGTTTGGATTCAAGTAACAGGACGTAGACAGTTTTCTCGGTCGTGCACGCGGACTTCACTTGCCCATTTTGGTGGAAAAAAAAAAAAAGAAGAAATATCATGTTAGTACTTAGTAGTAATTTGATGAGGTTTCTGGACCTTTGGCTTTGTGCTAAGGGGGAGTGAGGAGCGGGCATGATGGATGGGCAAATTCCTCCTCTTTTTAACTCAAGACTTTCTCTTCAAGACGGAGGACTTGACCAGTCCACCACCACCCAAGTGCTCGTGAAAGTCAACAGTCTCTTGGATTATTGGTACCACCGAGACTACGTTTTAGTGGGAGTGTTCAATCCTTATTTTTAACTTTATTACTTTAATTGTAACGGCCGCTTAGTTATGACTTTTTTCGATGGCATTCCGTGAACCCCTCTTTCTCTTATATTAGATTAAAATAAATCATACAAATATTACGTTGCGATTAAAAAAAAAAAAAAAAAAAATCTGCTCGTGAAACTTTTGGCTGGGAGCTCTCTCGAGCAAACTTCAAAATATCTCTCCTTCTTGTCATGTCGTTCAAACGGTCCTAATAATGATGAATGGCTCAGCAGCCACTCCTGTCCTGTAGCGGCTGACCACGAATTACCCAACTTGCAAGTATCCATCTCCGGTCTTATCCAAACGGATTTTGGGAGTGTTTTTGTTCTTTTTTTTTTTTTTTGAAAGGACGGATCTTTTGTTCTTTAAATCACGAAGAAACCAAAGGGTCTTATACCACAACTGGTCACATACGTGTTCTTTGTGCTGGTGATCATGTAGTTTGCCAAATCCCGACTCGAGAGGTTTTTGTTTTTGGCTTTTGTGCTGTCGTATTTAATGGAGTGCACCGAGTACGTTCCTTATTAGACGACGTTACTGATTTGACACCATATGAATAGCCCCATTTGATAGCATATGAATATGACTAGAATTAATTAATGTCAATAATTTATCCAGGGTTCCATAGCCTATTAAGGATTTTTTTTCTTGTAAGCGGTGCTTAGAGTGCCTTATCAACACACCTAATTTACCGTGCGAACAGGTCGTCGCAATTGTCGTATTTTTCATATTTATATACTTTCTCAAATTAGCCACGCACTTTTTTTTTTCAAGAGTAGAACTAATACCTGAATTCTGTCGGATGTTCATTGAATGATCGTTGATCAAACCATTATATATTAATTGGTTATTTCAACTTACTCTAACGTAAAAGTTTATAACTTTAACGCGTTATCTTATTACTATTTTTTTTAATCACAAAAAGAAGTGAAGTTTCACTTGATTAGCTTCGCTAGTAGTGTACCGAGTCATGCGGACTTGAACTTGTGGAAGCAGAAATTTGGCAGGCGTTGATCAAATTTCCAATGTCAGAATCGTCGTCTCCAACAAAGTCGCAAGCAATTGTTTAGCTGTTGCTGCCTCCCCCTTTCCAAGTTGCAACACAAATGCTTGGTGCTGAAATCCATCCCACGGTCTAGAGGCAAATTTAATCTGGTCTTTCCAAACATTTTACACCTCGTCGTGGTCCGCAATAGCCACACCCAGTCCAGCTGCCTTCAATTTTTTTTATATTTTCAACTCATCCACTTTTGGAGGATTCCAGCTAGTCATTAACAAATCTAATTTTCCCTCTGCAACACAAGAATGCTGGATGATTACTTTTCATCGGTCTTGCGCTTTCGTAAATTGGAATTTCTTTAGGGAGCATGCCGCCTTAATTAGTATGCCGTTTATGTATTTATTTCTCATTTCTTTATTTTTCTTCTCAGAAATGCCTCCTCTCCTGGGAAAATCATGTGCGTGGCTTTGTTTGTATAATCTTTTTTTTTTTTTGAGAAACCTACATCTGGATCTGGGGCACATTTGCAAAATTTGTAAAGCTCCCGCTCTCGAATTAGTATTTAAATATCTTCCCTCAATCAGGATCTGGGGCAGGAATGAAAATTCCAAAAAGCACAACTGTCACATTTCTTGTTTTCCTCCCACCGATTCTCACGCCCTTCCAAAATCCAGCTCCCAACTATTAAATCTTGAATCTAATGACAACGAAAAAAGATTCCTTCCCTCAATCGGCAATCAGCCGGCCAACCCAACGGTTCGCCGGTCACACTTAGCAATAGACAAAACATGTGGAATATTTGACGAAGTCAAGTCTATCACGAACCTCCAAACTGTCTCAAAAGATATTTATTTGGACTTGAAAACAATTTCAAACAAATATTTAGCATCTGCTACTTTTTCGACACTAGTTTTGAATTCTCACAACAATCCAGCCTCTGCGTTGAGCATACAAAATCATGCGCTCAAACTAGGCCTTATTTGATTCAGTCTTTTATTTGGACCCCCCTCGAGATGTCGTCGGTCCTCCGCTCTTCACTGCCGCCCGTCCGCCTCTTGGCTTCCCGATGAGGATGGTCCTCCCTCCGTCGCAGGACAAATTTCAGAATCCAATCCAACCACCCTCTGTCTGAGACTACTTTATTAAACAATTTACCGTCAAAAAAATGAAACTATGAACTTGGCAAAATTAATAAAAAAAATTTACATTTTGTGGTGAACGAATTCAGGCAGTGTTGTATACTGGAATTGACTTAGCTGGCATTAGACCGACGTGTTTTCAAGTGCTACAATAATAATAATACGTAAACGTTCAAAGTAAACAGACGGATAAGCTAATGCATCAACTTTCTTCTTGTTTTCCTTTTTTTTTTTGTTTAATGTATCATTCGGCTAATAATATAATAATATCGTTCACATGCTATCAGATCAGAGTATGGACCACGCTTGCAATAATGAGAAACTTTCAGGGGCGGGCGTTGACGGATTAATTTCTGCGGAGCTTCCATGATCGTGCATCAGAATTTACTACTTTCTTCTTCATTTTTAACATTTTTTTCCTTCTTCTTTCTGTTTCCGTTGGGTGAATGCTTGACTTGCTCTGCCTTTCCTTCCCGTCGACGCAAACAAAAGTGATTAGCCAGCAGGCCACAAAAAATCAAAACAGCTGGTGCTTCGTCGTTGATTATATCTAAAGAAGAAGGGATGATAAATTATTATATTTAAAAGTTGAACCCCCTCTCTCTCTTCCTTCCCCGCGGGTGGTGTGGTGTGGTCTGGTCTGAACACTTTACAAAAGCATCTCTCTTCAGTTTGACTAAGTTTTTGTCACAAGCTAATCACTTTCATCTTCATGCGATTATTTTTTCCTTAATAAAAAAAAAACTCATCATCATCTTGCGGGTTGATAAACAGGTCAGAAATCCAACCTTCTAGTAGCCCGAGACGTCAATGGTCGGGCATCGTTGATAAAAAGTATCATGATATCATCTTGTTTGATTTTTGGATTGGTGGGTTGGATTGTCAGATTTTTTTTTTTATGTATGCAAAGGAAGAAATAAATGATCAGTCTAATAAGTAGCTAAAGGAAGCTTTCGCAAGTAACAAAATTTCAATGTTCAAACTTCAACCACTACTTTCATATTGCAGTAAACAACTATAAATTCCACCCAAGATAATGTTAAAGAATAGCCCATAAGATGTGATCTTGAGATACACTACTCTGAGTATTATTGGCATCTCCCATCCAAATAGAAGTCGAAGTCAATTCCCACCGCTGACGGGAGTCCCGACTGGCAATCAAAAGCCTGGCATCATGGACATCCGTTTCAAACACGGGGAACAGGAGAATCCTCCCAAGATTCGCTTAGTCTGGACTTCTACACTCCAGACAGAATTACTGAAGTCAAGAGTGGAGGGAGGGGAACGGAGAGAGAGGGTCAACAGGGCACGTAGGAGAGAATTCATTTAGACAAGCATCGGACATGCTTAACTCAACCCCCTTAATCCAATTAATCAAGGATTATAAAATGCAACAAGTACGCACTACTAATTTCATCTAATGACCCTTTTATAAGGGAGGTACCGCTGATTGCTAAGCTGGATATTTTTAGTTCATTTTTCAGTATAAAAGCAGTGAAAGTCGGGAAGTATTTCCTTCCCCTTGTCACACTCTTCTACCAATTTTTGTGTTCAAGGGCATAAGGGATGCCAGAAGGAAGCAAAGCGCTGCTTCACCAGCCAAAAGGTACAGAGAACGGAGTGATTAAACGTCAGTATTTGCGATAACCATGCAATTGAGATCATTAGCTAGCAATCCTTGGAAGGAAGACGAGGTCCAAAGATGAAAGTGTTGTACATCTCAAGAATGAGCTAATGGTCTCCCTAATGCATTTTTATGAGATTGAAAACTGAGTTTACAAGAAGACTGACAAACACAACACCTCAAGTCCCATTAGCACCATTCTGGTAACTTGGCTCTGCTAGGAAATATATGAAACCAATCCCAGTCAATTTCCATCATCATCTTTCTCATTTCCAGCAGTTGCATTATTGACGCCGGAAGTAAGCTCGGCTTCAACTGACATGGAAGGCAGCCTCTCATATACTTTAGAACCAAATGGAAGAAGCTTAGACTGCCTTGTAAGAGTTTGACTTATCTTCTCATAGTTCCACCTTTGCTGAACGTAGACTAGAACTGCTAGAACAGCGGCTGTGACTGGTATTGCAATGTCCCCAAACTTGGAGAAGAAATCAAATCGGGGGTTGACAAACTCGTATTCCTCGGAGAAATAGGGGTTTGGAATGGGAGATCTCACAAAATCGTATGCATGGGGAAGCAGTCTTACTGCTGTTATGCCAATGTAGTAAAACTTTCTCAGTGGTTTACAACGTAATTGCCAAACACAGTTGCCAATTACTTGAGGGAGGAGGAAAAAGTCTTGAATAAGACCCATATACTCCTGCAGTTCAGTTTCCCATTCACGTAGAGTTTGGGATTTGCCAGATGAATCTATAAACTTCTCAGTCTGAAGAGGTCTGTGGCTTGTAGTGAGAGAATGGACAAACAGAACAAGGGCATAACCGATGACATGTATGGTCAAGGTGGTTAGCAATACCCTCTTGTCATTTGGTACACGATGTGGTTCAAGAGGAGCCCTTGTCAACAATCTGATTCTCGATCTCCACACTTTTTGACAGAGCCTCAGAATAAATGAAAAGGCTACAAGCACAAGAAGCTTCACCGTGTAATCAATTACACGTATTGCCTGGCTCCTCTCAAGGTCATAAGTTGGGTTCTCATAAGATTCTGAAGCCATCTTTTCAAATATGGCCTCTGCACCCGTAATTAGTGGAAGGCTGTAACCAACAGCTTGGATGCCTAGCATGACAAGAGAGATGTAAGGAACAGAATCCACATTGTCCCTGATGTAAAATATCTGGCCTACTATGCAAGCGATTGCAAAGGAAAGTGTTAGGATGCGAAGGCTCCCTTCAACACCTCTACGAGAAAGGATATCTTCCCTTTGCCCCCGATACACAATAGGAAAAGTTTGGAGCTTGATTGGTCTAAAATAGAGAGGATCATCATCATTCCTTTTGCTGGATATGGAAATCCTAGCAGTTGGATTAACTAACCAACGAGCGGTAGTTGGTGGATATGATAACATAACTTCAATTAGACAATCCGATCCAGCTTCAAGATCCATGCTTTCATACAGAATGTTCCATGAAGCTCGAACATCTCTGCATCCAATTAAATACATCTTTCCAGCATGTTGATTGTATAGCCCCTCCACAAAAAGTACTGAGAAATTGTCAAAAGATTTTCCACTTAGAGCAATTTGAGCAGAAACATTTAGGAGGAGCTGCTTTTCTGTGTATTCAGCTTTATCCTGATAGGGATTCTCCTGTTCAGTGTTTGAAACATTTGGTGACCAGTAACGCCCCAACAAAGGACCAAGAGAAACAATTTCCATTTGGAAATCTGTTCTTGTGAGAATGGAGCTGGAATATGAATCTGGAACTGCAGGTATATGAAGAGTGAGGTCTTCAGAAAGAAGAGAGAGACTGACAAGGAATGATTCTGTGGCTTCTAACTTGGGATACTCCAGTAAAGATTTCTTAACTATATTACCAAAGTTGAAGGGTTCACTTTTCTCTAAGACTGCACCAGCTGCATTAATTTTTGTGTATTTATAGTATGGACGAGCAGCTGTGAACTGATCCCATAACTCTGCAGGGCGCACCAGCTTCTCAAATGATAGAGGAAAGTAAGATCCAGTTCCTCCATCAACACTAGAGAAAGTGCCCACTATGATGCTCCTTTGTTTTATGGAAAATGAGATAGGAATATATAAGCATACTCGAGACCGACAGGCAGTGCGTTCACTATCAAGCAATCCAAGGCAGCCAACCATGCAAAGTTGTCCGCTGGAAGATTTCCAAATTCCCTCAGCAGATAGTGTCATATTATTAAGACCAGTTCTTTCTGCTGCAATGAACTTCTTATCAAATGGAGGAACTGCTCTGAACACTGAAGATATCCTTCCGAAGCCAGGATTGTCAGCCGCTTCCTGACATCGGAAATCCTGAATGACAAGCTTAACGTCTTTGAAGCTCCCATCTGTCTCCTTTATCTGCTTATCTGAGTTGAAGGGTCCCAACTTGCTGCAAAACTCATCCGTTCCATTGCATCTCCAGTTCGGCACAATAGTCAAAGCTTCTTGTTTGGTATACTTCTCAAGAATGCTACAAAAATCAAGCCCTCTATACACATCAAAATCACCATTCACCAGAGTATCTTTATATGGGTATGGATCACATGCCCTTGACATGATCTTTTCAGAACCAAACTTGTAGTTTGCAGAAGTAGCCAACCAAGAAGACATGCTAATTTCATTAAAAAATTTTGGATTTGATTTCAAATTTAAGCTCTTCATGCTTCCCCGTATTCTTCTGTTTACCAAAGTGAATGTCCTCGGATAACGAAGCACAAGCAGAATTTGATCATCTTGCACGAGTGGGGGCTGATTAGCATAACCAGATTCCTCAACCCATGGCCATGGCTCAGCAGATTCAGGCTGACGAGATGGTAACACTGTATGCCCCAACAAACACATAACTCTTTCGGCCCCATTCTTCTCTGATTCAGTATAAACTCCTTGGAATGAAATAGAGAGCTGAGAATGACCAGGCCACATATCAAAATGAGGACTTCCCTCATAGGGCGGTTCCATAAATAATCCATCCGATGTTATCCCCATTAGCAATGCACCGCTGACACCAATCCATTTCTTAGACCGACGAACTTTATTAACATCAGTAACCCAAAAAGAAACCAACTTTGAGGGAGATCCAAGACTCAGTGAGCCATTTATTGCAAGATCTCTATCATCAAATGGCATAATGGGAGCACCATTTGACTCCTGCCACCAATCTCCATTCAAAAAGGAGAGCTCTTCTCTTAAACTAAAAACTATATCATCAGCAGGCCTTAAATTAGCAGCAGAAGATAAAACCAAGGAGCATTCTTTCTTCACCTCATCCATCCTATCATATCTGTAAGTCATTGAATTTCCACTCCTGCTCCTACCACCAAACTCTCCATCAACAAGGTATGCTTTTGCAAAACCAAAGCACAACAAAACTAGCAACCCTGTTAAAATCCAACCATCAACTCCAAAACACTTCATCTTTACGCTAAAATTACGATACCCCTCAAAGCACTCCTTTACAACTTCTAATCTGAAAGAATCCCGCTAACCAAATATTAATTTTCTACACCACAACAAATACCTCCTTTTGATTTCCCATACGAATAAAATATAAGTCTGCAGTTACTGATGCAAAAGCAAAGGGAAGTACATGATAGTACCAGAAATGATCAAGAAAAACAAAAACAAAATTAGGAGCACGAGAATGACATTATCAGAGGACTAGTGTCTGAATGCTGAATGATTTTTTCATTTGCAACTAATTGATGCAGTTACCTGTGAAGTGGGTTGTCCTTGGATTCTTCATCAACGGACTTCTTTAAGGTGAATCCTTGGATCTTTGGATTGAAGAAGAGTGGAGTTGAGAAATAGGGAAGCGATTTGGTGAAGGAAAGTGTGAACTTGAAGCTAAGAAGAGGAGTGATTGTGACACTGAGAAGTCAACCTATTTCTCTACGCAGTTTTAGTAAAATCAGTAGTAGTAGTATCGATTAATGCAATATGAATTTGTACAATCTCAGTCTCATTGAATATTTTACATACCTCAAAAAACAAAACACATTTGACTTTTAGGAGTGCTTGTATTTAATGTTTTGCTCATAAAAATTTTTGTAAGATTAGTAGCATAAATAGTTTGTGCTCGATGTGGAGCTTATTATATGGCACCAAAAAAAACCTTTTTTTTTTTTGGGTCAATTTTTATGCCTTTTTCTTTCTCATCTCACTATTTATTTTCCGTTTTCTTTTTTTGGTTTTTTAATTTTGTGTGTCTAAAATCCAAAGCAAATGAAATAAAATTTTTTGTCACAATTTCAAATTAATTCTGGGTCGTGTCCCAAACAGTAAACAGATGTGTCTGACTCCGATCCTGTCCAGCGGAGAAACTTGCACTCACATGTCACAGACCCGGAATCTACGGGCGAACTTGATGAGTTTCTGAGACGGATCAACAGCTTATTAGGTAGGTGCATCAAGATTCAAGACAGAAAACTTCTTTGGAAACTATACATATTTTAAGCCGTTGTATTGCAGGTACAAAATAACTCAACCAAAAGCACAAAACAACAAATAGGTTTGTAAGGATGATGATACACAATTTTATCAACAAACAATTTGGATACATTCGTCGAGGATAATTTGAAAATATTGGTGAAAAATTTCTCAAAAGTTTCAACCATATTTTTTTATGAAGGCACATTAAAATGTACTCCAAGAACACGTAAATAAATTACTAGCATACTTGTAAATTTGAACGTTACTAATAACATGCAGTATTTTGGGCAAAGTGGAGAAGACAATTAGGATACATGCATCACAATTTTATTTTATTTTTTTCAAGTAACAGAAACATTTCACTGAAGTAAATATGCACCAATATCTATCTCCTGGATACTGATGAGATAGCATATTGACCTACAGCAGACTAGACTCAACTTCTATTTAAACTTTGCAAATGTTGCACCCGCTCTGCTGCACATGAACTATGAGAGCAAAAGATAGGCTTATCATTATGATCACAATCTTTTCGAACCTTGAGAAAACTTCTGTGCTGCTGCAAGTTTCACTGGGATGGAAGTATGGATTGAAGACAGGATCTCTCATGTAATCGTAGGTCCGAAGAAGGAACCTTAAGAGCGTCAATCCAATGTAGTACACCTTACTCAGGGGCTTAACTTGGATCTGCCATATCAAGTTTCCCATTATCTGGGGAAGCAAAAACCAATCTTGAACTACGCTCCAGTATTCTTGCAGTATGGTTTCCCAGTCAGTCGCATTGAGGTTTGCAGCTGCCGCAGACATTGTTTCGTCAATCTTGAGTTCCCGAATCACCAGAATAAAAGCAACGCCAATCATGTGAATTATCCCACTTGCAAAGAAAACCCGAATTTCCCTTGGTCCGTGATCTAATGGTGATAATAAACTTAGAGTACGTTGTCTTGATTTCCATACCTTTCGACAGAGTCTTAGAGCTAGTACAACCGCGACCAAGAGGAGGGATTTCTTGATTATTTCCAGCATTTTGAAGTGCATGCTTCTATCCTTGTACGGATATTTGCTCCGGTAGTGATATCCGCTCCACTTGATCAGAACTGTGGTATTCATGACCAAGGGAAGGCAATGGACCAGAAATTGAATGGTCAGCATCAACAAGGAAATGAAGGGAATGACATAATCGTTCTTCTTCATGTACCATAATTGGCTCAATAGGCAACTGATTGAGCCTAGAAGTATTGACACACGTAAAAGCTCCTCAAAGTTTCGACGAAATCGTACCTCTTTTGAGTTGTCAGTGTATGGAATCAGAAATGTCTTTAGCCTGATTGGCCTAAAGTACAAGGGATCCTCTGCATTCCGGGCACTGGAAATTGAGATCTTAGCTGTAGGATTTCTCAACCACCTGGCGGTCTCGGGGGAGTACTCTATCATCACTTCTATCAAGCAGTCTATCTTGCTTCCAAGATTCAGATTCTCATACGCAAACCTCTCAGAATGCTGGAACTGGAAGTCGATTTCCTTGCAGCCTATAAGATACATCTTTCCTCCAAGTTGATCATACAGTCCCTCAAGGTAGATTTTTGAAATATGACCATAGTTTTCTCCACTGAGGGTGAGATGTGCTGACACGTTCAGAGGCAGCTTCTCATCAGTAAAAGCCAAATTATCTCGACTTCCAGAATACAGCTCCCCGTTATCATGCCTTGTTAATTCGGACCAATAACGTCCAAATAATTTGCCCAAAGCGAGTATCTCGAAGTAAACGAGTGTCTGTGGCAATTTGTGTTCATGATTATGATCTGGGAGAGCATTGACATGAAAAGACAGCTTACTGGACAGAGAAGACAGCAGAGTCAAGTTATCACGATCTTCAGTGCTTGGATACTTGAAGATCAAATCATGAACCACGGTGCGTATGTTGAACTTCTTGCTTCTCATCCAAAATTCATTGGCCAAATCAATCTTGGAGTACTTGTATGATAAATAAGACCTGCTATAGTCATGATACCTGTTCCAGATATCAGAAGGATGGACTTTCTTTTCAAAAAGCAAAGGGCTAAACGAATCTGTCCCTTGAATATTAGTGATAGTGCCCATGAGAATGCTCCGCTGGGTGATTGATAATGTGACAGGTATTACTAAGCTTATTTTAGAATTGCACCTGTTTATATCGTTCTCAAGTCCAACACAGCCAATCATGCACAGCCGCCCATATGAAGGATTCCAAGTTCCTTCTGCAGAGATGGTCAATCCAGAGATACCACTCCTAGCCCCAGAATTATAAACATCCTCCAAAGGAGATATGACTCTCAAGAATGCAGAAACCTTTGCAGCTCTGAGCTTACTGATATTGTCCCCTAAAACGCAACGAACATCAGTCATCATCAGCCGAAACTTATGAAAGACGTTGTCTTTGCTTTCAACCTTCTCACCGAGTACAAAAGGCCCCAAGTTCTCGCATATGTTGCTACTGTTGCAATTTTCCACTACAATATCAAATTTTTCAGAAGCAAAGTTTTGAAAGACTCTACAGAAATGGTTGCCATGATATACATCACCTCTCTTGTCTGACAATTCGTGTTGGTACAAGTTCGAGTTGCATGCTTTTGAGACAATCTTCTTGGAGATAAACTGATAGCTGGAGTCATAGGTTTGATGACTGAGCCGGGAAACGATACTGATGTCGTCAAAATATTTGGGGTCCGACCGTCTGTTCAAACTTCTCAGGTCACCAACTATTGTCCCGCTGGTCAAAGTGAAACTCTGAGGATATTGAAGAACAAGCATAATTCTATCATCTTTGACAGGAGAAAATTGGCGGTTATTCTTGCAGCCATAATTCAATGACCACGTAGAAAAATCAGGAGGACTTTCTGAAAAAGGAGATACTGAATTTCCCAACATGCACATCAAACCCTGCCCTCCCTTGTCTTCAGATTCCACATAATGCCCTTCAAAAGCAATTGTTAGCACAGAGTATCCAGGGCTTTTATGAAACTTAGGATACCAAGTCTGCGGCATGCTTGGCAATGTGCTGTTCCTCGTAATGCCTATAGACAACAGTCCACAAACGCCAATGGCATTGTTACTTGGATGAGAAAGATTAAATCCCATCACCCAAAACGAAGCTAGCTTTAGAAGTGATCCACTGCCACTAAAGTTCATTGGCATGTCACTGGAATCAAATGGCATCAGTGGTACTCCACTAGCCTCTTGCACCCAATCTCCATTTTGGAAAGAGAGACCCTTAGCAATTTCATAGAACTTTTGAATTCCAAGTTGAGCTTTTGAAGCTGAAGATACAACGGGGGCGCATTCTCTCTCGACTTCCACAAGGCGTTCAAACTTGCAAATCCTTTTAAGGTCATCCAACTCTTCTGAATCTTCATATGCTGGTAATAATGAACTTGTTGCACCAACCAAAAATACCAAAATGAATGGCAAAACTAGTCTAATGTGAGAGGAAAACCGGAAGTCCATTCTTGATAATCTGAACTCCTCTCTGTTTTAGTGTAGAAAACAAATTCTGCTTCAACTTACGGAAAATGAAATTCCTTCTTTTTTTTGGGTGGAAACTATCTGAAGGTTTTGCTATAGAATGTTAGCAGAGTGCCATGTTATATAGAGATAAAGTCGCATCAAAGTCCAAAAGAGAACTTCTAAAAAGATCACATCTTATTTGGACATAGCAATTCAGCTATTTGCAGAATTGAAGAACATAGTGCCGGATACCCTAATGGTAAAGTTTCATCAAGTCTAAAACATCTTTTCAACTATCTTTGTGATATCAGCCGGCCTGATTGCTCCTGTTAGTTTATGGTTTAAGGTACTGTCATAGAGGTTCTCGTTGTCAGTACTGGCACCAAGTTGGATTCTGAGCAAGCTTCCAAAGTAATTGCAAATTAGGTAATTAGAGAAAACCTCACTATCCCATTTCGCCAATAAATGAGATCTTCATCAAGATCAAAACCCCAGACTGCAAGTCGCTGTCCTTGGAATCGACAAAGTTTATACAAGCCAACTTGCTACTTTTTTAAAGCAAGGGGTGTGATTTAAGAAATGAGGGAGGGGAAGGAAGGAATTGAATCCAAACCTCTCAATTCTGAAAAATATTTACTGAAAGCTTGAACTTACTAGAACTTAACAAAAATGTTGCTAAAAGTTGGATGAAGGAATGCAAACTCTACCCAAAGAAAAAATGATAAAAGGAATGCAAACAAAACAGGCGAACCACATGCTGATCGCAGCCCAAAACGATCACTGCTGCATACTCCTACGCTGACTACATGTATACTATATGTTGAATTGCTTTAATACATCTAAAAGATAGTTTTTTCCGCCAATTTCCTAATTTTGTAGAGAAGAAATTTAATTAAGCTGAATGCACTAGCCATGAATGCTCCAGGAATAGATTTCGCTGGCTTAACCATCCCAATTTACTCTGAATATGCTTAGTAGGTGAATAGTCCTCTTCTCAGCTTCTCAGTTTCTATATTTGGTAGTTTGAGGCTGCCGGAGTAATTAAACTAGGTGAGTAGTCCATATTATTATAGTAATCCAAGTAGATTATCACATTATTACAAGAGTACAATATACTATAGAACATGAACTATGGTGAATAAAGCTATAGATATAAGACTGCCTCAGATACTCCGTCTAACTTGTTTGTCCAAGTCCCCAATAATTGCAGACGGCACTAAATTGATTATGAGGCAATCAACAACAATGCTTCAAGTGGTCGGACGCTACAAAATTCCTGAAGAACTCCTACGGATTGGGGCTGGATCCTCCTCCTCTGTGCTAACAGATACAGACTTGGCCTTAAAGAAGCCAAAATTAGAGGCAATCCATCTGCCTCAGCTTCAGCAGCAAAAAACAGCACAATACCGCAAACGAACCCCAAGGCTGCACTGGACCCAGTGAGGGATACAGCAGCACAAACCAGCATCACAAAAGATTCTTCCTTCGAGTTCATATCCCTTGAAGCCATGGCCAATTCTATCCCAGCAAATAAAAGCAGCACCCCAAGAATCCCTATTGGAAATTGACTTATAATCTTGACAAAATAATTTCCAAAAACCAATCCAAGCAACAACTTCCCCAAACCCAAAAACACCACTGACGCACCAGTCCTCCCACCAAACCTGTACTGCCCAGCCAGTCCACCTGCCCCGTGGCAAACTGGCATTGCACCAAACCAGCATCCCACTAAATTCATCAGCCCAACACTTACTGAAACCCCTGTGGCCGATACATCCATCTCAGGGAACAAATCTGTCGATAATTTACACACAGCAATAACTGAATTCAATACAGATAATGGGATTTGGGGAATTGCACCTCTCAAGAACCCAGTTTTCCAGTCTTCCCAGGTGATTTTCAGAACGTGAATCTTTGATGGGCCGAGTTTAATTTCATGGACAATTGAAGGGTCGCGAATAAAACACAAAATTAAACCAAGCAGAAATACAAGCAGAGCAGCTGGAATAGCTGATAATATTCTTAATCTACGATGCCTTCGAATTCTTAATCGATTATAAGTGTCGGGGTTGGTCCTCAACATCGCTTCATCGTCTTCAGGGACGCCGCCGTCTCCTGTTGTAAGTATAAGAAACATTAAACAAAACAGAGCGAGGAGGAGACCGTCGAGGCCCAGCCAAGAACGAGGGCTGGTGGATTTGGAGGAAGTAGTGGTGGAGAAATCTTGATCGTAGCGAATATATTTGATTGCTGAGAAGGCAAAGGAGAGGCCTTGAGAGAGCTGGACACCCCGGACGACCGGGAGAGGGATGAAGTGGTAGATGAAGGACATGAGCCCGGTGGCGCCAAGGATGAAGAGGGTGCCGGCTGTGCAGATTCCGGCGGCGGCAATTTGGGAGACAGTGAGGTGGGGCGTCTCTGAAACGGCGACGGCCGCGATGGATTTCATGGGCTGGACTGGCATGGGGATGCCGAAGAGGAGGCCGGTGAGGATATTATAGATGGCAGTGAAGATGAGGGTTGTGCTGAGGTCGAGGTTGCAGACTAGAGTGAGGGCCAAGACGATGGGGATGTAGGTGCCCAAGTCGCCGACGGCGCCACTGAGCTCGGAGGACAGAGAGGTTTTAAGGCGGAGAGAAGCGGTCCATGAGCGGGGAGTGCAATGGTTGCGCCACCACTGACGGGGGCGGACGAGGAGGGGTGTAGCGTTGTCAGTTGCTTCGCCGGCCATGGTTGGGCAACCGCGCAATAAGCCAAAAATTTAAACTGCTACTGGTAGTAGTAGTATTTGACACTCACCATCCTACCAATGATAGGAGCAAGTGGCTTGGTAACCGGGTCCAGTCATCCTATCAGCTTAATTCAACACCACTGAAAAAGAAGAAACTTTTGATATTGTTGACGTCGGTGTGCAAAATTGTCTTTGGATTAATCGACCTTTGGCTTTTGGGAGGGTTACAATTTGTTCAGCTGCCTGAGGAGTCGGAGACTAGACGAGCATGATTGAGCGAGACGCGAGGAGACTGAGGGCTGGCTTTTGGTCATTCAAGTAGTTAAGGTTCGAGGTTTGCACCATCCAACAAGACACGATCACTCCAT
This sequence comes from Coffea humblotiana, assembly GCA_023065735.1. NCBI lineage: Eukaryota > Viridiplantae > Streptophyta > Magnoliopsida > Gentianales > Rubiaceae > Coffea > Coffea humblotiana. The sequence continues at coordinate 2,714,113 of CM041211.1, forward strand.
AGTCCGTACTAATAAATGAGAAATTCAAATGCAATCATTGCACCTTGGTCCAATAATTTGGGAGATTTTTTTTATAGCTCTTTGTGCACTAGATCCTAATTCCCATGAACTATTAAGTTGGACTCCCCCTCAGTCCTCCCTCACAGTGCAGCACTTTTGAGATAATTTTATGAAAAAGTATTGTAGCACTTTTTTGATATGATTTATGTGATTTTTGATATAATGTATGTGAGATAAAAAGTAAACTGAAAAATGTGTTGATAATACAAGCAAATCAGTGTGTGTAAATAAGGTGTAAAGAAAGTGAAATAATCTTCAATCCAAACACAATTGTTATTGGCATTCTATTTTTTTCTTGTGTTTTCACAAAAAAATAAAAAAAAATAGTGTGTAATTAACAATAATTGAAGTGTTATTAAGAATGATATAGGGCCCGTTTGGAACCTGAGTTTTTTGGAAATTTGTCTAAAACTTTACTGTAGATCACTGTAGAAGTTGTAAAAAAACTTACTGTAAAAGCTTTTTAAAAACTTTACTGTAGCAATTTTTAAAATTTTTTTTTATAACTTAAAAAAAATTCTATTAGAAATTTTTTTTTCCTGTAGCCAAAAATTGTGCTCCATATAAACACAGAGCAAATTTATTATGACTTTTTCAACTAGTTTGCATCTAAATAGGTAAACATGGAGATTTTCGTGTATTTCACAGTAATATGGAATCTCAAAACCTGTATGCAAATAATTTGTTAAAACAAAAAAATTTGGAAAAGTTGTGAAAATTAGTGGCATTCATACAAGTGGAAAGGAATCCGGTAAACAAGTACATAACCAGAAGGCTTCAATTGCTACATGTCCAAATATTCATCCCAAATATTTAAAAAAAAGTCATATTATACAACTGAAATTAGTTCGGGTTACGTGGGAATCAAGTAGACAGCGCGAAAAAACTAGGACCTGGCAACTATATACTACTCATTTCGGTGAAGTTACATGTGATCAGCCATTGCATTTTGTAATTCCTTCCAATCACGGAGTGCTTCTGGAGTAACGTCGAATTGTGGCATTTGAACTCCCTCGGTACTTCCGCCATCCATATTAACTTCATATGGTAAGTAGATGTCGTATGGCTGCATCTCCCTAATGAAATTATGTAGTACACAGCACGCCATTACAATGTTTCTCTGTGCCTCAATAGGATAGTTTTTCATAGGGCCATCCAAAATTTTGAATCTCATTTTCCATACCTCAAACTTCCTCTCTATTATATTCCGAACCGAAGAATGGCGGCGATTAAATAATCCTTTCTGTGCAGTCTGTAATCTTCCTCCTGGACCACTCTTGAAAGGGGCCATGAATCCAGGCATGTGCCTGTACGCTGCATCAACTGCGTAATATTTTCCAGCCGGTGGTACTGGAAATGAAGCATCCGGATTGGAAATAGCATCCAATAAGACACGACTATCATGGGCACTATCTTCCCAACCAGCTCTGACATATACGAACCTCATATCGTGGTCACATGCGGCTAAAACATTTTGTGAAATCGTGCTCTTTCTGTTACGAAAGGCATCATGTTCCTCTCTTGGCACGCTTGCCGAGACATGTGTTCCATCAATAACCCCAATGCAATCCTACATATTGAATCTATGGTAAGTTAAACTTGCATTTCAAAACTTATTAGTTTTAAGATACGGGCACGTACCTTAAACCAGGGATAAAATCGTCTATTATTCCGAATCCGAGGATTAGTAGTATCTGTGTTCCTATGTCGGAGTACAATAGGTGCTAATCGGACTAAAGACTGGCACAGACGGCGCACGTGTCGATGAATTGTTTCAGTGGAATGCTAAAATCGTTCACCTAGCACTCTTTGTGTCAAATCATGGCTCACGTCATACAAAGCAATTGCTACTCCTTCTTCTAGAGTCACTTTATCACAGGGGCCCTCAGTAATGTATCTACCTTCACGCATAATCCGGCATAGTTGAACAAATGTGGGCACATTCATGCGCATGTTGTTAAGCATCCTAATGCATTTTCCCCCCAACAGGTCGTCAACCCAACCCTGACCTGTGAATGGGCATGTATGGACTAGCTGCCTTGTTCTTGGAACCTGATGTGTTTGAAAGTACCAAGATAGTATTAACACAGCAGTTGCGGCTTGTTTTGCATCATCTGGGTCATCTAAATTCACTCCAAATTTTGGCGGTGCCCTAGCCATTTATGCTCTATTTGGACAAAACACCTATACCTTGAATGAAAGTAATACATAAGCACCAAATGAGTAAGAAGCTAGAAATATGTGAATTAGTGAAGCAACTCATATATTAAAGTAGAACTCCTATTTATTATTCGCCAACTCGAAAAGTCAAATACTTAAAATGGAGAAACATTATAGTAAGTCTTAAAATGATCCGCACTACGTAATGAAACAACCAAAGTGCAAATTTGTTTCCCAAAGGGGAAAACTAGCATCCATCAATCACAAATACAAATCTGGAGTCATTAAAACACGCAAACAAAGCCTTCTAACTGATCCTTAACCCCCCTAGGCACATGCAGGTCTCAATCATCTAGTTCGCCCCCTCCGATCATCAGTGCATATAAACGCTTCCTAGCCTCATTCTTCTGACTCAAAAACATCCTCCGATGATCAGCGGAATCAGCCAACTTAACAGCTGCTTTGACAGCTACTTTATCTGGCAAGCCTTCTATTATGTCTAAGGCTGCATCTGCCTTTGCCACCGAGTACGGCTCATCATCCACGTAAATCGGAGGAGGAGGAACTGGAGTAGCAGCAGGTAGGGGAGGTGGGGCTTCTACGCTCTGGGAGGCGCTCCGATTGGAAGCAAACGTCGCATCCATCCAAGATATTGCATTATTGTATGAGGTGCGACTTAGACCAGGCGGGAGGTCGTCGTCTTTGGCGGATGAAGATTCCGGAATCTTTCTTTTCCCTTTGCCTTTGCCTTTGGAATGCTTGCCATCCGATTTTCCAATTGACTGCATTGGAGGCGGCATATCATCAGTCAGGTCCACGTGCTCCGTACCCTGGCCACTCATATTGTCATATGTATGACTTTGCCTCGCTCTTATCTCGTCATTGATGTCAATTGGTGGTTGGTTTGAGTCCCTGGCATATTGGTCTTGGGCATCCATTTTCTCAAACACCTCCGACAATATGTAGAAGACACGGCAATCTTTGTTGTGGTAAGTCTCAAAAGATGGATTTTCCTACACATTTAATACCAAAATTAACATAAAGAATGTTAAAAAACAGTTTTTACACTTTATAAGCTTATGTGATGCAAAAGAAAAAATTCATTGGAGTACCTTAATCACAGCTTGCCATTTGCTTTCGTCCATGGTTACAGTCTGGAGGAGGGGATCCCTTCCGGCCCCAGTCACCCTCAATCGCATGCGATTGTATTCTTGAGTTAGATGGCGTAATGCATAATATTTCGCCTTGATTTGAGTTGGATGAAAGTGGCATCCTTTTTTGGCAAATTTATCAACAATTGTCGGGAACACCTCACTCTTTAAGTTGCCCTTGTTTATTCTATTAGCCCGTTTAAATTCAACCAAGTACTCCGCAAATTCAAGCTCTCGCTCCATTGGAAATTGGGCTCGACCTTACCTTGATGAACCAACCTTACCAGCCATTGGTTTTTTACGCTTTATGTAGGACAAATAAGATCAGCGAAAATTGACTATTAAAGATGCAAAACAGAAATTGAATGGCATCTATAGCCCCACTGCACATATAGCAATATTGAACTAATACAGTGAATCACGTGCAAATAATACCAATGAACAACCAGGACAGCCATGAACACGGGACATACAAAATAGTTAATTCAATATATTAGTGACGGGGTTGGAAAAACAGACGAATTCAATAATACCTTGAAGTAATTGGTGATGCAAAACTGTAAGTCGTTCTCTCCACACTCGGACCAGGAAGTGGTAACAGAACCAGGAAGTATGAGTTTTCCGACTGTGAGCAAGAGTGAAAATTAGCCCTTACAGTTCTTAACAGTCCAACATGCAAGGAAAAAAAAATCTACCCCCAAAACAAACCTCTAGAAGTGGATCTAGTGCGCGGCGGCATAAACCTGTTAACAAAAGAATGTATGCCTATATCTCAAATTTTGAAATTCAGCAAAATTACCTACCTCTATAATAGAACAGAAAAATAGGTGCAAGAAAGAAAAGAAATTTGAACTAATTCAAAATATTAAAAAGCAGGAAATAGAATTTGAACTAATTCCGCTAACCCTCTATTTCACTTAAATCAAATGAAGGCATGAAAAATATTACTACTACTCATGGATTAATTAAACCAAAGCCTCAATAAGTACACAGTTTAAGTGAAAAATTTTTTATGTGCTCCTCCGAATGACTCCCTCATAACCAGATAGCTATTTGCAGTCAAAAGAATTATGAATTTAGAATTTTAACACCTTCTTAAACCATTAAGGCAATCAGGAATGAAATGAGAACCTCTCATGCCACAAATTAGCATAAGAGCATTAAACTGCTCCAAACAGGTGTAAAAAAAGTTTCCACACACCTCCGACAAGTTACATTGGCCTTGCAAACACTCTACTCATTTCACAGCATTTTTCCCAGCTTATACTTTGGCATTAATTCAATAGCTATGATCCATATCGGCAATTTTTCGATGAGGAAGGGCAATGTTCAAATTCTAACTTAAAATCTATAGAAGTTGTTTTTTTATATGAATTTGAATGCCAATCATCATGACATCTATTACACAAGATAACAAACAGCACTAATTCAATTGGTTTCCTCTTCCTACCAAGAACCGAAGCTTTCCTCAATCATCTTGGCCCAAAGCAACACAGGCAACACAGTACATTACACAGCAATATAGAGCAATCTTTTTATGAAAAATCTTTAATCAACTCAGGACCCAAATCAATTCTTACACAGCAATCTTAAAGAATTAATTAACACAGAGCCAAATTAATCAACACAGAGCTTTCAACTCTGATGAAATTGATACCGAGCCAAATTAATCAACACACAGCAATTAACTTAGCAGCCTTTCTCAAAAAATCAGCAAATTTAATACCAAAATCGTAAAGAATCCAAGAGACAAGCATCGCCATATACAGGGAGTAATCAACAAAAGCATCCAAAAAAATTGAACTGGAATGCTGCGGGCAACAAAAATTCAAGCATGCCGACCTCAATTCAAAGCTACTGGGTGAAGGGAATGCACCTAAATGGAAGCACAGCAGTCTTCCCTAAACGGACTGGCACAGCCGTTTCTTGGAGGAGGAGGAGGAGCATGGGGAGGGGATGAATCAGCAAGAGTATCCGGAGGGCCAAAGATGAATCGCTCCTTCCAAGCTTCGCCGAACCTTCGTCCAGCACAAATCAAGGTTGCCGACTGTGTTTGACCAAGCTGCAGTTGTTTCCCGCCGCTTCTCCGACAGCTCCGACCAGCTTGCTACTTCGCCGTGAGTTGGTGGGTTGCCTTCGTCCAGCACAAATCAAGGTCGCCGACTGTGTTTGACCAAGCTGCAGTTGTTTCCCGCCGCTTCTCTTTGCTCCGACCAGCTTGCTATTTCGCCGTGAGTTGGTGGGTTGAGTCAGGAAATGCTGCAGTTGCTCCGAGCTTGCTCAGCTTGCTACTTCGCCGAGTTGCTGTCTGGAGTCGCCGAATTGCTGCAGTTGTTTCCCCTGATTTTCTCTTTGTTCCGAGCAGCTTGCTGCTTCACCGAAGTACTGTATAGGGCAAGCCTCTGTCAGTGGCACCAAAAGGAAGAACAGCTACCGTGCAAGGGGGAGCCGTGAGTTGTTGGATGTTTTTTGGGATTTTTGGGTTCAAAACCAAAGTGCCAAAACTACGTCGTTTTGGTAAAAGTTTAACAAGGGAAGCGTGAGTTTTTGGGAGTTTTTTGGGATTCCTGTAGCAAAAATTGTTAAAAAACTAGTAACAAACAAACTTGCTCAAAAACTCAGGTTCCAAACACACCCATAAAGCATTGATATGTTTGACGAAACTTTTAAAAGACCCTTGCAAGTTTTAATAATATTCTCGGCTTTGTTTGGATTGTATTTTGCTGGACTTTTGTAGAAAAATTACTGTAGCGATTTGATATTTGTGAGGTAAAAAGATAATTGAAAAATGTGTTCACGGAAAACGTAGCAATTTTTTTTTGAAAAATTACAATCCAAAATTTTTGATCGTATTAAAAGCAAAATAGCATTCAGATAATCCAATTACTAATCATTGTACTTGAGGAAAAAGCTCATTACTCTGAATTTTGTCCATTTTAATTGTTTAGCAAAAATTTTCTGGAAAAGCACACGCAAGAAACTCCACGAAAGAAAATTATTGTTAGTTTACAGCACGCATTGCTGCATTGGCACCCAAAGACTCTTCGAACCGGAGCTAAATTATTAGTTGGAGCCCGGACCATCAATGGAACAAATGATTATGCTTTTATAGTATTAGATATGTGCTGCTAGATCATCTATAGAAATCTTTTTTGTACACATTTTTTTCAAGAAAACCAAAAAAAATTTTGTGTTATATTCTTTTTTGGTAAGAAAAAGTTTGAATGATTTTGATTACGCATATCATTATAGGTCAGAGCAATGCTCTCGAGACCATACGTTAGAGAACTTTACTAATTACCTATCAATACAGTTCTCAAATCGACAATGAAATTCAAACATATGATCTGTTTGTGAAAGAATTATCCGTTTTTACCAATTGAACATGATAAAATTATATTTTATGAAAGGGTTAAATACACTGAACCCCCTTGAACCTTACCTTTAGTTGCGCTTTGTCCCCCCGAACTTAAATAAGCACTTTGCACCCCTATTCTGTATTGTAAGAAAAAAAAGTACCTTTACTATTTTATTTTATTTCTTTTTTGTCTAATCTATTCCTTTTTCTTTTCCATTGCTTTATTTTATTTTTTATTTTTTACTATTTTCTTTTTTTCACTTCTCTTGTATCACTATTTTATTTCACTTTCTTATAAGCATTACTAATTTGGATGCTTATTAAAATATTATAATTATCTTTTACTTATAATTTCATTCTTGATTCATTTGTTTGCACATCTAGAAAATTCAAGATAAATTGTAGAGTGTAAAAAAAATGATATATGCCTGTCATAATAAGAAAGTTTAGATTACTAGTAATTTGACTATTTAAAAGGATATTAGCAAACTAAAACCATAAATTACTTAATATTTAAAAGTATATCCCAAAAAATAAAGCAATATTTTTATTTGCTTTTTTTTATGTACAGTTAATTAACCACTATATTATTACGATCTGAATTTGTTATTATTGTCATTAAAAATTAATTTATTTTAAGCTCTAGACATATTGATTTAAGTGATGTATGAAATAATCTATGCATATAGATAGCATATACTTTGTTCTACCATAAACTTTATTATCATTATTACTTTTAGTAACAAAAAGTAAAAAAAAAACTTGAAATAAATAAAGAGTAAGTTTAAGAAGATTAAAATTAATATATAGATAATAATAGCAAATAGAAAAAAGTAGTTAATCACATGAGAAAACGGAGAAAAATTGAAAAATATATAAAAAGAGAGACAAGTCGAAAAAGGGCAAAAAAGAAGAAAAATAAATAAAATAATAATTAATATGAAACGAATACTTTTGTTCTAAAATATAAAGCAGAGAGTAAAGTGACTATTTATTGAGTTCAGATGAGTAAAATGCAATTGAGGTACAATTCGGGGGTTTAATGCATTTAATCCTTCATAAAATGGTGAATCTTTTTAAGAATCTTTTAGTACTGCAGCACTTTTTTCTAAATGCGCTAAACTGTTATGATCTCAATGACGATCATACAATTTGCCTTTTTCAAATGTTTAAAAATCACTGAAAACGTCTAAATGCGCTAAAACTGTTAAGATCTCAGCTCAAAATTGATAGTACCCCATTGGCCCTTTGGTAATAAAAAAATAAAAATAGCTCACAGCTCATAAGTCACTGGTCAAAGGCGTTTTCGTCCTTTCACAAGGTAAGGACATTTGATTTTTCGTGGCCTCTCTACAGCTCAAGTTTGTTTTGTCAAAGAGCAAGTAAATAGTAGTAAATAATGCTCAGCCCGTTGCGACTCGTGGGACAGCAGCGTATCTAGCCGTTACAACACTTCCACCATCTTCTTCATTTTTTTTTTCAATTTTAAAGAAAGGAAAAACTTTTTTCAAACAAACTTGATCGACCGTTGGTCTCTTTACTCAGTATACATCAAGAACTTGACTCTCTCTGAAATCCAAAGCTGTGAATTCTCTGCCAATTAGTATTGGTTCTGGAAGACAGTAGTGTGATGGCCAGCGATCTCGTCTTCACTGAAGATGAACTTGCGATTGACGAAGCACTGGGTTACCCAAAAGTTTACGCCAAGCTATGCAGAGATAGAAGTTTAGGACCCTATAGCCATGGCCCTCCTTTCGCTTTCATCCCTTTTGCTCTTCCTCAACAGGAGGTAACCAGCTACTGAAGAACTCCTTCCTTCCTTTTTTTTTTTTCTTTCTTTCCCTCTCTTTTTGGGCTTTGAATTGAAGGTCTATTTAATTGGTGAGAACCCAGAAGAAAATATGAGCTCAACTGATCTGTTATATGAGTTCTTAATTATAACTGTTTAAGGTTTCTGGGCTACAATCTGTCTTTTTAGTTATAAATATTGGGACGATTTGATGATTTAGGGCCCAATTTATGCTGAAGCATTGCTGTTTCTCTTCATTTGAAGACAACTACGACGAATTTAATGTTGCTTTGGATTGACTGCTCGTTTCTTGAAAAATCATTTCTGATAACACGGTGGTTCTCAGAACATCAATTAGTCGTGTAATTATCAGGCACGAATCACCCCTTTTACGTTGAGAATTGTTGTTATGCATCAAGTCTAAGGGCGGTGGTCTTTTGTCTTGCGTATTAATCTCAAAAGTGGGACTCTTACACCAACCATGCAATCTAATGCTATACCTTAATTATTGAAATATGTTGTGAATTTCTCCGATTCTTGCAAGCTGATGTGCTAACAGGTTGTGAAAGCACAGGAGCTAGATGAATTGCTCCCCATCATTGACTCGAAAGCAAAGCCAACTACCAAGCCCAAGATTTTCCTCGGTCTCCTTTGGAAACAACTCAACCACCTTGGGTAAAGATTGAAACTTTCTTGTTATTTGTTCGCATGAAAAATCTCTGAAATTTTCCCACAGAAGTTGGTTTCTAACACTTGTTTACTAATTCAATTAATCAGAAATGCTGGTTTTGATCCCGAAATATTTCGTGTTGACCCGTATGGCAATGTTCTGTATTATCATGCTGATGCTGCTTCGCCTCTTGCATGGGAAATTGACCATTGGTTTCCTTTATCAAGTAATGATCTAGTGTTTGCCTAAATTTTCCCTACTCCGGACATGGTCTCGGTCTGTAGAATTTGAATCATTAATATTGTTTTAACACAATATGCAGGAGGAGGATTGACAGTAGCTAGCAATTTAAGGATTCTGCAGTGGCAAGTGTGCAAGATGAAGCACAATACACTGGAATTTCTCATACCATGGTGGGATCTTCAAGTTGGTGTGTCCATAAATCAGTTCTTGTCCATCTTTGCCTCATCCAATTCAGATTTCAGGTTTGTCATACATTTCTCTTCGAAGAAAGCAAAGTTCAATTAGTATATTTTTCCTTTTTTTTTTTAAATATAATTGAAGGTAATGTTATTCTTACATATACATTGATATAGGCGTAGAGCATTCTCGTGGTTGTTTGCTGAGGGTGAAAGTGAAGAACTGAATGCTTGTCAGACAGTTGATTCACATTCTTTTCCACAACACTTCATCGAATCCAAAAAGAAGGTTGGTCTGGCCCCAGCTGCCGTTGTTCTATCTCGAAGGGAATCTATGGAAGCTTCATCAGCTTTGAGATCACTAGACGTCAACAGAAAACCAAGATCAACAACACCCATCATTGGTCGGTAAAGAAAATACTTCACGATTTCTTGGTTTTGCACCATTGAGCTTTACTTTTGCTCATTTGTTTTCATGTTGGTTGTGGCAGCTGCAAAAAAATTAAAGCCTGCTTCCAAAGAAAATGAAGACCCAGGGATGATTTGCAGCAACCCTTACCAGGCCATTGTAATTGCCAGGGATTCTTTGAGGAAGAGAGAAGAAACAGCAAAGATCCAAGCTGAATTACAGAAATTAGATGTGGAAGTTGATGAACTGAGGCAGAAGACTGAGGAGGAACATGTCAGCATACAAGATTTGGAGTTGGTGCTGATAAAAAGAAGACGAAGGGCTGAAAAGTGTCGACGGCTAGCTGAGGCACAATCTTCATACAGAGCAATGCTAGAAAAGATGATTCGAGATGCCATGCACCAGTAAGATTAATATGGCACAAATTTTCTTGAAGAGTAGCATCCTGCTTGGATTTATTGGTGAGTTGAGACATATATTTGAATTTTCCTCTTGCAGGAGTGTTGTTTACAAAGAACAAGTCAGGCTAAATCAGGCAGCAGCCAACGCACTCATGGCTAGACTTGAAGCTCAGAAAGCAATTTGTGATACATCAGAGAGGGAACTGCATAAGAAGTTCAAACAAAGGGACGAGCTAGAAAAACAAGTAAGACCTGAATGGGTACAGGCAAGGAAGAGATCAAGAATGGATGATTTTCTTCCTGACGAGGTAGAAAACAAGATTGTTCTGTATTTACCTGAAAGTAAGTCAAAGAACAAAATGCAGGTGGAAATGAGAAATGCCTTGCTAGAAAACAATGCCCTGTATGTGCAAGGATTTCAGTCCAATGGTCCTTTGCACAAGGAACTGAGAAAGTTTTTGGAGGAGGAGCAGAAAGCATCAGAAGCTGGGTCATCATCCTTGAAAGAAAATGGGGAGCAAGAAGAACTAGGAGAAGAAACCAGAGAAACTGTTCTAAGGACTAGCATGGAAAAGCACGGGGAGTCTAGAAATCACAAATCCATAGCAGCTGAGCAGAAGTCAATTGATGAAAAACTTCATAACCTGGACATAGGGGAGGATGGGATGATAGGTAACATACGCTTTCCTGCTCATGATGCACCAGAAGATGAGGAGGATGAAGAGAGCAGAAAGCAACGTGGTAAAGGAAATGTTGAAAAGTGGCTTCAGATGCTGATGGAGAATGCAGAAGAAGATGTTGATTCATATCCTCGTGATGTGAATCAAAATGAAGGTAACAAGACTGATGAAATAATTAGGAAGCTAGATCTTGTGTATCCTCAAAAGGAATTCAAGATTTCAGAAGCTCAACAAGGGCAGGACTTGGAGTGCGTTGATGAAATTGACAGCCAGCAGCAAATCCCTGTGAAAGGTGGGGGGAAAAGCGAAAAAGAGACTGTTGAGATTGTTGAGGTTGAATCTAGGAGGAAGTCATTTTTGAACATTGGAGAGATGCAGGGAGATAAAAAGAAAGGAATCCTTGAGCTGAAATCCAGGGACACACCAATTAAGAACCCTCCATACAGATTAAAACCAGAGAAAAGCAATGCACATCAGATAAGATCTGATAACAAAGGAGCAGACAACCATGATAACAATGTTGTAAATGAAAGGAAGGGGAAGAATGGTAAGGAAAAGGAACTTGTGAGATCTGAAAGTGCAAGGACTTTTAGACGGATTCCATCTTCTCCATCTCTGATCTTCAGTGGTATGAAGAAGAGAGTAGATTGCATAGGCAAGAAGCCCTTGGTCATTGGTGATGATGCTGATGGTGATCAGAGACACATGGGAGAAAACAACATCATCAAGTCAACAATCAAGACAATCAAGAGAGTTTTTTAAAACAGTCAAGTTACATATTTTACTTGTATCTTCTCTTCACATTCTTAGTTTAAAGTGTTAGCTACACTCTGCTACAGCAATATGATTGATTGGTGAGGTTTGAGTTGTTTGACTTTGATTCATGTGTGCTAATTATTTGTTAAGCAAGACATGCAATAACAACTTCTTGTTTGATAGGATTCAAACACATTAGCTTTCTGTGTCCGCTACCCTGTGAAGAAAATTTTATCTGTGTATTGCAGTCAATTATATCATCTGCCAAAATTTTAAAAGAAAAAGGGAAATCCAAGTTCAATGATGATTCCCCTTTACCCCCCGGCCCCCCAATTTCATGTTGTTTTTATGATTTCATGTCTATTCATGTGAAAGACAATAACTGATGATTGGTTATTGGCATATTTACAGCAGTGCTTCTGCACAACCAGCTGATTAGCAAGTGAACAATAAAAAGTTGTGTACAGCAGTAAAGAAACCAGCTTGAGCGCCTTATTCGGAACACTTCATATACAACACCATCCAAACAAGCCACCCGACCCAAACGCAGAGATTACTGCTCTGTGAAAGTATGTTGGACAAAGTATAAGAAGTCTTTTTCAAATAAAACAAAGCATAGACCGGTCATTTTTCTATATTTGGTAAATTTCTCATCTGAGCAAATTTGCTATTACTACCACAAAAGCCTATACTCTCTTGTTACATTGCTAGCTAAACAGTTTTTGCTCTTTCAGAGATATACTACTAAGTTAACAACAAACTATTTCATGCTAATGTCACTATCACTTGCTTTTGGTATAAGGACTCTTAAAGTGGTACAAGGGGAAGAGAGTCGAGGGCCAACGAGTTAAATTGAGGTCCCAACCAGCTAACCCAGTTTTTACAAACAAATATTCAACCTAAGCATCTCAATTCACTTGACCAACAAATTCGACCTCTAACAGCAATACATTTACTAGGGTGTGTAGGGAGAACAGTTAGTCTGCTATCTCAAGCAATGAACTGCTGAGGCTTTTTCACAAGGCATGTGTTTGCACTTCTTCCAAGCGGTATAGTTGGATGCAGTTCCAAACGGTCAAACTGTACATGGAAATGGAACCCGATAAATTTGGTGATCCAGCGTTTTTCTGAGAATAAGTGGGATATATTAGAACCTATCTGAAGCTAAGAATGGCCCCAATAACCCACATCCCCGCATGAGCATTTCCCATCCTTGAAATGATGGAAATGTTCAGTATCCCGCACAGATATCTCTCTACGAACAACCTTTGAAATAAACTTTACAGTGCTGTGACAGCTTTGGCACATATAAAGATTCTTTGTTATCCAAATCGGCATCCCAGGGACAGTGTTTATCAGTGCAAATGCAATTGCCAATCTCTCACTATGTCCACAAAAAACCTCAGCTTTTGAAGCTTCAAGTTCATTTTCGGAACTGCTCTGAGGCTCAGTAAGACCTTCTGCTCTCATCTTAACATAAAATCCCTCCAGAACTGCATTAAGTTCCTTTATTTGAGGGTGGAAATCGTGACCACTTAGAAAGGCATGGACTTTGCCCTTTACTTCTACCCAACTACATCCAGGATCAACAGTAATCCCTTTTTCTCTCATCATTCTCCTGAGATGTGCAACATCATCCCATTTACCACACTCAGAGTAGAAATTGCACAAGAGCATGTAGTAACCAACACTCTCTTTATCCATTTCCAATATGTGCCTTGCTGCAAGTTCCCCAACATCAACTTGTCGGTGAATTCTGCATGAATTCAACAAGGCTCCCCAGATAGCTGCATCTGCTTTTATGGGAATTTTATGTATAAAATCAAGAGCATCATTGACCTTCCCTGCACGACCAAGTAAATCTACCACACAAGCATAATGTTTCAAATTTGGAGCAATGCAGTAAGCGTCTCTCATGCTCTCAAAATAAGTCAAGCCTTCGCTCACCATGCCTGATCTACTACAAGCACATAGAAGAGATATAAAAGTAATTTCATCTGGCTCAACCTTCGACTGCACCATTCTATCAAATAGCTCCATGGCCTGCGTACCCTGCCCCCGCTGGGCATATCCTGTTAGCAAAATATTCCATGCAGCAACGTCCTGTCTCTGTATTCTAAATTGATTCAATGCAGGGGCCATCCTTCCACATCGCACATACATGTCTAGGAGTGCATTGGGTAGAAAACCGTCAAATGCCAACCCATTCCTTAATACATGAGAATGTATCTCCTTTCCACACATCAAAGCTCCTATTCTAGCACATGCACCAAGAACAGAGATCAATGTAACATCATTAGGATTTACACTGAGTTTCATTTGCCTAAAGAAAATCAAGGCTTCGAAACTTCTGTTGTTGATCCGAAGCCCAAGAATAATCGATGTCCAAGATATCACGTTCTTGTCAGATATCTGATGAAAGATCTCCAGGGCCTTATCAATGCATTTGCATTTCGAATAAAAATCAATAAGAGTGTTCGCAACTATAACATATGATACAAGACCTGTAGTCTTGGCAAGCTCATGAAGCCTAACACCCATGTCGAAAAGACTCAAAGAAGTACATGCAGACAAAACACTGGCGATGGTGATCTCATCTGGCATAATACCATGTAGCTCCATCATTTTATAAGTTTCAACAGCCTTCTCAGGCAAACTATTACTCTCATAAGCAGAAATCATTGCTGTCCAAGAAACCACATCTTTTAACTCAATCCTGTTAAAAACTTTTTCAGCTTCCTCCCACTTCCCAACACTTGAGTACATTTGAATCAATGTGTTATCCACCGCAGCATCAACCCCAAACTCAGTCTTTACCACATATCCATGCAGAGCCCTACCAAACCTCTCATCACCAAGAACCTCAGATGCTGAGATCACGCTAGTCATTGTCATCAAATCCGGGTTAATACAATACTCCCGCATCAAAAAGAACAACCTCAACCCCTCAAAACATTCACCATTCTCAAAATACCCCGAAATCATCGCATTCCATGATATCCTGTCTCTCCTAAGCATTCCATCAAACACCATTCTCGCACTACCCAAATCATGACATTTTACATACATAGTGATCAAAGCATTAACCACATCAACATCTGATATAAATCCAAACCTAATTACATGAACATGAATTTCTCTACCCCTACTCCAATCCCCCATACCCCCACAAGTTCTTAAAACACAGGGGAAAGTAAAAACATCAGGCCTATAACCAGCCCACAACATCTTATGATACAAATCCAATGCCTCATCAAAATATCCATTTTTGGCATAGCCACCAATCAAAACATTCCAAGAAAACACATCTCTGTCCTCCATTTTACCAAACACATACCAGGCATCACTCAAGTTCCCCAACTTCACAAACATGCTCAACAACGCATTTCCTAACCTTAAACTCAACTGGGACCTAAAGCTTAGAATATGTTCATAAATTACGCCCCCTTCATTTAAGGCCCTCTTAAATTCACACAACCTAATTAAAGAAATAAATGTTTCTTCATCTATATTTCTTTGTGGGTCTTTTGGTAAAGTGTTTAGGAAGGTTACGGCTTGGTCTAGCTGGTTTTGGAGGCAAAGTTGGGTGAGGTGTGAGTTGGGGTCAGCAGGTGGGTGGACTGTGGAGCTAAGGAGTGAACTGCGGGTTCTTCTGAGGGGAAATTGATGCGCTTTCTGTGTAGTGTTCGAGAAAATTAGGGACTTGGAGGTCTGAAAGTTGGAGACTTGGGGATTGAGTAGGTCAGAGTGGAGAGAAATGGACGGGGTTTTAACAGACACCGCCATTTGTGGAGCTGCAGAAGCAGAGCATTGTTGGTCTGATAGTTTCGAGTGGGGGTTTTGGCTGAGGTTTAACGGCTAAGACATGCGACCGGGTGAGTGGATAACGTACAGCATAGATTGATCACAAAACGACCCCGTCTGCAGCCACCAAATTAAATTTGCGAGCTAAAGAGTTTCTCCCTTGCTCTTTTTGCTTGCACTTAAATGCAACAATACCTTGTTCTTAAAATTTTGCTGCATAGCCAGTTAGCAACTGATTCAACATTTTATGTAAGTTTTGACAAGAAATTAGCTCTTTTTATGGTAGTATGACATTATGGTTTTGATCAGGATAAGCCAAATTGAAATGAGGATGCTATGCTGCTCTTCTTAACTCTTGCGCCTCAGAAATAAAAATTTCTAAAATCAGGCAAAAAATAGTGCCGTTTAAAAATATTGATAGAATTACAAATGTGCAAACCATTATCGTGTTTTGCTAATGGAAACTGATAGCAACTGTAAAATTCTGGAGCTTTTGCCAATAACTTGAATGTCTATAGGATAAAGGCAGAAACTTTTCTACTCTAAATAGTTTCGGGAAATGTCGACTTCGCAAGTTACAACAGGTCGAATAGTGAAAAAATGAAGAGAAATTAGGAAAATCAGGGTGTTATTCTCCAGAAGTGAACATTTTAAGTTACCGAACGATACTTGAAAATCTAAACATATTGTTATACAATTACAAAAAGCTTTATTGAGAAATCCAACATATTAGAATCCATTTTCAACCCAAATCTCAAGACATAGAATTCCTCCATTTGGGTGGTTTTTTGCCTTTGACAAGCCTAGTCTTGACATCAACAGGAGTTTGTCTTCCAAAATCACCTTCTCCTTCAACGTCAGTTAACTTGCTGGCTCTAAACGAAGGCATTACAATCTTCTTCCAACTGAAAAGTCCCTTCTTTTTCTGCAATAATCTTTCAATTTGTCCTTGCATGTTCATGCATTGGCTTTGAAGCCTTAAAACCTCTTCTTTGAGCTTCTTGATCTCCAACTGCTGAGCATTCATTTCTCGCTTTGACATGCACCTGGCAGGGGGATCTAGCCCCATGTTCGGGCTACGGGTGCCGCTGAAGGATCCACTCCAGTCGATCTGCTTGTTGAGCTTTGTTTGCTCTGAGAATAACACTTGAATTACTGCCCGCACCGGCAAACGCTCGTTTTGGGCAGCATGCAACGAGGCCTCTGCTGACAGTTTTCTGCTGTCGATTAATCGGCAAAGATTCTTCCTTTCTTGCTTTGATACTCCCCGATGTGCCTGCCAGTGTCCGGAGTAAATTTATCAGCTAGATTGTTGCTGTATCTATAAATATTAACCAGTAAATTACTTCCCAAAAGATTTCTTCGATTGACATGAATTGTACATTTAGTTCGAACAAATTTATGTACATCACAAGATTTGGTTATATCAGTAATTTGATGTCTATCTCAATCTTTGATTCATAAGTTGGGAGTGAAAATGTGTTCATTGGCTCATTGATGTGATTGATGATCAAATGCCATGCCTCGACGTAGACTACAGCATTGAAGAATCAATTTAAAGGCTATGAACCATCTTCCAAACTTTTTACGTGTGGATAAAAAGAAAAGGGACGCTCGTGACACTACTTTCCAAATCCTTCATATGAGGACAATACCAAACCCCTTTTTTTGTCTACTTTCTTTGTTCATTGTTTGCCTGGTGTAGTCATATGACTCGTATCTGTTTCATTTTGTTTTGATAAGCAGAACAATGCAGCTTGTTGGTTGTGCGATGAAGAATCTAATGCTGGTGACAACACAACAACTCCTACTTCCCCAAATTTGGCATCTATCCTAATTCCCCTCACCAAATGAGGGTGTAATGTTAATTTACTATACCAGAAAGAAAGCAACATGCATACAAAAAATTAAGCAAAACTCTATTAAGGGTATAGCAGAGCCACCAAGTATATATATATAAATATAAATATAAATATATATATATATATATATATATATATATATGAATATAGGGTAAACCTGAAAAGTTCAAGAGCCAGCAGGAGAAAATAAAAAAAATTTAAAAATGAAGAATTGAAATTGTTCCAACTTACTTTGAGATAGGTGTCAATGGCTCTGTATAAGCCATCATCAATAGAACGAGCATGAGCAGGGAGTGCTCCAGCAAGAGCAATGAAATCAGACAACGCCAAATTGGAGTCCACCGCAGCTTCAGCAAGGTAAGAGTCCACAAGCTTAGCCACCTTCATCAGTGCAGCTCCACTTCTGAAAGTTTCATCCAAATTCAAGAACCTTTTGACCAGTCTAAGAGCCAGTTCAACGTCAAGCAATGTCCCAGAAGTATGACTAAAAGACGGTATCATGAAATCCTTGAGCGAAGCCTGGTCAAGCTGCCAAGAAATTCTCTTCTCTAACTCGACCCTGTAAGTGGGCTCAACACCAACCATGCAGGCGGTCCGGAGCAGCCTCAGAAGGAAGCTACAGGGGACAGAATCCTTCTCAGGGGGGAGGATTCCGACCAGGGTTTCGACGAAAAACCTCTTCTTCATCCAAGAAGATGTGACGCTATCAGGGGATTCTTCAAGATTTATCAGGCCTTTTTCTACCTCATCCCCCGAACCTGACAAGTCAGGAAGCCACTTGGATGAATAATGGGCGATGATTGAACCAATCAATTCAGGCCGTACTCCCTTGGCTTTAATTCCCGATACAGTCTTAACAAAGTAATCCATATCAAGAATGCAAGCATCATCAAACCAACATTCTGCCCCAAATTGTGTCGTTCTGCCGGCAAAAGTAGTGATGGACTCTGGCAAAGCCAGTTTATCATTCTTCATTTTGGCAGCAGAATAGTGTTAGATAGCTGTAGCAGAGGACTAGGAAGCTGATGAGTGATGCTAATAAAAGGTTGCTACATTGCTAGTATATCATGCTCTTCACTATTTCAACAGTGTGCTTGTGACATAGTCAAACTCAGTACTTGTAGATAAAAGGGTAGAGGTTAAGAAAGGGTAGACCTGGCCACACCATTTAGGATGGCGAAATGGGGAAAAAAAAATTCTTTGTGGTTGGTGCCGTGAACATGGGTAATGAAGAGTATAGGATAAGAAGAGGGAGGAGTGAGGGATGTCCGGTAATACTATTCATTTCAAGTCCCTTTCGCTGGGATGTCCGGTAATACTAATTAATTTTGTTCAACAGCTACAGGGAATAATCCATGATATGTCACTCCCAGGACGAATTTGCATTAAAAGGTTTTGTCTCCACCGTAGGCTGAAGGCCTTGTTCGCTTCTTCTGTTCACCAAATTACTACTAGCCCGAAGTAAGTTGCAACACTTTATGGCGTGTAAATGTAATATTCTTTCTTTTTTTTTTTATCTTATGTGGATTGGTAGAGTATGGTAAACTGGCACAACAGTAAAAGGCCATCAACACTTTCATTCTCCGCACTCGTTCATTTTATTTAGCTCTTAGTCTCTGCGCCAGATACAACTTCAAGATTTTACCGGCTGGGCTGGGATATACTTGTACAAGTAAACGAGAACTCTTAGTCACGTGGATGGAAAAAATAACGTCCTGAGAGTCAAACCGGAGTCTTGTGGATGGAAAGGAAAAAAATAACGTTAAAGAGTGTCGTTCCAGATTAATCAGGGCAATACAATCACCAAACACCGGGCGATTTAACACCTCAAAAAAAACAAAAAAGGAGTAGGGAGTTGTTGCTGTTGACACCTTCTTCCCCCATTTTCCCCAACCCTGTAGTTCCCCAATAGTTGGATGTTCATTTTAGCAAGTGAGTTTTTTGGATGTTTGTCTAAAATTTTACTGTAATTTACTGTAGAAGTTTTTTAAAAAAAATTTTGAAGTGTGTAAATTTTTGAATATTTTAAAGTGTATAGTTTAAAAACTTTAAAAAAATTTTTGAGATTACTGCATCTAAAGTTTTTAAAAAAACTTGTAGCAGACAAACTTGGTAAAAAATTCAAGTGCCAAAAAGATATCTCAAAACACTGCCCAGCGGTATTGTGTCCTTTAAGTGGTAACTGTGTCGGTTAAATGGGTTTATTTGATTGGGATTTCAAGTGTCATCGAATGCTGCTCCAAACCCAACAAAAAAAAGTGATATCTGAATGCTACCAGTTTGGGCCTATCAAATTTGTTGCCCATCAAAAGTAGGCCTAATTTTAGCTACCCATCAAAAGTAGGCCTAATTTTAGCCACCCAATGGTAACAGTAGTGGAATAGCATGGATGGACCGGTTCCATCGTCTTGTCCCAAATTATCTCACGTTCTGCTGTCTCATTCTTCTTTACGAGGGAAAGGCACGTAAGCTACTTTTAACTTGTTCTTCTGAAACAGTTTTGAGTTGCTGGTAGCTTGCCCGTGCACGAAAGAAATTTGGACTGCCCTCGTTCACGAATTGGTAGATTTAACAGCTTTTTGTGCCTACCCCAGTCCTATGCCTGCTATATTATCATTAATCCATTGCTTACTTAAAGAGAAATGTTCTCAGCGTTTTATGCACCATGGCAAACAGTCAGACCCCCTGTGGCATTCCCACATAGCCTTGCCAGGAAGACAAACCATTGGTGCAACCATGAAGCACACCAGCTACCGAGATAGACAGTTATGATATACAAGACACACCAGCTCACTCGTTTTCTCATAAAAAATACAACAGCTGCAGAGATTGTGGAAGAAATTAGAAACCACCACTGAAGCTTGAATTTTCTACCGAGACAACCTAAGAGGGATGTAATTACACTGACTAACATGCCTGAACCATTATGCATTCTCAAGCTAAAATCTTAAATATTCTGCATTCTACATCAACGTATCTAACAAATGTTTCTCAATGGTAAGTAAAAGCTTGGAGAAGAATCAAATGAACTACAATAAGCTGATTACATCTTATAGTTTTCGATTATTCTGTAAACGTATGAATTAATCCAAATCCTACCTGCACCACTTTTGAAATCCCCCCTTTAAGTAGTGAACTCAGGAACACCGCAACCACCACAAAAACTTCCACTTTCGTTTCCTTATGGTCTCACGTTCGGCAACTAATTCAACGATATTATCACACACTTCGAGGAGAGGAGGGTTCAGAAGTGCTGGCAGGGCCACCCTCGCTAGGATTTAGAGCTGCTCCACTCGCGAGAGAACCGTTACCAGTCTCATTCTGAGTCATGACCGGGATTTTAACAGATGCTCGCTCCATCTCCTTCTCAAGCTCTTCTTCACGTCGCACTGCAGTAAATTGGCCATCCAAGGACCTGGCTGCCGCTAACCATGCGCCAACAATTATTAGAAGTACACCTCCAAGGTAAGGAGTGGGAATTTGCTAGTGAGCCAAAGGTTAATATCATAAACTGTTGAATCAATGCACCGCCAGATTTTCCCAATGGATTGCAGACAACATCAATTGCAGCTTTCCCTTTAATCTGATACAAGAATAAAATCAACAATGAGTTTATTTGCAACAAACATTAGAGCTCAAAATGCTATTTTAGTCTCTCAACCCTAAAAGTTTGTATTTGAGCATAACCTGAAACTAGACAGATCCTACCATCATGCAAGCTACTTTAGATATTGGAAGCCTACATGCTTTCTTTTTTAGTAGTGCTTTCTTAGCTGTTGCATTTTGCATCGATGTACTCGTGATGATGATTGAATTTCTGTAACTCGAGATCTTGAATGTTGAATCTTTTATTTAGCTTAAAAAGAAAGAAATCCAAATGGCAAATAAAGCATCAGACCTTGGTCTCCTCGTCTAATGGAATATAGGCCATTTCCTTGCACGGATCAAACAAGCTGTATTTGGCACTTTTACTGAAAATGTTTTGCATCGCACCCACATAAACTGCTGCAAGAAGTGGAGTCAGCCCAAACTTGGCAAGAGAAGGCCCAAGAGGGTCACCAAACAATATCAAGGAAAAGAAGCCAACTCCTGTCAGGAGCAAAAACAGTTGGTGTAATTGTCGCTGCCACCCCCCAGCCATGTTTGTCAAAAATCCATTGACTCAGAAGCATCATCGTGAAAGTTGCTATTCCGGTAGCAGTTGAAAAGTCACCCATGAAGGATGAGTATTCATTTGGGCTAGGAAACTGCATAGTACTAAAAGAATAAGTCTACAAGCAGATAGGAGGACAGATTACCATAGATTAGAAAGCCACATTTAGTTATACCTGAGCTTTGAGCTTGGATTTCCATGTAACCTCTACAAGGTTAATGCTAATGCCATATGCAACAACCAAAGTGGCAAGATCCCTAATATATTTAGAAGACACCAAAAACTTCAAACTCTCCATTGTCCCCATCTTTGGTTTCTCCTGTCAAAGTTAACATCATAGTTAATAATTGCACCAAGAAGGACATTATCAAGCAGCAAAAGCTACCCGTGAATCAGTTATATATAAAGAAAAAACAGCATCCTTGTAGATTACCTTCTTCTTCTTGCTACGGGTAGGAAGAGGCACATTGCGATTCACCCACCAATAGGAGAAACAGATGGCAGCCCCCATCAGCACAACAATGCTCATCATTCCTTTCAAGGAGATGGCCCAACCATCAACTCCAGGACCTAAATTCTTTCTCAAATTAGAGAAGTATTTCACCGTCCGCCCAGAGAAAACAAGGGCAATATTGGCTCCCAGTCCAAACAGAGGATAGAATCTTTTAGCCTCTTCAATGGTAGTTATCTGCAACAACAAAGGCATCCAGCAAAGTTAATTGCAGAAAAATAACAAAGAAGTCACGCAAATTCAATTGCATCTAGTTATTTACCAGTATCACCTTAAATTTTATCAAGTGATGGTAAAACAAAAATCATCAAAGCTAGGTAGAAACCGATAGATAAACTTGAGAACTGGCCTGTTAGTTCACCACCACAACAATAACATAATACAATGAATAAAGAAAACATTAATTCATCATTTCCAACCACGGGTCAAAGGGAGGGGAGGACTGTACCAATAATGTCAATACAAAACATGTAGAACCAGTTTTTTCGTTTTTTTTTCTGGGCTTACGGCTCAGTTTAGCAGGAAATAGAAAATTTTATATATGAGCCAAAGTATGACGGCTTTTGTGCTTGTCTATGAGGAACTATATCCCAAATTAGCCCAACTCAACCAACCTCACCAATCCAAGACATAAAAGAGAGGCGGCAAAATGCACACTGTAGAAGTTTTTTGAGAGAAGAGAGGGACAACTTTTTGGCTTTGTATGCAAAGCACATTGCAAAAAGTCACTGTTATCCACATCAGGATATTAACCCTGCTGGACAGTCAAAATCATATATTGGAATAACAATATGAATCCATGAATAAATAAAGGCCTATGCAAACCAAGTATAACTTCCTATATAGACAGGAAAACAAGAATTTAAACGCAGATTTGAAAATGTTCAAACACAACCTAATAATAGATGAGAAAAGAACAGTTATGAAGAATCTAGCATGTGCAACATCAACTTTAGTAGCTTGATTTCCGTAAAGATAATAAACTGAAGTACTGAACAACTGGAATCCCCACGAAACAATAATTAACGGGGAAGATAAATATGCCAGTTTCAGATGCTCAAGAGAATGGAATCTTTTAACAAAATCCGGAAGAGAGATAATTCTTAATATACAGCCATGCCTACTCATGGGCTGAGATAGTTACCTGATTAGCAAAACCCCCAAAAAAGCACCGAAATGACCACACTTCCCCAAAGCTCTGCCATGACATAAAATAAACAGAAACTCCAGATCCTCATAATAGCAATTGGCCCTAGAAATCTTGGGCCAAGTATATTCAGAAGCTTATCAGCAAGAGCTGTGGGGTGAAAATAATTGCTGAGAGGGTACAAAACAAACCCAAATGCCCCAAAAAAGGCAATAAAGGGAAGTATTGTGGTGTAAAAAGAGCCTCCTTTGACAACACATTAGCCATTTTTGTGTACAACAACATGAACCCGATAGCCATAGGTAAATTCACCCAAGTTTTCAGGAAAGGTATAATCTCAGCACTTGACCCCTGAGCTGTCACCACTAACACATCTTTGGTGTCCCTAAGAATTGTATAGTTGAAAAGAATACAGAAAAACATCATGCCAAGAGGTAAAATCTTCTTAAGGGTATTAAGCTCTATACCCAAAAACTTGGGTGGCTCGGGCTGGCCAAAAATTGGCTGGCCGTCGGCTCCTGTTGCAGCAGCAGCAGCCTCAGCCCTGCAAACATGGAAAGTTCTATTTTTTGGGGTAATTAAATTAGGCTTTGTGGCAAAGCCCTGAAATTTTTGGAACCCATTAAGATTTACAGAGAGACCTGAAAATGGTTTGTTTTGCAAGGGATTCAAAGGGCTAAACCTATGCCTTAAACCCTGCTGTGGTGGATTGAGCAAAGCCCTGGTTTTGGGGTTTGAAGGTAGAGAAAGAAGCCCTTTTGTCTGAAAAACAGCTTGCATTTTTTCTTTTTCAGCCTCTCTTCTTGCTCTCTCCCTCCTCCCTTTCTATCCCTGAAATCCCCTCAAGAAGTTAACCCAAAAATTGAATTTTTATGAAGTGACCATGAGAGAGAGAGAGAGAATGAAGAAGAGAGGAATAAGGTTTTGGGCTGCCTGAGATTGAGGAAGGAAGGGAGGAAGGAAGAATGCTTTCCTGCAGAGGCTAAATTCCGCAGGAGGAAGATACTTTAATAAAATATCTTTTACTCTAAGCTCTAGAGCGTATATATACATATACATATATATATATATATATCCTACAGAGGAGCGAAGAATGAAAACCCTTCTCGTGAAGGTTGAGAAAGACAAAAACCCGTTTGCTGGAGGGAAAAAAAAAAGGAGAGAGAGAGAAAGACGAAAGTCGGTGGTAAAAAATTAATGCTACTTACCGGCAAAAGAAGATTAGAACCAGCAAGACTCTGATGTTACTGGCTTTGATTGATCACTCTGTATTAACAATTCTTCAATAGGTTATTAGGTTATTAGCCACTTCTAATGCTT
This sequence comes from Coffea humblotiana, assembly GCA_023065735.1. NCBI lineage: Eukaryota > Viridiplantae > Streptophyta > Magnoliopsida > Gentianales > Rubiaceae > Coffea > Coffea humblotiana. The sequence goes on from CM041211.1 coordinate 2,738,763, forward strand.
TTAAAAAATGATTTTTTTCTCTAACGATATCCTATTCATCAAAATATCTAATATTCATCTAACCTATTATATATATATATATACACATATTAATTATTATTATTCTCTTTTATATTTATATATATTTTTTATTTAATTTTATCTATCCTTCTTTATATTTATTTATTTTTCTTAATTTTTAAAATTTTTTAAATTAACTTCCTATGAACATCCGTTAAAAAAATTGTTAAAAATTTTATGAGATGTCCCCGAATGGGACAGTAATACACTAATACTTAGTTTATACTGATTGGTAGAGCCATAGTTATTGTTTGTGGGAGAAAATTCTGAAAGAAATACGATACCGAAATGAAAGGAAAAGAAAAGTGAAAGAGGACGAAAAGTAGGAAACAAACCGGAAACGCGAGTGAATCATGTGAGAAAAATTAGTACTCCGGTCAATAATGATTTTTCCCACCTCCTCGTCCACCGTCACCAATTTGACTTCGATGAATTTACCAAAATACCTTTGAGATCTTTTCAACCTTAAAACAGTAAATACGGGGGAAAAAAGTACTATACAATAAATGATTTTACTGATATACACAGTAAAATCACCTAAGTTGATCTAAATTTATTTTCAATTTTGAAAAGTTCATTTTGGCAAATGAAAAAGATCGTTACAAGTTAGTATAGCGTAGAAGAATTAAGCGTAAGAGTATAGTAGACTATGCAATATTCATTACACAGTTTTTTTTAAAAAATTTTGACTAAACAGTATATCAAATTATGTTGAAAAATCGTACTTTGACTGACAAAGTCAGAACAGCGAACATAAGACGGCACAAAGCAACAAAATAGCATATTGGGAAACAAGGAAAGGAATAAGACACGTTTCATTCGTTCCAAAATTTTTGTCCTACTTTCTATTTTGCGTCCTATATAAAAAGTTAAAACGCTTTTTTGTCTTTTTTTTCCCTAATGTTATCTCTACTTTTAATCAAATGACATGTTACATTCGAATTCAAAATTTGAATTTTGAAAATTAAGATTGAAAAAAATATTCAAATACCACAATCAAAACACTATTAATTAGGGGAAAAAAAGAGAGAGCGAGAGTTAAATTTCCTAAGCGTGATCAAAAATTTTGGGACGGAGGGAGCAGTTGTTGCGTCTTCGCTTAAGCGGGACAAAAGGGCTGCGTTCCATTAAAATCACGTTTAAAATTGAAGGAAATTCTTAAAGGTTAAGTGGTACAATGGTCTTAATCTGCTTCATCAGAATTTTATTGTTCAGAGGCACCAAATTGAGCAAGTTGTTGAAAAGCTTCGGTCCTTTTCAACAACTCAATTTAGGCTGTCAAGTTTGATTGCTCGAAGGAGACCAAATTGAGCATTTGATAGAGGGCCGAAAGAGAGAGGCACTTTCTGCAAATTTGCCATCGTAATATTTCCTGCCACCTTCCACCACCACTAGATTCATTTCATATTCGCATAGGCAAATAGTCAAAAAAATACCAACACTAAATGCCTGGGAATAGACAGGGGATTAATATATAACAGAAATCAAACGTATACTTATATGGCACTCCACTTGAATAAGATCATTTTAAAAAAAAAAGACTTTAATAAGATCGTGAGGAGCCATGAAAGTAGCATAATAATCAAGTGAGAAAGGTGATTTTGAAAAAAGAAAAAAAACAAGAAGGGCAAAGTAAATCACAAATAAGTAGGGCCTGAATTTTCCCTCATCTGGGAACACGTTTTCTGAATGATTCTGCTTATAAAAAGAATTGATCCGAGTCCAAAACTTGCCCGCTGGCTGATGCCTGAATGCATGAACCAACCCAAAAATAAAATAAATAAATAAACAAATGGTATCATTCTGAACATTGCAATATCGCCAATGATTGATACAACGTTCATGTCTGTAAGGAGGATGAAGACAGTATACTTTTTGCTGTATCAAAGGTACTTTCACTTTTAGTTTTGGTGCAAAATAAGAAATTATTTGTTTGGATATCAAAATTTTTCAAATAATATTTTGTTTGTATTATAAAAATATTTTTCAATTCATCTTTTTATATATCCAATCACCTTTTTATTTCACATACATCACATTACAAAAAAGTATTACAATAATTATTCCAAATAATTCTCTATCCAAACAAATTCAAAAATCTTTTCAGGGTATAACGTCCCCCGTATAATTGCCCTCATGTATAGAAGTTTTTTGTTTTGTCCTCCGCGAGCAACAATTACAGGATGTTAAAGAAACTTAGGATGCATTTGATAAAATTGAAGTTTGAAAACTGAATTTTTGAAAATTAAAATCTGAAATCTGAATCAAATAAAATATTGAACTGTTAAGTATTAAATCTAACACACTTGAGTGCATATCATATTCAGTGATAAGTAAATAACCTATCACTTAATTTTGGGAGCAAGTTTTGCCTAAAAAATCAGTACCACTTAATTAACTTAGATATTCAATTTTTTGTTAGCAAACAATCTGAATATATTAAGATTTGAATTCATTAAATTTAAATTTTGAACTGGATTATCAAATGGGGCCTTATCCTCAAAATCGAAAGTTTACTTTTAGCAAAAAAAAAAATGACAAACAATAGACATCTTAAAGTAAAAAACTATTTCCTGATTAAGCGTTGGCATTGTTTGTCATAACCGATAAACTTTCTGTACTCATTTTAGGCACTGGTTAACACGCATAAATTTTCATTTTTATTACACACTTACAACTAGCTTTCATTGCTCTCCTTACTTTTATATACTTTCCTGATTTAATTTCATTAGATAAAAAAAACTGACACTTAAATTACTGTGAGATCCTGGCGGAGTAAAGAAACGGACAAGTACAGTCTTCGAGTTGATTGACTCACGGTACAAGGGGGAGGAATTAAATCAAATCGCAGGTTGTAATAATACTAATTCAATCAGAACTGATTATTCTGACGGACAACAGCTCATGTGATAGATGAATATCTGGCTTAGTTGGTGGATTGGGCCACGAGGAGACAGAAAATATATTATTAATGCGGAACACGCCCCTCTCTGTTCTATTTCCACGCTCTCCTACTAGTACCGATGCAGTAGATGACAAAATTCTACTAAGGAAAGATTCTGGGATTTGATGCTCCTGTCTTCTTGCCTCTCGGGTGCTATTTATTTCTTTTTAATTAAATGCGAGAAGATTTGCTTAATTTATAAGTATACTCTGCAGTAATAGTACTTTAATCCCTATGACTATATATATTATCGGTTATTTTTTAAAATATAAAATTAATTAGAAAAAGTAAATAAATATAAGAAAAGATAGGTAAGATTAAAAAGAGAAAATATATGAATCATTATTAAAAAAAAAAGATAATCATTATTAGTATATGTGGATATATAATAAATTAGGTGAATGTTAAATGTATTAACGATCATTTTAAGAGCACCTTTTAGAAAAATCATCTACTTATAACTATAAAAATAACGATGTCACCATGCATTCTATAATAGATATTTAATAAATGCTCTAAATGCATGTCAGATGGCAAAGCACCCCAAAAATAATAGCAAAAGTCAATTTTACCAGCAAAGAAGCAGCAGAAAACAAAGAAAGTGCAGAAAAGGGGAATTCGGTGGCCACTGAAGCATTAATTAGAAGTTCTATATGCAACTAATATGTAAAAAATATGACCCAAAAGACTATTCCGTCATTAAAGAGGGAGAAGGAAATAAAGATAACGTTGAAACTCCAACTTCTTTTTATACACTAGTATAAGAAAATCTTTTTTTTTTAGGTACTAATCGATAATATCCACTAATTTCGCTTTTAATTTATTTTAAAAGGATAAAAATAAAAAAAATCCCCTGTGACATATTTAATACACAGAAAAGTCCCATGTGATTTTAAAACATGCAAAACGGCACCTTATGTTTTGAACTAAATTGTAAAGTAACAAAATTCGTTAAACTTAACGAAAATGATAGTCTCGACCGTTAAATTTACCGGATTTTGTTAAGTTTATCGTTAAATTTACCAGATTCTGTTAAATTTTCCGTTAAATTTATCGGATTCCGTTAAGTTTAACGAATCCTGTTAGTTTACAATTTAATTCAAAACATGATGTGTCGTTTTGTATGTTTTGAAACTACGAGAGACTTTTCTATATATTTTAACGGATTCCGTTAAATTTAACGAATTCTGTTAGTTTATAATTTAATTCAAAACATAAGATATAGTTTTGTATGTTTTGAAACTATGGGAGATTATTCTGTGTATTAGGCATAGTATAAAGGTTTTTTTGTTTTTAACCCTGTTTAAAAGACAGTCCAACTAAACCAAGAAGGACTAGTAAAAGAGAATCCTACTTCTAAATTAAAAAATATATATATATATATATATATTATTGCACGTTTTTAAATTTCATTGCAGGTGAAGAGTTTTGAGGCTGCTAATCCACCAAAACGAATTGGTTAATTCAGAGCCCCGAGTTCAACGTCAATCAACAGAAAAAGAGAAAACAATGTCGACAACTGCTACACAAAATTGAGGGAAGGCCGGAATGGTCCAAATTTTGATGAATGGAAAGCCAGTTGCGGCACATATTCTCACAACATATTCCATAAGCTTGAGTGACAGCATGGGACACGAGCGGACATTATTGGTCCCTTGCAATTCAACGGTGGAGGTTGCGTCCACGTGGATTAAAAAGGGTAATGCTAGTACCACCAATTTGGCCAAAAATATCATCGACCTCGAGACTAACAAAAGAAAAAGCGAAGCCTGACGTGTGACCAGATCCTCCCTTACCTCCAGACAAATTGCTGTTAGGTTTGGGCCCGTCAACTTGTCCGTGTACAACAGACCGAGGTCAAATTGTTTCTCTAGTCGAATTGGACACGTTGATTTACTATAATTGCTTTGTTTGGAAAGCAATTTTTCTTTAAAAAAAAACGAAGTTTTCATGAACATAATTTTTAATTATTTTTTTATTTTATATATATCAAATGATTATAATAATTTTTTCATAAAAATTTCAAAAAAATGCAATTCAAACAGAGCTATTATTGTTTATGCATGCTTCTGCGTTTATTTTCTTTCCATGTTAATTAAATTCATGTTATTGCGTTTTGTTTAAATTAACTTGCTCAGTGTTAGAATTATTACAATGCAAATTTAAGTTGTAACAAATGTTATTGGATGCATGAAGATGCTTAATTTTCCTTCCTTTTAACTGAACTCTTGAATTCGATTATCTTATTTCTAAAATGCCAATAATTGTTTATGCAAAGAATGCAATTTTCATTCCAAAACAACCAAAAACTAATTGTTCTATAAACTACATCTAAAGCCTAATACAGAGTGGTAACTTCTAAATTTTGAAAGCCACAATTCAAAGTGTTTGCTCATTTTGGCATATACTAAAATAATCTTAGCCACTCCATTATCACTTTTTGGTCGTTCAAAATGACTGAAACTGCCAACTAACATTTTAAGGTTACAAAGCCGACCTTCGAAATTCAATAGCTTACTACTTCAATCTCTGAAAAATATCGCAGTATATATTATGCAATGACAAATTTATTGCTGTTTTCATACTTTCTTTAAGGAATTATTTTTGTTAAATAGCAATTTAAACTAAATATATATATATATTCTCCTAGCAAGTATTTGTTTTTCAGAAAAAATTTCATAAATTGATTAAAACAACTACTGCATTAATTTGTTAAAGAAAAATATTCATTTGTGGCATTTCGAAATTAGAAGAAAAGGTCAGATGAGGAATGCTAAAACCATTAGCTTACCATTTTAACATGCACAAGTCCGTGCTCTGGATCTTCTGCTATCCGTGGGTTGAATGGTAGACCGTGCAGCGACTGGTTTGGAGTTTTAGACCCGTTGTCAGAAATTGGGCTGAGAACTTCTGGATCAAGCCCATCTAAGATACTATCATTGTGACTAGTGTTACAAAGCCCAAATTCGAGCGCAATTTTAAGTGGACAATTTAGGACATCCAATCGTCAACATGGTTTCTCTCTGTCCATCGATCGAGACTGATCAAAAATCTCTCCTGAATTTGTTAGGATACACAGGTTTGTTCCTGGTGGAAAAAAATTGTTAACCATGGAGTCTTCGAGCTCATGTCGCGGGCTTTTGGTTCAGATCTCGCCCTACACTTTCTCCGCCGTCGGAATCGCCATCGCCATCGGTGTCTCTGTCCTCGGCCTGCTTGGTATACTAACTTCTTCTGTAATCTCTTATCTTCAAAATTCACTAGCGTTTCAATTGTACAAGATTTGTGGTAGCTGAAATTGAAGAAAGCTATTATTTGCGGGTGCAATTATTGTTTACAGGGGGATATTTATAACTGGAAGCAGTTTAATTGGTGCAGCTATTAAAGCCCCTCGCATTACATCAAAAAATCTTATCAGGTGATAATTCCTTTTCTTTATTATCGTTATAAACATGTTTTGTGGGTTAAATTATTGGCTTTTCCGGTGGTGAATATAATGATAATGCATGTTCTGATTTGAAGTGTAAAGTGATGGTAAAAGTGTAAATTCGAAACGTATTGAGTTATCTAAATGAGCTTTAGCTTAATGTCTTCTACTGCTATGCCACAGTCAGAATTGGATGAGGCCGTTGTAAAGTTGAGATTATTCCTTCCTTTCTGCTTTTCATTTCCTCAACAATGTTCCGATTAGGTCTCGCTTTTCATGAACATGGCATTGATTTGTAGCAGGAGCTTCTGGTGTGTGTAATGTTATCATTGCAGCTGTAGAAATGTGTGTATTTGATCTAAAAAGTGTCATCACAAAGATTCTTTAAATGAAATGAACTAGATCGTTGCTAAACAGATAACCTATGGACAAAAAATGCGATATTTGAGATTCAAAATCTAGAGCACATGAAATGTACTTCTTATGGTTTTCTACCAGTTAATAGGAGTAATGCTAACATTGGTTATTGAAAATTAGGTAATTTTTTTTTGGGTGGGGTGGGGGTTGGGATAGATTTGATTAAACAAGATTTGATGACAGGTGTTAAAACCGTGAGGAGCTGACTTGGATTATGTGATTGATTTTTTTGCCCTACTGCAAATGCCATTTTTTTTTTGGGGTGGGGGGTTTCTGTCTATACAGGTTTTCCATCTGGGTCTTATGATTCAAAACAACCAATAAACAATGTTCACATATGAGTTTATCATGACGTCTAATATGTATTATTGCTAATGATTGAGATCTCATGATGGAAAAAATAGTTAAATTTTTTTTTCTTAGTCAGCCATACAAAGATCTCTTCTTTTTTTTTTTCCCCTTTTTCCTTGGCCAAGGTGGTGGAGGCCAGTTTAATATATGCCAATGTTAATAATGAACTCTTTTCAAGCTAAATCTGGTGGCTATGCTATGGAACTAGCTTTATTTTTCCCATTGATATACATCTCAGATATTTCTTTCCTTTCTCTCTTAGTCTTCTTGTAACAGCATTCAAAAGTTAAATAGAGTTTCAAAAAAAATCATTTTCTTGTCTTCTTTGCATTTATTTGGTTTCTTTGGTATTTTCTTTAACTATTCTCTTGCACTTATCTGGTTTAATGTTTTTGTCTAATCATTTTTGGAGATGGATATCTTTTTTTCTGTCTTGTTTCCATGTCGAGGAAACATGCATTTGTTCTAGAGGGGGATGAAATGTTTATTCCTACTTTGCATTTATTACCTATGAAATTAAACAAGATTGGTGTATGTCCACAGACTCTTTCAGGACTATAAAACTGACAAATTTACTAGGGGTCCTCTATTGTATATTCTATATGCTAAAGAAGCAACTTACTTCCTAGGGGACTTTCAGTGTGAAAAGAAAATGATAAAAGAAAGAATGAACTTGGGTCCTGACTTCAGACACCTATTGTTTAAAGTGTCTAATTAGATCTCAAGACATTAGGTTGGATAAATTAATTTGTGCTGATGAAATTGATTTAGTAGTTTCTTATGGAACACCATTTGTTGAAAGCCAGAAAACAAACATTTCCGATTTTCCCCTTTCTAATCATAAAATATATGCTGAAGTCAACAGAAATTGCCGTTGGGCCGAAAACCCTTTGCTTTTGTCACTATTTTGTAACCCAATACAGTTTTTTTCGATCCATGCTTTATGTAGCGTCATTCATCTGGCTCCAAATTCTGCCTATGGTGACTGTTAGCTAATGCTAGATGTGCTGTTTATATTTCAAGAATAATGAACTTCTGGATTGTGATTGTGTTATTTTGTAATAATTATCACCTAATCTATTTTCTTGATTAGGTGTAAATTTTTTATATTTATGAATTTGTACATCTATCTTGGTACTGCAAACGATTTTTAAGCTGCTTCAATCTCATTCTATTTTCTGTTCAGTGTAATTTTTGTGAGGCTGTAGCTATATATGGAGTTATTGTGGCTATCATTCTTCAGACAAAGTTAGAGAGTGTCCCTACTTCCCAGATATATGCTCCAGAATCCCTTAGAGCAGGCTACTCCATCTTTGCTTCAGGAATAATTGGTGGGCTTTGCAAATCTTGTCTGTGGGGTAAGTTTCTTGGTTTTTCTATCATGTTTCTGGTGACCTTGAGCAAAACAATGTCTTGCTTCATTTTGCTAACCATGTTTATTCTTGCTGTTTCTCCTTATGGTTCTTTGCAAAGGTTATGTGTGGGAATAATTGGAAGCAGCTGTTGATTTGTCCCTGATGCACAGAACCCACACTTTTTGTTAAGTTTGGTTATCCGAAATTTTGGGTAGCGCACTTGGACTGTTTGGAGTCATTGTTGGAATCATCATGTCGGACCAAGGCTTCATGGCCTCAAAGAATGCCATGAGTTGTACCATCACCAAGGTTATTGCTGTATGATATCTACGAAACATTTTTCCTTTTTATCCCTTGTTTTCCAATCTTTCTCTCTTTAAGGCATTTAAATAGTAGATTCTGTACGAGGGTGCTTGAACTTTAAGACACTTGTTGGATTGATTGTGTGTTATAAGGTCATTTGGGCATTCATGTCATGTTTCATCTTGCTTTATGACTCTTGTGATCAATTAGCACTATGTAAATCTGTATTCAGGGCCAGTGGCTCAAACAAAGACTTGGTTGGGGTAACCAGTGTATTGTGTTTGTACTTCCATGCAAGGAAGGGTGAGGCGAGTTACTTCTCTAAATGTCATCAGTCATGATATAGCAATTTTAAGAGGCCGAAAAGAGAGTTTTGGTTTTGTGCAAGGCTGGAGTTGATGGAGCGGGGCATTGGGGAAAATTATAAATTAAAACATAGTCTAAAATATTAGACGAAGGAACTATAGATGGTAAGAAAATCTGCCCTGTCCCCTAGTTGTGATCTCTGGAGTCTCGCTAGATGCCTTAAAGTCTGCACTGTTTGTATCTTGAAGTAGCACAGGCTGGTACAGCATACTGTTGATGACTGTCCATGCCTATTAATACATTACAAGAGACTGGAGACACAGATTTAACCGTCACTAAGAGCACATAGCTTACGAATTACCAGTTTAGATTGTGTTTCATGCATAAGAGGCAAACCTGGTAGTGCAGGATTATCTGAATGCAATGTCTTCTTCTTTGAGCACAGTATGAATCATTGATTAAATGAACGAATCAATTGCAGATTCTAGTCGAGTGTGTGTTGTTCCAATCCCTTCAGGGATCCTGCATATCATATTATCCTTGTGGGGGTCAGGTCTCTAAAGCAATGTGAAAGTTATGCCAGCACAAGGATGATTGGCAACATCCCTGGACTTCAACCACCCTGGCAAAATCTGACATTTGTAATCGATTTCTGGACAGCTTTCATATGGTTTTTAAAATCAGTACCAAGTGAAATGTTTAAACGGTTGCTTGCTTGATTTTGTTCTTATATAACTCTGCATCCCTTCGGGGAGCTAATGCCTTGGCTAAAATTAGACAGCCGAATCGATGACATTACCTTTGGTGGCCCTCCGTCGGAGTGGATGGTGAAAAACCTCAAAGAAGATTTTGTGCTTTCAGGCGCCAAAATCGGAAGTTGGTGAGTGAAGTTGACATCTAATCCTCCGAAATGAAAAACAAAAGAAAAAAAGTTGGTGTCTCTTTTTTTTTTTTTCCTTCAAAAAAGAAAAAAAAGGTTGATGTCATTTGAAACTTGAGATGGACGTCGCTTGTTTTTTGGGGAATAACATTAGTGATTGACTGATTCTTGTGATAAAAAGTGGCGATAGGTAGGCCTTTGGAATAACTTTCCACCAACTTTACCCACCACCACTGTCCAAGACTAATTGGAGTTGGAGACAGTCTTCACAAAATAAACAGCTCACTACCAAATTGTCGGAAAGTTTGCAAGCCTGTAAGCAATCGAGTATTTCTGATAATCAAACAGAAAAACCATCGCTTCCAATTGAAGACAATTTAAACAGTATCTGGTGTGTTTCGCTCTGTCCCTGAGCACAGCATAACTTTTTCTACAAATAGAAGAACACTTTCGATTCAGCTTAACATTTAAGTACATTAAATTAATTACAAGCCCCTCCCACTTGTATTAATCAATATCCAGTTTTTTTCAACAATCATATTATTTTTTATTTTTTTTTAGAACCCCTACGAGTATCCATTACATTTTGGACCGTACTTCTGAGCCCTCTCATCAATCCAAGCCCTCATGTCAGCCAACACAAGGTTTGCACTCTCGTCGGGCTCCCCTTGAATCAACGAATGGTACATCCCATCGTATAACTTCAAGGTTTTATCATGACTGCTAGCTTTCTCGTACAACATTTTGGAGCCGGACGGGCAAGTGACCCCATCAGAAGTCCCATGAACGGTCAAAAATGGCACCGCCACCTTGTGGAAATTGTTCTGTACGTACTCAGTTTGCCTCACGAGCTCCCTCATGGTCCCAACCCTGGGCGGACCTGTATATCTTCTTGGATTTCCGGCAATGATCTTCAACTTCTCGGGGTCTCTTATAGCCTTTCCCACCATCTTATTGTCTGGCATTGCTGCCCACGTATCCGCCATGCCAAATAACAATCCATACACGAATAGCCGCACCTTCATTACATAATAATAATAATGTTTGGTTAGAAGAAAGACAAAGAAATTATTTGCAAATTTTGCAGTCATAGCAGTTAGATCAGGGCATTCGACCGTGAAAATAGACCCATCAGCACAAAATAAAGTTGTAAGCACCGACCATCTTCCCTAATTCCCACCAAACCAAATACTATGTATGTATTAGCAAATGTTTAGCAATATTAGATTCTTTCCAAATTTAATGCTATAATTTGACATAAAACAAAATTCAAACCAATTTTTTTTTTTGAAAAAAAAAACAATTGAATTTATAAACAAAACATTCCTTTTAAAGGCCTAGAAAGTTGTAACCAAATAGTACTACTAATTGCCTCATCTTCCATTATCCCGTCAGACTAACATCCCCCCCCCCCCCCCAAAAAAAAGAGGGAGGATGTGAGAAGAGTAGACTACCCTGGACGGCTGCATAGGTTCGGGGATGACAAAAAGTGGGGCCGAAAAGATCACTCCAGTCCAGGTGTCAGGCTCAGATTGGAAGTACATGAGCAAAGTAGCCAGTCCACCCATTGACTCCCCAAACAGAAAGGCCGGCAAATGCTTGTACTCTTCACTGTTCCTCATGCTCTTGAAAAAATGCAACGACGCACCGGCGATCTTCTGCATATCGCCGAGGTAGCACGGGATGCCCTCCGACCGGCCATGACCAAGGAGGTCGGCGGCGAAGACGGCGTATCCCCAGGTGGTATAGCTCATGCATATCTTCTGGAAGAGCCAGCCGGTGTCGGAGCCGTAACCGTGGCTCATGTACACCGTACCCTTGATGGGTTCTTGAGGGTCCAGTGGAAGAAATGACTGTGTAAAGAGTTTTCCGTTTGGGGTATCGAAGTAGGACTTGGTGTTGCGGACGCCCTGGGAGGCGTAGTATTCCTCCTCCGGCATGTCGCCCCAGAAGTTTGGGGGTGGTTCTGATGGCATTTCTGCGGTGGTTGAATCGGTGGGGAGGAAAACTTAGGAGGGACAAAGAAGAGCTGTTCAACAATAAAGTTGGTAGATATGGAGAGGGGTGGCCATCTAGGTGGCTTTGGGATATATATATATATATATACACACACATATCCGTCAGGGGCGTAACGTGGAAATACATTTTTTTCTTTCTTTCTTTTTCCATATACTCTAAGTAATATTTATCGGATTAAACTTGTATATACTACCATATATGTCACTTAATTGTGAATTAAACTGATTCCTTCCCCTAGAACCCCAAAAAAAAAAAAAGAATTGAAATGAATTTCAATTACAGAAATGTTATTTACACTCCATTTTCCGTTAGTTACACTCTCGTTATTTTATTTTATAATATAATTTAATAAATATAAATTATGTGATAAAAATGACAGTGAGAATGTGATTAATAAAAATTAGAGCATGAATAATATATTCTTTTAATTATTACATACATTGTGAATGTATACAAAATATATGATTCATCTATGTAATATCCATATTTATGATGAATATAGATCTTCCCTCCTTGAGCAAAATGATCCAATCCTTTATGGAAGAATCAGGACATTGAGAAAAAAGAATTTTAAAAGATGGGAATTATATATATATATATAAGATGACTTTTTCTTTTTTTTTCTGGGAAATACTACTCCACTATAATTAAGAAGGGTTCTACTTCTACATCTACCAATCCTGAAAGGGATTATTGCGGAAGAGTGGGGAGAGGTTGACGTGTGGGAGTTGGTGGGCTGGCTTGAGGTAGGGCCTACAACGTACTTGGTGAAGAAAAGTTGCGCCATGTTTGGGTCGGGTAGTCTGAATGGGTTGGGATAAATGGACTGTTTTGGAGTTGGTGGGATTTGGATTTTAGTGAATTTAAGGTGGGTGGCTCGGGGGTCAGGGCTGCCCAATTGATTTCTTTTTTAAACCGATTCTGATAAATTTGTTAACGTAACGGAGGATCAATCCAATAGATTAGTTGTACAATATTGACGTTGGTTTGGTCAAAAGAAAAAAAAAAAAAAAGTAAAGAGCGTGCGAATCCTGTGATGTATCTGTCGCGACAGCAATGCCTTTCTCGCCCTTTTTGACTGAGACTGATAACCGCTTTTTTTTTTTTTTTGCCTTTCTTTCAAGTCATAAATTGGAATCTAACTTTTGGCTGGCTAATTAAAAACTAATTACCATGGTACAAATTTTTTAGGCAAAAAATGGGACAACAGTGTTTGTGTCCGGCCAGACAGATGAAAAGGCTACGGCCTTATTTAATAATTCAATCCATCACTTAAATTTAATGAATTCAGATTTTAACATATTTATACCGTTTGATAATTAAAAAATGAATATCTAAATTAATTAAGTGACACTGAATTTCTTAGACAAAACTTGTTCCCAAAATTAAATAATAAGTTATTCACTTATCACTAAATGTAATATGCACTCAAATATATTAGATTTAATATTTAACAATTCAATGAATTCAAATTTCAAATTTCAGATTTCATACTTCAGTTTTATCAAATGCACCCGACTGTTGAGATGCATTTGGGTTTATTAATAGACCGGTCGAGGTCTATTCAGGTCATCACTTTCGGGTTTACGTGGAATCATTATTGCTTTAACCCAAGGTCCTTCACTAACGTATGCTAATTCCCCTTATTTACTCGAATAAGTCGAAGGTAAACTAGTAAAACCTGTGATCCTTCTCTGAATCCGGTTCAACTTTCATCTTTATTTAGTTTGAGTTATTTAGTTTACCTTTTAAACTGTTGGCACAAACTTTTACCTTGATTCTTCTTCTTTTTCTTTCTTCCTTCTTTTTGTTGGCTGACCCTTAATTATTTCATGATGCTCGAAAACAGCATCAAGATGTCAGAAAATGAATTTGCTATTCGGTTGCAAAAAGCACATGGCTGATGATTATAACTTACAAGACATCTTGGATTATGATTATATGTGAATTAGACCCCTCTTGACATCTACAGATTTCAAGCACTGATACACTATCCGAACTTGTGAAAATGCCTATACTAAAAATGTAGGGGTAAAAACATACTCTTTAAACTCCAAATATCTTCTTATTTCGTGGGTTATATTATACGGTATTTATATTTAGCTCATCGAACATGCCAGTCCAAGTATCTCAAAACCCTAATGGGTTTTTTGACATGGACAAATTGACGGGGGCCTACTGCAACAAAATTTCAGGCCCTTGTTGCTAATTGACAGCTGTAAGCACGGCATTTTTAACGAGGCCCAGTCCAATAAATCAACTACAGTTGACCACTCTTCTATTCTTGTCATTTGCTTAACGCAATAACTTGAACAAAAAATTAGGAGAAAGCATTAGCTGGGACCGGTAACCAATGCTGTCAATCCATCTGATCTTCTTGTTGTGGTAGCTTTTGGGGAAAGAGAGACCATCCCAAAATTAGGCGGGACGTGCAAGGGAGTTGCTATGATCTCATCAAATTCCAGTTAGTGAATCTCATCTGTAATTGTCTAAGGTGACATTAAGTATTGATGATGATCCAATAATAACGGTAAGGCCAAAAAAAGAAAAAAAGAAAAAAGAACAATCTAACACCAATAATTTTAGGGGTGCAATCCAATGTTGTAAACTTGGATCGAATAGTGACTCGACTAAACTATTGGGTAAGGAGTCAACTGGTCGAATCGTTCTAAAAAATGCGCTGATGTTAGCATTATGTTATAATTATTTTATATTTTTATAAGTTTCAAAAATATTAAAATTAAGTTCTTGGTTATATTCGACCAATCATGAAAAATGTTCCAAAAATATTAGACTTGCAATCAAATATAAACCTAATAATTATATATAAAAATGTATATTTATGATTAAAATATGTCCATTCTCCAAACTACTTGAAAAACTAAATTAAAACAAATTAATGTAAGTTGGAATCACTGATACTAAATTAATGAGATCATAAGAATGAAAAACATCTTGATTTCGAAATCATTTACGAAAGCGAGTGATTTTAATATTTACACTAAATGGGTGATTTTTTTTGTTCCAATTAATAAATGAGAGTATTTCAATTTAGGTAACTCAAATTATATTTGGAAAAAAAGAAAAAACAAAAGTTTGAGAACCAGATCAACCAATCAATTGGGTCACTAGTTTAGTTGATTTTTTATGGTTTTGACTGGTTTTTAACTAAAGCGGTGTTATACTACAAATTAGTTCAAAAAGAAAGTTGACTCACGATCAAACTGATCGATTTGGTTCAGATCTAACAACACTAGTGAAATCAAATCAAGTCAAAATTAAGTAATGCATTACTTGAAATTGACTCGAGTTTTAAAACTTGGGACTCTAATTATGAAAGTCCATGGAGGTAAGCCCCACCACTTTCTCAATGCAAAAGAGGTAAAAAAAAGGGGGGGGGGGGAGACTGATGCCAACATGTGATCATGTAAAACGGCCAGCAGCCCATGGCAAATAAACCATCGACACCTGTTTTAGCCAGAAAGTACTCGTTGGGCTTTTAAGGCTTCGGATTCAGCCCCATATTATCGTCTGCTTATCCTTATTTCACGTTTTGATCCACTATTTTCAAAAGCCCTGTTAACCTTCTCACATACTTTCACATACTCGGTTTCTCCCTTATCAGACTTGGAACCTCAACTCATGAGTCTGCTTCAATTATCTCTGATTGCAGGTTCTGATCTCTACTCTATCGAAAGTAACACTTCTACATACTTATCGAGAAGCAAATCAGTGTGCTGATAATTTGGCAAAACTGAATACTCAACAAGATATGAATTTTATAGATGCAGATCTTAAGGGAATTTGTTTATCTCGTTTTGTGCCTATAACTTAAGTTTGTTCAATATATAGTCTCTTTTATTACTTAAAAAAAAGGACTTGAAATCTCTCTTTAAACCACAGAAAGAACTCTTCGTAGAGTGATGGAACCAATTAAGTTGCAACTCCGGAATTAAGAGGCTTCAAATTCGAGCTTCACATCTATAAATAAGTCAGTCTGAATATGTTAGATTCTGTTTATAAGTGAAAAGCCTTCTATTCCACTTTTTCAATCTTGTTTCCATATACTAACAGGTAAAGTGACAGAGTTTTGAGAATTCATCGGGCTTGATGAGTCAAGAACCTCAAAAAGATAATAACAAAATGTTGTATGCAAATATATATATATGTAGTACTCCATCATGTTTATGCAGACATAGTCAACTTTATGATTTCCCTCTAAACTATCGAGTGATTAAAAATGAGGGTTGATGGTCCAAATATGCAAAGCTCATTCAGCGATGAACATGACGAGGACATGGGGTACAGCTTACAGTTTTAAATAGTAACTATTAGAGGACTTAAGGGACGATTTAACTATGAAAACCAAGCTGATAAGCCAGCGACAGGCTTTAAAGTTACTAGTATAATAATGCACTTGGTATCTTCGGTGACATATTCTCTATGCCAATCCAATGTCACCTCTAATATTGCGCCAAGTGTCCTGTTATTATTTGCACTTTAATTTTCTAATAATTCAAATTGGTTCTGGTTTAACACAAGTTTTCTCTACCCTCTAAAACTTTGAACCAAAATTAACCGACAAACTATAACTTCCTTTACAAATCATAAACAGACAAGTAAAATATAACACAATAATACTCAAAACTAAAAATACAATTGAAATTAAAGTTGACCAAAAAAACTGAACAGCATAAATAAGTGGATAATAACAGGATTATTAGAAAATTAAAGTGCAAATAATAACAGGACACTTGGCGCAATATTAGAGGTGGCATTGAATTGGCATAGAGAATATGGCACCGAAAATCCCAAGTCATAATAATGGCCGCTGGTCACAGCTAAATTTCATTCATCACAATCTATCAAGATGTGCAAATGACAATCAACACTTTATTCTTGGCGTGACTGCTGCTGGGTAGTATTTTTTCCTGCAATGTCCTTGTCACTTTTTAGTGTTAAGTTGTACCGTCCTTTTCACCAGTTGGTGGCTGCAGCCTGCAGGGCTTTCTGCATCCAATAATATACACAAAGCAAGTTGCTAGCAAGTTTCAATGTTTTGAATTTTCATTCTTCTGTATGGAAAAGGGATTTCAAAAACTTTCTTTCTTTTAGGAACAAACTTTTATTTTTTTTTTAAACTAAAATGGAAAAGAAACACAACAATTATGAGATTTAATCAGAGTAAGAACACCAAGCTCCATCACCCACAAGAGCTGATGAAACATTGTTCATTTTTGACTAAGGAAAGGGGAAAAAAATGGAGGCATTAAAGAAGAGTCAGTGGGCACTTGAGCAAAAGATGCAATTATTACATTTATGGGAACCACGAACTTGGCCTTCAGCAAGAATTTTAACAACTGAAATGACCGTATAGTCAATCCAATAATCAAGACCAATGTGGAATCAACTGAGTCATAATTTGTGTAGCTTTTGGAATTGAACTGCTAATTTTTTGTTTTAAACTTCTATTGCTCCATCATTCTTTTACTAGTACTCTCTTTATCGCAATCAAGAAAAAAAAAAACCCAACAAAAGAGAGAGAGAGAGAGAACCAAAAAAGAGAGAGGGAACTTTCCTTTTCCTCCTTGGTTGAAGTAAAGGCTGGTTTTTTTTGTGGTACGGTACCCTTTTTTTCTCAGAGATTCACGACTGGAGCATATGTAACTACAAGAGCGATACGTAAAGCGATTTTTCTGCAGACATTCCAACTGCTGTAGGGGCAATCCCATCGAAGCGTCCCTTCAACGAGGACTGGAGGGCCCTCCGGCATCTGCCCTTTGGGGCAAAAAGATGGTGTATGACACCATTTTCATGACTGTCCAATCTATGCCTTTATGTCAACAATTTTGTCATCTTAACTTTTCCTCATTTTAACCACCTGCCTTTGCCTTTATTTGGGCTGGTGGCCACTTGACTGGTATCACATTAAGTGACTTCTTAAGAAATTTAGATAGGTGTGCAGTGCATTCATCTGATTCGATAAAGATTCAATTTTCATCGATTTTCTTAGATTCACTTGGATCTTCCCTTTAAATTATGATACTATAAGATATTATAGATAGAAAGTGGTGATTGACGAAAAAAAAAAAAACTTTTCCTCATTTTTCTTTTATGAATACTATATAGAAACTCTTCAATTTCAATTGTGCGGCTATGGCCTACCTAATTTAATTTTCATACTACCTGTTTCTGGGCGTTAATCTAAACTTTTTTATTAATTTGTGGAGAGTTAAGGAATAATTTTCAAATTCTATCTCTCCTTTTGGATTTGATGCTTGAACAAGTAATGCGGGCACCACGTTGCACAACCATCATTTTTATTGGTCTTAGATTATATGATAGGACTGATGTCACTTCCAGAATAAGAGGGACCTTGATTTGAATATATGATCATTTGACAGCATAATCCTACCTTTCATATCCACTTTTGAGGTAATGCTACCCTTTGTCTCAATGAAGAGAATCAATCAATTATTAACAACCGCAAATCCAAAATCAGGAGACTAAAGCATTCCATGTCACTACTGAGTTCCCAAAATATCACATACAGTGACAAAAGGAAAAATACATATAGAATAAAGGAATTTTTTTTAGTTGGGTATCTATTAGTGCACTTAAATTATACTCCACACAATTTATCATTTGAACGCAAATACTCCTATTTATTGCGTCCCTGCATTTAGACGCTTAACCAAATTTACTTCACTCTTACATAAAATAAGCACTCTCAGAATGAGCGCAAGTTTTTGATTAAAAATGATCAAAATAATGTCTCACACACACACATATATATATAGCTGCTGTAAAAATTTGGGGTTCGTGTTAAATTAAGCTGTGAACATTAAGTTCATTTATTCCAGAATTATCGAAAGGTCTTCATATGAAAAAGAACTCCTCCTGCCAATTGAACTCCATTTGCCACTTCAAAATCACGAGACCGTTGGCCCTCCTCCCCCACCACCCGTGTAGTAGTTGGTCTGTGAATAACTACTGGACATATTTTATAGTTATTTTAAATTGATATAAAATTATTTCCGCTCCACAATAACTATGGCCTTATTTGGATTGTGATTTTTTATAATTTTTTTTTTTTTACATTTTTCATAAACTTGTCTTTTAATTATTTTTTTACATTGCATTTATTAAATAGTTGCAGTATATTCATAAAAAAAAATTTAAAATAGTAATCCAAACGGACCAGTATTTGTTCACGTTATAGTATGACTTTTCCAGCAAGGCAAGGAGACAGGCTGTTCAACATTTGACACGTGGCAGATAAGGAGACGGGCTGGAAGCAGAGTGGGGCCCGGTGTAGACGTGACCCATCCTGAAAATTTTCTTGATTTCTGGTCCGCGAGGCCCGACCACGGATCTTACAAAATCGGATCCCGCGGAATTTTCACGGGATGGGGCCCATACTCAGGTAACGGTCACGTTCTAATAATCCGTCCCGGGGCCCGGACCTCGGACGGCGCTACTTTGAATTTTCCAAAAATTTGCCGCCCACGTTGCCCAGTCACCCTTGCGTAGCAATTTTTTTATTCCTTGACTGCCCCCGCCGCTAACATTCTTGACGCTGATCTTGAATTGAATTAAGCTTCGGCACTTGGCAGCGCAGGCTTTGAAGCTGATGGAGTTGCGCTTGGAGTTTGCGGCCTTGACTACATTTTTCGAAGACTGTAAACGGCATGGGACCTGGTCTAACTATCTCAGGCTTAGGTCCTATCATCAGTGATCTTGTTACATTCTCCGATCAAAGTTAGAAGAGGGATCAAGATCGCGAGCTTTACTCTCACGGTAGCAGTGTGACAGTAGGAGCAAGTGAAGGCGAGGATGAATCGGTCATCTTTGACTCAGTGACACCAAAAATGTATTAAATTCGTTTTACTTTGAATTATAGATTAGAGGTTCAAATTTCATCTATAGTAAAAAAAAATTCAAAAAAAAAATATCAAAACACTCCTATATACTAATGTGTATTAGGGGAGTGCCCGTGCATCGCGCAAGTGTTTAGTACTTGTGGTTAGAAAGGATTTTTCATTGAACAAATAATAGTACATTCTGAAAAGATATAGTCATCAAATATGACAAAATTAATAATCGTACATTTTAATTACAGCGCATTTGTACACTTTACTTTATTAATACTTTTACAATTTTACCATTCGCTACAAATATTAGTTAAAAATCGTTCAAGAGCAGACATAAGTTGTTTTAAACAAAATAATCTATGACATTAAGATAACGCATAATCCTTTTTAGTTCTGATCAATTAAACATGATATCTAAAGAAACACACATTGACCAAGATTTGCACCAACTCTCACAGTTGTGTGCTACAATATATTTACTTAACTTCAAATTTTGCCTACAAAACCAACACAAATTTGCAGCAGATAGAATCTAGTAAATTTTAATTTACAAAAAAGTGACCATCTAAAAGAAAATGAAACATAGATCTAGTAAATCTTAATTTACAAAAAAGTGATCATATAAAAGGAAAAGAAACAACTGACCTCAATCCCAGAGAGAAACCATACCAATGCAAAAACATCCTCGTGGATTTTAGTCCTCAAAAAGCAATAACACGGAGAAGAAACAGAAAAGCCAACAAAGTAATAGAAGAAGTACAAAGGTCAACAGTTTAACCATGGTATAGTAATTGCTATAATTTCCTATTATAAATAGGAAAAATCGTTCAAAACGTCCCTCACATTTTACAAAATAACTTTTTTCGTTCCTTACTTTTAAAAGTGTAATTTTACATCCCTTACAAATTCACATTGACCAAATTTGGTCTCTATCTAGGTTTCTGACTAGTTTTTGGCCGGAATCCACCACATGACTTGCATGTGATCATTTTCTAAGGGCAAAATTGTCAAATCAAATTTTTACATAATCTGATTCATAATCTCTCACATTTCACAAAATGAATTTTTTCGTCCCTAACATTTTACAAAATGAGTTGTTTCTTTCCTCACATTTCAAAAAATGAATTTTTCCATCCCTTATATTTTTCAAAATGAATTTTTTCATCCCTTCATTGATCATGTATACGAATAACTTTTTTTCTATAAACCCGCGTATATGTCTATTTGATTTTACCTAAACAGTATAAATAACATGTAATTTATTTCTATTGGGTTTCATCTAAATATGCAAATCGTAGTTATACACATGCTATTCAATAGATATATATAGGGGTTTAAAACTAATAATTTTGTTTGAAACCAATGTATATATTTATATGATTTCACCATTTGAAACTATTCAATATTTGTGACATTTCTTTTTTGGTAATAATTTATTTATTGAGTTGTATAATAAGGTCATCTAATTAATGGGTCCTAATTCAAATTCTATAATTGTATTAACAAAATTCAGTTTAAATTTGAAATTTCTATTCGACACTTTTAAGACCAACAGTTGAATTACTTGCCTTGTGATTGTGTTAAAATTTGAAAGTGCCAATTACTTATTTCTTTTTGTTATACTTTTCTTTTGTTTATTTTTTCTATCCAAATTTAATTCGATATAAACACTCAATAATATTTAGAATTAAATGTCTTCTTTATTTTCAAATTTCGAGTAAAAGAAAATGAATATAAGTGAAAAACTAACAATTTTTTTAAACCCATGAATATATCTATTTGATTTCATTTGTGCAATACGAATAGTATGTAATATATCTCTATTTGATTGCACATGCTATTCGTACTATTCAGGTGAAAACAAATAAATATATATATATAGATTTTTAAAAAATTATTCACACACATGATCAATAAAAGATGAAAAAAATCATTTTGAAAAATGTGAGGAACGAAACAACTTATTTTGTAAAATGTTAGGGACGAAAAAAATTTATTTTGTGAAATGTGAGGGATTACGAATCAGATTATGTAAAAATTTGATTTGAAAATTTTGCCTTAAAAAATGATCACATGCAAGTCACGTGGTGGATTCCGGCCAAAAACTAGTTGAAAACCTAGGTAGGGACCAAAATTGGTCAATGTGAATTTGTAAGGGACGTAAAATTACACTTTTTAAAGTGAGAGACGAAAAAAGTCATCTTGTAAAATGTGAGGGACGTTTTGAACGATTTTCCCTTATAAATACTTGATACCATTCGATGAAGAGCCTGCCAAGATCCTAAGCAAGTTTCTTTCTTAGTTCTGTTTTGTTGGCGATTTTAAACCTAAATAAGGGCATAAAAAGAAATTGGCATTGCTTTCAACAATAATTAATTGTACTAATAGCAACTAATGCATCAACCACCCAACCACCCCAACCAAAAGATATAGGGAATTAATTGGTTATGTTCCTCTTATTTTGCTACATTAAAGCTTGGACTCAAGTATAAGCTTTGTTTTAGCATCTCATATAGCAACGTGTTAATTGCGCAATGTGTTAATATGTCTTCATATTAATTATATAAAAAAAGTCACATTTCAATTAAATGTATTTATAACGACATTTTAATAATTATATCAGCACATAAACTTATATAAGTTGTACTCTATGCAAAAATGGTTGCAAAATAATTTCATATTTCAAAAATACCCAAATGTTTTCATAAATCAAAACTTTAAATGTACAAAAATAAGGATATTTCAATAAATATACTTAAACACATGTTGCCCTCAATTGTACCAAAAATTTTAAAAAAACTGCACAACATTCTGTATTTCCAAAAAATCCCTAGTCATGTGGTTGAAATTTGAATCCCCTTTGACCACAACTCATTCTTATGTAGTATAAGGCGATATTTTTTGTACTTTTTCATCTTATTATACTAATGTATATATTTATTATATTATTGTTTACATTCATTGTATTATTATCTATTCTGTACCATATTGTCGCTTTTGGGTAATAACAGAATCCCTAATCTGTTTAAAAAAAAAAAACAAAGAGTCTTTCCTTGGTGGATTTGCTACATCAGGATGCATCTCCCAAAACAATAATCAATAATGAAGTAATGTCAAGGGCGATAGTATTTGAGTGTGATTGGATAGATGACTATTTGAAAAGAGAAAAAAAAGATAACATTGTAGCATTTGTTAGGTTATTGTAGTATAATGTACATTGATAATGTCATATACAAACCTTTTCAACTTTTATAACGTTCGTCGATAACCTTAATACGCGTATGCTTAACTAGGTAGACGTAGACATTAGACCACGTCAATCCAAATGTAACATATGTCACTCCTCAAAATAACCGAAAGTTTCATCACATGCTTCTTCACCTGTTTTTAAGGATGCAAACGAGTTGAGTCGAATCAATCTTTGACTTAATTAAGCCGAATTTCAATTTAATTTTATAAACTTCGACGAGTTCTCAATGAAAAAGTTCGAATTCGAGTTTAAAAAATAATTATTTTATTTTTAAAAAATAAATAAATTAATAACTTTTCTTAACAAATAATAAAATATCAGGGATATATATAATGTTATTATTAAAATAAAAATAAAAATATAAAAATATATAATCAAGTCAGTTCGCAAGCTTACGAATTGAGTATTTTTGAACTTGAGAATTGCTCGATTCATTTGCAACCCTGCTTGTTTCCGTTTTGTGAGCACTTGACTAGTACCACCTATTTCAACTTTTAAGGGCAAAGGCACACGCCACACCTAGGACCCTACTTACAAGTCCACGACTAGAATAATTATTTGGAATTTTTTTAAATAATATGATTAAAAGATGATTAGAACTATAACAAAGTAATCATAAGATCTATTTATAATACAAAGAGATAAATTTTCCCAGATAATAATTTAATAATTTGAATAGAAGGAAATTCACATGAGAAAGTGAAGTGTGAGAAAGCTAGGCAAGGGAGAAGGAAAATCATTTTCCGAAACGTGTTTCATTATCGGAAAAAATTGAGAGAAATACAAGGTTAGTAATAATTATCGACAATTATTAAAGTTTTTGTGTCTAATAATTATTTTTCCTCAAAATCCTGCAAATTTCTCAGGACACAAATGACTGGAAAGTGAGGAAAAGTGCAAAAAAATTGTTTAATATTCCCGTTAAACAAACACGCACCCCCAAAAAAAAATCTCAATTTGCCACACATTTCCTTGCAAAAATACCTAACTTTATTGGGCAACATAAGGAGAAAAAAAATTTTAAAAAAATGAAGTTGTAGGCACCCTTTGGCCTTGACCACTTTGGGATGCACAAAAGGATACTCCAAGAAATGACGGGGGCAGCACTTTCAATATATCCAAAACGCTTCCAATTCAACCAACAGCCAACTACCACTAATATGCGGTTTCTAATAAATTCAAAAAAGCTGCAGTAGTACATCCTTATTGATCTAATGACAGGAATCACTTATTATAACTCCCCTTGGCTTAATTGGGCCTCCCTTACATAGATTAAAGGATAAATAGAAATAAGTATAGTGTAAAAATTGTTGGTTTAAAAACAAAAAAAACAAAAAAAGAGGCTGCCAGTTAATGCCTAAGGCCCACTTGTGCGTACAAAATCAACTCCTCTCTCATTAATCCCGATTACTTCAATTAATTAACCATCCTACTGACTTACTACTAATTCATATTAACTTAATTTGCACTATCCCCCGTTAGATTTGTCTTAATTATAATGAACTCCTATTTAGTTTCTTTCGCATTTCATTATTAGACTCTCAAAATGGTAATTCCAGAATTAACTACATATAGAATTTCAATCACAATTCTAAATATCATGCTGACGGAAAGTCAGCATTGATATGTGTAAGTGAATATGGAACTCGAACTTATTTATCATCTTTAGATTGTCAAATCGAGAGAGTGTTAAGATAATAGATCAAGTTGAATTAGTCAGATAAGCAGATATATGCCTTGAAATTTCACTTTTAAGTACCAAAAGACGCGAAGTCTCTCAGAACTTGAGAGTTTTGCATACGTTTGGTTTGAAAGTAACATACATTTAGTCCACTTACATCCAGATTAATCTTACGAGCCAAACAGCAAACAAATTCATAGAAACTCACATTTTTTTTTCATCTCAAGGTATATAAGTAATTATTGATTGCTTATTTTCATTTCAAGATAGATCTATAATTTTCTGTGAAAGATCTCCAACTAAGACACGAAATATTTTGTTTGGCATAAGTCTAAAAGTGTAGTACTTTCACAAAAAGACAAAAAGATAAAATGCATAATCACACACTTCTAGGAATTGCTTTTTAAAGCTTCCTCTAAACCTTGCGGAGTTGAGGGTATAGGAGATTGTAGTAATTATAGAAGTCATGTGGGATGTTTCGTAATTTCAACAATCTTAAGGGAGCCAAGTGTAGTTAATCGCATGATCAGGAGAAGGGGGGGAAATATGATAGAATTAACAACGATGAAAACAAAGCAGCCTCAGTTCAAAAATACGTAACAGAAATCAGAGGAGGTCCCCACTTGCCATCCTCCTCGTCTCCTTCTTCTTCGACAACATCTCCCACACACACACACTCACGCACTGAACCGTGAAATTTAAAAAATAAAAAACCTAATCCCTATCTGTGTTTGAATCAATCAACCTGATAGGAAATTACTTTACAGAGAGGAGCCACATTATTGACTAAAAAATTAAATTTGATTGCCAAATTTTAATCTTCCAAACCAAAATTAAGGAAACCATTCATTCCTTGAGAAAAGCCTGAAAGCCCAAAGGACGACGTCGTCGTCTCTTATCTCCACGGGCAGTCTAACTTTTCTCCGCCGTGAGATGGCATTTTCTCCGCCGTCTCCAGTCGCGGCTTTCTTAGTTACAACAACGCTTAGGGTTTCTCAACGCCACTTCCGATCTCTGTCCTCATCTGGCCGCAGGGCAGTTTCGTTAGATTGAGGAAGAAACGAAGGAAAATTTGCATTTGTACTATTATTTTGGATATTGGAGAATTATTGGTACTTTTTGGTCGGAGGGGAGGATGGGGTGGTCGTCAGGGGGTAAAGGTGGGATGGAGAAAGTGCGGAGGGTGCTTAGGACGGCGTATTTCATGGTGCTGATGATGGCGTCGCTGGTGGTGCAATCGGCGGCGGTGCTGGTGGCTATAGCGGACGTGCTGGTGCCCTGTTTTTTTGATTCAGAGCTTCACCTGTGTAACGTGTTACAGTTTTAGAGAGCATTTGCGGAGATACGGTTTCAGGAGTTCATTAATGGATATTCCTTTGGTCTCCATCATCAGATCTCTCATCATCATCTGTAATTCCCGGTCCCAATTCTCTCTCTCTCTCTCCCTCCCCCCTCCGAGTTTATTCCGTTTCATCTGTCAGTTAATTGATTTATTGATTGCATTTTCTATTTGTGTTCCTGTTTATTTATCTGCTTTTTTATCGTTGTAAAGAAATCTGCTTCTGGTTTTCTTTATTTTCTTTTTCCTTCTAAAACAGCTTTGTAATCGAATTAGTAGGCTTATTTAGTTAAATGATATTTCACTGAAGCATATACTGCATACTGATAACCGGAAGTTCATTAGTTGGAACATTGAGTAGCATAAAAAAAAGATAGAATTTTGAAAAAATTGTGTTTGAAGTTTCTTCTGCGAAATAATAAAAGTTACTGGAGTCAACCTGATCGTGTGATAATTTGTGTTAATAGAGTTTTTAATAGTATATGGGAATGTGTATTTATTCAACTGCACATTTGATTTTGAAGTCTTCCGCTGCTCTGCTTAATTGTGAGTTGATGCTCGTGTGCTTCATTAGTTTGCAGGTTCCTGAAATGGTTTTAATTTTGTGGTTTTGTTTCTATTTAAACAGGTGTTTATTCAATGTGTGATGGGCCTGCTCTTTCACATGGGCCGTATCTTGGAACTGTCACATTATGTTCTGTTGCTTCAGTTCTTCTTTTATCTGTAAAGGCTTGTATTTTTACTGTCAATTCGCAACTTGAGGCTGAAGCATCATCTTCTCTAACAAGGCAGAAGCTCCATTTAAAGAAGTCATGGGGTATGCCTGTGTTGTTTCTCTCATCCGTGGTGTTTGCTCTTGGCCATACTGTTATTGCCTATAGAACTAGTTGCAGAGCAAGGAGGAAACTCTTGTTTCACCGAGTTGATGTAGAAGCTGTAAGTCATGAAATTGTTGCATATTTAGTCCCCATAGATTTTTCTGGTCATTTTCCTTTCAGTAATATACTTTGGCACATATCTGAACCATCACAGTGGCTGTTGATTATTGAACTGGAAATGTAGGATTTTAGCATGGTCTGAAGCTGATCATTTACTTTCTTGACAGGTTCTTTCTTGCAAAATTGTTTTCTCTGGTTATCAGAAAGTTCCACGATCACCCACTCCATCTGCTGGCAGAACACTACGAAGTGGCAGTGAAATGAAGCGAAAACCTGGATTATTAGCTCGCGATCAAGGGGATGTTCCAGTTAGATTACTTGCTGATATTGACAGCTTGTTCATGTCTTGCCAGGGGCTTATCCTTCATTACAAGCTTAGCACGCCTGGTTCACCTGCTCGTTCCTTGTCTTCTACCAGCTTTCTTGGCAAACAACCATTCAAAGTTTTACCCAAAGATCAGTATCATCTTCGCAGGAGCTTCAGTAATCAATTCAGTACCTCCTCACTCTCCACTCCGCTCTTAGATGGGTCTCCTACCTCCCCAGTTTTGTCTGAAGACATGCCTATCCTCAGCCTCGATGAGACTGTTGATGATGATGAGGGCAGTAAATTGGGATCTCCAGTCTTAGAACAAGATTTGGAAGCATATGGACAGTTTGGGATTGTTTTAATACATGGTTTTGGTGGTGGTGTTTTTTCTTGGAGAAATGTGATGGATGTAATGGCTCGGCAACTTGGTTGTCCAGTCACTGCTTTTGACAGACCTGGTTGGGGATTAACATCAAGGCCACGGTGCAAGGATTGGGAAGACAATCAGTTGCCTAATCCGTACAAGCTTGATACTCAGGTAATTCCTTTGCTCTTTGTAAAGAAAGAGAACAAAAGAATAGTGCAAGTTTGTTTCCGGTTCTTTAAGTTTGCATCTTATTGCTGTAGTTGAGCTTTTAGGCTTTCGTCTTTTCAGGTTGACTTGCTGCTTTCTTTTTGTGCGGAGATGAGGTTTGCTTCAGTTGTACTTGTTGGTCATGATGATGGAGGGCTGCTTGCACTGAAGGCTGCGGAAAGAATCCAGTCGTCAGACAATCCCACTAGTGTTAGTCAGCATCTGAA
This sequence comes from Coffea humblotiana, assembly GCA_023065735.1. Taxonomy (NCBI): domain Eukaryota; kingdom Viridiplantae; phylum Streptophyta; class Magnoliopsida; order Gentianales; family Rubiaceae; genus Coffea; species Coffea humblotiana. The sequence continues at coordinate 2,767,018 of CM041211.1, forward strand.
TCATAATGTCACTCTTTTTTTTTTTAAAAAAATAACGCTTATTTCTGGCAATTTTATCTGTTTGTTTATCAGTATTTATTGTAGTTAACAGGAACTTCATCATGCAGGTTGAAATCAAAGGTGTTGTACTACTGAGTGTAAGCTTGTCTAAAGAGATGGTCCCCGGCTTTGCTAGAATATTACTTAGGACTTCCCTTGGGAAAAAGCATTTGGTTCGTCCTCTACTGCGAACTGAAATCACTCAAGTGGTAAATCGGCGAGCATGGTATGATGCTACCAAGCTAACAACTGAAGTCTTGAGCCTATACAAGGTACTTCTGTTCATTTCTCATCATTGATTCTCAATGTTGGTAATGCGATAAAAATTGTTAGTTATTGATGCATATCTTGTAAACAGAACATTGTAGTTAAATGTTTATGATTCTTAACTTCAATGTATGTGCAGTTTTAAAACTGGCATTGATTATTAGGATCTAACATTCTCAATTTTTTCTTCTATTTGTTGGTAGATTTATTTTATTTTATTTTTTCCATAATGAAGATATGCCATGTTGTGAATATCTTGTTTAGCTTTACAATGTCTGCTGCTTTGGATTTGTGCATTCCCCATACTCGCACATAAGATAGTTGTCACGGTCATCTGTTGGGTTAAGAAGTTTTTCATTGCCAATAGGGAATTGTCATCTAATTTTGTACGTAATCTTCAAGTTGATTAAGTTTTATTTGATTTGTTTACTTTTACACATCTGAGGAGGCATGAGATGATCATTGATGAATTCTATTCTTAACAATGTCCTGAAAGTGGAGCATTTCCACTGCTTTGGCTTTTTAGTCTCCCCAAGTTTCACTATGGCCTTGAGACATTTGGGCTGATAATTACGCTTAAATTAATGATCTATTTTAATGTGCACTTTTTTGGTTGAATCAGGCCCCATTATGCGTAGAAGGTTGGGATGAAGCTCTTCATGAGATAGGAAAGTTATCTTTTGAAACAGTCCTATCGCCACAACATGCAGAATCTCTGCTTAAATCTGTTGAACAACTGCCAGTTTTGGTTATTGCGGGAGCCGAAGATGCCCTTGTGCCTCTAAAATCTGTTCAGGCTATGGCTTCAAAATTTGTGAATTCTGTAAGTTCCTTTCTGCTTTTCCTTTTCCCCTCATTTCTTCGTAGGTTGCTTTATCTGTATTCTTTTGAGCTATAGCCTTGGATTTCACCAAGATGACATTCTTGATGTCAGTATTGTTGGACAACAATAGATGACTAGATACCAGGGTGGTTAAACAAAAACTTGCCATAGGGACTATATGGGCGAAAACAATACTGGATGAAGTTAAACTTGATGTCTGCTGAATAATCCATAATCTAGCAGAAACTCTATTCTGATGGAGAAGGCTTATGTTAACTTTGGTCTACTGTGGTTTACGCGAGCATTTACCATGTCAACTAATGCAATTTCTGGTTAAACTAGAAACTTGCCCTTGGACAATAAGGGTGAAAATAACTAAGAATGAAGAAGTCGGGATGCAATACAACGCAATCTCTGGGAACTGGTAATGGTACAAGATGATTATTGTGGCAGAGCCTCTACTCTGAGGGATAAGGCTTTTATTAGGTTTGGTCTGCTAAATTAGTATAGGAGTGGTTTACTTCAGCCTTTACCAACTTCTAGTGGAAATTACATTAGAACTATAATAGTTCTATGTAAACTCTCGCTAGTTTTTTAAGTATATCTGTACAGCAAGGTGACAAGTGTTGAAAGTTTTGGAAAATGGGAAATTTTTAGCTTAAGTTGACTAATGTAATTGTACATGATTTTTGTTATTATGCAGAGACTGGTTGCAATATCTGGTTGTGGCCATCTTCCGCATGAGGAGTGTCCCAAGGCATTACTAGCAGCTATATCACCCTTCATAAGCAGGCTTATATTAAATCCGGATTTGCAGAGTCAATAGAGTGCTTTGATTATTCTTTTGACGTGCAAATAGCTAGTGTTTTTTTTTGGCTTCCTCTTTTTCCTTTCTCCTCTTAAAAAATTTTCTCTTTCGTCCTTCTCTATCTTAGGTTATGTTTCTGCTTCAAAAGGAAGAGTATAAGCGCATCTCTCCTTTTGGGCAATTTTTTATATTAGTTTGGCGCTACCCTGATTCTTTTGGTTTTGGAGCTTTCTCAAACATGTATACTCTCTCTTCGTCTCGACCTTTTTCTCATTGGTAAGGGCTAATTATCCTTGTGTAAGCTTGTTGAACAGTTAAGTAACCAATCTTTGTACATGTCTTTAGATGAAATTTAATGCAATTTAGTTTTGTTAGAAAGACTTGAATGCAATTTAGTCTTCAGAAAGTTCTTTCTCCCTCCCCCGTGTAGCTTTTATGTTTTGGGCAAGGTGATGAACAAGTGAGGTCTTGTAATTTTTTTTTTTGAAAAATTCAGACTCTTACTCTTTATGTTAGTGATATTCTTATCTCTCTCTCTCTCTCTCTCTTAGAGCCAGCGAATCCTATCTTTGTACTATGAGTGTAGACTCTTACTCGATACCTAACGTCAATGCTAACAAAGAGCGTTTGGGAGGCAAGTAAATGGCTAACATATATATAAGCATTCAGTTAGTTTGCCATTATTGTCGGCTTATTCATTTTTGAACAAGTTTATTACATGTGTTTATGGTAAATGAATCTTTGTTGACGTCACCCCGAAATAATTAAAAAAAAAAGAATATGGCACCAAATTGTTTGTTTTTGGGGGGGGGGGGGGGGTGGGGTGGGTTTGGGAGTGAATCAAAATGGAACTAAATGTTGGATTCATGAATCCAGTACGTTAAATAAAGTGACTGGAGTTGTTGAAGAACAGACATCGTGCAAGATTCTTTCTTTGGAGACACTAATGGAGCTGCACAACTAAACAACAATCACGCAGAAAATAAACAATTTTGAGTCAAGAAGAGGGCGAAAAATTTTACACGATTAAATAACATTACCATAATATTCGTTTTTAGTTGGTCAAAAGCACCACTTTTGGCCGCCCAATTTACTATTTATCCTTCCATTTCACTAGAGCCCTTCTCTGGAAACTGTTCTACATGCTTTAACTGCTCTAATTTCATGGGATAATTTCAGAAACCTCCCTTGAGGTTTTCAGCAATTATAGAGAGCTCTTCTCAAGTTTCAAAAATTACACCTACCTCCCTCATTTCTAAGGTTTCTTCACAAATATTCTAAAATACCCTTCTTCTAGAGAACAAGACAAAACAAAAAAAGGTTTTAATCTTTAACTTCTTATTCATGGCATACTCATTGAAGCAAACAAAGTCTAACGAATCCAACTCATCTCGAAATTCATTACTTGCTAATTTTTGCCTAATGCAACTCACTACCATCACTACCAATACTAAATCAAAAAATGCTCTCATGTCATTAAGAACATAATTCATCGTTACTCTAGCACTATCAGAAATAGAGGCAAAATTCCACTTTCATAGTAAAATCACAATCAATAGGTAAATAAAAGAGAGAATCGATTAGTTTTTTAATTGCTACATTTTCTTGCTTAACAAACATAATAGTCACTTCTTTATCTTCCAACTCTCAAGTTCATTTTTTCCCTATATCACTGCTACCTTTTCATCTTTCCCTAGTTTGATAATAAAATCCACTGTCTACACCTTGTTAATTTGGTAACTTGAATTGGCTAACATTTGTAAAGAGTAAAACTTTTTTTTTTTTTAAATAAAGGGTCTATAATTTTTATAGTAAGAAAAAGACAGAAAGACAAAAAAGAACAAATAAATTTTGGAAATGGTAACAAATTGATAGTGGTGTGATTGGTAACAAGGAGTGCAGTATTTGGTGAAAGGAAAAAACAGTTATAGGAGAAAAGAGAGAAGAATATGAAAGAGAGATGGAGGGAGGGAGGAAGAGATGAAAATTAGAAAATTGATGGAGATTACTTTTTGAGATTCGAAAATGACAAGTAGAATGATAAAAAGTATTTTTCGACTTTAAATATCCCTTTATGAATTAACTATTAAGTAGAGGACATTTTAGCCATTTAATTGAACTAAGAGAGATCTATGTAATTATTAAAACCTCGAAGGAGCTGAGTGAAATTATCAAAGGAGGTTTCTGCAATTATCCCTAATTTCATTGTCCCTAGATATATTTTGCTTGTCATTGATGCTCTGGTCCCTAGACTAGATGCTAAAACTTTCAAGCATCCGACCGCTCTACGCCCTAACGCTTTGTTCTTCTCCCATTTAGATGGAGGGTAGAGCAGGAAAGGGGTCTGTTGGAGATTTGGGGATTGAAGCGTACGGGTTGTTATCAGGGGGAGGAAAAAGGATTCACACACAACAATTTAAAGACACCCCATATTGGTTTCATCAAGTATAAGCCCCTCAATTTCTATTAGCCGGACAGCAGAGAGCGGAGAGATCAAAGCTAAAACCAGCACCAGCGCTACAAGCTTGCTAGCAATCATCAGAAACAGAAGTGCTACAAACGGATTAACTAGTGAACCAGGACATCAGCGTAAACTTTCTTTGATAGCAAGACTAATTCCTGTATAGCAATTTGTCATCTAAAGTAAATCTAAAAGTTCCAAGATTCATCAACCAAAAACCAAAAACAGAGAAATTCAATTGCAAGTCTCAGCTTTCTATTGTGTCATGCAGGGGTAGAAGATTGTAGCCTCTCATGCCAAGCATGGTTTTTAAAGCTAAAAGTCAAATGGCAAAGCAAACTGAAAAACTACTCCTTGGAGGACTTGTTGATCAGGGACTTGTGGATGTGGGGGATAACTCCACCACCAGCAATTGTTCCTTTGATAAGGGTATCAAGTTCTTCATCTCCGCGGATTGCAAGCTGTAAATGCCTCGGTGTAATACGCTTCACCTTGAGATCCTTGCTTGCATTCCCTGCTAACTCCAAAACTTCTGCAGTCAAATACTCCAATATTGCTGCAGTATAAACTGCTGCTGTAGCTCCAACCCTTCCATTAGCAGAAACTCGGGTCTTAAGTTGACGATGAACTCGACCAACAGGAAACTGCAGTTATTGCATTCAAAATAATAGAAATAAGAGGACTCGCACACTGCAATTCTTCCATGAGACCAAACAGCAAGAAAGACAATAAAAATGCCGAGGATCTGGAACTATTTATGACCATAAATTAATAGACTCAAATAAAAACAGCCAAAAATCACTTGCGGTCGTAACAATTTTTTTGCAGTCTTTTGGAAATTCAAGCACTTGCAAGTCCATTATCATGGTAGGTCTACAACTAGATCTAGCATGCCTTGGTATAGATGATGCCAGTACGTGCAGATAAAATATCATCGCCTGACCAATGTAAAGCATGTTCTACTATGACATGGTATACAAACTGAGAGTTACTTGAAAGGGAAAATTGTTCAAGCCATACCTTAAGCATATTGCTAACACAATAAAAAACATAAGCCATCAAGGCCACAAAAGGCTGTCTTAGGCAGGAAAAGAAAAATTTGTCTATTGTATCCTTCACCTTTAACTGTCTATTCAAACTCCGAAACACTTAACTTTTCTCATGCTACATTTTGACCAATGTGTTTAAAGAAAAGGGGGTGCTGATATGCCTATTTATTTTAACCCTCGAGAAGGACAAACCGAACTGAGCATGGTAATTATGGAAACATCCAAAGTAAGACTTTAACTAACAGATACCTCAAAAAATAATTTTTTAAATTCAGATTCTGCATAATTGAGTATAATGTCCACAAGGATGATGGCTATCCAACTTGCTACATTCTTGACCGTTAACAGTAGAAAAACACCGGCTAGTGATGATGGTTCAAAATTAGCACACACCAACAGTTGGAGAGTCTTTCTCTCATTGATGCACTAAGTTTGGATAGAAAGTGTGAATGATGGTTTCAATTGTCATGATCCTAATTGATTCGCTATCATTATTCTCCCAATGTGCTTCCACATTAAACCAAAAACTAAAACACAATAGACAATTCCAAATTGAATTACTTATCCGGTAAGGACCTTTCATCCATAATGTCATCAAGAACTTCAAACCAGTCACCTAAAAGCTCCTTAGATAAATCAAACCAAAATAATCACATTGCACAACCTACCGTAAAATGTGAAAGCCAGAATTATTAGTCATGAATTAATAGTTATCTCTAATCTAAGACTTATTACCCTTGACAGGGCCACCTTATTATCTAATCTTCCAAAGGCAAAAAAGATACACTAACACAACAGAGAAAGTACACAAATAAGAGCTAGAATGTGAAGATAGTCCGTCCTCTAAACCTTTATTTATTTTTAGAAGAACATGATAGCTATAACCACTAACCATAGATTAACGATTACAGATGTTGACTGCTACCATCTCGTCAAATCTTAAACTCGTTGACCGCGACGCAGTTGCCACATCAAATGGTCTCTAAAGGCAGCAAGTATTACACTGACAATCCTAAAAAAGCGAATCCTCCTACTTTCTACTTAGTTAATGAAAAGACGAAGGTATGAATGTAATTTCTGATTATAAAGTAGGAAACTATCGAGCTAAAACCGATCATAGCACAAATTTAAAGTTGCAATATCCAATTAAAAGGGGGGAAAAAAGCAAACGATCGGACTTTTCAAACCCTAGCACACAAAAGCTCATCTGGATTAAAAAACGTCAACAAATACTTTTATATGGAGTAAAGTCAAGAGCGAAGAAGGGGGTGAGGACCTGGAGACCAGCGCGAGAGGAACGAGAGACAGGCTTCTTCTTGTCCTTATCCTTGTTCAATTTCCCCGTTATCAAACCCTTTGCTCCTTTCCCCGACATTTTAAAACCCCAGTTTAGCTTCTAAGCAACAACCGATTCTGATTTTTGACAGAATTTTTAAGCTTCGAGGCGCGGTTAATTGATGATCGGGAGCAATTGCAGAGATCAGCGGAGGAGGAGAAACTCCGAGTCGCGACTTCGGATCGGTGTCGATGTCCAACGATGATATTTCTAGATGATTTGTATTATTACTCAACTACCCTTATATTTTTGCAAGAATTACTTGCAAGGGATTTCAATCCCATGTGGATTTTTTTGGCGTATAAATAAATCCAGAGGCGGCCAAAGTATCAACTAATCATCGTGGGCCACGTTATCAACTTAACATCAAAGTATCTTCCTTTTTGGGTATTAGTCGCCACGTCAAGATGGATTTTCAGTGACTGCAAACAGCCATTTGGCCCTCCAACTTTTAACCATCTCATACTTTTGATTCTCTAACTAATAGTAATCTTTTTTAAAACATGTAACCCCTCCATCAATTTAAACCATTAACTCTAGCCGTAGTAGTTCAAAAAAACCTAGTCGATTAACGATCGTAGATTAAGGATTGAACGGCACTTTATCATTGTTAACTTTTGATAAAATTATATCGTTAGACTTCATATTTTATATAAATTTTAAATTTAGACTCAGTTTTTTAATGAATCTCACTAGATGAGACTAGATCTGAAGTTAAAAAAAAAATTATAATTCTATCACTGTTTTACAAATTTTTCACCCAATCTTTTGAATTTTACATCAAAATATTCCTTGAAATGTGGAGAGTTCATATAGAGGGAAAAAAAATAGACATGAAATACTCCAAAATTTCAAGATTCAATTTTGTATTACTTCAACTATTTTTCATTATTTCAAAACCCAATATATATCATAATTTTCAATATTTTATATTAACGAACTCTTTATGTTATGATGAAGATTAGTCCACATTTATAACTTGTGTATTTCAACTTGTTTTGAATTAAAAGCCTAAATTTGGGATGCTTCTTTTACTATTTTGACAAACAGAAAAAAAAGCTTTTCATTTCGTTGGTGCAGGGGTTTGATGCTCTTTCCATCAAATTTAACACCTCAAACTAAAGAAAGAGTTACAATAATGCATTTTTTAACAGTTTAAGGGCTAAAAAGGTACGGCTAATAGTTAGAGAGTTAAAAGTATAAAATTTTTAAAGTTTAAGGACCAAATGAGCTTTTTATCCTTTCAATTAAACGTGTGGGTTTGGTATCCTTTGTGTGTGTAAAATCTAAAACCCAAACTAACGGATCAACTAATGAATTAGCATGCCCGAGCTCATGCTTGCCGGCAATATTGGATATATACTATGTATTCTATATGCACTTTAAATATACCGTATGTATCAATATTAGAATTGGTCTAGTGATCAGACGAAATCTCTTAAAATTCTCTCCATTATCAAAAACTATACTATATGCATATTGATTTTTATTCCACTAATATTTTGATTTTACACGTATACATGTACGTGGTCAAATAAAAGATTGTTATTTTCTTTGTTGAACGCATGATTGCTATTGTATTTGTTGAACACTTGCAAAGTGTTCATTATAATATATCTATTGATTTCGTGTGACGATTGTGGTACCAAGGTTTCAATGCCTGTGGGATGATCAGAACAAGGACTTTGTAAGCTGCAACATCTTGGTCTCATTGCCATCTGCTTTCAATGATACCAAAGTTTGATAACCAAAACTTAACCACCAACCACGATGCAGTCAAGTTCAACATCAGCCATACATCATAATCATTTTTCAGCATTATTTTAGGCATGGCAATGTGGCATAGAAATTTAGTGAAAAACCACGATGGGTTGATGATCGTGTGTTCTTGGCTTGCCATTGCCTCTAATAGCTGAATTTTAGCTTTATCATGAATTGACATTGTACTCTTTCGTGAGGTTGTGGCTAGTTGGAGCAAGGCTTCATGCACCCAAAACAATTGGGCGTTGGCTGGGATGGCTGATGTATTTGGTTTCTTGACTTGTGTACAATTTCTCTGCCGATCAATAAAAGTAATATTTCTTGGCCAAAAAAAAAAAAAAGACATTATAATCGTACTCATTATCATTACCCATTCTAATTGGAGTTTCATTTACAGCATAAACTGATGGTAGTTTTGTGTAAAAATCAAATTATTTTTCCCTTGTTGTGAGAAGATCTGGCAGTGTCCCTGGTCACCTTTGTCTGAGTCTTAAACAGTTGGAAGTTATCTCTAGTTCTCATTTTCTTTTCATGGTGAATATGATTTTTGTTTCCTTCTGTTTAGAGAACTTTTGTAGAGAACTTTTATCTCTTTAGCACTCATGATTTACTTTCATGTTTTCTACAGTAGTTATATTGATCCAACAGTCTTGGCTACATTGCGAGGGAGGACAAGAAGTTCTAGGCGACGTAGGTAATATTTGAGTTGTATATATAACTCAACTCAAACGAATAACACAATTCGTTAAGTTTGGGGCGTTGTTGGAAATTCTCCGAACTATATTTGCATTTCTTTAAATTTGATCAATATTATTTTATAGGGTACCGGTGCCTAGGGAAGAAAGAGGTGCAGATGACGCAGAAAATAGTGTTCATGAGGCAGAGAATAATGCTATCGCGGGAAGTCCAACTGGATAAGATAATTAATTAGTCATGTTGACATCAATTCTACACTAAATATGTTTTTGTAGAAGCTAAATGGGTTAAAGAATGAGCATTTCTTGAAATGTTAAGATTTCTTTCTTCAAACTATTCTGCCACATTGTTTGTAGGGCAAATGAGACTATGGGAGGCAGCTTGGACGAGAGATTCGAGCATATTGGTGGCGGCACAATTCCTCAGAGCTCTCATAATATGGAGATGATGGAGTCACAACAGTCACAATTTGGGGGTTTTGAGCCTATAGGAGGCTCCACAGGTCAAGAGAGCAATCATCAACAGGAACAAGTTGAGGGTTTCGAGCCTACAGGAGGCACAATAGGTCCTGAAAACTCTCATCAACAACCACAGGTTGAGGGTTTGGAGCCTACAAGAGACACCATGGGTTTCGAAAGCTCTCATGATAGGGAGGTAGAGTCGCCAGTTGAGGGATTCCAACCCATAGGAGGCAGCACCTCTGGTGATGTGGAGGTGGGGCAACATAACACATCCCCAGGAGGTGTCCAATTGGGAAATATAAGGTAAGTAATTCTCTATAATAGTGTGGACGAGACAAAGTTACTAAAGGGTGATTGTTTATTAAGCATATATTATTTATAACTCCATGTCTCCAACAGGAGTAAACTTGATCCACAAGTTATTGCTGCACTAAAGGGGCCAACAAATACTAGGCCAAGTAAGGGAAAAAGCCACTCGGATGTACGAGTTCAGACAATGCAAGAAGTGGGGAGAGATACTGACGAGACTATTAGACAAGGGCATAGCAGTACATCACCCCTGGGTGTGGATATGAGGACGTCAATGTAAGTTTTACTTTTCTTTTATACGTCTTGTTATTATACAAAATTACCATTCACTAGTCTTCTATGTAGGGCATACCCTGATCCAAATTGAATAGGTGTGAGCTGAATTGGCGTATCTGTCATGAAAACCTGAGTTGATAGAAGCGAATATTTTGCTCTGTAGTGTGCCAAAATTTGCCCCTGATTCCCTTAGTAACACCTATGCAGAGATGCATTTCTTGAACCCAAAAAACTGCCAAGAAAAGGCTTGTCCAAAATGACCTTAGATCATGGACAATGTACTGCTAGTGCTAGAACGCTACTCTGCAACAACAGTAGAAAGGCATAGGTATAGCTCGTAATATTGAAGAAAGCAGCAGGATTAATGCAAATGTTATGCCACTGTGTACTTCTGTTCCAATATTGTTATAAAATTATACGATAGCTTTTTAGGAACATTAAATTGATAAGATTGCTCTCACTTAAGATCACTGCAGCCTTAGCATATTTGTTCAATGAATTGCCTAGGTCACATGACTTTTTGGGTGGCAGCTCCAGGGGAGACTGTCCGGTTGGCAGCTCCAGGGGCATGGACAAGGGAGGTGAAAATCCAGAAAGTCCAAACACACGGTAATTTCCTCTCTTAAAGTGATATATTCCCCACTTATGATCACTGCAGCCTTCCAAGGCGTTTGTTGTTTCTGCACTTGCCCTTAATTAATTGCCCAATAACTAACTCATGTTTTGTTGTATTTTGACTACTTAGTTTATCAAGACTGGCAAACAGTCTTAGGGAAAAAGAGATGTTGCTGAAGGAACTTATTCAAGACGTCCTTATGGACACTGACCGTAACTCTACTTATGGTCGCCTGCTTCTGAAGTATTTGGTTTCCCAATTTGTCCTTCTAGAATTTCCAACTCCTTCTTGCCCTCTAAGTGTATCAGAGCTGGCGAAGAAGGTGGTTTGTGGAATCAAAACTAGTTTCGGTGTAGCCCAAACAAAGCTAAGCCGCGTTAATTTCCATGAAGAAATTAGGAGCATTGTAGCCACCTGTCATGTCCAAATGCAGAGTAACGACAGGATCTATCTCCCCTCAGATGAAGCCGCCCCAAATGCAGAGTAATAATTTTTTTCTTTTTTTTTGTAAAGGACACTGAGACACATAAAAATAAATATGGCATGGCATGTTACTAATTTTGGTGTTATAGGGCTTTGAGGCAAGTCGAGAAGCTTAGGTTGGAAATCGATGCACTTAAACGGGAGAGAGACTCAATTCAGGTACATGGTTTTCTGTTGCTCTTTTTGTCCATATTGTTTACTTACTTTTCTTTATTCTTGACAACAAATCCCCCACTCTAGACGCTCACTTTTCTTTATTCTAACAAATTCTCCACTCCAGGCTGAGCAAGGACAAATCCCAAAGCAATAAAAGGTACGCACGAACATTGCTCAGAAATGTACCATCGTTTGTTTCCATAACAATAAGTTGCATGTCTATCTCCAGCTTCGAAATTCACATCTTAATACTGAAACATAAAATGCCTTTATTTGAATGGTAGTAAGACATGAATCACTTATAACTGGATTTAATTCCAAATAGTATTTGATAGTATATTAAAGCTAGGACTAGGTCTAAATGTCTAAATGCTACAACAAGGGAAATAGAGTGAATCTTACAATGAAGGAAGACAGATATGAAACTGCTAGTGTTGGGGAACAGCTTCCCTTGCAGCATTCACGGCCAAATTACAAAAATCGGAACTACTTTTCTTGCTAATTGACACAGATCGTAAGAAGTTTCTTGAGAATTTGGACTCTAAATAGTGCATCCTTACGTTCACACTGCCTCCTTAGAAAAGAAATGATGAGTTAATTCCAAACAGGCGTAATTCTTGCCTTTTGTTTTCGCAGGGAGCAAAACAGGTAAAATGATGAGTAACGTCGCTTGCTTCTGGACCTGGCACGGAATTCACTACTTCATAAAGCTTCTTTTAGATTTTTTTTTTTCCTTCCTATGATGACTACAATTTTTCTATTCCCTGCTTTCTGAAATACACAGGCTTTGTTCCCTATGATAGACTGAGAGAATGATGCCTGAAATTATCATTTAAAAGGCCTTGGGTCATAAATGTTGAATGGTATCTACTTGTGACTTATGTTGCCTAGCTGAAGAAAGCTATTATCATCCTTTCCAGCGTGTCCTTTTCCAGTTGCTATTCGAAAGGCAAATTTCTATGTAAGCAAAAGAAAGCATCAAATACTCCTTCCACAACATCGCACTTTCTTGTAACTAGGACGAGGACGCAGGTTATACCTCTTCGCCATGCGGTTCAGTCCTCCAGTGATCTGCATTATCGGAACAATTGAAAAAATTGAGGTCTGATTCTTTTACCACTGGGTAGAGATTGTAACAAAAAATCTTACTAGAAAGGAAAAAGACAGTTTTAAGACAACACGAAAACTAGAATAGTCCATCTCTGTTACAAATCTTTGGAAAGGCAGCACCCTCCTCCTCGGCCCCCAACTCAAGGAAAAACAAAGGAAATTTGTCTAACAATGATTCTGTATCAGAAATGTCTCCTCATGTACGTATTAATTCCTGATCATGAACTTCTGTCAAAAACTAATAATTCCTTAACGTTCTGAAAGGCAAGTAGGGGCAGAATTCGAAAATCCCTTTAAAACTGAAAAGAGTAAACAAGTAAATGGAATACTTTCACAAGTAGACAAATCTCCTCACAGGAAATATACTAAAACCAGTTTTTAGCTCAACCCTCTCCTGATTATCATCTAATTAAATGCATTTCAATTAAAATTAGTAAGCAGAGTTTTCAAAAAACTAAGTATCCGTTCAACGGGTTCATAAACTGAAGGCATAAACAAAATACTAGCACATTTGAATACAATGAAATTGTTGGATGTCCCAAAATTGATTAAACAAAGAAAAAAAAAATTCAGAACGTGTCGTCATTGAAAATGTTGGAAAGGTGCAAATACTCTACAAGAAAGTTAAGGACATACGATTCTGACCCTTAAGCAGTGGTGCCACTTTTGCCGTCCATTCCTTCTATCACTACAAGAAAATGTTAATCACAGTAGTAAAAGGGTTAAATACAACTTGGAATATCCAAAACGTTGTAAAACTGGAACAAGGGGGAAAAAGGGACTGAAGAAGAAGAAAATTTTACCTTAATCAAACTAATTCAACTGGAAATAGAACTCTAGCTCTTCGATGCGTGATTGAGGGGAATTTGGAGGAAAGAGTGAAGAAGAAGCTAGTCTAATCGGAGTAAATTAGGGTTAACAATTAAGTGGGAAAAAGAGAATGGCGAAATTTGAATTGAGTGAGTAACCGATTTCTGAGAATGGCGAAATCATTAATAAGCAGCACAAATTAAGAGCCAAACTTTTCATATTTAAAATTATGGACAAATCCAAGCCCTCAAACATGAATTTGGACTACTTACATTTTGTCTAAGCGTTTTTTGTTGTTAATAGAGAATGCAAATTATTCATAGTAGTCAATCATTTCATATTGGTTATTTAATTTTTAGTTAAAATTCATTTGGTTGAAATAGTTGGGTTTTATATTTTGCTTTTTTTTTTTATTTTTTCATATTGGTAAAAAGTGCATAATTGTGAAATTTGCTCATGATATTTGTATGAAAATATACAAATGAATAAGGTTTATCTTCTTCTTGTATGTTTCTTTTTTTTTTCAAAGAGTATATTATTTTTTTACATTTGTTTTTACAATCTCAAATAATGATTAACGAGAAAATTTTCGTGCTTCGATTACAAAATTTTGATACTTCTAATATTTGGAGATGGAGACCAAGGTTAGGTAAGTAGTTTTTAATGAGCAATTTTTAATTATAATTACCAAAACTATTGAGATGTCATCAATTGGAGTATTTTATTTCTTTTAATTAGTGCCACATTGAAATGTAATAATTTTAATTAAAGGACATGAGAATAATTCAGGGATAACAAAAACTAAGATAAAAAAGTACCTACACTACCTAATACTAACTTTCATACTTTTTATATAGTAGTAATGATGATTAGGTCAAAGCTTAAACTAGTGTTAGGAAACCTTGTACCTAGATTGAAGATTATTTGAAATAATTATTGTAACACTTTGTAACACTTTTTGCGATATGATGTACATAAAATAAAAATGTAATTGAGAAGATAAAAAATTAATTGAAAAATGCATTTGCAATGCAAACCAAGTCATATTTGGAAAAAAAAAATTGAGCAATCACTCCCACCATTATGCCATTAAGGATTCTGTGGCCCAAAATACAATCTGCACATTCAACTTATGGCTTGAAAACGCAGGCTTTTATGCCCCGTTTTTTTTACAGCATAAATACAGTCTGACATCCAAAACTACACAAGTCAAGTTCGAGAACATCCGATAGCTGGGTGAACTGAACGGTACATACGTCAAACTAGATACGATCATCATGGAAAAGCGAGCTACCCAAGAAAGAGAGATTTTTTATAGTGAATAAAAGAAGGCAATGACATTGAAAATCAAAACTTTTGTGGCTGTAAAGCAAGATTTTCCAAACGTAGCACCTACTTTGACAAGTGATAGAAAGTTATAAATACCAACAGAAAATATCAAATACTCCTACGCTCAGAAAATAATGCAAGAGTGAAACCAAAAATTACAGCCAAATTAATCCTATCCGTCAGGATCACGACATTAATAAATTAAGGAGGAAAGAAAGAGACACCTCACAACAATGATCCTATTTTAATTCCAAGCAATCTTCCATCCCTCTTCCTCCATCTCATACTAATTTCCCCTTTTATTTGGGAACACAAAAAGAAGCAACTAATTAGCTGAAAATTTTAGAGAAACCAAGCTCTTGACATGCGGAATATACCTCCAACTCTCATTCATTTCATAAGTCCAACCCTTGTCCAAGTGAAATGAGTTGATAACTCCTGTCTTCATATTATAAGTAATGCAATTTCTTGATGGATGTGTCTTATGATGGTAGCACCACTCTCCATGTGGAATCCCATCTTCGTCTGCGACATAGAGGACAGCAATTTCCCCATCTTTCAAAAAACCAACAGGCACAATTTGAAATCCTGCTGGACATAAAGTGCGCCGCAGCATTTGCTCCTGAGGTCCTAGATCGATAATGGCTAACTTAGTCCATTCACCAGCTTCTGCATCTTTTAGCAACCAGAGCTCCCATGAAAACTTCCCCAAGTAATCCATGAAACAAAGTGACTGCCCAGTTCCAATATAAGTCCTCCTTTTCCTCTCGGGACATTTTGGGGCAGCACGCGTGTAGAAAGTCTCAGTTTCAAGATCTAAATTAAGAACCAAAGGAAACTTATAATGTGTCCAATGCAAAATTCCTCCTGCACTAGCAATTGGCTTGTTGAAAAACAAGTCAAAGAATCCAAAATTGTCAATTTCCCTAGTCTCATTCCGTCGGCAAAGGCACCTCCATTCTCTATCAACACCAAGCGTTAGGATCCCACCTTCCAATTTGTCCTGATGATTAAAGTAGAACTCAACCAGTTTATATTTCTTAGAGCAAGTATATCCTATACCCGAAAAACTTGGACATGCACAATCTGCAGCTGAAGGAGGAGGGAGGGTTACAACTTCCTTTGTAACTAAATTTGCAACATAGCGATTTCCATCTTCACTTTCAGCCATCAAGACCAAACCATTACAACTGCTCATACCATATTTTGGCAAATGAGAAGAGTCTACCTCAATGATCTCAGGAAGATCATTCTTCGCCATTTTGACATAATGTATATTGCAATCTTGAAGAATTTGCTTGATAAGCATACCCCTGTCCACCTTTAGGAGGTGTGCATCAATGAATGTAGGACTAGAAATGATGTTGAACCACTCTCGACAGACATACCTCATCACATTGTAAAGTGTGTCTGCAGGAAGGTAGAGAAGAATATTGAAGATAATTTCTGGTGAAAGATAAGGTATAGAAGGTCTCCGCCGTATCTTCTGATCATTAGCATGAGGATATAAGGTATGCCTCTTAGATTCTGGGATGCAACAGGATACATTACATTGCACTTTCCTGCAAGTAGGACGAGGACGGAGGTTATACCTCTTGAGCATATGATCGATCCCCTTAGCCATCTGGACCACAAAACACTGAAGTCAATGCTCTACTGCAAATATTCGTTAACACTCAGTAAAACTAAAAGATAAAACGATAACTGGGGCAGAATTAAAACTAGCATAACTATGTCTCAGTTGAACAAGTCTCCATCGCAAACTGTTTATATAAGATGCACGGTATCTGTACACATAAAAGGACGAGACACTGAACAGTGTCTCTTTTTTTTTTTTCAAAGTTGCAGAACAGGACATTGAACTTCTTCATTTTATATCACCATGGTTAACAATAAATACAAGTGCATTCCAAATACATTCTAGATTTTCAAATTCCGATAGCTGGTCCACAAATGAATTCAAAAGGATAAATTGGTCGATACAAGGATAGCATTAGTTTTGCCACGACTGAAAATTGAAGCTAGTATAGACTTTAATGCACCACAATTAAAAGACAAAAATTATATTGTTCTATCAGTATTTGATGTGCACAAGTTTGGAAACAACAATCAAAGTTTTTGGAATGCTGCATGGGAAATTAATGGCAACATGCTGTGCAAAGATATCAATCACGACAAAGTAAGGATAAACCTTTTTTTCTTCCCTATTTTTGCTTTACAGGTAAGTTAATGGCATATAATAAGCAAAGATATCAATCAAAACTTTTTGAGACAGCACTAACAAAGATTCAGTCCTTTTTTGCACACGTTTTTGGTAGATAACGTCCATAACAATTACTATAAAAGCATCAAAAATCCATTTAAAATTTCATATCCCAGAAGGAGCATTTCTATACCAACAATTGAACAAAACTGAGTGCATTTTTTTCAGTTTCAAAAATTATGTACCCAGTAATTGGAGAAAACAAATATCACGATTTGTGACAGTGAAATGTAGCTGAAGCTTTAAGCCAATTGACAACCATTACCAGCTTTATACCCTCCCTTCTCCCCACCACCCAAATCCCAAGTAGCTGATGCTGGAACAAATTTTAGCTGAAAAATTTCAGCAAGCTACGGGATTCATTCAATCTTCAGAACTCATGGATCCCAGAAAATTATAGCTGGATATTCCAAAACCCAAATCAAGAAATGGAAAAAATGGAAAAAAGAAACAGCATAATAAATTAGGAAACGCTAATTATTAACGGATGAAAAAAGAGAAGAAACCATATTCGATTCTTAGTTATTAAAACCAACCCGGACATCAACCCGGCAAGAGGACCAGGTTGGCGGGTCAGTGGTTCAGCCGGTGGATCACTGGTTGAACCGTCGGGTCACAATATATAATAAAAAATATATTGGTTCAACCAGCTAATGATGATGGTTCAAAATTAGCACACACCAACAGTTGGAGACTCTTTCTCTCATTGATGCACTAAGTTTGGATAGAAAGTGTGAATGATGGTTTCAATTGTCATGATCCTAATCCATTCGCTATCACAATTCTCCCAATGTGCTTCCACATTAAACCAATAACTAAAACACAATAGACAATTCCAAATTGAATTACTTATCCGGTAAGGACCTTTCATCCATAATGTCATCAAGAACTTCAAACCAGTCACCTAAAAGCTCCTGAGATAAATCAAACCAAAATAATCACATTGCACAACCTACCAAAAAATGTGAAAGCCAGAATTATTAGTCACGAATTAATAGGTATCTCTAATCTTAGACTTATTACCCTTGACAGGGCCACCTTATTATCTAATCTTCCAAAGGCAAAAAAGATACACTAACACAACAGAGAAAGTACACAAACAAGAGCTAGAATGTGAAGATAGTCCGTCCTCTAAACCTTTATTTATTTTTAGAAGAACATGATAGCTATAACCACAAACCATAGATTAACGATTACAGATGTTGACTGCTACCATCTCGTCAAATCTTAAACTCGTTGACCGCGACACACTTGCCACATCAAATGGTCTCTAAAGGCAGCAAATATTACACTGACAATCCTAAAAAGGCGAATCCTCCCACTTTCTACTTAGTTAATGAAAAGACGAAGGTATGAATGTAATTTCTGATTATAAAGTAGGAAACTATCGAGCTAAAACCGATCATAGCACAAATTTAAAGTTGCAATATCCAATTAAAAGGGTAAAAAAAAAAAGCAAATGATCGGACTTTTCAAACCCTAGCACACAAAAACTCATCTGGATTAAAAAACGTCAACAAATACTTTTATATGGAGTAAAGTCAAGAGCGAAGAAGGGGGTGAGGACCTGGAGACCAGCGCGAGAGGAACGAGAGACAGGCTTCTTCTTGTCCTTATCCTTGTTCAATTTCCCCGTTATCAAACCCTTTGCTCCTTTCCCCGACATTTTAAAACCCTAGTTTAGCTTCTAAGCAACAACCGATTCTGATTTTTGACAGAATTTTTAAGCTTCGAGGCTCGGTTAATTGATGATCGGGAGCAATTGCAGAGATCAGCGGAGGAGGAGAAACTCCGAGTCGCGACTTCGGATCGGTGTCGATGTCCAACGATGATATTTCTAGATGATTTGTATTATTACTCAACTACCCTTATATTTTTGCAAGAATTACTTGCAAGGGATTTCAATCCCATGTGGATTTTTTTGGCGTATAAATAAATCCAGAGGCGGCCAAAGTATCAACTAATCATCGTGGGCCACGTTATCAACTTAACATCAAAGTATCTTCCTTTTTGGGGTATTAGTCGCCACGTCAAGATGGATTTTCAATGACTGCAAACAGCCCATTTGGCCCTCCAACTTTTAACCATCTCATACTTTTGATTCTCTAACTAATAGTAATCTTTTTTAAAACATGTAACCCCTCCATCAATTTAAACCATTAACTCTAGCCGTAGTAGTTCAAAAAAACCTAGTCGATTAACGATCGTAGATTAAGGATTGAACGGCACTTTATCATTGTTAACTTTTGATAAAATTATATCGTTAGACTTCATATTTTATATAAATTTTAAATTTAGACTCAGTTTTTTAATGAATCTCACTAGATGAGACTAGATCTGAAGTTAAAAAAAAATTATAATTCTATCACTGTTTTACAAATTTTTCACCCAATCTTTTGAATTTTACATCAAAATATTCCTTGAAATGTGGAGAGTTCATATAGAGGGAAAAAAAAAATAGACATGAAATACTCCAAAATTTCAAGATCCAATTTTGTATTACTTCAACTATTTTTCATTATTTCAAAACCCAATATATATCATAATTTTCAATATTTTATATTAACGAACTCTTTATGTCATGAAGATTAGTCCACATTTATAACTTGTGTATTTCAACTTGTTTTGAATTAAAAGCCTAAATTTGGGATGCTTCTTTTACTATTTTGACAAACAAAAAAAAAGCTTTTCATTTTCGTTGGTGCAGGGGTTTGATGCTCTTTCCATCAAATTTAACACCTCAAACTAAAGAAAGAGTTACAATAATGCATTTTTTAACAGTTTAAGGGCTAAAAAGGTACGACTAATAGTTAGAGAGTTAAAAGTATAAAATTTTTAAAGTTTAAGGACCAAATGAGCTTTTTATCCTTTCAATTAAACGTGTGGGTTTGGTATCCTTTGTGTGTGTAAAATCTAAAACCCAAATTAACGGATCAACTAATGAATTAGCACGCCCGAGCTCATGCTTGCCGGCAATATTGGATATATACTATGTATTCTATATGCACTTTAAGTATACCGTATGTATACGCATGATTGCTATTGTATTTGTTGAACACTTGCAAAGTGTTCATTATAATATATCTATTGATTTCGTGTGACGATTGTGGTACCAAGGTTTCAATGCCTGTGGGATGATCAGAACAAGGACTTTGTAAGCTGCAACATCTTGGTCTCATTGCCATCTGCTTTCAATGATACCAAAGTTTGATAACCAAAACTTAACCACCAACCACGATGCAGTCAAGTTCAACATCAGCCATACATCATAATCATTTTTCAGCATTATTTTAGGCATGGCAATGTGGCATAGAAATTTAGTGAAAAACCACGATGGGTTGATGATCGTGTGTTCTTGGCTTGCCATTGCCTCTAATAGCTGAATTTTAGCTTTATCATGAATTGACATTGTACTCTTTCGTGAGGTTGTGGCTAGTTGGAGCAAGGCTTCATGCACCCAAAACAATTGGGCGTTGGCTGGGATGGCTGATGTATTTGGTTTCTTGACTTGTGTGCAATTTCTCTGCCGATCAATAAAAGTAATATTTCTTGGCCAAAAAAAAAAAAAAAGACATTATAATCGTACTCATTATCATTACCCATTCTAATTGGAGTTTCATTTACAGCATAAACTGATGGTAGTTTTGTGTAAAAATCAAATTATTTTTCCCTTGTTGTGAGAAGATCTGGCAGTGTCCCTGGTCACCTTTGTCTGAGTCTTAAACAGTTGGAAGTTATCTCTAGTTCTCATTTTCTTTTCATGGTGAATATGATTTTTGTTTCCTTCTGTTCTGGAAAAGATGTGGTTTCATAAACTTCATTTTGCCTACTTTAGTAATGCAGTTGATTTTCTGATCTCTTTCTTTTTTCTCCTAGCTACTATTCGAATTCCGTAGCGCCTAATGCACTGACACCACGTCGTAATACAATGGAATGGATGACCTACGACCATCCTACCTGCACCCACGAGGTCTATTAAGCACAATGGTGAGTCTTCTTAATACCATGGCTAATTTTTAAAGACTCTTTTTTTGGGTCGAGGTGGAGTTGTCCTTGTCCAAGGAAAAGGTGAAGGATTATAAAGCTACAATGGAGGAGGTTAATCTTCTGTATGCCAGCTATGAAGAGCCATTCAAGATGGCAGCTCTGGATTTCACCAACGCCTGTCTCAGGGCATTAGGATATCCAACTAGATTGGGTAGGTATATGCAAAGAATCTAATGATTATAATTAATTTTTTAAATTTAAACATTCATTTTTTTGGGTATGATAGAGAAACTTAGAAAATTTGATACTTTTTTTTCCGGAAGTTGGCAAGGATGGGGGTCTATTTGCTAAAGAAGTAACTTATATATTGTGAAGGCCTCAAGTGAATATACGCTAACACCAATTGCTCCTCAATTGTCGGCTGCAAGAAATACATTGAGTTTTTAAAATTATTTTCTAACAAGAGAGGATTGAGATTCAAAAAGCAGGAAGGGGGAAGAAGAATTAGAACTCACCATCTCTAATTTTTAAGCAATTCAACCATGACCAATAAAGAACATAATTAATATGATACTTATTTCTGTTAACATTGAGTGATGAAACCTATTCATGTTGATCAATAAATATTATGCACAATTCGTATGATTCTTGAGTAAATTTCAATACGTTGGTTTGCTAACTACTTCGAAGATTAAGTTTTTACGTTTGGTTAGGAGAAAATTAAAACCTAAAAAATGTTGAACCAATATAACTCTATATTCTATTTCTCTTCATTTTCACTTTTCACCACTTTGAACAAATCCAAGCAAAAGTTAATAGAGTTTGATAGATTCAAATCAAAGTTCCATATATGTTTTGAGTAACATATTTTCCAGCATTAAACTAAAGTCACAAGGATATAAACCAAAATTCATTTTCTAGTTGCGTTACACGTTTACAATCCTATATCACTTCAGATTTATTAATTCTTCGTTTTCATGAATTGAAAAGGATTAGAGCGGCTTCCTAAAATGAAAAACATCAAAGGAAATATATAGAAAGCTTCCATAAGGTTGGACATGCACGAAACTTTGTCCAACTTCCAAAAGCAGAAATTGGAAGTTCTTGAAACCCAATTATCAAGTCATTATAAATAGGAGGCCATGTTTTTCTTTGTCCACCCTAGAAATTCTAAAATCTCAAACAAGTTGTAGTTACTTCACATCTTGGGATCAAGCCTTTTAACGAGGTAATTTTTGCATACATCTTAATTCTTGTTGTTTCTTTCTGTCTTTTTGTTTCCCTTTATTGCCACTAGTTATATGCGTTGTATTATATGCAACGGATGCATGCTACTACTACTACTAATGCTACATATAGTACCCACACACATAGTAGCTGTAGTAGTTTTTTGATGATGACGAATACGTACTATTTGTAATTTTTAAGATTAGTCAATTCTTGTAGAGGGAATTCTCTATCTTGTATTGTTTTCTGCTTGCCATGCATGCGTGCATGCATGCATGATCACGTTCAAGGTGCTAAACCGTGTAGACATACATTGTGATGTATATTTTGTTATATAATTAACGCAAGAAATTAATTTGGATTATGATGCATTATGGAGTTATTTTGTTATTTTTGCACCGTTTGATGACTAATGATCAGAGTTAGCAATTCTTGATTGTAATCAGTAGGGAATGTAAGGGAATCTTGACAGTTAGTTTGTTAATGCTGATGTGGAAGTTAGTTATTTGTGTTATTGCTGATGGCTAGTTAGGCAGTTTTTTGCCCTAAAGCAAACAAAAAGAAGGAAAAAAGCAGGATAGATTAGCTAGCTTCTTCGTCTCTCTCTAATTTCGTGATTCTTGATCTTCCAAGGACAGTCTCTGTTTCCTTGTTCTTCTGGAATTGGATTTGGCATCACATATCTTCTCTTTTCAGTGTGCATTTGTCCTGATTTTTTAGTGGTTAAGTTGCAGTTATAAATGGAAGACCGCCAAGATACCACTCTGCAAGAACAACAGCAAGTGCAGGAACAGCAACAAGGTGGCAATGTGGGAGAAGAATGCCAGAAACGCAAGCGTATGCAATTACCACCTGCTGAAGAGCGCCCCGAGCATGAGGTAACATTGACTGAGAGTAAAAAAGAGTATTGCAGAAAAAAGTTGGGACCAGTCAATGCAAAGTATGATGGATATGGTGATCAGAATACCAAAGATCTAGTAGTAGATTTTGCCAACTCACTCCTTAAAGCGCTGGGGCAGAAGACTCGCCTAGGTTAGAATAATTTGGATGTTGATGTTTTTCTTTCTTTTTTCTTTTTTCTCCTTTGGGGACTTTGTGACTTGTATTTACATACTCAGTTTTAATATCCAGGAGTTGATTCTGGGAATCTAGTGATAAAAGAAATTACTTTTCGACCTTGTAGGCAGGAAAAGTAAGTAACGACCGATCAATATGCAAATCGACTCACTTTCTGTGTAGAGAACTTTTATCTCTTTAGCACTCATGATTTACTTTCATGTTTTCTACAGTAGTTATATTGATCCAACAGTCTTGGCTACATTGCGAGGGAGGACAAGAAGTTCTAGGCGACGTAGGTAATATTTGAGTTGTATATATAACTCAACTCAAACGAATAACACAATTCGTTAAGTTTGGGGCGTTGTTGGAAATTCTCCGAACTATATTTGCATTTCTTTAAATTTGATCAATATTATTTTATAGGGTACCGGTGTCTAGGGAAGAAAGAGGTGCAGATGAAGCAGAGAATAGTGTTCATGAGGCAGAGAATAATGCTATCGCGGGAAGTCCAACTGGATAAGATAATTAATTAGTCATGTTGACATCAATTCCACACTAAATATGTTTTTGTAGAAGCTAAATGGGTTAAAGAATCAGCATTTCTTGAAATGTTAAGATTTCTTTCTTCAAACTATTCTGCCACATTGTTTGTAGGGCAAATGAGACTATGGGAGGCAGCTTGGACGAGAGATTCGAGCATATTGGTGGCGGCACAATTCCTCAGAGCTCTCATAATATGGAGATGATGGAGTCACAACAGTCACAATTTGGGGGTTTTGAGCCTATAGGAGGCTCCACAGGTCAAGAGAGCAATCATCAACAGGAACAAGTTGAGGGTTTCGAGCCTACAGGAGGCACAATAGGTCCTGAAAACTCTCATCCACAACCACAGGTTGAGGGTTTGGAGCCTACAAGAGACACCATGGGTTTAGAAAGCTCTCATGATAGGGAGGTAGAGTCGCCAGTTGAGGGATTCCAACCCATAGGAGGCAGCACCTCTGGTGATGTGGAGGTGGGGCAACATAACACATCCCCAGGAGGTGTCCAATTGGGAAACATAAGGTAAGTAATTCTGTATAATAGTGTGGACGAGACAAAGTTACTAAAGGGTGATTGTTTATTAAGCATATATTATTTATAACTCCGTGTCTCCAACAGGAGTAAACTTGATCCACAAGTTATTGCTGCACTAAAGGGGCCAACAAATACTAGGCCAAGTAAGGGAAAAAGCCACTCGGATGTACGAGTTCAGACAATGCAAGAGGTGGGGAGAGATACTGACGAGACTATTAGACAAGGGCATAGCAGTACATCACCCCTGGGTGTGGATATGAGGACGTCAATGTAAGTTTTACTTTTCTTTTATACGTCTTGTTATTATACAAAATTACCATTCACTAGTCTTCTATGTAGGGCATACCCTGATCCAAATTGAATAGGTGTGAGCTGAATTGGCGTATCTGTCATAAAAACCTGAGTTGATAGAAGCGAATATTTTGCTCTGTAGTGTGCCAAAATTTGCCCCTGATTCCCTTAGTAACACCTATGCAGAGATGCATTTCTTGAACCCAAAAAACTGCCAAGAAAAGGCTTGTCCAAAATGACCTTAGATCTTGGACAATGTACTGCTAGTGCTAGAACGCTACTCTGCAACAACAGTAGAAAGGCATAGGTATAGCTCGTAATATTGAAGAAAGCAGCAGGATTAATGCAAATGTTATGCCACTGTGTACTTCTGTTCCAATAATGTTATAAAATTATACGATAGCTTTTTAGGAACATTAAATTGACAAGATTGCTCTCACTTAAGATCACTGCAGCCTTAGCATATTTGTTCAATGAATTGCCTAGGTCACATGACTTTTTGGGTGGCAGCTCCAGGGGAGACCGTCCGGTTGGCGGCTCCAGGGGCATGGACAAGGGAGGTGAAAATCCAGAAAGTCCAAACACACGGTAATTTCCTCTCTTAAAGTGATATATTCCCCACTTATGATCACTGCAGCCCTCCAAGGCGTTTGTTGTTTCTGCACTTGTCCTTAATTAATTGCCCAATAACTAACTCATGTTTTGTTGTATTTTGACTACTTAGTTTATCAAGACTGGCAAACAGTCTTAGGGAAAAAGAGATGTTGCTGAAGGAACTTATTCAAGACGTCCTTATGGACACTGACCGTAACTCTATTTATGGTCGCCTGCTTCTGGAGTCTTTGGTTTCCCAATTTGTCCTTCTAGAATTTCCAACTCCTTCTTGCCCTCTAAGTGTATCAGAGCTGGCGCAGAAGGTGGTTTGTGGAATCAAAACTAGTTTCGGTGTAGCCCAAACAAAGCTAAGCCGCGTTAATTTCCATGAAGAAATTAGGAGCATTGTAGCCACCTGTCATGTCCAAATGCAGAGTAACGACAGGATCTATCTCCCCTCAGATGAAGCCGCCCCAAATGCAGAGTAATAATTTTTTTCTTTTTTTTTGTAAAGGACACTGAGACACATAAAAATAAATATGGCATGGCATGTTACTAATTTTGGTGTTATAGGGCTTTGAGGCAAGTCGAGAAGCTTAGGTTGGAAATCGATGCACTTAAACGGGAGAGAGACTCAATTCAGGTACATGGTTTTCTGTTGCTCTTTTTTGTCCATATTGTTTACTTACTTTTCTTTATTCTTGACAACAAATCCCCCACTCTAGACGCTCACTTTTCTTTATTCTAACAAATTCTCCACTCCAGGCTGAGCAAGGACAAATCCCAAAGCAATAAAAGGTACGCACGAACATTGCTCAGAAATGTACCATTGTTTGTTTCCATAACAATAAGTTGCATGTCTATCTCCAGCTTCGAAATTCACATCTTAATACTGAAACATAAAATGCCTTTATTTGAATGGTAGTAAGACATGAATCACTTATAACTGGATTTAATTCCAAATAGTATTTGATAGTATATTAAAGCTAGGACTAGGTCTAAATGTCTAAATGCTACAACAAGGGAAATAGAGTGAATCTTACAATGAAGGAAGACAGATATGAAACTGCTAGTGTTGGGGAACAGCTTCCCTTGCAGCATTCACGGCCAAATTACAAAAATCGGAACTACTTTTCTTGCTAATTGACACAGATCGTAAGAAGTTTCTTGAGAATTTGGACTCTAAATAGTGCATCCTTACGTTCACGCTGCCTCCTTAGAAAAGAAATGATGAGTTAATTCCAAACAGGCGTAATTCTTGCCTTTTGTTTTCGCAGGGAGCAAAACAGGTAAAATGATGAGTAACGTCGCTTGCTTCTGGACCTGGCACGGAATTCACTACTTCATAAAGCTTCTTTTAGATTTTTTTTTTTCCTTCCTACGATGACTACAATTTTTCTATTCCCTGCTTTCTGAAATACACAGGCTTTGCTCCCTATGATAGACTGAGAGAATGATGCCTGAAATTATCATTTAAAAGGCCTTGGGTCATAAATGTTGAATGGTATCTACTTGTGACTTATGTTGCCTAGCTGAAGAAAGCTATTATCATCCTTTCCAGCGTGTCCTTTTCCAGTTGCTATTCGAAAGGCAAATTTCTATGCAAGCAAAAGAAAGCATCAAATACTCCTTCCACAACATCGCACTTTCTTGTAACTAGGACGAGGACGCAGGTTATACCTCTTCGCCATGCGGTTCAGTCCTCCAGTGATCTGCATTATCGGAACAATTGAAAAAATTGTGGTCTGATTCTTTTACCACTGGGTAGAGATTGTAACAAAAAATCTTACTAGAAAGGAAAAAGACAGTTTTAAGACAACACGAAAACTAGAATAGTCCATCTCTGTTACAAATCTTTGGAAAGGCAGCACCCTCCTCCTCGGCCCCCAACTCAAGGAAAAACAAAGGAAATTTGTCTAACAATGATTCTGTATCAGAAATGTCTCCTCATGTACGTATTAATTCCTGATCATGAACTTCTGTCAAAAACTAATAATTCCTTAACGTTCTGAAAGGCAAGTAGGGGCAGAATTCGAAAATCCCTTTAAAACTGAAAAGAGTAAACAAGTAAATGGAATACTTTCACAAGTAGACAAATCTCTTCACAGGAAATATACTAAAACCAGTTTTTAGCTCAACCCTCTCCTGATTATCATCTAATTAAATGCATTTCAATTAAAATTAGTAAGCAGAGTTTTCAAAAAACTAAGTATCCGTTCAACGGGTTCATAAACTGAAGGCATAAACAAAATACTAGCACATTTGAATACAATGAAATTGTTGGATGTCCCAAAATTGATTAAACAAAGAAAAAAAAAATTCAGAACGTGTCGTCATTGAAAATGTTGGAAAGGTGCAAATACTCTACAAGAAAGTTAAGGACATACGATTCTGACCCTTAAGCAGTGGTGCCACTTTTGCCGTCCATTCCTTCTATCACTACAAGAAAATGTTAATCACAGTAGTAAAAGGGTTAAATACAACTTGGAATATCCAAAACGTTGTAAAACTGGAACAAGGGGGAAAAAGGGACTGAAGAAGAAGAAAATTTTACCTTAATCAAACTAATTCAACTGGAAATAGAACTCTAGCTCTTCGATGCGTGATTGAGGGAAATTTGGAGGAAAGAGTGAAGAAGAAGCTAGTCTAATCGGAGTAAATTAGGGTTAACAATTAAGTGGGAAAAAGAGAGTGGCGAAATTTGAATTGAGTGAGTAACCGATTTCTGAGAATGGCGAAATCATTAATAAGCAGCACAAATTAAGAGCCAAACTTTTCATATTTAAAATTATGGACAAATCCAAGCCCTCAAACATGAATTTGGACTACTTACATTTTGTCTAAGCGTTTTTTGTTGTTAATAGAGAATGTAAATTATTCATAGTAGTCAATCATTTCATATTGGTTATTTAATTTTTAGTTAAAATTCATTTGGTTGAAATAGTTGGGTTTTATATTTTGCTTTTTTTTTTATTTTTTCATATTGGTAAAAAGTGCATAATTGTGAAATTTGCTCATGATATTTGTATGAAAATATACAAATGAATAAGGTTTATCTTCTACTTGTATGTTTCTTTTTTTTTTTCAAAGAGTATATTATTTTTTACATTTGTTTCTACAATCTCAAATAATGATTAACGAGAAAATTTTCGTGCTTTGATTACAAAATTTTGATACTTCTAATATTTGGAGATGGAGATCAAGGTTAGGTAAGTAGTTTTTAATGAGCAATTTTTAATTATAATTACCAAAACTATTGAGATGTCATCAATTGGAGTATTTTATTTCTTTTAATTAGTGCCACATTGAAATGTAATAATTTTAATTAAAGGACATGAGAATAATTCAGGGATAACAAAAACTAAGATAAAAAAGTACCTACACTACCTAATACTAACTTTCATACTTTTTATATAGTAGTAATGATGATTAGGTCAAAGCTTAAACTAGTGTTTGGAAACCTTGTACCTAGATTGAAGATTATTTGAAATAACTATTGTAACACTTTTTGCGATATGATGTACATGAAATAAAAATGTAATTGAGAAAATAAAAAATTAATTGAAAAATGCATTTGCAATGCAAACCAAGTCATATTTGGAAAAAAAAAAATTGAGCAATCACTCCCACCATTATGCCATTAAGGATTCTGTGGCCCAAAATACAATCTGCACATTCAACTTATGGCTTGAAAACGCAGGCTTTTATGCCCCGTTTTTTTTACAGCATAAATACAGTCTGACATCCAAAACTACACAAGTCAAGTTCGAGAACATCCGATAGCTGGGTGAACTGAACGGTACATACGTCAAACTAGATACGATCATCATGGAAAAGCGAGCTACCCAAGAAAGAGAGATTTTTTATAGTGAATAAAAGAAGGCAATGACATTGAAAATCAAAACTTTTGTGGCTGTAAAGCAAGATTTTCCAAACATAGCACCTACTTTGACAAGTGATAGAAAGTTATAAATACCAACAGAAAATATCAAATACTCCTACGCTCAGAAAATAATGCAAGAGTGAAACCAAAAATTACAGCCAAATTAATCCTATCCGTCAGGATCACGACATTAATAAATTAAGGAGGAAAGAAAGAGACACCTCACAACAATGATCCTATTTTAATTCCAAGCAATCTTCTATCCCTCTTCCTCCATCTCATACTAATTTCCCCTTTTATTTGGGAACACAAAAAGAAGCAACTAATTAGCTGAAAATTTTAGAGAAACCAAGCTCTTGACATGCGGAATATACCTCCAACTCTCATTCATTTCATAAGTCCAACCCTTGTCCAAGTGAAATGAGTTGATAACTCCTGTCTTCATATTATAAGTAATGCAATTTCTTGATGGATGTGTCTTATGATGGTAGCACCACTTTCCATGTGGAATCCCATCTTCGTCTGCGACATAGAGGACAGCAATTTCCCCATCTTTCAAAAAACCAACAGGCACAATTTGAAATCCTGCTGGACATAAAGTGCGCCGCAGCATTTGCTCCTGAGGTCCTAGATCGATAATGGCTAACTTAGTCCATTCACCAGCTTCTGCATCTTTTAGCAACCAGAGCTCCCATGAAAACTTCCCCAAGTAATCCATGAAACAAAGTGACTGCCCAGTTCCAATATAAGTCCTCCTTTTCCTCTCGGGACATTTTGGGGCAGCACGCGTGTAGAAAGTCTCAGTTTCAAGATCTAAATTAAGAACCAAAGGAAACTTATAATGTGTCCAATGCAAAATTCCTCCTGCACTAGCAATTGGCTTGTTGAAAAACAAGTCAAAGAATCCAAATTTGTCAATTTCCCTAGTCTCATTCCGTCGGCAAAGGCACCTCCATTCTCTATCAACACCAAGCGTTAGGATCCCACCTTCCAATTTGTCCTGATGATTAAAGTAGAACTCAACCAGTTTATATTTCTTAGAGCAAGTATATCCTATACCCGAAAAACTTGGACATGCACAATCTGCAGCTGAAGGACGAGGGAGGGTTACAACTTCCTTTGTAACTAAATTTGCAACATAGCGATTTCCATCTTCACTTTCAGCCATCAAGACCAAACCATTACAACTGCTCATACCATATTTTGGCAAATGAGAATAGTCTACCTCAATGATCTCAGGAAGATCATTCTTCGCCATTTTGACATAATGTATATTGCAATCTTGAAGAATTTGCTTGATAAGCATACCCCTGTCCACCTTTAGGAGGTGTGCATCAATGAATGTAGGACTAGAAATGATGTTGAACCACTCTCGACAGACATACCTCATCACATTGTAAAGTGTGTCTGCAGGAAGGTAGAGAAGAATATTGAAGATAATTTCTGGTGAAAGATAAGGTATAGAAGGTCTCCGCCGTATCTTCTGATCATTAGCATGAGGATATAAGGTATGCCTCTTAGATTCTGGGATGCAACAGGATACATTACATTGCACTTTCCTGCAAGTAGGACGAGGACGGAGGTTATACCTCTTGAGCATATGATCGATCCCCTTAGCCATCTGGACCACAAAACACTGAAGTCAATGCTCTACTGCAAATATTCGTTAACACTCAGTAAAACTAAAAGATAAAACGATAACTGGGGCAGAATTAAAACTAGCATAACTATGTCTCAGTTGAACAAGTCTCCATCGCAAACTGTTTATATAAGATGCACGGTATCTGTACACATAAAAGGACGAGACACTGAACAGTGTCTCTTTTTTTTTTTTCAAAGTTGCAGAACAGGACATTGAACTTCTTCATTTTATATCACCGTGGTTAACAATAAATACAAGTGCATTCCAAATACATTCTAGATTTTCAAATTCCGATAGCTGGTCCACAAATGAATTCAAAAGGATAAATTGGTCGATACAAGGATAGCATTAGTTTTGCCACGACTGAAAATTGAAGCTAGTATAGACTTTCATGCACCACAATTAAAAGACAAAAATTATATTGTTCTATCAGTATTTGATGTGCACAAGTTTGGAAACAACAATCAAAGTTTTTGGAATGCTGCATGGGAAATTAATGGCAACATGCTGTGCAAAGATATCAATCACGACAAAGTAAGGATAAACCTTTTTTTCTTCCCTATTTTTGCTTTACAGGTAAGTTAATGGCATATAATAAGCAAAGATATCAATCAAAACTTTTTGAGACAGCACTAACAAAGATTCAGTCCTTTTTTGCACACTTTTTTGGTAGATAACGTCCATAACAATTACTATAAAAGCATCAAAAATCCATTTAAAATTTCATATCCCAGAAGGAGCATTTCTATACCAACAATTGAACAAAACTGAGTGCATTTTTTTCAGTTTCAAAAATTATGTACCCAGTAATTGGAGAAAACAAATATCACGATTTGTGACAGTGAAATGTAGCTGAAGCTTTAAGCCAATTGACAACCATTACCAGCTTTATACCCTCCCCTCTCCCCACCACCCAAATCCCAAGTAGCTGATGCTGGAACAAATTTTAGCTGCTAGTGTTGGGGAACAGCTTCCCTTGCAGTATTCATGGCCAAATTACAAAAATCAGAACTACTTTTCTTGCTAATTGACACAGATTGTAAGAAGTTTCTTGAGAATTTGGACTCTAAATAGTGCATCCTTACGTTCACACTGCCTCCTTAGAAAAGAAATGATGAGTTAATTCCAAACAGGCGTAATTCTTGCCTTTTGTTTTCGCAGGGAGCAAAACAGGTAAAATGATGAGTAACGTCGCTTGCTTCTGGACCTGGCACGGAATTCACTACTTCATAAAGCTTCTTTTAGATTTTTTTTTTCCCTTCCTATGATGACTACAACTTTTCTATTCCCTGCTTTCTGAAATACACAGGCTTTGTTCCCTATGATAGACTGAGAGAATGATGCCTGAAATTATCATTTAAAAGGCCTTGGGTCGTAAATTTTGAATGGTATCTACTGGTGACTTATGTGGCTTAGCTGAAGAAAGCTATTATCATCCTTTCCAGCGTGTCCTTTTCCAGTTGCTATTCGAAAGGCAAATTTCTATGTAAGCAAAAGAAAGCATCAAATACTCCTTCCACAACATCCCACTTTCTTGTAACTAGGACGAGGACGCAGGTTATACCTCTTCGCCATGCGGTTCAGTCCTCCAGTGATCTGCATTATCGGAACAATTGAAAAAATTGTGGTCTGATTCTTTTACCACTGGGTAGAGATTGTAAAAAAAAATCTTACTAGAAAGGAAAAAGACAGTTTTAAGACCACACGAAAACTAGAAAAGTCCATCTCTGTTACAAATCTTTGGAAAGGCAGCACCCTCCTCCTCGGCCCCCAACTCAAGGAAAAACAAAAGAAATTTGTCTAACAATGATTCAGTATCAGAAATGTCTCCTCATGTACGTATTAATTCCTGATCATGAACTTCTGTCAAAAACTAATAATTCCTTAACGTTCTGAAAGGCAAGTAGGGACAGAATTCGAAAATCCCTTTAAAACTGAAAAGAGTAAACAAGTAAATGGAATACTTTCACAAGTAGACAAATCTCTTCACAGGAAATATACTAAAACCAGTTTTTAGCTCAACCCTCTCCTGATTATCATCTAATTAAATGCATTTCAATTAAAATTAGTAAGCAGAGTTTTCAAAAAACTAAGTATCCGTTCAACGGGTTCATAAACTGAAGGCAAAAACAAAATACTAGCACATTTGAATACAATGAAATTGTTGGATGTCCCAAAATTGATTAAACAAAGAAAAAAAAAATTCAGAACGTGTCGTCATTGAAAATGTTGGAAAGGAGCAAATACTCTACAAGAAAGTTAAGGACATACGATTCTGACCCTTAAGCAGTGGTGCCACTTTTGCCGTCCATTCCTTCTATCACTACAAGAAAATGTTAATCACAGTAGTAAAAGGATTAAATACAACTTGGAAAATCCAAAACGTTGTAAAACTGGAACAAGGGGAAAAAAGGGACTGAAGAAGAAGAAAATTTTACCTTAATCAAACTAATTCAACTGGAAATAGAACTCTAGCTCTTCGATGCGTGATTGAGGGGAATTTGGAGGAAAGAGTGAAGAAGAAGCTAGTCTAATTGGAGTAAATTAGGGTTAACAATTACGTGGGAAAAAGAGAGTGGCGAAATTTGAATTGAGTGAGTAACCGATTTCTGAGAATGGCGAAATCATTAATAAGCAGCACAAATTAAGGCCAAACTTTTCATATTTAAAATTATGGACAAATCCAAGCCCTCAAACATGAATTTGGACTACTTACATTTTGTCTAAGCGTTTTTTGTTGTTAATAGAGAATGTAAATTATTCATAGTAGTCAATCATTTCATATTGGTTATTTAATTTTTAGTTAAAATTCATTTGATTGAAATAGTTGGGTTTTATATTTTGCTTTTTTTTTATTTTTTCATATTGGTAAAAAGTGCTTAATTGTGAAATTTGCTCATGATTTTGTATGAAAATATACAAATGAATAAGGTTTCTCTTCTTCTTGTATGTTTCTTTTTTTTTCAAAGAGTATATTATTTTTTTACATTTTTTTTTACAATCTCAAATAATGATTAACGAGAAATTTTCGTGCTTCGATTACAAAATTTTGATACTTATAATATTTGGAGATGGAGACCAAGGTTAGGTATGTAGTTTTTAATGAGCAATTTTTAATTATAATTACCAAAACTATTGAGATGTAATCAATTGGAGTATTTTATTTCTTTTAATTAGTGCCACATTGAAATGCAATAATTTTAATTAAAAGACATGAGAATAATTCAGGGATAACAAAAACTAAGATAAAAAAGTACCTACACTCCCTAATACTAACTTTCATACTTTTTATATAGTAATGATGATTAGGTCAAAGCTTAAACTAGTGTTAGGAAACCTTGTACCGAGATTGGAGATTATTTGAAATAATTATTGTAATACTTTTTGCGATATGATGTATATGAAATAAAAATGTAATTGAAAAGATAAAAAGTTAATTGAAAAATGCATTTGCAATGCAAACCAAGTCATATTTGGAAAAAAAAAATTGCTACCCCCATTTTTGTAGTTGATGGCCGTTTCAGGCCCAACATATTTGCTGCCATCATCTCGTCTTCGGTATATAGGATAGAAATTTTTTTCATGTTTTGTATATACTAAGAAATCATTTGGATAGTTGTTTCTACACTTGTGATTCTGTCGCATACAAGGATTACTTGGATTCATCGATCCGCACGGCCCGTGAATCATATGTTTTATAACTAGAGAATATAAGTAAGGTGACTTGGATTTATCAGGAAGTTCTCCGGAAACAATCCTGTCATGCTCTTCTGGCGAAAACATCTTTGAATGAGCTTTTAAGATGATCAAGAAATGAGTATGCGGCAAACCTCTCTTCTGAAATTCAATAACATAAGTATAAGCAGCAACATGACCAAAAAAATACTTCTTGAAAAGATCTTCCTTCAACTGCTATGTTTTCAGAACCGGACCGGATATCGACTCGGTCGAACTCAGGGGTCAGGGGTCAATGGGTTCAACCGGAGTCGATAGGGATTGAACCGGATGATGTCATAAATAAAAATTATTTAAAAATTAAAATATTATATGTAAAATACTTAATAACATGTTAATATTAATAAATGTATACTCATATATATTTGATATTTCAAATATATTTAACAAGAAAATACAAATAAATTAGAATAATCAAGTAGCAATTTATATTATTTAATAAGTATTAACAAGTTTAGAATTAAAATTATGGATTTAATTGAAAAATAATACCAAACTTTAAGACAACATTTATAAAGTATGAAATATTTAAGGTATATTAACAATTTTTAACAATTTAAGGGTCAAAACATCATATTTAAAATATTTTGACCTTTCAAAAAAGTAAAAAAAAAAGAGACCGGGTTCATTTTCCGGTCAAATTGGGTCAAACCCGGTTTTTTACCTGGTTTGACCGAGCTTTTGATTTCCCGATTTTTAGTATTAACTCGGACCGAACAACTAGCCGGTTCCCGGTCGGTCCGGTCCGAGTTTGAAAACAGAGTTCAACTGTTCTATTTTTGCACGAAATACTAGTGTAATCAAATCTGGCCGATTCTGAGTCTCATCTGATTCTTTAAGATGTTTTTTTTATTTCAGGCTAAGAGGGATTACAGGTCATTGTAAGGAAAATATCTGGCTTTCCATAACGTTGGACAAGGGTCATAGCGTCCATATATCGCCGTCTCATATCCCTTAGTCCTCCTATAAAACTTGCTGGCAAAATGATACGTTTTCCTACATCTGATGCATTTGTCTGGCCTTTTGCTATGATATCGAGCAATCCCTGATAAGCTTCTGTCCTTAATCTGTTTTGCTTGTTTCTGTGAAATTCAAGACGTGATGTCTTTAGTTTGACATAACTATCAACAGAATATTGCTGCAGCAGACGGCTAATATGCAACAAATGCGATTGATCTATATCTCGCATTTGAAACTTGTAAACATAATATTCTCGGCATGAAACTGTTGCCCTTTTCTTTTCTTTTTTTTCTTTTTAGCAGCTGTTAAAATAACAAAAATGTAACAATTAGACATTTTATATTATAGTGAATAAAGAGTAGAAAATATAAGTGTTTGTAGGTGTACCTGTCTGTTCTGCATCAAATATTTGTTGTAGATCATTACACTGATGAACAGAAACCAGATTTTTGCTTTCACAGGTCTGATTAGGCTGGTTATAAATCTGAGATTTTGTCTTTCGAAGGATTCCAGGATGCCATCCAGTTTCTCCACGAGCAAATATCAGTGGATATTGTAATGTGTCATAGCAACCGTAATGTTGTTTAACTATTTTTTTGCCTCCTGTTTTTGTACAGATTTCAATTTCTCTTGGGCTGTCTCCATTGGTATTGTCATTGTCCGACCAGATTGCTGCCACTTGAGAGACCGAAGGAACATTGAAAACACGTTGATCTAATCCTAGGTCAGATTTAAGAAAAATTCTATATTTATCTAAATCTTCGATGCCTGCTAACCTCCGGATAAAGACAGAATAAGGGTTCTCATCAAGAATAAATTTTAGCTGTTGAAAAATTGACTCCCTGAATTTGCTGGATAGAGCCATTCTGTTCTGCACCTCATGTTCTGTATCATAAAAATACAGTTGCAAATTTGATGTCTTTTCACCATCAGAAGGTTTTAATGAATTGACAAAATGATAGATCTGGCCTTGGACTCAAAATGTGTAGATGCCTCTGTTTCTTTTACTGAGATCCTTGTCATAGTGAACTCCTAGCGATGTAAAAGCAAACATATTGTTGTAACTCCTGATACATTGTCTAAATTTAATAGCTTTAGGACATTTCCTCTATAAAGTTTCACAAGTCTATCTGGTAATTTTGTCTCTGCTAGATGGATTTCTCCTGATGCACAATAAAATCTTGGTGGTTCCATATAGAAACGTTTAGCATGACAATATAGACAATCAGGAACAGATGGGAGGATAGCTGGTTCTAATGGTATTTGCTGAAGCAATGGTATATTCTCTTTGCGTCGTGTTCGAGCTAACAGTATTAAGTATGAATCTGAATGAGTTATAATACAAACATAGATAAAGTCTATGGTATCTATGAGGAGATTAAAGCAATAAAAATAGTATGAAGGTTTTTGCCGCACCACTTCGATTTTGGACAGGTGCAGAGGAACTTGATGCTTTTATTACTACTGCTAACTGTGCTGAAAATTGGTTACTGTGATTTCAGCTATGGTATTGATGTAAAGGTTAGAATGTGTCTTAGATACCTGCTATAATAATATAGGATTAAGTGTTTATTGATATTATTGGAGTAAAGAAGGAACGTACAGGCATAGATTGGACAGGCGAACCATTGAGTGATAGCATCAGATGAAGGGGAATTGAAAATGTTTTCTAAGACTGGATCATTTGCTACAGGAAGATAATCTATATATATATATATATAAGCATTTTTGCGGGTCATTGAAATAAGGAATAAAAATATGAGAAAAGTATATGAAAAAAAGTTAGAAGTGAATAAATACATGGATCAATTGCAGATATAGGTGATGTAGATGAGCTGTCCAATATATGAGGAAGTGACATGATAGGAAAAGGAAAACAGGAAGAAGGACTTGGAACAAACTGTGAAGATTGGCAAAAAGCATCAGAAGGTCTATAAGGGAAGGAGCTGATAGTTGTTGATGCAGTAGTATAAATAGGCACATCAACTAAATGGTCTTCATGTGCAGAAGAAATAGGAATATCTGCAATGTTAGGAGTGATAGATTCATCAACTGCAACAGAGTCTGTCTTTTGGTTGCCCATCTGTGTGGCCTGCTTGTGTCGTCTGGCTATTTCTGCAGCGTATTTGTCTCATCGTCGTTGATTTTTTTGGATACGGCATTCATCTTGAGAACAAAATTTACGCTTTCGAGACATACTAAATAAAATTAATGGACAGATAGAAGTACATTTTATAATTAATGATAGCTATGATTGGATAAAAGAGTCAAGAAATGAATTCAGTTGGTATCAGCAATGTGAGATTATAGAACTTAGAACTACTATGCAGTCATAAAATAGTAAAATGAATAATATGTAAAGATAAACATAAAAATTTTAAGACAACAGGCGGAATATAAAATGGAATAGATCACCTTTAATTTGACATGCAGAAAGTACAATGGAATGGAACAGTGAGGAAAATGGAAAAGAGCCTGCAATTAAAATGTAGACTGTACCAAAGTCAGTGAAAAGGAGAGATAAAAAACTATAATAGTAATAATTACAATGACTGAAAAAGTAATTCATTATTAAATGGGTGACTCTTAAATATGAAAGCATCATTCATGCACATGCACGTAAGGGAAGAAAAAGTTCAAATCAAAGAATTATGATATGCATCAGCCATCAAGATTGAACATGCAATAAACAGGAACATAAAATATAAACAAAAGGTAAGAAAAATGGAGAAATAGAAAGGAATATTTGTCTGGTACGACACAGTAAATGAAGACAGAAAGAGTATCAAAGACAGTTAAGTATTCGCATGAAAGAATTGATAGAAGTCAGAATATAGAAGTCTATTAACAGGAAACAAGGAGGAGAATAACAGATAGGAACAAAATTGCTGAAAAGAAGACACGACTAAAAAGTAAAGGATCTATTAGGAGGGAAAAACAGTCACAAGAGATATAAATGCATCTTCATAAATATAAAGGGAAACAGGCCATAATGATAAAAC
The DNA here is from genome assembly GCA_023065735.1 of Coffea humblotiana. NCBI lineage: Eukaryota > Viridiplantae > Streptophyta > Magnoliopsida > Gentianales > Rubiaceae > Coffea > Coffea humblotiana. The sequence continues at coordinate 2,805,525 of CM041211.1, forward strand.
CTGCATGTCTGATGGCAGGAAGTCAAGCAAAAAAGACAAAGCAAAGCGTTAACGTAAGAAAAGCATTGGATACATAGATCATGAAGGTAAATCTAAAATCACTATAAAATGGAAAGAAACATTGTTAAGATCGAAACTAAGGTATACTGAGTAACTAACCAGGCAGAAGCTTGAGTAGAGAAGATGCAGTACATGAAGAAAAGGTGACAGCGAAACTGAGCTCCAGTAAACCAAAGAAAAAGTTGAGCTGAGAACCGGAGTCAAGGGAATAAGTAAAATAATTATAGCTAATAAAAGGAGGTACTTGGTGGCAATAAGGATCCAACGGACAGGGAAGTGGGAGGATTAAAATCAAGGATAATGAATGGTGATAAGATAATGTATGTACTAACTAAACATGTGGGTATATTTAATGTAGATTAGATGGTGAAAAGAATGAACAGAAATAGTGACCATGTAAGTAGATGAATGGCACTTAGCCATAAAGTAATCTAAATAGTAAATACCCACATGGGTACATTAAACAAAGATTAGATAGTGGAAGAATTTAGTACAAGAAAGACTAAAAGAAAAGAAATATAGTGAAGAATATAATTCATAAATATAATATATACAAATTAAGGATTTTTAACAAGTTGATATTATAAATTTAGAAATCATATATTTCTATTTATTGATCGAATAGTTGTTTTTTAAATCAATAAATATTGGATTGATTTATTTTGAAGTTTATATATATTAGATACATGTTAAATATATATGATTTTCATTGATTTGTATTAATACGAAACAACATAATCGATTTATATATATTGATTGGATATACATAGAATTTTTATTCATTTGCATTTATTAGATGCATGTAGGATTTTTAGCAAATCGCATAATTTTTTCATATTTAATATTTTTGCTAATATATACATTTGTGAGAAATTTAATAAATAAGTGAATAAATATAAAAAGAAAGCTATTGTATGGATTAGATGTGCATAGCATTTTTAGCGATCTGCATAATTTTTTAATACTTAATATTTTTGTCAATGTACACATTTTCGACAAAGTTAATAAATAAGCGAGTTAATAAATAAGCGGATAAATATAAAGAAGGAGGGAAAATTATAAACATAGAAATAGTGCCGAAATTATAATTGTTTGATATAAATAACACCTGGTATACGTTAATACAAAGCGGCATTATTAATTTATATATATTAGATACACACTAAAAACATATAATTTTCATTGATCTGCATTAATACAAAATAGCATAATCGATTTATATATATTGATTAGATACACATAGAATTTTTATTCGTTTGTATGTATTAGATGCACATAGGATTTTTACCGACTTGCGTATTTTTTTGATATTTAATATTTTTGTTAATATACACATTTTACACGTAAGATTTTTAGGGATTTGTAAAATTTTTTCATATTTAATATTTTTGCTACTATATATATTTTGGAGAAAATTAATAAATAAGTGAATAAATATAAAGAAGGAGGGAAAATTATAAACATAGAAATAGCCTCGAAATTATAATTATTTGATATAAATAACACATACATATTATATGTTAATACAAGCTATATTATTAATTTATATATATTAGATACACACTAAACACATATGATTTTAATTGATCCACATCAATACAAAACAGCATAATCGATTTATATATATTAATTAGATACAGATAGAATTCTTATTCGTTTGTATGTAATAAATGCACATAGGATTTTTAGCGACTTGCATATTTTTTTTGATATTTAATATTTTTGTTAATATGTACATTTTAGAGAAAGTTAATAAGTAAGCGAATAAATATAAAAAAAGGGAGAAAATTATAAACATAAAAATAGTTTGATCAATATAGACGCCTGGAAGATAGCAATCATGGAAACAGAAGATGGGTCAATATAGGCTTCTGGAAGATAGCAATCACCGAAGCAGAAGATGGAAGAAACAAAAGGACAAAATTGATTGCCAAATTACAAACGAACCAAGAGAAAAGGGCACAATGGGAAAAAAGCAACAAAAAAAGAAATGAGGACAAGCGGAACAAGAACCAAAGCCGCTGCATGGAGCCTCCGAAAAGACCAAAAATGACGAAATAAGCTGTGAAATCACAGCGAAACCGGCGCAATCAACTGTAGATGGAGCTTCCGCGCTTTATGTAGTTTAGATTAGATTAGATTAGATGTACACACACAAATGTGACTGGTTCAATTTTTTATGAACCTGCAGAAGGCAGGTGGACTGGGCGTGGCTATTGCGGACCACGACGGGGTCTAAAATGTTTGGAAAGACCAGATTAAATTTGCTTCTAGACCCTGGCATTTCCCTTCCGGCTTTCAGCACCAAGCATTTGTGTTGAAACTTGAAAGGGGGATGCAGCAACAACTAAACAATTGCTTACGACTTAGTTGGAGACGACGATTCTGACACTGGAAATTGGATCAACGCCTGCCAAATTTCTGCTTCCACATGTTCAAGTTGGGAAGACTCGGTACACTACTAGCGAAGCTAATCAAGTGAAACTTCACTTCTAAAGTTATAAACTTTTATGTTAGAGTAAGTTGAAATAACCAATTAGTATATGATGATTTAATCAACGAGTATTCAATGGATATCCGACAGAACTCAGGTATTAGTTGTATTCTTAAAAAAAAAAAAAAGATGTATGAATAATTTGAAAAAGTATATAAATATAAAAAATACAACAATTGTAATAATCTATTCACATGGTAAAAATTAGGTGTGGTGATAAGGGCACTCTAAGCACCGCTTATAAGAAAAAATCCTTAATACGCTATGGATAAATTATTGACAATTAGTTCTAGTCATATTCATATCCTATCAAATGGGGCTATTGATATGGTATCAAATCAGTAACGTCTTCTAATAAGGTACACTACATTAAATACCACAGCACAAGAAAAAATATTTGCATCAACAAGGGAAAGACAGGATACCCACTGTATTGGGGGGGGGGGAGATAGGGGCTCGGGGTGCAGTGGGATTAGTCGGGATACAACAATCCCCCGGATACCTACTGTATTGACAAAAAAAAAAAAAGGGAAAGACAGGAGATGGATATTTGGAAGTTGGGTAATTCATGGCTGCTGATCTATTCATCATTATCAGGACCGTTTTGGAATGACGTGACAAGAAGGAGAGATATTTTGAAGTTTGCTCAATCGAATGAAAGAAGGATCCTTTTATAGTAGGAATGCATTGACCGTTCCTGCTGTAGGGAGAGGCGTAGAGATTGCCACGTGTTTACTTGAGTGTGCTCGTAACGAAGGCGTTAATTTGGGAGCGACGCGCGTGGAGACGGAACAAAATGGAAGTGTCCGGATGGTATGGAATAGCAAGGAATGCCGTATTGTACGCCGGCGACCCCAGACGAAGAGATAATTGCAAGATTGATCCAGAGGTACATAGAGCTTGCAAATTTTCTTCTAAGGAATGGAAAATTGGTACAAGTCGCTGTAAACGTAAATGTGTGCAAAGAAAGTACCGAAATTAAAAGAGGCAATAAATATAAAATTGACACGTTTGAGGGAGAAGAAATTGGAAGAACAAAAAGTAGAGGTCAATGTACCGGACATGCGTCAATGTAGAATACAGAAGTAGTCACACACGTATATAATATATGTATATATATTTAGTACCCAAATTTGAGCCTAAGCACTCGGTTGAGGTGTGAGGTGTCCGTGACTTTTGGTCAATATTTTAATTAATTTGAAACGATGGAATAACGATTAACGTGTTCTGATTTGCAGTGGAAGTGAAAAATGTGCCTTTATTCCTTAAGTATAGTGTGTACAAGTATACTATTTTGCAAATGTGGTATTTGGAAAATAGGAATTGGTAATTAGTTGACTATAATTAAGAATAAAAAATTTTAGCGGCTAGTAACATTACGAAATTAAAATGAACAATTAAATTTTGTAAACCAATGTTGAGGAAAGCTCCGTCAACTCATTTATGGTTCGTTTGGTTCACGGGATGACAGAGAATTATATTAATCATCCTGTGTCATTCTGTGTTTGGTTCTATTTTATACATGTGATGACACATCGTACGCAATCGAATCAATCCCATTGTTTGTGGGAGAAAATAATCACACATGGGGATGGGATTAGTGTACCCGGAACGCATAGCAGATATGGTGATAAAATTATAGACAAATTTATCCTTACAAAATATACCAATTTACACTCTGATAATCATATAATCGCAGTCTCACCTGATAATATAATATGAATGGACTAATTTTCGCCACCATTTAATTTGTAAAGTTTTGTGATGAATTTGCCCCTGTTACCAATGCAGAAATATTTGGACTAATTTATGCTTATGCATTATTCAAATTCAAATTAGCTATTGTATAACCATACACTTATGATAATAATATCATAATGAGCGGACCAATTATCCCCTTATAATTGTATTAAAAATGTTGACTAAATTGTCCCTAATTTTTTTATATGAAAATTGACTTACCCGTGTTAGTCGATTGAAATGTTTTGACTAATTTTCCATACTCTTGAACTAAATTACCCTTACTAACCATATTCTGTAAACGAAATTTATGTAAATATTTATAAGAATTTCTCATTAATCCTCATATTTTGGTTAAGTTTACCAAAATAAGAATGCATCATTAAATGCTTCAACCTAATAATAACATAACATACCTCATGGGTATGTTATTTTATTAGATGCGACAAAAAATTATTTTGACGCATCTAGTTCTTATAAGACAAAGTTATGGAAATGTCATTGAGTTTGTTTGGATAGGAGATTATTTTGAAATATTTATTTGAGATCATTACTATAGTATTTTTTATGATATGATTTATGTGAAATAAAAGGGCAATTGAAAATTGTGTATATGATGCAATAAAACAAAATTTGAATTTTTTTTTAAAATCTTGTAATCCAAACACACCCATTGCAATTGGTTAATTGTAGTAGAATAAAAAATGAACATATTAATGGGCTGAATATACAAGTAAGGAAATTGTAAATGATATTGTTTGGAATTAAAATTATAGTGGAACCTTTTTGAATTTTTGACGGTGTCATATTTTGTGACCGTGAATCAAAAATTTTTGGTACTGGCCAGATTAACAAGTTAAGTAGTTTGAATGGAAACAGATTAACAAGTTAAGTTATTTATTACATCCCACTTACTAAATAATGTTTTGTCTTTGTATTAAAACATCTTTTATATTGTCTGTGCTGTGTCACTTGATTCGTCTCAGTGTAACCCCAAGACGCGGCAGAAGGGGCACAACGAAGGGAGTACGAAGGCCACTCTCTCACTCGTGCCTCTAACCTTGTCCCCAAAATCAGGCGACGTACTGTGACTATCCTGTGTTGCAAAGCCAATTGTTTTTTTCAACTGTCTGCAATTAAGGTTCGTACTGTCTTTGTTGTGTCGTCGGTAATTAGGATCCATAAATATTTTTGCCGAAATGTTGGCCCTTTTTAAATTTTACAAAATTTAAAAAAGGGGTGGTTGTCGGATCCTTTGATTTTTGGGTGCAATGAACTTTAAATGCTTATTTACATCATTAATGTTTTAAATCCCCCATTGTTCAATTTCAAATGAATCTTTTCCACCACCAAGATTTCATCGGATAGCTATACTATTTCCATTTTGTGTTATGTATATAATCTTGTGATTGATGGTTCAGATTTTACGATATCTTCCGCTAGGAAATTACCTAATCGATTGCTACAAATTGACTATCCCAATTATTCTCATCACACCGTAATCGCTCTCCCAAATTCCTCCATTTTCCATTTCTATAAATTTCTTAAACCTAGTTGAGATTCTATTTTGAGTTGAGATTACTCCTAACAAAAAAAGAGAAATTCTTTCGCCCTTTTGAATCTCATATCCACCGAAATCACTTTCCCTAACCCAGTCAGAAACGGTAGTGAGAAAATTGGACATCTCTCTTCCGAAGAGAGACTCCAGACTGCAGCATTAGGAGCAAGATCACCATTTGGAGTAAGCTTTTTCTTCTTTTTTTTTTTTCCAGTTTGTTATTCAGTTATGCATCTCTTTATATAAGGTACTTTTTCTTGAGTTATCTCTAGTCTTTTCTTGGAGCAGTTCTTTTTTATTAGTTTTCCAACTTGGTAGGAAATTTCGTTTTGGAAAAAGATGAAATGGAAGATAAGTAATGGATTCCCTGCTTTATAACGCTAGCTGTTGAATGTTGACCATCTCTGCCTGCAAAAAATATAGTTCAACTATTCCCTTTTTTTCATCTGTTAATAATCAGCGTTTGGCTTATTTATTATGCTTTTGTTTTGGCTTTTTCTAGTGATTTGGGTTTTTGGAATATCCAGCTCTAATTTTCTGGGATCCACAAGTTCTGGAGAATGAATGAATCCACTAGCCTGCATAAATTTCTAGGCTAAAATTTGTTCCTGCATCAGCTACTTGGGATTTGGGCGGTGGTGGGGGGGGGGGGGGGAGAGGAGGGGGTAAGCTGGAAATGGTTGTCGATTTGCTTAAAGCTTCGACCACATTTCACATTCACAATGGTGATACTTGTTTTCTTCAATTATTCAGTTTATAATTTTTGAAACTGCAAAAAATGCACTCAATTTTGTTCAACTGTTGGTATAGAAATGCTCATTCTGGAATATGACAATTTTAAATGGATTTGTGATGCCTTTATAGTAATTGTTAGGGAATTATCTACAAAAAAGCGTAAAAAAAAAAGATTGAATCTTTATTAGTACTGTATCAAAAAGTTTTGATTGATATCTTTGTTTATTATATGCATTAACTTCCTGTGCAGCAAAAATAGGGAAAAAAAGTTGATCTTTACTTTGTCTTAATTGATATCATTGCACAGCATATTGCCATTAATTTCCCATGCAGCATTCAAAAAAAAAAAGATTGAATCTTTATTAGTACTGTATCAAAAAGTTTTGATTGATATCTTTGTTTATTATATGCATTAACTTCCTGTGCAGCAAAAATAGGGAAAAAAAGTTGATCTTTATTTTGTCTTAATTGATATCTTTGCACAGCATATTGCCATTAATTTCCCATGCAGTATTCAAAAAGCTTTGATTGTTGATTTCGAACTTATGCACATCAAATACGAACACAGCAATACAATTTTTATCTTTTAAATTTTAATAGTGGCACATTAATGTCTATAGTAGCTTCAGTTTTCAGTCATGGCAAAACTAATGCTATCCTTGTATTGACCAATTAATCCTTTTGAATTCATTTCTGATCAGCTATTGGAATTTGAAAATTTAGAATGTATTTGGAATGCATTTGTATTTACTGTTAACAGTGGCGACATACAATAAAGAAGTTCAATGTCCTGTAACTTTGAAGTTCTGGAACTGTGGCTATCAATATACCACTTTAAAAAGAGAGGAAAAAAGATATGGTTGAACAGTGTTTCATCCTTTTACGTGTATAGAGACGTACCTTGTTTACATAAAGGCCTTAACAATACTGTGCATCTTTTATAAACAGTTTGCAATTGGAGGCTTGTTCAACTGAGACATAGTTATGCTAGTTTTAATTCTCCCCCAGTTATCCTTTTTCCTGCTTATTTCCCTTCTTTAAGTGTCTTTTAGTTTTACTGAGTGTTAACGAATATTTGCAATAGGGCATCGACTTCAGTGTTTTGTAGTCTAGATGGGCAAGGGGGTTGATCATATGCCCAAGAGGTACAACCTTCGTCCTCGTCCTACTCGCAAGAAAGTGGAATGTAATGTATCTCATTGCATCCCAGAATCTAAGAAGCATACCTTATATCCTCATGCTAATGATCAGAAGATACGGCGGAGGCCTTCTATACCTTATCTTTCGCCAGAAATTATCTTCAATATTCTTGTCTACCTTCCTGCTGACATACTTTACAATGTGATGAGATATGTCTGTCGAGAGTGGTACAACATCATCTCTAGTCCTACATTCATTGATGCACACCTCCTAAAGGTGGACAGGGGCATGCTTATCAAGCAAATTTATCCAGATTGCAATATACATTATGTCGAAATGGTGAAGCATGATCTTCCTGAGATCATTGAGGTAGACTCTTCTCGTTTGCCAAGATACGGTATAAGTAGTTGTAATGGTTTGGTCTTGATGGCTAAAAGTCAAGAGGAAAATCGTTATGTTGCAAATTTAGTTACAAAGGAAGTTGTAACCCTCCCTCCTCCTTTAGCTGCAGCCAAGGCAAATCCAAGTTTTTCGGGTATAGGATATACTTGTTCAAAGAAATATAAACTGGTTGAGTTCTACTTTAATCGTCAGGGGCCATTGGAAGGTGGGATACTGACTCTTGGTATTGATAGAGAATGGAGGTGCCTTTGCCGACGGAATGAAACTAGGGAAATTGACAAATTTAGTTTCTTTGACTTACTTTTGAAGAAGCCAATTGCTAGTGCAGAAGGAATTTTGCATTGGACACATTATAAGCTTCCTTTGGTTCTTAATTTAGATCTCGAAACTGAGATCTTCTACACACGTGCCACTCCAAAATGGTCCGAGATGAATAGGAGGACTTATATGGGAACTGGACGGTCACTTTGTTTCATGGATTACTTGGGAAAATTTTCATGGGAGCTCTGGTTGCTAAAAGATGCAGAAACTGGAGAATGGGCTAAGCTGGCCATTATTGATCTAGGACCTCAGGAGCAAATGCTTCGGTGCACTTTGTGTCCGACAGGATTTCAAATTGTGCCTGTTGGTTTCCTGAAAGATGGGGAGATTGCAGTCCTCTATGTTGCACACGAAGATGGGATACCGCAGGAAAGGTATTGCCGTCATAAGACACATCCATCAAGAAACTGCATTACGTATAATGTGAAGACAAGAGTGATCAACTCATTTCACTTGGATAAGGGTAGTACTTTTGATATGAATGAGAGTTGGAGGTATACTCCGCATGTCAAGAGCTTGGTTTCTCTCAAAATTTTCAGCTAATTAGTTGCTTCTTTTTCTGTTCCAAAAAAAAAAAATATCGGTGTGAGATGGAAGAAGAGGGAAGGGAGACTGGTTGGAACTAGAATAGCATCATTGTTGTGAGATGTCTTTCTTTCCCCATTAATTTATCAATGCCATGATTATGAAGGATTGGATTAACTTAGTCATAATTTATGGTTTCATTCTTGCATTATCTTGTGAGCATAGGAGTATTTGATATTTTCTGTTGGTATCTATAACTTTCTATTTCTTAACAAATTAGTTGCTACGTTTGGAAAATTTTTGCTTACAGCTGCAAAAGTTTTGTTTTTCAATGCCATTGCACTCTTTTATTGGCTATAAAAAATCTCTCTTTGTTGGGTAGCTCGCTTTTCCATGATGATCGTAGCTAGTTTGACACATGTACTATTCAGGTCACCCAGCCATTGGATGTTCTCTAGAGAATCTTTTCAAGGCAATCATTCACAGGCTATAGGTCCATAATTGATAAGCTTTTCTTACTAGTTAAGTCCTAAGAATATGATTTATAATTTTTGGGAATAATAATAGAAGTACAAAAATCTGAACTGCAGAAGAAATCAATCTGAAAAATCACATACCCATTCCACGATTTGTGGCACCAACAAATGTAATGGAAATGGTATAATTTGCATTCTGTGAGTTCTTCGTCTTCTGCTTGAACTGGAAAGCTTTTTATTCATGGGAGGGGACTATCATTCTTATGTTCGAGGTTGCTGCAAATTTCGCTTATAATGTTGGAAGATCGCAAAATGGATTCCTATCGTTTCAAACCCAATATTTGGCAACAATTTATAGGTTTTCTGCGTGAGAGATCAGAGACATAGTGTTGAAAGAAGAAACTTCAAAGAAATTGGCATAGTTGACTAATTGATTCTAATAATACGAGAAGTAATTCTTAAGTTTCTTTGTTTGCTTTTAATCAGCAAGCAAAAAATTTTTGCTCGAGAAAATGTAATGCAAATAACATTGAATGACATTAGCCTAAACTTTGGATATATGTAATCTCAGATAAAAAGTTCCAAGAATTAAAGTGTGGATTCTTCAATTGCTGCTTGCCCCCTCTGCTTTAGCTTCAGCTTCTGGTTCATCGCTAGGTTCCACTACCTCAAGCTTCTGGTTCATTGCTAAATGGGTGTCCACTGTGAAGTGAAAAACATTTACTTTAGCATTTAAAAAAACTCTTAATAGAGCAAAAAAGCATGGGACAAAAAGTGATACTAATGGCATATTTTACAAAAGGAAGATGATTCTGTCATTTTAGACACAGCTTTACAGAGTTGCAATGGAATGAGAAGGGAATTCGTTAGCAAAGAATGAAAAATCTCCAACTGATCAAGACGATACAAAAGTATTTGACTCATATAAATTTAGCAAAGATCTTTAAACGCCAAGAGTTTCTAGATAGCACTATCTATTCTACACCTATGCCTGGAGCTTAACTGCCTATGTAGGGGCTAAAGTCTTAGGGAATTGATCCATTTCCAACACAAAGCTTTTGAATGCCAAAGAAGATCACAGAATAGTCAGTACACGATTCCATGACACTGGTCAATTATTTTCATGGTAGTATCATCTAACTACTGCAGAATATGGTAAGGCTGATGACATCCAAGTATCAGACTCGGGCTGTTCTCTGACCTAACAATAAACTTTCCAATCCACAACTACGCAGACGCAAACGTATTAGGTTAAGCAAGAAGAGTTCTGTCAGGACTTTAAACATGACTCTTTGTAATATTTTACACTCGATAGATCCTATCTGTTCCAAAAGCCACTGAAATTGTCCGCAACCCCTTTTATATCAGAAGCAAAATGAAACAAATAAATGAGAAGCAAATAGGAATAGGCTTAAGACCTTGCCATTTAAGCTGCCTAAGATCAATAACTTACCATTTATCTCTGAATAAGTGAAATCAGAAATGAATACATCAAGAACCAATCAGGGTCAATACTCAGCAAAGTTCTGTTATGAGTTAGTTTTGGAATTATTGGCACACTTCTTTTCCATATTCAGATAGACAAAAGGCATCGCTTGAAATTACCGTTACTTGTGAATTTTAGGAAACATGGCACCCTATAAGAGAAGGATTCATCTTTACATGTTACAGGTTCGAAAGCAGAATGAGGTAAAGGCAATGGGACTCTCTGCATCAATGCCTACAGCTTAGACAAATGGGAAAAGAAGGGGTCAAAAGCATGAACTGATAACGGGGATAGGAATGGCGAGAATCAAGAAATCGTCGTAAGACAATAACATCATACTGTCAGAATTTTTAGCACGAGTATCAATCAAAGGAATTTTCCTGCAATAACAAAGTTTTACAACAATGACATATTTCACTACTATTTTGGCAATCTTCATATTCTCATTTTCTCAAAAATATTAGCATGAAATATATGAAGAAAAACTGACTTCGACTTTTCAACTCATTTAGAAAGCTGCAACAATGCTTCTTTAGCCCACAAATCTATTTAGCATAAACTTTTTTCCAAGCTCAAAACTTAGCTATTTAACATTTACTATCTTTGTATTAGACCCATAAACTCCAACACTAGAAAGTAGAAAATAGGTAAAACAGGGAAAGAGAGTAAAAGAAAAGCAACAGAATTCCTAAATCCTAACAGCAAAATAGAAATGGAAAACAGAATTAATTAAGATGTGAATAGACAAAACTTTTTATTTTTATTGTAGAGCACCTTTTCCGTTTTCAACGTAACTAGACAATTTAGTAACAACAATGTAGAAAAAGTAAACAATGACATAAATGTACCTGATTTCTTTTTGAATTCTTTCCTGCTCTTTTTTAAGCCTACTGATTTCAAGCCTTAGGCTATTAATTTGTGCCAAAGTCCTGAAACAACGACTTTGAATTGTATTACCAGGTCTTTCTAACATTTTCATAAACAAAAATATTACCCTGCAATATATTCTTAAACAAAAATATTACCCTGCATTTGGGTTGTTCCTCAAGGTGACCACAATCATGCTATCATCTATTTTCATGCAGAAGGTGGTGGAAACAATGTCTTCAATTTCTTTGTCAAAATCAATACATTCTATCTGCCCCTGCTCAGCTCCGAAATTACTTTTAAGAGTACAAATAATGTTTTCCGCCAGTTTTGTAGAAGGCAAAGCATCAGCATCTGTAGGAATCTCTGTAAGGACATTGTAGTAAATCAGAGTTTCCAAAAGCTGACGACGTAAAGATGTATCTTCATTGTTCATAAGGATTTGACCCACAAGTGCCCTCAATTCCTTCTTTTTCTGGTCTAGAGTAATTAGCAGTCCAGATAAACTAAAACAGTTAAAACAATGCAAATCAGTCAAGCATTGAGAATTAATATAGAGTGAAGAAATAAGGCAACACGTGAATAAAAAATTGGGCTGATAAATAGCAACTTTGATTTGAAAAATGGTAAATTTTGTTATCATCATTATTTATTCACAACTAAACCCCAATCAGTTATGATAATTTCTTAAAAAAATTACTATGAACATAACAAGACATATCAGTCTAATAAAATAAGTTGTATGTACAATTATACAATCATTTAGTGTAACTTATACACCATAAACGCTAAAATATGGGGATAAATATCACTTATATTAAGAGAGGAAATTACCGTGTATTTGGACTTTGTGGATTTTCGCCAGAAGGACTTCCCATGTCCATGTTGGAGCAACCACCCGGAAAGTCATGTGACCTAGGCAATTCATTGATCAAATATGCTAAGGGCTGCAGTGATCTTAAGTGAGAGCAATCTTATCAATTTAATGTTCCTCAAAAGGTATCATATAATTTTATAACAATATTGGAGCAGAAGTACATAGTGGCATAATATTTGCATTAATCCTGCCGCTTTCTTCAATATTACGAGCTATACCTATGTCTTTCTACTTTTGTTGCGGAGTAGTGTACTAGCAGTACATTCTCAAGATCTAAGCTCATTCTGGACAACCTTTTCTTGGTAGTTTTTTGGGTTCAGAAATTGCATTTCTGCATAGGTGTTACTAAGGGAATCAGGGGCAAATATTGAGGCAGTACAGAGCAAAATTCGTTTCTGTCAGATTTTGTGAGGTTTTTTGTGACAGATACACCAATTCACCTCATACCTACTCAGTTTTGATTCGGGTATGCCTTAATAGAAGACTAGTGAATGATAATTTTGTATAATAACGAGACGTATAAAAGAATAGTAAAACTTACATTGACGTCCTCATATCCACACCCAGGGGTGATGTACTGCTATGCCCTTGTCTACTAGTCTCGTCAGTATCTTTCCCCACCTCTTGCATTGTTTGATCTCGTTCAATATCTCTCCCCACCTCTTGCATTGTGTGAACTCGTACATCTAAGTGGTTCTTTTTCTTACTTGGCCTAGTATTTGTTGGCCCTTTTAATGCAGCAATAACTTGTGGATCAAGTTTACTTCTGTTGGAAACATGGACTTATAAATAATATATGCTTAATAATCAATCACCCTTTAATAACTTTGCCTCATCCACACTATTATAGAGAATAACTTACTTTATGTTTCTCAATTGGACACTCCTACCCCCCTCCACATCACCAGAGGCGCTGCCTCCTATGGGTTGGAATCCCTCAACTGGTGACTCTACCTCCCTATCATGAGAGCTTTCTAAATCCATGGTGTCTCTTGTAGGCTCCAAACCCTCAACCTGTGATTGTCGATGAGAGTTTTCAGGACCTATTGTGCCTCCTGTAGGCTCGAAACCCTCAACTTGTTCCTGTTGATGATTGCTTTCTTGACCTGTGGAGCCTCCTATAGGCTCCAAACCCCCAAATTGTGACTGTTGTGGCTCCATCATCTCCATATTATGAGAGCTCTGAGGAATTGTGCCGCCACCAATATGCTCGAATCTCTCATCCATGCTGCCTCCCATAGTCTCATTTGCCCTACAAACAATGTGGCAGAATAGTTTGAAGAAAGAAATCTTAACATTTCAAGAAATGCTGATTCTTTAACCCATTTAGCTTCTACAAAAAGTTATTTAGTGTGGAATTGATGTCAACATGACTAATTAATTATCTTACCCAGTTGGACTTCGAGCGATAGCATTATTCTCTGCCTCATGAACACTATTCTCCGCGTCATCTGCACCTCTTTCTTCCCTAGACACCGGTATCCTATAAAATAATATTGATCAAATTTAAAGAAATGCAAATATAGTTCGGAGAATTTCCAACAACGCCCCAAACTTAATGAATTGTGTTATTCGTTTGAGTTGAGTTATATATACAACTCAAATATTACCTACGTTGCCTAGAACTTCTTGTCCTCCCTCGCAATGTAGCCAAGACTGTTGGATCAGTATAACTACTGTAGAAAACATGAAAGTAAATCATGAGTGCTAAAGAGATAAAAGTTCTCTACACAGAAAGTGAGTCAATTTGCATTGTTACTTACTTTTCCTGCCTACAAGGTCGAAAAGTAATTTCTTTTATCACTAGATTCCCAGAATCAACTCCTGGATATTAAAACTGAGTACGTAAATACAAGTCACAAAGTCCCCAAAGGAGAAAAAAGAAAAAAGAAAGAAAAACATCAACATCCAAATTATTCTAACCTAGGCGAGTCTTCTGCCCCAGCGCTTTAAGGAGTGAGTTGGCAAAATCTACTACTAGATCTTTGGTATTCTGATCACCATATCCATCATACTTTGCATTGACTGGTTCCAACTTTTTTCTGTAATACTCCTTTTGGCTCTCAGTTAATGTTACCTCATGCTCGGGGCGCTCTTCGGCAGGTGGTAATTGCATACGCTTGCGTTTCTGGCATTCTTCTCCCACATTGCCACCTTGTTGCTGTTCTTGCGCTTGCTGCTGTTCTTGCAGAGTGGTATCTTGGCGGTCTTCCATTTATAACTGCAACTTAACCACTGAAAAATTAGGACAAACGCACATTGAAAAGAGAAGATATGTGATGCTAAAGGAGTAGAAATCCCAAATCCAATTCCAGAAGAACAAGGAACTAGAGAATGTTCTTGGAAGAACAAGGATCACGAAATTAGAGAGAGAGGAAGAAGCTAGATGATCTCTCCTATTTTTTTCCTTCTTTTTATTTGCTTTAGGGCAAAAAACTGCCTAACTAGCCATCAACAATAACACAAGTAACTAACTTCCAGATCAGCATTAACAAACTAACTGTCAAGATTCCCTTGTACTGATTACAATCAAGAATCGCTAACTCCGATATCAAACGGTGCAAAAATAACAAAATAACTCCATAATGCATCATAATCCAAATTTATTTTATGCATTAATTATATAAAAAAAATATACATCACAATGTATGTCTACACGGTTTAGCACCTTGAATGTGATCATGCATGCATGCACGCATGCATGGCAAGCAGAAAACAATACAAGATAGAGAATTCCCTCTACAAGAATTGACTAATCTTAAAAATTACATGTCGTACGTATTCGTCATCATCAAAAAACTATTGCAGCTACTCTATGCAGCATTAGTAGTAGTAGTATGCATCAGTTGCAATAAAGGAATAATACAACGCATATAATACATCAGAAAGAAAAAATAATACAACGCATATAAGACATCAGTTGCATCAGTTGCAATAATACAACGCATGTAACTAGTGGCAATAAAGGAAAAAAAGAAAGAAAGAAAGAAACAACAAGAATTAAGATGTATGCAAAAATTACCTCGTTAAAAGGTTTGATCCCAAGATGTGAAGTAACTACAACTTGTTTGAGATTTTAGAATTTCTAGGGTGGACAAAGAAAAACATGTCCTCCTATTTATAATGACCTGATAATTGGGTTTTAAGAACTTCCAATTTCTGCTTTTGGATGTTGGACAAAGTTTCGTGCATGTCCAACCTTATGGAAGCTTTCTATATATTTCCTTTGATGTTTTTCATTTTAGGAAACCACTCTAATCCTTTTCAATTCATGAAAACGAAGAATTAATAAATCTGAAGTAATATAGAATTGTAAGCGTGTAATGCAACTAGAAAATGAATTTTGGTTTATATCCTTGTGACTTTAGTTTAATGCTGGAAAATATGTTACTCAAAACATATATGGAACTTTGATTTGAATCTATCAAACTCTATTAACTTTTGTTTGGATTTGTTCAAAGTGGAAATGAAGAGAAATAGAATATAGAGTTACATTGGTTCAAAATTTTTTAGGTTTTAATTTTCTCCTATGGCCGTCAAAGCTCAAGCAGTACAAGCAACCCAGCCAGAAGGGCTGTATTTCTGGCTGATCGCTTCTGATTTAAGGAAGATCAGGTGCCCAGTCTTGGCTTCAGCTGTCAAGCGGAGTAGTATATGCATGACGAGTTAAAAGTGCAATCTCTTGGTTTTCTTCTAGGTTTATTTGACGTAGGTGATTTGAGTACCATGCGTGATGAATTCTTAAAGTGCTGCTTTAGGTGAAATCTACAACTAGAAGGATAGAAGGAATCTGTGTATTTTCTGAAGAAACTTACAGTGCTTGACCTTTAGCATCTACTTTGTCACGAATATTTGCATCCGTTTTGCTTGATGGAGACTTATTATCATGTCATTATGGGTCATTTGTGGGTTAATTATAATTGCCACGACAATTGAACCTGTAATCTTTGGCCCAATCGTTTTCTCACGTTAAGGAACTGAAACCTTCATTTACAATATATCAGGGTGGTCCCAGTTGATCGTTTGGCGGCACCTGGTCTTACTGCCCAAACAAATTTTATTGTTTCATCTTTACCAGCACGATCTAATCAGGCAGAGATAAAAGGTTTATTCCCGTCGAGAACCACCCAGCATCTCTCTCTGCCCAGACGAATAGGCAAGAACACACAAAAACATGCAGGGGAGAAAAAAAAACGCAGAAATAAAAAGTGCACTTAAAAACATATTTTTATTTTTTCTGAAAAAAAGCCCGATAATAAATATCCAAGGCATTCACAACTAGCCTATCAGTTAACACCTCAAGACAAAAAACACTTGTACTGTAGAGTATAGTCAGACGCCTTTTTCCACTCCTTCAGCAGGCTCCTTGGCGTCGGTAAGATCGATCCCCTCAACCATTTCGGTTACATCTTCAGCTGCATCATCCTTCACCTTGCCACTGGGTCCATTTGCCAAATTTGTCTCCTCCTCGTTATGATTCAATATCTGCCATATTCTAATAGTCCCATCTTCAGAACCAGAAGCATAAGATTCACCCCCTGGAGAGAACCGGACACAGTGCACAGGACCATGATGACCCTTATTGCAGGCTATAACAACACAAGATACAGTTAGAATTAGGGTTCGATGTAACCAGCAGAAGTACAAAACCAGGTTTATTCTTTCCAAAGATCAATAGTACGATGTCTGAATTTAGAAACTTTTATTGCAGAATTTTATTATCACTTGCAAACTCCAATACTAGTAACAAAATTAGTAGCAATTGAAGATGACGTTAGAACTTAGCTGTAATCCTATTATAGTAGTACTTCAAAAACGGCAACAGAAAAAGCATTTAAGTTTTTCAGGTTTCGAACGCTCTAGATACACCATGTTGTTGTCACTAAAACGGCATCAAACATTAATTTCTTATCCTAATCGCTGCTTGTCCTAATACTTACTAATTCCATCCCCCTTAAAGCACTCGGGTACCAAAATGAAACAATGACATGAGAACACAAACGGACCATAAAACTTGAAAGAACAACTTCCACACTATACAACGAAAGAAGCATAGCAGTAGGAGACCAAATGGTGTGTCTGAAACAGACAGATTTATTCGACTGCCTACCAATCACATTTAAGACATTATCTTTTGGCGTAGTCCCCACAAACCAAGAGAACTCCATATTAGATGAAAATACAAAGAAAGAGAAAGGTCAAATAAAAGGGACCCCACCCACAAAGAATGAGGCATCGGATTCGACCCAACAACTTCTATCATCCTCTACTAAGACGGATGCAGCAAGCACTTTACAGGGTCAAAGATTCATACCAATTTCTGCACCAGTGTGAAAATCAAAGACATGAACCCACATGTCTTCACCTCCAGCAACAAACTTATTCCCAAATCTGGGTTCCAAGGAAGCTGATTCCATATTGCAAGGCATGTCATAACTCCTCACCAATCCAAAGCTGGTCAACAAATAAACATATCATCGGCCATACCAAATCAAAAGATAACAGAAGCCATGATTGACACATTTGCTTCAGAATACAAACTAGTAAGCTAACGTACTGATTTGCATCCCAAAACTTAACAGTGGAACCATCGACTGTTGTAATATAGTGGCCATCATGACTCACTTCAGTACTAGTTACAGCTGACTTGGTCTCAAGCGTTCTGACAATTTTTCCACTTCTGACATCCCATAACCTACAGCACAATTGTTATATAAAATGATAAAACTAAAGAACTTGCACAATAAGACAAAAACTTCAACGATGACAGTTGAAACTCTTAGAAAAGGGATCAAGAATAACACCCAACTTCAGACAGTGAAAATTCAAGTGACTAAAATGTGCAGATGGTGTTTCCAGCACATAATTAGAATCCAATTCGAAATCTATTAAAAAAACAAAGAAGGCAAGCAAACCACAGCCAAAAGGTAAAAGAAAAAGGTACCCTAAAAAAGGCTTCTTCAATTCTTCTCTTTTCTGTGTGCAACGGGGAGAGGGGGGATTGTGAAAAATTTTACTATTTCATCTCACCTGGCAAACTTTGCCAGGAAAGTTTATATCAAAAAAAAGGTAAGGTAACAGCTTGAAGAATCTTTCACCAGAATTAGGTACGTGTTAGAATTATCTCACTACATATGTTCTATCAAACAATAATACTGGCCAATTTGGTTCCAAAATGTTTGTCCATCTAGGTTCTCATGCAAAGTTTAAATAAAGTAGGGCAAGAATTGTAGTTAACTGCAACAAACACCTAAGAACCTGAGGTGGAGTACATCTATTATTTTTGATCCACATACCTCACACCACCGATATCCGTGCATGAACTTAATATACATTGGTCGCTGTGAAGCCATGCAAGAGTTCTAACTGAACCAGGAGAATCATGAACTTCCCTTGGTGGTGCATCTGGTCGGTTTAAGTCATATATTCGAAGAATCTTTTCAAAACCACCAGTGAGTAGAAGGTGTGCATCCTGCAGGAGCATCAAAAGTCAATTTTGTCAATGTCTTAAAAATCTTACAGGGTATACTGAACTAAAATATTATTGCACTTGCTTATTTGCATAATGAATAAGACATGCACTAAGGGCTTGACATTTCTAAGGATAAGCAAGAAAAGATTACCAATTGTTCATACTCAAGGAAGGGAAACACCCCTAACTTATACAAGCACCACAAGAAGTTCTATAAGCACAAACCTGGAAGGTAGGTCCTCAAAAGGCTTCATGAGCAAAAGGATCAAAAGATATCAAATTATAGCAAATACTGATAAAAAAAACATGTATGTTAACTAGGCCACCTTTAAGGTTCTATGAACTTCTTTAACATGACATGCTTAGACTATTTGAAGCTTTCCACGTCATCAAGTCTGTCTTCTAGTTGAACTTTATGCTAGAAAAATGAAGCTTTTAACAAACTACAACATATCCAAAAATAGTTGCAATATTTAGCACTTGAAGATACACCAACCAAGAAAGTGTGTGCTTTAAGGAAAATAATATATCAACTAAAAAGTCACAAGCCCCACAATCCAACAATTAAAGAGAAAAACATTCTCAAAAGCTCCAAATGCTACAGTCCAACTAGAAACATGAATGATACTTAAGAAACTCTTAACAGGTATAAAAACTACACATAATCATTTACTTAGGGCAGAAGGGTGACCTAAAACTACCTCCCTACTCAAGTTAATGGAAAATGCATAGGGACAACAGCAATTCAAATTTTCACAAGAAAAAACATTACAGCAATAGGGAAGGCAAACCCAAACAAGCAGCTAGTATACAGCAAAAAAAGAATTGCTCAGAATGATAGTCAGCTCAATTTAAAGTTCTTGAAACGTAATTGCCTGAAGACGTCAACTAACAACCAGTCACCTCTGAAAAGGAGCATGCCCGAACTATGTGTTTGTGCTCAAATGAATGCAATTCATCCCCACTTAATGCATCCCATAGTTTCCTGTAAAAAACAGTCAGCATTTATGAACAGAAAATGTACGCTGCCAACCCTACAGCTCTCAACCACAATTCTAGAATATAAGGCATCACATAAGCATGTTGGACGCTGACGATTTTGTTCTGCTGTCAAAAAGGCTTTTATACAAATAATTATTCAATTGAAACTATTTGAGTCAGGAAAAGGATTTAATCCTAATTTCAGAGAAAAAAAAAAGCAATCATTACCTTATGAGAGCACATCAGATAAGATACTTGTGTCCCAGAAATCAAAGACAAACAGAAACAGCTACTTACGCACTGAAATCAGCAGATGCAGATGCAGCACGTAGAGCAGGTTTATCCAAACAACAACTCCAAACTGCACCTTTATGCCCTTGAAAGGTTCCAATCCAATCACCAGTCTCTCCATTTCTCAACATTGGATTGGAATCTGACACGAAAATAAACTGGTAATTAACCACAGTCGATTCTCTTATACTCAATAACCTTTTAACTGAATACAATAACAACCATCTCTTCACAATATTGCTTTATACTTTCAGATAACAGGTTTCATAACAAAACCTTGCCATCCCTACTTCTAGATTATTTTTTTACTTTTTTGAAAAGGAGCTCTATACTGTACCATCAAAATCAAAATCAACATTGATTTTCATGAAAACCTAACAGTAGTTTTTGGTCAAGTGTCAAGTATTCAAATGTCAAATGACCAGGATAAATGTTTCTTGGTATACTACCAGGAACACGATAAAAAAATACTAAGATAAATCTTCACAAGTAAATCTTGGAAGCACTTGGTAAGTATCCTGGCAAGTCACTTAATCATACCTGACCTAAAAAATGTCATTTCATTTTACTCGTCACAATCCCATAGCAAGTTAAGAGGCCAAAATGCCACACCTTATTATCGCAGCTCAGTGAATCACACTTGCTTACGATATATATACTGCCCAATATGTAATAGAAAGACACCTCCCCAACAAGTGAAAAAAAGTAATCAGACATCAAGAAAATTGAATGCGAGTAAGTATTTGTGGTCTGGAGATTACAAAAAGGAGCTTACGCAGTCATTTAAATGTTACTTACACTCATGATAGCAACAGACTGGCTGTATATTTCATGGCTAGAAACAGTAGCTAGTTTCAAGTATGAATTGGTACAAATGACTGTGATATCATGGACCAAAAGGTTTAAATTAAAAAAATCTTAAAGGTAGTTATGATAATTAGAACAAGTCGTGTAGGTGCAACTGAAGACAAAGGACTTGATAAATAGACAAATAAAAAGAGATGGCCAAAAAGGTCCCTTCTGGAAAGATTACTGTAACTTTTTACAGGCCCAATTAGCTGCGATTTCAAATTGGAATGGTGAACTCCCTGCTACATCTGCCTATAAGCTGACTTTGACATGAATACTGAGCAAGTGAAAGACAAACTGGACCTGGTTATGAATATAACAGGACCTAACGATAAAGAGATCATAGCGATGGCAATTACTGCTAAAGCCCAACCTAAATCCCAACTCTACAAAATAAAGAAAACCAAAGAATTCAATTCACCAAAGATTCGAGCAAGGATATTGAGACTGAAGTACATATCCATTCAGAATGCCCAAAAGCCTAATGGTCGGACAAATTTGTTAGCTCAGGAAGCTCCAAATGAACAAGATTTGCTCAATTTACAAGAATGGGCAAGTGTGAATATGAAGGAAAGGCTAGAGATTAGGTCGGTGCTATCCGTTTCCTTTCATTTACTTCTGGTAGCAATTAACTGGGAATGCTTTTGAATACTCATTTGCGTAATTAGCTGGGAATGCTTTTGAATATTCATTTGCTTGGATAGTTGGAAGGAAAAGAACATAGAGGCCATCAAACGTCAAAGCAGTAAGCCATTCATTATAATTCTCCTAACCATTAACTAGCAGGGGAAACTAGATTGCTAAAGCGTACACACAAATATGATGAACTTGTAAAATTCGTATCAACAAACTAGATTGCTCAACTAAAACCGGGAACTAGTGTTCAAATTCATATGTCTAAATAATTCTGGAAAAAGGAATTACCCTTGCTCGCACTGATGAGGAAGAACCCATCTGGAGTAATTGGGCTGTAAAACAAATCCACAACCGGACGAGAATGACCATGGCAAACAAGGGGAGCAGCACCCTTTTTCTTATCCATTACTTAACCGATCCAGCGAAAAAGAAAAAAAAATGAAAGAAAATTATAACTTTTTTTCTGTAAAAGTGTATCTTTTTCAAATTCAAAAAAATCTAAAGTCCAAATTATTTAACCAGAAAATCACACAAATTCCCTGATCCCAAATCAATCACTTGTAATACCACCCTCTTTTTTCCCCACTCTTAATACAGTGACAATTGACCCCTAAAAAACCCACAATTGCCTCCGCAAATTAAACCCCCAAAAAAAAAAGTTTTTTCTACCTTTTAGATTTTGATTTTTTTATCATACACAGCAAAATCAGCTATACGTATACTGCCGTACATGATTCGTCAGTATAACAACGATTGGTGGCAAATTAAAACAGGAAGAAACCCTAATCAGAGGATAATTCAATTAAGTTGTGATTGGATTCACACCTCCTAATCAGATCAAGTTTTATTTGTGAAAGAAAAGGGAAAAAATAAAAAGAAAAAAAATACTCTAAAAATTCACACTACATAACTAGATGTAGGGCTGGGCGCAAAGAAGCTTGAGAGGCGAATGGTTGCCTTTTATACAGTCGAGAAATTCTCAGAGTGTTGCCTTTTTCCAAAAAATAAAAAATAAAAAATTGTGATTTTAAAAGAAGAACCTTAATTTATTATCAAATTATGGACTTACCCAGGAAAAGCCGTCTGGTTGGAATGGTAAAAGGAAAAATAACAATCATGAGTCGTACATATTAACTCGATATATTCAGGAAAGGTTGAAATTTTGACTCACTTGCAAGTCTCCAGTACTAATGTGTTGGGATAGTAAATTATTTGAGATAATTTTTAGAAAAAAATATTATAATATTTTTTTAACGTGTTGTATGTGAAATAAAAAAGTGATTAAAAAATATGTTAAT
The DNA here is from genome assembly GCA_023065735.1 of Coffea humblotiana. Lineage (NCBI taxonomy): Eukaryota > Viridiplantae > Streptophyta > Magnoliopsida > Gentianales > Rubiaceae > Coffea > Coffea humblotiana. Next base: position 2,828,733 of record CM041211.1, read on the forward strand.
AATGCAAACAAGTCAATATGTGTAAATAAAGTGGAAATAATGTGTAATTAGAGTTTTTGACTTGGGTTGTAAGATTTATTTACTATCATGTGTTTGGATAAAAGATTATTGAAAATATTATTTGAAATAAATACTATAACAATTTTTATAATACAATATACGTATGTTAAATAAAAGGTGATTGAAAAGATAAAATATTAAAATAAAATTAAAAATATGCTTATGATGCAAACAAATAATTTATTTTTTTGCAAATAATACCAATTCAAATATATCCAATATGCTATCAATACAATTCCCAAGACATAGGCCTACGTACCAGCGCTCTTAATATAATTCTTTTAATATAATATAATATAATTCTTTTAATATAAAATGATTAATACAATTCTTTTAATTAAAAATGTTGCTATGATTTTTTAAAACCTTTTTTGTTATTTACTAGTATCTATATGTGTACGCTCATAGATTTTGAAACTTACATTGAGTATGGTGGTGAAACATATACAAAACACTAGTAAGAATGAAAAATGACTAGTCTGACCAGAATTCGTGAATATTGCAAAATAAATTGTTAAATAAGTAAAAAAAAAAGGAGAAAGAAATAAACTTGCTAAGATTTAATCGGTAAAACTAGGGATAATATCGAGGTGAGCATATTTAAGCTTGAACTTGAAATTTGGTAACATACTCATGAGTATTCCAAGCAAAACTTGGTCTTGAAAAAATTTCAATTTTTATTGAGTTTAGGGACGGGAGCTCGATAGAGGTTTGAGAGCTTGAGGACTTGCGGCAAATGACTTAATCACCCCTGAACATAGAATAGCTACACTGGTTATAGTCATAAACATTGTAACAAATAAAACTGAAATAATAATTTATAAACTGTTGTGAAATTAATAAAATAAATTATCAAAAGTATGGATTGGAATAATAGAGTGAGAGGCGGAGAAAGAGAAAAGAACTATAGTATTATTCTGATCAAAGAACTTACAAATTCCAAGGTTGTAAGGTTTTCAAGATTACAAAAGAAATAGGATTCACCTCTATATATAGGTAATCCAAGATCAAGAGTACATGAACCCTATTAAATACTAATACATGAATATAGGGAGAATACAATGATCTATCTTCTAGAGAATACAAACGGATATTCACATCTTGTAGTCCTTCTTGAGAATATCAACGGATATCCACATCTTGAGAATATCAACGGACATCCACATCTTATCATTATTTCATAACACTCCCTCTTGAATGTCTATTACACAAAGAATATGTCTCGTTAAAACCTTACTAGGGAAAAATCCAGTGGGACAAAAATCCCAGTGAAGGAAAAAGAGTACACTATTCTTGTGTAATAAATTCTCATCCTGATGCAAACGTTATATGAGATCTTTTAACCGACACATTCCAATATTCTGCACCAATTTTTGAAATGTAGCAGTCGGCAATGTCTTGGTAAACAAATCTGCTAAATTATTATCCGATCGGATTTGTAGCACATCAATCTCACCATTCTTCTGCAAGTCATGAGTAAAGAAGAATTTCGGTGAAATATGTTTCGTCCTATCTCCTTTAATATATCCTCCCTTTAGTTGAGCTATACAAGCTGTATTATCTTCATATAAAATTGTTAGAGAATTTTCCTTTTCGGAGGATAATCCATAACTCTTCCGGATGTAGTGGGTCATTGATATTAACCAAACGCATTCTCGACTGGCTTCATGAATGACTATAATTTCAGCATGATTTGATGAAGTGGTAGTTAAGGATTGTTTCGTAAAACGCCAAGAGATGGTTGTACCACCACAAGTAAAGAGATAGCCAGTCTGAAATCGTGTTTTATGTGGGTCAGATAAATACCCAACATCAGCATATCTAAGCAACTCAGGTTTAGATTTATTTGAATAAAACAAACTAAGATCAATAGTTCCTTGGAGATAGCGAAAAATGTGTTTAATACCATTCCAATGTCGTTTTGTAGGCGAGGAACTAAATCTTGCTAATAAATTCACAGCAAATGATATTCTGGTCTTGTACAATTAGCAAGGTACATAAGTGCATCAATTACACTAAGATATGGTACTTCAGGACCAAATATCTCTTCATGTTCCTCTGTAGACCTAAAGGGATTCTTATTAGGATCTAATGATCTAACGACCATTGGGGTACTTAATGTATGTGCTTTATCCATACGGAACCGCTTTAATACCTTTTGGGTATAAGCAGTTTGTTGAATAAAAATTCCACCTTCTAAATGCTCAATTTGTAAATCAAGGCAGAATTTTGTCTTATCAAAATCTTTGATCTCAAATTCTTTCTTCAAAATATTCGACAGCCTTTTGGATCTCTTCAGGAGTTCCAATCAAATTGAGATCATCAACATATATGGCAATAATCACAAAATTTGACCAATTTTTCTTGATAAAAACACATGGACATATTGGGTCATTGGTATAACCTTCTTTAGATAAACATTCATTAAGGCGGTTATACCACATACGTCCAGATTGTTTGAGCCCATACAAAGATTTTGTATTCTAATAGAATACATATCTTTAGAATTTGATTTACATGCTTCAGGCATGTTGATTCCTTCAGGGATTCTCATGTAAATATCATTTTCAAGATTTTCATACAAATAAGCAGTGACAACGTCCATCAAACGCATATCCAGTTTTTCATGCATTGCAATACTCACAAGATATCTAAATGTGATCGTATCCACTACAGGTGAATACGTTTCATCATAATCAAATTCAGGTTTTTGTGAAAAACCTTGGACTACAAGTCTTGCTTTATATCTCACAATTTCATTCTTTTCATTCCTTTTCCTCACAAAAACTCATTTATATCCAACTGGCTTTACACCTTCAGGTATTTGGACTACAGGTCCAAAAATATTTCTTTTAGCAAATGAATATAATTCAGATTGTATCGCATCTTTCCATTTTGGCCAATCATTTCTATGCCGACATTCATCAACCGATTTAGACTCATGATCCTCGTCATCTATCATAACATCAAGTGCTACATTATATGCAAAAGTACTATCAACAGTTATTTCTCTTCGGTTCCAACTTTTCCTTGTAGTGACAAAGTTTATTGAATTTTCTATAATTTCATTCTCTTCAAGAGTTGGCTGTTCGGGAGTTGGTTCTTCAGGAGCGACCTCTTTAGGAGGTTGAATTTTGTCACAAATTATTGATTCATTTGATTCTTTTTTCTTTCGATGATTTTTATCTTTGGAACCAAGAGATCTCCCACGCTTCAGACGTGCTTTAAATTCATTAGCACTCGTAATTTGTCCTTCAGAAACATTTATTTTAATCGGAGCATTTTCAGCAGGAATATGTGATTTGGTGACTCTTCTGGAGTCACTAAATGCATCCGATAATTGATTTGCAATATTTTACAAATGTATGATCTTTTGAACTTCTAGTTCACTTTCTTTTGTACGAGAATCTAGGAAATCCAATGAAATTTTTTAAATAAATTTCTTTTTCGGGATTTCCTTTTTCGGTTGATCCGTTCTTCCCCCTAATGTCGGGAAATGGGATTCATCAAAATGACAATTTGTAAATCTTGCAGTAAATAGATCACTTGTCAATGGTTCAATATATGTAATTATAAAAGGTGATTCATACCCGACATATATTTTCAATCGTCTTTGGGAACCCAATTTACGACGTTGGGGCGGTGCAATAGGAACATAAACCGCACACCCAAAAATTCGTAAATGAGAAATATTGGGTTCAAAACCAAAAATCAATTGTAGAGGGGAATAATTATGATAATTGGTCGGCCTGATTCTCACAAGTGTTGCCGCATGTAATATAGCATGTTCCCAAGCAGATATAGGGAGTTTAGATCTCATCAACAATAGTCTAACAATTAATTGTAGCCTTTTAATAAATGATTCGGCTAGACCATTCTGTGTGTGAACATAGGTTACAGGATGTTCAACAGTTATCCCAATGGACATGCAATACTCGTCAAAAGCATGTGACGAATATTCACCAGCATTATCTAGACGAATTTTTTTAATAGGATAATCAGCAAACTGTGCTCGTAATTTAATTATCTGAGTAAGCAAATGTGCAAAAACTACGTTGCGAGTAGATAACAAACATACATGTGACCATCTAGTTGATGCATCAATTAGCACCATAAAATATCGAAATGGTCCACATGGTGGATTACAGGTCCACATATATCACCATGAATTCGTTCTAGAAATGTGGGAGATTCAGTCCCAACTTTAACTGGTGATGGTCTAACAATTAATTTTCCTTGAGAACAAGCAACATATGAGAATTCATTTGATTTCAAGACCTTTTGATTTTTCAATGAGTGGTCATGTGAATTCTCAATTATTCGTCTCATCATAATGGACCCAGGATGTCCGAGACGATCATGCCAAATCATAAAATCATTGGGACGAGCAGACTTCTGGTCTGTTAGGTGATGACTTTCAATAGCACTTATTTGTGCATAATATAAGCCAAAAGAAAGAGAAGGCAATTTTTCTAATACACATTTCTCCCCAAAAATGGTATTTGTAATTAATAACAATTCACCATTTGTTTCATTCATTGTCTCGATGTGATATCAATTATCGCGGATATCTTTAAAACTCAATAAATTTCTCCGAAACTTGAAAGAGAGTAGTGCATTATTTACGACAATTATAGTTCCTTCAGGGAGAAATAGAGCTCTTCCGGAACTCTCAATTAATTTTGCACTACCACAGATGGTATTAATATTTGTCTCTCCCATTGTTAAACAAGAAAAATATTTCTTATTTTTCAATATGGTGTGCGTAAAAGCACTATCAACGAGACAAATGTCAACATCACCATTATTTGATCCCAAATATTTGGCATTCATTTCTTTTTCAGGAAGAAAATTTCAAACAAAAAAGAACATTAATAAAGATGCGAAAATAAACATTGAATGAAAAGAAAATTACATGAAATATATAAAGTATCATAAAAATATCTAAACAAACATGGGATATTTGTTGACATTTTCAGGATGTTCAAAAAAATCAGCTACGTCAAGGTGTGTCATATCAGTATCATCAGCATCATCATAATCATTTTTTTGATCAATGAAATTTGTTTCAACACCTTTATCCTTCTTTTCCAATGATGCTTGATAGAGGTCAACAAGATGATTAGCCGTACGACAGGTACGAGACCAGTAACCTTCCATACCACATCGGTAGCATTTTTCTTCATAAATTTTCTTTTCTCTATTTTTCGGATCATAGTTATTTTCTCTCTTTTGGAAAATATTTTGCTGCTTGTCTCGGTTATAATTTTCACGAGATACAAATTTACTACGATTACGTCCATAACCACGCCCACCTCTACGGCCACGTCCACGACATCGACAAAAATTTTGAAATTGAGTCACATTCGCTTCAAGGAATGGACTTGCACCAGTTGGTCGGGACTCGTGATTTTTCAGTAATAATTCATTGTTTTGTTCAGCCAACAGGAGACATGCAATAAGTTCAGAATACTTCTTAAATCCTTTCTCTCTATATTGCTGCTGCAGGAGCATATTAGAGACATGAAAAATAGAGAAAGTTTTCTGTAACATGTTTTCATTAGTGACTTTTTCGCCACACAATGATAGTTGAGAAGTAATTCTGAACATGGCTGAATTATATTCATTGACAGATTTGAAATCTTGTAGTCGTAAGTGAAACCAATCATATCGGGCTTTTAGAAGAACGACCAACTTCAGGTGGTCGAATCTTTCTTTCAAATCTTGCCAAAGGACAAAAGGAACTTTAACAGTAAGATACTTTACTTTTAATCCTTCATCTAAATGACGACGAAGGAAAATCATGGCCTTAGCCCGATCTTGGTTTGAGGCATCATTCTCTTCAACAATAGTATTTCCAAGACCCATAGCCTCAAGATGAATTTCAACATCTAATACCCATGATAAATAATTTTTCCCAGAAATATCAAGAGGTACGAACTCTTGTTTTGTGAGATTAGCCATAAGAATATGTAATGGATTCGTAGGAAAAAATTTTACCTTGATAAGTAGTCAAAAATTATTCAGGTAGAATCTTGACAGCGTCTCGTGTTTCACTTTTGTTTCGCACCTTTCCTTCGCTCAAAGTAGAGACTCGTACTGATAACGTGTTGTGAAACTAATAAAATAAATTACCAAAAGTAGGGATTGGAATAGTAGAGTGAGAGGTGGAGAAAGAGAGAAGAACTATAGTATTATTCTGATCAAAGAACTTCCAAATTCCAAGGTTGCAAGGTTTTCAAAATTACAAAAGAAATAGGATTCACCTCTATATATAGGTGATCCAAGATCAAGGGTACATGAACCCTATTAAATACTAATACATGAATATAGGGAGAATACAAGGATCTATCTTCTAGAGAATACAAATGGACATTCACATCTTGTAGTTCTTCTTGAGAATATCAACGGATATCCACATCTTGAAAATATCAACGGACATCCACATCTTATCATTATTCATAACATAAACAATAATATAATAATTATTAGTTTTGGATGGGAGTGTTTTTCAAAAACTAGTTTTTCAAATATAATAAAAATTTTTAAAAAGTACTTTAAAAGGTAATCTAAAAATTAGTTTAAATTTTTTTAAAATTTTAAAAAATATCTCAAAATATATTTTAGAAACTCTTCTACTTTTAAATATCCCAAAATATTTCAAAATATAATTAAAAAACTCTGCTACAGTAAAATTTTTTAAAAATACCCTAAAAAACAGCTAATCCAAACGGAGATTAGATATTTAATGAAAAAACTCGTTAGAGTTAGTTAAGCTTTCAAATCTCCAAATTCAGTACTTAAACTTGACTCAAAATCTCAATCGAACAACTTGAGCTCGACTTGAACTCTATCAACACTATGTTCAGGTCATGTTGCTCAATTAAATATCCCCCTAGGTGAACCCAAACAAATATCAAAGAAGTAGGGAAGAAAAACAAAACAAAGAGTAAAAAATAAAATGCAAAAAAATCTCAACATAATATCTCTTAATAGAGCAGCATATTGTCCAGATTTAAGTTATCAATAGTGAAGTGCGAATAAAGAGTAAACATTCCATGCTGAAAACCTAAAAAATGAAAAGAATAAAACATCAAATTAGTTCTATCTATAATAGAAAAAGAAATATATTAAGGGCACAGTTTTATTTAGTTAAAAATTAAATAAGTTATTTGTAAATTATATATTTTTAGTTTCCTCCTACAATTTCTGAGATTAAATTTATATATACTAGTGCTAGAGGCATAACCTATGAATGTGCAAATTGTGGATAAAGTTTTTTTCTTAATAAAAAGATAGGAGTTATTTATTTTTCTTATTTTTTGGCAACGAATGTAAAAGTTATTAGAATTTTGATTTGGAAAAAAAAAGAAGGAAGTTATTTGAAGTTTTTATGAAAGAAAGTTATTGAAAGTTAGAATAAAAAAGTTACTGAAAATTGCTGAAATTGAATTTAGTTTATTTGTGGTTATATGTATAAAATATAAATCCTTACTTATTTGAGGATAAAATTAGAATAACAAATAATGATAAAAGATTTTAATGGCAAACGCGATGCTCATGCTGCTTTATGGACCATATAGAAAGATACATATATGTACACACACAAACACTCAGGACAGAAGAAAGCATAACTTGACCAAGACGAAACCTATTCTGCAAATCCACTTTACCCAGGGGAGCTCATTACCGAAATCTTTCTAGAAATCGAAGAGCCTATTTTGTCATGGCGATGGTGGCTGTTGAGAATAATTGGCCGGCGGAGCGTGCCGATAACGCGACGAACCTTTACAATCAACAGCAAGGCGCTGGCGGAGGTAGAGGCGGGGGTGGAGAAGGGCTGCGGCAGTACTACCTGCAACATATCCATGATCTTCAGCTCCAACTCCGGCAACGTACACACAATCTTCAGCGTCTTGAAGCCCAGCGCAACGATCTTAATTCCCGAGGTCTCTAATTTATCTCCTATTTTCAGCTTACCCTGCCCTTCCCCTTCCGCTAATCAGGGGAAAAAAAATAGTTGAATTGATTTTTATTTAGCTCTATTTATTTGTTTTCTTAAGCTTTTCAGCTAGTCACTCTTATTTTGTTCTGTTTCTTTTCTTCCTTTTTCTTACTAATATCTAGTTAGTATTTAGCATGGGGGACGATAATTAATGGATCAAGTCTGGCATTTAAATTTTGGAATCAAGGAATGTGTGTGGAAATTAGGGAGGAAATCCAGGAATTGGCAGGATGATGTTTCAAATAGTGTCTTTACTGTTTATTGTTGGCCCCCTACTTGGAAATTGAAACTCGCGTTCGATATCAAGAAGTAATTTAGTGGACTTCCTTCAACTTCAGAATATACCAAAAAAAAATTAATGGATATGATGGTGGGGGATTGCATTTGGCCGATTAACGTTTGTTTGTTTTTTTTTTTTTTCCAACATAGGCACACAGAGAACATATTCGGATCAAGTGTTACAACATCTCATGGTTACATTAAGTTTGTCTTAATTTCGATGTGAGATTGAGACTGAGATGTGTTTGGTGTTATTTCTGTTGTCATTATTTACTTCTTTTGGTTGTGTACTGTTCTTTAACTGTTCCGTGACATGTGCTGTTATTGTTTCCTTCCAATGCAAACAGTGAGAATGCTGAAGGAAGAGCTACAGCTTCTACAGGAGCCGGGGTCTTATGTTGGTGAAGTTGTCAAAGTCATGGGAAAATCAAAGGTCTTAGTTAAGGTTGGTGATTTATATTCATTCCACGCTAATTAGGATTATCATCTGGTTAGTAGCCTTCAGTTTCTTCTCAAGCTAGTAAATTCTTAGGAAGTTTAGTCAATGATAAATAAGGGAATGAAACCATCAAAACTAGTCTTAGTCCTTATGTGTGCAGCTTTGATGAAATTTATATCATTTTGAACATTCGTATTGATCTACTTTCATCTCTGACTCTACAACTTTCATACTGTTTACTTATGGTAGCTTCCTGTCCAAGCTATCATACTTTTACCTTATGATAGCTTTCATTTTGCACTGTCATAGTTATTACAGCTTTGCACCTGTTTTTGAATTTTTATTTTGCTTCCGTTATCTTTATATGTTTATGAAATGTGCTGGGAATTTTTTTTTTCTTTTTTTGACATCCAGGTTCACCCTGAAGGGAAGTATATTGTTGACATTGACAAGAATATTGACATTACGAAGATTACTCCATCAACTCGAGTAGCATTGCGAAATGATAGCTATGTGCTTCACTTGATGCTGCCCAGCAAAGTTGATCCTCTTGTCAACCTAATGAAAGTTGAGAAAGTTCCAGACTCAACTTATGACATGATTGGTGGTCTTGACCAACAAATTAAAGAGATAAAAGAGGTACAGTTTTGGGCTTCGGTTTTTTGCTCGCTGTGTATTCTGGTTCTCATTCTCTATGTACTTGTTAACAAGAGAAAAAGGTAACTAAGTACAATTATGGCTGGAAGGTTGCTGTTCTCTGTGACTGCTCTTGGAAATGGGACCTCTAAAGTGTTTGTTGTAGTCTGTTGATTCCACCATAAGCATAACAGATGTGTAGCTTTATGTTTTCTGTGTCTTTTGAGTTTTAATCCAATCTTCTGTCTTCCGACCATTTTACAGGTCATTGAGTTGCCAATCAAACATCCTGAATTGTTTGAAAGTCTTGGAATAGCACAACCGAAGGTGGGTTAAATAATGATGATTTGTTGATGTACATAATTTTATATGCTTATCTAACCTACATTGTATCGAACTATTGAAGGGAGTCTTGCTGTATGGGCCACCTGGAACAGGGAAAACCTTGCTTGCAAGGGCTGTGGCACATCACACTGATTGCACCTTCATTAGAGTTTCAGGGTCTGAGTTAGTTCAGAAATACATTGGAGAAGGCTCTAGGATGGTTAGAGAGCTTTTTGTCATGGCAAGGTAAATCCTTTTGCTCTTTACCTTCCCAGCATTGGATTTAGTAATGTATCTTGAAGCCTTCTTTTTGCTTCTCTGAGTGGTTGAATTGCTATTATAAGAACCAGTCCATGCAATTGACACTTATGATTTTTGACAGGGAACATGCTCCCTCGATCATTTTCATGGATGAAATCGATAGCATAGGATCTGCTCGCATGGAATCTGGAACAGGAAATGGGGATAGTGAAGTTCAACGGACCATGCTTGAGCTTCTCAACCAACTCGATGGATTTGAAGCCTCGAATAAGATAAAAGTAGTATTCAAGTTTCTAATCTATTGCTTTTATTTATGTGAAGTCTCTTTGCCTTTCTTATATCTTCACTGGACACCTTCAATCACATGGTTGTTTCGAACTGATTCTAATGATCTATGCAGGTTTTGATGGCAACCAATAGAATTGACATTTTGGACCAAGCACTCCTTAGGCCTGGTAGGATTGACCGGAAAATTGAGTTTCCAAATCCTAATGAAGAGGTACTTCTGTGTTTCGCCCAGTTGTTCATTTTCCTTCTTCTGTTTTGCAACCTTTTTCTTTTGTTAGACTGCATTTTACTCGGCAATGGCTACATTTTAGATTTATTTTCCAGATTTTCCTTTAGCCCTGGTGTTATCTAAACTAGTAGTCATATTCTAAATTTGCGAAAATGTCTTCAGTCTCGTTTTGACATCTTGAAGATACACTCAAGAAAGATGAACTTGATGCGTGGTATAGATCTAAAGAAAATTGCAGAGAAAATGAATGGTGCCTCGGGTGCAGAACTTAAGGTATGTCGGTGTTTTAATTGCAATTTTCATACTCTGTTCCGAAGTTAGTGTCTTAATTTAGAAAATGGAATAAGAGTACATATGGAGTTTGGTTATTGCGCAAGTAAAAGTGTTACTACCGTGGTATTCTGATCTACATCAAACTTCATGACCAGTCACCTCCTTATTATGGATGATGAGAAAATAAATAAGCCGAACTTGCTTGTGCAAGACAAGGTTCTACTTTTAAAAATGGCTTTTGTGTTTGAAAATTGCTCAAGGTTCTCCTGCTGGAATAGTCAAGATTCATCTCCTTTCACTAGATAAATTTGCCTGCTCAAGCTGAATCTTGAACTTTGCTTATCTCGGTCTCTTCTAAATCCTGAACATCATTAGGAAACCGATATATGAGTTTGGTATGTTGGATACTTATTACCGAGAGCCTTGAGATTCTTTTGCTTCTTTTGCAGGCTGTTTGCACTGAAGCAGGAATGTTTGCTCTGCGGGAGAGGAGGGTTCATGTCACTCAAGAGGACTTTGAGATGGCAGTGTCGAAAGTGATGAAGAAGGAAACAGAGAAAAATATGTCGCTAAGGAAGCTGTGGAAGTAGGCATTCTGAGGCCTGCTTATTTTCGTTAGCAGTCAATTGGGTAGATGCAAGAGGATGTCATCAATTGTATGTTACAGTTAGCATTGGTGTCATAAAGAATCCAATTAATTTCAGTGAAGAACTTCCCTACATTTTTTTTCCCTCGAGAGCCTCCATTTTCGTCACTTGATACTTAATAACCTTACAATGATCTAGAAATGGCTACTCTCTGTATCCCTTACCGCCAGTATTATCTTTCACCTCTTTGTTGCCATAGCTTCTCTTTAATGCAAGTATATCCATAGCCTGTGAAGTGTATATTTGGGCTTTATCAGAGTATAAGATCCCCGGCGTCGAGTCCAACGATTCGAAGTCCCTGTTGGGCCCTGGCTAATTGCTGTGAATTCAGAAAGAAACCATTCACTACTAAACTAAGGCCTTGTTTGCGACTGTCATGTTTTTGATAAAAAAGTACCGTGTACCATTTTAAATGATATTTTTGGAGCTAGAAGCACTTTTAACAAAAGTTTAAATTTGGTACTTTTAAATTAGTTTTTGTAATTTAAAAATTTAAATATTAAATTTAATCATTTTATTCTATCTTATAAACCAAATAAAAAGATAAAAGTATTTAAAAATTTTTAAATTATATTATTTAATACAATAAATACTTCTTAATATATTTTTAAACAGTATATTTAAAAGTAAGTACTTAAATATTTAATAAATACTTTTATTAAAAAGTTTATGAACAAATAAAATGTGGTGACCCCAAACAGTCTTAAATATCTCTTGCTTAAGCCATGCGCCAAGTACGTCAGTCCCATCCCATGTGAAGGGATCTGTCGTCGTTTTCGGTGAGCTAACCTAAGAAAACAAAAGCAAAAAAAAAGAAAAAGAAAAAGCAAAAAGTGCATCGAGATGTGATGTTGTTTATTTATTAGTATTTGCCACGCGTACAATCTTATCCACTTCCAAAAAAAGCATCCGTTTCTTCCTTCCATCTCGCTCACTTCACTCTTCCATCCTCCCTCCATCATCTTGTTGGTCTCTTTTTTTTTTCTCTTTTGTGGCTTCAGCAAGCCGAGCAAAACCTCCTCAGAGCTTCTCTTTGGATTAATGCTAATGGCCACAACCCCATTTGCCCATTTCCCCACCTCCCCAGTCATCTGCCGCGCTTCTCCCCAACCCAACCACCCTAAACACAACCCGACCCGCCAGAAGTTATCTCCTTCTCCCTCCAACTGGTGGCCTCCACTTTTTGGATGGTCCTCCGATCCCGACTACATTCAGGGCTCCAACTCCGAGTCCAACCAAGAGAGCGGAGAGATTCAGGGCCATCCCGAGAGGGAAGCTTCGGGTCGGCCCACCAGGTCCAAGTTTGGTCTGGGGTGCTTTACAGAAGAAAAGGCCAAGGAGCTGCGGAAAAAGACCATGGAGTCCTCAACCTTCCACGACATTATGTACCACTCCGCCATTGCTTCTCGCCTTGCATCGGACGCTTCTGCCTCTGGGACTGGGCGTCGTCAAGAACGCTGACTGTTAACTTTCGCGCTGGCTGGCTGGGCCCCACCTCCGGTTATATGATTAATCAAATCCGTCGACTTAAAACTTTATGATCTATTACTTTATCTCCCTTTCAGATTATTGTTTTTTCAAGTCTTGGTAATAAAATATGTTCGGCATCGTTTGTTTTTTTTGGGGGGTGGGGGGCGGTGGCGGGGGTGGCTTCTCCTAGGTTGTTGCCCCGACTCAGCTGTGATAATCAGTTGCTATATTGCAGTGCTGTATCGATCTGTTGTTGTACAATTAATTACCCACTCTTTGATTCGGATTATTGGGGTTTTGCTTTCTTCTTAGCATGCCTGCAATCTGTCCATGTTGTAAATTCTAGTAACTTAGCAAGCATAGAAAAAAGTACAGGTAACTGGATCATAATTTCAGTAGAACCATCCATGTAATTTAAGCGTAGTATTCTTCGTTTGTTTCAGGCCGCTGGGACCAAAAGGGTATTTCATTTTTTTCATATCCATTGTTTGATGTTCAAGTTAAAGCCCCTAATTTCCAAAGAAATAAGGACCCAACATGTAACTTAAGAAAAAAAATGGGGGCAGTAATAAAATCAAGCATTGATACAACATATGTGGGAGCACTGAAAGTTACTGATGAAATTTGTTGGCATTCCCCTAACTTTTATTGGACTGAGACATTATAAAAAGCTGAGACTGAGAAATCCCAGAAAGCAACTCTATCGCTGTTAACCTTCAATAACGAGAAATCAAGTCAAGGATTGACTCATTATGTATACTGTGGCTTTATGCTTTCATCCATTGCCGCCGTAGATATGGAAGAGGAGTCCTGATTAAAAGTCGTAGTTGAGGGAATTTAGGCACTCACCTCAATAGGAAGAAAGAGAGATCCTGGAATTAAGTATACACATCCATGCATTATTCACAACTTGACTGCATAGCCGCACAGGAACTACTGGTGGAGTGTCCGTGCTGCGGGTCAGAAGGATAAAATAGCCTCCAGTTGGATTCTCCACCGGCACCAAACTCAATAATTTCCTGCCACTCGAGGCATTTTTCAACTCACATGGCTCGTCAATTCGTTCACAGAAAGAAACATGCTGAACAAGAGGAGGGGAAAACGGAGGCGAGAATTGAGGTTGGAGAATCCCAAATTGGAGTAGCTTTTTCCGGGGCAGCAGACATCTATAGTTTATTCGTTAGACGTCTAAGGACATCAAGTGTTGTACTAAAACATTTCTGAACAGGCGTAATTGTCACACAGAAAACTTGTGGTTTTCATTATTTTATCCGTTTGTTAGAGCGGATTTAAGTTCAAATGTCAAGTACCTTTATAACCGCAATAGTTTTATCTCTTTTCACTAATTTAGATGTACTATAAAGTTAAAAATACAAAATTTTTCTTCAAAATTGAGTGAAGATAAGATTGAGAATAGGGATTTTGCTAACAATGGTTATGTATTTCTTTTTTTTTTGGTAGGTGTTAAGATAGTAGTGTGTATGATTTACTAATAGGAAACTCTCTCACAAAGGTACCTTTGGGAAAGGGCCAGTGTGGTTGAAGTCTAGTACGTTTTAGTTCGTTACTTGGTGTACAAATATTATATTACTGTATTCGAGGTAAAAGTGGTGTACATGGATAAAATATTTGACATATATTCAGTACAACATTGTAACGTATTTGTGCACTAAAAATTTTAGCATGTATAACGACTGGACGAAACCGCTCAAAACACAATTGTACTGAATCCTTATCCAATACGTTATTATGCATTATACATAGGGTTCATTTGGAGTTGTGATAACTTATCACAAAATGCTTTACCTAATAGAACTTTTAATGAAAGCATTTATGAAGTGCTTAAGTGTTTTTAAATATATTGTTTGGATACATAGTTCAATAAGTATTCATTGTATTGGATAATATGTAATTTGATATCATTTTATTTAGTTCAAAATATATGATACAATGATTAAATTTAGTGTTTTAGTTTTTAAAATATAAAAGCTATTTAAAAGCACCAAATTTGAACTTTTTGCTAAAAGTTTTTCAATGCTTAAAATTGCATTTTTAATTTTATGGGATAATATTCACCAAACGCCTTAAAAAATATTTTTAGCACCCAAAAGGAAATTTTTAACCAAAGGCACCACAATCCCAAATGGGCCTGTAGCAGTAGAAATCTAATAAAGGTCCTAGTGTTTTCGTAGATCTTCCAGGCTTTAATTAGCGGTTCTTGTGGCTCCTTCAAGAGCCAGCATAACTAATTAATACTCCCTCCATTTCAATTTGATAGTTTTGTTTTTTTTTTTCATACGGCTCAAATTATAATCTACTTTCCAATTAAAAAATATAATTAATTTTTAACTTCTCTAAAATGCCTTCATTTAATATACTTTGTTATCAGTTATTGTAACCTATCTTATTCATTAATTGTTTTGATTTATGCCTTGAATGATGCAATTTTTCATCAATATATTGTTGCAATTAATGTAAAGATATAATGGTTAGTTATACTACTACTATTAATGTAAGAGTATTTTAGAAAAAATAGTAGAAAAGATTTTCTCTTTCAATAAATTTAACTAATTTTTTTTTAATCGTATGAAAAAGGTTAAAACTATTAAGGTGGGACGGAGAAAGTAGTAACAAGTTTATTGCAGTAAAAGAGTGGGAAATCTAACCAACTTCTGTTGATTAACAACCTAAGTTCGGGAGCCGTGCACCCTTGGGATTTACTAATGGCTTCCAAACTTTATATTCCCCTATTTGCATGGAAATGGAATTCAGGCAGTACGTAATTGCAATCACGCTGGCAGAACAGGTGCCGAAAATTTTGCAGTTTGAATACAATACCCTAACCGGGAAAAGACAATAATATATCAGCCAGACCAAAAATTAATTTGCGAGATTAGCGTTATGTATTGTACAATAATGTTGATTGCTCTCTTCCATTACCTGCACCAGATGGATGGTTTATCCTTCTTTCCGGACCAGAAACCAGGGCCATTCGATTATGTTGGCTTACAAATATGTGAAAAATAACAGTTGTGGTGTCATCCAAATAAAACCTTCCATTTTTGTACTGTATAAATCTTGCAGGA
This sequence comes from Coffea humblotiana, assembly GCA_023065735.1. Taxonomy (NCBI): domain Eukaryota; kingdom Viridiplantae; phylum Streptophyta; class Magnoliopsida; order Gentianales; family Rubiaceae; genus Coffea; species Coffea humblotiana. Next base: position 2,844,730 of record CM041211.1, read on the forward strand.
AATCCTCTCCAAATTTCCAAAGATCTAACTATCTCTGCTTTCTGGTTTCTAGCCAAACAAATCTGATTTCTGTGTCTTCCTCTCTCTGAATATGAAGAGTGTAAATGTTGTATTAGTGCTGCTCTGCGCCATCTTGCCTGTTGCATTATCTTTCATTGATGGTAAGCTCTCCGCAAATTCACTGCTAATTTGCTTGCATTTTCTTCTTAAGCACTATGGATATACGCATTTCACGTTGGAAAAGTACAAGAGACAAAATTATTAGCTCTATCATTAATAGTTCGCATGGATGCCACTGACGCATGATTTGGTCTAATTTTACTTGGCCAAATGGGTAGCTACTACAGTAATGCATTTCATGAGCCATACAAATATGATACATTGTTGTAAATTCTTTTGGTATTGATGAATTTCCAGGATTAGTCCCAAATGGAGACTTTGAGGAGGGCCCAAAACCATGGCAACTGCATGGAACTGAGGTGGTGGATCCCCACTCAGTACCACATTGGGAACTTTCCGGGTTCGTGGAGTACATCAAATCAGGGCAGAAGCAAGGTGACATGATACTTCCAGTGCCTAAAGGGCATTTTGCACTCAGGCTTGGAAATGAGGCATCAATTAAGACTAAGGTTCAAGTCGCCAAAGGACTGTTTTATTCTCTTTCTTTTGGTGCTGCCCGAACTTGCGTGCAGCAGGAGCAACTCAATCTATCTGTATCACCAAATTCGGAGCCAAAGGATTGGGGAATGTTGCCTATGCAAACCATGTATAGCACTGAAGGATGGGACTCATTTTCATGGGGATTTTTGGCCGAATCTAATGAAGTTGAGGTAATCTTCCATCATCCCCAAACGCAGGAGGACCAAGCTTGCGGCCCAATAATCGACCTAGTGGCTCTCAAGTCCTTCACTCTCCCAAAAAAATCAAGAGTTGACTTACTAGCTGCTACTGTAGTTACTAGTACAAAAGAAGAAATTCTATTTGTGGCCTTCCATCTTCAGATGGAACTATTGAGTCCAACAGACGATTGATTCAATTTTTGCATCTCACGCATGTCATATTTTTCAAAAAGTAAAGTATATCACTGAAATGCTGTATTACTTCCCCTGTATATACTACATTGGCAAATGGCTTAGTGAATACCGAGAAATATGCATCGAGTCTCAGTCACAGATACGAAAAATTGCTCACTTCTTCTAACTGACAAGTGTTCTGTGGGCAAGTGTTAATGCAGACATATTGCAGAATGGAAATTTTGAAGAAGGTCCCTATGTGCTCCCAAACACATCCTGGGGTATCTTAATTCCTCCTAACGTCGAAGATGATCATTCTCCATTGGTGGGATGGATGGTTGAATCCCTGAAAGCCGTAAGATACATAGACTCCGACCACTTTGCAGTTCCAGAGGGCAAACGAGCAGTAGAGCTGGTGGCCGGAAGAGTCAAAACTATACCTGGCAAACACTATGACCTTGAATTCTACGTGGGCGATGCTAGAAATATGTGTGAAGGATCAATGCTAGTAGAAGTGAACGCCAGCAATTCTACTTTTTACGTCCCTTATGAATCTAAGGGCAAAGGTGGATCCAAACTCGCGCTGCTTCGATTCAAAGCAGAGACTGGACGCACGAGGATTAGGTTTCTGAGCTCATATTATCACATGAAGAGTGATTTTTCTGGCTCCTTGTGTGGTCCGGTGGTGGATGGTGTGAGATTAGCCAGGGTTCCACATGCATGATCAGGATTCTTGATCATAAACACACATTCATATATATGTTTTACTATTGTTTTCTCTGATGGAAATTTAATAAAAAGGATAGCCTAGCTTGTGATGTCTGATCGATGCTGGGACAGGGGGAAAGACGCGCACACATGCACGAAGAGAAAAGAGATATTAATATGGCTAACTTTGCAGCTGTATGTCTGTCTCAGACTCCCACGAGATGCTTTTGTTTCTCTATTTAACTGTAGCCGGATGCTGCAATTAGTGCAATAATATTACGTTGCGTTTGAATTGAGAAATTTGACAAAAAGTTTGAAATTCTTTTAAAAATTTATAGTTATTTAGATTATTTAAAAGGTATTTAAATTTATAAATCACCAATTATTCTAGCATTTAAAATATATTTAAATAATTAACGAATTACAAATTCAAATACCTTCTTAAGCAAGTGATTTGGATAAATTTCAAATCTTGGAAGCATACAAGTACAACCAATTCAATTGATTGCTTGCACCATTTAGATGGAGTAATAGCTCAACCGCCACCTCATTCCTTGTCGATTCACTTATTGTTGCACATGCCTTTTGGTAAGAATTAGAGAATTATTGCCGACCAAAAAAGTGCAAAAGGGTGGAGGTGAGAGAAGAAGAAAAACAATATAGTAGTAGTAAAAGGGCTAATTAGGATGCTAATTGAGACACGAAATTAAGACAATTCAGTTCTCACTCAAAAGCTTTAGGTGCACATGGTCTGCCCCGTATCAGATCTTGAATGTCCCCATTTCCCAACTCTAAATTGAAAATTATGGTCTTCTTCTTCTGCTGACACATTGGCACGTACCCTCATGCAATCACTAAATTAATGGCATGCCTAATTAACCATACATATCTCAAGATTCCACGCAGTATATTTTGATCATGAAGTCCAAGGTCTTGTGTTCTTGGACTGCAATTCAGTTGCCTTCCCAGAAGCTCAACCCATACATACATTAACTATATACTGTACCAGATCCATGTGCCTGGGACTCAGACAAATTTGAGGTTTATGTATACATTTCAATTGTCTTATGTCATGATCAATAGCAGGCAAGATAAGATTGCATGGCATTCTCCTATTCACTGAGCAAAATGTTTCTTTTTTCAGAATTGTGAGAATGCAGGTTCAGGTTGCAATAGGTGAAAAGGAAAGGGCTTTACATGAATGCTATCAGAAAGTGAGCTCAAAGGTAGAGTTTTATGAGGAATGATTAATGGGGAGCGGTATAATTTATAAATCTGAAGGTAGTGCGTTGTACTTAATCTCCTGATCAATCAAAGGGGATTAAGCACTTGAAGTAAATGCAAATATGACATTTATAAGTAAAAATGCACCATGAATTCAAATTGTTCAATCAGTGATATGATTATGTTGCTCTCTGACCGATGGGATGACAGCTTCTTGGGAATAGCATGCCTCTTTTAAAATAATGGATTCTGTTCAACCCACCCCATGATACGTTTAATCAATTTTGCAGAGACCGGATTATGGTGCAACCGATTTGATTAATAGTTGTAGTAAAATATTCCTTCGGATGCCTTGTATTGTGGAAATTATTCTCATTTACTCATATAGAAAAGAAAACAAAAGGGAAAATTAAATATAACCAAGCCAGGAATCTCAGATGACCACCAAAATGAAAAAGGAAAAAGAATATAAATTTTTTTAAGAGACAGTGTCGTTTGTCAGGTTTACAAATTTGCATGTTATCATCTGTCTCTTCAAGCCTAACTGCACATGTGGGTTGCTTTTACTTGGATTCTTGGCTGGTGCAAGTGATATCTAGCCCGCTGCATGGAACGGTGGCAATATTCGCCTCCCCTCTCCTTTTCTTAACCTTCAAAAGTTTTGAATGGTGGAAAAACTTGTCTTTCGCTCTATAAGTATGTGCATTCTTGAAAGCTGAAATGCATATAGCCCCTTGCAGCCTCCCAGATTTTGATCCAAACCTCTCTCTCTCTCTCACACACACACGCATTAAACATGAAGACAGTAAGCCTACTGTTAGTGCTACTTTGCGCAAGCTTCCATCTTGCTTTGTCAGTATTAGTAGACGGTAAGCTTTCCGAAACCATTTCTTGATCATGACTTCACCGTAAATGATCAATGTTTTCAAGGAATTGTTTATCATGAATCTAACATTGTAAAGTACTAGTATTTTGTACAACATGAGACTTAATTTTTGGTAAAAATTTGATGGGAAATGTTCTGCTCGTGGTGATACTTTACTACTTGAATTTTCAGGACTTTTGCCCAATGGCAACTTTGAGCTCGGCCCGAAACCATGGCAGATGAAGGGTAGTAGAGTGATAGATCCCCACTCAATACCACATTGGGAAATCTGGGGTTTCGTTGAATACATAGAATCCGGTCAGAAGCAAGGAGACATGCTCCTAGTAGTCCCCGAAGGCAGGTACGCTGTGAGGCTGGGGGATGAAGCTTCAATTAAGACCAAAGTCAAGGTTGAAAAGGATTTGTTTTACTCGCTCTCGTTCAGTGCTGCTCGAACTTGTGCACAAGATGAAGTATTGAACCTATCGGTTTCGCCCAACAAAGAGCCCAACGATTGGGGAATGCTTCCTATGCAAACCATGTACAGCAGCGATGGATGGGACTCTTATTCCTGGGGATTCCTAGCTGACTCCGACGTGATTGAGATTTCCATCCATAACCCAGGAAGGGAAAAAGACGCTGCTTGTGGCCCTCTTATCGATTCTGTTGCCCTCAAGGCTTTGCGTCGGCCTGTAAAAACAAGAGGTCATTTCTCTCCACCACACACACACACACGCTCTCTCTCTCTCCTTCTCCCACACCCACACCCCCCACCCCCCACCCCCTCTCTCTTTTGCATCTGGACCAATTGTTTAGTTTGGTAGATGACTAGGGATAGGGGTGGCAATGGGGCGAGGGTGGGGCGGGAGATCCCTCCCCCACCCCCCGCCCCGTTGCCTATTAAATCCCCCGGCCCCGGGCCCGTCCCCCGTCCCCTGCTTGCCCTGCCCCGTCTTGTGGGATTAAAAAAAATTTATTATATAATTTTATTATAATTAAATTTGAGTAAATAATCAAGTACTAAAATATTAACATATCACCAAATTATTATTCATTGCAACTTCACAATTGAAATTCATAAAAATAATTAAACAAAAGTTATTTGAATACAATCTAATATGATAAAACAAATATAACTAAAATAATCAAGTTTTTATTTTTGATACAAATACAATCACTAAATTATTATTGTATTTTTTTTGAGAAAAAAGTGTTATTGTATTAAGTGTAGTTAGGAATTTAATATAAATGTATTAATAAATTTAGTATAAATAATTAATAATTTTTATTAATAGACATGTATAATTAGTAGTATAATTGATAATATCATTATATATATAATTATACACATATATATATCTTTTTTTTTCTAAACGGGTGACAGGGTGGGGGTATACTCCCCCGCCCCCCGCCCCATTTCTAAACGGGGGGAAAAAATTCCCTCCCCCGCCCCTGCCCCAATAGACCCTCGCGGGACGGGTATTCGCAGGCACCCGCACCCATTGTCATCCCTAACTAGGGAGGGTTTATAAATTATAATTGGACCAGGGATTTTCCTATTACCTAATCAATGTCTCTATCTGCTAATGTGGGTTTAGGTGACTATTGGGGGCTAATTATCTATGTAGTTTAGAAATTTGAAGTGAATTAATTTATATTGAAATCTTATGTACCATAAAACTTAAAAAAAAAACAGATGTGTGAAGTGAATCACATCCAATAGTCGCAACCGGTGAACCTCAGTGAATTGTTCGGAGCCTCAATCCGTTAAAGAAGTCCATAAATTCTGAAGGCCCATTTCTCAGGGTCGATGTTACTTCCTAACATCTCCACAAAAGGAGCCATAAATTCTTATGGTATATACATGTTTAAGGGGACGACAATCGTGTCTAATCAAATCTAACATTTTAGCGTTCAAATAATTTTATCGAATTTGAAATTATGTTTGAATTTAATTTATTTATCAATTGAATTAACTCAAATAATCTTTTATTGAGTTTAAACTCGAGTAACTTGAGGTTTTTAAACTATTAATTTCAATTTTATGCCAATTGAGAGCTGAGCTTGAAACTCAATTGATTTCAAAATACTTGTTCAAGTTTAACTTAATTAGTTGACGAACTAAACACGAACAAGTTTTTACCGAGTCGAATTCACTTCGAGTATTGAGTAATTTTGTTTGTCTTTCAACCTTATCCATGTTACCATACTGCCGCTTGCGGCCTTTCTCACAAAAGGAGGAAAATCATTAGAACCATGATGACTGGATCACAAAAACAAGTTTCTTACTAGATTCTAACTCATCCATTCCTTTGCTAATTCAAATTCTGTATTCAATCCATGTTATTCTATCAATGTGCCTCCTGTTTTTCAACTTGAACCAACATATCTTGGTACATTGATGCAATGCAGGAAATCTGTTGAAGAATGGAAATTTTGAAGAAGGTCCATATATCTTTCCAAACACGACATGGGGAGCTCTAATTCCTCCCAACATCGAGGACGACCATTCACCGTTGCCCGGCTGGATGATCGAATCCCTCAAAGCCGTAAAGTACGTAGATTCAGAACATTTCAGCGTCCCAGAGGGAAAACGAGCTGTAGAACTCATAGCAGGAAGGGAAAGCGCTATTGCCCAGATAGTGAAGACCATCCCAGGCTGGTGGTACGATCTAGTTTTCTCAGTAGGCGATGCCAAGAATGGGTGTGAAGGATCCATGCTAATAGAGGCGTCTGCTGGGAAGGTCACTCTTCAGGTGCCCTACCAGTCCTCTGGTAAGGGGAAGTTCATCCGAGCCACCCATCGATTTAGAGCAGTTTCGAGGCGCACAAGAGTCAGGTTTTTTGAGCAGTAACTATCATATGAGGGGTGACAATACTGGAACATTATGCGGTCCTGTGATTGATGATGTTCGGTTGTATAGTCTTCGTAAACTACGTATGTGAAGCGATTCAGCCACATATAATCTCAAGCGTCAGAATTTACAAATCCTCGAGTTTACTCTCCCACAGAGTCATGAATCGTGATCATCAATAGCTTATGAAGGAAATCTAATGTCTTGTTATTGTGCTGGGGTGGGGTGATTTTTTTTTTTTTTCCTTTTTCCCTAAGATTACTATTACTACTACTACAGAAACAATTCAAACAGAGAAGAGAGCTTTTAAGTTGCTATATTACAGCATTGGTCAATAAAATATCATACTCCAGATTTTAGTTAAGGGACATCTTATCGTACATGGTGATGCTTAATTGCTTCTTGCTCCGATGTATGCTTTATTATTTGGAATTACAATGACGCTTAATTTCAATAAACCCCTCGAAAAGTACACTCTTCTTTTCTCATCTTGCCCCCTTGAAGATTGAATTGCACTAATCCACCCCCTATAATAATATTCTCAAAAAGGTGCAAACGGGTCGACGAGCCCAATGTGTGGCAAATTTGGGCACACACACCTCATGACGTGCCCAATTTTTAAATGATCACCTTTAGTCAATTTTCACTTTTTCGAGTGGATTTTGGTCGGAATTTACCGGGCCCACATGACGTGCTCAATTTTTAAAGGGTAAGAATGACAAATCACCTTGACTAGAAACGTGAGGGGACTAACAGTGCAAAGCTTTAGTTAAACATTCATCAAAAAATATATAACTAACCCACCATTACTAACAATTCATCTTAACCCAAAACAACCCTAATTGCAAACTCACAACAGCTAATTGAAATTCATCTGAAGGAAATTGCTGATTGATATGCCAGATATGTTGGATTCAGAGACAATGATGCAACAAGCGCCGAATGACTCGACGACCTTGGCTTGATCGGCGGATGCAACTTCCACAATTTCTCCATTTTCCAGCATTAGGGCCATCCTGACTTTAATGGAGAATGGGTTCTTCTTGGCTTCAGTAATTGCACTACCGCTATAGACGGTGACAACACCATTATCGGCCATCATTGCAACTGTTCGTAAAATGCTTGAATGAAATGTCCGACTAGCTAGAAATTGTATGTTATTAGTGTTAGGAGGCGACATATGGAAAAAAAAAAAAGGATAACATGAGCGAAGAGCTTAAGAAGAAGATTAGGGGAAATCAGAAATGGGGCGGAGTATGGTTCAAGAAGCTTCTGGCAGGTTACTGTGTTAGGCTCGTAGGAAGAAAATTAGACAATTAGAAACTTCCAATGCCTCCAAACTTTAGGGAATATGCTTTACTATGCTTGCCTGCTTCACATACCATCTGTGGATTATCTTTCTTTTCTTTTCTTTTTTTTGCATTTTTCTTTTATAGTACAGTTGCTTGTTATTTTCTTATCTTCAATCACCAATTTCCTTTGAATGAATTTCAATCAACTAAGAGAAGTTTGCAATTAGGGTTCATTTTGGGTTGAGATGAATTGGAGATTTGCATGTAATGGTGGAATATTTTTTGTGTATTTTGATGAATATTTAACTAAAGATTTGCACCATTAGTCCCTCAAATTTCTGATCAAGTTGATTTGTCATTTTTACCCTTTAAAAATTGAACACGTCATGTGAGCCCAATAAATTTCGGCTAAAATCCACTTGGACAAGTGAAAAAGGATCAAAGCTAATCATTTTTTGTTTGTTAGAGATTAAAACTGATCATTTTCGTTTTGAGAGACAAAATTTTCGTTTCAACAATATGTGAGGGACGATTGATGCAATTCTCCCAAGTTAAAATAATAGTAGGATTTAGATGAATGTTCTATAACAAAATTAGTATTTTTTCAGGCAAAGCGTCGTACCAATTAAATTGTGTTTATTTGTCTACTAGCTTTAGGTTTTTATGAAATAAGCATTTTTAGGTCCTTTTCTACCTTTGTAGTTAAGAATGATAAATAGTAGAAGTTTTTTTTTCGATAATGTGAAAATAAATTGACACGTGTAAAATGCAAACTGTAAATTGACAACACATGTTTCATATTACTATACACTTCAACTTATTTCCGCAGTCCATTATTTTTCAGCCAACATTCTCCTGTCAATTATAGGGCGTGCGAAAATATACCAACTGTTTTGTGTGGGAACAAAGTGGATGTCAAGAATAGGCAGGTAAAAGCAAAGCAGGTCACATTCCATAGAAAGAAGAATATTCAGTACTATGAAATTTCGGCGAAGAGCAACTACAACTACGAGAAGCCGTTTCTCTATCTTCTTCGGAAACTTGCTGGGTACTGATTACAGAAGCATCTCCTGTAACTTTACTATATATGGCTCTTGTTCCTACCTTTAAAATTTTTTACGGCTGCTGTCAAATTGTTTTATTCTACAGGGACCCTTAACCTTAACTTTGCAGAGCAGCCAGCTCTTGTACCCTGAAGTTCGTATTGACATGGTTGCACTGCAGCAGTAACTAGTAAGCGATCATACAGTATTATAAACAGAGAATAGTTAACTTTAAGTCTCAGACATCCCTCACAATTTTGAATATTTTAGTGAAGTTGTACTGGGTTTAGGCTTTGTATCAACATTACCTCTCGGTCTCGTGTATGTTCTGAAGCTTAGGCAAGCCCAAGTTGCTGTTAATGCAAGATGGCGCTCAATGGGCTAAAGATTTGCAAAACAAGGCCCATAAATTTTATGGATCACATAGAGTTTTCAAATTCTTCTCTTTTTTTTTTTTTTGGGTTTTCCTCATTGATTTTCAAGTCAATTTTAGTCAACGTCTTGTGATTTCGCCTGATATGATGATAACCCCCAATAGTTTTCCTGGACCACTTGAGTCCACGTCTAGCCTTCATATTTGACATCTTCTACATTCTCCGCCCTTTTCCATTTCTTTTCCTCCTCTTTTTAGTATATACTTGATAGCCTTCTTCCGCCCTTCCTTCACAAAGAAACTGGCAATCTCACTATCCCACCGCCTGGTCTTTTTTTTTTTTTCGCAGAAATATAAAATGGCTCGTATGTGTTCAAGATGTGGTTTCCACCACTTGTGTTAATGTTTAGTTCTGACACTTCGTTAATCACTCTTTTAACTTACGCACATGAATAAAACTGGTTCAACAATTTTTAGACACGCCATTATAGACTTGAAATGCTCAAACCAAGGAAGATGTCCCACTTAATGCATTGCGAAATATGTTTTTTACTTCCTTATATATATATATGTATATATATATAGTCTGAGCCTTTCCGAGCATAATTTGCTAAACTTTGTATTAGTTAAATTCATTGTCCCCTATAATCTTGAGTTGTGAGAAATTTTGATCTCATGAATTCATCAAGATCGTTGTTGGCATTGTTCAAGTAGGTCCCTAATATATAATAGCCTTATGATTTATGTATGGAATATAGTTTTGGATCGAATCACTGTCGTTCCACAGTATAGACCTCCTGGGAAATTGTGTCATTTTCTCAAAGATAGCAGAGATAAGTTTGAGAAAACTTCCAAAGGCTAAAAACCCTCCATTGTTCGTTTACTCTAGGGGTGTAATAATGGCTGAAAAACGACACGGTATAAAGTTGGACATTAGCATGAGAAGTTGACATATACCTTTTACTTTTTTCTCAATAATTCTGTACAAACCACATGAGAAGCACTTCTCGACCGTCCATCAAAAAACAACTCATTACATAGCTAGGGGATATCAACTTAGGCTCAGCATAACCAACCTACAAACCACCAAACCATCCTAAAAGCCGTGAGACACCAATATTCTGGATAAAAAAGACTTGGCACTTTCAGTGGTATGGAGATTAGAATGTCAACTCATGCAAGTTGGCCAAGCCAACGCAACACAAATAAATACCAAGAAAACTTATATCAAGGTGGAATCATTATTATGTTTGGAAAATGCTCACACATACTCATGGTCATAGATGGAAAAAAAAAAGACTCAATCCCATCCGCTACCTTAGTCCAAAAGAATTGGATTGTTGAGCGCACATATGGGAGCTACAAAAACATGGGCTGGAAAAGGAGACTACTCTACGCATGCGATGAACCAAAACCACGATTTACATTAGACAAAGATAAAGTTGTTAGATATTTAAATTATCGATGATTAGGTTCTTGATTGAATATAGCAAAAGATCAGTTGCCATTATTTTATGCAACTGGCAACGGGATTTCCCTTTTTGGCTGAACCATTTGTACTTTGTGCATGGTCTTCAATGGAGAGACATAAGTTATCTAATCCAGGATGGTTTAAAAGAGACAAAACATTTGTGCAGCAAGTGCTTGGATTTGTTAAATCTGCTTGGAAATTGGTAAAAAGTTCTTGTAGTTGGTGGAATGCAACAATAAAATAGCCGTGATTTCATTCTTTTAAACTTTTAAAAAGGTGTTAAAACTTAAAAGAAGCCCCCCAAGAATTTCGATGGCAAAAATGTTATGGATAACCTGTGACAGCATGATTGTAAAGCTGTTACCCATGGCCGGTGCTTCCAGACAAACCTAACCCCGTTCCCGCTTTTAGATTTCTGGACTACATACATCTTGAGACTACTGATGACCTAGCTTTATCCAAAGGCAAAAGCGTCCCTGTCATCATAGTATCTTTGTTACTAGTTCATTAGCAAGATATAACTGCATTAATTTTATGAGATTAGCTGAGATTTTCAGTACCTTAAACCAATAGCTATAACTACAGGCAATATCATAAAAGTTGGATTTAGGGCCTACAGGATTGTATTTATGCAAGCATTCTCAACGGTGTATAGTAGTTTCTTTGTGAATGGTGGATTTTAATTGGAGTACTTCACTTCATATGCTAACTGTCAAGTTTCTGACTTAAGTTACTGATTTTGTTTAGACGCAAATCACAACTGTTAAATTTTGGAACATGTTTTTGGCAATGTTTTTAAATCCGGACCGGAGAGTGAATCGGAAAACCTTTCGGTTCACGGTTCGACCGGCTCAACTCCGGTTTAAAGGTTTAATAATTTTTTATTCATTTTAGTATTAAAAATTTTGAATAAAACTAAAATATTTATTTTAGAAAAATAAATATTTAATAAAAACCGATTGAACCTCCGGTTTTTACGGGTTCAACCTGTTCTTGACCGATTTTTGACCGGTTCAATTAACTCTTTGGCTTTGCAATTGAACTGGACCGGAGACATGACCAGTTCACGGTTCAATCCATCGATCCGATCCAATTTTCAAAACATTGGTTTTTGTGCCAAATCCTCATCTCAAGCAGATATGAACATAATGACATCAAAGAACGTCGAAAGAGGAAAGGAAAGAAGAAAAAGGAAATCAATCATAAAAATGGCAACATGTGTTTGGAGAGAGTACTTCACACATTCATGTCATCTCAATGTATAATGCAAACGAATATGCATGATACACTAACTTGCATTCTTTTAGAGAAAACATGAAGACAAGAAATATCTGCTTCATTGACAAACAAAGACAGTACTTGGCACCGGTTCTTCCCTCCACACAGAAGAAATCAAACAAAATGATGATTGAAAACAAAGCGTGATCCCGTCATTTCTAATCGAATTGTCTTTGCTGAAAATATAGGTATGCCAGGGATGTGGGGCACTGATTTTTGAGGATGGACTGATCCATAAGTCCAAAAGCAAGAGTAGATGTCAACTGTAGGATACATGATGGATACAGCGAGTTCGTATAATTTGTAGGCAGATATAATTAATAGGTCCACTTCGATTAAAAAAAATTTTCTTTTTGTTGTATGTTTCTAATCTTTTTCTAGTTCATTCAAGGATAACCTCTTGAAACCATTTTTAGACACATTTATCAGAACAACTACCACGGAGATGCACATGATTATTGGCTGTAGGGAAACGTCTAATTTGTCTTGGCCGTTGAAATATGGACAAGGCATCCCAGAATTACTCCCACTAATTGAAATAGGGTAATATAATGTGGTAACACATAATTTCGATAAAATACTTTTCTTCTCGTGCCATAGATTCTAAAGTTGGAGCAATTTTATCATTGTCATCTCATCGTCTTCAGGAGTCCAAAAGAAACAAAGACCGGTGCACTAACATTTGTACTTTAATTATACAATAATTGATTAAATTAGAATTAATCTTGTATACACGGATTATGTCATGCAACATTAAATTGGATTTTTCCCACTTTATGTCACATTAAATTGGCATTTTTTTAATGATTTGGCGACTATTCTTTTACACGTGTCTTGTAATATCACAAGCAGGTGTTGGGCCGATAAATACTCCTAAATTATTTTTTTTCCAATATACTGTGGGATGGGCAATTACTGAAGAAGAAAGTGTTACTAGATAAAGAGGTGGGAGAAGTGGAACCTTCCACCTTTAGGAGTAAACGACACAGTTTTTGCGGTTGACTGCGCCCCACCGCGCAGCCTGAGGTGAGAAATTTGGTGGGCGTGACACGCTGTTGTCATCTTGTTTTCCATCGCCACCAAACCACAAACCCCAAAAAGCCGAAAATTAAACCGACCTAATTAAAAAGAAAAGAGCGGTTCAATCGCAAGGCAAGAAAAGAAACGTATTATAAATTAAAAGATTTGTTTCTTGAATTCTTTGAAGTGCTATATATAGACAACATGTAACAAGAAAAAAAGAAAACAACTCTTTTAGCAGCTTTTCTTTGATCCGTTATTGGGACCAAAAGTGTTTGATGTTGTCCAGCATGCATCATTTGGTAACAATAATAATACTGATAGGAGTATTAAGTTTCTGGGGTGTCAACTACAAAACTACCATATGACTTTTATGATCCAGCTGGAAGATGAGAGACATAAACCAATTCATAAGTTGAAAATGTCAACATTTGAGAAACACGTTAAACAATCAAAATCTTGTGTGGGATTTCCTTGAGGGCATCGAGAAATTTCCTTGATCTCCCTTCTCCTCCTGTAGCGCATCTGAAGCAACCTTTTACTATCAGTTTTCAACATGTTTATGATGGTGGCTTCGCTTTCTTGATCTCGATCGGCTTTGAATTCTTTACATTCACGTTGGCCCCCGACTTATCCCTTGGCTCGCACTCGTATATTGTTGTGTTTTGTCGCCCCTCATTCTACGTTAAAAATATGTCAACTTCATTCCAACTCATGCCAACAATGTTATTTTTCGTTTGTTTGGTAAAATCTTAGCAAATCCCCAAAGCCAAGATTCTTGATGACCGAATAATCAATATTACGTTGTTTCCTTTGTGACTCTGGCGTCTAAGATAATTGGTGTTGCCATTTGTATTATATATGTTCGTGCATACTACATTAGTATGGTTCTTTTTGAGTGAATTTCCGTTACGGATTTCTCTAACTTGATTGGGCATACATTTTAATTACGCATAACTCACTATATAAACAAAAAGCATACATCTTAATTACACGTTTATGTTTATTGCACACCTCACATTTACACTTTTCTATGACACCTACATTTATTTTTAGAGTAGATTTTATATACACTGACAGTGTATACACTATCACCATTGGATTCATGACATGTGTGCAAAAGTTAAAATTTAAATTCAAATTTAACATAATTGTCGATCATCGAAGTTCAGTGTAGAAAAAATTAATCCTTATTTTTATACCAAAAAAAAAAGTAATGCTTGAGACCCTCCTAAACCAAATCCGTAATCAATTCGTTGATTGTTGAACGCTTAGTCTTTACAACCATAAACTTGCTAAAACTGCAATAAATCATGCAACCCCAACTCCAGCTGCCAAGTGGAATGCATATGCAAGCAATATCCATCATGCTTTCAAAGCTCCTAATTCAAAAGCACATGCAAACAGACAATCACTTGTGAAGCGTCCCTTTGGTGGACAGTTAAGACGGATGTGGTTGATTACATGCCAATCTTTCGGAATAATAAACAAAAACATGATTGGTTTTCCTGATTTTGGAATGTTCAGAGTCGAACATCTGGCTTCTGATTAATGGATCACCTGACAAGGTCAGCTGAACTTAGCACAGGGGTCTCTTTGTTAGGCCCTGATGTTTTTAGGCCGATCAATTAGAATTATGACCAGCTCTGTGGTACATTTTGCTCTTGTAGTTGTTGGACGGTGAAGTTGTGGAGATCAACAAAAGCTCAAACATATAAACGTGGCTGAACTTTTCATGCTTTCTTTACTTCATGTATCTTTTAATTACTTGGTGGGAATTTATATATGACGCACCAATGACTAAGACGGCATCCATTCCTCACAGGCTCGTAGCCAATACAAAATTGAAGCTGATCTTTCGATGGAATTAGAGAGGACCATCGAGGAGCATAAGGGCCCCATCATGCCTTGGTTGTATTGGGACAGGATTAAGGGAAGAGTCCCTAGGGTGGGTCACCTATGCTTTGGGACAACCAAGGCATATGCCCCGGCTAAGAGTGCAGAAAGAAAGTAATAGAATAGACAGCCCTGTTCCCATGTGCCCTCTTCTACACAAATTCAATGGCAACCTTCCAAAACCCCTGCAGACCGACTCCCCTTCTGCCCTCTCCTACACAACAGAAAACCAATATCGTATCTTCTGAATCAAGGGAAGAAGCTGGTACTGGGAAGCACTATCGTAGGTCATCCCGACCGTAACGTATCTATCTATTTATCTGTGGAGTATATATAATTGTGAATTTCTAAATTAAGTTCCCACTCGGCCGGATTTAGATGATCATGTAATTGTTTGATATGGTCTATCCATAAAGTGTGAATTGAAGTTTGTGATAGAGTGCAAAATATAGGTGCCGATCGATTTACCAAATCTCAATAACAAGTGATCGATTTTGCTAATTCAGGAGCTTTGACCGTTTGCATCTTCTTTCTACTCAAATTTTTTGGGTAGGGCCTTCACCAAAATTGCATGTGTACCATTTTCTCTCGTCTCCACTGGGGGGCCTCCCCTTCTATTGAAGGGAACCCTTTTTCAGTGCCTTCACATCCGCTAATCCTACCTAAGCAGGTTCCTCTTAGTAAGGAAGTGCATATGACTCCTGCTTTTCTTCCTGCAAATGACATATGGTCCTGCATCTTCATCAACGTGATATCAGATTGCTGGAAATTTTTGGAAATCTAGATGGCGCAGTTCAATGTATTTGTATCATACAAATAAATTATCATCTGAATTGGTGGGGGCTAGTTAGGTTTCAAGTCATTATTCATCTATGACACTCAACGAAAGTGATTGAAAGCAAGCACTTAGGTGGGTATAATGAACTGGATCGATACGCCATAGTAACTTCCATTTTCTCAGTCAAGACAAACTTTCCAGTGCACCAATCGACTACATGTTACCAAGGCTATACATGCTTCTCATACATTGTTTTACTTCGGTATATATAGCAAACAAGCAAAAGCCCCACAAGAAATTGCATGGCATGGCATGCGCGGTTGTTCACTGTACATCAGAACCTACTGCTGGTTGGTTATTAATTAATTACCTGTCGTTGATGGAGATCTTATCAGCATCCAAGCTAGTCGGTGCAGAAAAATTTTTCCTGTGCTTATGATATAGGACATTGACCGCTTACCATCCTTCAACAGGTGCGCAGGAAATAAATTTTGGAGTCAACTTTTGACTTTTGAGACCTAAATTCTTTCTGCCTCTTGAATTCAAAGGACGTGTTCATACATCATGTATACATGAACTTGAAATTAGAATTCAAAATCAAAGAAAACACACTAGTAACTAATAAGTTCGTTGAAAATAGAATTCTATTATGAGATTTGGACGATAATCTAAAATTTTAGAAAATTCTTTTTCTTTACCCCCCGCCCCCCCACTCCTCCTCCTCTTTTTTTTTTTTTTGTGTGTGTGTTGGGGGGGGGGGAGTATGAAGACAAATTTAGCAATAAATAAATCATAAACTGCTATATATGCCTTGTTTCTTTTATCTTTTTACCCTCCTACTTCAAAAGGTGCTCATTTTTATTTTAATTGTATGTATTTGAGATGTTTGTACAAGGTCCAGACCCCAGGGGCTAGGATTGTCCCAGTCTTGACACCTCCATTAGTTGACTATAGAGCTATGACTCATATATAGCGGCTTTTCCGCATTCCCTGGCTTGCCTCGCTTAGTTAAGCAAACTTTCCGGCAATCCCTCCTCCATAACTTATTACTATATAATACACAGGCCTCCCTTTGATCTCTTTCTCTCTCTGTCTCTCTCTTTTGGTTTCGAACTCTCAAATATTTGCAGAGAGTGGAATTCAGGAAACCAACTACGTACTACTACTATCTGCAAAAGGAAATTCTCGTTATAACCATGGCAGAAACCTTCCACTGGTTTTGGCTTCTGCTTATCTCATATTTTTCTAGCAGTATGTGTTTGCAAGGTTTTGGTTCACTATTGGTGGCTGCCAAGAAGAGTTGAGTATCAGTTTTTACAGCAAGGAATTAAAGGCCCAAAGTATCATTCTTCCTTGGAAACCTCAAGGAGCTTTGCAAGTTTTGATGTCCAGGGCTTCCTCCCAAGAAATGCCTCTCTCTCACAACATACTCCCCAGGGTTCTGTCTTTCTATCACCATTGGAAGAAAATCTATGGTACTCGAGACTCGTTTCCCGTCATATTTTTCTTTCCATTTGAGGTTACTGCGGATAAATCAAGCCATGATTTTCAGACTCTCTTCGTTTAATTCTATCCATCTTTGGTTTTCAACTAATAGAATATTGATTTGGCTTCTGAACGTACAAGTACTAATGATTTTGTCTTCTTGAGACAAATGGTTTTCCTAAAAGTTTTTGACATCTTGTCTAAGGGAGTATGATTCAAGGCCATCATTTTCCTAGTGTTTTCTCAGGGCCACATCTTTTGTACTCGTCCAAGAGTTGGTGTCTACTTGACATGAAATCATAACGCGCGCTTCATTCATTTTTTCCTTTGTAGATGCAAAGTTAGAAACAAGCATCCAAAAGTTTCGAACTGTTGTTTTTCTTTTGGCTTCTTCTTGTTCTTCGTTTGGTTTCAGTTGAATTCTCAAACTGTTCATCGAGTAATTTTAGCAGTTACAAGAAATTTAACCCTTGAACTGTTGTCTTCGAAAGCACCATGCGTCTTCTAAACTACGGAAGGCAGAATATGTTTTATTAAGTGCCAGAATATGTTTCACCAAGGCGTTTAAATTCCAGAAAACGTTCCACTAATGTGCCTAACTTCACTTGTCCATAAAATGCCCGTTACACCAGTTCCACAGCTAGCATAATTTGTCCGTTTCTTTTCTTTTCTCCTTCCCTTTTTCTATCAAAACTTGGAAGGGTTTAAAATAAGCTGGCTCTCTCAATATTGCAGGCGCAAGCTTTCTTGTATGGTTTGGACATACACCTCGTCTCACCATAGCTGACCCTGTCCTTATTAGAGACATTTTCGTGACAAAGTCAGAATACTTTGAGAAAAATGAACCACCTCCCTTGTTAAGAAGCTTGAAGGTGATGGTCTATTAAGTCTCAAAGGAGAAAAATGGGCTCATCATAGAAAGATTATTACACCAACCTTCCACATAAAAAATCTCAAGGTATATAAATTTTTTTTTTTACGAATTTTTAACAGTTTTAATTACATAAAGTTGTAAGCTGCCTTTTGGTTAAGATGCATTGATCAACATCCCATTGAATGTTGTCCATTCTCTCTTGTTTTGGTATGTGTAGCTGATGATGCCCATGATGGCAAAATAGCATGGGGAAGATGCTGAAACAATGGTCCAAAATGTCGTCAAATGATGGCAAGGTGGAAATTGAAGTCTCAGAATGGTTCCAAAACTTGGCAGAAGATGTCATCACTCGCACAGCATTCGGAAGTAGCTACGAAGATGGAAGGGCCATTTACCAACTTCAAGCTCAGCAAATGGTTTATGCCACTGAAGCATATCAAAAAGTGTTCATTCCAGGTTATAGGTAATTTGATTAATTAAACATTTTGCTGCATATATATATATATATAGATATATAGAGCTAGTAATATGATATACAGTACTATATATATAGGTCATGCACTTGTCGCCCTTGTCCAAACACGGTTTAACTTCAGAATCTTGCGTATTTGAACTGATTTGTTTATGATTGCTGCCACAGGTTTTTGCCCACCAAAAAGAACAGAATTTCTTGGAGGCTGGACAAAGAAATTAGAAAATCCTTGATGAAACTCATCGACAAGAGGAAAAAAATGCGAGTGCCAAGGGGTTGTCAGAGGAATGTCCAAATGATTTGCTGGAACTCATGATCAAGGCCAGTTTGAAGGAAACAACAAAAAAAGTCCCAAATATTTCAATTTCGAATTCAAATACATCATCATTAATGTCCTCGTCGTCCATCACAGTTCATGACATTGTTGAGGAATGCAAGACAGTTTTCTTCGCCGGAAAGCACACCACATCAAACTTGCTGACGTGGACGACCATTTTATTAGCTATGCATCCTAAGTGGCAGGAACTGGCACGTGAGGAGGTCTTGAGGGTGTGCGGGGCACGTGATACACCTACTGAAGACGATGTTGCTACGCTTAGGACGGTAAGCTAAACCCTAAATTTTATACTATATATCCACTGGTTGGGAGAAGTCTCAGTCAGTTAGTGTTAGTTTTTCCCCAAAAAAAAAAAAAAAAACAAAGTGATATTTTTTCATGCAAAGAGATATTACGATAATAATAGGATCGTAAATGTAAGGAATTTGTTCGGGAGTCGAATTGGTGATCTCATATGTAACTAGTTAATCATATCCTACTAGTTAAGTCAAGTCTTGAAGACGGGCCTGGTATAGTTTGATCGGTAAACTAATCAATTCATATTGAAGCATTAAATGAACATAAAAAAACAGGTGTACCTTTTCTCTTTCTCTTTGGGTAGAACATAATATTCATCCGGTAATTACCTTCCTTATGTGCGTCTTATGAAGGAGGCAGCCAGGCGGCAGATTTGTCCTCAAGCCAAAAAGGCCTTGGCTTGGATGAGGTGTTGGGATGTTTTTTTGGTGGCCTGATGACTAGATTTATATTACTACTAGTTTGTCCTTGAACTAAAATTAGAGTGTCCAAACTTTTGGGGCTTTAGAAGAGAATCGAAAAACTTTGGGTGTTTTCAGCAACTTTCCGGGCATTATTAGCTGCTTTCCGTCTTTCTTCTCCGGAAAAACAGAAAATGCAACCCGACACCTGTACTCCCAAGGGGAGCCCAAAATCTTGCCTCTTTAATTTGGAGGTTGTACTTATCCACAACCTAACGTAAACAAAAAATCTTCCATCTCTTAATGTTTAGTTTTCCTTCAACCTGTCACGCTTTTTAACCATTGAAATACAAGTTTTAGAGAATGAGATTAGTGAAAATCTAGATTGTCCAAGTTTTGGTTCATCGTTCATAAGAACTTGGCTGTGCATGACTCTTCAGTCAATTTGACCCTATCTCTCTAGTCTCAAGGATATGTTTATGCAAGCCCATGTTCTTAATTTCTTCTTTCGTTGCTATTACAATTTTATTCACCTTAATTAATTAATTATCTGCAGCTAGGCATGATATTGAATGAATCTCTGAGATTATATCCACCAGCAGTGGCAGCAATCAGGAGGGCCAAGGTGGATGTAGAATTGGGAGACCTAAGGATCCCCACAGGGCACAGAGCTCCTCATACCAATCGTGGCGTTCATCATGATCCAGAGTTGTGGGGCAACGATGCAAATGAGTTTAACCCCGCCCAGATTTGCAGGAGGGGTAGGACATGCAGCCAGACATTCAATGGCTTTCTTGCCTTTCGGATTAGGCTCCCGAAGATGCATTGGCCAGAATCTAGCCATATTGCAAGCAAAATTAGCCCATGGCTATGAATTTTACAACGCTTCTCTTTTGATCTATCGCCAACTTACCAGCATGCACCCACTGTTCAGATGCTTCTATATCCACAGTATGGTGCACCCATTATGTTCCAAAAATTGTAGCCAGTAGGATCTCAAAGACTTACTGTCATATAAGCCTAGATAGCTAGCCAGCTAGTATTATCTTACAGCAACTTTCTCACTTGTAGTTACGACCATGAATGCGTATATGTTATTACAGGAATTATATGATCTTTTTTACCTTCAGCTGCCTTTAAATTTTGGTTATTCCTCTAAACAGTACATACACCCTTGAACCCTTTTTTTCTTTTTCCTTTTTTTGGGAATTAAGGGTGAGCTTTTTTTTTTTTGTGTAAATTATTCTAGGTACGTGTACGTGTAGGGGTACAAGACAGATAACTTTAGAATCACTTGCATATTCTTAGCTCATTGTGACCGCCATTACGCTTCATTGACTTCTAGAGAGGCAATTTTTTTTTTTTTTGAAAAAAGAAGATGTGCATGCTGCAATTTTTTAGGGGTTTAAGGAGAACTTCTAATCTCTATAAAATGAATAAAAAAGTACTCCAAGGCTTTGAAATCAAACCCTAATACCTTCACCGTTCCATTGTTAATATCCGTATTTGGTCGTGCTAACACTAGATCCCTTGCAAATATCTAGGCTCTATTTGAACAGAAGGAAAGTAAGAAAGTAAAGTAAAAGAAAAATGAAAATTTTTTTGTGGTTTATATTTGGTTAGCAAGAAAAATTGAGGGAAATGGGAAGTTAAGTGATAGTTAGGGGAAGTTGTTAAAATTTTGTGTGTAACTTAACCCATTTTCCTTTAAAATCCTGCAAATTTTATAGGATGCAAAATGCAAGAAAGTGCAAGAAAATGCTTCAACTACCCTCCTGCTTAGTGCTTACCAAATATACATGAAAGAAAAAATAACTGACTTTCCTTATATTTTCCTTGCAAACCAAACACATCCTAAAAAAAAATTTTCGTAAAGCTTTGGTCCTTTTGAACGATTCAAACAGTTTAAAAAGCCCGAATTAGTCATTTCCAAGCCCATGTTAACGGAACCAAAAATTAATTAGGCCCAAATGTGTGGCTAGGCTTGCCCCCTCTAGCCAGTAAGCTCATTCAGTTTTTCGACGTGGCACCTTGTCAACCAATCTGCTGTTTCTTAAACCCGAATTTTACCTACGCCATCGGCGCACTGTACACATTAAACAACAATGGAACTCTGGAAGAGTGGGTGGGGCTAATGGGTGCCACAAGAACTAGCCACGTCATTGTGGCGCACATTAGCCACACCCACTCTCCCATTTTAGGCGGGAAACACGTAAGCCGTTTAAACCACTCATAACTTCCGATGAATTATCACCTCATCATTTCCGCTCTCTCTCTTCCTCGGGCCTGCCCATGGCTAAAATGGATCCCCGGTCAAACTCTCCTTATGTGGTTCCGAAAGGGTCTTCGGATCCACGACAAATCCAGCTCTCGAGTACGCTGCTAAAGATTCCCAGCATGTATACCCGGTTTTCGTGATCGACCCCGCGCTATAATGGAGCCCGACCCACAGCATTCTCCCCGGGTTCAGCTCTTGCTGGTCTGAACCGGATTCGTTTCCTTACTGGAAAGCCTCACTGATCTGGATAAAAGTTTAAAAGAATCTTGGTTCGCGAATTATTGGTGCTCAAGGGTGAACCAAGTGAAATAGTGATTCATTGCTTGAAGGAGGTAATCATTTTTTTTTTGGGTTAACTTCTCAACTGTCAAGTCCTCTGCTTTTGCTAACTTATGAATTAATCTTGGCATTATCAATTCAGAATTGTGGTTAGTACCTGTGGCACCGACAATGGTTTTTTTTTTTTTTTCCTGGGGACTCGAATGTTTACTGAAGTATAAATGTAGGCCTAAAAACTGGGTACCAAGGACGAGTTTTGAGGCCCTTAGAAATGGGTAGTCAAAAAGAGCTTAAATTTTGTCTTTAGTATAGTTATGTGATGATTCCTGTAATTTCTGATGATGGTTCTGTTTCTTTGGAGGTTCCAGTGGAACATAAGCAAGCTATGCTTTGAATTTGAATACAGAACCATATTATCAAGCTTTAGATGATAAGGTCAAGGTGAGAATTCTTCCCTAAGATGAAGAATGTTTGGGACACCTTTTGTTTTTTGTAGCTCTTGATTCATTGAAATCTTTAGCATGTTTTAATGCTTGCTGTGCGTATATGGTAATAGATGTATAACATTTCCTTTGACAGAGCTATGCTTCTTTAGTTGGTATAAGATATTTTCTCCAGTGAGCCATACACTCTTCAATCCTGCCGAGATCATCCAGAAGGTAATTAAGTCCACTGATTAAGTTGACAACAACTTTAGACAAGCAAATTCTTTTTCCTCCTTTTCACCTGAGACTATTTAACCGGATAATTTCCTTCCTATATGTAAATTGTCTTGTGCATTCCTGCTAAACATACTTGTTGATACCACATTTTTCAAGAGATTTTTGTTAAAATATTTTCTGATTTCATTTCACTGTCTCTTGGTCCATTCTGCCTCAATTTGATATCAAAGAATGGGGGGACACCACCTTAAGCCTATCAATCGTTTTATCAAAGTTGCTGGGTCAACCCTCCTGGAGTTCATCTTGCGTTTCAAACTTCGGCTTTCTTGTCTTCCCTCCTTCTGGAAATCTTGGTAGTTCACCATCTCTGAAGTTCCATCATTAAATGACCTTGGTTACGAGGAAAAGTGAAGAGGTAGGACGGTTATGAACTTCTTAAGAGGCCTTCACAGATGAACATCTTCTAAGAAATACTAATTCAGCAGGATGAAAGGACTCCTATTAGAGGTGGTGAATCAGAAGCTTTGAGGCGACTGGAGTGAATCAATTGCTGACAAGGTTGGCTAGCATTACCATTGTCTCAACTCTCAAATACATAGGATGGCTAGCTTCTTTTTATTTTATTTGGCTTGCTTGCACATGAATGGAAAAATATTTTCCAATATTTATGTGTTGATAATGTCCAAATACCGTACCAGGAAAACGTTTGTTCTCTTTACTTTGTAATATGTCCCCTTTCTAGCTCAACACTATGAATACATGGTTCATCCCTATTCTTTGTGTTTGTTGGCACTATTATACTAGTAGTTCCATCTGTCTCTCATTAAGTTTTTTCTTTCTGGTACATTTCCATTTGATCATGGAACAACGCATGTTTCTTAGGAATGGGTAGCAAACTTTGAGAAACCCAAGGGGGATCCATCTGCATGTTCTAAAACCAGCTACAACTGTTTTGTCACCGTACTTGAAAGTAAAGTAAAAAGCACTGGATTGATGTTTCGGGGTCATTTGCCCAAAGTATTCTATTCTATTACCCTCCTCTTGCAATTTTGTTGGAAGTTTCGGTTGTCTTTCACCCAGATACTTCTACCAGTGCATTCAGGAAGTTCAGAAAAATGTTAAGAGGCACACGTCTCCACCGGTTTCCCTTCTTGGACAGGTCAGCTTACAGATGCTTCTCCAAATTTTACTCCCCTCATCTGACTTGCTCATCAACTTCTGCAGTTACTGTGGCGAGATTTTTTCTACACAGTTGCTTTTGGCACCTCCAATTTTGATAAGATGCGTGGAAATAAAATATGCAAGCAGGGTAATATAACTAAATGCCCAACCTTTCTTGTCTCAGCAAAATTTGGGTGCGTAAAGTGTGGGAGCTGTGGAACTCTGAGTTTGCTTTTGGTTGATGATTTAAATCTTAATGCCTTCTTCCTTGCTGGCAAAAAAATGAAGGATGGGATTGTGAATGTTATGACTCTGTGTGTGTGTGTGTGGCAGGGTGGGTGGGGAGGGGGTGGGGAGAGAGAGAGTCTCCCCTTAAGTATATTGACAAACATATGGTCCTTTTTTAAAAAACCACAATTTATTCTGTACACATATAGTTTCATGTTACATTAATATATGTGTAATCAGCTAGAAAATGCAGAAATTCAGGAATAGTTCTATGCTATAATTGATCATTTCTCTTAATTAGGGAGAGCGGCTTTAAACAAAGTAATATCTAGGCTGGGGATCCAATAAATATTAGTATAGTGATCTCCAGATGAGAAATGAAGGGAGAAATTGAAGAGTGATTCAATGATCTAAAGACTAGAAGAATATTTGCATACTCTGGTGGCAGATTTTTTAAATATTAGTTAATTCAATGATTTGATAATTGTTAAGACCCTTTAAAAATTCTGAAATTTCATTTGGCAAATCCTTTGCACATTTGGTAAGTATGTTCTCATATTGCAGAAGACTGGAAGTTGGTATTGTTAGCCTTATAACATTTGGTTAGTGCCAATTACTTTTATGCTAGGAAGGTTAGTCTTCGTGCTTACAAATGATTTTTTGATATTTGACATAGATACCATGGGGATAGCAATGATGAGCTGCTAGCAGCTTGGAGAGATGCAAGGACAGGTTTTCCCTGGATTGATGCAATTATGGTTCAGGTAAAGGTTCAGATTTGGAATTCCTTGGATTGTTAAAGGTAGAGACTCTGTTACTAGAGATTTATCCAAATTTCAGATTGCACCGTAGTACTATATCTAAGTCTCGTATAAAATTGCTACAGCTTCGGAAGTGGGGTTGGATGCACCATCTTGCAAGGCATTGTGTTGCTTGCTTTCTAACGCGTGGAGATCTGGTAATAGACTTCAACATTAAGTGGCAATACAGTTTACCCTTACCATTTTTTTGTCTGAAATGCTTGTGCTGACAGTATGTGCATTGGGAGAAAGGCCGTGATGTCTTTGAGAGACTTCTTGTTGATTCAGATTGGGCAATAAATAATGGGAACTGGTTATGGCTGTCATGCTCATCCTTTTTCTACCAGGTATGGTTCACATTTCTCAATTTATCACTCGCATGTCATGATTGTCTTATTTGAGCTACCGAGCTGATGACCAGAAGGTTAACAAGCATTCCAAACTTGATGAGATCAAGTGATCCAAAAAAAAAAGATGGGAAAATGTTCAAATAGTTAAACAAATATTGGCAGTTCAGATTTTTGAACAATTTTTCTGGATCAATAATTTGGTGAAACCACAGAGTTGCAGTCAGTATGTGTAAATGCAGAATGGGTTCTTTGTAGTTCCACAAGTTTCTATGAACTACTACTAGTAGCATTCTGATGTAACTGTCTTTTGCAGTATAACCGCATTTATTCTCCTATCTCTTTTGGGAAAAAATATGATCCCAATGGCAATTATATTAGGCATTTTCTTCCTGTGTTAAAAGGTATGTTAAACATGAATGACTTCTTGGTTTATTTACTTGCTTTAGACAGTCTCAGAAACTGTAAACTTCATTTCTACCTGCAGATATGCCAAAGGAGTATATTTATGAGCCCTGGTGTGCTCCTCTAAGCATCCAAACTAAAGCTAAATGCATAATTGGAAAGGATTATCCGAAACCAGGTCAGAGTCTTGCCTATATGCTTTCCCGCTTCTGTCTGACTGCCCATATCTGCCGTGGTCTGCTTTGGGGCTCCAGCTACATTTTTTTTTTCTCGAGCATCTTTTTAATTGCTCAAATATGGAAAGCAACCAAGCCATTCTTCAGAAAGGCCGTGAACATATCTCAAATTTGAAGTTTCTTAGTGCTTTGCTTTAAATCCCGAGCAATTGCTTCCCTGATTCATCTTCTTCGAATCATTTTCATGGACTTTCATTTGAGAAAGTTAGAATGATCATTAATTTACGAGTTATGCAAATGTACCCAAAATGAACGGGGAACAAAGCTGGTTCCTGGAATGACTTCGTCTTCCAAATCAGTTCTGTGAAATGTTCAAGTTCTCGCACATAGCATAAAAGATAAGTCTCTAGTAACATCAAACTGCTCATCATTCAAACTACTGTATTTTCTCTTTCTAATTTTCTTATGCTAGTTTGTTTAGTTACTTTCAAGCTTAGTTTTGGATTGCACCAAGTCAAAAGAATGGTATGTTCTGCATATTTTACTGGAGCTCTTGTCTTGCAGTGGTTTCCCATGATTCTGCAAGCAAGGAATGTCGAAGGAGATTAGCTGAAGCATATAAGTTAAACAAAAAACTAAATGGCACGGTGAGTGAGGAAGATCTGAAGAAGTTGAGAAGAAAACTGGAGGAAGATAACATCCAAGAGTCCAAATCAAAAAGATTAAAACAAAAGTCGATAGGTTGAGGTCAAGAATAATTTTATGTTAGCAGGCAGGAAAATAACGCTGAAGGATTAATGATAGACTTGTACTATGATCGCCTTCATCTGAGGAAAGAAAGAGGCATCTATTTTGTGATCCCTTGGTCAGAAGCCGGATACCAATGGAGGCTGCAGTCACCATCTTCGGCAATGAACTCGGTGGTAACATTTGATTGCTTGGGCTTTGATTTCAGCAGATGGGTTCTCTTTAATCCAAAATCTATCTGGATTCTGTAAATGTCTAGTGCCTTTAAATTGGAAACACGACTCTCGTCAATAGTTCTCTGCAGTGGATTTAGGAATTTATGCGGTTTATGCTGACACAAACTAATGTCCTTCAATTAGCTATTATAAAGCCATTTCTTATATAGACCAACAAAAATCGGGCTGGCAAATCTTCTCTTTGTGCCCGTCCGTAACCTAGTCTTTATTTGCAGGTCCAAATGATTGAGCTATCTTGCTGTGTATCTTTAGAGCAAGGTTTACACGGATTTGGGAGATTAATCTAGGCTAAAGGCCAGGATACCGCTAAGCGAAAAAAAAAAAATCTTCTCTTTGTGATTTATTAATACATTGTTCACGGTAAGAAATATTGTAGACGTCCTGCATTATGAAATTCTTCAACTGTCCTCACCCTATATTCTGAAACCCAAACAGTTATTCCCAGCTTCCTCATTCTCCTTCTCAATGACATCTTTGTATATGCATCACTGTCACAGAATTAATGCATTGAAAATTTCCTCCCCGGTAGACAACATGGCCGGGCCTTTCCGTCGAGCTTCAACTTCCAAAATGTAGAAAGCGCCAATAACCACGATTATGGTCCTTTCAAAAAGAAAGTCCAGGTAAATACTTCCCCGAAGAACTAATATATAGTCAGAAAATTCAGGGCATTAGAATTCATTAATCACGTAAAATTTTCTGGCCAATTTAGTCATTTCATTTTAGAATACAACTCATCTTGAGATATAAATGTGTGTTATTAACATATAAATGTAAGTAAGAGTTTATAAAATATCAGTCGATTTATATTTTATTGACTTGTATTTTATTGCGCTCAATGCTTGATTATAATACGCAATTTTTTCTCAAAAAATTTTTGTGGGGTCTTTCAAAATATGCAAAGTATCAAATGCTTTGAGTTTCTAGGATCATATTTTGCTTTGAAGCAAAATTAGGGGAATAAAAGAAAGGAGAATAGGGAGAGAAAGGAATGATTTAAAAAAAAAAAAATTTTTGTTGCTTTTTGCCATATTTTGACTTGAACAAGGTTAGTTTAGGAATTTCAGCAGAGAGAGCCTGCACACGCGCAAAAACTTGTGGCACGAGCGAGTCAAACCCCAGAGAGGGAGCAGTGCCGCAGCCTCTGGCAGGCTACCCATCCCTTCGGCCAGCGAGAGCGAGTGCCGCTCTCTCCGCACTCTTGACCTGGGCTCTCTCTAAGCCCAAACGTTCTCATTTCTCCAAATTCGCCGAAACAAAAGAGACTTTCTACGAACAAACAGTGATAAAAAAGAAGCGAAAACCTCGTTTTACCTATCCGCTGGGGCGACCTGAGATCGGACCGACAGAACCCTAGCTCAACCACTGAAGAATCATGTGGAGAAGACTAGTCTCTTTGCAGCTCAAAACTTCGTCTATTCCTCGATCGGTTCCTAAGCCCCATCGATTCACCGCCGCCAGTGCCGTCTCTTCATCTCCGGAGTCATTTCGGCCATCCGTCACCCTCTTCTCTTGCCAGTTCTCCACTGAATCTGGTATGCTTCCATCCAAGCCCTAATTTTTTCAGTCGGATCTTCCATTCACTCTCTGATTACTTCCAGGCATTTTCCTTCTACATTTGTGCGTGTTCATATAGCTTTTGTTTGTGATTGAATGGAGAAAAGAGTGAAATTTATGTTGAATTTTGTTTGGTGTAGCAAATGTGGCAACGAAAAAGACTGTTGAGGATGTAATGCCGATTGCGACTGGTCATGAGCGCGAAGAGCTTGAGGCTGAGCTTGAAGTGAGACTCTTTTTACAATTCCTTTTATTTATTATTATTATTATTTTATAGAAAGTCAGTTATTGTTGGCTTTATTATTTTAAAGGGACATATTTGAGGTTCTGAAGTTCTGCTGTTCAGTGGTCATTTATTGATAGGTGTCATCTATGGTTGATAGTTGTTCTATTTTTGGTGATTAGGGAAAGGATATTCTGGCAATCAACTATCCCGTTGGTCCTTTTGGTACAAAGGTCAGTATCATGTTTTAGCTTTTCAAGTAATTTTTTCAGCTTATCTCATTGTTTTTGTTAAGCTGTAGTTGCTTATATTGCTATTGTTGTTATTCAAGGATTACAATGCTGGGATTGGCTTCGAATTAGCTACTCTGTGCAACACTTACTGGTGTCTCTGAATTAACAAAACAATTATTGTGGCATGGTATATGTAGGATGCCTTATTGGTCTAGTTGAATATAAAATAAAGTATAACTTATTCATCTGTCAAATACATTTTAATTATTGTTAGAAGTAAGACTCGTTTAAATTCCTTGAACCAGTGGTTCCATACCTGCTTAGCCCTGTTTCCGATGTTCATTCGTATTTTTGTTGTTCGTGTTAGCACAGCATTGATTAAAAATGGCTTGACTTGATTCCATTATATTTAAGAACCAGTGAATCATCTTTAATGAAATTTACTTGCTGTAGATGTGAGATGACGTTGCAGTGATTTTAAATAATTGAGGATGTGCTTGGTAACTGTTCAAACATGGCAAAATTGTGAATAGTAGTGATATTGCTGTAGATCTTGATTTATATTCAGAACTATGTATTGGAGTTCTTTTACTTAGCTATTGCTGTCTTTACATCAATGTCAAATGTGGTGGGTTTTCGGTTGAATGGGTGTTCATTTAGACTCTAACAAAAGGTATGAATGTAGTAAATTGTGGTCTGCAATCCAACATTGCATCCTTATACATAACTTTGTGGTCTGATGCCATGTCTCCCATGATTAGAAGCTCATTGTCCTTGATCTATTTTGAGACCCTTGGAACTTTGTTGCAATTGTCAAATGAAGGGGATTTTAAGAGTTCCACAGCTTTCAAACTGCAAATCTAGGGGAATTGAAGTTGCTGCTTGGGTAATAGAAATTTCCTTAATTCCAAGAGTAGCATTGCAATCATGTGATGGAAATGAAGTTGCATGGGTAAATGTGACCATCTAGCTTATACCAAATAGTTAGGATAATGACTTGTTAATTTGGTTTATTTAGTTTGCCTGAGTTACGTCCTACTTATTAGCTCTTTGATGAAGATTAGGTACTGTTATTGGGTTAATGTGAGTGAGTGGCCCTAATCTGCCCAGTTAACACTGATTTTGATTAGAGAAATCTGTGTTTTAATAACTTGTTCTTTCCTTTTCATGTCATATGTAATGAATGAATGAGAGGCCCTCACAAAAGCTGTCCCAATTGATGGGATATGCAAGGAAGGTTGGGGATAGGGGGACTATGCAAGGAGACAGAGTTGTTCTAAGCAGTTAAGCCAGAAAGAGGGGAAGAAAGAAAGAGGCTATCATAGTTATATGCATTTCAAGCTTGATGAAGAGGGAGAGAAAGTTTTACTTAATTTTACAATGAAAGTTATTAAGCCTAAGGAAATGGAAGGGTAGGCTGAGGGACTTAGCAGCTTTCACTTGTCTTTCACATTCAGTTATCCTCAGTTTAGTTGAAGCGTATTTGATACTTAGTTTTGGGTTTAGTTGAAAATCCATTATCCAATTCTGAAGCATAATCTTTAATAGTGTTCATTGGCTGTTCAATTTAGAATCTGTCTTTGATGAATTCATTTGTGTAACACTTGATTGTGTTCTATTTGTTTTGATGCTTGGAACTGTCAATATTGATGCAATTTTGTGCCTTGCTCGCTTGCAGGAAGCACCTGCAGTCATTCAATCTGTCTATAACAAAAGAATTGTTGGATGCCCAGGAGGTGAAGGCGGTAAGTCCTTGTAACTTACCTCCTTTTTCAGTTTATAATGAGCCAGTAATAGTCAATTCTCAAAATGGAAAGGCACGGAAAAGGAAGAATTTAACTGAATTTTAATGCAGTTTCTCTAAGTTGTAATGTTCACTTCTGCATAATTTTATTGTCTTTCTCCTTTAACAGAAGATGAGCACGACGTTGTATGGTTCTGGCTTGAGAAGGATAAGCCGCATGAGTGCCCAGTGTGCTCACAATATTTTGTGGTGAGTAGCATGATAAATCTGGAATTGAGAATTTTAATATTGATTATATTTTGAAGCAGATGCGTGTGAAGATGTATGCTGACATGCAAATTTGAATACTTCTTTTGTCCGCTTATATGCACTGCTAAAGACAGTAAAAGAAATTATTTGTCGTGGTTAGAATTAGTCAACTTGATGGGATCAGTTTTGATTTTTATGGTTACGGAAATTAAGTAGCTTCTTGTTTCTCAAATTTTCCAAAGGTCAACTCTAAAAGAACGATTGACTAATTTGCCCACCATAAAGTTAATCCCCCTGCACTTTTGTCTGATACATTTATATGACCAATATAAAATTTTGTTGATGGTATGTCCAGGCCTTAGTTGCTATGATTAGCTTCACTATGTGAAGACCGACATGTAATATAATGGATGGGATTACAAATGGGATTTTATTGGCTCCACAAATACATGACTCCATGGCTTGGTTATTGTATTTAATTTGTTAAAAATATTTTTCTTGTACACAGTTAGAAGTAGTTGGTCACGGAGGAGATCCTGAAGGGCATTCTGATGATGAGCATCACTAGTCGGATTCTGCAATGAGCCGGCAAAAGAGATGATGAGAGGATCTAGCATATTCAGCAGGCTGTGAAAGCTTTGTGTTTTGTTCACTTCTGAAAAGTATGTTCTTCTGAAGGTTGCTTTGGCAACAATTGAGTCTGATAAATTTTTCTTTATACACTTTTTTGGTATTTTAAGCATGGGCTGGTCCTCCATGGGAATTACGGACTCTTTTGACTTTTTTTAGTGCAAGTCAAATAATCAATGGCTACCAATTGGTTCATTTGTAATTCACATTGGTACTTTATGAGACTGTCCATTGAAATTGAGGTGTCATTAAATGAAAAAAAATAAAAGAGGAAAGGATGCAATCAAATGCACCTCCGAATCAAGCCTTTTCCCAAAGTCAGAAAGGAAAAGGGAAAGGTTAAATGTGGAAAGAAAATGGGCCAATTGCAGACCTACTTTTGAAAACCTAGGGAGTTGGATAAACCCTGATGCATTGCGGCTTAATGCTTATGTATGACCTTGGGAATTGTTCATGTTTTGATGCATGGCGGCCTAATGCTTTTAATAACTTGTTTGGATTGTATGTTTTCTGGAAAAGTATTTTGAAATATATACATATTTCTCTATCATTATGATCTTTTAATCTCACGCACTAGTCTCTGCGTTATAGCGTCACACCTCTTTAATTTTTTTTTTTTCCTACAAAAACTTCTGAAATACGCAATCCAAATGGCTACCGTCTTATTTAGTCATGTTATAAGCTTTCCGACTCTAGTAGAAATTCAACGATGTCGGAGCTACTAGGAAAACAAAGGTGGGGTGCGGCTGGGGAGAGAACGGTGCAAAGACGACGCAGCCGACCACTCAGGATTACGTGGAAAGGTTTTGCGTTTGCAAATTGCCTTTTGGGTTACGTGAAAAGGTTTTTTTGTATTTGCAAATTGCCTTTTGTGTATTAGCACGGAAAGCTTTTGAAAAGGCGGGTGATTTTGGTGAAATGAGAATCGAGGTGGAATTGTTCGACAAATCCGTTCCGTGCCAAATGCCACAGAAGAAGAAGAAATAGCAAGACATCGCCACCGCATTTCCTTCTAGATGAATCACCTCACTTTGTCTTTATGGTTCTCCCGTCTTAATCAATGCGTATAATTCCTAATTCCCTTTGCTTTGGTGTTTAGAGTCTTTGGACAGTGACTCCAATGCTTTCGGTGGTTCTTCTGCATTTTGGTCTACAAGAAGCCAACCCAGTTTCAAGACCCCCATTGGGAAATAATTACAGCAGTTTCCAAAAGGCAAGACTGTGCCTGATGACCGGATGGTGGACTCAATCAGTCATCCTCGGAGTAGGTAACTTCGTCCTTTCCTACAACCTTCTTCTTCTTCTTCCTTTTTATTTTTAAATTATATTAAATATATATTGGACGTTTTTCACACAAAGTTTTACTACTGATCTCTAGAAATTAATGGTCATGTTCGGATTGACGTGTTATTCTAGACACTTAAATCTCAACTTGACTTGTCCATTCGCAATTCGGCCTAATTGTCATCCCTAGTTATAGATACTTTTTATGTTACACATTTGACGAATTGATTATTGAATCGCTTATAATCCTTTGTCTCAAATTACCTTTTGTTTTTGTTTGTTTCGTGTGTGTGCAGCTATATAAATACAAAACTGACGGGACAGAGGATTTGAAGGGCCGTTGAATACTGAATAGGTGTTCAGCAAAGCTAGTGCCTTGCTGCCGTGTGGCTTGTCTTTATGCATTGGGAATGTAAATCACAGCTCCGAAATTCTTTTAAGCACAATAATCAACTTCTAGCAAATGTATTTGGATTGTATTTTTTTAAATTTTTTTTAGAAAATTTACTGTAATAATTTGATGTATGTGAGATAAAAAGGTGATAGGAAAATGTGTTCATGGAAAACGTAACAATTTTTTGACGGAAAATGGCTGTCCAGACGTAGCAAATGACTAGCCATACCAATCGTTCGTCCATCCGTTGGCTGCAGAATCATGCACGCTCCGTTGCAGTGGTATATTACGGGCGTAGTAGGAAATTTCTGATGTTATTTGGACGATAGGCCTAGACTAGACACGGTTCCAGCCGAGCACGGCATCACGCCTTTTATAGGCCAACACAAAGCATCCTACCAGCTCCAGGACCCGCGGGTTGAGAGGCTAAGGAATCTCCAAAGAACGGAGCTAGGGCTAGAAATTTCATTTAGGATGTGACAGAGAATGAAGCCTGTCCGTCCATTTGTATATTCGAACAAAAATACGTCGTCCCAGAAAAAGCTACATGTGAATGAGTAAATCTTTTATTCCACGTTTCTCCTCCATCAATTTACTGCATGATCAACATCGTCGCATGAGAAAACTTGAAATATATCCCTTTCGTAATATATTCATTTTCCAAATTCAAAAACAAGGATTTATCATATACGAGTTAATTTGGAATTTTATTTTCGTTCGGCTCTTTTTGATTCATTCTTTCATACATGTCGGGTTAGTTCTCAAGTCATGGTAGAAGCCCAAATGCAGCCTGGATTTAGGTAAGGTTATTTTTCGGATTCTAGTTAGTCTTATTCTTTCATTTAATTCTAATACTAAGGGCGCGTTTTGATAAAAATAAAATTTGAAATCTGAAATTTAAACATGTTAAGTTACTGAAGTGTTAAATATTGAAATCCTAATATTTGAGCATATTCTGCATTAAGTGATACATGAACATGTTATCATTTATTGTTTTGAACAAGTTTTGCCTAAACAACTCAGAACCATTCAATTGATTAAAACTTTCTGTTTTTGGTCATCAAACATGTTTAAACATATTAAGGTTTGAACTCAATAAATTTAAGTGCTGATTGCATTATCAAATAGGGCCTTAAGACAAGGAACTTCTAGAGTAATACTGGACTACATAGATGAGAGAATAAAGGTGCAGATATGATCAATTTAGGGCTTATTTGGATAGAAGATTATTTGAAGAAAGTCTAGAGGAATTTACTATAATACATTTTGTGATGTTTTTGGGAGGAAAATTTTAGAATGCTATTGCAGTACTTTTTTGTGATGTAATGCATGTAAAATAAAAAGATGGCTGTTTCAATTGTCAGCTTCTTTTTTTTTCTAACTTTCAAAAAACTTTTTGGTTGCTAAACCAATGGTAAATCTCATTAAGCCAAGGGTTGAGCTCCAGTTGTAAAATTTCTTTCTTAATGAGTAAGTGTATATACTCAATTTCAAAATTTACCGTCTCATTTCAAATTGCAATGCATAAATTACAGCGAGTGTTTGAAATGTGAAGGTCAGTTGGATGAGTAAATTTGAAGTCATCAACGTGACAACATTCGTGTGGTACGTAAGCTCCAATAAATATTGCAGATATCTCTACTCATAAAGCTAATAATTAACTCATAGTGGCGGTGAAGATTAAAATAGAATCAGGAAAAAGGCAGCTATCATTTACAAGTTGAAAGCAATCCTTCATTATTTAGGGATCGCGTATATATCTCTTGTGCAAAATTTTCCAATTTGAATCATTGACAAGTACTATCTGGACAAAAAAAAGTTAGTGCCAGCAGCACAAATGTTGTCGAGAGCTAAAATAAACACTAAACTTTGAGAATGAACAGCCGTGGATTCTTCTTTTTGTTCTACATTGGGGTGTTCTTCTTTTTTTTTTTTTGGGGGGGGGGGGAGGAAAGTGGAGTTGACATGCTAATTGCTAAAGACACGAGTGAAAAATATCTTCCCCAAAAAGGAGGGAAAATGGAATACATGAACATCATCAGATGCTCTTTGCAGATTGGTCCAATCATGATACTACACGTTACCAATAATTTATGAATTCAAGTCAACTAGTTAATGATGATGTCAAATGAAAACTTTGCAAGTTAGTGATGGGGCTGTGATTCTATCTATCATCCTTAGAGATCTACACACAGACTTTGCAACCATAAAATAATTGCTTAGTGCTAAGCATCGAGGATTGTGCATTTCCGCAATTTATTAGGTTATTCAAAACATTTCTCAAGAAGGAAGGGATCAAATAATAAATACTCTTCTCCGTCGCACTTTGATAGTCATGTTTTCCTTTTTCATCTGTCCCAAATTATACTCCACTTTCTAATTGAAAATGTAGCTATATTTTAATTTTTCTAAAAATATCCTTATTCAATGTAAGTTATCGTTACTATAAACCTACTTCATTTTAATGAGAGTTGATTCTTTTTTTACCATCAATTCAAGTTCCCATAAAGTTGTACTCTAATTAATGTGAGGGTATTTTTAGAAAAATAGTCACCTAAATTGATTGTTCCAATAAAATTAACTACTTTTTCTTAAACTGTGTTTAAAAAAAAATCAGAACTATCAAAATGGGACGGGAGGGAGTAAAAGGGAACCACTGGCGAGTGCCCACTAAAAAAGGGGATTAAATCCCTTAATTCAGAAGAGGCGTAAGAGCACCCCTTTGAACTAGTCAAGTTTGTTCTCTTATACAATTTCTTTAGACTTTTTCTTCTTGTAGAATTGAGATAGATTAGATTATAAAAATATTACCGTTATAATAAAAATAATCATCATAATAAATAAAAGGGGAAAAGGGATTTGCCGCCCTTCTCCGGATGGGCCAAGGTGTGCCACGAGATCCATTCTCCATGGACCACCCCCTGAGCAGGCAATGGTGTGCCAGTACAAAGCTGAAAAAATAGCCGACAAGAAAACAAACAGAGCTAGGCCTATATACTATAATTCAGAAATTGAAAATATTCATTTCTTAAGATGGAAAAAAGTGAAAATAACGATAAGAGAAGCCAAAGCTGAGCACATATCAATTCTTTAACCAGTAAGATTGCCGAGATACCAATATGTCTAATGCAGGCCAAAAAGAATAATGAGGGCTATATCACCCTTTTTTTTTTCTTTCCATTTTATTGAAACATAGTGTGGAAATAGTTGGCACTTTAATTGCACGTTGTCATCAAACACTCATTGGAGTTGGTAAAACGTAAGTGTTCATTTCCTTAAAATGATTATATATAATCATCATTAAAAACACACACACACACACACACACACACACAACTTCCTACAGTACACATTTAGCCTAAAGAAAGTAATATTCCATCATCATTTGTACAGTTGAGAGCTGTATCTCCTTCATTCACCCCATGCAAAAAAGAAAATTAAGAGTGGTTTTTCACCAAGTAATTTTTTGCATTTATACATCATTAAAACAGTGGATGTGCAATTTGTAGAAAAGCATGGACAGGTGGTCTTCGACTTTTGATTTTGAGGCACCATGCTACTAGACACGTGGCAGCCATCCAGGAGGTGAATGCAGAGACAAATTAGTCTCCAAACATTTCTCTCATATTTATATTTCCTTCATTGTAATCTCTTCTTATTGCATAGAGATGTCAGTTCATTAATGATGTTTTTTC
Organism: Coffea humblotiana; assembly: GCA_023065735.1. Taxonomy (NCBI): domain Eukaryota; kingdom Viridiplantae; phylum Streptophyta; class Magnoliopsida; order Gentianales; family Rubiaceae; genus Coffea; species Coffea humblotiana. The sequence continues at coordinate 2,881,740 of CM041211.1, forward strand.
CAATCCATTAGTCGCGTTTATGACATCCTTTATCAACAAGTTCAGAAGGAAAAAAAAAAACAAACTGATGAGGTCAAAAGCACCAAAATGACAGAGGTGAAATTGAAAAGAAAGGTACAGAGCCAAGAAGAGAGGAGAGAGAGAGAGAGTTCGGTGGGATGTACTCAGGCTGTGATAGTCTTTGAAGTCATCATGAATTGTAGTAATAAACCTACAACAAAAAATTACAAAACCAACGAAACAATGAATGAATGCAAAGACTTTTGAGGAAACTTGAACATTACCAAAGTGCAAGTGGCAAGCAGCAAAGAAAAGCTAAGAGATACAAAAACAAAAAAGAAAAGAAAAAGTGGCAGATGGGATGATAAAAAGGTCATATGCCTTTTTCCGATGTTGTCCCTTCCACCACCCAAGAACTCCAGGTACTTAATTACGTACTAATTAGTAATTACTGCTCATCCCGAATGCGAATCTTTCACACTCTCTTTCTATATCTACATATATATATGTGTGTGTGTGTAGTGTCTAGGAATTTCGAATTAATCATCAATCTTTTCAGTAAGTATTATCAGCGTGTGTATAATATATATGCATGGCTAGAAATTAATGGTATGAGGTAGCTAGCTACTTAGCTAGTTGATGAGAGGCTTTTTCCGAAATGGTTGATTATTCTTCTTCCCATTATTATTGTCCAGATTTGTGCTATACCACAATGATGTTAGATTGGACAGTTGAACTTCACTTTGAAGATAATGGGTATCCATCAATCATCAGAAATAAAGAAAAAAGAAGAAATGCATAAACAAATGATTGCGAGAAAAGATATTTTCTTTTTACCAAATTGGATTATTCTCTTTCTTGTTTTCAGCAATATTCTTGAGTTGTAGTTGTGGGTTTACTTTATTTATGGAGAATAGCCACTGCCCACAAGCATAGATTCTCTTCTTTGTGCTGTAGTAAATCTAGAGCCCTCCATTTCCAAGCTGGGGGTTTCGCTCTCTCATGGGAATGGAATGGTTGGCTGAATGTGCTCTGTATTTCCCCTTCCTGCTTTGATTCCCTTTTCCCCTCTGCTGATGAAAAGATTGCCTGCTTTTGTCCTTGCCTTTACCTCTCCTTTTCATAGATGATGCTCTTTCTATCTTTTTGAGTTTCTAGGCGGTTTTAGGCACAATGCGTAGCTGTTTCTCACATACTGTGTTGCATATTCACATGTTTTATTCCGTCTTCAACCTGCTCTTAGAGTTTTGGGTATAAATACCTCGATATCATTTTGTGTTTCTCCTCATAGCACCACCGACCGTCCTGAGTTTATCACTAATTCTTACAGTAGTAAGTGGCCTTGAATATTGGAGGGTGCATTAATTCCATTTCTGGCAGCCAGATATGAGTTACACAAATTCTTCAATGGGTTCTGGTTAGTACCAACATTTCTTTCTCCCGCTAGTATTTTCTTGTTTTGCACTATTCATCAATGGCGCTTGCCTGCATTTCACTGTAATGCCCGTTCCATTCCACCCCTAACCTGGATAAAAATTCCAGGAAGTAGAGGAGCAAGGAGAACATTTGACTTTGGGAGGACATATGTGGTTAGGCCTAAGGGCAAGCACCAGGCTACAATTGTTTGGCTGCATGGCCTTGGTGATAATGGCTCCAGGTAACATTGATTTAGACATCAGGAACTCACTCTCTTACTACATGGTTGTCTGCATCTTTCTCCTGTCTTGCTTGAAATCAAATGGTCCGGGAGCTACTGTTGGAACATTCAAGGAGACATCATTCTACAGATTTTAAAATTTCTTGTGATCAATAATTGTCTCAATTTTGTTCTATAGAAATTGCAAGCATCAACGCATTATCATTGGGGTGTGCACTTCATTGATCAACTATTTGCTCTGTTTTAAACCCTATATGCTGCTCCTTAGGATCTACAAGTACTATCTAATTTGGTTCTGCAGTAAACGCATTTCATTTTCAAGCTGGAATTTCATACTCTGAAGCCAAGGATAGACTATTGTTTTCTGGACTAGTGTGAATTTTTGACTTAGTGTGCAATAACAACTTCCATTTCCTTTTCTCCTTTATTACTAGGAAAATGCTGGAACTTCCTTAGAGAAAAGAAAAGAAGGAAAGCAACTTAAAGAATGTTAATTTGTTGACAGATCATACGTCTGTTCATCTGAAGTTTAATTACTTTTCTTTCTGAGCCGGCTAACTTTTTCTGGAGATTCTTTCACTAATTGCGGAAAGCAACTGCGGCTTCAGCTTTAACATTTGTCCTACTTATCTGATTGAGTTGATAGGGGAAAGTGGCGCTGCCATAGAATAATGGAACCACTTTACCTCTTTTGGTTTAAATTTTTTTGTCTTGTTTTATCCTGAGCTTTCCTTGAAGATTTTGAAAGCACGACGTGCCAAAAGAGGAATTATTGTTCAGGATATTCATACATATTTGGGACCACTTGTTCACTTACTTGTTCTCTTGTCAATTAGCAAATGGAGGAACCATTGTTCAGGATATTCATACATATTACATGCACGAAGAACAAAGACTTTTCAAGTTAAACACATTATGCCGAAAGATGTGCAGAATTCTGAAGTTTAACAGATATTCCGCATTATTTGTCTGCATATTCTAAACAGGAGTGCTTTCCGGTGGCTTCTCCATGAGCATTTCATGGTCTTTATATTAACTATTTGGCATCAGAAGAGTTGAATTCCAATTGCTCCTTATATCCTGAATGGATGGTTCGTTCTGGGACTGTATTAGATGCATTGTATCCATTGATACACTATTCATGAGTGTTACACATGATTAATTAAAAGTTCATGCATCACAGAAATATCTAACCACCTTCACCTTTGGATCAATAAAATTTATAAAGTGCAAGGAAAGAGTAAAAATCCTCTAAATGCCTTTCTCTTTGTCTGCAGTTGGTCACAGCTCCTGGAAAGCCTTCCACTGCCAAATGTAAGAGTTTGTGCCCCATCTAAAGTATTTCCAGCTTTGAAACTAATATTTGATCTTTTGTAACTGCTTTTGGTACTGAAAGGGTAAGCACATTTTGCAGATTAAGTGGATATGTCCGACTGCTCCCACTCGTCCTGTGGCTATACTTGGCGGATTTCCTTGTACTGCTTGTAAGGCTATATCAGAAAACTTCAATGAAATGATCTTACTAAACTACTATTTACATGAACTTTGGTCTTTTACCAGGGTTTGATGTTGGAGAGCTTTCAGAAGACGGTCCTGATGATTTCGAAGGCTTGGATGCTTCAGCAGCACATATTGCAAATCTGCTATCTACAGAGCCTGCTGATGGTAAGTCCTACATATGCCTACATCACTCAGTATGCATTACCTTTAGTAAATTGTACAACTTTAAATTTGATATATTTCATATGAAAAAAATAATAGTCTTACACTTTACAGCTCCTGCATCTAGATAAAAACTTTGACTAAACTAGGCTCCATTTCTTTCATTTCTTATCTAAGCTATATTATCATTTGATGTCAAAATAAGTTTCTCAGGCAGTCTTTAAAGAAATTGATACAGATATTCTGACTTTCGATGTACAATTGGTGGAACAGTTAAACTTGGAATTGGAGGCTTCAGCATGGGCGCTGCCACTGCTCTCTATTCAGCAACTTGCTTTGCCCATGGAAAATATGGAAATGGAAACCCTTACCCTGTCTACTTGAGAGCTATTGTTGGTCTAAGTGGATGGCTTCCTGGTTCTAGGTATGACAGCAATTTATTAGCTTCTCATGTAAAATTTTGTCACCAACAAGTCCTTTTATCTACCATTTGTAGTGCATAATAAATAGAACTGGAAAAATGTGTCAAATTTTACATCAAGAAGAAGATTACTTGAACCTCGAGTTATGCAAACGATAGTAGGGAAAACACGTAAATACTATTTGTTGTAAGATGGCAGTTACTTTAATTGATGCTCAATAAATTTCAAATTATCATTGTCAATAGAAGCTGATTTATGCAACAAGAACCAGTTTGGAGAAACAAATTTTTAGCTTGTGATTCACAAGATTAATGGAGAATGCTTTGTGCTTAGATGTTTGTCATTAGTTTTCCTTTCGTGCAACTTTGTGCTATAAAGATTGAATGGTGGTCCTACGCTACATCGCTCTTCTACAGAACCCCTTACTCATTAGTTAACACTTGATATTGTGCAGGAACATGAGGAACAAGATTGAAGGATCACATGAGGCTGCAAGACGTGCTGCATCCTTGCCCATCATGCTATGTCATGGAATGTGTATGTACTTGATAGAGCACATTGCATTGAAATTCTATAACTTTCTATTCAGAGCTCCTATCCAATTTGTAGTCATATTACATGGGGGAACTTGGTAATTTTCACTTAGATCAATCCAAAAGTAGAAGAAAGACTTTCTCAAGTCACTAAAGAAGCATCATGTGGCTAATGTAAGGAGGGTTCCCATAACAATTGAGTGTTATAAATTTCTGCTATTGACAGGGCATGTGGTTATATTTGACTCGTTTAGGCTTCCCTCGAGAACTTACAAAATGAGCCTCTGAATATATGCCACACAAGCACTTCGAAACTTGTAAGGATTATAAAAGCATGCAAACTATAATGCTCAGTACAAGCATTTTACCTTGTCTTTTTTATCTATTGCTTGCAGGTGATGAAGTTGTCCCTTATAAACATGGAGAAAAGTCCTCCCAAATCCTGAGCTCAGCCGGATTTCGATGCCTTACATTCAAAAGCTATGACGGGTATCTGATCTTTCATCAGAAAGATAAACGTACAATATCTAGCTTGAACCATATGCTGAATGTTTACTTCATTCTGCAGGCTTGGCCACTACACTGTGGCCAAAGGAAATGGACGAGGTTTGCCACTGGTTAAACGCAAGACTGGGTTTAGAGGGTTCACGATAATAACTGCTCGCCAGCCATCTTATTTCTTGATCACCGTTGCCAAGGGAAATGGGGCGAATCAATAACAAAGGAAGAGCTTACACTTGCAGATGCGGGAAATAGTAGGTAGACATATAAGGGCGTTGCAGAGTGGAAAGTTTAAATCCTAGGAATTAATCATGCTTTTGGTTTTTTGTTCTTGTGAAATAAAGTTTTGGGGACTTGTTTCGTTTCATTTCACTGCGCAGCTAAGTTTTAAGTATGCTCTCATTACAGTATGTTGTAATCTACCTGAACGACTATGAAACCCCTTTTAAGCAGATCTTGAACCTACATCCTTTCTAACCAAAGTGTTGACTAGATTGAAGTAAAGATAGTTTCTCTTTTCTTCTTGGTAAGATGGTCCTGTGACTAGAAAGTTGGAAATCTACATCTATTTCAATGTCTTCAATCCCACGATGAAGAATGTTGTAACCTCCTCACTGGCTAAGGGACCAAAGTATAAGGAGAGAATGTGGATTATGATGCAGAATCGGGAATTCAACAGCAAAGATATTCTTAAACTCACGTCCAAGTGAAACTACAGACGTAAAAATGTTTTTAGGATAATTTTCAAAATAAAACTCATTTTTTGTTAGTAAAAGTTCACCTTCACAATTTTCTCTCATCTTCTTAAATAATTTTTACTCAGATACCATCTCTCTCTCTCTCTCTTAAAATCTTTTACTACTATCATTTGACCTTGTTCAATCATATTTGCACAAATTTTTGAAAAAGAAAAATGCCGAAAAATTAAAAAGGCCACCACTTTTGATGTTCACAAAGCTTTTTTCACTCTCTCTCTTTTTTTTTTTTTTTTAAAAAAAAGGAACAAAATTGAAGCAATTTATTAGTACCAGGGTTAAGGACACACCCAATGTGTGTGTAGTTTAAAAATAATTATTGATTTTTATCAATATATTATTTTGTTTATACAAAAATAAATTTTATATAAATTCTTCGTGAAAAAAATACAATTTATTAGTAATTTTTTCTTTGACACGGTTATAATTAATTCGATAGTTACTATATCTAAGAGAATTATTAGGAGATTATATTAGCAAATATAAATAGGTGGTTAGGGTAAAAATTAAATTTTTTAAGTGCAAAATTGAAAGTTCAAAAAATTGACCCAAAATGTTTAATTCACCTCTCTCTTCTTGTTGGCTAGCTCATTAAGACAATATGGATTACTCTTTAAGTACTCCCAAAATTAATTTAAAGGAAAAAGTTGACCACAAATTGTGGGAAAGAAACGAAAGCAGAAGCCGATTACCCGACAACCGAACATTTGAACCTCCCTCCTCTTCCTTGCTTTTCATTAGGGTTTAACAGAAATCCTCAACGGTTGCCTTCAGGGGTTTTGCAGTCCTCCTCTCTCTCTCACACACACTAACACGCCGTCAGACACCCACACTATGAATTACAGGTTCCAGAATCTCCTCGGAGCTCCATACAGAGGTGGCAACGTCGTCGTTGTCAACAACACACTCCTAGTTTCACCGGTCGGTAACCGAGTCTCCGTCACCGACCTCAGTAAATCAGAAACCCCTAACTCTACCATGCCAATCATCCACCAATCTCCGCCGCATCGCTGCCTCACCTGATGGCGTCTTCCTCCTTGCCATTGACGAGAAGAATCGATGCCTCTTCATCAACCTACGCCGCCGCGTTGTTCTCCATCGTATCACTTTTAAACATCCTGTCTCCACCGCTAAATTCGGCCCTGACGGCCAGCTCATTGCCGTAGCTGCCGGTAAGCTTCTGCAAATTTGGCGCTCCCCTGGGTTTAGGAAAGAATTTTTCCCTTTTGAATTGGTTAAAACATTTGCTGATTGCAATGATAAGATTACTGCTCTGGATTGGAGCCCTGACTCGAATTTTATACTTGCTGGATCCAAAGACTGTGACAGTTAGGTTGTTTTGCTTGAAAAAGCTTAAAGAGTTACAGTAAACCATTTTTGTTCTTGGGCCATAGAGATGCAATTGTTGGCTGCTTTTTCGGAATTGACAAGAAAACTAACAAAGTTTTGAGGGTTTATACAATATCGCGCGATGGGGCGATATTTAGCTGGGGATATAGGGGTGGTGATGGTAAATTTTGATGGAGGAGGACTTTCAAGAAATTTCAGAGCCAGAGTCTCCAGGTACACCGGAGCAGAATTTTGATGGTAATCTCACAGTGAAAAAAAGGAAGGATTTTGATGGTAAAAATGGAACTTTGGATGACGAGAGTGACTTCTTCTTGCATAGGCTGAAATGGGAACTGATGAAGAAGGACTATTTTATGCAAGCGCCAGCAAAGTTAACTGCTTGTGATTATCATACGGGACTTGATATGTTGGTTGTGGGTTTCTCAAATGGAGTTTTTGGGCCTTTATCAGATGCCTGATTTTGTCTGCATTCACTTATTATCAATATCAAGAGAGAAAATCACGACCGCTGTTTTTTAATGATCTGGGGAACTGGTTGACATTTGGGTGTGCAAAGCTTGGTCAGTTGCTTGTTTGGGAGTGGAAATCAGAGAGTTACATACTGAAGCAGCAAGGGCATTATTTTGATGTGAATTGCCTAGCATATTCTCCAGATTCCCAGCTTTTGGCTACAGGGGCCGACGATAATAAAGTCAAGGTATGTGAAAGAAATCAGACCTGCCTTTTCGTGGTTAGAGTCCTGACTTTCTTCATCTGCTGAAAGCACTTGCTTTATTCGCTAGTCAATTGTAGATTGGCTCAATTAATATTTTCTTCTTGTAGGAAATAACCTTCCCTGCCAAAATACAATGACAAACTTATAAAATGAGTCTCAAATTTTTTTCTTATTTTATTATGCAGAGTATAATTCATGAAGTAGAATGCATGTTTCACAGTCCTGCAAGATGTAGCTCAATGCAGATTTGTCTTTATAATAGTGATCTTAAGCAGTTTGTCTTGTCATGACATGTTCACTTCAGCCTGAAAATTTTTGCAATTACACTTAGTTGTTGTTGTTAATTTGGCCTCAAGCTGAATCATGAGATTTATTTCTTTGCCTTACAGGTATGGACTGTTTCATCTGGCTGCTGTTTCGTTACATTCTCTGAGCACACCAATGCAGTTACTGCACTTCATTTCATGGCTAGTAACCACTGTCTTTTGAGTGCGTCTTTGGATGGGACTGTTCGTGCGTGGGATTTGTTTCGGTATAGAAACTTTAGAACATTCATTACTCCTACTTCTAAACAGTTTGTTTCTTTAGCAGCAGATCAGAGCGGTGAAGTGATTTGTGCTGGAACTCTTGATTCTTTTGAGGTCCGATGAATTCTAGTTGGATATTGACATGGCCAAAAGCATTATTGTTTGTTTCTCACAAACTTTTCTTAAACTATTATGTTCTAGATATATGTTTGGTCAATGAAGACAGGAAGGTTGTTGGACGTTCTCAGCGGTCATGAAGGTCCTGTTCATGGGTTGATGTTTTTCTCCTACAAATGTAAGTTGAGAATGTGACATGTTTCCTGTGGACATTGTATCTTGGCAGTTTACCAGGAAATTGTATGTTTGTTCTTATTCTGTGAAGTTAGTTTAAGTTTTCTTTTCACCTTGTAGGCTATCTTAGCTTCCTCTTCATGGGACAAAACTGTTCGCTTGTGGGATGTTTTTGAAGGGAAAGGTGCAGTTGAAACATTTTCACACACACTTGATGTCCTCACTCTTGTTTATCGCCCAGATGGAAAGCAATTGGCTTGTAGTACTTTAGATGGGCTAATCCATTTTTGGGACCCACTTGAGGGCTTGCTAATGTATACCATCGAGGGCCGTAGAGATATTGCAGGAGGACGTCTAATGACTGATCGCAGATCGGCTGCTAATTCAACGACTGGAAAATGCTTTACCACCTTGTGTTATTCTGCTGATGGGAGCTACATATTAGCTGGTGGGAGTAGTAAATACATATGTATGTATGATGTCGCTGATCAGGTTAGTTTGCTTTCTTTTTTATGTATAGAAATTCAGTATACCACAAATTTACGCATGGTTATGATTTATTAAATCTGATGCTGCTATCCCACTTTGATGCTAGTTTTTAGCGTTCTTTGTCCTGAGGCCTGAGGGCTCAGATTGCTAGGCTAACTTTACTTTTTTCTTGACCTGCCTGCTTTCCGCTAGTAGGAGCTAGAGTAAGTTCATAGATATGGTTTTCTTCATTCTTCCATTTCTTTTTTGAATGATATGTTCAACAATTTTGAATGTCAAATGTGTACATATGCATAAGTAGTTCTCTGGTTTTCTTGAATATCCAGCAGGATAAGGAAGCTGATGAACTTGGCCTAACCTTTAGCTTGAACCTTTCTTTTGCCTGCATAATCTTGTGTCTCTCCTAATAAATCATTGAAATGATTGGTATCAAATCTTTGTCACCGTTTCAGTCCCAAAACAAGAATTTCTTTGACTTTGTAAACTCTAGGTGCCTCATTTGGCATATGCTAATGAATTCAGTTTTAGTATCTTGGATCGAATCATAACTACATAACAAATATTATTACAAAGATCTTTTGTTAGTGAAATAGTTAGAAATAAAGATAAGGTGGTTTGGCGAACTAATTCATTTGAGTTTCAAGTCAAAGGGGGATTTTCATGGAGCTGGACATTGCAGTTTTCCTTGATGAGGCATATTTACAATCCTCCTCTGCCACTTATTTCATTCAAATGCACACACACTGAGACACACACGTATGAGCAATTATGATGTTTTCAAGTTGTTTTTTTGTGTCTACTCTTGATTCCTTGTATGAATATTGCAAATTTGTAGGTGTTACTTCGCAGATTCCAAATAACCCATAATCTCTCCCTTGATGGAGTTCTTGATTTCTTAAACTCGAAGAATATGACAGAAGCCGGCCCACTGGAATTGATCGATGATGATAATAGTGATACAGAAGAAGGTGTGGATAAGCAAACACAAAGTAAGTTGGCATATGATTTGCCAGGATCAATGCCTAATCATGGAAGGCCCATTATTCGAACAAAATGCCTGAGAATTGCACCAACTGGCCGGAATTGGGCAGCTGCAACAACAGAAGGAGTTTTGGTCTATTCTATGGATGATTCTTTTATATTTGATCCCACCGATCTTGACATTGACGTCACACCTCAAGTAAGAAATAATTCTTTCAGCATTTTGTTTATCAAGTAAATTATATTGGATTTAATGCAATAAAATTGTAAGAGGAGTCAAAAGTATGACCGCATTCGCATTCTCTAATGGTGTCCTATAGGTGGTCGATGCTGCATTGAATGATGGTCAGCCAAAAGGGCTTTAATCCTCAGCTTACGGTTGAATGAAGATGCACTAATTAAGAAATGTATTATTGCTGTCAGTCCAGCTGAGGTACCAGCTGTTGCTTCATCGGTCCCTTTCAAACATCTACAGAGATTATTAGAGGCACTAGCACATCTTCTTGAAAACTGTCCACATTTGGAGTTTGTTCTTCGATGGTGTCAGGTAATTTTTTCGACTTTAGTTGTTCTGTCCATTTTTTTTCTTTTTACACGAGCAACATCCTTCAAGCATGTCTTTAGATCTCTTGCAATGGGCTGTTGATTAATTTTTTGCTTCACAGGAGCTGTGCAAAGTCCATGGTCCGTCTATCCAGCATAATTCCAGAAATTTGCTCCCTGCTCTAAAATCCTTGCAGAAGGCTATCACTCGATCACATCAGGATTTAGCCGATACATGCTCATCAAACGAGTATACGCTTCAGTATTTGTGTTCCACAAGCCACAAGAGATGATGATCATTTTATTGGCATTGTGGCACGTTTCTCAGGAAGATACATGGTTATTTATTGTCGTTGATTAGGCAAGGAATGTATTCGTTTTTGGTAATTAATATAGCTGCTCCACCACAAAATGTGGTGAATTATTTACCAACCTGGACTCAATGAGGAACTTGTGAAATAGTACGAAGTTGCCATTGTAGAACCCGTTTTGATCAGCAGTAGGAAATCATCGGGGAGATAATGACGCTGAATTTTTTCTTCTAAATTTAAAATGTACTGCCATTTTTTCAAGTAAATGATATTACTTAAAGTTTAGCTTTGGAGCTCCAAGTGCATACTTTATCAAGTGAGTGTCGTTAATGTCTTCGGTCTTCACCAAATTAAAAGCATTTGTCCATGCTGAGTACTTATAAATGTTTTATTTTTTGGTTTTAAACCTACGGTAGGAATGTAGCTCTTTTGTTACACAACTGTCGACCTCATTAAGGTGATTCGCACCCTCTATCATAATTCTACTTTTATAACGTGGTCACATACCACATAGTTCATAATTCAGGAGACATTTGGCATTGGACCAAGTCTTAAGGGGTAAATTGCAATTAAGTTTCATTCATATAACTGGTTTTTCATAGTTGGTAGTAATGACAAAAATTTATCTTTTGCATGATGAGTTCAAGGGTAGAAGATATCATCTTCAACCATCAGAGAAACACAGCTATTTGCGCAATCAATGAATCCAGAGCATTTTCTTCTAATTCCCAGAGCTCTTGAAAATCTAGACATGATTTTTCACTCACTTTGCAACCTAGTCGTCCAAGAATTACAAAAGTTTTTGTTTTATAGATAAGGATTACTAAATTTAAAGAGGGAAAATTATTGCCAACTAAAAATCACTCGCCCGTGCAAACAAAGTCAGACCACAACCAGACAGACTTCCTGAAAAGCAATTCCACCAAAACACCAGAAACTAGTCCTATTGCATCAGCTAGTGCCATACGAAGGAATCACATTCTAAAATTTAAGTAGAGCCAATGCAACCTCTCTATTCTGTTATACTTTCAATCAATGCTTGAAATTGTCTGCCGACCCACTAAAGAAAATCTCTACGACTTCTGCAATGTAACTCATTCCACTTTCTCTTGTCCATCCGAGGTATCTTTCAGCTTTTCTCTAAGCTCACCAGTCTGCATAACAAATAGGAGTTCTTAAGTATTTTACAAACCCACAAATCCAAACAAAGATGATCGATACAGTCAAAAAGTACCTGGTGCATATTAAGGATGATATCTGATCCTCCAATGAACTCCCCGTGAATGAATATTTGAGGGAATGTAGGCCAGTTGCTGCACCAAAGATAAAAATAAAGCATTCTCCGGTCAGTATTTCCGCCTTAAAATCCAGCTGCATCTCATTCTTGTATGTATACAGTTTCTATTACAGATAAACAAGCATACTAACTGATTAGAGACTAAAAGAGGTATAAGGTAAACCACAGCTTAAGCACGTGATGCTTTGAAACCAACATTATTCAAATATTACAAAAACCTGAAGATTTAAACTGACACAATCAAAGACCATGGTCTGGCAGCAGTTGCTGAAGGTCTAAAAAGAAAGTCAAAATCAATAGGTTTCAGGTTGTCAGAGAATAGGCTCCGAAAGTTCATGTAAACCTAGTGTCCACATCAAATTTACAGTTTTACAACAGATTTATGTTGCAAAGAGATGTACAGAATTAATTATAGAATCCTAAGCAATTTGAGATGGTTATCTTATTATTTGGAATACTTAACCCTGCACCCCATGCTAACTCTACCACACACCTCAGTCATAGCATACTTCCTACTAAAAATGAGCTCCAATGCAATCACTCTTCAGAGAAAGGGGGGGAGGGGGTGTTCCTCAGATGGATCAATATGCAGACAATGTTACTCGTCTAAGCAGCCAGGAATTAATAATAATGATCACGGAAGATCAATGCGAAATTTTGTGCAGAACATTGAACATTTCAATGCACACTTCTGCAAGACATGATTACAACTCAGCTTCAGCTTCAAGAATAACTTAATCGGTAGCACAAACAGAAAGATAAGAATAACTTCTGGGAAAGATAACATGCAATATTACAAAAGCCATTTGGCCGACAAAAAAAAAAAATTGTATCACCCATATAACAATACCTGAAGGCTTTCACAGCATTCTTCAGCTCAGGGTCTTCCAGTATATTTCGGGCGCTTATAGGTACACCTGCAAGTGCCTAATTTATTGCTAGAATGCCATAAAAAAAATAAAAGTCTTTACACAGAAATAAAAGTATATATAATTCTAAAACAACATGCTTGAACTAGTTACACTTGGCACAGGATATAAAACAAGCATACTCGCTACATACCATACTTCCATCATTTTGTGGTTTACGATTGTCTACTTTCTCACATTCATGAGACAATATTTTGCATCAAAGTTAGTGCTTATCTCTATAAGAGACTGAACTAACAAGATAAAACTTTCAAATCTTACTTGAAAAGACATGTGCAAGGCTTCCCCAGAATAACTATTTGCAATTATCAACATTGTAGGCCACTCTCAAAGCTAAAATCTTTTTATTTCAAATACACAATTAAAAGGTAACAGTGTCTTTTAACCTGAGATGCATTCATGATCGATTAACAAATTTAGACTTGAATATTTCAGATAAGGAAATGGAATGTGTGCAATCATACTGTATTCTTGCAGCACCCTCACTGCTAATGAGCTGAATCCGCAACGAGGAAGATCTGGGACTCCTTTCATGTAAATCATCACAGGGTTCTCGTTGACATCCTACATTAAAAGCTTATAAATCAGCATTTTTAATGGATGTGTATTATATAGCTTGTGAGTATACTCGTCTACAAATGCGTATATTGCCGACAAAATCTAACAAAAAATTATGGTGCCAAAACTGACATAGGGTATTCACCTGTTCAACAATTTTATTCAGTGAAAGTCCAGAACCCTCAAGCTTACTAGTGGGTCTGAAGTCTTCGTGTGTATCCGGATCATGTGGCACAGTAGTTGAATAGCAGGTTGCACTTCGATAAAAGCATCCAGAAGCCTAACCAGGACAAAACACAGTTTTTTAGTTGTATAGAACCCACCAAAATAGAAAAAAAAAAAAGAAACAAATGAAGGCAACAGTTCTTTGAAAAGAAAACACCTATATTCATCAACAATTAAGAAGACACATTTCAATGATGAAAAGGGACAGAACTACAAAGGTATGCAGGGTCTTATTGCCATCAGTACTTCACAACTTAACCCCCTCTTTCCAAAAAGTACAACTTAGCATTTGTGGTCAACAGAATGGACAATCTAACAAGATAGATTCCATTGCGTTTCCAAATAATATATTCAGGTAAAATACTAATAGTGGGCTTTTCCAAAAAGGAGCATTAGAGCAGATACCATGGGAGATCATCTGCGTGAAGAATTTACAAGAAAAATGGTTGGACCAATCTCAAAGAATATTCAATTACCAGCTACCCTTATCCTGGATAAATAAACAATCAACACCCGGATACCAAAGAAGGCCAAGAAATGCTAAGTAAGGTGAAACAACAGACAACCAACTCTCTTCTAGGAGTAACTAAACCACAGTAGAATCTTTCAGTAACTGCTTTATAATTATTATATGTGCTTGTGCACTTAAACTTAGTTATACCTATAACACTACGTCACGTGACTTTTGAGCAAATCATATTACAAGATAGAAGAATTGCATCCACTCTTACAATAGCAGAGGATTGAGCAGCTGGAAAGGCCGCAATGCTCCTCCTCAGTAAACCCGCCAATGACCTTGACATAATGGTAGAGCTGATAAATATCCCCCTAAATGCCTCAGCTGCACAGATAACATAAAAATGCAGGTTAGAAAGGCATTTCCATCCGTAAATACACGCCCCTTGAAAATTGTTATTACCAATCCTATTTCTATTAAAAGCTGCACAACTGCCTTAAACAGCTTTTAACCCGAATAAAGATTAAATCTTTACCCAAATCTTAAAAGCCTGATGGGTCCTAACTACACGGGACAAAGGAGGAAGAAGAAAAATTCTTGACCGACATATTCTCCGAAAGCCATGGAATTATCCAGGACAAACAGTATCAATCCGAGAAGCGAAAAGCTACAGAAAAACAATTACTAAAGAGACAAAGATAACAAGAAGCATGGATTCATTATACCATTTAATTGATAGCCGATTATACCGAAAACATGGAAACATAAAGGTAGTAGTACTGGAATTATAATCTCAATTCCATTAAAGACGGAAAGGGTTTGCAAATACAAAGATAAAAGAGTAGTAGGCTTACTAATGGAGAAATGTCCAACGTGCAGCGGTAACAGCCGAGGAATCGCCAATTTCGGAACCAGGAATCGAACAGGCTATCTGGTACAAGATGGATGGAAATTTTAGTAATAAATTGGAACTACTGCATCCCCGAACCTTTAAAAAAGCTAGTGTATACTTTTTCTTTTTCTTTTTTTTTTTGTTGCCCTTTCGGCCTTTCTTCCCCTTTGAAAGTTCAGAGAATAAGTCAGTTTTGATTTTTTTAACTGGCTTGAAAAAAACCCTTGTCCCCTTTAAAAATCAAACCATTGTTTGTTTGTCGGAAAAAAAAGGGATAATTGCAGAAATCTCCCCTGAGGTTTCTAACACTTGTACTGACCTCCCCTGTGGTTTGAAAAATTGCCACTGATCTCCCCTAAATTTACTAATCCTTTGCAAATTCAGTCCAAACGATTAAAATATTGTTTTAACGAGTGAAATTAGAATTTTGTACCAGATTTGCCCTTTGTGCTACATGTCCAATGAATAACAAAGTACTACAAATCAATTAATAATTAATAAACTTTAAGGGATGTAGTTTATGGACAAATATGCATTACACATTTAAAGTACCGGTTCTTTATGAATATTTTACTTTCAAACATTTAATTTATGATAAATATATCAATGTTGGTAAATAAATTCAAAAAGTGTTACAGTAATATTCTTACAAAAAAGAAATCGATAGGTTTGTATTCAAAAAGATTTGTATTTACTCTCAAATATTTAATTTTTGTTAAATACAAAACGTATTAGTTTCTCTTCTATAAAAATATTAATGTAACACTTTTTCAATTTGAGTTACAAACATTTATGTATTTAACATAAATTAAATGATTTAGATTAAAATGTCCATAAAGAGCCAATACTTTACTCATTTAATGGATGAAAGCCATAAAAAATTAATACTTTATGGGCAATTTCTTTTTTTTTTTAAATATTTAATTTATATTAAATAGATAACCTACCGATTTCCTTTTTGTAAGAATATTACTGTAACACTTTTTGAATTTTACTTACAAACATTGATATATTTATTATAAATTAAATGTTTGAAAGTAAAATATCCGTAAAGAACTAGTACTTTAAATGGATAATGCGTATTTGCCCATAAACTACACCCCTTAAAGTTTATTAATTGTTAATTGATTTGTAGTATTTTGTCATTCATTGGACATGTAGCACAAAGGACAAAATCTAGTACAAAATTCTAATTTCACTCTCTAAAACAATATTTTAATCATTTGGACTGAATTTGCAAAGGATTAGTAAGTTCAGGGAGGTCAGTTCAATTTTTCAAACTACAGAGGAGGTCAGTGCAAGTGTTAGAAATCTCAAGGGAGGTTTCTGCAATTATCCCAAAAAAACTCCAGGCAAATTATTGGTTACCCCCAACATTTTTTAAAAATTACAATAATTTCAATAAATCCTATTGCCGAGGTATAAAAATAGGTATTGTTAAAGATACATATCTGAGTGAATAAGATAATTGTACAGACTTTTTATTAAAAAAATGTTATTCATACTCCATTTTTATTGTTTGCACTTCCACCATATATTTTATCATATATTATATGATTAAAATAATAATGATAATGTAATTAATAAAAATGGAAGTGTAAATAGTATTTTTTTTATATTAATATATAGTATTGTTTTTCACATGAGTTCATGGAAGCACTTATCTTATGTAACTGATATTGGTTTCGTTTGAATTAGGTGTTTTTGGAGGTGTTTTTGATATATTTTATTGTAATAATATATGTAAAAAAATTTTATCGTAAATGTTTTTAATGGTGCTTTGGAGGTGCTTTTGAATATATATTTTTGGGATATTTTTAAGATTTAAAATTTTAATGGAATATTTTTAAAATTAAATAAAACCTTACAACCACTCCCCACCACACTTTCCCCCCTCCCTTCTCTCTCTCCCCGTCGCCACCACCACCTCCCTCTCTTTCCTCCTCTCTCTCCCTCTCTCTCTCTTTCTCTTCTTCCCTCCCATGCCCTTCACTTCTCCCCTCTTCCTCCCTCTCTTTCTCCTTCCTCCCTTCTCCCCCCCTCCCTCCCACTTAGACTCACCCGAAAATTCCTAGCGCTACCTTCCTAGTCGCAACCAAAAAGGTCGTGCTACTGCTGGCGAAAACCTTTCTGGTCGCGACTGCTGGCCCACACCCAAAGGGTCGCAATCGGAGCAACTATTGGGTCTTTGGGGAGAGGAGGGAAGGGGAGGGAGGAGGAAAAAGAAGGAAAGGAAAAGGAGAAGAGAAAGAAGGGGAGGAGCAGCAGTAGCGATGACAGTGATGGTGGAGGAGGGAGGAGGGAGTGGTTGGTGGTGGTGAGTGATAGTGATTGGAGGAAGAAGAAAAGGTGATAGAATTTATTCATATTTATAATTTATTTTTTTATTTTTTGTAAGTTGTATTTGAAATATTTGGTGAGGTTTTTGGGGTGTGTTACTAGATTTGTAGATGAAAAAATTAGTATTTGAAAACTCTCAAATCTAAAACGGAGTAAGTGTTTATTTTGCGATCAACTCGAACTGAATATATCACAGTACCATCTCAGGTATTTTTCAAGTAACACTCAAGACTCAAGAGTACCACCATTTGATGGGAAACGTCCCCCGGAATTCAAATTTGTTCCACGCTGAACTTGGTTTCGTTGGACCCTTAAAGTATCCCAAAAAAAATCAATAAAATTAACTGATATTTTTACAAAAGCCAAAAGACTGAAAAAAAAAATCTAAACTCTTACGCTGAAGTTGCCAATTCACCATACTTAATATCGCCTTTCATAATGACTGTCGCCGTTGCGCAGCACTTGGCGCAGTTGGTCGTGAAGTACTGGAGTCGGCCTTGATGGCGCAGTTGCTCGAGAAGAATTTGGGGCATCTCTAGTTGGTTGCAAAGAACTTGGGGAATGTGTCGATGCACATTTGGGGGCAAAAGAATTTCCGATATGTCTTGATGGTACGGCTTGGTGTCAAAAAGGATGGCACAGTTGGTCTCCAAGAACTTGACGTGTGTCTTGATGATGCAGTTGGTCCGGAAGAGCTTGGGCATATCTCTTGATCGCGCAATTGGTCCGGGAAGAATTTCCACTATGTCTTGATGGCGCAGTTGGCCGTGAAGAATTTCGCGTATGCCTTGATGGCGCCACTTTCATTCCAGTTTCGGTTCAAAGTCTCCGGGTGATAATCGGGGCTTGATCTTGATCTTGTAGATCTATTAAGCAAGCTAGTACCAGTTCTTGCACTGCCAGAGCTTCTCCCCTCATCCCAAGGATAAAAAGATAAGTCGTTCAAAAATGAAAAAGAGAATTCGACTTCGGAATGCAAATCAATTAACATGTCACCATACACACTTTCTTCATCCTCAGACTCGGAATGAATTCCACTGAAGAAGTCGTCAAAGAAAACACCTGTTGACCAGCGCCCTTCAAAGGGATCATCATCATGATTTAAGTCATGCCACCCAGGAGGGTCATCTCCGTCCAAGTCAGATCCAAACTGTGACTGGTATTGCACTCAGGGTGTCTCCGAGATCCCTCTGGCGCTCCAGCCTTGCCCAGTCAGATTGGCGCTGTGGATCAGCCTCAGATGGCCTGACAGAAGGATGTTTACACCTAGCATGCTTTTCTTAGTTCATCATAATTCCCAATGAAATCACATGACTCCATAGAACAACTTCTTACTTTGGCATTCATGTACTTGCGAGCAGCCTCTATGACAATCCATCCACTGATCTGGCCCCGACAAAGAGGGCAGGTGTGTTCCAGTGCTTGCACCCTAAGGAACTATTTGGCTGCAATGATGTTTGTCTCCCTCCTGCATTACCACCTCCATTATGATAAAGCATCCACGTCAAAAATTCATCATCTGGTCGAGCAGTTGAATCTTGCAGTTGGAATTGATGATTTGCGATATTGATCGAGGCAATTTGAATGCCTGTGGCTTGTATCACACATATATGGACGACAACCCTTTTTCACGAGATGAACAGATTAACAGGGACAGCATTGTGCGGATGCTCCATACAGATGGGACATCTAGCTTCTTCCCACTCACTTTCATCTAAAGAAGGTGGCAAAGAAGCATCCAACTTGTTGCTGTTCCAAATCTCTTGAGCCACAATTATAAGGAGATACCCTTGACTGACTAGACGATAACCGGTTCACCCTTCATCTTTTGGCATCTCAGATGATGTGAACCAAGTTGCAGCAATTAAATATTCTTCAACGTAATAGAAAAGTTGTTGAAAGACAACTTACAACCTGAAAAATTCAAAAAGCTACTGAGATGCCTGGATAAACTATCAAAAAAGTTGTTTTCAAAAGACAGATTGATATTGCACGGATAAGGAGTCAGCAGAGTTAAGATTTCCTACAGAGGCAAAGCATAAACTTAGAGAATAGAGATGATCCCAAGTGGCAAGTCAAAGAAACTTATAGATGCAAACTCTCTTGATTAACTAGCTGATTTGACACATGAAGAGAGACACCATGGCTTAAACCGCAAGCATTTGTTAAAGAAACTTCAACAGTTGCGCTGAAATAAGAACCACAGAGATTAGACTAAGCATGGGAGAGGTCAGTCTTTCCTTGATGAATGTGCTTGGCTTGTTTATAGACAGTCATTACCTAGTAAGGGATGACACATTTGTTGATACAGTATCAAACAGATATGCACAAAACATTTTCAGAGCATGAACTCTTGGCAACCACATTCTGAAAAGCCCAACCCCTGAAATTAACTACAGATTGGACTACTGATTGAATATCAGCAAGAGTCTGCCGATTCCCAGTCAAAACAAAATATACTATAACTAGGCTTCCCTTTCTTTCCCTCCACCACTAGTAAGATTTCATCTGAATTTTGTCTACATGGCTGGAGAAGATAAATTGCTTAACAAATGATGCAGTCAAATAAATTGCTTAACAAACCATGCAGTCAGATAAATTGCTTATGGTTTTTATCCAGCCTGCAACATAATGCCGAATTAAGTAAGCTGGAACTGAATACATAAGAAGACCTCCTTAAATTTCCAAGCTAATAAACAAACAGCAAGCAAGAAAATGCCAACCAAATTATCCTTGGCCTAACATGTCAAATTCAGATTTCAAATATCTTCATTGAAACTGATATAAATTGCTTCCTTCATACTTCATCACCTCTTCACATCCACCCACCCCACGCCCACCCCCCCCCCAAAAAAAAGGCAAAACAAAAATATACTATAACTAGGCTTCCCTTTCTTTCCCTCCACCACAAGTAAGATTTCATCTGAATTTGTCTAGATGGCTGGAGAAGACAAATTGCTTAACAAATGCCGCAGTCAAATAAATTGCTTAACAAACCATAGCGGTCACATAAATGCTTATGGTTTTTATCCAGCCTGCAACATAATGCCGAATTAAGTAAGCTGGAATTGAATACATAAGAAGACCTCCTTAAATTTCCAAGCTAATAAACAAACAGCAAGCAAGAAAATGCCAACCAAATTATCCTTGGCCTAACATGTCAAATTCAGATTTCAAATATCTTCATTGAAACTGATATAAATGTTTTCCTTCATACTTTCATCACCTCTTCACATCCACCCACCCCACCCCACCCCCCAAACCCCCCCCCCCTTCAAAAAAAAAAAAGGCAAACCAATCCCAACCCCAAGCGCGCACACAGAGATGAAAGAAAAAAGAACTGAAGCACCTGTTATGTATATAATCAATTGAAAAGCAGAAATCTTGGGACCAGTTATATTCCATTTCCGCTAAAACTGAAAACTAATTACCAACAAGATAGCCTTCCCCACCCCCCACCCCCCCCCCCCCCCCAAAAAAAAAACCCCCACAAAAAAAAATCACTCCCAAGCTACTTTGACTTCCTTGATGAATAATCCGCCAAGACATGAACTTGCAGCATTAGAGTCAAACTAGAGCTTAATATCCATCTCAGACAGATAAACGTCAAACCCTCTATTCTTCAGACCCAAGAAAAATCATCAATAACAATATTCTTATCTATCACATACGAATGCAAAAAACTTCAATATCTACTACACAGGAATTAAAAAAAAAAAAGACTTCAATAAAGCGAGGAGAACCAATTTTTTCTTTTCTGATTAACTGTACAACGTAAAAGCTAAGACAAAGAAAGTGATTAACCTCGTCTGAGAAGAAGTCGAATTGAAGGCGGGACTTGGTCAAAAGAAAGGGTAGGGTACTCCCGAAATTTTAACGTCGGCAGCTTCGAGAGGAAGAAGGTTTCCAAGAATGTCAGAATTCGGAAGCACCCACTCACCTCACCCTGTCTTGAATAATCAACGAAAATGATCGACTAGCCTTTTTGCTGGATGTATTTATACAGGAGGAGGAGGATATGGGATTTTTGAAGACCAAATTGCCCTTATAATGGGGTGAAGTTGGCTCAACAACTATTGGATTGCCAGTTATAAATCAACTTCGTTCTTAATGGGCTTATTGGGCACCTCAGCTATTCCCAAGAAACTGGATTGAAGACAATTTAAGCTCCTACAAGAAAATTTTTTTAACATGGTAAGCCTAGTATAATATTTAATTTGTAGTCCAGAAACTGCTTGAGGGTTCGTGACGGAAACAGGTAGCAATCCTTCTTCAGAGAAAGGCCAGTACACTGGCCCAGTTGTATTATTGGTACAGTTCCTGGACCTTTTTTCAAGAAAAAGCATTGTACGTTTATAATTATGATTGTATTAAATTATTAAATTAGGTTATGTTTGATAACTCAATTCAGCGTTTAAAGTTAATGGATTCAGATCTTAATATGTTCAAACGCATTTGTTAATCAAAAATTGAATATATGAATTAATTAAGTGGTACTGAATTTTTTAGGTAAAATTTACTTCCAAAATTAAGTGATAAGCTATTCACTTATTACTAAATGCGATATATATACTCAAATTTATTAAATTTAATACTTAACAATTCAATATTTTAATAGATTCAGATTTTAGTTTTCAGACTTCAGTTTTATCAAATATCTTAATGGATTCAGATTTTAGTTTTCAGACTTCAGTTTTATCAAATGCACCATTATTGTACAAAAACAAAAATGATATGTATAATAAAGAAATGTAAGTATAGACCTAACCAAGAAAAATGTACAAACCACACAATTATAATTGTACTAAAATCCCAATTGTACCGGCCCCTTCTCCCAATCCTTCTTAACTTTTGTCATAGTAATTTTAAGGGTTTTCTTTTTTTCTTTCCTTTTATATGTGCTACGAAACATTTATCGAAAAACTTGAATAAATTCATTGACTTTGATATATTAAACCAAAGCTTCGTTGGCAATGTAAAATTATTGCTGATGAGAGGATTTTGCATCTGATTATAATAAAAGGCGATAACAAGATGCCTTGTGACCGCATAGCATTCTCTCATTACTTTTTTCAGGGTTTCATCTTTTTTCTTGTTAAAAAAAAAAGGAAGAAGAAGAAGAAAAAGACTCAGCGGTCGGTTGTTGAGACATGCTCAGCATCATCCAATGCCTGTATGGAAATTGTTGTCCACAAGAACAGAAAAAGCAAATATTTAATCCGTCATGCAGGGTAAACCATCTAGTGCAAAAATTTGAAGGCGAAAACATTTTAGCAGCTATGGAAACATATTCTCTTCACAAGTCCACCTAAGAGATTTCCCTCAAGTCATCTGATATACTGTATATCATCCAGGTGAAATGGCCGCCGCACAAGTATCTACACTAGAGATTCTTTATCCCTGGGAATGAAGGAAGGATTGCAATAAGGGCATCACCGTATCCAACAGGTTCTGCATTATGACACACAACTTATCAAGATGTTTAAACCCTAAAAACACAAACGAGTGAAGACTAAAGAGAGAAGCATACCACCGTCTTCTCGAAGTATTTTGACAACCTCTCCGGATACGTCAGACTGAAAGTAGGGGGAAAGAATGTATATAAATAACTCTCACTGTCTAGTAGATATGGGCTGCAACTGGTTATTCATGAGCCAAGGCAACTAAAAGTGGGAAGAAACAGATGGTCAAGGCCGAACCTCGATAGGAATCTCGCCGCCCAGCTGTTCAATGAAGCATAGCACTTGGCCCTCTTTTACCTGTTGCTTCTGTGGAGCAAATTGGATAAGTTTGTCAATGTTATGTAATAGGCAGCTTTAACATAGAATTAACAGAGAAATTACAGTAATGCATTCTTACAGGAGTATTTAGAACAGAAGCATAAGCTTAGCCATGTGAAAAATTCAAGAATAGCCAAACCAAACTAGTGAAAGAACTCATGTGCGGAAAAGCAAGTGAAAATCATTCTCTGCTTTAACTGTTTATGCTTCAGCTGAAAATAACAGAGACCAAAAAATTAAAAAAAAGATCCTAATTTCCTAATTTAAAAGATATAACAGGATATACTTCTGTCAAAAGACTCAAAACTAGCAACCTTTTGCAGCAACCTATACATGTTCAATTTCGGGGGGAAAAGGAACTTAATGCAGTGGACAAGGATAAGAGTCCACAGAAGGCAGGTAGTGGTTCAAGCAGGCACCCTTATATGATAAGGATATCAGAAAATGTTTGCCATACCTCAAAGCTTTGCACAGCATAGAGTTGTACCAGTCAAATTCCATTCAAATCCTATTACCTCCTATCATCTAATAGTTCATCATCTCCAGAAGTTATTGTATAATAGCATTTAAATTTACAAATTGACTTGCCGTGATATAAGATGAAAAAGCACGTCCACAACATTTTGATGAGTAAAAAATGCATTGTGTTTCTACCAAGTAGAGGCAATAGATCAAGAATCATCCAGACTACATTAAGTAAGGAATTAACATGAACATGAAAGAGGTGCACCTTTTTACAAGACGGAGGAGCACGCTTTCCCTTTATAGTCCTTGCTCTCCTAAAAAATCCCACCTGCACATGTCACAATACTTAGCATCTGGAAAATTAGCAATGGTAAAAGTTATCAAGCAAACAGAAATTATAACATTCTCACCCTTGGAGATTGAAGCATCACAAGGCCTTCATCTGCTGCCTTAACCAGTGATGTCTGTATATCACTTGGAGAAGGTTCTGATTTGGAGATGGCCAAGGATGTTGATGACGCAGATCCATTCTCATTAGGTACATCAATGGCTGTATTAACACTAATTGGAGCAGAAGCTGGAGTTGGCACAGCCAAGTTCCTCATCACATACAGTCCTAAATCCACCAAGCTGACAGTCACAAACAGAAGGGTCGAAGGAAAAAAAGATCATAAGTTAGGCTTCCTTTTGTTGTGGGAGGGAAGCATCTAAATAAGGTCCTAGTACATGGCCTCTTATCCAAATAAATAGGAGTTCTGATCGAGGAGATGCAATATAAAACTTCTCCTTCCCAAAACCAGCCTTTCTGTGGAGGGTGGGGGTAGGTAGGGTTTATGTTGGGGGAAAAAAGGTGCTCACTTTTAGTTCAAGCTCCGCAATTGAGGTTGTATCACATACTTCCTTGATGAGTGATTCCACCTGTACAAATGAAACTCTCAGTAACATTAAATTCAAAAGACACAAAATATTCCTAATGTGGTAAAGAAAGACTTCTATTCAAACTCACAGATGCAAATAAGAAATAAATCATAGGATATTCAAGAGTTACTCTTTCTACATGTAAAGGAAACAAAGAGAAGAACAAACTAGTTTACTTTAATAGCTTCAACGGACTTTTATATAGAAACATGTAATACAGATCCGCACATTGTTAGACAAAATAATCTTCTTTTATGACTCGAACTTAGCATGTAACCTCCTTCTCTACCCAATTCATTTAATTTGTATTTCCTTGATCCTAGGAATCTTTTAAGAACATAAAAATCAAGTTATAGTCCTCCATGAGTCTAAAAGCAACTATTTTATTCTTAGACTTCCAAGTTCCATGAAACATTATGATAAGTACCCTCCATTTTACAATGACATCTAAACTTCAAAGAGCTTGCTAAGCAACATAACGCAATACGGAGTTTAGTCCGTGGGATTAAAATGTTTCTATTACCAAATATAAGTAAAACAACAATATTCCATGAACAAGAGTGGAAGAATGAGGAACCCAAAACTACACAAGTTTCCATGTAAACAAGCAAATGCATATTTTTGCATAGTCTATGATGCAACATCAAGGTGATTATACCTCGAACGAATTCAGAATGAGTTTGCTCGCTCCATTAGAGGATCTAATACCTTCAGGAGAATCGTCTGTTTTTGCAGTGATCGTCACTTGCCAAAACCAAAGAATAAACAGTGAATACTGAAAGCAGAATCTGGAGTTAGACTGAAGATTTATCATATGAGAAGTAATCAACATCCAAGGAGAAACAGGTAAACAATACTGTACAAACCTGTACACTGTGCAACCAGATGGATTAGCTCACAAATAAATAAGGCGTCTCTGACCAAGACAAGCAAATACAGAAACAATGTACAAAGAAGTGCTTCACCAAACTACGTAATTGGGTGATGACCAATGCACATGCTAATTGCTTAGTATCTCAAGTAGATGGTAATCTTTTCAGTGCAAGCAACTAATAAGACAAGCAAGAAACTGAGAAAGGACACTTTTGAAAATGTAAATAAGGAACAATCACAAAAGTTCCTCAATTTTGTATGATGGAGCAATGCATTAGGGATTAAAAAAACACTACTCACAGATAGCCTCAGAAGCTGAAAATTTGCACCCTGCAACAGCCATTCTCGACCTAGCCGATACTATTTCCAAGCCATCAAACTGATTGAATTTTAAAATTCCTACTGGAAAACCATTCAAGGGCTGTAATGCACTGAACTGGGTCTAGCAGAACCAAGATTCAAGCTTGATAATCTTAGTCCTGAAGCCCCAAAACCACCTAGAACATACAAGCACATGAATAGCATTAGTCATATACCCTTCAAACCATTCCGAGAAGATTGATATGTGTAGAATTAAATAAGCAATAAAAACTGACGACAACAGAAAAAGAGACGGACGCGAACCCAATCAAAAGCAATTCTAAACTGAATCTTTAAACATTCAACTTAACAAGAATGAATTTTTACTTAATTCTACTGATGATAATAGCGATGCCAAAGGTTACATTACAAAATTTAAATGTAAAGGGCGTGCGGGGCTTACATGCAGCCATGGAAGAGTGATGATCTTTCTGGGAGTCAACAAATTTGTTCAGAGAGAAAAAGGCCCGGAATAATCAGAGCATAAGTCTTTCTTTTTTCTGCTTATCTGTATCTCTTTTGTTTACTTTGATGGGATGTTGAAGGGGGAGGGGAGGGGAGGGGACGGGGAGGGCGAAGAGGGATGGGGAAAAGGGGGAGCGGAGAGAGGTTTGCACCTTGCTGGGTTATACAGTTAAACTGGTTTGTCAGTTTTTGAGTGCCAGAGAGATACGGAAGAGCCGCAAAATGTTGCGGCCAAGTGTTTTCACTTTTCAGTCAGGATGCAGAGTAACAAGGTAAACAGTATAAAAGCACAGGCATAATTTTTCAGAAAATGTAATTCTGGCCCCAAAGTTAGGTTCTCTTTAATTTAACTCCACAAAAAATTCCACAACAGCCATGCAGTGGAACATACAGGGGCACCAATTATTAAGGCTGATTGAAATCCAAATTGCGATCGCCGGCCTGGCATATTTGTTTGAATGATATATTTATTTCTACTAAGTTACTACAGATTATTAGGCTGGGGGAATATTGGGAATTTCTACTAAATTTTACTACAGATGATTAGCCGGTGAAACTTCAAATATGTTTACGTAAAACTAGTCATACTCAATTAGTACATGCTAAGGAAGACTATAAAAAATTTCCTGACAATTTTATTCAAGAATAATTCATCTTGTAGCGTATACTTATGGTGTATTCCTTTTAGATATATCTATTGTAAAAACTCATTAAACAAAAAAAGGGCATTTAATGTTGCATGAGGTTTGTAATAGAACACCAAAACAAAAATTGCATGAGGTTTTTTTATAAGATAATGAGATTGTGACTTTTTACTATTCATAAATGACAGACATTAGTTATACGTGCAAATGAAATTGTGCATTAAACAAATTAAACTTGATGAGCGATCATAACTTATTGCAATGAACTATTCCTATACAATTGCACCAAATACATATGGTGTGTTATGATACATTAATAGTGTGAATATAGCATCAAATATGCGCTATTTATAATCTATTGCAATTTTCTTGGTTAGCTCATGTATCATCTCGTTTATTTCGATTGGTGGGGAAGAACGTAGTAATAATAGCAAGTAAATAAGTGGAGAAATTCATCAAAAAAAAAAAAGAGTGGATAAAAAAAATAGTAGAAAGTAAAGAACTTGAAAAAGGAGGAGGAGGAAAATCTTGACAGACTAAGACAATGGACGGACTTGATTAATTGGTGCAGTTCAACTCATCTCCCATCAACCACACACTTTAACTACTCTGACTCACCTTGCAAGTTCCGTCAGGCAGCCTAAGTTTGAGTTTGGGAGTCCCTTCGATCTCTCTTTTATTTGTTCCCCGGTTTGTTTGGTTTAGTTCTGCAGAACCCCTCGGCTTCCCTCCTGCACATACAAATATAGGACAATCAACATTGCAGCTTTTAACAAGACAAAGCAGCAATTTTGAGACCGAGGATGTCTCTAACTGAAGTGAAGATGACAGAGGAAGTGTGGTTAACATGCCTGACGCATGCATTGTCGACTGAGACTGAAGAAATCATGGGCCTTCTTCTTGGTGACATTCAGGTAGTAATGAAATAAAGAAAGGATCGTGCTTATTCTTTCTTTTAGGGTTTATTGCAGTTTATGTAGATGTGTTAAGTTGGAATTTTGTTCTTATATCCTATATGAAATAGCGTTAGAGCTTGGAGGGTTTTACTTTTTCCTCAATTGGGGTGTTTTAATTGAGTTTTAAGAGATGTGTGTCAATTGGGGTTTTCTGAATTTCTCTCTTTTTTTTTGTTGTTTGAGAATTATTTTTTCAGATAATTTATTAGTTCCAATCCAAAATATGAAAGAGTTGAGGGGTATGATTTTGAATCATCCGTTCCAGCAAATTAAGAGGATAAAATAAAAAAAAAGTCCCAACTTTATCTTTGCTTGGGATGGAGTAAACTTAGATTGCACATTTTCTTAAACACGTTGAACCATGCTCTCAATAGGCTTTTTATTTTATGTGCATTAGACGGTTCTTCCCAATTCATTCTTCTTATTTGTCTCCTCTGGAGATTATTACCTAGCCTAGTTACTTTTGCTCCCTATCAGAACGTTACGTTTACAGGCATCAGTGTTCCATCATGTCTGCCTGTTTGTGTTTGTACTGCTGTAGCATCTTCAACTGCCTTTATCTTTTCCACTTTTCCTGTTCGCTTGTTTTCCTTACACCAAGACGGGCTTATATAGACATGTGACATATGTTGCATTTTTTCATTGAGTATAAATTCCTACTTGAATTATACTCGAATCGTGTTTTAGTAATAGGATGCATTTCTTACATCTAGCGTTTACTCTGTTAATTTTGTTATATTGTGCATTTTTGTTCTTTAGTAAGTCTGTATTGTTATTCGATGGATTTTGTTAGTGCTTTATACTGCTGAGTGTCTCTGTTTGACATTTTTTGGTGTTAGATTTTTTTGAGCATAAAATGAATCCACGCGTTGCCAGAACTCTATATTAAGCATTTTTTGGGAGCATTGGCCTTGGATCACAATTTGGTTTTCTTGCTATCTTTCCATGTCTGCTGAATAGTGTGTCAATTCAGACTATACTAGTTTTGTATTTATTCAGTTCACTATGTCGCATTCTTACATTTTGGGATTTCTGGTTTTACTGATTTGGCATAAAAGGTTCATAATTACATCTATCGATTTGCAAGAAATGATTAATTTGGTTTTTTGTTTTGCAAATTCAGCACTCAAGAAATGGTAGTGTGACTGCTCTGATATGGTGTGCGTTGCCTCAGCCTCGTTCCGATCGGAGGAAGGATCGAGTAGAGACTAATCCCGAGCAGTTGACTGCTGCATCAGCTCATGCAGAGATATCCTTTTATATTATTATGTACATTACATGATGGCCAACTATTCTCATTTTTCTCAACATACAATTGTGTCAATAATGATGAAATAGTATGGGTAGATATATTGTTAAAACCTTTCTCCCCTAAATTTTACTTAGAAAAGGAAAACATTTGAGGCTTTTTGATTCCTTATGTCTAATTAAGTCATTTATGTCAATGAGTTGGTTGGTAAATGATAAGCAAATAGCTTAAACAGGAATCAGTTTATTGCTTGCAGTATGTGACTCAATTAATTCCTAGACCCCATCATCTTTTGAACTCAAAAACTTTCATGTGATTAGGCATCTAGCGATGGTCATCTGTGCTTTGCTGCTATACATAGAATTAACTATGCATCCGTTTATATCATTGGAAAATTAACTCTACAGCACAAAATGACCTTGGCAATAGGGAGAACAACAAGAGTGATTGGCTGGTACCACTCTCACCCTCATATTACAGTATTTCCATCCCATGTTGGTAAGTTTTTGGAGTTTTAAAGGGATTCTATTTTGGTTTAGGTTTTTCTTCTTTTCTGGGAAATTTCATTTGATTTCCAAGAACTGCTAAGGAGCTAAAGCAATTGGTGTAACACTTCTTAGGAAAGAAGCCTGTTACCTGCAATCTCTTTAAAACATGCATGGTCCCTTCTTGTCACATTGTTCATGTGGTCCCACTCTGTGTAATTTTGTGATAAACTAGTCAAGTCCCAGTTAAATTCTGCAATTTTTATTTTTATACTCTTTATGATTCACTTCAAATTACTTAATTATTAATTTTACTCGTTGATAATTTTCTCAGTCACTTCTTGGAAAGGTGTAACTGTTTGAAGACATGGAAGAATATAAAGAATTAAATGATGAATCATTAAAAGCTATTGCATCTGGGAACATGCTAGAGAGTAGTAGTACATCCAGTACTTGTGTTTCTAATTCTACAGATCGTACCAACTTCTCCAAAATACATTCTCGTAAACTAGTTCTTTATGGCAGACTAAAAGAAAGTGAAGCTGCTAATGATGCCACTTGCGTGAATGTGTAGGCCAAAAATGCATTAAGTTCTTAATACCTTATGTTAGTAATTTATGTTGGTTACCTATGTATTTGGGCCAATGGGATTAACTTTGTACAATTGTCTTTTCAAAGAAAACAAATGCTTGTTAGAGTTTCTATAGTCTGTTGAACCAAATTATGCTTCTCTTGTGATTTCTGCAGATGTTCGAACTCAGGCCCATGTATCAACTTCTAGATTCTGGGTTTATTGGACTGATATTTTCATGTTTCAGTGAGGATGCCCAAAAAGGTTATACCCCCCCCCCCCCCTCCTCTCTCTTCCAGGTTTGATGTTTCAATTAACAAATTTAAATGGTCCTTTTTTTGTGAGCATAGATAAGTTTAAAACCTTTGAAATTTTCTAGGTTGGAAGAATTCAAGTTACTGCATTTCAGTCCTTCGATGGGAAGCAGCAGCATATGTTACGACCCCTTTCCGCTGTAAATAGAGGTTGCTGTTATAGAATATTGAGTCATCTTTAAGTTCATCGGAGAAAACATTGACTAGAGGCAGTTTTGACAAGAGATGTTGAAGAAGACACTGCTGATTCAAGAGCTATTGCTTTAGCTTCTAAGGTAAAATGTTCATATCATTATGACTGTTGATTTTGCTTACTTCCTTAGAAGAGGGCTTCTAGGTTTTGCAAAGTTTTCAGAAAATGAGTTTAGGAACCTTTGGATCTTTGCAATTTTTTTTTTCCTTTTTTTTGGTGGGGAGGTCTAAAAATTTGCAGAACCTCACTTTGTGTCATGGTTGATGATGCATGTCCAAAATTAACGAGTTTTTTTTGTCCAGAATCTTATAAGTATATTCCATTTTTGTGGATATGCACAAAAGTAATTAAATTGCTGGTTATTGAATTCATAATGTGCCGCAATCTTTGTTAGCTTTTTGAATAAATCAAATTTTGCTTATACATATGGATCGATAACTACCTTGTCATTGGGAATGCCATTTTCCGCAATGTTCTTGCATTTTCTTTTTAAGCCCTTTAATGATAATGCATGTTAGTTGCTTCTGATTACCTAGGGTGAGGGAAAATCTTCAGACCTGGGGGGTTTCTTTGCTAACGCTGATGCCAGAATGGGAGACAGCTACCGTTTCAACAGCTTTAGTCATTCAGTTACTGACCTAGATCCCATGGACCATGTCAGAAAGTATGCAGGAGGCTATGCACCGTTCAAATTTGGAGATGAGGTAACAAGAGTATGTTCTTGAAGACTTCATGGTTTTTGCCGTCTATAGATGCCATGTTAACATTATTTAGTAATGAAGCATTATCTTTTATTTACTGCATTTAAGATGTGATTTCTCAGACTAAGTAAGATATTTAGTGTACTCGATCACTTTTGGAAAGGGTTTGAAATACTAAGGAGACAATATCAGATAGCAAAGAATATGGCAAATCTAAGAGAAGAGAATATGGTAGATTTACGAGAAGAGAGGAAGAGGAAACTGCTACTGCTATATCATGTATATTCCTGCTTTGAAGTAACCTTTTTCTTTGTATCCCGGAAAACTCTACTTATTTTTAACCTTTGTGGAATAAATAGATTCCCTTATCATCTACTTGTTATTTCAAAACTTAAGTGGCAACCTTCTTTCTTTCCTTGTCCTTGTTCTGGTTTTTTCTCCTTTGTTCCTCAAGTGTTAAATAATATTGGAATTGGAACAGGGTGGTTTGTTCAAGCAGAATGTGCTCATACAATATAGGTTTGTGGGGTAAAACTTTTTCTTTTCATTGATTGGTGATACTGTGTTTGCACCTGCGTCCTATTGGTAATTTTGACAAGCTAGTGCCTCATGGTTGTGTGTTAGGAGATAAACTAATTTTCTAGCCTTTGACTAGAGCTTGGAGAAGGGCCTTTGAATTTGTCCTTAATTTTTGCTGGTTTGTGAACAGTGCATAGAAAAGATCTATTCCGCTTGCTTTCTGAGGCCGCCCTTTGTTTTGTTTGATTCCGTTGAAAGCCTCAACCTTAAAACGGTTAAAAAATATGAGCTGAAGATTTGTAAGGTGTATACTATGGTATAGAGGTATTCATTTATTTTTAGCTAAGTGCAACATCTGTTCTCTGTTGGCAGTGGTGCTGAATTTGTGAGGAAGGAAGTTCCCCTTTTTGTTCTACCATCCTCGTATCTCCTTCGTGTTGATGGCGCCTTTAGAATCATTTGTAGAACTACAACGTGTCTTATATGAAGAGGAAAGGACTGCCTATAATCAAGCAATTGAACAAAATATGAGGTGATGCTATTATTACTTCTGTCCAGTCTCCTTGTCTGAACAATATAGTCTTGATTTTGTTGCTTAATAAAGGCAGTCCTCTTGTTAGTTTCATGACAAAATGGGTGTTTTGTAGTGATGGAAAAAGCGCATCCGATAACATATATTCATCATACATCAACATATCAAAGCTTCCATGTGCAAGTTAATGGAATATTGGTTAGTTTAGAACTCCATCTCTTCTACTACAGTGTTTTCCTATAATTTCCGACTAACTTGAGCATTTACTTCACGTTCAGCTTGAGTCCTGCCATTTCTACTCTTCAGGATCGCTTGAGGGAGAATGAGACCCGGGTAAAAATGAACTTTTTAGTATTATATTCGCATTTGTTTATTAAGCTTATTAACTCTCCGTATCATGGAGCAATATAAGTTATGCAGTGATCATCTTGCTTGTGTTTATGTTTCCTTTTCTGAAACAGTTAAGGATGTTATCAGATGAAGCCAAGATTTTAGAGACTGATATTTCTAGAGGGAGTGAATCAAAATCAATTTCTCCTCGTAATGTTCCATCGCATGGGCTACTACGTGGTAGTGCTTCATTTGGTCATAGAGATAGGGATTTGTATAGTCCTGGTGAGTTGGGCAACATGAAGAATGTTGCTAATCCCTGCCACCCGGAGCCGAAAGGATAGTGTAGTAGTCTTCGTCTTGTATGATTTTTTTTTGGTTATAGTAAAATGGACCGTGATATCTTTTGGCCTCCTGTATCTTGCGGATGTTGGTTGCCTGTGGGATGTAAAGGTTTTTTGTCTTTCGAAGGAACGTATCTGGTAATTTATGTCGTCTACCCCTTTTGTATGTGAATAAACGAGTTGAGATCCAAATTTCAGATACAGGTTCCTTTTGGATACCGGAAATTGATGCCATTTTTTTTGATGGATCCAGTTCATGTCTTGACCCCATGAAATACGATACGTAGCCCATCCATCATAAACACGCTACTATTGCTTTCTGAAAGTCGGCAGTTTATTTTAGTTGTGTGTGTTTTCTGGGGCAAAACTTTGGTTTAGAAGTTACTGGTAAGGCGAAAATTCCAGTTTTTTTTTTTTTTTTATTATAAAAGAGGATATATTCTACTGATTCAAACTTTTATAATGCTCGCTGCAAGTTAATGAACTGGAAAGTCGCGTCTAAACGAGTTCTTTTCCCCCAATACAAACGTTAATGAAAGCTGAAATTGTGCTGATCTACTAATTTGTTTTTGTGAAGATGAAAGTGCCTGGGGACGGACAGTTAGGCACTAAGGCTGAGGAAGGACCCCATAATTGCGGCTAATGTGTTATCAAGGAGGGATCGGATGATCAATAAATTAATGCGAATTCGCATTAAAACGAATATAACTACAAAAATCCGTAATAACTAACCAAGGTCAAAACATCTTCTTCTCTCATCAAATCTGACAAATGAGCATAATCTACAAATTAATTCTGTAATGACCAAGGCTTCATAAATAGTTGAATCCTCTTAGCAGATCAAACCTCATAAATGAGCACGAGGAACTTAGGTATTTGTGTCGAGATCCATCTGCAAATAGCTGGAACCAAGAGGGTTCATGTTATTTCATGAATTACGCTTGATACAGTTCTTACGCTTATATTTGTTCTTAAATCGGACTATTGATCCCAAGTCCCAAATCTCAAAAGCTAAAAGCCTCGAGGACCTTTTCCATTACACCGCCATTCGTGCATGGCGCCAGTCACAATCTTCTCACTTGAGTTGATCTTTTTCCATTTTCCAGTGTCGAAGAAGCTTGCAACCAAATCCTGAACAAGAAATTGATTATGAACGCAAAAGAACAATCTGATTTTATTTTCGAAAGAGAAAGGACACCAAGCCTCACAATAACAGTTCTGCTCTCCATATGCCTACACAACCACCAGTACTGAATTATGAAATGTAAAAAATAGAATAAAATAAAAAAAGAAAAAGGGTCGGTAACTGGTGCTAGCTAGGCAAGGAAGGTACGTAGGAAAATGGTTCAAAAATTCTTCCTGGCGTTGGGGTTGTTGTGGAGGGAGCCGGGCAAGTTTGTGCTGTCGTCCATGAGGTTAGCGGGATAGTTTGTAGTGTCCTGCAAGATTGCTGGTTGGGCGGTTTGTCTTCCCAAGAGGATTGGAGTTAGCAGCACCGTGAGATGGCCAGTCAGTTGTGCTGTTCCCTCCTGCTGCCGGATGATTAGAACTTGGCCAATTAGTAGTGTTGTCGGCGGCGCCGGTGGTGGTATCCAGCCCCAACGTATGCTTCACCGCATCAGCTGCCCCGTGCGCTATATTTGCTGCTCCCGCCGCTGCTCCCCTGGCCATGCTCGCAGCACCCAGCACTGCTCCTTTCCCAGCGTCTGCCGTCCTTGGGCCACGTCCTTCAAATGTGATCCAGTCTTCACATTCATCCAGAGAAAAAAAAAATTATATTAGTAGTACTAGATTTGTAGCAAATCCATGAACAGATCAATAATACACTATTAGAATCCTGATTCCTTCCCGAACACAAACCCATGCATATATACATGTATATTAACATCGTGAATTAATTACCTCTTGAAGGAAGATGGTGGCGTAGTCCTGGTTCTGCTGCACGTGTGATGGTTGGTCAACTTGGTCGTTCCGCCTCATCTGCAATTAATTAATAATATTATTAATAATAAAAAGTGCTTTACTGATACTAAGAAACATGAACATAATTGAGTAATAATAAGAGGATGAATGAGACTTTGTTCATTCAATCAAATTCCTTTTTTGCAGTAATATTATATAGCACAATGCGTTACGGTTAATTAATATGGGTACTGGTGGTGGGGGTAAGCGGAAATTAAGAAATAGTAGTAAATTTACCTGAGCTTGTCCGGGCACTTGTGCAGAAGTGTAGCCGGTAGTGGGATTGCGGTTAGATTGGCTTTCCATCTTCTTCTTCTTCTTCTTTGTTGTCTTAGCCTTTTGTGAAAATCGATTGCAGATCTATAAATTGAATACCTTGCTTATGACTTATGATCAGCAATTAAAGCCTGTATTTATAAAAGCTTTCTCACATCCTAAGTTTAGTTTGTTGCTAACGTGTGCCTGAGACCGTGCATTTGCTTACACATGGCTTCTTCATGATCACTTCTTTGATAGGAAATTTTCAAAGTTGGGTCAAGGCACTAAACTATTATAATACCGACATTCCAAAATAGCACCTGTAACAAAGTTGCAAGGACAATCCAAACTCAAAAAGATAATACGGACATCTGAAAAATGCATATTTCCGCATCAAATTTTGCATGAAATAGTATCAAATTTGCCCTTCCTAAGTCTTGAAATGCAATTTGGATTTGGACTTGCATGTCATGATTCTAACAAAATTAAATCATACCTTTTAACAATAACTACTCATAAATTTTGCTCACCATATATATTACATTGTGGTTGTTTCATGATTGAAAAAACTTGAATCCATCCTAATTTTGAGAAATTTCTAAAATTATGATGATTTTTAAAAAATTTCTGCAAAAAAGGCATTTTGAGTTTGCAATTCCGTCCATAGAATCTTCGCATTCAGCAAATGCGAGCTCATGAAGCTCCATGAGCTCTCATGGATTCAAGAGTTCCTCAAGCTCGCATTTGCTGAATGCGAAGACTCTTGGACGGAATTACATACTCAAAATGCCCCTTTTGCAGAAATTTTTTAACAATTATCATAATTTTGGAAATTTCTCCCTAATTTTCTGTATGTAACGTGATGCTCTCCAGGCCTATAAATTTATTTGATAAAGAAAAGTTCTTCATGTGGTATTGGTTTGTTTTGTGTGTTTTCTTTTTGCGCCCACTCTTCCTTGTACTGTTTGGCTTCCTCAAGTTCCCGAAGGGGGGATGCATATCATGTGAGAGTCTGTGTGAATTGTGATGACTCTGATGCTGATCCAAATATTTAAAACTTAAAATATGATTAAAAAAGGCCAGAAGCTAACTACCTAATGGCACGTGGTTGTACACGCGTTAGCAGCTGGACGCTTGTCACTTGCAAGTTTACAACCCCCCTACCGCCATCTGATCTATATAGAGGCACCGCATTTCCCCTTTACCATGCATTCACAAACTTCATTCAGAGCCTTCAAGAGCAACTTCATTCTACCTTCTCATTTCTTAGCAATCAATTTCTTGAGAGAAAAATGGCATCCCAGGATCAGACCTGCAGAGCTGGTGAAGCCAAGGGTCAAGCTCAGGTTTAAACATACATATGTGATCATTCTTTTTTCGTCAGTTTTTTTTTTTTAATAGTTCAAGGACTAAAGGGTTGTTACTTGCGTTGGTAATTTTGCAGGAAAAGGCAGGAGAAATGTTGGATAGCATGAGGGATAAGGCACAGCAGGGCAAAGACAAGGCATCTGAGTTGGGGCATTCGGCTCATGACGCTGCCCATGAGAAGAAAGACCAGACTGGAAGCGAGACTGGCGCTGCCGGGGACAAGATTTCAGGAACCGCACAAGCCACAAAAGAGAAGACTTCTGAAACAGCTCAAGCTGCCAAAGAAAAGGCTGCAGGAGCAGCCCAGGCTACTAAGGAGAAGGCTGCTGAAATGAGCGAGGCTGCTAAGGAGACGGCAGAAGCTGGAAAAGAGAAGACTGGAGGGATCCTACAGCAGACTGGGGAACAAGTCAAGAGCATGGCTCAAGGTGCTGCTGATGCTGTGAAGCATACTTTTGGCATGGCCGAAGATACTGATGAAAACAAGGATAAAGACCATCCCACCAAAAGGGACGACCATTAGACTGTGATTCTAAATATCTAAGGTGGTGTTATGTTGGTGGTGGTGGTGTAGTATCTGAACTTTTGTCGTGTGCGTTTTCATAGTTGCCTCGAGTTTTCTGAGGCCCTTGTACTTGTTTTCGTATTAATTATCCCACTAATAAGTATTTGGAACCCTTTGGGATTTTGTGGTTTTGTACTTAAATTGCAATATTTTTGTTTTTGGCAATATCGTTTACTTTCAAGTTGGACGCTCTCTCGTTTTGTCGTTGCCCAATGCAAACATTTAACCAAGTGATATCCGGCGACCGATCTCCCAGTTCTGAGCATGTGATGCGATCTTCTGTCCTTTGCATTACCTGTTGTTTCGTTATAACAAAATTTTCCCCTTCGATACCCTGGTGATTCTAGGGAAGTGGTAGATTTTTTTTTTTTTTTTATTTAGACAACACAGCTCTTGATTGTACGCTTGAATTCATCTGAGACCCTAGCAAAGCAAAACAAAATTCTAAAATCCTTGAATACTTGGAATCCTTTTAAGGTCCTACCAAACCAGAACTTTTGGAAAGGGATCAGGAAGAAGACCCTCTTTCAGTTCTTGCCTCAGATATTTAAGTATTTTATGGCCAACTCAGAAACTGTTGGTGGCAATTACGACCACAATCCTGTTACATGATTAGCGTAATAGAGTATTTGCTTGTTTAAGGATGCGCTACAAAACTTTTCTTAAAATTCTTCAGAATAACAGGATGCGCTACAAAACTTTTCCGCTGAATTGGTGGTCTCGTCGGATCAGCCAAACAATTTTCTTCCAGGTCGTAAACGTCCCCGTGCTTAGTGCTTGGGCAAAGGCCTAGCGTCTTGCCTGGGTTGATGGCTACTTGAGCAAATCACGTTCTTTTACAAATATCCACTTCCAAGCCCTTCAAAACGCTTCAGAAAGAACACCATCCGTTTTGCAGCACCTCTACAGAACCTATGCGCTTACTTACTCCATGGCTTCGAAGTCACTGATGTCACTAAGATTTTCTGGTTCTTGGCCATTCTCATCACTTTCTGTTTCCATGGCATCTCCTGTCGTATCCTCATCGCTGTTGTCCTCGTAAAATGCTGGTGTTATGGTTTCATTTTCTTCTTCGCCCTCGTCAACAATCTGCAACAAATTTTTTATTTAAGTTCACTTTTTTATTATCCACAATTTAAAAACATAATCATATACAACCATCTTTTTTTTTTTACAATCATATCATCATATACAACTTACTCCTGCATAAAGTAAGTCCAAGCTACTGGATAGCTGAAGAGCTTGATTGAAAGTTGAAACTCTAGATTCTATGAGCTGCAAACAGAGAGAAAGAACAATGAATAAACCACTTGAAAGATCCTGCTCACGTGAAACAGATATGGGAGGCAAAAGAAAAATGCAAATACAGGTCTAAGGCAATCTTTTGCAGGCTGACATGACTTGTGTTGTGCTTACTGACTTCTATATACAGGATAAACAAGATTGCTCAAATCACAATCCGCTGGTTCTGATAAGCAAAAACAAAAAAAAAATGAAGGAACCACAGGCATGCATAGACCGAAACTCCCCTCATTACTGCACATTACAAACCTTCCACCTTCTTTGCTCTCTAATCCTAAATATAGTGTGCATTTATTGGATTTGTTCCTTCAAGACATAGAAACTCAATCTGGTCAATGCTACGAAGATTACACTAAGCAGGGACAACCTTTGCAAATTGGCCTGAAAATCTCTTTTGAGATGCTCAAATGCCCAATTTATTAGAATAACTGGCCTTTTTAGAATTCTGCTCTTACCTGATATAAAGTGTTCAAGGCAAGTAAAGAAGATTCTTGGGACATTATTCCGCTTGCGTGTTGTAGTAGTAAACTTCTCAGCCATGAAAGAGCACAAACCAGGACAGCCCCCCTGATGTAAAAACGCAACACGAAGGAAACATGTCAGCAACCGTAAACTCAAGCCAAGCAAAAGGTTTTCATCTCAAGAAAACACCTTCCCCCTCCCCCCTCCCCCCCAAAACAAAAACTAGCCAAGAAAGTTTCCATGCAAACCCCCTAAAACAGAAGAAAGAATAGAAAGGAACGGTGGTAAAATTTAAGAAACGAAGCTACAAATCAAAGGTGCTATCAGACAATATCCACACCCCCCCCCAAGAAAAACACCCAACCCAAAAAAAAAAAAGTTAACATCAACTAACAAAAGATTATATCTTCTGAAGCAGATCTTAGATGAGAACGATTACAAAAGCCTCGAGTTAAGCCATTAGGCATAATGCAATCTAGAAAAAAGGCAGGTATATTATTATTTTAATTTACAAAGTCATCTTTTAACCAAGAACGACAAAACAAGACCTCTTGCAACCCATTAATTATCAATATCAAGTTGCAACTAAAAATTAGGAGGTGGCTACTTCAAGAGGCATTTTCTAAGGCATTAGACGAAGAGTTTAAAGTTGCCAACATCATAACCAATGGAATCAAACAATTGAAAGTTACTTTCTCCCAAAATGTAGGATCTTCATTTAAGTTTCAGATAGAAAATGTCCTATGTGGACATGCCAACCATTTACTATTTAAACTATTGAAATGTGACAGGGAAATTATATAAATTTGTAGTATCATTAGATTTAGCCATGTAACATAATATTCAACTGGATTCTTTTGACCAGGGGGGGAAAAGTGCCGAAAGGCCAGTAATGCTTATCTACCTGAATCCAATTTTGTAAAATTTAGATAATAAAAGGATACTTGAAAAAGTGAATGAAATAATGCTGTGCAGTGCTTGACCAGACATCATATCAGTCTTACCTAGACTCGATTATAGGTACAAGGGACTGCAAAAGCTTAAGAACATCAGATGGATTCAACAGTGACACTGAATTTGCAATGACCTGCAAGGCGAATAACCATCACTGATTCACAAAACAACCATGTGCTTGTTGTTCATGCATCAAGAACCGAGAGAAAGTGGTCTAAGAAACCTTTTCATCTTGTCTAAATAAACAATCTATTAGCAGTGCTCGATCATCAGCATGCAGTGCTTGCTTAAGCAGAATATAAACTGAATCAGCACTTGGAGGCTTTGTGCGAGGGGAGGACTCAATATTCTCATTGCTCTTAGCTTCATCCATCTCCAGTAAATTAAGATTTGCAAGTTTCTCACCCATTGTTGGCTCATTTAAGTCATCATCAATTTGAATACCATCCTTTGGATCTCCATAACCTGCACACCATCACCATGATTGAGTCATACAATATTTTATGAGGTCACCCTAATACTTCATCTGAAACACACAATCAAGAAGTGAAATATACTTGGTTACCAACAAATAAGTTTTCAAAACAATATGGTCACAGTAATCCAACTCTGATTACATTCTTGCTTTACTGAAAGAGCAATTAGAAAAGAAATGAAACACTTTAAAGTTTCCCAAGTCTTTTGCATTATTCTGGTCGGGGATCTTTAATGATAGATAGGTGAGAAGTTCAGAAAGTAACTCTTCCAGGTCAATTCCTGCATTTGCACTTTCCGAAGAAAACCTGGCTATGGCCAAAGCAAAGAAGAAAGTCTTCTGAAAGCGCAAAAACCAGATTACAACCTCAGAATGAATCCACACTAAAATACAGTGGTAAAACTGATTCATGACCTATTGTTCACATATAACTGCACCTCAAGACAGGCTCTTATGCAGCTTCCATAGTTTTGCGTATTGTGTAGGATATCCACAAAGCAATTTGATACATATTTTAGAGCCATTAATTATATAGACAGGAGGGACCTATTTATCATCCAAAGGAGTGAAAAAGTTTTTTATTTGTTAAATAAAAATGATTTTAAAGGAGAGCAAATAAGTGATGCAGAAGCAGGGATCTATAAAGCTACAGGTAAGAGAAAATGGGAAACACTGTACCATTATCAATTAAAGCTACTCTGCTTGCAGTCTCAATATCGGATGCAGCACGCTTCTTTTTTGGCTTTTCTTTTTGCTTTGATACACCTGAAGATGTACAAGTACCAGTCAAAACTACACAGTCCCAATGGTGAAGCCAGGACTGGTTTTAATATGGGATCAGATAATGCTTGACTCTTGTGTAAACAACTCAATTCTGTAATTAACCCTTCCCATACTAAAGTGATAATCTTGGACTAACATGACTTCTATTTAACTGCAATATCCAAGTAGCCTTATCATGCAAAAATATTATATCAGCAAGGCTACATGCAAAAATATTATATCAGCAAGTAGAATACAAATTGAACTTTGCAAGCATCACACGTCATGGACGTAGTTATAGAGTCGAATCAGCGATGGCAATAAAACACAATGCCAAGAAAGAATGTCCAATATTAGCTACCAGTTGGACAATCTCTGATACACTATATATACAAGAAAACTTTCCAGTGGTCCAGGGGAAGGCTTTAGCAAAGATTTAAGGTAATAGCATGCTTGTACATGAGGCATGAAAGAGGAAAAGATGGTTGCTGGAATCTTAGTAGTGGGAATGGTGGCGTTTTTGCTTGGATGTGCACAGCCACGTGCATGCTAATTGTGAATGAGTGTATATTTGTGTTTGTGGGTTTTAAGGTTTAAGAGTGTGTGTGCGCGCGCACCCATGTGTGTGTGTGTGTGAGCGAGAGAGAGAGAGAGAGAGAGAGAGGAAACTGCAAATCAACCTTCGTCACCCTGAATCCCATTTTCTTGCATATCAATATTTGCGGCAGTTATGACAACATCCTGACCTGGTCCAGGAATGTCTACAACAGAAA
The DNA here is from genome assembly GCA_023065735.1 of Coffea humblotiana. NCBI lineage: Eukaryota > Viridiplantae > Streptophyta > Magnoliopsida > Gentianales > Rubiaceae > Coffea > Coffea humblotiana. The sequence continues at coordinate 2,923,755 of CM041211.1, forward strand.
ATTGTGGGGAATCTACAGAACCAAATGAAATGAGAGCTTTTACTTGTCCTGTTGTCTCCAGAGCATGTATTCTAGCGGCAATTACGGATACACGATGCTTTTTGAGGGAATCTGCTTCTTCCATATTGCCTTTGACAGAAATTTTAGATGGATTCACATCATCAGAGACAGATCTCATGTTCCACAAATAAGCCATACCGGCCTCAGAAACTGACAGGACTATCAAACTATCTTCCCATCACAACCATTCTTGCATTCGATAGTCAGGGGATGATGTTTCAGGGAAAAAATAAGACCATTAGTAACATCTCCTGCACCAAAGTTGCACCTCCATACTTGGATGCTTTTCTCGCCTACTCCAGATGCAACTATGAACTTGGCATCATCACAACTGGAAATGCATCGCAGCTGATCCTGCAATAATAATAATAAATCATGAAACATTGCTGCATGAAAAAAAAGGGGGGAGGGATAGTACGTGTAATATTGGGCAATAATGTTTACATACCCAATTAGATGAAAGCTTCAGTACTTCTCTCCCGTCATCCAGACTTAAAATTCTTATCTTCTGACCAATTGCAGCAGTGATTTTATCATCTTGACAACAATAGAAATGTTAGGTTAAGCGAAAATTCTCAGTTCATATTGCAGAAATGTGGTTTCGCATTACTACTGACCAGATATATATGCAGCTGATACCATAGATTTTTTAGTGATTTTGAACTCTCTAGCAAGTTCTCCCAGTTTCAGAGATGATTTCAGATGCCAGACCACAATTTCCAATAGCATGAATTCTACTTCCCTTACTTCTAAAAGTAAGACTAGCAATTCCGCTGCAGGAAACATTGCAGGAATCAACACTGAACAAGGGCTTTGATGACTTTTTAGGATAATGAGCTTCAATGGGGAGTAAGTTAAACAAAATCTAGAAAAATCGCATGAAGACATGAATAGGATTTAAGCAAGTGCACTCTTAACTAAATAAAGAAACATACCCAGGGTAACGGCCACTAGATTTCCACATCACTTGACCAACTGAAATATTAACCACAGAAAGGTCACCGCTATTTGTGCCGACAGCTACTAAGCAAGTGCCTCGCTCTTTTCTGCGCTACAGAACGGGGAAAAAATTGCACTTATCACTAACGTAGATGCAATAGTTATTTGCATATCAAATAAATCGACTTGAATGCTTCTCAAGTGTAAGCATACCATCTTGCCAACAAAGCTGCAAGCCATACATGAAAAAGTAACATTGGCAATATCATCTATCTCTCTCCACTCTGCGAATTTACTCCCATTACTGGTGTTCCACACCTGCACAAATTTCGCAAGGCTTTCATCAATTAAACCAATAAAACTTGCCAAACCAACAGTCCTTTTATTCGTACAGACGAGCTACAGATGATTCTAGGTGGGATACGCAGCCACAAAACAATTCTATATTCATGCTAAAAGTCCATCCATTTCCTTCTTCAAATCGTGAACTTTTTCTTGAGGTTAATTTGGCAAACTTGAATTGCACAAACAGATCAGAAGAGAAAGGATTAACATTCAGCACATACAAGCTAAATACAAACTTTGCATTTTCTCGAAATCCGTATGCCAGGAACAAAGAAACGTTACAATATTCGGAAAAGGAAATTCAGAATAATCCAGTGAGAAACAAAAAGCAACTATACCTTAACAGTTCCATCTGGCGATAGAATAGCAAGGTAGCTACCATCAGGGCTGAAAGCTGTAATTAGGGATTTAAGCTTCTCTTTCGCCATCCAACAAAAGGATACAAATAGGCTTGGAGGGAGATGGAATTAGAGGGCAGTGGAGGTGCTGTAGCTGTGAATGAATGAACGAACGAGTAGACGAGGGTTTTGGTTAGGGGTTTATGGTAAGAACGTCTTAACAAGTCTTGCCGTTTAATTACACTAAATTCCCCTGAAATTAGGAATGAGTTGTATTTTGGTCCTGAGTTCTTTTCTTTCACCATTTTTGCCCTCTGTGAAAGTCATCAGCCACGCCTTTATCATCCAAAAAGCTCCATAATGACTTTTATGCCATTGGAATTTAGTGCATAAATTTTATTTTGTCTTTCTTCTTGTTTCCAATTTCTTTTTTTTTTCCCTCTTTGCCATCACTTCCCCCATCAATATTATTGTTATTGTTATTGTTCCATTTAGAATGAGATTATTAACTTTCTTTAGATTATTGTCTTGTTTTACATAATTTGTTTATTTGTTGTTTTGAGTCTAATCATAAGCTATAACTTTGTTATATATGTTTAAGTAATTTAAATACCACATTAAATAAGATTCACAATGTGAATCTAAATGAAAAAAAATTGCAGTGTAAGCTATTTTTTGTATAAAAGTTTATAGTGAATTATAATGAACTAAAAAGCAATTAATTAGATCACAATAGAAATTAAAAATGAACTAAAACAAATTAAAATTTTTATTTTTGAGTAATCAAATAATAAAAGGAAGTGGGGAAGGAGAAAGGGGAAATGAAAAAATAAATAGAAAGAAGAAAGGAAATAAACTTGGCACTAAATAGTCAATGACTTACGTCTCATTTCACTGTCCCTTTTAAATAGGTTGAGTAAGAATAAACAATCCACCAAACACTCTATGTAATTATGGATAGTTTCATATTGTCTCCTAAACTTTTTCACATTTGGCATTCCTTAATTTCCTACAATCAAAATAAAATCACATATAAATAAAATTGTAAAGGCAATGACACTTAGTCTTAAATTGTTTATAAGTGAAAACACTTAGTTAATTGTTCTATAATTGAAAAATGCAAAGCGACATTTTAATTGGTCAAGGGTCATGCTATAGAGCAATCCATCCTAAATTATAATTATTAACCTGTGTGCGGTGGTAGATGAATAAACTAGGACTGCATAAAAAATCAGTTGACTAAAGTGATGGAATGTAAAGTACAGGGACTAAATTTGCAAAATCTGCCAGCATTATTGATGCTTTTCTTTTACATTCAGATATTTTTTGAATTTTAGTTGCCATTTACAATTATCTTGTTCTTTTTTCCTTATACTGATCATATCCGCTGCCTCGGTGAATAAATAGTGGTGGCAATTGGAGCAGGTACTCTCGTAGAGACTGATTGAGCCTTAGGTGGGGGCATTTTTCCCCGTTAAAAAAAGGGGGCAGGGGCCAGGGAGTATGCCCCCGCCTGACAACCTGTTAAAAAATTTTAAATATATATAAATAATTATATATATATAAACTTATAATAATTATATATACAAAATATATTTAATTTAATTAGTTATAAACTTATTATAATAATATTACTAATTATAAGTATTATACAATGTATATTAATATATATAATATAATTAATTATATTAATAATTATATATATACTTATAAAATTTATTAATTAGTTATGCTAAATTTACTAGTACATTTATATTAAATTTTTAACTATACTTAATACAATAACACTTTTTGTTAAAAAAATAATAATAACAATTGGTGGAACAACTGTTCTCACAAAAAAAAAAAAAAGATAGGACGGAGAGGAATTAATACATAACGAGTCGGGTGTCCGTTACCATTCCTATAAATAAATGTCTCAAATGTCGCAAAGTAAACCATTTCCCCAATGTTAACTTAAAGCTTCTTGAAGCACGGAAAGTTCCATGATTTTGTTAGTTTCTCTAGCATTAAATATATCACAAGAAAAAAACTTGGTAATCATTCCTTGAAGTTACGAGACTACAAGAGACCAGATCAGAATTTTTTCTCATTGTCACGTCGCACTTCTAAGGTAATCCAGAATCACAAAATTTTGCACCTGAATTTCACTTTTTTTAGGTTGGTCAAAATTCCCTCCAAAGTTTTGGCTCCCTTTCATCAAATGCCATCCGGGCATCCTCTCAAAGGTTTCTGTTAAATCTACTTAAACCCCTAGACTCCTTAAACCCTTGATCCCTTCTTGCTTAGAAATGAACTTGACCAGTAATAAACCCTTAAATTTCCTTCCAGAATTGCAATTTCATGAAATGCCTGCCGGAAGCTACATATGCGTGACAGATTCTATAACCAATTATTGTGGAGCTGATTTTCAGTCTTGTACGAAACCCGGATTTTCCAATTCAATGATGAATTCAAGTTCAAGAATGTCAATTTCTTCAACTTCTAGGTCAAACCTAGCCAGGCCCATCAATGCCAAGTCAGAGTCATGCTTGCAGTATAAAAGGGGCCATTGCAATTATGGGGCCGACTGCATTTTTAGCCATGACATGCCTGAGGACCAGTATAGATTGATGAATAGAGCAAGATTGTGTAGGTTTTTTATGAATGGGAAAAATTGCCCTTATGGTAACAGATGCCATTTTCTTCATCAGAGCGTTAAACATGTTAAGGGAGGGTCAGGTGTAGCTAGGGAGAAGGCTGCTGTTACGGTCGTGAATTCTGGGCCTGAAGAAGGTGTACGAAAAGAGAGCGATCGATTGGCTTGCAAGAGAAAGGCTGTCTTTTGGAAGACAAGGCTTTGTAGCAATTGGGATAGAAATGGTAGCTGCCCCTATGGTGTGAGGTGCCAATATGCTCATGGAGAACGAGGTGATAATAAAATCATAGATTAACCTATAGTCATAATTTTGCACGAAATGACATGATTTTAGTATATTTGCTGATCATAAGCAGTTGTCTTTTATGCACGGTTTCTTGTTTTTTGGGAGATTGGAGGACAAGTTATTTGCTAGTTATTAACTCTAAGCAACTTCTGCATGACCTGCTATTCCTGAACTCAAGTCTCTTCAATAATTGAATAGAGTAACTACAGGTACAAATAAAGACGCACAGAACAGTAATCAGTAATGCTATGCTTTATGATTAAAGCTATGCTTCAGCACTGGAAATTGCATTCAGTTCCTCCAGACCTTTACTGGTCGTACCTCTAGATTCCCCTGTTTGCAAGTATTTTCTTTTGCACTATGATGAACTCTATTGGTAAAGCCAACCAGGATCAAGAGAATACAAGCGGATTATATAAATCTCTGCGTGGGGGAAGACTGGACATCCATATAAGAGTACAGGAAGCTAGACATATTTTATTTTTTTTGGTAAATTGCAAAACTTTTCAGATATTTGTGGCCACACCTCTTAAGTCTTAACTTTGAGGATTGTCGCGTCTAATCAGTTTGTACAACATAAATGGTGGTATTGATTCTTGAATTGTTTGGCAGTTGTCTTGTTGACCAAGAAGTATTTGCCACAACTTAACTTCTTTTCTTTTTGGTTTTATGTGCGTAGTCCATGTGGAAAGTTATCTAATTTCGTTGAATGTGAGAAGAATTTCCTTTTTTATACAGTGGTATTCCATCTGATGGTGAAAAAAGTCAGCATGTCTGAGCTCACACTGTAACTGTTTGTAGATTCTAATGGCGCAAACCTGTCATTTTAATATCGAAACTTAAAATGGTTTAAAGCTAGGAAAGTTCAGCTTCAAGCTCTGTTTCTAAGTTGAATATAGCACTATTGCTCTTCTTGTTCCTGACAAAGTAGCACTACTGTTGATCTTCTTGTTCCTCACAAATTTTTAGAACACACAACGGAAGCTTTCTTTTTCAATGTTCAACTGCTCCACGATACCTCACATACATTTCCGCACACAGTTTCAATTACAATGAACCTATAAAGATGAAAGAGGATAAATTGCTGCCCGAGAGGATGCTGAACTGGTGCCCCATTTTTTTTCGGTTGTTTTTTGGGGGTTGGGGGTGGTGGGGAGTGGACATTTTTCTTGGTATGAGCAGGCTTTCTAAAAGAAGAAACACTGATGATTCTTGTCCGTTATTTGGTCATGCAGAACTCGGCAAGCCAAGTTCCTTTTGTCCACTGGAATCTGGAAAATCTTTCATCGTAGAAAATCTTGCTTTTGATAGAGAGGATGCAGCATCAACTAGGAAGGCAATCAGAACTGACTGTACGCAGCAGGAGAAGAGCAAGAGCAAGAGCAAGAGCTTTTTTGTCAAGCGGGACAAAGTTGAGAAGATTAGCGGCATCTATGCTGATTGGATTGAAAGTATGCCCCCTGTCCACCTTCCTTCAGCCAACCTGTGATGCTGAATTTCGAAACCACAGATGATATACCAAATTCTCTCTAACTTCTTGTGCAGACTGATGGAAATTGTAGTTACCTTACCCCTCAGAATTTGCAGTTAGTTTTTGTGAGAGTTCTGCAGTTAGTTGACTTCGAAGCAGTTATACTGGCAAAGAAAAATAGGCCTTTTAGTTGTTCGGAAAGTGCTGCCTTTTCCATTGAATCTTTATCCTGCAGCAACATTTTGGATTTATGGGATGTGCATTTTAACCTTTTTCTCTTCTTCGTATAGCATGTAGTCTTCTGAGGGAGCTTGCAGGAATTATTTATTTACCTCGTGACAGGAGTTTTTTCAAATGTGGATGACTGGATCCTGCTATAACATGCAGATCCCTGACAGCAAGGAGCTAAGTGCTGCTATAACGGATAATCAAGGGCGATTAAGCGTTGGGGAGCATCGCTAAAATGATCTTTTTAAATTTCAAAATACCTTCCCTTGGTACTTCATTTTTTTAAATAAAGCAAGTTGCTAATCTTTAGACTAGTTGAACCACCCCAATGAATTAAGGACCGGTACATGGTTGTAGCGGCTTATCAACAAGTTCTTAATTAGCAGAACTTTTGGTCAAAATACTTATTTAAATGCTTAATCATATTGTTTGCATACATACTTATATAAGTACTTTTTGCATTAATAATGCGGAATTTTGAATTTTTAAAATATATTTTTATTTTTATTTAGTTCAAAATGTATAATAATTTTAATAATATTAATTTTTAAAATTTTTTGAAACATAAAAGTTGCGCTAAAAGCACCAATTTTGAGCTTATACCAGAAGTGCTTTACTAGCTGAAAGCTCAAATCCTAAATTCAAGAAATGATGTTCACTAAACATGTTAAAAATGCTTTTGTCCTCTAAAAATACTTTTTAACCAAAAACACCATAATCCTAAACACGTCCTAGAGGATTTGATTTACCCTCATGCGATGATTGAAGTATATACTATAACTCCGTAGTTCTCTCTATCAAAGACTTGGATTTTGTTTGATAATTCAATTCAACATTTAAATTTAATGGGTTCACATATTAACATATTAAGATGCATTTGATAATCAAAATTAGAACATTTAAATTAATTAAGTAGCACTAATTTTTTCAAGCAAAACTTGCTCTAAAAAATAAGTAATAAGTAATGTGATATATATCAAATATATCAAATTTAGTAGTTAACCGTTCAGTAACTTTCAAACTTCAGTTTTTACAAACGCACCCTTAGGTTCATTTGGAATGTGAGTTTTAAAGGGAAAAAATTTTTGGAATATTTTCTCGACATAATTTGTAATTTACTTTTGTTTGTAGTTTATTTTCTTCTTTTTTTTTTTTATCTTACTTGCACTGCAAATAGCGGGAAAGTTTGAAAAGCTAAAAGCTACCATTCTCTTCTTACTATATTATTTTTCTACAAAACACCTATCCAAATAGGCTCGTAAGAGTAATGATATATTAGCCCTTGGAGATTCACAAATTACCATTTGACCTCTTTAACTCTTCAAATTATACACATAACTCTTTTATAGTTTTATATAGAGTAAAAGCTTGATGGAAAATAGCATCCATAAAGCTATTAGCTAAAATACCAATTTTGCCCTCATTTAACTATTAAAGCAAACAATGGTTGACCACCTTGTATAAAACTATAAGGGAATCATTTAAATAAATACAAAAATTACAGGAAATAATGTGGATACTCATGCTCTCATCTTCTTCTTAATACTTAAATTACATTCTTCCTCTCCTAAGGAAAATTAAAAAAAAAAGGGTAAAATGGATACTCATGCGAACCACAAGGGGTTTAGTGAATAATATGACTCCATTACGTGGAATTTTTGGAGCACTTTAGTTCAATTGTGGCAATAGTTGATGCTCTCGGTCTATTTTCACTTTATATAAAATTATAGGGCAATTATGTAAATATCTTAAAATCTTAGAACAATCATGTAGTAACGTGACAAACCACAGGTAAAATTTCTCACATTGCTAGAATGGAAATGAGAATCTGTCCTCACACGCCTTTGAATTGGATGATAATCGCGAAATGCACAATTCTGCACCTGAGCAGTTTCTAGCTTCCTCATATTCCCCTCCAAGAGTTCATCAAATCCCGCCCAGGAATCCTCTGAAACCTCAGTTAAATTTCTTCCTCTCCTGCAAAACGCTTGCTTGGTAACCTTCTTTTGTCTTAAAACCACAAAACCCTCAAACTCTTCATGCATGAACACAAACACCACTACTAACAATCCCTTAAATTTCCCTTTCCATTTGGAATATGGGGCGAATCAATTCCATTACAACTGACCTCCTCCACAAGTGTTTGACGATTACGACTGGCCTCCGCCGCAAGTGTTTGATGATTATTGTATTACCAGGCATTTTGGAGCCGATTTTCAGTTTTTCAAGAAACCTGGAATTTCTGAACCAATGCTTAATTCAAGAATGTCATATTGTCTTCAACTTCCGGGTCAAACGAAGCAGGGCCCATCAATGCCAAGCCACAGCCCTGCCTGCTATATACAAGTGGCTACTGCAATTCCGCGGCCAACTGTGTATTTAGTCATGATGAGGCTGGTGAAGCCAGAGAATTACAGAACTCCGATAGGGGTGTACTTGTGGGTGGCCACCAGATGTTGGTTCTCAGTTTGTGGAAAAGAATGTCCGCATGGCAATAGATGCAATTTTTTTCATCTTAGTGTTAGAGATGATAATGGAGGTTTTCGTGTGCCTAAATTTAGGGAGACTGCTGCAATTACTGTTTTGAGTACAAAAACTGAGGGTTACAGAAAACAGTTTGGTCAATTGGAACGCAAGAGGTTTATGGATCTGAAACTCTGATGGTGCTAGTCAAAAGAAACAAAAGGCAGAGCCTTTGAAGACAAGGCTCCGTGACAAGTGGGGATAATATGGTAGCTGCCCGGATGGTGAAAAATGCAAATATGCTCGTGGGTTTAAGGGTATTTTGTTGTTGGATTCGTTTAGTTTACTTGATGTTGCTTCTGGTCGTAATTAGCCCTTATTCATTTGACATTTACACAGTTACACTACCAATGGTTGGTTAAACAATGTTGGCGGCTGGTACGAAGTTTCATGGTTGGACCATATTGTTTTCCGTGAATCTTAGTTATACTGAGTATGTACACTGGTTATGGACATTTCTCTTTCTGCATTTGTGATTAGAGCCAGAGAGGTTTTCTTCGTTGTTAATTAAGTTTCTTGCTATCTGAAGTTTTTTTCATTGTTATCAAGAGGCGACTTTCATGTGATCTATTACTGCTGTATTTGGGATATTTGAAACAAAAAAGTAGAAAGATGCAAAAACAGACAACATGAAACAAAAATGACTAGTGTTTTGCACTTGCATTTGATCAACTTATCCCCTGTTTGTCAGCATTGTGATTTGACAATATTTGAATTAATTTCTTAAAGCTAGTTCCAACCTGGCAGTGTAAGCACTTATAGAATGGCCTGTCAATTTTATGAACTCTACATTTTCCAATAGTAGATGTAGCTCAGGAAAAGAGTACTTAATATTTACTGCAATCGCAAAGTGCTCTGATTATGTTAGGCTACAAGTCTACTGCTGTTGATTTTCAATCAAACGAATGGTGGACCTTGCCTTTAATGTTGAATTCTTATGGGCCATGAAGTAGTTGTCACAACTAAATGAAGATTCTTTATGAAAACATTCACTGGATATTCATGCTTCTTGTCTGGCTGTTTGATGTCCATAGCTCATCTTCCTGTCTATTTGAATTCCAAAAACGTTTGGTTAAAAGGAAATGCATTATATACATGGTGTTTATTGGTGAAAATTTCAGCACATGTCAAGCCCACACTTCGACTCTGATGCCACGGGATCTGCCGGCACTAGGCTATCAGAGCAAAATAAAGATAAATCTAGGAAAGTTTAACTCATATTCTACATGTGGAGATGAAAATAAAAATCCTGATCTTCTTGCTTCCAAAGAATATTTGCCATGAGGACCTAGACGGTAGAGAACCTCTGCTTTAGGGCAACTCAGTTTGGTTTCTCACCAAAAAGTTGCTTTTACACTTGTATTTATGTTGGAAAGACGATGGATCTGCTGTGCAGGAGGAATACCAAAACTGGTGCCTTTAAGGGGAGGGTCCAAGGATGGGTTTTCAGAGGAATGCTAATGATTCTTGTGTATGTGATTATGCAGAACTTCAAAAGTTTGGTTTTTCCCCCCAGTGGAATATGGAGAATCCTTACTGGCAGAAAATGTTGCTGGTGATGTAGAGGATGCAAGTATGAAGGAGATCAGATCCATTGACAAGTAGCAGAAGCATAAGAAGTGGCTAACCAAGTGGAACAACGTTGAGAAGATTAGTCATGTCTATGCTGATTGGATTGAAAGTATGCCACATGTTCCTCCAGGCAGCCTGTGATGCCGAATTTTGAAAATGTGAATGATATACCAAAATTCTTTGTAATTATTGTTCAGACTGAAGGATAGTGTAATCTCTTTAGCAGAGATTTGTTATTAGGTGAATTTGACGCAGTTATTTTGCTAAACTTTTCAGGTGTAGCAAAGAAATGTGTCTCGAAGATCACTTCTTTTCTCTCTTTTGTTTGGAAAAGTGCCGTGTTTTCCCTTTGATTGTATTGTGCATTACGTGGAGAAGAAAGAAATAGACAGCCAAGAGTAGCATGACTTTCAGCCTTTCAGGTCCCCATTTACAAAATCTAGTTTGTTGCTGATCATTGTACACTATTGTAAGAAGTGAAACATGATTTTTTTTCAATTTTACCTTACCGGGGTATAATTCCAGTCTGAAAAAGGTTTACCAAGCTGGAACTTAGAGCTTCAAGAACTGTATTCTTCAAGTCTGACAAAGATGCATCTTCCCTGAACTAACTAGTAATTTGAGGGTAAAGGATCACTTTCATGAAAAAGAACCAATTTTGGAACATCACTTTTCCCTTCCTCTTGAACGCATCGAGTTACTACATTTTAGACCAATTGTTGCCCCCGACACCTCAAAAGTGTTTTCGTGATGCTCGTGATTGTGCGCATGGCATATCCTCATTGAGTTTTTTCTCATTACCGTGATTTTCCTGGGTGTTTGGGGCGGGTGAAAAAATTGCATATTCTACAGGAACGTAACCGCAACTATGATTTACAGTTGTAGTAATTGTGTTTCATAGCAGTAACACTTGTTAATGCTAGTACAAGCATAAGCTGAAAATCTCGGTTCCGAGGGTCCTCCTTCATTTAAAAGAATGGAACGTAAATTTTAAATTTAGAACCAAATGCATCTTTATGCGCATTTGGCTGTTTCGCTATGTAGCAATTTCAGCAGAACGAGCATGCTTGATAGCTGATCTAGCCAATGCATCCACTGGGTCTACACATTTCTTGAGAAGAGGATCATCTGGAGGCAAAAGGCCTTGCATGTCATCAGAGGCAAGGATTATAGTGTTTACGGCTCTCACCAGAAGTACCTGCAAAGCAATTCTGAACAGATTTTGAGCTCCTTCAATGTCTTTTCTGATTAAAGCTTCCATTGCTGGGAGTACGGTATGTTCCATGGTAGCTTTATCCGGCACCATGACCTCAAACCCCTGCATTAATAAGCTCAGGATTTTGGAAATATACACGTTTTCATCAGCGTGAAAGGTAAGGGCCTAAAAGGCTAGCAGAGTTTTCAACCAGCAATAGACGCGCCTCGGTTAGAACCTCACTAGCTAGATGCGTCATTGCCCCAAGCGCAAAGATAAAGGCTAGCAGATTTTCACTTCCAATTCGAACAGATGAAACGGGCACATTCCATGACTACAAGCCAAAACATAACAAACAGAAAAAGCATAAAAGGATCAACTGCCTGCAGATAGTTAGCTCTGCAGGATACTTTCATCTTGCACATAGAAGTCTATTATTCACTGCTCCCTGCCTTAAGTTTTAACATAGTATTAGATAGAGGTTGTCAGAAGGTTTTTAGTTAAAAAGCCAGACTAGTTGTCTAACCAAGACTTGCTTGCTGTGTGTAGCACCATCACAAGAGAGACGTTATTAAGAAAACCTATCGAAGTAAATTATGTAGTCAAGAAAGTAAATCCTGTATATTAAGCCTGAAATCTATAGCAGGCAAAAGGCCACATCGGATTAGCTTATAACTAACAGCATTAGTCATGTGCAATCACCAAGCATTAACATTAATCACACAACTAAATTGTGGTTCTTTTTTGTCATTTGGAACTCATGAAGCTAGATGTTCGAGATTTGAAAGGCTTTTTATTGTCCGCTTCACTAATATTGAAGGCAAACATGTACACAAATGTATGTCAACTTTCAGAAGCATTTCATGCAAAATTTGTTTATGATCGATTATTATAATCACAGGTAGTATTAATCCATGCTTAAGGTAGAAATCTCAACACAGAGCATCATTTCAGTAGTCAGTACATATTTTTGTTCAACCTAAAATTCACCCCAAGGGGAAAAAAAATAAAAAAAATAAAAAAAAATGGAGAAAAGGGACAGGAAACAAGAAGAAAAGACACGCAGTAGATGGAAATACCTCATTTTGAAGTTTCTTCTGATAAAATCCGGCAGCTAACGTCGCATCACTTGCAATAATTCCAATACGTAGTGGACTTCCAGCTTCGAGGGGCTTCATTTTTGCTTCCTTTAGCTCCTTGGCAACACATTCGCCTATATGAAGAAAAGGTACAGAACATCCTTCTGCAACCTCGTCATACCATGAATGGGATACATGACAAGGCGTCACAATGCAACCAGCTCCAGAATTCTCCAGAAATATTCTCTTGGTCCTCAGATTTGAAACAGCTGGACCGTGATCCTTAGCTCGATGTTCACCCTTACTGGTAAGGAAAGGCAGAGAACTCCTTTCGTGGAACAAAAGCTCCTTGCTTAGTACTGGATCAGAGCAAAGAACAAAAGGGATGCTGCTACTCTCAGCATCCTTCGAACTCCAGTCCACCAATTTCTTGGCAAACTTCACAGTGGATACAACTGAGGCACCGCCAATAACTCCTACAGAGTTGCGAGAAAGCAATGAACCACCACCATCTATTAGAGCACTAGTTGAGCGAGAATTCTTGCTAAAGTCCAGTAGATTACCGCTTTCTTCAATTTTTGGGATAACAGAAGATGGAGATAAAGCAAGAACAGGATTTCTCCTGACCGTGTTCTGACTTCTTTGCCTGCTTATAAAACCCAGAGCATGAGATGGATGATTCAATGACTGAAAAGAGGCTGCCATGCTTATCAATATCAAAGCAGAAGAGAGTACCAGAAAGGAATTCTGTTCAACTTTGGCCTGTTATGCGCTAAACTCTGTGAATTCTTCTGCAAGAACCCAAAGCTAGGAGTATCTCAAATTTTATACGAATCCAATTTGGCTAAACTTCCTTGCGTCCTTGTAAAAAGACTGCTCCTTTTTGGCTTTGAATACAAAATCCCAAAAGCAGGCGCTCCAGAACTTTGATTTCCGGCCTCTAGAACCCCATAATCTGGTCAATTTGAAGTTTTATTAAGCCCTTAAATAAAAAATTCCACCCGGATTCTTGTACTGTTGAAAGGGATGCGAAGAAAACGGGGTCCAGGCTCAGCCTAATTAAAACTCGGCAACGATTCTCTCAATTTCCATATCTTTCTGCTTCCTGAAAGCCAGCTTTTTATTGTATCTAAAATCTTTAGACCCCCAAATAGGAACCTTCAATCAGATGACAGCTCAAACAGCCACCAAATCTTTTCTTTCGGAATTTCAGAGGCAAACTCCCAAAGAAAGCATAAATCTCTCTGTGTTTATTCTACAGCAAAGCAGAAAAGGAAAATATTAAACTTGAAAATGCCGAGTGGGCTGGCAAGCTCCTAGTACGAGAGACGTTACTTCTGTATACACTATAAACAAACCAATTACAGATCATTCGTGGCAAAACTCAACTTTAGAATGTAATGGTCTATCTATCATGTTTTGGTCTAGAAAAGCGAATTACTTAAACAATAACTACAGGACAAGTTTCATTGCTAGTTTTAGAGATCTTACATCATCGAGCATGCTTTGATGTTGGGCGATAGTGCAAGTGGGGACTGGCCTAATTGGATGAGGTATGGTAAGGGTGATGGGTCTTGAATCTGCATGATTAATGAACGTTACAGGTCCCAACCAACTTGCTGCTGTCAATGGCTGTCTTTGGATAGAGTAATTATTTACTGCATAAATAATTCCTACAGCTCATCATCAATAACTTAGCTCGATTGGCTTATTATCGAGATAAGCTTCGGTTGGTTGAAAGATTAAACAGTTTATGGCCCGATTTAGTCAATATTTATTTATGCAGTTTGCGTATTCTTTCTTGGAACAGTAAGATTATGCCTTAATAAACTAAAAAGAGCTTGTCAAATAAGCTCCAAAATGGAACAAAAAGGCTTCACAGAAGTCTGAATGACAATCAACCCACCTGGCAACATTTAAGATACCCAGATGATTATGTATCAAAGACTGATACTCCAGTCTCGGTGATATCACAGCGTTGTACAAAAGCTTATATGTTACAAAATTGTGAATAGCTAGCTAGTGAGGACATGATGAAATGAATCAGGAAGTGGAACCAATTTTCGTTTACAAGCATTGTGGCTCTAGTTCATGCTCTGTCAGAATAAGCTACAGCTAGATGGGAAGTGAAATACACACCGGCTAACTTGAGATGACCATTTGTGTTAAAGTAGACGGAATACTGTCTTGATTTGGGCTAATTCGCATAGTCAGAAAGTTGTAATAGAGGCAGCAAAATGGTAATGCCTTGACAAGTCCATTTCCCTTCTTCTGCATCATCTTTGTGAAAAAAATCCAGAAATGTAAAACAAGAAGTTATCAACTCATTTACGCTTTGCTTTTGAATGCCTCAGCGGATGAATAATATATTTAACTTTGGTACTGCGGATTAGCTTTCTGACATCCCCTCTAATAGAAAAGAAAGCAGAAAGCACAGCAATGTACATTGAACGGTACATGCAAACTTCTTTAGAAGGATCGTTAGGCGCATGCTTTCCAAAATTGACTTCCCTTGCAATTCCCAAAATGATGAGCATTACCCCAAAGAGGCTCATCCTCCCAGATCTGATTAGACCTAGAAATGCTCCAGCCACAGAGAAGTAGCTTCCTGCAAGAACCTGTATGGAGCAGAAAGTAACCGCATCATTAGCTTAAGAAAACAGGTTTTAGAGGAAAAACCAGTGCATTCTTCTCTATTGTGCTGTATCGCAGCGCGCGAATGGGATAACACAAACCTCCATATGCTTGAGATCGATTGTTGACGGCCCTTTACCCATGTTGATGAATTTCCCAGTACTCAGCAAGTCGTTGTAGGTCGGTATGCTTGTTTTCTTGGTAATGGCTTTTGCAATGGCTCCAGGAGACAGAATGATCTTTACTACCACCGTAGGAAGAACCTCACTCGCAATCAGCTGAGAGGAGGTCACCTCCAAAGGTGTTTCGCACATGCCAATTCTGCATGGGAATCTGAGGTCAAAAGTACAATGTTTCAGAAATCAAGCGATCTTCAGTTGCAGCCCCTACTGGAAATTTGAAAAATGCACGTGACAGAATTCAGTACTACATTTGACATTGGTATCAAAAACAATAGTGACGGAGAAGTACTGCAGCAGTTAGTACTTCTTTGAGCGCAGCGCTGATTGGTTTTTCACTATATCATTACCTTTCCTTCACAACTAGCAAGAATAGTAGTCGGCGGAAAATCTTCAAGAAATTGCCCAGAGATGCATATAGCTGTGATCTAACTCGACGACATCCCCGTCTCTAGATCTAAATCTTACAATTTGAGTTCTGTTCAATTCAAATTGATTGATGTATATCTTGTGACTTTTACAGGATAAACTCGTACAAAATAGGTAGTAACTTGAATTTGCTGCAACTCATCCAACTGACTTGTTATACAATTCATGAGTACACCAAAAATAGTACAAATTCATATCAAATGCACTAAGAATTATAAGAATCGATTTATATTAGACAGAATTCAACTTACGGGACTCCAAATCCTCCCTCGCTTAGCTCGGAAGGAGGTTCAGGACTTGCACAAGAAGATGCATTTAATTGATCCAATATCCCTAGGCTAGAATCTCAATCAACAAAAAGAGCACCGGTCCAGTGGAGCAAGGATGGCCGCCTAATAGTACAAGATTATATGGCATATCTTATTAATTGTCAAAATTCCCAATGACATGATTGCTTTGGGAGCTAATTCCATTAGCATCCACCCAATGTTTCAAAATAAGGGGACCCATTACATAACATTGAATGATGTGCTACATCTTCAGGGAAAGTAATAAAACAATAAAAGAAGGACCCAACAAATTTTTTTTTAAAAAAAAAAGGAAAAGATTGAATCAAATAATTGGACGTAAGCAGGACATGGTGACATATCAAAGATGCATGCGGTAAATAACCTGAAAAGAGGAGCTTGGAAAATAATGAGGAGGAAATAAATTTGAGAAGCGACGCGAGAAATGATCCTGGCCCATTTCTTTGATAACGACGCCATAGCCAATTGCCCGATGAGATGATAAGCCTGGCAGTTGTACTTTTGGACAGTTACTGTTCCCGCAAATAGCAAATTGACAAATGACAACCCGACGACAGTAAGGCCATGCTTGGTTCCCATTTCTATTCTGTCGTGAATAGCGACTTGTACGTGGGCGACGTGGCCTCCTGTTTTTTATTTTTTGGGGGGGTTCCATCACCACCATTTCCTAGCTTGTGGGTTTCACCTTTCATAATTCTCATCATCACCTGCATTCATTCATGTCCTCCTAAATCTAATCCGAATTGTTGTTTGATTTTTTGTCAGACAAGTTTGGATAAGCTTTCAACTTTCAAAACTTACACTAGATCCTTTTGGATGAACTTTGTGATTAAGGAACTTTGCGATAAAAAAAAAAAGAACCTTGTGATTAAGGAACTCAAATATCATGTCGTTTTCATCAGATAAACCTCTATCATGACTTTTAGTCGCTATTTTTGTCGTTTTTCATCAGAGTTCATATCGAATATCCAATGACCAATAGATGCTTGTGGTGTGGGAAACCATCTGCATAGCTTGCGGCTGTTAACAACCTTTAAGCAAAAATTCCTTCCTTTTTTTTTTTGTGGGGGCATACGTGCACCATGAACTTTCCTCAAATATCTTCTACTGAAGTGTGTGATAGTTTAACTGTTGTAGCTGCAGTTCTTTGATCTCAAACGGCAACTCGGTTCATTGAATCCTGGGTTAATGATGCAATTCCTTCCGTGAATGGGACCCGATAGTTTCCACTATTGCAGGTAGAAAATAGAAGAGCAGAAGAAGAAGCTCTTTAGCATCTTTGACAATTGGTAGAGTAGATGAAGAAGGCGTTTCATCATCATATTGATCGATCCAATGAACAAATCCTGCTGCGGCCAACTCAGAATTTAAAATTCAAATCACTAAAGGGACAAAGGTAGATTTAGTTATACTCTAGTAGTAGTGTTGAATTGAGCGCTCCCATGTGACTGTGAGTCAGATTTTCAGTTCATGTGGTCACGCATCCCTATGCAAAAATCCCGCCCTCACAGTCCGAGCCCACCAATAATAAGGGAATGCACCAAAATAATTGCCCCAGTCCCAGCCCACCAATAATTGAAGTTTGTGCCACATAACATATTGTTGTCTGTTCATTCTTCCTCCGTGCTCTCTTTAATTTCAGTATGTGGAGCAACCTTCCCTTTGATCTCCTAGCTAACATCTTCTCCTTCCTTTCCCCTGACTCCTTGGCCTGCGCCAAATCCTCCTGCCGCCATTGGCATCAATGTGCTAGGTACTTGGCCACGCCGGAGTCGCCGCGGCGGCATCCACCATGGTTCATAGCCTTGCCTAATCGCAGCCGCGGTCTCTTTTGCTGTGCTTATAATCCAGTTGACAACAACAGCAGCAGTTGGTACATGTTACCACTTGACTTTCTCCCCATCCCAACCCGACCCGTTTCTGCAACAGCTGGCCTAATTCTTCTGAGATCAACTAGCGCTACGCCTTTTCAATTAGCCATATGCAACCCTTTTACCAGGCAATTTAGGCACCTGCCGATGCTAAATGTCACAAGGATTAATCCAGCGGTTGGGGTCACCGAATTGGATCCAGGCCATCAATTCGGCGAGCTCAACTTCAGGGCCTATGTTGCTGGTGGCATGTCTGAAGCGCCGGGCGGCGGCGCGTTATACGAGCCAAAGGTGGAAATGTACGATTCGCGGTGTGACACGTGGAAGGTTATCGGATCAATGCCAGTGGAATTTGCAGTGAGACTAACAGTTTGGACACCCAATGAAAGCGTGCACTCCAATGGGATCCTGTACTGGATGACCTCAGCCAGAGCCTATAGTGTGATGGGATTTGAGATTGCTACAAATAACTGGAGAGAATTGAGTGTGCCGGTTGCTGATAGGCTGGAGTTCGCAGCATTGGTGCAGAGAAATGGGAAGCTGACGCTCCTTGGTGGCAAGTGTGGTGGTGATGCGTGTATATGGGAGCTGGGAGAAGGGGATGTATGGCGTATGATTGAGAAAGTGCCATTTGAATTAGGGATGAGATTTTTGGGAGGAAAAGGCTGTTGGGATAGCACCAAATGTGTTGGCAATAATGGGATAGTTTGCCTGTACAAGGATCTTGGATCAGGCATGTTAGTTTGGAGGGAAGTTGTAGATGAGGGCAGGTGGGAATGGTTTTGGATTGATGGATGTTGTTCGATAAGAGGCCAGCAACTGCAGAATTTTCAGATTAAAGGACTCCTGCTACATCCAAATCTTGCTCATTCCTCCCTCCTGAATGTATGAGCTTGATTTGTTATTCCGTCACTTTTTTGATGGTGTTTCTTATTCTTCCTCTTCCGATATACCAGTCGTAATTTTCAGCTACATATCAGTTAATCATGTACGATTGAATTCAAAATTCAGATGCGAATTGCCAAGTTCTTTTTCAGTTGGAAACGTATTGGCGGCTTCGCTCCCGCAACAGCCTCCAGAAGAAATTTTGTAGCCACTCAAGTAGAATCTTTTGCACCGAAGGCCTCAAGAAAGTAGAAGATACTGCAATCGGTAGTCGTGATTAGTGAAGGCATGGAATTTGGTTCGCTAATGCCATTTGTCAAGACAGAAACATCCATACTCGATCATAGACTAGGGAGTCAGTTGTTCACTGTAAACGGTCATTCTCTTCAAGCAATAAATTGAATTCGCCTGCGGGCATTGATTGGCTCAGCAGTGGTTCTTCATGTTTCTGGACTGGGGTCCTTGTTTCGAATCTTGAAGTCCGAACACTGAAATCAATTCAATATTTTGTTTTGATAGATCTGAAATCAATTAACATAAGATATTGCAAAATGATATGATGATGATAATTTTCATAACTTAAGTGCCACAGTGGTGTTTAAGTTTTACTCCTACATTCTAGCTAAATTTACCAATGCAATAGATTTTACACAAGCGTGGTCCGAAGCCACGAGTCGGTTAGTTGTGAAATTGCTATTTGTCCTGCTAAGTTTGTCCATCAAAACAAAATGAGGGGCAATATCTGTCCTTTTCTTTCTATAACTACTAAAAGACAAATCTTTTAAGGCTTCGACTTACGCTTTTTCTAATGGATTCCGGATGATGTCTTCGAAGGTAGAAGTTAAAACTACTGCGGCAACTAAAGACCAAGAAAAATGGGTCGTGGTTAAACTGGTTAGCCCGGATCCTATTGCAAAGTTGCCGAAGACCAAACCCGAAACCGGATTCTTTCCCCTCCAATCATGAAAGATCCGACCTGTATGTATTACTCCGTTTACTACTAGTCTAACTTGACCCGCTTCATCCTATGAATTACAAACAATACTTAAAACATAGTACCTGTCAAAATGGACTCTTTATCTAACTACAATAAATGAATAGAATGATACAGTAGTATCATGTAGTGGCTGACTCATTGCTGTTGAAAACTTGGGCAAACTGACTAGTGGATTTCTTGAAGCCAGTTTCGTTTTTCATCATTTGGTCACAGGAAGCTAGTCAAAAGTGTTATTTTCCTGAGATATCTGGAGGGGATATCTTACAAGCCGTTTTCGTTTTGCGAGATCTTTTGAGGTAATATTAATTGAACGCCCCATGACTGCTTTCCTTATATGCATTTTGTGATTGGTAGTTTCTGAATTTTTATTAAAATGGGTTCTCTTGCAATACAGAATGGTAGAGGTCTTGCAAATGCTGCGTGTTGGGATTTTTCTATTATTTATGATATCAAAGAAAGATCAATTTTTTATGAGAAACAATTTTCGGAGCTGGGTTTTGAGTATTTAGGAAAAATTTTTATCTGAGTTACGCTATACGAGTTTGTATCAGTTGAAAGGCTCCTGGAGCCTATGAGCATCAGAATCAGTCGATCAGATGTTGCCAGTGCAGCACTTGGTTTGGTATATTAGCTGCAAAATTGATGTTTCTGATTCTTAATATGACTTTCTTGGGTGGACTTACAAGACCTAATTGCTGGCATATATAGCGGGATATCATACGCTTAATATTTTGAGTGCTGAGGATCCATTTGCTCGGGTGTTTTTCCTATACTCAAAGAGTCAGGTTGTGATTGCGGTAGTTTTAGTGGTTTTCAGTGGAAGAAATTTCTTTGGAACATGATAAAGCTGTTACGTTTCTCCAGTCATAACTGCCACTTTACCATCTTCAAAGGATTTTTCCCTTAGGTCTCATTGTAATTTACTGGTGTGTATATTTGAGTTGTCAGGTGAGCTCTTGTAGAAACCAAATAGTATGTCTTGCACAAATAATGGGTTGAAGGAGTTCTGAATATAGTGGTGGTGCAGTTAGATTTAAGTTGAAATGGATGCCCTGCAAGTTGTTTCCTCTGCAATGCAGATTGTTTCAAGTATGGTTGCTGCTGTCGGATAACTGGAGCAAGCATCTAGAAATCTTGATGATGCTCCAAAGAGAATTCGAATCCTTGAGGAATTTGTGTCTGAACTCGAAAATTTGGTCCACAAAACCAGGCAAAAACACGTGTATAAGCTCCATGATTCCCGTTTGGAGCGCCAAATACAGAGCTTGAATAATCTTATTGATCGGCTGCATCCAAACATCACAAAGGCAAAAAGGATAGTGTCAAAAAGCAAATTTAAGAACTTTGCTAAAGTTGTATGGAACTCAATGGCTGGTGATCCTCTTGCAAAGATTTTGCTTTCGATACAGTATGACTTGAATTGGTGGCTTCAATCTCAGAATTTGTCAAGGGATGTCGAGAATGTTATAGAAAGGACAGCTAGAAACATCCCAAGTCGATTGAAGGTAAACTCAGATCAAGGCTACCCGATATTGGGTAAGTGCTCTTTTGTGCAAAACATGCTGAAGAAAGATGATTCTCACCATGTTATCTTAATTGTTGGACTGTCTGGCATTGGGAAGACATGTTTAGCTCGTCAGGTGGCTTCTGATCTTCCATCAAAATTTGTAGATGGTGCCATTGAACTTCGATTTGGGCAATGGTGCAGCAGGGCTGCTTGCAACGGGAACAAGGCTGAATATCAGAGGCGATTGACAAGGAAACTGACAAAATTCCTGGTGCAGATTGGATCTCAGAAAAAGATGCAGGATGAACACTGCAGAGATCTTGAAGACATTGGTTACTTGCTTCAAGAAGCTCTATATGGGAAGAGCATTTTGGTACTCCTTGATGATGTCTGGGAACAAGATATTGTTGAACGTTTTGCAAAGTTGTATGATAACAACTGTAAATACTTAGTAACAACTAGGAACGAGTGTATCTATGAGATAACAGAAGCTGAGAAAGTAGAGTTGAGTAAGGATGACATAATGGAAATAAGCAAGGCAGTTCTTCTACACCATACCCTTCTTACAGAGGATCAGCTGCCAGTATGTCCTTCTACCATGTCTTACACTGTTTTATGATTGCTAAAACATGAGCTGTGTATACCATTTCACTGCTTTTATGATTGCTGTGCATTTATCGTCATCCCCAGAACATTTGTGCTGTAAATGCTGTTAATCAGCAATGGCATTGCCGGTTTCATGCTTAAACTATTTGAATTCCAAATCCATTACTGACTCAAGCATATCTGATATCTCTGTAGCACGACTTCTAAGAACGAATGTTTAATTTTTTTGTTTTTCAAAGAATGCTAGGACTCTCAAAATAATCAATTAGCTTGTTGCTGTTTTTTCTTTTCCTGCAATAATCTTGGTCGATTTCACCTTAATTGTTAAAAACTCAAAACGTACAATCCTTGGTCTAGTGGCTAAGGTTGAGGTCCCAGCACTTAGATAGTTAGATGTCTTGGGTTCAAAACCCCCCCTCCCCCTCTTCGCCTTCTTGCTTCTTAAATCTCACCCGCCCCTGCTAGAAATTTTTTTTTTATATATGTGCTTTTTTCTGTTCTTTTATAATATGGTGTTATGGACCTTTGTTTCATCAATAATCTGTTTATTTTCCTAAGTTTTGAGATTTTCTTGTTTCACAGGAGGTTGCTGAAATGTTGCTTGAACGTTGTGGTCACCATCCTTTAACAGTTGCTGTCATGGGCAAGGCTCTTCGCAAAGAAGTAAGAGCTGAGAAATGGGAAAAGGCCATATCCAACCTATCAACATATGCCACATCTGCACCAGGTCCAATTTCATATGTAAATGAGAAAGAAGCTGAGACCACCGTTACCATATTTGGATCACTTGAGTTCAGCCTTGAAGTGATGCCAGAAGACTCAAGAAAGCTGTTTATTGCTTTCTCTTCTCTTTCATGGGTGGAACCTCTTCCTGAAGCTTGCCTAGAGGCCATATGGTCAGTTATTGGGCAGGAAAATTTGTTTCCTCTTACAGTTTGCAAGCTTGTTGAAGGTTCTCTACTGATGAAAACTGATGCCACTTCTATATACCAAGTACATGACATGGTTTCCCTATACCTTAACAGCAAGGAAAATGATTCAGTTATTATGCTTCTGACAGAATCTACTGCTGAGAAATCAGCATTTATCAGTCCCTGGCTTTTTATTTTTGGGAAGAATGCAGTTAAAATAGTTTCTGAGAAAAAGATTGAATCTGCACTTGGCTCTTCTGAAGAAAAGCAGGCAATTATTGTCTTGGAATCAATTATTCAAGCATTCATGTCTAGCGAATTAATCTCAGAAATTGAGGCCACCAGAGCAAGCTTGAGTAGGATTTTAGGACCCAAGATTGGAGATCTGATGTCTGCTGAGTCACAGAGTCTGGTTGCTCTCTCTGCAAAAGCAATCATCAGCATTTTCACGAAAGCTGATTTCTCCAACTACTTGCCATCCCTTGAAACTACTGGTGCAGTTGATAACCTTGCAGATATATTGCAAGTCTGTGATGACCCTATGGTCCAAACTAACATTTCGACTGTCCTAGCAAAGCTTGCTGAGTTTGGAACCCCTGGCACAGTAGATAAGGTCCTTCAGAGAATTCCGTTGAGTCAGCTGGCAGATTTGCTCTCTCCTAGTGCTGAGGAATGGCATGACAGTGTATTTACAACATTGATTTCATTAATCAAAGCTGGAAAATCAAAAGCTGTTGAGAAAATGTTTGCTTCTGAGTTAGATAAGAGCTTGATTAGACTTCTTGAGAATGGGTCTGATGTTACTCAACACCATGCGCTTGTCATATTGAAGTCATTTTATGAGCTTGGAGGTCCTTCAACAAATGGATCACTTGGCCCTGGTATTCTAAAGTTGCTGCCTTGGCAAGCAAGACTTCGATTGGAAAAATTTGTGTTGTCAGATCAAAACTCTCTCCCTTCACCAAAGCCACAGACTTTTGATGATATCATCCACAAAATGCTGGAAAATAGTGACAAGCGAATACTGGAAGCTATGCAAGATGTCATACCAATAGTAGAAAAAGCAGGAGAACCAACAATCAGAGACATGATCTTAAGAAGTCTCCTTGTAAAACGATTGTCAGAACTCTTGCAAGGACGCCAAGAACAATACCTTTTGAAGGCTGAATCTGCCTTTGTACTAATGAAGCTCGCTTGCTCTGGTGGGGAGCCCTGCATTAAGAAAATACTTGAATATGACATCATTCAAGAACTTGTTAAAATGATGCAATGTGACACTCCTGAGCTGCAGGATTCAGCCTACACAACCCTACATCAAATGCTTTTTGCCCAAGGTGGAGTTCTTATTCTAGATCAGATGTTTCAGATTGGACAGATTGATAGGTTAGTTAATTTGATTGAGAGCAAGTCAGCGAAGACCAGGGAGGTAAGCTTGAACTGTGTTCTAGATGTAGTTGAGGTGGGAAATAAAATCTGCTTGGAACGGATGTTTTCTTTGCAAGTAATTGAAAAGCTAGCCAAAATTGAAAAGAGCCGTGGGGGTTCTGGCGCAACTGTGGTTGGGTTTCTGAAGGGTATTAGTAAGTGTAAGCATCTCACAACCGCAGAGCGTTGGGTGATGAAGCAGCAAGTAGTTAGGAAGGCAAGGGCAGCACTTAAAGGCCATAAATTTGAAACACAAGTTATGGCAGCTATTGATGCTTGTCTTTCTGAGGGGTCTAAAGGTGCCAGTAGTACTAGTAGTAGTAGAAGACACAAAAGATAATTCAAGTCTGTGCCTATAGATCCAACGATGACATGATTATTTTCTACAAGAATATGAAAGATTGGTATTCTTCATTGGTTTGTGATTATTTCAACCTTAGCATTTTCGATTCTAGTGTGCATACCTACTGCAATCACGTAGCCACAGAAGGGGATAAAAAAAAACTCTTCAAATTGTTAGCACAAGATGACATTGTATTTTGATCACAGATAGAATACTCGACAAAATTCGTTATCTTGCATTCGTTTATCCGCTTCCGAGGATGTTTGCGAAGTTGATTCGGTGAAGTTTGTGTAGATCGGCTCGGATTTGCAAATCAAAGGTCTTAATGGGCTTCAAGAAGTGGACTTTGGATATGTTGGGGTGAAATTAAATACATAAATCTAAAGAGGCCTCATTTGTTACAACCCATTGTTGTTAGATGGCCAATTTCAATTTGGATTGAGAATACTTCTTTTGCGACTTGCTTTTTGTCTTTTAAAAATTTCATCTCGTCAGATATTAAAGAGGGTTCAATTGAGTAGTTAGATGTAGAGGCGTCAAAATGGGTGATTCGAATGAGTTTGAGCATGTTATCATTGAATAATAGGTATAATTGGTCAATCTATTGATACTCATTTGATAAATAGGTATGGACATATCCAATTAACCATTTATGAATCATTTAAAATTTTACTTATTTTTTTCATTGTTTCGCATGTTATTTGACAAGAAATAATGATATTTTATCATTATTATGTTGGTAAGAAGTTCAAATTTATTTGCTCAGCACTCACTAAAAATTGAGTATAAGTATATAATTATTTTTAAATTGATATCAATGAATAAATCGAGTCAACTCATTCATTACCCATCAATTAAATGAATTTTATTGGATATTCATTTAGATTCATTTAAAATCAATGGACGGGTTATTAGTGTACGGACTTGGACAGATCAACCTAAGTTACCTAACTAGGGTTGTGAACTCCAGAAGAAGATGCATCCTCCTCCTCCGATTGCCTACTATGTCGACCATGAAACCGCATCCTCTCCCTCTCTCAGTGCACTTTGGCTGCTTGCTAAGCCATGTTGTCCTTAACACATGGCTTAGACTAACTCTATTTAACAACTGGAATTAACAAGCTGACACCCAGGGGAGATAAAGCATGGCATTTCCTATGCAAAAAAAAAAGGATGAATCCGATCTTTTAATGTAAGATCAGAATAGGATGAGGGCATAAAATACGTAAATAGGACCCGTCAAAGTGGAAATGTAGACAGAAACAACAATTTGTGATAACATCATTACTATGCACAAAGTGTTCTATGATAGTAATAAATACAAGGGATAATATTAGAAAACTCTTTTGACGTTTCTTCTAATATCACTTAACACTTCTAAAGTTTTAAAAATAATCACTTACCTGTTCTAGTAATTGCAAAGAACTATATTAATCCTTATTTGATACATAATTCATATTTCAAATAAATTGAGCTCAAAAATTAAAAAAATGAAACAAAAGTCACTTTATTCTCTTTCTCCGACAATCTCTCTTATTCATTTTTATGGATGATTGTGTGATTTTTTATTTTTAAATTATAGGAAATTGAAGTTTGTTTATCTTTTGAACTTTTATGATTGTGATAGACTGAGGTATGATTTCTTTGTTTATTTTGAGTTGATTTTTATAATAATTAGTACAACTTAAAGGCTTGGGCCATTAGTTGAGACGAAGTTGAGAAAAAATATAAGATTTATAAGAAATCGATTTTCAACATATAGAGTTAAATTGGAGCTTGTATATTTATTTACAAATATATTTTTTATTTTTCAAATATATATTTTTATGGTCTATAGATTTGTGATGTTGAGGTACTACTAGCGATTGTTTTTTTTTGTGGTGATTTTTCTTGGAGTAAACAAAGTGGTTTAGAAATTTTTTTATTTAGTAAAATATGCAAAAGAGTAATTTAGGGTTTTTTTAAATTTTATTATACAAATAACAAAAGTAAAGGAAGTAAGCGATATTTTTAAAACTTTAGAGGTGCTACATGATATTAAGAGGAATCTCAAGGGTGGTTTTTGATATTATCCCACAATACAAACAAATGATAAAAGATTAGTAAACTTGAAGTGGGTCTTTGGTCCTCCAATGTACCAGAAAAAGAAAGAAGAAAAATGCAAACAAATGATAAAATATCTAGGAGAGCACAACAGTTTCCCATTTCAAATATATCGTTGGGTAAGTTTCGAGGGATTGCTATGATATTGGGCATTGGCACGAACTTAGAAGTTAGAACCAATAACATTAATTACACAAAATAATCGCAACTTGCGCCAATAGCTATAAATCCAAAATACTGATCAACTTAACCAAGTTAACTCAGTCAGTAAAAATTTCTATGATCAGAATTAGGATTGCAAATGAATCGAGTCGCTCGCGAGCAACTCCAGTCGAACTGACCAAGTCGAACTCGAGTTCAAAGATATTCAACTCATTAGTTCGCAAGCCAACTAAATTATATATATTTTTATTTATTTATTGTTATTATTATTATATTTTAATAGTAAAATTACATATACATCCACAATATTTTACTATTTGTTAAAAAATATTATTTTATTCATTTTTTTAAAAATAAAATAATAATTTTCATTTTTTTAACCTTGAGCTCGACTCAAATTCGAGTTTGACCTTTATATTTTGAGTTCGTCGAGTTCAAACTTGAGTTCGATCTTCACAAATTAGGTTGGAGTTCGAGTTGATTAGACTAAAATTCGATTCGATTCGACTCGTTTGCACCCCTAATCTGAATGCATATTAGAATAATAATAAACAGATAGCAAGAAGCAACTATAAGAAGTACATATGACCCTTTTAGGACTAACTCCACTTTGCACCCTAAATATACATCACTCTCCTACTTTGCATCTTAAACTTTAATTATGAACGCTTTACACTCTAAGGATACGTTTGATAAAACTAAAATCTGAAAAATGAAGTTTGAAATCTGAAATTTGAAGTCTGAATCCATTAAGTTATTGAATTGTTAAATATTAAATCTAATACATTTAAGTATTAAATCTAATATCACATTCAGTAATAAGTGAATAACTTATCACTTAATTTTGAGAGCAAGTTTTGCCTAAAAAATTCAGTGCCACTTAATTAATTCAGATGTCCAAATTTTCATTATCAAACGGTCTAAATATACTAAGATATAATTATATTACATTTAAGTGTTGAACTGAGTTATCAAACAGGACCTAAATTCTCAAGTTTGTCTCATTTAAGTCTAATTAATGATAATTTTAGCAAAATTAATAATGGTCAAAAAAAGCTAAGTGCTTGCAATTAGAACAAAACGTAATTATTGATTAAATTTAAATGGGACAAATTTGAGAGTAGAAAATGAAAAATGTCTAAAATTGAGAGTTTAAAGTCTTAAAATATCCAAAATTAAAGTTTAGAACGTAGAGTAAGAAAGTGGTATACGTTTAGAAGTACAGTTGGTCCTCAAATTACATGGCAAATGCTTTGCAAAGAGTTGAGAAGGTAAGCTAGTGAATTCCAGAGGAATAAACGTTAAATGTTTTTGCAGTGTTGAGAAAGTGCTAGAGAATTCCGGAGGAATAAACATTCAGTTGTGTAATTGCTAGTATTTTTCCTATTTTGTTCTCAGTATTGGTAGCGATCCAAGGAAAGATCGTTCAGTTATAATTGTATGTCACATGATTCACCAAAATCTTAATAAAATGTTCTAAAACACTTCCGAGTCAAACGGTAATGATTCGAAGCACCTTTTTACACTCTCGGAAATCTCACTGTCGCTTGAATATGAAGAATATGAAAACATGTTGTGAGAAGAAAGTAATTTCATGTATGAGAATTGAACTTACTCTAGAGAAAGCGTGAGACAGGACTTAATCGTCATTATACAAAGAATTCAGAGTTTCGGGTACAATTTATTAAACAAATATAGAAGCATTGATTAATCAAATATGTTCAACATCCACACTTAATTAGGTTTAAATTTTACAGTTACTGCTCCAATGTGATTTGTTAACTGGGATAAAAAAAACATTAAAATTTAGATTACAACGTGAGGAGGAAGTATTCCGCAATCTGCATATGTTGCTTCAGTGTTGCGATAACTATATGATGTCAACTACGATTACGAATGACTATAAATTAAACTTGTTACAAGTTAGATAAAGATCAAAGCTATCAAAGCACCACAATGACCGTTCACATCTATCTTACTGTCAGATCAGCAAGTCAAACAAAAGGAAAGTCTCACTTGGAAAAAATGAATTCAGAACATCTTCGAATTCCCTTGGGATTCCTCTTGTTCACTGCAGGCAGTAACTGATCTATGTAGTCTTCGGTTTATTCTCCTAGAAAACAAAATTGTACAAACAGGTACAGCATAAGTTGAAGCCATTCTTGTCCAGAAAGAACCATAATCACTTGGTTCAACCAGTCAGCTCTTCCATTAAGCCCTGTGAACCAGGACACATTATACTGAGATCTTGGGCAAATTATTATACAAGAGTACCACAACATAAGAGTGAAAATTGCCTGGGAGATGTATTGCTCAGCATCAGTTCTTCTGAGAAAAAGAATTGCATGGCGAGCTAAGTTAGCTGACTGATCACTGAGCAGAACATTTCCAACATCCTCTAGTACCCTCACTTTGATGTAGGGATCTTTTGGCGGGACCATGTCCTGGCATTGGCAGAAAGACATTTGAGACAATATGCAGTCTTTTTGAAAGAAAAAGTTCACATTGCGAACCAGTCACAAATTAATCAAAAGATCTGCAGACTTTGCATCAAATCATACTGAAACATCATTCAATGCAAGACACTTGTTTCTTATCTGCCTCCTCGTCCAATCCAAAATGAAGAGAAAATAAGATAAAGCAAGATACAAGCTTCCTACCAAAGAAGAATGCATAAAGGGACTTAAGGAGCTATACCCATCTCTTCAGGTACAAGAACAGGAGAAATCAATTTCCTAGAATGCAAAATGGCGGCAGGTTGAACTGCTACACCTAAAAGCAGTAAATCTTTTAACTCCAGTTTGTGAATGCATTCATCTTCATTGTGAAAATGCCATCTTCCAAGACTTTAAGGCTAATTTAGTCATAGTTGCTGGTCACTGAATAAGCAAAAGAAAATGCCACCAATGCAGAATTCAGTTGCATAAAGCTGGCTAAGTTCCTCATACAATTAGCATGTCACTTGGAGAAATCTCACACGACATTATCATCATACAGAATTAGTTAGTTTGTGCAGCAATACAGTCGTTTAACAATTGCTTAAGATCCTGCTATATTCCTCATTCCAATGAGCCTTATAGTTCCTTAAACAGTGAAATTTCTTTAAAATTTAAGGCTATGGAGGAGATAGGCTTTTTACCACAGCTAATCAAGATGAAGATCATCTTATAGAATTAGTTAGTTTGCGCAGCAATACAGTTGTTTAGCAATTTTTAAGGCTATAGAGGAGATAGATTCTTACCACAGCTAAATCAAGATCAAGTTCTGACATATAAGATTGTAAACTTGCAGCATGGTTCTTGAAATATTCTTTCTCAGAGCCACTGAGCTTCTCTTCTATTTCTTCAGGCAGAACTCTCTCAACAGCCCATCCCAAACTTCGTATAGTTTCTGCTCTATTATACCTATGAAGTCACAGATGCAGACGTTATTAAGCAAGATATGAAACCACACAAAGAGGACTCGGAAAAAGTTTACTGAAATAAACATGGTGAAGCAGATGTATCTACATACACATAAGCCATCAAACAACGCTTGTTGCGGAGTAGAGAAAGGTGGTGGATGAGTGCCCCCGAGTTGTGAGCTTTTAGCAACGGTTTTTCTGATTCTTCTAATTCCTGGTTATTAAGTTTCTTTATCTCTTCAATCTTCTTTAGCTCTTCAATTTTCCTGCATCATATCAATATGATTAATGTTTTGAATTGGTTGACCACATGCGCCCCTGAGGCACAAGAAGACCAGAGATGCTATATATCAATGATCTATGCACTTGCATCTCATCCATAGGTGAGAGAGAGAGAGAGAGAGATCAAAAGAAACGAGGGATCGCCAGGTGAAGACAACTAAGTACCTTCTTTTTTTCTTTTTCTTTTTTTTAATGAATATTAGTATAGTTCAATTCAACTAAAGCCAGAAATTAAGCATAAGCTAACTCGCCACCGATTTAATAGTTGTGATTAAATCAAGTTTCCAAAAGTAAGACTTGTTTCAGTTAAGTCATAAGCTACTTTGTGTAAAAACCTAGCCTTTCGACAAGACAAAATGGTCGTAAAAGAGAATCTTAGAAGCTTCTCAAGCTCAAGCATTTACTTTTCTAGTTAGAGACCAATGTCTTGGGGCTAATGTGGGATCCACCTAATGGCCTACTGGTTTAGGTAAATATCTAGTGCATTCGCCAATGGAGAAGTCATTTTTGAAGGAGAAACCATGTGTTTTTGGGACCTGCACACTTTCTGGTATACAAAGGAAATAAAAACACAAAGGGAAGAAAGAAACAATAAAGGAATCGGATGATGAAGCCTGCAGTCTATCTGCTTGGAAAAAATTCAATCTATTACACCATTAAACATGAGGCATGATTGTCATCAAAATAAGGACATTATATTACATTGAAGATTGAATCAAGTGGATTGAAGTAATTCCTTTGGTCTTAAATTGCTTGAAAACTATCTCACTTCACTTTTTTTTCCTTTTTCTTTTCCTTTTTTTTGGGTTAAAGTATGAAGAAAGGAAGAGTTGTCTGGGACTCATGAAAAATGGACTTTTTTTTAGTACAATTACAATAAAAACCAACCAGCAGTGCAAACAATCAGATTATCAGCAAAATGATGCTTTCTTCTCTTATTTCCTTGGTGACTGTCTATCTATCAGTTAGAGGGTCAGAAACAAGAATGAAGATGAAGAAAGTCAGGAAGGACATCTAAAAGAGGCTGCAGCACATGGCCCACATTCAACAAGAAACTTACCTTATCAGTGAGCCAAGGTGATGGAGGTGGCCTGTACATTCATCGATTACTTGGGCAAATAGGTCATTCTGCATGGAGAAAATATCAGCAACAAAAGGTGGAGAAAACTCAATCAGCCAAGTTCTTGGATAAATACTTAAATTAGGAAGATAAGAAACAAGTTTAAAGTTTCAAATTGAATACCCAACAGATCAACACTGATGAGAATAAGCAAAGACATACAAAATTATGTGAAGGAACAAGAGCCAAACAAGATTAGAGCAACAACAACCTACAAATCTATGAGTTGCATATTCTGTGACACAATAAATGAGAGGCAAAAGCAAAGTAAGTCGATGATTATGCAGGCTCCACATCAGAATTCCAAAACTATTTCTTTCTGCTTAAACTAGAAAATGAACTCCATTTGTGCATCAGTTCATACTGAAATTATGGTCCCACAAAAATCTGTCCGTGAATTTGTATTTTGAACTCTCAGATATATCACCAGCATTTGAAAGTTAATTATCCTTATTCTACTATTTCAGGGACCTGATATGCTTTTCTAGCTAAAGTAAGTGGCAGCACAACAGAACAGTGGTGACAATTTCCAGCTCCAAAGACACAACTAAGCATCGTTTGGGACACAACCAATTGTCCAATTCTTGTTGTTTCAGTTAGCCTATCTTGAAAAAACTGCATATAGCTACAATGACCAGGACACGAACCAACAAAACCAATGCATTTCTATGCAGTGAACTATCAATTAAACCACCCTCCCTTTCGCCCAACATGCCACAGATTGAAGAAATAGTGACACTTACATTAAAAGCTGAGAGTTGTCCAGGTTCACTGCTCGCAAGTTCTTTGACTAATTCGCTTCCCTTTTTCCCATACATTCCTCAGGACTGAAAATTAGACGACTCTCTGGTTCAACTGCACCACATAAGCATTTCATCAAACAGGTCCTCCACAAGAATATACTTCTATTTACATAGTTCATTGGTAGACTGAAATCTTCTTACTAAATGGCACGACAAATTATACGGCTTCTGTATCATATGCGTGAAATTGATCTCTAAACCATATAGATCTATTTCAAAGTCCAATACACTTGTGAAATTTTCAAAATTAGTACATCTGTACATTTTCGCTGCGAAAAATTTTGAACGAAAAAAAATAAAAGAGATAATTCAAGCTGAAATAATGAAAATTGAACCTTACCAAAAGAATTATAGAAATGACGGGATAAGCGAGATAGGAAGGAGAAAATTTTGTGATTGGAGTAATTAGCTGTGTTTGTCATGTAGTAATCGGTTATGGCCGGCAGAGGGATGCTTTGGCGGGAAATTTTTGACAAGAGCTTTCAGCTTTAGATCTAGGGATAATTGCAGAAACCTCCCCTGAGGTTTCTGACATTTGCACTGACATTCCCTGTGGTTTGAAAAATTACACTAACCTCCCCTGAGGTTACTAATCCTTTGCAAATTCAGTCCAAACGATTAAAATATTATTTTAGGGAGT
Source organism: Coffea humblotiana (assembly GCA_023065735.1). Taxonomy (NCBI): domain Eukaryota; kingdom Viridiplantae; phylum Streptophyta; class Magnoliopsida; order Gentianales; family Rubiaceae; genus Coffea; species Coffea humblotiana. Next base: position 2,957,037 of record CM041211.1, read on the forward strand.
GAAATTAGAATTTTTGACCAAATTTGTTCTTTGTACTACATATCCAATGAATAACAAAGTACTACAAATCAATTAACAATTAATAAACTTTAAGGAATATAGTTTATAACCAAATACGCATTACCTATTTAAAGTACCGGCTCTTTATGGGTATTTTACTTTCAAACATTTAATTTAATACAAATATTTACGCTCAAATATAGATTGTATTTACTTTCAAATATTTAATTTTTGTTAAATGCAAAAACTATCAATCTCTCTTCCGTAAAAATATTAATATAACACTTTTTCAATTTTAGTTACAAACATTAATGTATTTAACATAAATTAAATGAATAAAATGCACATAAAGAGCGAATACTTTACTCATGTAATGGATAAAAGCCATAAAAAATTAATACTTTATGGGCCATTTCTTTTTTAAAAAAATATTTAATTTATATTAAATAAATAACCTACCGATTTCCTTTTTTGCAAGAATATTACTATAACACTTTTTGAATTTTACTTACAAACATTGATATATTTATCATAAATTAAATGTTTGAAAGTAAAATACCCATAAAAACCAGTACTTAAATGCGTAATGCGTGTTTGTCCATAAAGAGTCGGTAACTATTTAAGTACGGGTTCTTTACAGGTATTTTACTTTCAAACATTTAATTTAATACAAATATTTAAGCTCAAATACAGATTTGTATTTACTTTCAAATATTTAATTTTTGTTAAATACAAAATCTACCAATCTCTCTTCCGTAAAAATATTAATATAACACTTTTTCAATTTTAGTTACAAACATTTATATATTTAACATAAATTAAATGAATAAAATGCACATAAAGAGCGAATACTTTACTCATGTAATGGATAAAAGCCATAAAAATTAATACTTTATGGGCCATTTCTTTTTTTAAAAAAAATATTTAATTTATATTAAATAAATAACCTACCGATTTTCTTTTTGCAAGAATATTACTGTAACCCTTTTTGAATTTTACTTACAAATATTGATATATTTATCATAAATTAAATGTTTGAAAGTAAAATACCCGTAAAGAGCCGATATTTTAAATGAGTAATGCGTGTTTACCCATAAATTATACTCCTTAAAGTTTATTAATTGTTAATTGATTATAGTACTTTGTCATTCATTGGACATATAACAAAAAGGACAAATCTGGTACAAAATTCTAATTTCACTCCCTAAAATAATATTTTAATCGTTTGGACTAAATTTGCAAAGGATTAGTAACCTCAGGGGAGGTCAGTGTAATTTTTCAAACCCACAGGAGAGATCAGTGCAAATGTCAAAAACCTCAGGGGAGGTTTCTGCAATTATCCCTTAGATCTATTTGAGAATGCATTCCCCGCCCACCCCCAAAATAACATAAAGGAAATAAATGATACAGGATAGGGGCTAATTTTTTAGAATATTTCCCAAAAACAAAAAATTGTGCTTGGATTGGAGTATTTTTCAAAAATAAGTTTTTAAAATAAAATGTTAGGTTAATACATTTCAAAAATGCTACTAAAAGCATCTAATCCATACAACCTCAAATACAACTTATAAAAACACCAACAATTTAAAAAATTTATTACAAGTTACAATGGTATACCTTTTCACAGGTCCTGCTCAAGTGTTGGGTAATTTATATGAATCTCAATATGGGTTTCTCTGTGTGGTTTGTAAATGAAAACTATAAAAAGGCAAAACAAAAAAAAACTTAAGCCAAAAACCAAACTAACAACGTCGTTAGCTCCCCCATCTTGGGTTAATTTCTAAGAATATTGCCCAAAAACAAAAAAAAAATCCAGTTAATATGACTCTAACATAGTTCATTTTCCAAATTATGCCTGTCATGTTGATTCAGTATAATAGAAAATAAAATATATATATATATATTTTTTAATGTGACCTAGCACGCTAAAAAAAAAGGCTACAGATAGTATGCAAAATCTAGTTAATATGGCTCTAACATAGTTCATTTTCCAAATTATAATTGTCGTGCTGACAAAAAACAAATAAACTTTTTTTAAAAAAATGTGTTGGCACAACAGCCTAGGTGTAGCCTTTTTTCAGGCAAATTACACTTTACCTCCCTATGGTTTAGTATTTTTTAACATAACTCCCCTCTAGTTTCAAAAGTTATACATAACCCCCTCATGATTTGGATTAAAGTGTTAAAGTGACAGAAATGATTATTCATAATGAAACTTTTGAAAATGTCGAAATCACTCTTATAAATACATGACACACTAATCCCGTATGGTTTTATATTTTACCATATAACCCCTTTATGATTTAATATTTTATCATATAACTCTCTTATGATTTCTAAAATATACACATAATCCTCTTTGATTAATAAATAATTTTCAACTTTACATGAGGGTATTTTTGACATTTTAGGTGATTCCGTTACGAATGATCATTTTCATCACTTTGACATTTTAATGCAAATAATGAAGGGGTTATGTATAACTTTTAAAATCATATGAGAGATATGTAAAAAAAATACTAAACTATAGGGGGTAAAGTGTAATTTGCCCTTTTTTTAACACTTGAAAACCACATCAGTTGAGCACATTTTTTAAAAAAATTAGTTATTTCTTGCTTTGCTAATTCAGCATGGTAGGCAAAGTTTGGAAAATGAACTGTGTCGGAGCCATATTACTGAATTTTTTTTGGCTCCATTTGGATTCACCTGTTTTTCAAATACACTATTACAGTAATACACAAATAAAAATAATTTCAAAACATTTCATCCATACAATATATTAAAGCAACTCTCAAATATACCAAAAAAATAATATTTTATAATATTTTCCACCTATCATCACCAATCCCACCCCCCATTGCCACCATCCTCTCATTCTTCGTTTCTTCTCCCCCTCCTTCTCATCCCTCTTCTCTCTCCCTCTCCTTCCTCCTCCTCTATTCCCCTTCTCTCTCTCTCTCTCTTCCCGCCACCCTGCCCCTCCCTTCCCTCCTCCAATCTAGTTTCAACTAGATTGCGATTGGGAAGAAGGGAGGAGGGGGGCCAGATTGGGGGAGGAAAGGGAAGGGCGAGGGGTGCAAGGAAGAGAGAGAGAAGGATGTAGAGGGTGATGGTTGCGATGGGTGGGGATAATAGTTGTTGTAAATAGTAGTGTTAATTTTAAAAAAAAACTCTAAATTTTTTTTTAATTTTAAAAGATATCCCAAGATATATTTCAAAAATTTCTCCAAAAATACAAAAAAAAAATCTATAGTAAAAATTTTTATATATACTGTTATAGTAAAATATTTCAAAAACACCTTTAAAAATAACTAATCCAAACAAAAAAACAAAGCCTTGATTTTTAGTATATGATATTCACACACAAAAAGCAAATATTGGAAAACTAAAGACCAATACCACACCGGTGTATGTTTAAAATTTTGACAGTAGTAACGAAATTATTCTATAAAAAAAGTAAAATAAAAATTTAAACACTAGAATTTTCTGTTCTACTGCATCATATATATGAAACCTATTGTAGCCGCAGCTACATAGTAAAAAAAACTTTAAATAGTTTAGACAAGATGACTTGAATTTTGAGCACAAATAAAATCCTTTTTGACAGAACTGTTATTTTGCAATTGTTTCTCCACATCTCCACTTCCAAGGATATTTGCATAGTTTTTTTTTGGCATAGTTAATTTAATTGGATCGCCTTAGATTTGCAAATAAAAAAGTTTTCTGCCGGGCTCAAGGGAGCAGACTTTGAAAATTTAAGGGGCAAATTCGAGAAATAAATTTAGAGAGGGCTCGATCAATGCAACCCAGAAGTTGTTAGATGTCTAATTCCAATTTGGATTGAGTAAGATGTCTATGGCGTGACAAACCCTTGTCTAGTTAATGTGCTATGGGCCTTTTACGCCAACGCAATGGGCCTTTGGCCCTCCATTGCACAGAAAAAAGAAAAAAAAAAAGAAAAATTTTTGTCTTTTAAAAATGGGATAATTTTAGCAACCTTCTTAAAAGATTTGTGATAAATAGTACCCTTAAATTTTAAAAGGATCACATACCTCCCTTATTTTTATTTTTTGTAACATTACCGTCCTATTTCAAAATATATTATTAAAAAACTCATTTGTGGATAAAGAATATATTTTCATTTCAATATTGCCTTTTTCATGCGAACCAATTTGTTTATGTAACAAATATAGTTAATCTCTTAACTTTTGAACACTTGAATGATGTGATTTTTTAATTAGAATCACAAAGTGTTAATAAGATTTGAAAGACCTATTAATAATTTCATGTCATCAGTTTGCATAAGAAATATGAAAAAATTTTAAATTCTAAATAATTATGAAAAAATTTAAAATTTGTCTAAAAATTTTACAAGAAAGATAATAGCATTTTGCACCTTAAAAACACATCAAATGTGTTTTTCAAATTTATAGTTAAGAATTTTATCTTATTTAAGTTTTCAAGTCATTAATCTAGTCAAAGGATTAGAAAACTCAAAAAAAATTGTATACAATTCATAAATCCTTAAGTTCATCCATAAATACAACAGGAAAGAAAGGAACCCCTCTAGCATATGTCCATTATTTGACATTGACTTGGCATGTAAATAAAGGTAATGGCTGTACTTGGTATTTTACTTCCTTCTTTGCATCCGTTCTTCCTTTCATGTAAGCTTATCACCTGCTTATACAAGGCCTTAATTTTATGGGGAAAATACTAAATATAGATAGCTTTAGTTGCTGCTATTACTAGAGCATGAGTTCTTTTTTTTTCCCTGTGGTTTAGAGAGAAGAGAGAGCAAGAGTGCAACTCTTCTTGAATGTTTGAGTACCTAAATCAAAAGTTACAATGGAGAACAGAATAGTGAAGTAAGTAGGGGAACAGTAAAGTATAAGGACCGGCTTCATGCTCCTATTGGTGGAAAACCATGAAAGAGTCTTAATATAGAGTACCACTAAGTTGCAGCAAATCATGTTTGATTATCTTGTATACCTTTTCAAGTGAGAGTCGCTTGAAAGTTTTCAAGAATTTGCCTTAAAATGAAGAGTTGTTGAGCATGAGTACTACTATGGTCATGTTAGGCCTTTTCTCAGTGTCTTCTTAAGCACAGAGTAAGCCTATCTAGCAACGTCTTATTAGATGCAAATATGAAAATTTGCATCCAAAGATAGTGAATTTTTGGTATAGCATCGACCTTTTTTAGATCGCGATGGATAATTCTAAGTAGTGTGTCTTCATTTAGATAAAGAAGTCTTTGGACCTTCCTTCTATGATCTCATATTGTGTTGACTAGTCCATTGTCTGTTGCTTGTTTTTGCCTATATCATCATGAAACCAAAAACTTCCCTGTTAATCTCATGAAGTATGATAAAGCTTTCCATAGGGATACTATCTTTCATCACTTCTGTATGCTTTGATGCAGTTAATGAGGTATTTCTTACTAATGTGTTCACCTAGTGGAAGGAAATTAGAAGGGAAAAAGAGAAAAATAGAAGCACGGATTAAAACAGACAAAAAATATGGCTCCATTTGAATTAGCTATTTTTAAGGTGTTTTTGAAATATTTTACTAGAACAATGTATATGAAAAAACTTTTTACTGTAGATTTTTTTGGAGAGATCTTTGGAATAAATTTTGGAGTACCTTAAAATTAAAATACTTTTTAAAAATTAATACTACCATCCACAACCACCCCACTGCAACCATCCCCTCCCTCTTCCTCCTCCCCTCCCCTTCCTCTCCACTCCCAGTTTTCCCCTATTTCCCTCGATTTGGTCGCGGCTAAATCACGACCAAAAAGTACCATACCTTTTGGTCGCGATCTACCCACAACTAGATCACTGCCTCTGATCGAGACCAGATCGAGAGGGGAAGGGGAGAGTCAGAGAGTGGCAGGGAAAGGGAGGGAATGAGGTAAAGGGAGGGGAAAGAGGAGTGGAGGAAGAAGAGGGAAGAAGAGGAGGAAGGAGAAGGGAGGGGGTGGCGATGATGGTAGGTGGTGGTGAGGAAGAGGTATTAGTGGTAGTGGGTAAGGGTGATGAAAGGTGAAAAATGTTGTAGAATTTATTTTTTAAAATTTTTTTATATGTATTTGTAAGTTATTTTTGATATGTTGTATGGATGAGATGTTTTTTTAAGTTATTTTTGTTTTGTATTCCTATAACATTAGTAGTCAAGACTTCTATTTGGAACACGTTCATAGATAAGAGTCTTCTCTTCTCCTTCCAGGCAATAGCCCAGTACTCGTACCAAATTCTTGTGCTAAAGCTTTGCGATCAAGAGAATTTCATTTTTAAATTCTTCGAACCGAACTTTTAGATAGCCTCTTCATAGCTATTATCCATTAGGAAGTGTATCCTTAGAGCATATGAGAAAAAAAAAAGAATTGTAAGAATAATTTACCTCTTAACATGTGCCTTGAGAATCCAATAAAAGACCAATATATAAGCATTCTTGCAATGAATCACCAAATATTCCTATACTTTGTAAACTAATCCGAATTCACCTCCTCCAATCCTGTTACCAAAGATCGAAATTGTTTGTTGCAACCTGAATATCACTTAGATTATAGTGTAATTGTTTCATGCTTGAGATATCAAATCCCATCTAGATAAGAAAAATAAGATAAGAGTCAAGAAAGAATGATCTGTAAGTATATATAAAGTTGTTTCCATTCATTTTACTTTTTCTCCTTAAAATTACCAGTATTTTTTGCTATGATTTTGTACCTTTTCCTCATCTACTTGTTGCTTCGCAACAGATCAAGATGAACAGCAAATTGGCAATAAAGACTCATAAGAAGAACGACTATGATCCGACATTTACAACAATACAAGGATAGATATCATCATTTCTTTACCACCGCAACACTACTAACAAGGCATAATCAAGTTAAAAAAATTTCGACTCTTTGGTGGTAAGTAGAGTCCTATACGAGTTAGTGTTCAATCCACACAACAAATTCCTGATACCACATCACTTGAAAATTTTTAACATCTTTTCTTTACAATCGCAACACTACTAATAAGGCATAATCAAGCAGAAAAATTTTTCGACTTTTTAGGGGTAAGTATAGTCCTATATGAGTTAATGTACAATCAACACAACAAATTCCTGAAATCACATTTGGAAAAATACACATAAAATTTCACAATTTATGGCTCACTAATTAATTCCAAACACCACAGTCAACGAATTCATCAGGATCATCTGAGGAGATGGCCTGATCCTCATCATTATCCTCAACTTGATGATCATCATTGTCTTCAGCTTCCTTCTCCTCCTTTTCAATGATTACCATACCATGGTCATCCTCGTTAGTCTCATTCACACCGGAATCCTCTCCATCATCTTCACTGTACGAACCAGCATCATCTTGCACATCCTCTCTATTATCAGGATCATCTGAACCAGCACATCTTACTCCTCCTTCTCCGAACCAGCAACATCTTGCCGCTTCTCTTCTAAACCAGCATCTAAATCCTCCTTTGAACCAACATCTGAACTAACATCATATTACACCTCAAAACCAGCATCATGTTCCTTTTGTTTTGAAACATTACTAATCTTAGTCTGGTCATCGTCTTTTTTAAAATTTTCAGCATCATCTTCTTACTCAAAATTAGCATAATCTTCCTCCTCATGATCAACTAAATTTTTAAAACCTTATTTTGATCATCCTCTCTAACTTTCTCCTCATAATCATCGAAACCATCTGCATTTTCCATGTCATCATTTTTCGAGCCATCATTGGCATTCTCACAGACATCATCGCGTTGTGTCATAATGAAAGCAATGCGCTCATTCAAAAATTTTTCTCATTATCCAGATTTACTCCAAATTCTGGAGTTACAACACATAGTACAGTTCTATGTGAGTTAATGTTCAATAAACACAACAAATTTCTGAATCACATTGGAAAACAACACTTAAAATTTCAACAATTTGTGCCTCACTAACTAGTTTCAAACACCTCAGTCAACGACTTCATCAGAATCATCTGAGTAGGCAGCCTGATCCTCATCATTATCTTCTGTTTGATAATCATCATTGGCTTCAGTTTCATTCTCTTCCCCTTCGTTTATCACCATACCATGATCATCCTCATTAATCTCATTCCGACCGGAATTCTCTTCATCATCTTCCCCGTCTGAAACATCAGTATCCTGCTCCTCCTCTGAACCAACAACATCTTGTTTCTCCTTCTCCGAACCAGTAACATCTTACCCCTCGTCCTCTGAACCAACATCTGAACTAGCATCATTTGCACCTCAAAACTAGTATCATGTTTCTTTTGTTTCGAAACATTAGTAATCTTAGATTGATCATTGTCGTCTTTAAAATTTTTAGCATTATATTTTTATTCAAAACTAGCATCATCTTTTTTCTCATGATCAACTAAATTTTTAAAAATCTTATTTTGATCATCCTCTCTAACTTTCTCCTCATAATCATCGAAACCATCAGCATTTTCATTGTCATCATCTTTAAAGCCATCATTGGCATTCTCACAGTCATCATCGCGTTGTGCCTTAATGGAATAAAAAAATCTCATTCAAAAAAATTTTCTTACTATCCAGATTTACTCCAAACCCTGGAGATACAGCACATAGTACAGTTCTATGTGACTTAATGTTCAATAAACACAACAAATTTCTGAATCACATTGAAAAATAACACTTAAAATTTTAACAATTGGTACCTCACTAACTAGTTTCAAACACCTCAATCAACGACATCACCAGGATCATCTGAGTAGGCAGCCTGATCCTCATCATTATCTTCTGTTTGATAATCATCATTGGCTTCAGTTTCACTCTCTTCCCCTTCGTTTATCACCATACCATGATCATCCTCATTAATCTCATTCCGACCGGAATTCTCATCATTATCTTCCCCATCCGAACCATCAGTATCTTGCTCCTCCTCTGAACCAGCAACATCTTGTTCCTGTTTCTCCGAACCAGCAACATCTTACCCCCTCCTCTGAACCAACATCTGAACTAGCATCATCTTACACCTCAAAACTAGTATCATGTTCCTTTTGTTCTGAAACATTAGAAACCTTAGTCTGGTCATCGTCTTCTTTAAAATTTTCGACATTATCATCTTGTTCAAAACTAGCATCATCTTTCTCCTCATGATCAACTAAATTTTTAAAAACCTTATTTTGATCATCCTTCCCAACTTCTTCCTCATAACCATTGAAATCATATGCATTTTCAATGTCATCATTTTTAAAGCCATCATTCGTATTATCACAGTCATCATCACGTTGTGCCTTAATGGAAGCAATGTGCTTATTCAAAAAGGCTTTCTCACTATTCAGATTTACTCCAAACCCTAGAGTTACAGTACATAGTACATTTCTATATGAGTTAATGTTCAATCAACACAACAAATTTTAGAATCACATTTGAAAACAACAATTAAAATTTTAACAATTGATGCCTCACTAACAAGTTCGAAACACCTCAATCAACGATATCACAAGGATCATCTGAGAAGACAGCTTGATCCTCATCATTATCCTCAATTTGATGATCATCATTGTCTTCAACTTCCTTCCCCTCCACTTCTTTGATCACCATACCATGATCATTCTCATTAATCTCATCCTCACCGGAATTCACTCCATCATCTTTCCCATCCGAACCAGCATCATTTTGTTCCTCCTCTGAACCGACAACAACTTGCTCCTCCTTCTCCGAACCGACAACATCTTGCCCCTCCTCCTCTGAACCAACATCTGAATTAGCATCATCTTGCCCCTCAGAACCAGCATCATGTTCCTTTTGTTTTGAACCATTAGAAATCTTAGTCTGGTCATCGTCTCTTTCAAAATCTTCGGCATTATCTTTTTGCTCAAAACTAGCATCGTTTTCCTCCTCATGATCAACTAAATTTTTAAAAACCTTACTTTGATCATCCTCTCCAAATTCTTCCTCATAACCATTGAAACCATCTGCATTTTCAATATCATCATCCTTAAAGCCATCATTGACATTCTCACAGACATCATCGGGTTGTGCCTTAATGAAAGTAATGTGCTCATTCAAAAAAACTTTCTCACTATCCAAATTTACTCCAAACTCAAAAAAAGGTTGGTCTCGGATAGATTTTCGAGTTGCAATGGACCAATCACAATCCTGAAAAATCCCATAAAGCCTCTTGACAAGCCTTAGCTGATCAATTCCATCAACAAAATTAGTGTTTTCTGCAACTTCAGCAGATGCTTGCCATCATTATCAGGTGGAAGGGTTGGCTTATCACCATTAGTAGCATCACCACCATCAATGTTTTCCAAGTCAATAGCTTGAACACTAAATGAGTTATTTGAATATGCAATAATTTTGCAGATAGATCCCTCCTCGGCAACATGAGATCCAAAAGTTACTCGGAATAATGGTACAACTTTTGCTGTTAAAATAGGACAAGTTACAGCACGCTTTGACTAGATTAGGGGTGCAAACGAATCGAACCGCTCGCGAGCGGCTCGATTCAAGCTCGAGTCGAGCTCGACATTTTTCGAGCTCGAGTCGAGCTCGAGCTGGTCGAGTCAAACTCGAGCTCAAAATATTAAGCTCGTTAGCCCGCGAGCCGGCTCGCGAGCTCGAGTATATATATATATTTTTTATTTTTATTTTTATTTTAATAGTAAAATTACATAAATATCCTTAATATTTTATTATTTATTAATAAAAAATATTATTTTATTTATTTTTTTAAAAAATAAAATAATTATTTTTATTTTTTCGAGCTCGAGCTTCAAAATTGCCAGCTCGTCGAGCTCGAGCTCGAGTTCGAGTTCGATGAAATTAAGTCAAGACTCGACTCGATAAGGCCAAAACTCGATTCGGCTCGACTCGTTTGCAGCCCTAGACTAGATGCAGAAAAAGTAAACACAAAGCACGTTCGTGTTGTCCATTAGCATCACCAAATTGCTAGCCCCTCAACCAGCAACTTCTTACACTTTATCTTTGCTGTAGCTAACTGTTCTATAGGTGGTTTTACCGCAACACCAAAGTTTTCGTCCCAACCTCTATTCATTAAACCTGTTTGAAGTTGGTTTCGAAGAAGTAGATATTTGAAAATTTTTTACTTGAAGTTATTCCAATCCATCCTAAAAAGTTCTGCGAATAGCAAAAGTCATTAAAAAACCAAGTACTTCAAAATTCTAGTTGATATTCGGAACTAATGTCATGGCATGGCCATTCATGAATGACTAATGTGATTCATCAAATTTCAACAACAAACAACATTTAACTCCTGCAACACTTAACCGAAGCAAAATCAAGCAAAAGTCAAAAAACAAGTGCTTCACAATTCTATTTAACAAACATCCAAACTGAATTCCAAATGTATTTCTCCAGACCAGTCAATTCCGAACTAATGTCATGGCCATTCATCAATGACTAATGTCCTTCATCAATCTCGACAACAAACAAATGACTTCTAGATTTAACTCCTAGAATACTTAACCAAGGCACAACCGATCAATAAATTAGAAATGAGAATCCGAAATTCATCAAAAACATATTTAACCGAAGCAAGTACTTCACAATTCTAATTAATAACCATCCAAACTGAATTCTAAATTTATTTCTCCAGATCAATCAATTCCGAACTAATGTCATGGCCGTTCATCAATGACTAATGTCATTTATCAATCTCAACAACAAACAACGACTTCCTAGATTTAACTCCTAGAATACTTAACCAAGGCGCAACCGATCAATAGATTAGAACTGAGAATCCAAAATTCATCAAAAGCATTCTTATAATAAAGCACAACTAAGGAACAAATTGGAATAGAGAATTGATTGACAAAAGGATAGTATTTCGACTGATGGACAAATTAAAGTACTAACAAAATTATTAAGCGGATTCAACTAAAAAATGTTACATGGAAAGAGAAATTAGGATAGTATTTCAGATTGAAATAACTTAAACATTCCAAATTTGTTCCTCCATTATCAGTCACTCCTAAAGTCTGAACAAATCTCATACATTAGAATTATGCTTAACAGGATTGCATTCATGTTTTTTAAAAAATTCAACCATAGAAATTACCAATTGCTTTTATGGTAACACTTAATATACTCCCCCTAACTTCAAAGATCGAATCACTAAAGGCAATAAATAGATAAAAATGTCTTTTAATCAATTTGAGACTGTTACTTATTCCTTCAATTGCCTTAATCAAGTAGCGGATTGCATCCACGTTTGTTGCAATTCTTCAATGTACTGTACTTTGGGATCATCCGCATATTTGTTTGCACTATTTTAGACCATCCAAACTGCTAAGTACGCTCTTGGATTTTTTTTTTTGAGGTGGAAGGGTTTTATTTGTGCAGAGGATTACCCTAAAAATATGTCTGTAAATCTGGTTTAATTAAGCAACAAGTTGTTAACTTTCCTTCGAAAGAATACAGTACAATTTGAAACACAATTACATATGAAAGTTTTTTCTGAACAACACAAAAGAAGAAAATTGTGATTGTTTTTTTTACAACAAATTAGGGTCGTAGAATTTTACAAATAGAGGGAGCAAAGAAGAATTAGAGGATAAGGAGTATAATTAATTTCTTATCTTTTTAGTTTACACTTTGGTCATATAGTCTTCATCATTCTGTTAATCATATTTCCACACATATGATTTGTATTGAAATTATGGAAAGGATAATTAATCATGTTTTACATTGCAGTAATTTATAAGCTAGCTAAGAAACAAGGGCTAATTCCACTTTGTACCCCTAAACTTGCACTACTTTCTTACTTTACACTTTAAACTTCAATTTTAAACACATTACATCCTAAGATCTCAATTTTGGATATTTTGCACCTTAAATCTCAATTTTTGTTCCATTTAAGTCCAATTGATGATAATTTTTGCAAAATTGACGAGATAAAGTACAGTGACAATTAATGATAATGTACCATTTTATTTTAATTGCGATCCCTTGACTTTTTTTTATCATTTTTTAGTACATTGTCATTAATTTGTATGGTTTGATCACTAATATTATTAGCCAAATTAACGAGACAAAAGGCAACTCAAATCAATGATAATATATTGTTTTGTTTTTACTATGACATCTTAGCATCTTTTGACCATTTTCTCACATTATCATTGATTTGTTAGGTTCTCAATGCCATTAATTTTCCCATAGTTGCCATTAATTCTGGGCAAGTTTCCAAAGATTGTTATGCTATTTGCGAACTTCGAAGTTAGAACCAATAATATTAATTACACCCAGTAATAGCAACTTGCTTCAGTAGCTATAAATCCAAAGATCAACTTAACCAGGTTAACTGTGTGTCAGTAAAATTTTCTATACATTACTACAAACGAATAGCAACTTAAAACTTATCCCTCCAAAGAGAGCGTGAGATAAGACTCAATCGTCATTATACGAAGAATTAAGAGTGCGGAACAATTTATTGAACAAGCATAGAAGCTTTGATTAATCAAATGTGTTCAACATCCACATTTAATAAGGTTTAAATTTTACAATTTACTTATGCAATGCGATTTGTCAAGTGGTATAAAAAAATTAAAAATTGGATTACAATGTGAGAAAGATGTATTCTGCAATCTGCATGTGTTGCTTCAGCGCTGTGATCACAACTACGATTACGAATCATATATATATATATAATAAAGTCGTATCCTCATACTTATCCCTTCGTGTTTTCTCTTTCCTACGTGGCTTAATGAGACTGCAAGTAGTTTCCTACGTGGCTTGCTAATTTTTTGTTTGGATGTATATCGATTCTTATTTCCTATAAGAATTCTTAATATTATATGATTCTTATTTCCTACCCAAAAAAAGAACTAAAAAGTAATTCGATATAAATAAAAGAGATATAAATCTCCTCTATTAGATATATAGGAATAAATGATAATATATATTTTTTATAGTGTCCCTTTTTTAATTTTTTTTTACAGCTTCTTCATACATCCTTTTTATTGTAAGATAATCTACCCATATATAGAACAACGTACAAACAATCTAGACATGAAAATTAAAGAAAGTTAGCCCAAGAAAGTTTTTACAAGACTCACAGTCCCCATGCATAATTGATGTACAAAGAGAAATGGCACTTCATCTGATTGAAAATTTCTGGAAAAGTCCATAAAGAAATGGAGTGTCATCAACCAAAGAAATAAACGTACCTTGCATAAAATTTGTAAGGTTTTATTTCCTATAAGAATTCTGAATATTATAGAATTCTTATTTCCTCCCCAAAAATTATTATAGGATTCTTATCAATATCTCTTTATATCCTTATCAATTCTTATTTCTTATGTTTAAATTACATATAGTCTCTAATATATTGATTTCAAGCACCAAATTCATGGTTAGGCATTTCCAGTGCAAGCGGTTGGCACATTAAAACATCGATTTTGGGTTTCCACTCCTCTTGACATATTGGGCCTCTTTGCAAATTTCATGAACATCATATCAGCATTTTACATGAGAATTGGCTGTCAGTTCAACATTATGTTGCGCATTCTTGAAAATCCCATTTTAAGTTTCATGAGTTTTTGAGTTGCAATGAGACCCCATCACCTTGGAAGACAAAAATAGATGATGGGAATGTAACTAGACAAGAACCAGATTCACTTGCAGACCAATTGATTCAAGCTTCACTGTGCCATGCAGAAATTTTCTCACTATTCATTGTTCTTTTAATCATGCAGAATATTATAATTTGGCTCATGAAATAAAAAGTTGATGCTCATTATTCTGTTAACATCAGTATTACGGAGGAAAATGTGGTTCATCACTAATAGTCGATTACAGACACATAGTACTAGCATGGCAGGAATTGCACCAATAATTTGATTGTTTTGCTATGGAAACGGCTGAAATGAAATCTCTGTTTTTGAGTCAAAGAAGGTGTTTTTAAAGTTGAAATTGGCTCCTTTTTTGTTTGGATGTATATCAATTCTTATTTCTTCTAAGAATTCTTAATATTATAGGATTCTTATTACTTATCCAAAGTTACATACTTTAAGCAATTTAAATCAAGATAAACCTACTTTTAACATTTTTATCAATATCTCTTTATATCCTTATCGATTTTTATTATTATTCCTACACTACATATAGTCTCTAATATATTGATTTCACACATCAAATTCATGGTTAGATATTTCCAGTGCAAGCGGTTGTCACATTAAAACATCGATTTTGGGTTTCCACTCCTCTTGATTATCAGGTACATCTTCTTTCAATACATATTTTTAAAAAAAAAATTCATGTTGATCTTCAATTGTAAGAATTTAGCAACATATCTTGAATTTTGTTTGTTTTTGTTTTATTTTCTGTTTGTTTTGTATGAAGACATAGGAATTGATTTAACATGCACGTTTTCAGTCTCAAAATGTGATTGATTTAATGTTATATATTTTAATTGTTTCAATGACCACTTTGGGTAAAATAAATTTTTTACTATGCCAAGTAGATAACTCTAAATAATTGAATGATAAAATTATGCCACCTGCTCTTTGTAAATAGAATATGACAAAACGAGCAATTTCCTTGACTAATGAGGTCTTGCGTGGATTGCCATTTTTTTTTAAATTACGTATATTTTTCGTAAATATTTTTAATCAAATGTTCACCTCATATATATAAATTTTCATGGGTTTTGTTGTCCAGAATTTTTGTAATGAAATTGTTTTTAGTGAGCCAAAAGATTCTTTTTTAAAAAAAATATGTTCATCTTCACATGTAAGAATTTTATGGAAGTAAATGCCATAAAACTATGTGCATGCAGTTTAATATGGAAGTAAATTTCTCTTATATTTCGCATAATATTTTTGTCTTTAATTTTGATAAATCATTATCAGATTGGTGGAACCGACAACCAATACCAACATGAAGCATTTTCTTCCCAAATCCCAATTAGTATAACAGATGATTCTAATCAACAACATTTCAATACACTTCATATGAATCATTCATCAGAGGGTTCAACAAAAATCACAGAGGAAGGGAATCCTCATAAAAAAATTTGCATGAGAAAGTAGATTTAATATACTATTTTACTTTCTTAAATTATAATCTTCACGTATTGTTATACACAACCTTGAATGCGATAAATCATTTTTTTCCAGTACTTAGTTATCCTGCTTTGCTATCATGCAGCGATAATGGAAAATCAATAAATACTGATTTGCACGGACAAATCGAGGAGAATGTTCAAACAGAAGAAAAACAAAAACAAGTTTCTGAAGAATAGAATATTATTTGATACTATTTACTGCACTTTTTATTTATTTTAAAGTTTTTTAATGTTATGGTATTGTTGAATGATATTTTTTCTATTTTTGAATTATTATTCACTGAATTAGCTGTTCAAATTTATATTATAAGAATACTTTGTATTATGCGCACATAGTAATATACTTAAGACAAGTTAAAATAGATTATACATTAAATTTTTATTTTATATCGACATTTTTATAAAATTAACTAAATAGTTTATTATTTTTCGATGATTCCCGTTCAACGAACGGGTACAAAACTAGTTTAGAAAATTAAAACTAACCTAACGTTATTCACTTCTTCACAAGAAGCGCACCTGAATATATTCCACTACCATTATCATCTAAATCTACCACCATACTTAACGAGTTTTTACCCAATTTAGGACACAAATAGCACACTTAAAAATTTAAGGTAGGAATTGTCCACATGCCGCAATTAAGAAAAGGAAAAGGAAAAGGACTTTTAATGTGTCAACGCTATGTTAAAAATAGACGGATATAGAATGGCCAAAAGTAGGATTAGCATCCAATTTCTTGGAAAACCCCCACTGCTTAAGTCGAGGCTTAATGAGTCATGGTGCCGGCGAGAATTTTTTTCAGTATCATATTAGGTATTTCGATGGTTGAGTAATTGGCATATGAGGATGGCTTTAACAACCCTTTTGAGTACATCTATTAATTCAGCCTCGTAGAATAAGCGAAGCTCCATTTAATTTCTATCTCATTAATTCATTCAGTGCCCCACTTCCTCACCTCTTTCTAACGTTGTTTTATTTTCCTCTCCTTGTTTCCTTGTTTTTCCCCAAATCTTTAGATTCTATTTTTTTTTTAAACAAACTCATAAAACACCCGGCTAAAATTCAACATCACCATAAAAGACTTTAATTTTAGACTAATAATAGACTACCAATCACACTCTCGATTAATGTTGATTTATACCCAATTTTTTATTTTTAAAATTTTGAATAATTACTTACTCGGATGTTGGAACAAAAAGAAAATCTGGGGAAGTAATTATCCAAAATATAAAAAAGGATAAAAAAATAAAAAAAACTTAGGTTTAAATCAACATAAATAAAAAGTGTAAGAGCTAGTATATTATTAGTCTAAAATTAAAGTCTTAAAAAACATTGAATTTAACTGGTTTGTTATTTTAAGAGTTTGTAAAAAAGTTTTTAAAAAAAGAATCTAAAGGTTGTCGGGGGAAAAAAATAAGGAAACAAGGAGGGCGTTTGGAGGGGGAAAAATGAAACAAGGAGCATTTAATTGAAAATATACGTTTTTTAAAAAAGTAGAGAGATCTAAGGAATAGAGTCATTAAAGGAATTAACTAGATAGAAATTAAATGGGACTTTAATTATATAGCAAGATTGAATTGGTGAGTAAATTCAAGGGATTGTTAGGATCAGCCTGATATATTTTTTACTCAGTTTCATGTAAGGGAAGGTGAGAAACCTTGATTGCCCCTACCAAAACATATTGACATAGCCTTGTACAGTACAAATATGATTGCCCCTACAAACATATTGTCCTTATTCCTTAGTACATGGCTTAGACTTCTCTATTTAACAACGGTAGTTAACAAGGTGACACCAAGGGAGACAAAGCATGGCATTTCCTGTGCCAAAAAAGGGTAATCCGAATGTTCGTAACGTTTTCAATGTAAGATCAGAATAGGACGAAGGGCGTAAATAGGACCCGTCCAAGTAACATTTCGTGTCATCTAGATAAGACATCATTGCTAACCACATTAAAGCTTCGTAGGAATTATTGCCTCCCACCAATTTGCCACACTAAAGTGGCTCTGTTTAAAAAATTCAGATGGATGCGTAGTGTATCCATTTGATCCGATAGGTGGTTCAGTTCTCTCCAAGTTATTCTTGAATCTCTTCAGGTCCTCCACTTCTTTCTTAGTGTAAGATAATCTATCTTGTCGACAAAAAAAAAAAAAGGATAGACATCATTGCTACGCAAGAAGTGCTCTATAATAACAAATACAAACAAATGATAAAAGATTAGTAAATTTGCAATAAGTCTTCGGTCCTCCAATGTACACCCAAAAACTTTTCTATGTATATATATACCCAAAAAGAAAGAAGAAAAAATGCAAACAAATGATAAAATATCTCCACTAGAGCACAACACTTTCCCATTTCAAAAATATCGCTGGGCAAGTTTCCAAAGATTGTTATGCTATTTGCGAACTTCGAAGTTGGAACCAATAATATTAATTACACCCAATAATAGCAACTTGCTTCAGTAGCTATAAATCCAAAGATCAACTTAACCAGGTTAAACTGTGTGTCAGTAAAATTTTCTATACATTACTACAAACGAATAGCAACTTAAAACTTATCCCTCCAAAAAGAGCGTGAGATAAGACTCAATCGTCATCATACGAAGAATTAAGAGTGCGGAACAATTTATTGAACAAGCATAGAAGCTTTGATTAATCAAATGTGTTCAACATCCACATTTAATAAGGTTTAAATTTTACAATTTACTTATGCAATGCGATTTGTCAAGTGGTATAAAAAAAATTAAAAATTGGATTACAATGTGAGAAAGATGTATTCTGCAATCTGCATGTGTTGCTTCAGCGCTGTGATCACAACTACGATTACGAATTGTTAGATAAAGGTCAAAACTATCAAAGCACCCCAATGACCGTTCGCATCTATCTTACTATGTCAGATCAGCAAGTCAAATAAAAGGAAGTTTCACTACTGTAAATGAAACCAGAACATCTTCGAATCCCCTTGGAATCCTCTTGTACTCTGCAGGCAGTAACTGATCTATGTAGTCTTCAGTTCAGATAATTCTCCTAGAAGATAATTTTGTGCAAACAGGTACAACATAAGTTGAACGCCATTCTTGTGTCCAGAAAGAACCATAATCACTTGGTTCAAGTAGTCAGCTCTTCCATCCATCAAGCCCTGTCAACCAGGACACATGATACTGAGATCTTGGGCAATTATTATACAAGAGAACCACAACATAAGAGGGAAAAATTGCCTAGGAGATGTATTGCTCAGCATCAGTTCTTCTGAGAAAAAGAATTGCATGGCGAGCTAAGTTAGCTGACTGATCACTGAGCAGTAACATTTCCAATATCCTCTAGTACCGTCACTTTGATGTAGGGATCTTTTGGTGGGACCATATCCTGGCATTGGCAGAAAGGCATTTGAGACAGTATGCAGCCTTTTTGAAAGAACAAGTTCACATTGCGAGCCAGTCACAAATTAATCAAAAGATCTGCAGAGTTATGACATGCATCAAATTGTACTGAAACATCATTCAATGCAAGACACTTGTTTCTTATCTGCCTCCACAGCCAGCCCAAAATGAAGAGAAAACATGATAAAGCAAGATACAAACTTCCTACCAAAGAAGATTTGCGTAAAGGGACTTGGGGAGCTATAACCTATACCCATCTCTTCAGGCAAAAGAACAGAAGAGAAATCAATTTCCTAGAATGCAAAATGGCAGCTGGTTGAACTGCTACACCAAAAAGCAATAAATGTTCAACTTCAGTTTGTGAATGCATTCATCTTTAATGTGAAAATTCCATCTTTCACGACTTTAATTAAAAAGTTTAATTTAGTCATAGTTGTTGGTCACTGGATAAGCAAAAGAAAATGCCACTAGTGCAGGATTCAGTTGCATAAAGCTGGCCAATTTCCTCGTACAATTAGCATGACACTTGGAGACGACTCACACAACATCATCATCATATAGAATTAGTTAGTTTGTGCGGTAATACAGTCGTTTAGCAATTGCTTAAGATCTTGCTATATTCCTCACTCCAGTGAGCCTTACAATTCCTTAAACACTGAAATTTCTCGAAAATTAAGGCTATAGAGGAGAGAGGTTTTTTATCACAGCTAAATCATGATCAAGATCATCACATAGAATTAGTTAGTTTGTCAGCAATACTGTCATTTAGAAATTGCTTAAGATCTTGCTATATTCCTCACTCCAATGAGCCCCATAGTTCCTTATTCAAACAGTGAAATTTCTTCGAAATTAAGGCTATAGAGGAAGAGGTTTTTACCACAGCTAAATCAAGATCAAGTTCTGACATAAAAGATTGTAAGCTTGTAGCACGTTTCTTGAAATATTCTTTCTCAGAGGCACTGAGCTTCTCTTCTATTTCTTCAGGCAGAACTCTCTCAACAGCCCATCCCAAACTTTGCATAGTTTCTGCTCTATTATACCTATGCAGTCACGGCTGCAGATGTTATTAAGCAAGATATTTAATCACACAAAGAGGACTCGAAAAAGCTTACTGAAATAAACATGGTGAAGCAGATGTAATCTACATACATGTAAGCCATCAAACAACGCTTGTCGCAGAGTAGAGAAAGATGGTGGATAAGTGCCCCCAAGTTGTGAGCTTTTAGCAAGGCCTTTTCTGATTCTTCTAATGCCTGGTTATCAAGTTTCTTTACCTCTTCAATCTTCTTTAGCTCTTTCAATTTCCCTGCATCATATCAATATGATTAATGTTTGAACTGGTTGACCGCATGTGCCCCTAAGGCACAAGAAAGACCACAGATGCTATATATCAATTGATCTGTATGCACTTACATCTCATCCATAGGTGAAACAAACAAAAAGAGAGCTCACAAGAAACAAGGAATTGCTAGGTGAAGACCACTAAGTACCTTCTTTTTTCTTTTTTTTTAATGAACATAAGTGGAGTTGAATTCTACTGATGGAGGTGGAGTTGGGCCTCTACATTCATTGATTACTTGGGCAAATAGGTCATTCTGTGTGGAGAAAATATCAGCAACAAAAGTTGGACAAAACTCAATCAGCCATGACCTTGGATGAATACTTAAATTGGGAAGACAAGAAAGAAGTTTAAAGTTTCAAATCGAATGCCCAGTAGATCAACACTGATATGAATAAGCAAAGACATACAAACTTATTTGAGGGAACAAAAGCCAAACAAGATTAGAACAAGAACAACCTGAACAACTAACAAATCTATGAGTTGCATATCCCGTGACACAATAAATGAGAGGCGAAAGCAATGTAAGCGGAGGATCATGCAGGCTTCACATCAGAATTCCAAAACTATTTCTTTCTGCTTAAACTAGAAAAAAGAACCCCATTTGTGCATCAGTTCATACTGAAATTGGTCCCACAAAAATCTGTCTGTCAATTTGGTTTTTGAGCTACCATGTAGAACTATTCAAAGTCCAATACACATGTGAAATTATCAAGATTAGTACATCTGTACATTTTCGTGCGAAAAATTTTGAACGAAAAAAAAAGGAGATAATTCAAGCTGAAATAATGAAAATTGAACTTACCAAAAGAATTATAGAAATGACGGGTTAACCGAGATAGGAAGGAGAAATTTTGTCATTGGAGTAATTAGCTGTGTTTGTGATGTAGTAGTCGGTTATTGTAAATTTTCGGGAGGGATGTTTTGGAGTGAAATTTTCGGTGAGAGCTTTGGATCTATCCGAGAATGCCCCTTTTTTTCCATTATTGTAAATAACAAAAGGAAATAAATGATACGGGCTGGGGGTGCTAACGACGTCCTTTATTTGAATTTTTGGATTAAGCTTGTTCTAGGCCCAATCCATGGATGCGGCCTGATGGAATGAATTGAAATTGAATAATGTTTTTTATAAGAGGATCAATAGTGATTAACTTGATGACTTGAACTCGTACCTTATTGGTTACAAGTGAAACATTCCAATTAAATAGGTTTAATCACGATTGAGATCTCAATTTTGACTAGGATATAAAATTGTCATTTTTTTGTCACATAATAGTATTTACAATTTTTTTTGTAAATATACATTTTGATTGTGTGCAAATTATGCTATAATAATGTTTAAGACACACACTAATAGTATATTTATTAAAATCATTTTCAAGAAATTTGATTTTATATTTTGACAGTACATATGTAGAAAATTCACTAAAATAAAATGTATGAAAAATAGTTATTTGGTAGTAATTAATAACCATAATTAGTAGTTACTAATAAAAATAAAGATTTGCTAAAAAGTTGAAAATAGAAATACAAAGAAATACATATTACTTCATAGAAAATCATATTAGTGACGGGTAGTTATAAGAGATAGTTGAGAAATATATAAAGTAAAAAATTTTTATTTACACCAAAAGTCCCCTCTCCTTTTATATATATAGTATAGATAATTATCCTTTGACAACTGTGGAAATTTTCATTCCTCAAATCTAGAAAGTGCATGTGCCAAATAATATCATTCAGTCTTTTTTTTACACTTTATAGTTAGTGGAGTGGCACGTTTCTGTAGATTTGTCTAAATACGACTAGTTGGACGGTCAAGATTAATTTTGGCATAAACACAAAGACAACAAATGAAATATATATACATACTTTTGTGGAAAAGAAAAGTAAAAATTATTCTGGAAACCTAGTCTCCCTTTCTGGTTTTTCAAGAGCCATTTGGTTCGAATTCCACAATTACTACTGTATCAGTGTCATAGGGTGGTCAGTGATAATGAGTTTCAATGAAACCCACAGTGTGTTTATTAATGTGAAATGGTTTACAATTTATTATTTATTTTTTTATTTGTTGAAACCTGCACGAACGGTGGCATTTTGTATTCTTATCTTCACATCTAAGGAGAATAAGATGACATTTTGTTTTTATTATTTTTACATTTAAGGAGAATAAGATGGGTAATTAAGATAATTCTCTTGTGTGAGATGGTTAATCAAAAAATCCACAGTAGAGGCCTATAATTTCCGTTGATTCATTCTATTGGCCCCAAGCAAATATAATGTATGGATATAATTGATTTTGAAACCCATTTACACGTCAATTATGTTTGCAAGTTTCTTTCTTTTTTTTTTTGTGGGAACAATATTGGAAATTTTTCTTCTCCTCAACGAGTATTGAGTACATCAATTAGACTTTGCATTTTACTCCTCATTTATTCTTCATGAAGACAAAACGTGTATGTATATATATATTCGCACACGCTTGTCTCAAATTCATGTCATGGAAATGTAAGAGGCATGTTAGCATTTGAAGTGTTTTCACAATTCATAAAAACTAGGTACTCACAAATACAATCATGGGGCAGCAAGTCCATCGAACCTAATCCCAAAAAGCACGAGACTTTAGACCTATTGATTTTCCCATCATTTTATCTTTTGAGCTTTTTTGATAATGCGATGATGACCATGTTGACATTGACTTGTGTGGGTGCCCAACGTACTACGCCTATGCTCCTTTTTGAATATCGCCGCCCCAAATTATGAGTAGTCGATCATAAAGTTGCATGACAAGATAAACAAACATTATAAGGCTTGAATCATAAAGGTGAGGGCGATAATAATAATCTTCCGAGGTCCCAAAATTTCCAATTCATCTGCCTAACAAGAAAAAATAAATTGCAAAATAGAAGTTACAATTCTGGAAGTAAATGAGCTATTTTGTACCAGTGTGTGCTGATTGTCATGTATTTCAAGCTAGATTTGGATGAAATTCACATTTGAGGTGTCTTCTCGTAGCCACCACCTGTCAACCCAAAGTGAAATTGACATATTTTCTCTGGCTTTTTATATCGTCTGCATAAACACACAAAGAAACCGAGTGTGTTTGGATAATAAATTATTTGAAATAATTTTGTAAAAAAATACTATAACATTGTTTTGATGTGATATATATGAATTAAAAATGTGATTAAAAATGTATTGATGATACAAATAAATCAGTATGTATAAATAATATAAAAATAATGTGTAATTCAAATACGCTCCCGAATTAAGATTATACAAATTGTGCAACGCTTGAGTAGGACTACTAACAAGACACATTCCACTCGGTTTTTTTTTTTGGGATAAACATCCTGTGTCATAATCACATTCAGTCCTCGTTAATTCAGAATCAAGCGCTTTTCGGACCATTTATAGGGTGACACTCTCAATGTTATATTTTTCATTCACAACATTTAATCTGAAAACTTATTTAAGAATATCAAACTCCTTGATGTTACTTCTAATGTATCTTTATTCTTTCTAGGCCGTTAATACTCTTAAATATTTTCTTGTGAAATGGCTTAGACACATTTCGTTTGTTGGTTTCAGGACGATGACAACCAGCTCACAAATGACAAAACCAACAACTCATCATGACTTGCAAAATACAATCACGGAAAAGAAACCTGACCAGTCGTATACTACTAGGACTACTGCAAGAAACTCGTGTTTGGACGCGAGATTATTTAGAATAAATTATTTGAAATAATACACTATAATATCTTTCATTATGTAATATAAAAAAGATAATTAAAATTATATTTATAAAATAAGCAGAATAATATTTAAAAATTTATTAGTTTTCAAATCATACCATCCAAACGGGCTTATTAATATAACTTGTTAAATTTGTCTCCATGAAATCATGTGAATGAACTGTATGGATAAAATTTGAAACTTAAACCCGCAAGCATATTTATATTCATTACGTTTTACTAATAATTGTCGTCACATTTACAGTAAAATCCCCCCTATCCTATCCCCGAAATTTTTCATTAGCTAAAAGAAACTGCTAACGCAGATAAATGCAAAGTCTCTTAGTCTATTCCCCAGTGATTTATTCATATTCAAAAGAATGCTTCAAATAATTAACACAATGATGGCTTTTTTCACCAAGCAACGTGAAAGTAAGTTAGCTTTTGCCAGTTTTTGTTTCTTTTCTTCCACAGAGGAAAAATATTAGGAGGAAAAGAAGGTTCAAGCTGAAGCAACAAAGTCACCATGTAATCTAGTTCGGCACTTTTGACTCTTACAGATCAGCAACCGAATACTACATTAATACGATATTGACTTTGAAAAAATAGCGTATTAAAATGAAATTGTGCATATAACAGGTAATCATTGGCCTTGTTCTCGTTGCTTTAAATTTCATAAATTCTAATTGTAAATAGTGATTATAGTGAATAATATGAATCAGCAAAATTTACTCTTTGAATGATTATGCATTTTAACTTTTTAGTGATTAATAAATTTGTAATAAAAATAAAAGCAATCAAAAATATCATAAAAACTGATTATCTAAAATTAAAATTCATAATCAAACAAAACAATCAACGAGGACAAGCCAATTATACAGTTGTCTACTATTATATTGATGGCATCAGCATGATGATAGTCGAGATTTAATTGATGACAGCACTAATTATTCTTTTATTCTTTTCTTTTGCAATCGTAGAAAGGGTGACGTCACTAATTATATCAAAAGAAGGGAAAAAAATTATTTCGGCATTGGCTTTGCATCAAATAGACAATAGGACCTTGGTCAAGGTAGTAGCCACCAAGTCACAAACTCTTTATAAACAGTAAGTTCAATAATGAATCGGTTGTTTTGTTCTTATCTGGAGGTTATTAATTATTCGCCATTAAGCTTATAAAAAAAAAAATACTAGGATGAAGTAGTAACAACTCGGAATGCCCCACTTGAGCTTATATTTTTTGCTCCCACTTGAGCCCAATACCAGCACTAACAGGTCGATGAAATAAACTGAAATGATTGTCAGTTTGGTCTTGGGGGATTCCGGATATAATTTTGCTATTAACATAGGGTGCGTCTGAAATGGAAATCTTTTAATTATTTATTATAGTACTTTTTCTGATGTAAATGAAATTACAAAAAATTATAAAAAAAAGTATATTGTATTGTATAAAATAATATTCATAATCTTTTGGGGATAATTATCCAATCTAAATAATGTCTGAAACGAAGCAACCCTATGCCACGTGGTATGAATGTTGATTGGTGTAATTAGATCCCCGGACAAGTTTTCCACCAGATGAGGGATTGGGCAGACGATTCTAGCCAAGATTGGTTTTTCCGTTCTTATCTCATTTTTTTTATTTTTGTCGAAACAACTATATCTTAACTAAACAAACAGGAGCAACTTCGGTTTTGCCGATAAGGAGAATATTAATGCCAACCCTTTATTTGTTAACAGTAATCACTTCACATTTTTACTATATGAATTAGAAAAACACTTTCTTATTTTTCATTCAACTTATAACTATCACTTCTTATAAATCATTAAATTATACACTCTTTCTTCGTCCCACTTTGATATTCCTTTTTTCATACTGTTTAAAAAAAATATAGTTAACTTTGTTTGAAGGGTAAATCCAGCCTACCATTTTTTTAAAATGCCTTTATATTAATAGGAATATGACTAATTAATATACCTTTACATTAATCACAACAATAATTCTATGGAAAGTTGCACCATTTAAGGCATGAATCTAAGCAATTAAGAAAAAGATATGTTACACTCATAGATAACAAAATACATTAAATAAGGATATTTTAAAGAAATTATAAGTTAAGTATATTTTTCAATTGAAAAGTGGAATATAATTTGAAACGAATGAAAAAGAAAAACTAGACTATCAAATTACGAATGAAAGGAGTAATTAAAATACTAAAAATGAAAATGAAGTGTATGAACGTTTTTATCCTTCTCACAAGTAAGTTAATTTTTTTATATATTTTTTGTAAATTTATTTTTTAATCATCTTTTTATCTCATTTATATTAAATTATTATAGTATAATTTTTTACAAAAATTTGAAAAAATAGCAATCCAAAAGAACTCTTTTAAGTTAGACAATTGTGCTATTTGTGGTAATGCATTTAGTATCTTTTTTACTTTGTCCTGCATATAGAAATAAATAATAAAAGACAGCAATTGATAGGAGTAATCATTAAAAAAAAAAGAAAAAGGTTTGTTGACTGAGTTGCCCCTCCCATATCCTCTTCCTCCAACTAATCCATGTCACATGCTCCTCCCATTCACTTGTGGACTGTGATCTCACATCTTCCTTTCTAACCCCGACTTCCTCCCCCCTCTCCCCATCCCTCAACTCCCCTTTTATACAAGTACAGAAAAGTGTAACACACACACACAGAGTTAGGTCATAGGTGTAAGTAAAGTCTAACGAGTTTTAAAGAAAGATCTCGACACACACACACCCATATTAAAGAGGAAGAAAGGGGGAATAAAAAGATTGAACGACTCTCAAACGTTAGCGAAACAAAGAGGATGGCTGGTTTACAAAGATCTGCTGTATCATTCAGAAGACAAGGCTCCTCAGGTCTAGTATGGGATGACAAGCTTCTATCAGGTGAATTGGGTCAGCAGCCGCCGCAACCCACCAACCAAAGAGAAGACCACCACCTCCTTCACTCCGGGACTACCGATACAGCGACAACAAGCCTCGACAAGAAATACTACAAGCCCAACCCCAAGGCCAGCAAGAAGCCAAAGAAGAGGTCGCCGCCTCCCGGGTTTCACCAAGAACCGTTGTTGGATCGATTGAGAGGAGCCGATCCAACGGCGGCGGATCCCGTTATCGCACTGGCAGGGTGTCTCCGGCGATAGAGCCGCCGTCTCCGAAGGTTTCGGCATGTGGGTTTTGCACTTGCAGTGCTTTTGGGAAACCACCACCTGAAAAGACTCGTCGGAGACCTCCAAAGCATGCCGGTAAGCGGACGATGTGATTCGGATGTCTCAGTGTATATGTGGGGAGTCATTTAAAGTTGGTGTTTTCCGGTGGCCGGAGATCGGATAATCTGGTGGGGCGGGGCCTCCTATTTATGGGATTAGGTTGTAGGAGCCGTCGGTTGTCAGATGTCCAGTTGTTCAGCTGAACAGAAAGGATGAGGTGTAAGAATTTTTGGAGCTAAAAACTAAAACAAAATTAATGCTTTTGTCCTTTTTTTTTTGGTTTTGTGGTTAGTTTCTGGACCAGGTTGTTGTACTCTCGTAGACTGGCGGGGGGGATAGTTTTGTTGCTTCTGCTGGATGTAATATGTGAATATTGTCAGAAATATTTCGGAGCATTTGTTAAAGTTGTTTTCAGTGTACAAACTACGAAACAAATGTAGTAGCTCAATTCAGAATCTTTCCAGCTTTAACGGATCTATTTCTGTCAAATTATCGTCTCGACCAATGCCATTGGGATTTGCGTTTACTGTCGGTCTTCTAGCGAAAGAAAACAGAATCACCTATTTTCATGCAAGTTTCTAGAAATCGCATTCGAAGAGGAAGTATCAACTGTGGCATCTGAAGCAAAGAGCATTGGGTCGAATTTTTTGACAGGCTCACGAGTATGAAATATATATATAGAGAGTACACGTTTAATCCTAGTCACAGGTTCTTGGTGGTTTTAGGTTATCTAACTTCAACTAATCAGCTGGCCGCCAGAGCTTCCGGCCTTTGGCCTTTTGGTACTACAGAATATTAGTAGTAGTATGACCACTTAGTTTCACACTATCATGGGATGCAAATGATTTGAGATTAATTCACTGGTGACAATTGAATCCTTTTAATATCACACACTACCACTAGTGGTTCAGGCCGATGCATCCGCACATCCGTTTGCTTGCTTAATTGAGATGTATGCTGCAATCAGGTATGCACCTTTTTTACCGTAGCTCTGACAGACTAATTTTTCTGTGCTTATGCACCTCGCCTTCTAGAATATACAAGCAGTAGAGAAGTGACTCGAATACACAATCTCGAAACCTAATTAAGCTATCCCGAAATCATCCGAACCAATCTCAAGGACTTAAAAACGTTGCTTACTCGCACATGATATTATTGATACCACATGATATTATTGATACCATTTCTGGTTTAGCTGATTTATGGCCGCGGAAACAATCCATAGTATACTACAGTGCGGAGCCACGTCAGCTTTGCTGAATTTAATTTCTAGACTAGCGTCGAAAGATTTTTGAGTTTTATTTATTTCATAATTGCCCCACACTCCTCCCCTCCCTTCAGTTTTATGACACACCATCTTCTTTTCATGTTTTCCCCTGGTATTTTGACCAGTCCTCATCGATCATTACATTCACCGTTCCTAAGCAACAAAAATTTCTTTCATACTTTCTCTCATATAGGAGTACTACAATTTTTCCATTGCTATTAAAATACACAAACTGATAAAAATTAAAGCAAATGGCTCCGCCGCTGACTACTTTAGTATTATTTTCTCTGTGGTACGATTGAGGTCAAGATGTGAGATTTGTGGCAGTCTGAATAAAGTTTTTTTTTTTTTTTGAATCCGTTAGACATGGCATGTGATCTTTGAAATCTGGTATGGCCAATCTCAACTTCTCTGTGGTTCGTCTTTAGTTTATTCCATTTTCCTTTTGTGAGTTCGGCAGGTTTTGGGATTTTGGGTTAGGGAGGGTAAATTCAGCAGTGCAAAAGGGAATCATGGTGAAAATGCTGTGGAAAGGAAGATTTAATTTCGAACATAAGTAAGGTAACTCAGCTGATGCCATCGGCCAATTGGAAGGAAGATTTGGTGGCTGTCTGCAATTCGCTTGACAAACAAATCTGATACACGCAAACAGCATGTCTACTCAATCAATCTTTATGTTTTTTTAGACCAACTTCAGAAAGCCCATGAATCACATGAGGAGCCATGACCCAATAGCAATTTTTTTTTTTGGAAAAAAAGAAAGGGTAGCAACGAAAGCTCATTAATCCTGTCTACCTTTCCAGTGTAATTAGCCAGCAAAATTAAACTCGAGAAATAAAAGGCCCAAAACAAGCGTTACTAGAATAACCCATTAGGGCAGCGTCTGAATCTGTCCTTGAATTACAACAATCTAACAGGATTCATTGGAAAGAGAACAGCTCTTCTGATCATTTCTTTCCATGTAGCTAGCCGCAGCATCTATTCTATTCTTTATTTGTACATGGGTAAAATAGGTAGAAAGAATCGTGACTGGGTGGAAAGAGTCTTTAACTCCGTAAGCGTTTTTGGTGCAGTACGAGTGTCTGCTAGGGCAAAAATCCATCATTATCCGCCCTTTTCAAGTTAGGAAAACTAAGAAAATCTGAAAAAACCAATTAAGTGGAGTCCTTGTCATTACTTACCAATTTCTCAAGAATCAGCAACAGCATCTTTAGAAGTATGGATAGCTGACACTTTCTAATTAGTTGCTCAAATATACTACTAACATTATCCATACACGGAAAGAAACGCAAAATTGGTTTGGTGTTTCTCCATCTTTGCTTATTTTATAGTTGAACAAGTCATGACTTGCAAGTTGAGAAGAAGTACTAGTATTTCTGTTCATTTCAGATATCTTTCTTCCTTCTTCTCGACAAGTCCATATTAATTGCCAATGAGGTTTGCTCCCGATCGTTTACAATTGGTTTCGCCTGAACAAGTTTAGGACTCTTAGCTTGTGTGGCATCAAAGAGAATTGCCCACGATGAGCATGCAAAAATCTGATGCACGTAAAAATATTACGCTCCCACATAATCACTCTTTAATCTTTACACCCACTCCATACAATTTGCATCGATCAAATCAGGAACCATATCTATATATGACCCCGAAGGATAGAAAGAATGAGGGCAACAAAACCTCATCTGCCCTGCCTATCATCATCATCTGGTGCATTTGGGCCTCGTCAGAAATTTCAATCACTTTCGGGGAAGAATGACATATGCGCCCAAGAAATAATAATAATGATAAGGATAATCCTATCAACGCAGGATGACAAGTTATTGGCTCCTAATGGTGTAAGGTCTGAACTCAATCTCAAATAATTGATATTCTTGCATCAATCCTACCCCAGGTGCAGGAAGTAATATCTACGTTATACATAATCATTCTCTCGTCCAATTATGAATGACGATGATCCTGGTAAGGGTGTAGCCTTAAAAGGCTAGCTAAAATAATAAGTTCGATAAAAACACGCATCCATGAAGTCTACGAAACAACTTGAAAGTCAGTCCATATTATTACATAATCCGTTTTTGACCACCAAAGATTGCGAATAATATGTTGTCGTGCAAATCAAACTCCAATTATGATAGCAGTTGACATTTTCAGAGATTATAGGTAGTGAATAAGGATCTTAGCATCTTTTCTGGTTCAACAATGGTCACTTAGATTCTAACTAGATATATATCATTTCTTTTTCTTCATGGGCTCTTCTTTCTAATTATTTCTTAAACGATTGAAACTTGTGAGACGTTGGTGTCTGGTACGATGTTAACAACCTCAAACTAAAACAAATCATTCATCAGAATTTTGGACAACTGCCACATATATCTCCGTCTCATTAGTGGGCAAGAACAACATATTGCCCCCAACATCATCTTCGATGAGTATCAATAATCCATCCATGGCGTGTATTATTAGCTACATTACATATTATTCTCCGCAGTTTTCTACATCACTCATAGATAAGCGTTGGTTAATACTTGTAAGCCAAGGCCAAGAACTAATTAGTGCACAGCTCACAGGTGGATCCGGCCAACGTTTGATACTGACCAGTGACTGCAAACATGTTAAGCTTCTGAACTAAATCGAAAACAATTTTCCGGAGAGGGAAAGGAAGTGAGATGCCCTGAAAAAAAA
The DNA here is from genome assembly GCA_023065735.1 of Coffea humblotiana. NCBI lineage: Eukaryota > Viridiplantae > Streptophyta > Magnoliopsida > Gentianales > Rubiaceae > Coffea > Coffea humblotiana. The sequence goes on from CM041211.1 coordinate 2,988,754, forward strand.
GTTTACTTCAGGGTCCCTGTTGGATGGCCAGTTTTTGGCTTGTTAAAAAAAAAAAAAAAAGAGTTTGTTTGAAACACCGTCTACATAGAGTAGTCACAAGTTTTATATAAATACCAAAAATAAAAAATTTAAATAGGTTACGAGTGATGGAGGTGGGTACGATATAGGATGACGAGTGGTGGAGAGGGAGAGATGAAAAAAAAAATAGGATGTTTGGATTCACTACTTTTTCAAATATTATAAAAATTTTTAAAAAGTACTCTAAAAGGTACTTTAAAAAGTAGTCTAAATTTTTTTTAATATTCAAAAAATATCTCAAAATATATTTTAAAAACTCTACTACTCTCAAATATTTCAAAATATTTTTTAAAAATATTCTAAAATATACTCTAAAAACTTTGCTACAGTAAAATTTTTCAAAAATATCTTAAAAAACAGCTAATCCAAACGGATGTACAAATAAATACTCAACAAACACCGTATGTACAAATCTTAAGTCACATTGGAGATTCAAAAAAGGATAGATATTATGCTTCCAAGAAATTTTTTTTTAAGTGTACGTGGAAGGTTTTGAAATCGAAAATCTCCTATTTATAATTCTTTCGGCTTTATGAACAACTCAATCGTCCCACAAAAGATTAGGAATACAATCTGAAACAGGTAAAGTTGGAGAGCTTTTCTTCCGAGTCAAGTCATCTGACAAAATGTGATTTTAAAAAAACGAGTTGAAAACGAGTTGGGTGTAGGCTGCTCGAAGAGCGTGCTATAATAATGCAATCGGATCCGTTTAGGCCCAAGTTATCACAGCCCAATATAGTTTGGCCTTTTTTAGTATAATGAGAAATTGATTCATGAAAAGAATATAAACAGTTGAAAGTAATTGCATTTTGCGCCACGGCACCCTCAAAATTTGAATATACCAATAATAATAAGCACAGAACAGTTTTTGTGAAAAAGTTTTTGAAATGTTCTTTTGGTACATTTTAATACAATTTTTTTATTTCACATATATTATATCATTATAATAATTATTTTTATAAACATTTAAAAAAAAATTAAAAAAATAGCAATCCAAATTGAAAACTAAAAAATTAGCAATCCAAACTGGTCCTCCATCGTGAAACGAATTCTTTATATTAGTAATTTAAGTTCTTGGGTTAATTAAATTATGTGTGTGTTTGGATTGTAAATTATTTGAGATATTTTTACTGTAGCACTTTTTGTGATGTGATGTATGTGAGATAAAAAGATATATTAAAAATTGTAATGGTGATGTCAGCAAATATATTTGGCCAAATAATCATCTGTCCAAACACATATATATTTACTAAATTCTAATGTTGAAAACAATAGTTGGGGACAATTGTGAGAGAGAGACCTTCGAACTTGGTTTAACAGAAAGTGTGAAATGGGAAACAATAGAACTATTTTATTATAAGCCTGAGATGTTCTAAAACGTCCACGAGGCAAGCCTATAAGATGTCCTCACACTGCAGAGGAAACTTCTCAACCCCCGCAAAAAAGCAGCCAAATCCAACACGACGTGGTACTTGTAAGAATATTAACTAGGCGGGAGCAAAGCCCACCCACTCATTTCCCACGGCCACCGGGGTGGATGGGAAAGCTGAGATCTTCCCCTTTTGTTAGCTTTTCTTCTCATTCGACTGCTATTATTTCCAGCATTTCTCTGTGTTTTGTGCAGAGAGCTAGCATTATATTCCTCTTCTTGAATTTCACAAATGTAAGTGGGGTTAAGTTTGACCCTCCAATCCAGCTCCCAGGTTCAAGAACGTCTCAGTATGTTTCGAACTCCCAGCACTGTACTCTACATTCATGATTTTGGGGCCAGAGGAAATGGGATGAGTGATGACACTAAGGTATCACTGTCTTATTATTAATTTTCCATGCCACCTGTTCAGTTTGAGTTTGTTATGATTGTGTTCAGCTGTGATTAATGCTAATTTGGATAACCTTAAGGTGATAACGAGAAACCCCTGATTATTTTGAGCTTTATGTGTGTTCATTTGCATTCATGAACAGTTGCTATGCTGCTTAGAGCATTTTTCTCTCTGCAGTACTTAACAGAGAAAGTAAAGTAAAAATGACCTTTTTTCGGATGCAACTCGGCTGTTTTCCTGGTCGCTTTATCTCAATAATAGTTCATGCTATAACTTTGTTTTCTTTTGAGGTGCATTTTCAGCTCTACAAATGGGGATATCCAAGTTCTCATCTTCTGGGTCAAGGTCTCAATCCTGATTTTGGAAATGTGAAAAGTGAATGGTTAGTGCCCGGTAAAGAAAGAAAAATTGTTACCACTTATAAATACTACTAGGCATGACAAGGATTATGGATGTGACTGTAAACATGATTTTTTCAATTTCTGTTCATGCCTTTACTAATTTCATCTAGGAAATTTTGCTGATTCTGTTTGGTACCTGAACCTGAAATCAAAACTTTTGGTAATAGGAAGAGGACTTATCTTTCCTTCAATCTTTAAGTCAAAATTTTCTAAACCAGGCTTGTCAGTTCCTTTTATCCTGTCTAAGTGATTTCCTCAGAGATGTAAAAGGTTTGTAGTGTTTTAACTTTGCCTCAACAGAAGAGTATTCGTGTCTACTATGATGAACCTCATCGTGATGTTGATTTATCTTCTGGATTTGTTCAATAATTACTCTTTTTGGGCTAAGGCTTTTCAAAAGGCATGGAAGATAGCATGTTCTTTGTCATCTGAAGCAAAAATTGTAGTCCCTGCTGGAAAAAAGTTCCTGGTTCGACCAATTGATTTTTCTGGGCCTTGCAGATCAGGTTTGACTTTATGGGTAAGAGCTGGATACAATTTCTTTATAGAGGTTATCAAAAAACGCATTGCAGAGTTCAATATGTTGTCAGGCAGTTAAATAGCACTCATACTGTTCAAATTGGTTGCATTGTACTATATGCCTAGATTTCTGGTACGATTGTAGCACCCAGGGATCCGGATGTTTGGGATGGCTTGGATCCTAATAAGTGGCTTTACTTTCATGGGGTGAATTACCTCACAGTGGAAGGTGAAGGGACGGTTGATGGGAGTGGCCAGGAATGGTGGGCTCGATCTTGCAAGATTAATCACACAAATGTATACCATTGCGTTACTCTAATATTCCTAATATGTCTCTTTTCGTTTTCTTTTCCTTTCAAAATTGCAAGTTTCTGATGTAAGATGTGTTTATATATGGCAGCCCTGTCGACGTGCTCCAAAGGTTAGCACACCTTTGTTCTCCATGCCCTCTTTATATTTATTCTCTCACTGAATTCATGCCTAATTCGGTAGTTTCTCTTTTGATAGATATTGTCTATGTACTTTTGGGGGCACTGGCGAGGAGTAAATCTATGGCGGGCTATTCTCATGCACAACCTAATATGAATTAAAATAACGTAGTGAAGGAATTTCTTTGAAAAACTAGAATCCCAGGGTGGAAGGGGCTCTTGAAACTAAAGGTGGACAAGCAAATGGCTAGTTTAGGCTAGCGGAATGAGGATAGCTTGGACAACATGTTTCCTTAATGAGTTGTATAATTAACAATGCAGGCCATGACATTCCACAGATGCAAGAATTTGATCGTGAGGAACATTATGTCAATTAACAGTCAACAGATGCACATGGCATTTACTGGTTCTCACCAGATTGTGGTATCCTATCTCCGAATCTTTGCGCCCGCACATAGCCCCAATACAGATGGAATTCACATTAGTGCATCAAAGAATGTTGAAGTTAAGGATTGCAATATAAGAACAGGTTTGTTGGCTGTCTTAGTACTCTAGCTACATGTTAGGACTTTTTAACAAAAAAATCCCACTCCCCATAACAAAAAATAGAAGAAAGAAAGAAAGAAGAAGAAAGCATTCTTGCTTGTTATTGACACTTGATGCTTGTATGCCATCTTGCAGTTTATTTGGTGATGCATACTTTACACCACAAAAAAATTTGAAACTAGTGGCACTGAGAGTTGAGTTGGACCAATTGGTCTCATCGTAGATCTATGACAATCCAATCATTTCCAGACTAGATTTGTTATTGTCATCTCTAAATGCAAAAGACTTTGAAAGGCTAGGCCACATCTTTTAGGAGATGAGTTTATAGTTTTTGGGGTGGGTCAAAGTTGTCCAGAAATTTCATGCAAGTCAGGAATATTGGTACAGGATATATGTTAGCCTCATCCTCAAAAATTGCAGAGATTTAAATAGATCTATAAAATCAAGATAGCTATTGTTATCCTTGGATATATATATATATATAGTGAAATGAAACCAACTTACTTTCTGAGCTAATATGCTGGAATCACAGTCTTAAAGTGGCTAGGGGGTCTACTGTAGGTTGAATGCTGATCATATAATCCCTTATTTACATTAATTTTCAATCTTGCAACTCTACTTCTGTAAGAAGTGATGGTTAAATATAATTCAACTTGCTCATTTAATTCAGTTACCTTGTAGATCAGACATGAAACTGGTTAATACAAGGTAAAGGTTGTTTCCTCTCAATAATGATAGCCCTGGAGTACAATAAATAATTCAACTATCTGATTTTGCACACTCATTTGCACAATGCTAACTCTATACTAGTTGTGAAATGTTGTAGTTTCGTTGCAATTTTGAACTCCTAAGATTGACGATGTGAGGACTACTCGCTCAAAATGCTAAAGTGGTTTGAGACGATTGTATTAAGAGAAAGAGACGTTTTCTTTCTTTTGTTCTTTTCTCCTACTAAAGATCTTATGCTCTTTGAGCTGAGAATGAAGCTGTTCTGAGTTAAAATTCTGCAGCAGATACCATTCTTCTTAAAAGTATCCCTATATTTTTTTAGGAGATGACTGCATATCCATTGTCAGCAATTCTTCAAAAATTCTTGTTGAAGGGATTACCTGTGGACCCGGGCATGGTATAAGGTAATAAGCTTTTGATTGTTACTTGGAACCATGCTACCAGCAGAACCTCTAGAAATAATATTGTTTCGTAGTATTGGAAGCTTGGGGAAATCAAATTCATGGGACCAGGTGCATGACGTCAAAGTTAATGGAGCAAATCTGACGAATACTGAGAATGGTGTAAGGATCAAACATGGCAGGTAATCTTCCTTTCAAGTTCTGTATCTGATTCATTTTCCATGCTACTGAGTAGTTATTATGGAGAATGATATCAGTAACCCACAAAGAGTCAATTTTTCTTTCACTAACATTTGACATGATTTGCTTTTACTAGAATTAAATCTTTCCTGAGTACCTAATCTCATTTTCCTTTGACCTGTCTTTCAATATTAGGGAGGCAGTGGTTTTGCAAGTGGGATTACTTTTCAGAATGTGTGGATGGAAAATGTTTCGAATCCTATCATAATAAATCAATACTACTGCGACTCTTTTGTGCCCTGTGCAAATCAGGTAAGAGATCTATCAAAAGCTTGAGCTTGATGGTAAAATGATAATCATAATTCTGAATGTGATTAAGATAATAACTTTCAATGTCAATGCCCATGCACCATGTCTAAAATGTAGATCTCTCTCTCTCTCTATGTGCTCTAACCCTTTTTTCCCTTGCATCGCAAATGAATCCATCACGCTTTGCAATCATTTGCCTGATTGTGATTTTTCTAGCTTTTGATAGCCACAGTAGAATAAATATTTTTAGTATATAAAATGCTGAAATTATTACACATCGAAGTGCATGTCTACATTTATTTAATGTAGTACATATCCATGGAACGAAATGCTGACTCCCTTGACCCTATCATCAAGGAACTTTATAGAGTAGATATGTGCTTTATTGGGATAAAATCTGCCCTTCATTTAGTAGCATGCTTCCAAGTAATATACTCTTTACCTAATTTTTAATTGACAGGCTAGCCTTTACGTGTAATTTCAGTTGTAGTCTATATGTGTTGTCATCTGTACTATGCGTTACCATTCTAGGCTTAAGGACTTTAAAATCCATTGTGCAGACTTCAGCGGTTAGCATCAACAAGATATCATTTGTTGGTATAAAAGGAACTTCAGCGACGGAGACAGCACTATCATTTGCATGTAGTGACAGCTCTCCATGTAGAATGTTATATCTTGAAGATGTCCAACTCACTTCATACACTGGTGAAATTACTACATCATTTTGCTGGCAAGCTTATGGCTCCACCTCAGGTCTTGTATATCCCCCTTCTTGCTTGTTATCTTCCTGTAATAATCGCATCATTCAGCAGCAGGCTGAGTCTGGCTCAATCCAGTCCATCTGAAGATGTTTACCATTCTCCACACGTAAAGTTTGGGGATGGAGCCAGTATTATAGCATGTTGGTTCACTTAATACCGCTTAAAGGAGTGCCATAACATGTCTTTTAGTACAATACAATCAGATGCCTAAAGCCGGAAGAAGATGAAGTCAGTTTACAAATGCCAATAGGTTTTAGAATTGCCTTCCAAATGCGTGTGTATTCTTTTCATACAGAAAGACCCTTCATTCATCAATGCATTATACATCGTAAATGCATTTTATCGAATTTTTGTACAGTAAATTGTCTAAATCCCACTTCTCCAAGCCATACTCTTTCCCCCTAACTGCCAAAGTTTCTGTCAAGCATATCGTGCAACAGCAGCTGAAAACCCATGTTTAAACATCTCAGTATTACTATTTCCAAAACTTCACGGGAGTACATAAAATCTCATTCTACTGGTAAGCGGTAATAGATGAATCAACTCTAACTCTAAACCATTTTATCCAAGATAACAGATGAAAACTAAAAAAGAATCTACAGAAGCATTTAACTAAGAGAGCAAGCGCACGCCCAATTTTGTACATCCAGTAGCAAGTGGTAGGTCCAAGTTTTCTACAGTTCGAAACGTTCTTGGAACCATCTTGTCGACATACAGAGTACCATCCAGATGGTCACACTCATGCTGCAAAATTCGAGCTTGCCAGCCTGATGCATCAATTTTGATTGGTTGGCCAGCTTGATTCAATCCTGTAACTTCTACCTCTAGGTAACGTTTCCACAACAGCTCTGAATCCGTCAACACTGCAAAAACATAAAATCAGAAAACCGTAAAATAAGATCCACTGTGATGTTTACCCATGAAGATTAGTTGTGCAAGTGTATGAAATGTTGAAAACTCTTTGATTGATTATGAGCTCAAATCAAAGAGTTCTTGAATAAACCACATACAATGTGCAAAAATAGGTTTTGTATTTGTATGAAAGAAAGAAGAGCCATCAACATGTGGTCAAAAGGGCTACAAGATGCTTAAAGGAACTCTCACTTTTATGTGCTAAAGTTTAAGACTCCACATCTTATGGGTACAGCTGATAACTAAAAAGTACACCAGGATGGTGTGTAATCTTTAGCATTTTTTATACCATTTATGCAAGTATAAACAAGTCAGAAGTGTTACTTTCCACATGTAGTAACAAGTTCACAAACATATACTAGATAAACCACATCCAGGTTTTCAGAAATTTGTTCCGGTTTTGTTTCAAACCCTCAGGCATGATATGCAACTGAATTATCGCCTAGCCTAGAAAAAATGTGACCATGTGGCCCTTCAGCGATGTTGTGAGAAGAAAATGGCCAGGAAAATCTCATACCGTCCTCAAGTGTGCTGGAAAGTTGGGCGTATTGACTATAAATTGTCAAAGCATATTTAATTTCCAACAATGCACCTCAGTTCAGCTCGATTCATCTCATCTCATCTTTTAAGTACGAAAGTGAGTAAAACTAGGAAATTCATGTAAATCATTAGTATTTGAAAAAGTTGTTTTAAGCTAAAACAATTGAATCTCAGGTGCACTTTCTAGTCTATTTGAAAAACCCAATTCAGTGACTATCTTCAAAAGCACTAACTAATCAGAATATGTATCATAAAACATTGCCAAATGAATTACGATCACAGATCATCCGGGTATGTTCATGACGGATTTCCGCATGATGACAGGATGTCTGAAATTCGCTTGCTTGAGACTTAAACAAATCAGATAAATTTTTCCACAACGAGCAGATACAAAAAGCCAACGAAATCGCAAATGCAACAGGCATACTGTAAAACACAATGCAACAAAACTAGATGGTTAATTATACCTTAAACAGCCTTCAAAATATAATGCAGCTTTTTTCCCCTTCTTTTTAAGCTTTGGATTAATAATAACCTGCATCAAAACAACCACGATTAACAGTTTAGCACTAGTCCAATTCCAACAGCCAAAATCAATTCACTTCTACTATTCAGTACAATACCAAAAGTTCAAAGGGCCGCCTGTCTTGTGCTTTAATGTCATCCTTAGGAGCATAACTTATATACTCTTTAGTATCTTCCAATACAATTATCTGTTAATAAAAACAATCATAAACCTGACAATGTTAAAAAGGCCTGCTTCAGCTGGATCAAAAAACGAAAAAACAAAAAAGTTTTGCTAGAAATAAACAGACCTTTAATGGAATTCCAATCTGGGGAGCAGCAAGGCCAACCCCAGGAGCCTTCCTCATAACTTTAACCATATCCTCAATGATCTTCTGGATCCTTTCCGACCCGATTTCGCCGGGTCTGACTTCCTGGGCGGGTTCATGAAGAACCGGGTCACCGGCTTTCACAATTTCCGGCAAGACCTGCTTCTTTTCCGTCAAACCCAGTAACCAACCGGCGCGAGCGGAAGTAGAAGAGCTGCTGCGACTGTAAGTTTTAATGGATGCTGATGTTATTAAGTTGCTGCACAATGCGGGTTCCTGGTGAATGGACCGGTTTGTGAAAATGGGTTTCCGAAAAGTTAATGCTGGGCGGGTCGTCGTCAATGGGGTTTTGGTGAAGGTTTTCTGGAGGCATTTTTGTGCTACTATGGGCACGGGAAAGAGGCGGTGAGTGAACCGTTGAACGCCTTCCATTCTGCAAATTTAATGAAATCCGTAATTGTTTTCTGGGTTCTCAACTGATTCCATTTGATCATGATAACGCTCTTGGGCTACGGATCAGGAAAATAATGACTGATTGGGCCTCATAAGACCCATATCATCTGATAAGGCTTCTGAGTTTAGATATGAGGTCGCCAAGGCCCAACTGAATGGTGAAGGTCAGGAGAGGTTTTTTTTTCCTTTGATTTTAGGTTGGCCAGATGCTGCTGATGAACCAACTGCATTGGTTGCGATTAGATTAGGATTTTTGGTTTCCAAGATGCATCTTAATTGAACGGGATTCTCAAACTCTGCCCTTTTCCTTTTCACTTGTAAAATCTGGAGCCTCCATTAAATAAAAAAAGATTAGCATCTTTGATCTGATGGAGGAAGGATGTCACAATTCCTTACTTTATGGCCTTACTTATGCAGGCTAAGCCCAAAATAACTAACAGTTGTATTCAAACTTGATCGGCAAGAAACGTACTACTGTGCAATTCTCAAAAACGAAATTCTTAAAAGAATTATGTTCAACAAAAAGTTAGGATTGGTGATTAATTTTGAATTAATCTTATATACAGTCACACTAATGACAATATATTCTATAAAGGTGATAGTCAGTAGTGAGCCTCCCAACAAACAACTGAAAAGAAAAAAAAAAGACTACTATTGGATTGAAATCCATACAAGTGTATGGTGCACTCGTTTGGTCTCATGGTGGTTCAATCTACATCAGGTTTTTCCGACTCAGTTGGATCATTTTATAAAGTAGGCTCCCCCCTCCTTAGGAGTAGGAGTGGGTTAGATGTGCCGTTACGAAAAAAAAAGAGCTTCTTCTAAATACCCGCGATTCCTCACTTGTGCAGTTACTAATTTACTATCAACCTATGAGGTGGTAATTATCTACATCTAACTTTTGGCTTCAACATCTAACCCAAAAATTTCCTTAACTCATATGTGACCACAACATAGAAGCTAGATCTTTCGGTTGACTTCTAGAAAATTTCGAGTCAAATTGCACAGTTTGGCAAGTCCTCCAAGCTGGCAGTGTTGGAATATTGAACGGGGAATATATGACTGACCGATAAATTGCGGAACGTTAAAAGTTAGGCAACAATCATTAGATAAAGGACACAATTAGGCTAAAAGGATGATCGAATGCACTAGTGTCGTAGACATGTCCATACGTAGATTGTAGATCAATAATCGTAATGCACTTATCACTTACTGTGAATAATACAGGTTCTACGTAGTTTTATTCTACAAAACTACAAATCGTTACTTGATAATCTGATATGGTTCAGTGCCTAGGCTCTAAGCTTTTTCAAATTGACTCTTGCCATCCTAATTCTTGTTTCAACTTATCTTCCCCTTCCCTGTTAGGAGAAGAATTGCTTAATTGATCATTCATTTAGGGTATCACTTGTTTATGACAGCCTGTCATCCCAATGCCCACAAGGGAGCTCTTAATGGAAGTCAAAGCATTTGCAATCTGCAGAACGCCCATTTCCTTTGCCCCTTTTTCTGGAAACATCAACTGGAGAGCTATCGCGTACCTAACAAGCTCTATTTAGGCATCGGCAGCCATTCAGGCAGCTGTAGATATACCACTGCCCATCCTCTTCTTTAATGCTCAATCTAAACTCTATCTACTACTAGTATTGGCATCTATGGATATTGGCCAATACCCGACGTTAAGAGCCAGTTGAGATTGCTATTTTCTCAAATTTTTATATAAAAATATATTAATAATTTAATATATATATAGATAGAATGATGTTTGAAAAATATATTCATAAAAAATTTATTTAAAAAAAAAATTTTGGAAAAAATTGCAATCTGCAGTTGGGATTCTGCGGTCTCAATCACTCGGTCTCAATCACTCATCCTAATCATTGATTTAGACATCGATATTAGCTGTAACATGTCAATCAATAGTCTCAATTCCAATTATGCAACAAAGAGGCCATCTCTTGCACTCAAAGGAAAAGCATGCATGCAGCACAGCTTGAGTAGAGAGAAAATGGTGCCTAATTGTCGGTGAAGGACTATGCCACTCCTTAAGCCGTACGTTTCCAAAGTCGAGAATTTCAGAGGCACATTCGTGCGCGTGGTTTCAAGTCTTTCTTTCGAGTCTTCAAAGGCGGCGCTCTGGGAGCGGGTGCCCCCAATCTTTGGTCACTTGTTTGCCCTGCCTCTCACGCGAAAAGAGAAACATGTCCAAATATGATATTATTTTCAGGAATTATATGAGCACATCTGAACCACCGAGTTTTGGCTTTAGAGCCACCAAAAATAAATTAAGTACCTCTTTGGGCTCTTTGGGCTTATAGCTGTAACTCAGAATGTTTAGACCTCATTTATTGTAAAAAAAAATTCAAAAGAAGTCACAGAACACACTTCCGTTATATAACTTTTTAGACTTTTCTTTCTTATAAAATATGATAGATTATGTTATACAGATATTATCATTACAATAAAAAAAAATTTTATATCAGCACCTCTAAATGCATGTTATATGTATACAAAAATAAATTTTAAATTTAAATTAAGTTACATGCATTCAAAGTGATAGGATATATGTGGTCAACGTATGTAAGATTGATCTTCATTTTTACACTTTCGTGGGTTCTAGAATGCGAACTGCCCTTCATATCCGTTGAATGATCATAATTGATATGCTAAGAAATTATTTTTGGTAACACGACATAATAGTGAACTGACTCATGTAAATAGAATTTTCTCTCATACTACAAGTAGAGGCTAAGTTAAAAACTTTTTCACTATTTTCCGGTTTTTATCTTTGATTTTGGGTGCTTCCAAGAAACGAAGCCTAATTTTGACTTTTCATGTAGTTTTTCTGAAGTCATCACCAACCATCCACAGCTGTGCCTTCGTGATAGACTAGTCTACATGTCTATGACGCGGAATCATCTCCCATAATCTAATTGATTATGATGACAAAAGCGGCTTAAGTCACCAGTTCACCAATCTTTATTATCTCTATAAATATGGGCAATTGACGATAAGCTCAACGGAACAAGTAAAGAGATAACCAACCGTAGGATATCAAGAACTCCAAAGAAGCTTAAAGAAATGGAGAGCTCCAGAGCAACCCTCTACCTTCAGAGGCCAAAAGCAGTCGAGGAAGCTGATAATAAGAAGAGAAGCCAAATACAGCGAAGGCCGGTCATGGTCCGGTGAGGAGAGTAGAGGAGCCAACCGGCAAAAGATTACTGGAGAGAAAGCCAACGGAGGATATAAATGCGAGCGCCGAGGCATTCATCAACAAGTTCAGGCAGCAGCTGCTCCTTCAGAGGCTCGAGTCCATTGAGAACTATGAACAAATGCTCAAAAGGGGCACATGATTTAAGTGTCGATTATCATTGATCAGCATAGAGCATAGCCCCCCCCCCCCCATTCCCCACCCACTAAAACACCTTATTCTTTTCAATAATCTCTTCCATTGATCCACTGTCAATTTTTGTGTCCCTTAAAAAACTTTGATATGTGCTGTGTGTTTACTCTTAATATATAAGGCATGTTATATAGGGAAATTATATTTGGAATTGTGTGAGAATATGTTGCTTATTTTGTATCTTAATAAGCAACTCTTTGCAAGATGCCCGATTAATTATGAATATGATATTTCTAACGATGCTGTTAACACGCTCATATTATACCATAATTTAATGTGTATACACGCACAATTACAATTATTGCACTCTTCCTTTGAAAAAACTTTCTTAAAATGATTGTAATTCTTTGAAAAAATCTAACACCTAAAGATTCTCTTAATTATAGGAATATCTATTAATTCCGTTAGCCAAACTGTTTGTTTGTTGTTAGAATTAGGGGAGTAAAAAAAAAAAGGAATTAGGGAGTAAAATGATGCACGTTGTAAGTTTAGTTGAAATCCCGCTTATGAGACCTCGCACCTCAGGTGGGCAAAGGAACAAAGGCCGGAAAAGATGCCTGCTCTCTAGGTGGACACTGGTTGCTGGACGGCTCCATTAGGAAGCCTCGTTTGCATGGTTAGTGTTGGTTTTAGTGCATTTTATAGTTTTTTGGGTCGGAGTCCATTCTATAATCCCCTTAACTATCAGTTTAAGTAAGCCGTACGGTCCATTTGGTTCATCCCCATGCTTATATAGCATGACATAAAATAAGACGAGCAATCCCATGTTGTCCCTGATTTGGTTGGTTTTTGTGTGTGGATTAGCATCCTGGTTAACTGAAATAATCCCGTCTTAATGGGACAAATATTCCGGACGTGTTATTATTTATACTGAATTAGTAATCATTTTGAACTAATTTTGGTAAGTATGTTTATATCAAATCAAAACTTTTCAACAACAAAATTAGAGTTGTTAAAGAATCGAGCTAGCTTGTGAGTTCAACTCTGTTTAGCTCGTTCGTTTATCTAAACGAGTCAAGTTTGAACATTAAATTAAGCTTGTTTTCTAATTGAACTCAGCTCAAGAATAGTTTTATTTAATCTCATTTGTACATATATTCAAATTAGTATTTTTTTTTTGGTAATTATGAAGATTTAACTTGTCTCGATTGCTTCGGATTTTACTTTGTTTAAAGAATTAGGAAACTTTCTTATACTTGGTGAAAATTTTCTCATTCAATAGACTAATTAAATTGGTTAACTTTTTTTGAGTTGCAAAATTGCATAAGATATTCAAGCACATTTGAAGTTTTTTTTTGAGTTTGAACTCATTTGATCTTGACTTGCTTATGTCATATGAGTTGAGTTCGGCCTCAAGTTCAATTTAGCATAACTTTAATGAGTTGAGTTTGAACATAATTTTTGACTCGGTAAATAAACGATTAAACAAGTTGAGCTCGATTTTTACTTGTGAAAAGCCAAAAGCTAAAAGTTCAATTTAATTTGACTCGTTTTCAGTTTTGCACAAAATCAAACTTTTTTATCAGGGGCGGAGCCAAAAAAAATTCATAGTGGGGGGCAAAGTAATACTAAAATTTTTTACCTACTCTTTTTCTAGTTTTTTAAGCAAAAAAAAAAAAATTTTCACCAACAAGTACAAATGGTGCATATATTCCATGAAAAACATAAAAAGACAAATTCAAATTATTAATGTAATAATAATTTTATTTCAAAAATAAACTAAATTATTTACAATTGCTCACTGCGAGTTTTTTATATTTTGATAATTAATTTGGTTGTGGAAGTAAGAATCGCTCTCGGTTGTGGAGGGAAAATGGGGAACTAGTGGAGGGAAGGGAAATTGAGAAGTGGGAACAAAGGAAGTGAAGGATATGATTGGATGAATTGATCAAGAGAAAGAGTAGCTAACTGCTTGGTTGTGGAAGGTAGTGGCTCTCGGTTATGGGGGAAAATGGGGGACTAGAGAAGGAAAGGGAAATTAGGGAGTGGGCTCAAAGAAATTGAATGATATAATTGGCACTTGCTAGTTGAATGAAACGACTTTTTTTAGTTTATTTCAAATAAAATTTGTGCCCCCACGTATCTTTTTAGAATTTTTAGTTTATGCACTAACTTAAAAAATCACGTAATTCTTTCACATCCTTTCTAAGAAAACTCTGGGGCACACTTAAAATTATATTAAAATTGTATATGCATTATAGGAATTTAAGACCTCCAGTGCCCCCACCTTAAATCCGTCCCTGTTTTTTATGCATTACTCCATGAACTATCCAATACTAATTAAATTTAGACGTGTTTGATAACTCAATTCAATACTTAAATATAATAAGACCAATCTTCACATGTTTAGACGTGTTTGATAAACAAAAAATAGAATATTTGAATTAATTAAGTGGTACCAAATTTTCTAAACAAAATTTGTTCTAAAAAATAAGTGATAAACTATTGAGTTATCACTTAATGTAATATACACTCAAATGTATCAAATTTGATACATAACAATTCATTAACTTAATAAATTCAGAATTAAGATTTTAGTTTTTAGATTTCAAATTTATCAAATACACCCTTAGTATATCGGAAAAGGACGAGTCATCTCAGAACAATTAGTCCCCGTATTAGTTATTACTCATCCTCCCTCATCCATGATCCAAATGAGCCCTTATAGTATATAATCTGGGCGTTTTACATTTTGTCATTCATATAAATATTAGCCTTACTAACTTTTCAATAAAAAAAAGATACATTAATCTTAGCTCATTGGGTTTCATGATAATTAATTGAAATTTACCTTCATGGAAGATTGTTAAAAAGATCAACAGAATCATAAAATTCTTTGAATGCGCAATTCCGATCAAGAAATTCACGCACAAAGACCATACGCTTGAATTAATGAAAATGAAATGTACTCCCCGACAAAGACAGGATAGCGGCGTGCCTTCCTTGGTGGGCCTTCCTCAGGAGAGACGCTCATGTCCAAATTCACTACGAACGAACGAACGAGAATAGGGTATGCGCTATGAAGTAGCAAGTTGGGTCCAGTTCTCTGCACTAGTGGCTAAGGTCTTTTTGTTAAATAAAAAAAGAATGGAAACAAGGAAACCAAGAAGAAGCAAATGACTTGTTCTATGAAAGACTTTTCTTTCATATCCAAGTCAAAAATGGGAGTGGATTCTTGCTCGGATACAGTAATTGTACATTTCGACGTCAATCTTCAATGTCCGCACCATCAAAGGAGGAGATTCAATTTGTTGCTGAAAACAAATTCCTCATTCAACCAATCCTACAGAAATTGTTGCTTTAGGCTATAGTCTAGCTGCGTGATTGCTCACCTTTCTTCGCATCAAGTGTCACAATAGTACCAACCAAAATTTTTTATCAGAAGAAAAGCTTGACTGGTACAAAATTCCATTGGTTACCCAAGACTAATTACTAGTAAAGATTTTACACCACTTCAATCGATGTCAATTAATTTTGAGACCGAATTTTGGGTTTTTTTTTTTTTTTTTTTATGTTCAAGTTATAGTTCTTTAACAAGATTCTAGTCCAGGTTCTTCAACACTTGCAATAATTTATTGACAGGGAGCTCGATCCCAAACAAGTTGTTGGTTAAGGTATAGATAGATGACTAGGTGCATACAGTAAAAGAGAACTTCGGTTTCATTGAAGGGTCATCAGTTAAGCTAGCACTGATTATGACCTTTCACTTCCAGACAAAGTTAGGGAGCTGGATAAACAAGAAATTTACGTGCATCCCAGCTTTGACAGGCAGAAAGTAGCTGCTGATGCCCATTACAGCGGTAGGGAAAAGGGAGGAGACAGAAATTCACGACCAACAGTCGCAAGCTCACACACAAAATGAGCATGCATCTCATATGGCGGATATTGTCGTTATTACAACCTAACCAGGCCAAAGCCAACATTGATTGCTACACATGAAAAACACCTGCTACGACTACATAGTATAGTGATAGTACTACTAACAAATTAACAGGGACGACAAGTAGGCGAAGCCAGCAGGCAGCGACAGAAGCTGCGTATCTGACGTTTCAGCTAATTAATCCTCTTTTGCAACTAAGGTCGCACTACGGGTAGGTGTTGCTGAGCTTGCATCATCTGCAGATTCACTCTTGAGCATGAACGGATCATCTCACCGGCCAATGGGATCACTGGCAGGTTATCACAGTTGCATATCTCAATCATGAATCCGTCTGGATCATGGAAAAAACAGCTGATCCACATAAAATCCCACCTTCTTCCACTCGCTGCCTCACGTACTTGATTTCCATTTCCGCCAGCATCTTCTCCACTGCAGCCATACTGTCACACTGCACATAACCCACGATACGTATTTCAGGTCACTCTTTTTTTTGGGGTATAAAATCTACACCAGCAGGAAACCCACAAATTTAGTGCTGTTTTTGGTTGTTGTGACAATGATTTTTGTAATGATGACAGGATGTGTTACAAGTTTGTAACGTAAATAGTACTAGGTTTCGTTGACAGAGTCCATATCAGGACTTCCTCAACTGAATATATAACACGCAAGAAACTGCATTACATCCGGCATAATTCTATCACGGCATTTTCCTTTTTTCCTATTATTTTTGGTACATTTCTTTAACAGAAAATTCTATATTGAATTTTGAAACCGTCCTCCATTCCTAGTCCTGAAATATGTACCCACAAAGGAAAGTGGAATCTCCCTTCTTCTTTTCGGACACAGACACGATAACTGTTGTATAACCTCCTATTTATCCTAAATTAAAGAAAAAGGAGAGTCTAAAAAGGCTGTGTTTGAGGTTAACAGATACATAGAACTTATTATTCTAGATCAAGGAATGCTTTGATATAACTCTTAGATTTTTTTTGCTCCAGATAAGATTTGAACGCTGCTCAGTGGTTCTCCCTTCTTTGATACTATCATCATATCATTGCAGAAGGACAATTTACCAATAATTTCTGGTCACTTTCAGAGAAACCTAGTTAATAGCTGTACCAAATGCTAGTGTGCTACCTTCAATTTGGAATCAAACGTTTGACTTCATCCAGGGATTCATTTGTGGTCTCTTTCTCGTAATCATAGTGCTTTCATGAGATCACAGAGGAGAGGAAAAAACATAGTACGAAAGAAAAGCACAAGCACACGCACACGCACACAGTCACACACACACACACGCGGAGTAAAAGTAGTTGAAGCAAAGATGCAGTCATGCACCACCAGTAGTGTTATTAAGACCCCCCACCCGAAACACAAAACAACGTCAGATTTCACAGCACCAATACTAAGACCGAGAAAACAACCTGAAAAGATATATGATTATCCTTAGGATTGATTACGGTCTTCTCCGGCATGTCATCCGGATTTTCGGCTTGCAATAGATGTATTCCAATCCATAACTAAACAACCTGCACCCGTATCAAAACCCACAAGAAATTAGCAAAAAAAAAAAGGAAGTTCGATCAAGAACTTTCACGGCGAAAGATGAGATAAGTTGATATACCATGCTCCATCAAAATTGAACGATCCAGGCCTCCTAACCGGGACGAACCCAAGAACGCTGGTGTAAAAATCCATTGATTTCTCGACGGATTTACAAATAAGGTGAGATGTGATTCAGGGATGTCAAGTGCAATGGATTTGCCCATATTTTCCTTCATTTTCTTTAAAAAAAAAATGTAATACCAGGGGCACGAATTCAAGGATCGATCGGTACAAGTGGAGCCTGCCCGTTTAAGAATACTTGGAAAAAAATGATTGGAACAGAAAAATGATTGGAATAGAAAAACCCTCTTACATAAATCAACGAAAGTTCAGCGAACGGATAAAGCTAAGGGGGAGGAGCAAAATGGGAACAGATGAATAAAGATAATCAGAGAGAAAAGGTCGCACGTCACGGCACTTGTGATACTAGTGAAGAAGATGAAACTAGACGGCCAGAAGCTATATATAACTTTAAAATGGGTGTAGCAATCCCCCCGCAATACATTTTTGTCCACGTATCTACGCCAGTGGTCACCAGGTGTCCCACATGGGATTCATATGACACGTAGATCCTACGCAGCTTACCTCCGATAATCATCTGACGGGTAGAGATTTCCGCCTACTTGCCAATTATTCATCTGGTGGGTGCCCTCGCTTGTGCACGCTGGCAATCCCTGGAATTTTGCTAATTTTATTTTCGCACCCTTGTTTTGCTGCAATTTAGCAGTGTCTTTTTTGTGTTATTTTTGCAGTCCAAGGGAAATTTCAAAACCTTATAAGTGTAGGAAATAAAAAAAAAGTTTAAACGTTGAAATAAAGAATTTTCTCCAAGTAGACAAATTGAGTTGAATTTTTAAAATATAAAATAAATGTGTATACACTATCATCATATATGATATCAGCGTAAAATTTGAATTTGAAATCCTAAATTTTACTCAATCACGTATCTAATTATAACAGTGTATACTCTGCATCTAACCATGACAATGTATATATTTAACTCTTAAAAACATTAGGCAATATCTTTACTACATGCTGTGAAACGTTAAAAAGGAAAGAAGAGGAAGTTAATATGTAGATATGCTTCCAAGTTTTCTTTAACAAATCGGGATGAAGAGTTTGAGATTTTTCCTTCAAGGAAAAGACGAAATATTGTAGACTTCAAAAGAGTACGACTATGACTTTGCCAACTTATTGTCTACAGTATTTTGCCCTTAGTAAAAGAAATTCATTAAATGTGTTCAACGTTTCACCAAGTTAATTCGTGCACGAATGAATTACTTTTATCGGAGGTAGAAAAAGTTACTTAAATTGGTTTATCTGTCAATTAAATGATTTTAATCAATCAGCCTTGGCTCTGCTAGTGCGTTTCGAGTAAAAAAAAAAAACCAATTTTAACTCAAAGCATCAACATTTGTTTCGAAAAATCTAGTGGCTGATTTATGCATAATTGCATTAGAGGCGTACAATCCAACTGCATGTTAAGATGGTGGAGGCAGAAATTTATTGTGAACCAATTCCATATGATTGTAGGCATTTGCCCATTTGAGGTCTCAACTCTCAGCTACCAATTCTCGGCCGATGATTGGCTTGTTTATGACAGCAATTCCCTACTCAGATTAGGATCCAGGGCTTCTGCAGCACCCTACCATGCAGAATTTAACACAATAACTGTATACACTAAATTACACACTAATTAATACGAGTAAATCTTATGTACACTGACGGTGTATACATTATCACGGTTGAATAGATGATACATACGCAAAATTTGAGTTTCAAATTTAAATTCAAATTATGTATCATGCATCCAATAATAAAAGCGTATACACTATCAATATATATAGAAGATTAATCCATATAATAATATATACTACTTGTTAAAAATTTGTGCCCAAAAGCTTTAATCTCAACCATTAAATTATAAATCACTTCATCTCAATTGTGACAGCAAGAAGATCTAGATATCTTAAAATTAACCGAGGGAGTACATGTTGCACCGCGGCAATGTCAAGAGTTTTTTTTTGTTTCTGTTTTGCTCTACAGCTGTTATACAATCGCTACCACTATAAAAGAAAAAGAAGACAAAAGGAAGAGAACCAATTTAGAGAATTTGACATTGATGAAATGATAATATCGGCCACATGATATTCTATTTGCAATTTAAAGCTAACTGATACGCCACATATCCAGCAAAATTCTATTTGTAAACTTATAACAGATTTTTTTTTAAAAAAATTTAATTAATTTTAGTGTCCTTTTCTCCATTTCCGTCCACTTTTAGACAGAAAAAATAACTAAACCTTTTCCCTCCTTTTTTTTCTCCAATCCTTTCCTTGGCTTCCTCAAAAACCAATCCAATCATCAAAATCTTATTCCTCTATTTCCATTTGTTTCCTTTCCCTTCCATTTGATCAAAACAAACAAACACTGCCTTGGTTAGAATTGGAAAAAGAGAATATTTTCAAGGAATCAATCGATATTTGATGTCGTCATTTCTCCACAAGGATTTCTAGCTACTTGGCCAGAGCACTCTTCTTGCTCCAATTGTTTTCTCATCCATAAGCTGCATAGGTTAACCGTCATGTTGATCTTCTTCTTCTTTTTGCTTTTTAAAGGTGAATAGGTACTTTAAAGAACATTTATCTTGCGACCAAACATGAGCAATGAGGAGTAAGGCCCATTGTCCAAAGAGGGGGAAAAAAAGAAGAAGAGAGAAAGTACTTTGACAGATTCATCTACAAATTGCCATTGGCTTAGACAGAATCATACAAATTGTATAAACTCAGTTATGATGTTTTTATAAATAAGACCAAATTAATAGATCATCCACTGATACCTTCATGGCATCTCATGAACAACTACAAAGTGTGTAGCCATCCTTGATATATATGATTCGCAACCTGGCCACTCCTTCCCTCTGGACATTAGGATATAAAAGAACGCTTAGAAATTCCTCCTAAGCTAATGTTATATTTGCGATTGTGTTTTTCTGTATAAACTTATTTGCATCAACACATCATACTAATTATTATACTGTTTGTCATGATTAGTGTTTCTGTAAGAGATCAAATGAGAAAACCAGGTGATACCTGGTCAGGCAGCGACAGCAGGTTCCCCCGCCGACGCTTGACATTATAAAATAGGTAAAACATGAACAAGCCAGAAACACTGTGAAATTTGTGCAATGAACACGTGTCCTAAGTGTCTGGCTAGGAAATTTTGATGATTAATTACCTTATTACTCCATTGCTATGCTGTGTCTTTTGTGTACAGAGATTGGTTATATATATTACATGCATGGCCTTGATTACAACATCGATCATGAAAATAATTGCCTTTGCCACCTAGGTATGACAATGATACATTCATTCTCAATCACTCAACTCAACCGTATAAATTCATACTAATATATTCACGATTAATCTTACTTGCACTGTCAGCGTTGGATAATTAATAATTATGTAAAATTTGAATTTGAAATTCAATTTTTACACACATTTCATGAATTCAACGGTGATAGTGTATGCACTGTCAATACATATAAGATTTACTCATCTATTAATTAATCCATTAAACACACACACACATTCGCAGACAGTGATTGACAAGGATTAACCTAACTCCTTTGCTTTCATGGTGAAGGTGAACACGTCCGTCCATGTCAACTTGCACTGCCCATTAAACTTTAGGTCGAAAACGACGGAATTTAGTTCATCGCTAGTTTACTGTTGACCTTTCACAAGTGCGAAAAGTTTCTGTTTATTAGGGCTAAGATCAATGGACAAGACATCGCCATATAACTTTTCGCTCTGCCAGAGGTTGCAACTTACAAGATACAATGCTGCATCTCGGAAGCACGTACTATCGTGCATCTACGTTGTTTAGCATTAAGAAAGTCAGTGTCACTTTTACGAGAAGAACACTCACTTTAAGTTTATATGATAAAAATTTAAAAAAAGGAAAAGAATAATTCAACCATCTTATTATTCCACATTAATGTATTGGGATATATATATATATATGTGTTGCGGTTGCGGTTGCGGTTGCGGTTACTCTCTCACCACTTTCCTAGAAAACATTCGTAAAACGACAGAAGAAAATGACATTCGAGGAAGAAAGCATGTGGAGGATCAATGTGGCTTCTTTTATAATAAGAAGCTTGATTAGATTTGTCGGATGATAGTCATTAGCACGTAATGAGCTGCCTTAATCATGGCCAGTGGCTTGCTTGGTCTCTTTGACAGTATACGGCCGATTTCACATACATCCAAGAGAGAGGAACCTGCTCAAGTTTACGTCTTTCTAGTGGTATATGCATCTCTGGTGACAGGAATCAAGTAACTGGCATCCATTTCCTGCTCAGGTGGGTTTTATTGTTGCCTTATTTCTCAGGCTTTGCTTTCAGAAAAGAAGAAAGCGGGACATAATCACATTCTTTTGGTTAATGTTTCGTTAAAAGAATTACTAAAACAAAATAAAAAGCTTGACAGTTGCTGATGTTGATTAAGGAGTTAAGGTGGTGGTAGAAGAGAGAACAAACAAATTAAGCGATGAGCGAGATGTCTTTGTTTGACTTGCAGTGATGATTCTGTGACCTACTTGATATATTATTAGAGGATTCTGTGTTCAGCAGGATAACTATACCAGTTGTACGGGGAAATAGTGGAGAGTTTCTCTATAAGGTATGTTTATTGTTCCATAAACTTTCCTTGCACGTTTAGGCGAGTAGCAACATAGCCAAATTTTGCCACGTAACCTCTGTTTTACTCTCTTGATCAAGTATGCTAAATTAATTAAGACGATTTTTAATTTCGCCTTGTTAACTCAGGGAAAGTGAATCTTCGATCACATCTCAGATTGTCCGTCTAAATTAGTCTATTCTTGGATTAACTACCCCTTTAACTAATGAGTCCAATCAAGAATTAGTGATTATAGTAATTTTATTTTATTTTTTTGTTGGTATTAAGAATTCATAATGGAGGTTGCTCGCGACTTGGTAGGAACACACTACTGTTGTCTGGATGTTATTCAAGGCCTAAGGCGCGAGGCATTGGTAATGTCCTTTCTATCCTGAAGGCCCAACTGTGTGGTTGGTCCGTCTGCCACTGAATGAGTATCAACCATCAACCAAATAATCTGTGTTCAGATATGGGGCTGGTTAAGATCCATCCATGGGCTGTTTACTTAACGGGCTAAACTTAAAATTACTAGTACTATTTGTTAACAGGTTTGCTTGTTTTTTTTTTTTTTTTTTTGGAGATTAACACGTCCTGTCTAATTCTAACCACACACCCTATTTTTTTCTTTTGTTTTGAAAGGTTTAAACACACCCTTTAAATGCTTTTTAAACTGATGACAAACATCAAACGGTGGTGATAGTGTAATGCACTGAATTGATAATGTATAATAAAATTAATTCTTATAGTAAACAAGATGTATTACTATGTGTTCCGGTTTGAATTTGTAACAAGGTTATCAATTTGGATTTTTCTTTATCATTATGCACATACAACATAAAAGTTATGAACATTTATCAAAAAAAAAAAGTTTTATAAAAGATTTTGTTGAAATTTGTGACCTGAGAAAAATACTAGTATTTTTCTTCTCTCTGGCCTCTACACTGAGGTTCAATTCCATGCAAAAATTTTCTAAAATCGTAAAAAGGAAAGAAATAGCTTCCACTAAACGAGTAATCCCAAAAA
Organism: Coffea humblotiana; assembly: GCA_023065735.1. Lineage (NCBI taxonomy): Eukaryota > Viridiplantae > Streptophyta > Magnoliopsida > Gentianales > Rubiaceae > Coffea > Coffea humblotiana. The sequence goes on from CM041211.1 coordinate 3,012,257, forward strand.
AAAAAAAAAAGGAATTTCCCTGGAAAACGTTGTCCAGGTCCAAGCAATGACCTACGTGGAACAATTGTTAATCCCTCTCCCCAAACGTGGCACAGCGTGACGTCCGTGGCTCAGTCTTCAAATTTTCCCAAATCGAACCCAAACCCTAATCGCGAATAGGGAATAACGCCATCAACACTTCTTCTGTCTGACAAAAGACTCACCTCCATCGTAAATCGGAGATTTTGAAAAAAACCAAAAGAAAAAAAAAATGGAAGAGATAACAGACGGAGTAACAACATTAACATCAATAATAGTAATAATGATCTTCAAAAGAAGAATCGCATTCAAGTTTCCAATACTAAAAGCCTCTCTTCTTCTACGTCAACCTCGCCAAGGTATATTAGTTTTTGTTTTCCTTTCATTTTCCTTTTTTCAAAATTCACAAGCTTCTGAATTTTTTCTTTTGTGTCTAAATCAATTATTTGTAATGTAAAGTTGGTGGTTGGTTTACGATGTATGGTTGCAGAGGTACATGCAGCAGCACAATGAGGTGGAGCTTTCGGCCCTTGGGATGGGGTACTTTCTTAATCTAGCTTGTTTTGCCAATTCGTTCCGTAATTAATATTTGTATCCTTTTTTTTTTTTTTGGATTTACTGATTTGAATCTTGTTCATGGATTTTGAATGCTTATCTGAAATAAAGAACATCTTGTCTGGCGCTCATGAATAAGGTTAACATTTAATGTTCCATTTCTTAGGAAAAACTGCTAAGCCTGTTTATGTAAATAGTCCATCAAATTACTAGGGCGTCTATTGGATTGGATTCCGTTGGTATGGCTATAATGACCGTATATAAAGTTACTTTGGTGATTTCACAGGTAGATACCTAGGGGCGCGTGACAACTATGTCTATTGCCCACTGAAAAGTGAAAACTAACTTGACTTTATAACTATAACTTCTGAATTTTGCTTGGCATGGCTTTCTTCTTCAAACCATTAAAATCTGTTGTTAGCTTTAATTGTTCATATTTATGTGTCCTGTCTTGCTGTATTGTGAAGTCTATTTCCCAAACTGAAAGTTGGTGTATAGAAGAAAGTGTGGAATTGCACAGTTTCGATTTGCCTGTAAGAAACATAGTAAATCTAATGCAAAAATTTACACTGTTTGAGGTGTTAAAAAAATGGTAATTCTCTGCTAATAGAAGAGTGCTAATTTTCCCATTATAGCTGATGCTGTTTGGATGGACAAACTCTGGCATTCCACTCCTGATATTGAAAAGGAATCATATTCTGTTTCACATCCTGTTCAATCAGCTCATGTTGATTTGGACATGGGTTAACGAGCTAAGCATGATCTTTAACTTGATAGCTTGTGAAGTATATGTACGGCTGCAACTGTTTAGCTTTATGTTCTTGAAGCGTATCATGATTTGGTGTAAGCTAGAACTTCACAAAGAACGAATGCCTGATTGTGCATTACATGACCAACATGAGATTGCTTCTTTAGAAGTCTTCGCGCTGCTTACTTTGCCACTATTTTTTTTTCTGGTAATAAGCACTGATGTCAATTTCTAATGTAATATTGCAGCAATTGCTACAGTTGTTTCGGTTGCAGAAATTCTGAAGAACAATGGCCTGGCTGTTGAAAAGAGTGAGTTATTTCCTTCTAGTTATATCTTTCAAAACTTAAATTTATGTAGTGGATATGGATGTTATGATCCAGGTAGTATCCAGGTAGTATGAAGTTTATTTCTTTCTGAATTAAAACTATTGCAGGAATAGTGACATCAACTGTGGAGATAAAGGATGATTCTAGGGGGCGACCTGTTCAAAAGGCTAAGGTAATGATAGTAAATGTGTGAGTTTTGGGAAGTTTTCTTCTGCATTCCAGATGACAAACTACAATATCTTGGCCCTATTTTGTCTTTCCCCGTATTGAATTACAAACTTTGGCAGAAGTAAATAGTTATAGCTTGTGCTTTTAACAAATTCGGAAACATATTGTGAATTTGTTAGTTCTCTAACCTTTATTGGTTTAGTGAATGGGCCGTAGTACTCAAGTTTTAATTCTAAGTGATAAAGACTGAATTGCCGGTTATCTGAGATAGCTTTTAATTTGTCATTGTTCTCTTTTGTTCTTCAGACACCCATTGCGTTGTACCAGTAGAAATCTCATTCAATTCAAAACAGACTTGACATGCATATTCAGTTTCTTGTCATATTTCTTTTATTTTGTTGAACATTAGCTGAAATTTCTGTTGCAGATTGAGATAGTGCTGGGGAAGTCGGCAAAATTTGATGAGTTGATGGCTGCTTCGCAAGAGGAGAGGGAGAACGAAGCGAAAGTGGGGCAGTCTGGAAATGTAGAGGAACAGAGCTGATAAGATAATGGCTGTGTCTCTTTCTTTTTTTTTCTTTTTTTTTGGGTTCATTAAAGCTGCAGGAATCAATCAATTTTTGTTTTTGGTAGAACTGTAAGACATTTTTCAATAGCTAACAAGGCTGTCTTCTTTTGTTTTTTCGTTACATTTTCAAGCTTTTATTTCCATTGAGATGTCAATTAGTTGAACGCATCTTTTTCTTAAGTTTCTGGTGCTCAATTTTTCATTTCAATTTTGGGATGTACCTTTCCAGAATTGATGAAACGTTAACCACTTTGTTTGACATAGAGTTTGTTCATTCTCGATTATCAACTCGGAAAAGTTTTGACAAGGAAAAACTGAATTTCAGCCTCTTTTAAATTTGCTGGCTTGCAGCCTGTTACGTGTATTTTTATGCCACCATGCATCCCTAGAGAACGAATATGTCGCTTTCCACCCCCCTCTGCTCATCTGGCGACCTAAGCAGAAGCACTGTTTTTGGGGAGTTTAAGATTGTTAGTAATAAAATTAAAAAAAAAAATGAAAACTTTGTGGTTGTCCTTGTTTTGGGCACACCCCGAATCGTTTAAATAGAGCAATTTTTTTAGGAAACAATTTTTAAAACTTCTCTAAACTTGTTTGCTATCATTTTTTTATTTATTTTTTAACACATGTATATTGCATTACAAAAAAGCTTTCGATTATCATTTGGAAAGGGTAAAGAAAATCAAATATTTTTACCATGATTCTTGATATTTTGAATTATTTAAGTTTTATTCTTCCCCTTAGCAGTTCTTTTTGTTGTCCTAATATTGCAAATGCAACATTATGATTCCGCTAATAAAACGCCTTCTTTCTACTTAGCCAAAGGATAGTTGCACATTTCCGTTGAAAATTTTGGTAAGGGTTATGATTCCACTAACAAAACGCCTTCTTTCTACTTAGCCAAAGGATATTTACACATTTCTGTCGAAAATTTTGCTGGGGGGTCATGGCCTTAATCTGGTAGATGATGACAAGTGATAGCTAAAAGTTGGGAGCAAGGATGGCAAAAAGAGTCTAATTTAGTTTTCAAAAAAAAAAAAAAATACCTTAAAGTTTGATCTGATCTTTGGTAAGCTTGAGGTTATCCTTGAGCTTGACTTGATAATATTCTCCATTGGAGTAGATTCTAAAGGATATTATATCAAGTTGAGCTCGAAAATGGATAAATTTGATTTATCTACACAAAAATATTATAAACTCAAATTAAACTAGTTCATTTATCAACTTAAAAAACAACTTCGAGAAGTGAACTCTTACTATTGCTATATGGCTCAATTATAAATTGCTCCCATGCAATCACGGCTCGACAGCAAACTATTTCTTGTAATTTTGAAACCCATAAATTGCCCTCGATAACTCAAGGCAAATGTATGTCCATAGTAAAAAGACGGTAATGTCCTCATTATAAGGATATTGTCTGATGACTTTTTTTTTTTTTTTTTAATTTCCTCTCTCTTCTTCTTTGCGTTTTCTTTAAAATGTTTAGGTCTTTTTCATTATCTTTCAATTCCAAATTCTGTATACAAACTTCAACAATAATATATTAGAGAATTTCCTTGCATGGTTAAATATATAATGTAACTTTCATGCTAGAAACATTTGGTCATCACAAATTTTCATAAGAAAGTAAATATCATATATTAATAAATTTAAGTATTTTCTATTGATATAATTAATGGGCTTGTCTATCAAGTGCCTACCAAGTATTAGTTAAGATGTAATTTAGGTTTTAATATTTAGAAAATGTAAAGTTCAAATAAGGAATGCCTTTAAATGCAAAATAGGGTAATAATTGTTAGTATTGGCATATAGGTTAGGGGTAATTTAGATGTCCCTTTTTGGATTGCTATTTTTAGAATTTTTTTAATAGAAAAATATACTGTAATGATTCGATATATGTGAGGTAAAAAGGTAACTGAAAAATGTGTTCATGGAAAACGTAAAAATTTTTCTATGAAAAATCACAATACAAACAGCAAGTGTCTATTAAGCACCTATTAGAAAAACTTATAATTATTATGCATCAATTGTTATGATGCATCAACTCCTAATAAAAATAGAAATTATGTAAAATATTTTTACTAAATCTAGATTTATTAATTTCATAATATTTGATGATAATTAAGTATGTTATATAACGAAATAATAGTATGTTTTTAAACATCGAAAGAAATTATTAATAAGAAATAAATAAGTAAAAATAAAATAAAAGTGAAATATTTATACTTAATGTGCAATATCTATTTTTTATGTTTAATGACAAATCCTTAATAAAATTAAAAAGCATTTAAATTATTTTTAATAATTTACACCACTTTTTTTATGATGATTTAGGGTAACTATTTTTTTTGTAAGAAAATAACAACAACTATTTAATCATAAAATGAAGTTAACTAGTACATTATCAATGAGATTTATACACCGTAATGCAAATGGAGACAGAAAAAAAATCCAAATATAGTAAAGAAAAAAAAGAAGAAAAAGAAAATAAAAGTGGATTATTAGACAAATTTCCTATAATAACGGGCATAACTGTCTATTCTTTTTTTACCCATATACTGTTGACTTTTAGTCACTAGGGGGTAATTTATAGATTCGTAAATACTGATCCCTAATTATCAGCAGGCACCATGTAATTAAGTTTTGTTACCGTATTTGCCACGTACTTAGGCCTGATTACTATACGGGTCAATCTCTAATATTTACCCCACCCGAACTCGATACTATTCGGACTCCCACCAGTTTGGTCCGCCTTGCAACCACCCAATCTGAGGATAGTTAAAAGCTTGGACAGTGTGCGGCTATTTTAATTCTTTAAACTGCTGCTGGATCTGTGATTCCTCATGCCTTCAAGAATTTCACCAAAGGAAGGCATCTGGGGCTTCTTCTTCTACTGGATCTGAAACAGACAGCTAGTGTTATATTTCTTTGACCTCTAAATACATGAAAAATTAGAGAAAGAAAGAAAAAGATGATAGAGTTAATGCTCAAGAAACTTTTGCTTAGTATTGTAGTGGTGATGATAGTCTCTTTGTTCCTTATTCTGTTCTCATCATCTCCTCCTTTCTCTGGAAGCCCTTATAGTATTACTTCGTTGTGAGTTACAAATCTCTTCGTTTTTTTTCCCTGGGCTTCGTGCACCTGTACTCTCTGTTTACTTCTTAGAAGTTACGAAAGGTTCTTTTTTTTTTAGCGTCTTGTTATTTTGTAAAGGTAATGCTGAAAATTTTAACTTGTTATTGTTAATTGAACAGCTCAGATAGACCGGAGATTTGGAGTCTTCGAAGGGTTGTTGAATGGAGGCCCTGCAAATGGTGGCTTCAACAACCTCCTTCTCGTTAGTATTATGGACTTCTTTATTTCAATTATGGAAATTCCTGTTTTGTTTCAATATATTCTTTTTCTGGGTTTTAGGGTGCAGATATCATGTTTTCAGATTCTAAATGGGTTGTGCTGATTTTATGGAACTTCTCACGAATTTTAAACCTTGAGAAGATATACTATATGTTTTTTCGTTGGTATTATGTTTGGAAATCTGTATCTGGTAAACGGGATTTGCTTGGAAATGAATAGATAACTTGGATGGGCTTTTCATGATGGATATATAATTTGGATGATCTAGTTTTTCTCTAAGTGAAAGTTGACTGGCTTCCAATGCAGACATTTGGATTTGGTTTTTTGTGTTGATATGCTGCAGCTCTACCTGCTCGCAGTAATGGTTACATTCGTGTGGATTGCTATGGTGGGCTCAATCAGATGAGAAGGGATGTAAGTACTTGGCCTTTGTTTCTCATTCCCTTTCAACTTCACACTTCAGCCCCTCTCTGCTTTCTTCATTTGTTTTCCTTTGTGGTATGATATCGTAACATCATGTTCGATGTGCTTTGTGCAATTTGCAGTTTTGCGATGGCGTTGGGATAGCTCGACTGCTTAATGCAACTCTTGTTTTGCCCAAATTTGAAGTGGCCGCATATTGGAATGAATCAAGGTAAGTGAAGCTCTTATGTAATACTTATCGGGCCATCCACTCATGGAGTTGCATCTTTGTTATATATTAACTTTTACATCCCTAGGATGCCAGTCAAGGCAACACTAAACTTGTCTCAATTGTAGGACCACTCCATGTTTGAGATTCATTTCAATATTAGTCTTTCGTATAGCAATTTGATTAGCACAAGTTGCATTTTTTAGGATCATGACTGCATTGTGTAGTTTATTGCTCAGGTAAGAATCAAATAGCTTAAGGCTGTAGTTCTTGCATGCTGTTCCTAAGATTGCCTCAATACACAAGATAATGCCCACTATTTTACTCTTGATAATTTTATAGCACCTATATTAGCCCTGGCAATTGTATAAGCAATATATGGAATTTGAAGAAGAGTTGATGTCAGTTCTTTCACTCAAATACATCTAAACCGTCATCCATAGCTTGTGAGCCTTGATCGGCTAATTGTGGCTTTTCATCAAGAGAGCTTTGTGGAGTAAAATAATACCTGCACTCATGTAATTCAATCCAGTCATCCCTGGGATGTAATCCTTCACAAGCACTCTTGGACTATGACAACCCCAGTCTGTACATTGAAGGATGAGTTATTTTCTTTCTGCCAAATGTGGAAGTTTTCTTCCTATCACCAACATATTGATAATGTCTCATCCTTTCCTTTGCATGGTTAATCACAGTCTCACAGCTGGACTGTGATCTAAGGATTTTTTTTTCACTTGGCCTTTAAAAATCTTAGGTGAGTGCTGTCTATTCAAGTGAAGGAGATATCTTAGACTATGCCACCAATTTCTGTTGAATACACAGGGGAGATGCATCTCCTAATCCGTCTCTAATGCATCTTTTTATTTAGTGCTCTCCTTTCTGTTTACTTCCATGTGATATTGTGCATAACTTTTTCTGTTATATTTCAGTGGGTTTGCAGATGTGTTTGATGTGGATTACTTCATCCAAGAAATGAATGGCTATGTTAAAGTAGTTAAAGATTTGCCTGCAGATATTGCATCAAAAGAACCTTTTCGAGTAGATTGTAGCAAGAGAAAAGGCCAGTTTGATTATGTTGAAAGTCTACTTCCTGCTTTATTGGAGCATCGTTATATATCTATGACACCTGCAATGAGTCAGAGAAGGGATAGGTAAAGCTCAAGTATCTATTTATATTTCTTGTAGTGTTAGAAAGCATTAATGGCTGCACACGTGAAATGTTGAAGCAAAACTCACTTATTTGAATCCCACTTCTTGATATTATGACTATCTTCTCTGTAGGTATCCTTTACATGGAAAGGCTGCTCTTTGTCAAGCTTGTTACACTGCTCTGCGACTTACTAACTCTTTGGAGAGAAAGGGCCTTGAGCTTCTGCAGGCTATACCTAAGCCCTTCCTCTCGCTGCACCTGAGGTTTGAACCTGACATGGTTGCATACAGCCAATGTGAGTACTTTGGTCTTTCTTCTACCTCCTTAAAAGCTATAGAGGCAGCACGTGGGGACCGCAAACCCTGGGCTGGAGAAGCGTCCCGTATTTGGAGAAACCGCGGCAAGTGTCCCCTCACTCCAAATGAGACTGCTCTCATTCTTCAGGCTCTTTCCGTCCCTACAAACACAAATATATATTTGGCCGCTGGAGATGGGCTTATGGAACTTGAAGGGCTTACCTCTGTATACACTAATGCTGTTACAAAATCCACCCTTCTTAGTGATGAGGACTTCACAAGCATGCATGGAAACACAAAAGCTGCCCTTGATTATTATGTATCCATTAACAGCGACTATTACATTGCTACGTACTTTGGGAATATGGATAAGATGGTAGCAGCAATACGGGCTATGAAGGGGTTGTACAAAACGCTTTTCTTAAGTAGGAGGGCTTTTGCGGTGTTCACGTCTCAAGGGCTCAGAGGGGAAAAATTAATGGAAGCACTGTGGAAGGCTCATAGAGATGATTTTGTAATGAGTAGGGGTTCTGCTTTATCTGACTGCTTTTGTGAGTTCCAGTTATAGGTACATTATAATCTTTTTTTCAATCCCTTCAAATTTATGTAGTTTTGTATCACTGATTTGGTTTTGGGAGCAGAAATTGTTACGTGAGATGCCTGGATAGTCAGCAAGTTGTTTAAGTTGGAGACCACAGTTACCGTATCTCGAATATTTGTAGATCTGTCCCAGCATGAAGGGCATTGTTTAGCCAAGGAATTGAACCATGTATTTGTTTTGACGTGTTGCATTTTAGTTTCTATGTGAGTTGCACGCCAAATCTTTGCACAGTGGAATTTGGACCAGATGTTGGTGTGCATCATTTAGGTAATCAATCAATTCACTTGATGTTCATGTATTTTGTATGAAAAGACCATCAGGGTCCTCTTTCTGGGCTCATTTCAATTAAGACGGACAAAGAGTATTGCGTTGAATAGAATCAAATCCTACATTAACAGGATGCAGTTACACGCTTTTGAGTTTGAGAGTGCTAAAGCCCCTAATCGAAAATCTCTTTACAAATTTCATGTGTGCACTTTGCCCAAAAGGAATATTCTGTTGGACGATCACTGTCGTCAGTCATCTCACACTAACTTTTGATGCCGCACAGCCTCACACGTGAGAACACATTCAGACTTGAAGGAAGGAAGGATGCAAGTTCCAACATTCCAGCGGATGCACAAATGTGGATCACGTTTGAAACTTGTATCAACAAGTATCTGCAACTAGCTACCGCTTATCAAGAAGTTTCTGTTCCATTTCCAGTTCTACCTTTCAGCATATGCCAGGATTGACAAACTCCATTCTACGTACGATAAACTAGCAAGGTTCCGCCTGACACCTCGGTAGTTGCCTTAGACCTAAAGTTACTAGTATCACGACATGGCCACCAGCAAAATCACACACAACCTTCTATCAGTTATTGGCGTTTCTTACAATGCCACAAGACTGTGCAAGGGCACATTCACATGACAGCTCGTCCACCAAACTTATCAGCAGATTGTCAAACTTCATTAAAAACTTCCAGGATTAACAAGTGGCACCATCAGTGGCTGCATGTCTATCAATCTGAAATCAACTTGGGATTAGTAATTGCGCATACTAATCAAAAGGAAAGTGTTGGAGGACTTACTTTCACAGCAGTGCCTACTTGTCACTGAAGGAATGATGCAACAAAATCACCTTGCATATTTCCTTTCTCTCTGCAAAAAATAAATAATTTTCATACAGGGCATAAAACTTGGAAGCTAAACAGAACTGTAAAATAGGAATAATTGCCACCATAGTCTAATACTCCAATCATCCACCAAAGGATGACGGGAAAATTGTAAGTTCTAAGTTGTAGTTTCTTTAGAATACAAACAGGAACAGAAGCATTTATAGTGGAACTTAGAGTGGGAAAATGGCAGTCCACTAGCAATACAAAAACTTTACTATGATCTGTACCTCAGGCATGAAACTATATGAGTTTGTGAACTTGCAACCAAATCTTACCTCCATTTATCAAATGTATGTACTTCACACTTCAGATGTCACAAGTCACCTACACAGAAAATAGTAATTATATCAAATGACAGCGCCAGATGGCTTTTCCTCCAAAAATCAAGGATTCAGATTAAAATTTAAAAACTTTCCATCTACTTTGATTTTACCATGACAGTAGGTTTTAGGTATTAGCAAATGGAGCCAAAGTACTCCTATACTAGCTCTCAATGTGCTGTATAGCATGTATTCTCTACTTCCAGGGTAACACACATAATTTAGTACTTGAGACAGCTCCTTCATCTCATGCAAGGCACTAATGTGTTGGTTAACTTCAGATACTCTTGTTTGAAGTACAATAAAAGTTTCAAGTTCTTCCTTGCACTTAACTAACTGAAATTTTGATATTTCCTCAGTTCCTGATAATGTTCTTCTTTAATCAATGCATGCAAGATATGTGAGGCCTCAGAAGTCATTCCATTAATTGAATCAAACACCAAAGAGTATTTTTCAGCAACATGGAGCTCTTGCTCATTTAAGTTGCATGAGACAATGCTTCTCCATTGCTCTGATATTCCTTCGGAGCAAATACCATGCAAGAAGGCAGCAAAACTGATGGGATTTGAAATACATCCCTTGCTAGCTATTTTATTTCTTAACTGCAGTGCTGTTCTGAACATACCACGCAAACAAAGACAAACAATTATGGAACTGTACACTGCTGTCTGACAATCCCAACCATCGGATATCATTCTTTGATAGACATCCAGAAACACACACTTACTATAGTTAGACATCTTTTCTTGCTTGGATATATCAAGTACACTGTTTGAAAATCCCTTAACCAGAAAGTGAAATGTAACGTCATTGGGAGTGCACTTGCTAATCAGCATTTGGTCAAAAAAGAAGGCTGCTTTTGCAAGGTTTCCTACCGTACAAAAACCACCTATTATTGTGGTATAAGTCACAACATTAGGCATCAAACCACTCAACTGCATCTCCCTAAGAATCTTTTCAGCTCCTGCAAGATCTCCATTACGACAAAACCCATTGATTAGACTGGTATATGTTACCACATTAGGAGTACAATTTCGTTTGATCATGTTTCCAAGCATCACCAATGCACCAACCAGATAATGCTGCTTTATGTATCCATCAATAATGGTGGAATAAGTAAATTCATCTGGAAAAATGTTTCTCTCCATCATTATATTCATCCACGATACTGCATCTTTCATCAACCCAAATTTACAGAATCCCTTAATCAAGGCATTATATCCCACAAGTCCAGGATTTACTCCAGTCTTAATTATTTTCTTAAACAGTTTCTTTGCCCCATCCAGGTTACCATCTCTGATAAATCCATCCACTAATGTTGCATAGTTATATGCATCAGGTAACAACTTGTGACCAAGCATCTCAGCAAGAAGTTGCTTAGTGTCAGCAAACCTCCCTTTTTTGCAAAGTCCATTCATCAAAACATTATAGATACCTGCATCCGGAAGCACTCCCCTTTGAATCATCTTGTCTCGAATTGATAAAGCAACATCAATCTCACCAGAAACCACAAACCCATGCAAAAGAGCTCCATAAGTTACCAGATCAGGTTTATGTCCATGCTCTGTCATCTCAACTAGCAAGTTAGAGGCTCGGTCAAAATTGCCCTGTTTGCAGTAGAGGTGAATAAGAGGAGTATAACTGAACTTGTTAAGCAGTAATTCCCTGTTCCTCGCATGTTCTAGAAGTTTTTCAGCTTCCTGAGCCTTCTCATCTCTACATGTGCCTGAAATCAATGTATTATATGTCACAATATCAGGATTGCAGCCACCCTCAATCATCTTTCTTGCAGTCTCCATGGGATCCATTGCACAACCATGCCTGTACTTTGCATCTATAATGCTATTATAAACAGATACATTAGTTGCCAAACCCCTTTCATTCATTTCTTTCAAAAGCTTATCAACATTCTTAAAATCCCCTTCCTTGCAGAACCCATTGATCATTGCTCCATAAGTCTCAACTGTGGGCAAAAATCCCTTTAGTTTCAACTCCTTAAAAAGCATATAAGCTCTTTCAACGTTGCCTTTCTTGCAATGTCCATCAATCAGTATATTGTAAAACACTATATTTGGGATACACCCCTTTCCCCACCTAGCAAAAATTAATTGCATACCTTTATCAACCTCACCTTCCTTGCACAATCCTCTCACCATTATACCTGTAGTATAATTATCCGCAGAACAATTTTCTTCCCCATCAGCTCTCTCAACTAGGTCGCAATATATCCGCATTGCATCATTAATGTTACCTTTCTTCACAAGTCCATTAAGCAAAGAATTGCAAGCCAACACATTTGGCACCAAACCACAGGTATTTACTTCAAAAGAATATAACTCAACGGCTTTATCAACTAAGCCACAATCAGAATAAGCTCTTATTATTACATCAAAAGCTTCTCGGCTGGGCACTTTCCCTTGGCATTTCATGGTCTTGAGCACAGCTTCGACCTCAGAAAAAACTTTAAACTTAGCCAAGAGCTTTAAAAGAGAAGAATAAGCAAACCCATCCAGAGAACAGCCATAAGGTCTATCAGAGACCCAACCAAAGAACTTAAGCCCTAAATCGGCATTGTGAATTTTATCAAACACCAAGTGGGCAATTTCAGATGGGACTATTTCCTCCACTGACAGTCGGGTTTCAAGCATTTCTTCCCATTGAGTTTGTGTCCTAAGGATCTCACACACCTCAACTACGAGTCTCTTGATCTGAGTTGGAACCGGAATTTCATGGGTTGACTTGGGATTGGGCTTGAGACGTTTAATCCCAGAAAGAAGGTTTTTAGACATGTGAACGGCGAGATTTTTAGGTTTATTTCACCCACAAAATCACAGCTTTTGAGCAGTTTCCTACAGTTTTCATTCATTGGAGATAGAAAATCTGCATACGATCAGATAATTACTATTGAGACTTGAGAAGAAAATGCAGACCTTTGATCAACTAATCTGATAAACCTATGCTAGTACGACAGCTTGCTTCCAAAAGCTCTTTGTATCCCTTTTAAGTTAACCTCAAATTAAGGGGGAAAAAAGGCCCTCAAGAACTCTCACTCCCTTCTTGCTTCCAGGGAAATTAGAAAATTGGCATGGTACAATAGCTTGGCCAATTGGCGGGAATTGATTTTTCGTGTTGGTCGGTCAACTGTTTTCTTAAGTCTCAAACAGTCAATATATAGAGGAAGATAAGGAGAACTTTAAATTAAAAAAATAATAATACTAATAAAGAAGAAAAGGAGATGGCCAAAAAGCAAAAAGGGCCTTAATGGAGGAATAAAAAGTAGTAATAACCATCAATAGGCCCAAATTGCATTAACAAACGAAGTTGGTCATCCAGGGCCTTTGTAGTTTGTAGATTGCGTTCATTGGAGTGATTATTTTAGCTGGGCAGCAAAAACTTTCTATCTTTACACTTGCAGGAGAAGCAATTTTGTGGCCTGAATACATACGGTATTTTGGTGGTTACACGCAAATCATCTTCGTCATTGGTGATATTCCTCTGTGATTTCACTTCAAAAGATTTCTGTCTGTGATATAAAGAAAAAATAGCACAAGGGCCGGATGGAAATGTTGTGAACTAAACAATTTAGCCCCTTATCTCGGCAAAGATCAAGCGTAAATCTTTTTAGTTCATATAGGGTATAGATTAGATCCTGAATGGCATGGAGGAGAGGGTAGGTTGACAGTGCTTCAATTCGAGTACAATGAGATGCTGCACAGTTCATGTTGTATACAAGCTGATACTTCAATACAAGAGTTAAAAGTTTAAACGACTATATCCGAAGCCCTTGAATCCATCCAGCAGCTGACGAAATTTCCCTGCCTTCCCATGAAAGGATCATGATGTTCTCATAGAATTCTTGCTGTAGCACTCCCTTTGGCCCACATGAAACTTAGTGATCCAATCACGAGGAACTTGCGCTGTCATCATCATGAAAAACATAATAGATGCAACCTTTGTCTTCCATCCCAGTGATGAAATTTACGTATGCAAAAACAGGTACCAATGCTCTTGTTTATGGGAAATATAGTTGTTGACATAATGGTGCCAGTAATCTGGATTCTTTTGCATGCGATAAGAATTGCAGTTCCGACAAATAGCAGGTTCCAAAGCCATGTCCACCTTTATTCCTTCTAAATTAGGCCAAGAAGATAGGGTCCAGTATATGTTATATTTCACCTTCAAGCCAGTCAACAAACTCTAGAACAAACTTGCAGACACACCAGCTACTTTGCCTTATTACCTGCATCAGAAATGGAAATATTATCCTTATCTCCGGAACAAACTGCAAAAGGTTGACAAATACGATAATAGCATATACTTCTTCTTCTAGTTACTTTTATAAGTGGGAACAGTATGTACTCGTATGTTTTATAAGCATTTCCTGGCATGCCAAAATACGTCTAGGAAACTCAGCGTGCCCACCAAGTTTGAAGATGCTTCAAGGGGTTCATGTATATGCTCATTGGGTGTAAGGTTGCAGTGTTTTAAGTGGCCATTCACATTACATTTTCTAGAATAAACTTCAAGAAAATATGGAAATGAAGCATGTGCTTAGCTTTCTACCTAACCATGTCACGTATTTCATGAAAATTCTCCATAGTCTCAATCTTCGCTAGTGCAACGGTGCAATCAGTCATATCTGTATCCATCCATCCAGCTATCCATCCTGGCACCGGATAATGGTTTGTACGTAAACAATGTGCAGAAGGGGCAGCTTGTATATCACTGCATATGACATATAAGTTTTACCTGTCACAGCATAAATGTAAATCCTGTCATAGAACTCCTCTAGATTGAGTAAAGATGCAATGCAGAAATTTATATGTAGAGTTACATGAAAATTCTCGAAGACTATGATCAGTAATGAGCAGACTAAGAATAATCTCTCATGTAAAAATAGTAGTTCCAAAATTTCCAGAACAGGTTCTTAACATGCATGGCAACAATTTCAATATCATAAATTGTATCATACAAGTTATTGAAGAAATTAACAGATCCAGGCTTTGCATATACATTAATTTGCTGTGCCAAGCAACCTTTCTAATTAATTATGTGCACCAAAAAAAATGAGATAAGTGCTTTAGATGATATCATCCACTCCGGCAAGAGGACAACATCCACATCACCTGGTGTGCAGGTGCATCCGTTTTTTTATCTATAAAAATATTTCGACATAAATTTTGTTCCTCTTAATAAAGGAATTCAAAATTCACTTAAAAAAACTGTTTGAATTATGCCTCCAAGAAGGAAAAAGATCAATGACTCTTCTCCAAGCTTCAAACCTAAATTAACACAGAACTGTCAGATCCTTGACCAATCAAATTACAAGAGGTACATAAATATAAAAAACTGCAACAAAAGATACTTATTTTTAGTAGTCACTGGAACATTAATTCTTTAAATCTCCGACTAGAAAGCAATTATAATTACAGCTTTCAACAACAGAACCTTCCTTTAGTAATGTATCATCTATCAAAGAAACGCGTCCTCTGCCTTCAACACCTGATAGTTGATGACTTTAATTGTCAATTTAGTAACATTTGGACCCTGTCTATTCAATAAACTCTCCCTCCGTGGAAAAGTGACTTTTACAGAAACAATTAAATGCTAAAATGTTTTAGCCTCTACAGATTTAAGATTCAATTGACATGTTTCATTACACGCTTTCTCCTAATCACCGTGACCCAGCCATGGCTCCCAGGTTATTAAGTAGAATTGACTTTATATACAGCCAATTCTAATAAGCAGTGCAAAGAGCAAAAGAAAATAAAAGTTGCTTGTGAAATTACCAATTGCATCACACCCTTTGACATCTCAATTCAGGGATTTCAGCTGCCATTCTGTTCCATTTTTCTCATATGACTACCGGTACCGAAATAACAAAAGAAACACATTAAACTCTCAGAGAAATTGGTGTCCTGTGGTAGCAAATAAGCAGATAATTTTTGTCGGAAAATGGAATTGTGTTTTATGCAAAAGCTACTTCTGCATGGGGGTGAACACATGTCACAGACTTTATCACTGACTCGTGAGAGAGAGAGAGAGAGAGAGACTCACAAAAATTTAGATGATTAAAGTTTTGGCAGATATTCAATTCTCCAGGGTCTTCATTGACACCATAGCTTTTACTTGAGACAAAGAAGAAGCACCGTCTTCTGAATGCTGATCCATGAAAAAGTGCACATCAGGCTGCGGTTGCCTCAACAGCCTTAAGTAGAGAACGATGACGAGCTCCAAAAATCATATTTTAGTTTCAGTTTGAATATTCCCATATTTTCTTGTCAGCATAGACTGCATGGTATTCATTTGATGTGCAGAAAAAGGTGGTGTCCTTTTCTTAGCCAAACTGATCACAAATCTTGCCTTATCAATTTTTCCAGTCTTCCGTAGCCCTTCAAGTAGCTTTAGTATAGTGTCGATGCTTGGAAACCAATTCTTTTCCATGCTTTTTTTAGACATCGTATATGCTAAATCAAAGTCATTGGCTTCGCAGAGATAATGAATCATTGTCTGATAAATTTTGACATTTGGTTGAATGCCTCGATCAGGTAAATGTGAATAAATCCTTTTTGCCATATCAAGAAATCCAGCTCGGCAGAACCCTTTGATCAACAAGTTATATGTGACCTCATCTGGTTTTAGACCTAGGTGATGCATCAAACCCACTAATTTATTAGCATCCCAAGACCGACCTTTATTCACCAAGAATTGGATTCTGACATTGAATGTGGCAAGGTTAGGCAAACAACCATTGAGAATCATAAGGTTCCACAACCCATTACCAATATGTCGCTGGTTAAACTTATAAAAAGCTGATATAAGCGTCGTATATGTAACCACATCAGGTCTTATTCCCAACTTTTCCATCTCTAACATGATCAAATGTGCCCTATCCAATATTCCCATTTCACATACTGCCTTAATGACGATATTCACAGAGTATACATCTAGCTTGACACCACACTCTAAAGGAGCTTCCCTAAAAAATGACTCAATTGCCTCCAAATCACGGGATAGAGTCAGAACCTTCAGTGCAGCATTGAACGCCTTGACGGTTCGCTGACAACCATACAAATGCATGTCAAAGAACGTATTAACAGCTAGCTTAAACATACCTGCCTTTCCATACAGCATTATAATCCGAATGATAAACCCTTCGCGACGACCTTGGGGCAAAATTTTCTGATGTTCAAGTAAATTTTCAATATAATCAAATCTGCCCGCCCCAGCTAATCGAGAAACCGTGTCCTCAAATGCAAACCGGTTTTCAACAACTAACTTATTACAAGCATTAGCCTTGAACAAATTAAATAACTTCTCAGGGTCCCTTTCCTTCTTCAACTTGACAAGGGCTGGCTCATCTAACTCTATGGGTTCCCTTGCCACATTGGAAACCGGCTTCTCCCTAACAGAGTTAACACACTCAGTAGACGTAATAGCAGCCGCTACAATGTGGGTTGCAGTGCCAAATCTGCGAACCAGGTGCAGAGATAGCATGTTCTAAAATTCCCCCCTTCAAAACCAAACATGCCCGCCACCAAAATTCAAAACTTTAGCCAATATTCTCAGAAAGCATCCAATGCCCATCTAAAAATAACCCAATCCAGTTCAGCATCAAATCAAATAAATCAGGTCCGTCATACCCAATCAATCGATGAATCAATCAAAAACTCCTAAAGAATGTAATAGCCAATATGAACGTCCAAAAACGTAAAAAGAACCCAGAAAATTTAATAAAATATCAGAAACCCAAAACGGGTTTTAATATGGGGCTCTAGGTTTATGTATATATACTTATTTGTAAGTATAAATAGATGAGATTGTGGAAACAAGGCTTTATAACGGATAGCAGTATAAGTCTTAGGGATGGAAAATGGAATTTACCGGGTGTTGGAACATTGATGGGGAGCTCTGAGGGTATCCTGGCGTGTGTTGTGCGTTTTTTTTTTTTTTTTGTTTCCAGTTACGCAACAAGCTGGTGGTGGTAGAGGGTTTTGCGTCAGCAGGGGGAGCTAGGTTTTGGGCTTTTGAGGGTGTGGGAAGCGGGATTTATCAACTGGAGGTGGATGCATGGTAAGAAAGTGGCACTGCCTAGGTGGCGGTGATTTTTCGGATGCATTTTACTACCAAGTCAAACAACCATTTTTCTCATTTTGTTAGTTTTGTCACATATTTTACACCACGGACTGATTTTTTATTTCTTATTTTTAAAGAAACTCCAGATATTCGAGAGAAAATGATTTCTCACTTATTTCTTCTTTTTTCCTTTTTCGTTTTTCAAGTTCCTCTCTTGTTCATTGCTGCTTGGTTAGACAAGACTTTGTATCGATTTCTTCATGAAAATGGATAATTTTTTTGTTGACTAAACAAGCATCTTTAGCGGATGAACATTAGGACCATGCTAAAATGATTCACCTTCCTGTTAAAAAACTCCATCCCAAGAACCTGTAGACGTGAGGTGTCATTTGTGATTCATGCTAGGGATCAGCAAAAAATACGTGCTGACTCGAAAATTTGTAATATTCGATCTCATTTAATCCATAATATAGGATACTGGATCCGTATTATTTTATCGTGTCAAAAAGATGATCAACTACTTGCTTATATATGGGATAGGTTAGGATCAAAAAATTAAAAATTCACGAGTACCCGATCTGCTTCACACACACACACGCATATATATATATATATATATATATTTAGTTTTTCATTTTTACATATACTACAAAATAATACTTTTAGAGTGAATTAACTAATTTCATCAAGCAATTTGCACTCAAAAAATATGAGAGATTATTTGTTTATAAGCTTTATTTGTATGAGTTATTATCTTATATTTTTAATAAAAGAGGTTAAGTGATGTAGAATTTTTATATATATATATATATAGATATGAAAAAATGGTGCCACTTATATCAATTTTCATTGATTTTGAATTCTTTTAACTTTTTCCCTTTCTCTTGTATTCTCTTTGTATGTCTGTTTTTTGACATGAGATTTTTTTTTGGATAAAATTTGTGTTGAATCCTAGATAAATATATAAAATATAAAATTAAATTAACATAAATCATTTATTTAAAGATTAAATCATAAGCACGACAGGCTAACGAATACCCGCGGGGATCGAGTCAACCAAATGCTCAGAGGAACGGATAATTGACCCATGCCCACCCCTAATTCATACCGATAGGCTCAATATGTAGGCGACTTCTATGGATATTATATTATCAACGCAAAAATCATGATTTGTTAGCATGTGAATAATAGCCTGTTATTGCATGCTGTAGACAGCATTCTTTTTTTTCTTTTTTTTTTATTCCCCCTTCAAATGCAGGTTGTGTTATGAAATTTGGGATGCTAAGTAGTTTGATTCTTTGATGGATTCATGGAATAATGGCAGATACCTGATGCGTTTCAGCGACCAAAGGACAAAAATTGCATCCAAGCAGCAACGATGCTTAATACTGTATTGGTTTTCCTATAGAACAGATATACAAATGCACTTCTTTCCTTACCAATCAAGGTAAGAAATAAAAAGATTTTATATTTCTAATGCAGAACCATTACATTGAAAACTAACACCAAGAGATGAATCGAGCAGCTGTTTCCAATGTACGCCAGTATTTGTTGCAGCTCCAAGAAGTCTGCACCTCAGTCTTTCGATGTAACGACAAGTAACCCCAATACACCAATGAGAACATACTGCAGATGTGGAAAAAAAAAATAAAGGAGTAGTTATCCCATCAAATCAAACTACTTTTGGGGCAGTACCAAACCTGGAAGCGGTTAAAAATCTTGCTGCTATAGCTAATATGGAATTTGACACGATCATCTTTAAAATTCAAAGAGAGGTACATCAAGAATTTAATATATACACAATTTGAGAAGTACTGTGTAGAACAGGAAAATTTTGAGTCTCTGTCGAGCAATTTTATCCTTTTCACTTATGATCAAGAACCAGACAATATGAGTAGTACAGATCAAAAGTTCACAAACCTTGACAATGGGTTTCTCAGTCATAATGATGGTCACCCAGCCGACATATGGTAAGAACCTGATTATGCACCACCCACAAAAGGAAAAAGAGAAGGTGATCAGCCCTTGTTTGGGCAATCATAATGAGAAAATACACATACATTCCTTTAACAATCAAGCATTAATCACTTGTAAGCCCAGAAGAAATGGTAATAACATCAAAAACAGGTATGAGCTCTAGTTCTCTTGGTTATGCTCATTTTCCTCAACCTCTACTCCTACTGTTCACTGTATCTATGTTACAGTTTCCCTTGACTTCAAGACGTGCTTGTCATCTATTTCTTTATTATTTTTCTGATGTGTTGAATTCTGGAGTTGTGGTAACGCTAGCATACCAAAGGTTATATATCTGAGATACACTTAGTGTCATTTAAAAGGAAGCAAGAAAGGTCATGACAAAGGAGAAAAGGAGAGAAATCAAGGGCTGGGAGGAGAATGATATCATTTTACAGATCATTACCCCACAGCTCTACCCATTATATGGCGCTGCTCAAGCCAGCGCTGTCCAGGAGCATATAAACCTATGTCATCACCAGGATTGGCATCCCCTGAGAGAAAAAAGGGGAAAAAGGTAGAGGCATTGGAGAACAAGAAAGTATTTAACAGATAGCCTCTGTTTAACCAAATAAAAAAGCGTTGTTTGTCCAAAGGAAAAGCAGTGAAAGCATAGGAGCACTTGATGGAAATGCTGTCATCTTCTCCCAGCATAGTAAAATTATAAAATAAATTCATAATTAGCTATCTTGATAGAGCAAGCAAGAGTAAAGATCTGGCACCTTTTGTCAGGATGTTAACTTCTCCTGTATCTTTTCGTTCATGAACCTACAAGAGCAATGGGAATCTGGAATTGAAAACAAAAAGACCAGTAGCTGCATGGTAGTTTTGTGATAATAATGTATGAAGAAAGAAGGTGATCTGCGATTCACAAGTAGAATAACAGGGTGAAATCTCATTGCACGGTAAAATTCACCACTCACCTCTTACTGCACTGCAGAAATAATTGGAAAACAAAGAATAACTGATAATTTGATTACCTTGATTACGCGATGGACAATTGGAATTGAACGACCCTGCAAAAGTGCAAAGGTGAATGCGTAAACAGTGAATTGCCAAAAGGCAGAGGTCAACAAGATTGAGAAATTAAATTTGCACTCTCATTCTTGAGCATGTTATTGATTGATTATTACATACAATGAAAGGGATAATCAGAGACAAGAATAAGAATTCTTACATCAACATTGTAAACAATGATTTCTCCTGCTCTAATAGGATCATTGTTCATGTGCAAGAATAAAATGTCTCCCTGCAAATAAAAATAGGTGTCACTTTGGTGTGTACAATGTATAATACTGCTTCTTCAATAAAGTGCATTTAAAATTAACTCAACACTTAACATAGATCTTTCAAAAGAGAAAAGGAACTTGAAGCACTCGCACGGTTTTCATGAACTCAAAAAATTGTCTTCAGAAGATAAAGTTTGGATTCTGTTGAGGCGGTATACAAGCCATGGAAAAAGTAAGAAGCAGAGTGACACAGAGAGAACGGGAGAGCATTTCAATCTGCAATAGAAGAAAGTTTAGGATCGTAGAAGGCACTGAGCTTCTCCAAAACTGAGTCGGGAACAGAAGTTTCCAAGACAATTCATAAGCGCATTGAATTCTCGAAACAAATCAGCTTTTCAGCTCTAACTGGTTTCTGGCTTTCTTTGACTAACAGCCCGACTGGTTGGTTCTCATCGATAAAGGTTTATTTGGACAGTAGAGTTGGATAAACTTACCCTCTTGAAACCAGGTTCCATGCTTCCAGTAAGAACAACAACCACAGGAGATTCACTCCCGGTAATGCACATTAACGCCTTCCATATTATGAGCGCACTACTAATAATCACACCTGAACAGAACAAAAACGGACATTAGAACGCTAACCATCTTGATAGGATACTAAACCACAACATCCTTATAAATTTGCAGATATGACTTCAACTAATTTGGAATGCATACACATTCCGAGCAACAAATGAATCGCTATTTAGACAGTAGAGTGTTGCCGAAGGACTAAATCCGCTACTAATTTCTTAGATGATTTCTCGATGAGAAAAACCAAAATGAACCAATGAAGCTTCACTTAATATAATAAACCCGTGCACTTAAGTAGAAGAATCAGGCTTTCGATAGAGTAAAGCAGACGCAGCATGCCAGTGGTCCGACTTAGTTCGCACATTGATTATATTCATGCATATGTTCCACGGTCATAAAGCAACTTCTTTAAGGACGAGATTTTAGACTTTTCCAGCTACAAAATGTGTTCACCAAAAAAGAGACAATTAACTCTCTCCAAAAAAAACAGTTCCATGCAATAATTTATTTCCCCACAATCTGTAACTGAGCAAACTTAGACGTTGACTCTGTATTTTGTGAGTTCATCAGAAAGAGCAAGAAAACTTTTGTAACGATGGGATTGATCAAACGGGTTTTGCGCAATCATCAATGTTGACTTCCTCAAAGAACAGATAACTGGAAAAAAAAAACAATGTTTATGTTATAAACTAAAATTTAACGAATGAATGGAAGGAAACAAACCAAAATGATAAATAAAGTAAAGAGGAAGAAACCAAACCCAGGCTGACGGCGTCGTTGAGGGTCTTCCTAATTTGAAAACTTTTTATTGATTGCACAGTTTCGGCAACCCACTCCATGTTCTGGTTCTGGCCTTCTGGGTTCTGCTCTCCGCCAAATTCCAATGCTGCTTCAGAAATTTTGAACCTTGGTAGTTTGACCGCGCCCACCGGGGAGGGAGACAAATAGGCAAATGAGCTGGACAGCGAGAAGACCGACCCAAAAGTCAAACAAATGTTAACAACGGGTTTGGAGCTGTGGATTGGACTCATGGACTGTAAGAATCCCAGGCTTTAGTAATTTCATGAACCGTCGATCGATGACGACATTACTCGAGTTTCATTGGCCGAATTTTGTGGAGGTTGAGGTATATATTGTCCCACGTGGCTTCCATGTGTATACAATTAATTAATGCTCCTAGTTGTTACGACTGTTGTAGTAAAATTTCAAATTCCTACACTGCCCCTTGCTTGTTCCCATTAGTACCTTTGCGCCACTCCGAATTATGAAGTTGTGGATCAAACACAAAACTTAGCTATCTATTGCTCAATTGTTTTGAGAGAATTGAGTTGTCCATTGCTTAGTTAGACATGATATTCAGTTATCTACGTACGAAATACCATGTGGTTGACAACTTAGCATGCAATAGAGAAATGGATCAATTCTAATTTTACATGAACTAATTTCAAGTAATGTTTAGCTCTTATTCAATTAACTGACATTCAAAGCATTACTTTTAGACTTAATTTGACTACAGTTTGAGACAAACTCGAAATGTAATTTGTATATGCAGAATTTGGGCAACATTTTAACTTCCTGCATGCAATTGATATATTTTATCATCATCCAATTGCGATGAATATTAAGTTCAATTGAAGTTTTTCTGCTGAAATCGAAATCAAGCTAGTTTTGAATTTCAACCTTTTGGTATTGAGCTTCTAATAACTGTTTTGTTAAAATTTAATCATCGGTCAAATCTTGTTTGATATCAAAGTTGATCAATTAAATTTGAAAGGAGTATAATCTCGAAAAGTATTATGTTGGTTCAAAATAACTAATAGACGTGTCTAATAGTGGTTCAAGAACTAATAAAAAAATTTCATGTGAACATATAAGAACCTCACTTGCTGATTCACACGTTAAGTGAAAAGTGAGATTTACTTGATATGTTAAATAAAATCAAGTGAAACCCTTATATGTTCACATAGAACTCTTTTATTGGTCATAGAGAACAATTCCTAGACATGTCTAATAATTACTCATACACACAACTATGAAATTTTTTTCTTGTACATAATCTTTGTTTAAATTTTAGAACTCAGCACTAAACTTTCAAGATTGGAATTGGATTTGGTCCAGTGAGATACCATTTGCACTGCGGCTTTAAAAAGGCAAAGGTTTCTATGCAAATTCTTGGACTTTCAAGGAGAAATTGGTAATTTGATGTTCAATTTATTTTTTGGAAATGCAGAAAATGGTTTGTTGTAAGATATTAAGCAACTTTATACTAGTTTTTACTTCCCTCCATCAATTATGCTAACTTCTCAACTCATGGCGCTCATCCCACCAGCTGGGTCTGCACGATTAACAGTGTCTCCGCCGGCGCATGTTAGAGTCCGACGCCCCAGTGTTCCTAATACTTACGCGGCCATCTCCAGCCCAACTCGGACAGCCGGAGACGATGCGGTGGATTGGGTTGAGGCAACGTCTAGTTTCTTCCAACAAGATTCTCGGCCCATCATGTTGTTCGACGGTATTTCATTAATCGATTGCAGCTTATTTCACTAAATATGTAATTGAAATCAATGGCACTTGTCTATTAATTTTTCTAGCTCTTGGGTAATAGTTTTTCGTTGCAGCATACTGAGTGGCCAGTCATTTGTTACTAATTAACATCATTCTACACACCGAATTCTTCAATTTTCAAAATTAGATTCGATTTGTCTTTCTAGAAAATCCTTTTACTTTTGCGGATTAAACTTAACTAGGAGAAGATGAACTTTTTCATGTATAGATTGATGCAATTTGAAGACAAGGTTGTAGTACAAATCCTGAGCTAAGTTCGGGAGGGAAAATTGGTTTTAAGTTTTTAATCCTTCCTTTCTTCTAGTGATCTGGCAAAGTAATTTGGAAGTGGAGAAAAGGAATATTTTACTTTCTTTTTCTTGTATCGTTATACAAGATCGTAGGAAACAAGAAAATTTAGCTGCGTCATTTTTGTTTTGGAGTAGTCATTGGAAATAATAGGCTGCAAATCACTATGTATATGACGAACGGCTAAAGTGAAGATGTGTTCTTGATCTGTTTGATAGGAGTATGCAACTTATGTAATGGAGGTGTGAAATTTGTCCGTGATAATGATCCACAAAGGTAACGTCTATTGATTTGCCTATGGGTTTAGTGTTTTATCAGCTTATGCATTTCTTGTTTCCTTTATGTAGGTCTCTGCTTCTGAAAATGCTAGTAATCTTGTTATAGGTCTAGAGAAAGACTCTTTAGCCTTGACTTTAGAGCTTAGTTGACATCTTTGTTTGTTTTCTCCCTTGACCTGTTTGGATCTTTGAAAATGCTCTCATCTACCACAAACACATAATTTTGTACATTCACAAAACTTAATGTGAAGGTAATGAAAAATTAGGACTCATAAACATAAGGATGAGTTTATGAAGGTAAAAAGACTGAATATGCATATCTCAATTGAATCAATAAGTTAATGAATCATTGGTGGAATGAGGCCTTGCCCTGATGCTACCTCCAAAATTTCTTGAAGCATATCAAAGAGCAGGAAGTGCAAAGTTACAAGAAAATTACTGGTCAAGTCTATGAGATGCTCAAAATCCCCTTCAAGTGAGCTTGTAGTTCTGTTTTAAGCGTGTTGGACTGTTGATAAAGGTTTTCTTGTTTAGCATGCATAACTGATTTAGACGACCATGGTTGAAAAATCCTTGTAGTTTTAGTTCTTGAAACTTCTGATTTGTATTGCTTTTTGACCCACAGGTTTGTTTGTTTTCCTGATAAAACTTGCAATTATTTTACAGGAGAATCAGATTTGAAGCGCTACAGAGTGAAGCAGGCAAGAAACTGTTAAGAAGATCTGGACGAGCTCCCGATGATATTTCAAGCGTTGTAGTGGTTGAAAAAGACAGGTACTTGCACAAATGGTTGGTCAAGGTTCAGTATTGTAAATTTGATCCTTGAATCAACTTAGTAATGCCAATACTTATGTTAAGTGTGTTGTGAGATCCAGTGCCTTTATTTTGAAGAATAACATCCTTGTTACAGGTCTTATATCAAGTCAGAAGCTGTATTAAAGATCATGGAGTACATAGACTTGCCCTTTCCGCAGCTTGCATTTTTCCTACAGTTTGTTCCTCTGTAAGTGAGAATTGTCTTCTTGTTATACTTCTACGTTCTACCTGAATGGTGGCCAAACGTCATTCAATTAATGCTTTTCTCACTCGTGGTTATTGCAGTTTCATCCGAGATTTCTTCTATGACAACGTTGCAAATAATCGTTACGCATTTTTCGGTCGCTCTGATACATGTGAACTGTAATCTTGCTGGTACAAGTAGTGTCACTACTGCAAGTAATGACTGTTTACATCAAACAATACAGTCCTATTAGCTGATAAACTCTTCCTGGTCTATCCTCTGTAATAAGATGAAATGGCCAAGAAATATGCTGTTGTTTGGATTATCAAAAGTAGCAAAAGAATAATACTATAGGGATTACCTTTGTTACTTCTTTCAAAACATCATTTCTTCTAGTCTACCTATCTGAAGCAGGCGTTCGCAATGAACAATTATAAAAGCGGAGGTCAACAGTTGTTAATGGCGGGTGTTTTCAACAGCTCATGACTACATTGGCCGTCTTACAGCAATATATTTTATTCTGCACAGTTCAGATTAATCCATTAAATGAACTGATTCAGAAGTAAACTTGTTGAAGCTTTTGAGCGAAGAGTAGTATGTAGCCATTGTCTCAATTCCGCTGAGGTTCAAACCTTTCCCTTGGATAAATGTGCCATACAAAGAGCAGTGCTTGGATTTGGCCTGCTTCAGTAATATGACGCAATGTCACAGCTCAAATAAACGTCCTGGGACGCGGGGGAGATATCTAATGCCTCCGCAAACATAATGCAAGGAAATTAGTCGGTTGAGGTCATGCCTATAAAAATCATCCATGTAAAATATGACAATTCGAGGATTTAGCACGATGGTAAAAGCCCTTATCCCCTTCCATTGTAACGAGAAAGCAAGAACAATCATATTGACTAGGTACGTAAATCATCTTTTATTGATCCAGCAATTTATTTTATTGACTGAGTAGCGACTACAAACAACAGCAGCACTCGCCTGCATAAAACTCTCGAGTCATCGGTAAAAAGCTATACTAGTAGTAGTAGCAGTAGTACACAAACCCCCGTTCAATTCAAGCAGGCTGAACTGACTAATTACTACTTCTACATAGCGGACTTATCAGCAGCAGCAGTGTAGTAGTAACAGTTGTTGAACCCATACCAAACTTCACTGGGTATAAAAACGTCGTAGTAGAAGGTAACAGGCCTGGTGTTGTAGCCATTAACAGTCACATCATAAGGTCTCCAGCCATCTCGTCCCCTCCTGTAGAGATATAAATAACAAATCTGGTAGGTACAGGGTCCATATATCTCAAACGTATCCGTTGAACACCGCTCGAACGTCCTCGACCGTGGATCATCTAGCGTGGGTGCATAAACCTTGCAAACCAAAAACACCCAATTTTGTTTGACAAATTACAAGAGGTAATTAGTCACAAGTTGCCGTAAAGATTTGACGTAAAGCATACAACAGCACTTGGAGGATGTTGTCCGAATAATTTGTTCTTTCAGCTCAGGAAGAAGATAAGCTGAAAAGGGAAAAGTATAATACTTGGTTTGTTTTTAAGCAAACAAGAACATGCCCATCACTGTACGAAGCCATCATACCCCAATTTACTATTTTAAACAGAGCATGCTTTTCTTTAACAGTACCGGAATCAAACTAATTAACTGAATGATAGGTTGGCTGCAACTTTCAAGTAATTGCATAAAAAGATGAATTGTGAATGATCGAATTTTGTGCAGTAGAATTACCTGATTGCCATAAGCATCACCAAAGGAGAGGCTGATACGATCTCGGGTGTACCGGACAGACGAACAGCTCGTCCTTATGCTCACCGTAAACGAACAGCTGCTCCTCTGATTCTGTAATAATACAGCAATTTGAAAAGGCCAAACAAAGAAGACCCAAAAAAAACAAAAGCGAATTATTTTGCAGATAAGTAGAGTCTTAATTAAGTCAATGCAATTACATGTTACTACAGAAAAAATGCACGCGAATAGTTTACCAGCGGCTGGGTTGCGTTGATTTTGAAGGATGGAAGAGACTGAGCAGGCCGTGGGATGATTCTTGATCTGCCTCCATCTGAGCAGGTGGCGACGAGAGCAAAGCAGATGAGAAAATTTACTGCTCTCAACATTTTGCTCCCAAGCCTGTGATTACTTACCCACCAACCCCTCTTGACTCGTTTGGGTTTTAGACGGTGTCCTTGAATCCTTGAGCCGTATGGGTTTGCCGAAGATTAATATAAATTTATGTTTCAGAAGTTGCTCCATTTCAGTCAAATAAAAGACCTGTCTTAGTTACTACTCTATTAATTTTGATTTAGACAGAACGACGCTGTCGTCCTTTTATGTACCTGTGGTTACAGGTTATTTGTTAGCACGACACGTCTTTGTGTCTCTAACAAATTTACCTTTTTGGAATGATCCACGTTTGAATGGATTCGATTTTCAAAAAAATTTATGATTCAAATTATATCACACCATTTCAAAAAAAAAAAAAAAATCTATCTTCGTTACTACTCTATTTATTTTGATTTGGACAGAATTACTCTGTTGTCCTTTTATTTACTTATAGTTACAGGTTATTTGTTAACACGATACATGTCAATGTCCCTAACAACTTTACTTTCTTAGTAAGACATACATTTGAATAGATTTGATTTTTAAAAAACTCAATAATCCAAACTGTATCACGTCATTTCAATAAAAGAAAAAGACTTGACTTTGTTACTACTCTATTTATTTTGATTTGGACAGAACTACTCTGTCATCCTTTTATTTACCTATAATTATAGGTCATTTGTTAATATGGCACTTGTCCATGCCCCTAACAACTTTACCTTTTTCATAAGACTCACATTTAGATAGATTCATTTTCAAATACTAATGGTCCAAATTATGTCACATCACTTGATGAAATTGTGTGGCACAAATTGAGTCATTGAGTTTTTAAAAATCGAATGTACCCAAATTTTGTCTTCCGGTAATTAGCGGAGTTTAAGGGGAATATTAAATAGCATGATAATTCAGTATAGTGCGCCATATTATGAATCTTCTTCTTCATTTTCTTTAGGTACAATGGCAAAGATATCCATGATCTTTGGTTTTTTCCTCGTAAAGAACCGCTAGCTGCGATATTGATGATTAGTCAACAATTGCAAATTGGTCATCAAAATTTGGGATAGTGACTCATTTTCTTAGTAGATAAGCTAAAAGAGCGATGGAAGAAACATTATGCACCGCACAAACGAAGCAGTCATGTATGTCAGCATCATGCTTCACGTGCTGGCGGAATTTTCAACCCTTATAGGTTTGAACACCAGAAAACTCGGTGTTGATCTCGTTGGATCCTCCCTCACATTTGGAGCCCTGGATAGGGTTCGGTTTCGGTTTCATTCATACGGGGTGAGCCGAAAGATAGCCCACTATGGATCTCCACTCCAGAGTCCGTGCATGATGCTAATGGATTGGTTATTGGGTAATTTCTTGGTTTTGCAATGCGGTAAAAATCAGAGCGTGTTAAAGATCAACGCTACCCCCATGATACGTAAAATCTGCATTTTTATGCCAGGAAACGAATATAAATGCTACAACCCAAACCAACACCCCCCCCCTTCTCCCCAAAAACAACAAAAAGGAAAAAAAAAAAAGAAAAAAAAAGCTGTACTGCAGAATTCCTGTAGGCAAAATTGGTACAAAAAAATCAGCAGTCATAAACTCAAAATCCGAAGTATTTGTTTCATACAAATACATACAATCTCGTGATGCCATTACACAAAGTATGCTGCAAAACTCTCTGCCTTTCTCCAATAAACTTGATACAACAACATGCTCATCACTTAGAAGTCAGTTGGAGGTTTCAATCTTATTAGTCTCTTGATTCTGTCTCTGTCTGTGTTCTCCAGCAATCCCTATAAAGGAGAGACAAAACAACAGCTTGAGCCTTCTTCCCAGAAGATCAGGAGACCAAGTACAGCAGAGAATCGGCAGAAAACAACCATGTGCAATGCAGGCCAAGTTTGGCAACCAAATAAAAGAAGCACCACAAGGGAGCATGCAGCAATATGACCGCCAGTGATTCAAGAAGTTGTAACGAATGTAACAAACTGCAAGACGTTACAAGCTCTACGGTTGCAGGCATTCATTCTCTAATGCTGTGTTGTGACATATTTGCAACACATATAGGTCCACTCTCAATCAATTAGAAACTAAAAATACATGACAGGAAGAATATAGGAAATCATTTGCAAGGGGCTGAACATATGGCAATACATGGAACTGATAACTGATTGCAAGAATGATGTCATTAGATCTTTTCTTCTTTTGGTGCAACAGAGGAACCGGTGGAAAGGGATGGAAAATTGAACTAGTGCAACAGAGCAACCGGTGGAAGGGGAGGGAAAATTGAACTATGTTACCAGCTGGGAGGCCTTACCCTCCAGTGGAATACTATTATCAACTATATTGAAAATGCTATAAAGATCAGGAGTTCACATAGACGCATAAAAAATGTTTCAACTTGAAAACAAGAAAATTGCAAAAACTGTACTAACAGACCCTCTCACCTTCCACACAATCTCATCAAGGCACAAGCAAATCTTTCCATACTTGTCAAGGAAAAGGCGCTCAGTTGGTGCTTTTCCGCATACGTCCTTGATAGCAGATGTTATCACAAAGATTGCTTCTGACACTTTTAATAGATGCAACAAATTAGATTTACTTCAATTGTAGAGAGAATGAGATTGCAAGTCAGGTGAAATTAAGCACGCAGATTGCATTAGATAGCACCCTTAGGCCCTCTAGCCAAGGAAAATAGCCAAAAGCCAAAAAGCAGGAAAGTTTCATAGCATGATCCCACCACTTGCAGAAGATCTGTTAATTTTTCATAATTGCTTTTGTAATCACATGCTGAAAGACAACATTAGGACACACCCATATCAAAATATGCACTGCCACAGTATGATATGATAAATGCGTTAAATTTCTTTGATTTGCCAAGAAGATCTTTTTAATCATATCTAGGGGAATGCATATGTACCAAGTACCCAAAAAGAATATATGTTTCAGCTTTTTCCCAAAAAAACTTCAAAACTAAAGAACTTTGCAAAATATGGCAAAACTCTTACAGGCAAGTTCATCATATTCATCCTTGCCAACAACAAAAATGCTGACATCACCAAGAACTGTATAGACAATATACACTGATCTGCAAAACAAACAATGAGCTAATGAGATTACATAAAAGTGACTTACAAGATATTATCTCTAATTCTTCCTAAGAATGTGGAAGGAATTAAAATACTGGCCTTAACTTAACTATCACTAACAAAAAGAAGGGAAGTTGCATACTTGTGGGAAGCAACAAGGAGCTCTTCATTTTTTACACCTTTAAGATTATCTGCTCCCAGCTTAACTAAGAAAGATCGCCAATGCAGACGTTCCTCTGCAGGGACTCCATTGAAACTACATCACATGATAAATTTTCAAAAAACCCATTAAACATTAAAGAAGAACAACAGATCCTGATTGCCTGTTTCTGTGCTATATTTCAAAACAATCAACCATAACCCATATAAAAGTGTGAAACTAAAACTCCTCATCTAATGTCACAAAAAAAAGAACTGGAAAATAAAATTTGTTACTCCCTTGTCAAGGGGATAAGCATCCATGTGTACTTTCCAAAACAAAGAGAAAAGTGGCCGGGAAAAGCAAATGCTGTCTTCTCTGTGGCAAAACGCTCTTGCGAATCACAACATAAGTCCATAATTTACATTTAATGTGACATCATAATCATCTTCGTAGTCAGTTTTTGTTAGCAGACGACATAGCAAAGGGGCCTCATTGAGGGGATCAAATCTTTCCCAATACCTAGCATCAAAAGTTTTTAGTCAAGATATTTAACCAATTAACTTTCTAGTAAATGTCTCCGGATCAATGACAAATTATTCGACCTAGAAAGCATCTAATTAGAGCCACATAAACACTTTCAGCCCTTCTTCCCATCCCCTTATCCCTTACCCACAAAAGAATCTATCAAATTTCCATTGGCATCACAATATTTTTGAAAAAGAAAAGGCATCAGCTTTGACGCTCCATAACTGCTTATACCAAACTGATTTCTTATTTCAGCATAATCCTAGCAAATAAATCCAATCTTTTAATCTTTTCTTTTGCTCTGACGATCATTCGAAAATGATGCTACAATAAAATGTCAACAGATAACAACGAAGATGGAAAATCAGGGACTCATATCTGGTGGGAAACATATATCATGAAGCTTCCAATTTTGCAGGGTTTATAATAAGAAACAAAAACAAAGAACGACATCGGATGGTGGGTTGAGGTATTAGATTTACCGTTCGACGAGGATATTTCCCTCGGAGTTGGCGATCAAGACGGCGAGCAACATACTTGGACGGTAAGATTCGATCAACGACGTCGGACGGCGACTTCGAATTTGATCGCAGCAGTTTTGTCTAGTTTTATCGAACGATGTCGTGTCAAGTCAAGTTACAATGAGGACTGAGATGTAACTTAATTTCCCCTTTTCTTCTTTTTTTTTTTTTAAATTTTAAGCAGGTAGTGGCCAGTGGACTGACTTGCGAGACCTTAAACTAACGTTTTGCCTTTAGGTCCAGAACAACGGTGAAATTGACAAAAACGATCCGTTTTATGTTTTAGAATTCTTGTCTAGTCCATGTTGAATTGCCAAGACAGCTGTTTTTTTAAGCAAAATTCAGTACACGAGAAATATCGCATCCGATCCTCAGCCTCTTTAAGGAGTCCCTTATCGAGATTCCTTCTAAAAAGTTGACATTTATAACAAATTGATATCTATAAATAAATTTTTCCCATAATAGGAGTAGTGCTTTTTTTTAGAATTTCAAGTTAAGTAAATCACCAATTTTTGAAAGTGATTTTCTGGAATTCCAAGTTAATCACAGATATTCAAATAAAAGAAAAAATGGTGTAAAGAGTGATGGAAAACACCGAATGCTGAGAGGATTGAGAATAATTTTGATTATGGATTTAAGGTTTATAAATTTTTGTTTGATGTAATTTCTCGTTGGTTAGATCATTGATGCACTGACTGGGTTTTGTAATATTCAAGAGGAAGGAATAATCAAATAGATTTTGGGATAGGATTGAGTTAATTAAATCACGTGAATTATTACGAGATAATATTGGGTTAATAAAACCACATCAATTGTTAAAGGCATCAAATTTTTAGATTGAGAACCAATAAGGAAGCACCTTAAAGGGGCTAAGAATTGAATGTGGAGAAATACAAAAGATACTAGTTGCTTCACCTCAAATGGAATCTTCCCGTCAAATACATGTAGAGTTAGATAGGTTTTGAGGCCCAATTTGCAAAATTTAGATATATGTAGGGCAAGTTTACTTCATTTTCAATATGGTAAACTGATTTTGAATATATATATATATTAGGATACGAAGGACGTCTGGCAAAGAAGCCACTCTTCTATTCTAATAATCTAATCATGTCTAACAAAGAAGCCTATTCTTCTTACTCGGTTAATCCTAACAACGTCTGTATACTAAGAATGGACTCTAAAAGGGTTCCAAGTAAGGAAAAAAATCGTTCAAAACATCTTTCACATTTTGTTAAATAAATTTTTTCGTCCTCCACTTTTAAAATAATAACTTATAAGTCTCTTACAAAATTCAAATTGATAAAATTTAGTCCCAGCTATATTTTTTTATCACTTGTTATTATGAATTCATCTCGTAACTTATACATGGACATTTTTTTCGAGATAAAAGGTAAAATCGCATTTATAGTTAAACAAATTACTCGATTCATAATCATTTTTGTTCCTAAAAAAATAGGATTTAACTTGAATCACATTCATCGTTATCCTTAAAAATGGGGTCGGATCAAATTTATTGGTTATGGTGATTTCAATTTAAAAAGTGGTTAAAAACCCAACTGACTCGTGCACAACACAATCTTGATTATTTTTTGTCGGTCAAATGGAGGGACCAAGCACGTTAAAACTTACAACACAACTAATCTTACTCTTAAGAAACTCCCATGATATCTGCTCAAAGATACCAAAACTTTTGTTTCACTTGCCTCTAGGGCAGACCAGTAGTTATCTCTAGACATTTTATTACCTGCAATGGTACCAAATCGATCACTCAATCAAAAGACTGAAAGGAGGTGGAGAAGTTTCTCGTGATTTGTAAGTTACAGATAAAGAAAAGTGGGGTGAATTTCGTCCGGCGAGCTTCGGGAAGGGGATTAATTTGAGAGCTGGAAACAGCGAAAGCGAAACACTTTAATAATCCGATTGGACCCGTCGTTAGACCACAAAGGTCCCGGCATAAATGCGCATCAGGGGACTTGTTGAGGAAAATTCACATCAGAGCCAACAATGAAAGATAAAGGTACCGAACCCCAATTAAATTTTGCACAAATCACGCATGTTTCTCCTTACCCAAACTTCGCCAAGATTAAACCCTCCAACACCAACTTTCACTGACTAACAACAATTTAGATTGATTCAAAAGTAGACCTGTCGATTGCTACAAATGAGGGCTCAAACCTACCCTTAAGGCTGTCACCACCTCAAGTCATTTTAGACTTCATAGTCTTGGACTTTTTTTCTTTCTTTCTTTCTTTCTTTTTTTTCTGTGAGTTCTTGTAAGCTGAGCCAGAAGGAGATGGGGCTGGGGATGGGGTTGATGCCTCTGGTCTTTTCTTTCCTTTTCCTTTTTTTTTTTTAGGATCTCTGGTTTGGAAGTTCGAGTGATCGATGGGCATGATATTCAAAGGATTCATACCTGCGTTCGCATTGCCCTACATAAAGAGATTCAACTCTATGAGGTGGCATAATTTTCTACATTGACAACTTCTCTTGCCTTTTGCCCTTTCGCTTTTTTTCAACTTGGCCTGAGAATGGCGTTCGTTGTTTCGAAAACGAAAGCTAACCTCCATCTAAGGCGAAGCATTGAATGTGACAGATAAAGGGTAATTATCAATGAAGCAGAAGCACAAGCTTGTGAGAAATTTCAGAGTTGGTAGAATAGAACATCGGCAAATGAAATATCTGATCCTTTGTTTCATCACTGTCATCCCGGCAAACGAAATATCCGATCCATAGTAACCTCTGGAACATGCAACTTATAGTTAAAAATTAACTCAAAGTTAGAAATAATTAACACAATCTACTGAATTTGTTATTATCTTTTATATATATATATATATATATAATCCGTTTTCGTGACGTTGGAGGCAAAAAAACAACATGTCTATAAACCTTTTTAGATTTTCAATTTCATGTTGCAAAATAAATTAATTAATTGTATTATTGTTATGGTTTGAAATATATACCTGTGCATAGCACCGATCAAAACAACACTAGTGCATGCTCAGGGCGATTAGTTGATGATCAAATATGAAGACGTACGTCACTCGGCCTAGAAAATTAAATTACGAGCTAAAACGTTACTTTTTAACATTAAAGGACTAACTATGACTAAATTTTGTAAAAGACACAAAAATAGTAAAATACTATTCGCTTAGGTATATCTTATAGCGGTATATCTTACTTCATAGCAGCTTAAGAATTATAGACGGAGCCAAAAAATTTATTTAAGAGGGGACAAAAAAAATAGAGAACGTAGAGACACAAGACTAATGAAGCAAAAAAGTATCACAAATTGTAATTTCAAATTCAAAATACTATAATTAGCATTTTAATGCTAGAACAGGTTTAAAATAAAACGCTCAAAATCAAACTCTCTATCATTCTGTTCTTTACTAATGCAGGTATTATGCGACGAAAAATGTTATTTAATTACACTCACTATGTAGAAAATCATGAGTGGTTTTCCATTTTGCAAAAAAAAAAAAAAAAAACTCTCTTAGAATTCAAGGAAATTAAATTTTATTTGATACTAAAGTAAAATAATATAGAAAAAAAGCCACATATTACCATGCCGCATCAAAGTTAGATGTTATAAAGAATAATCACTGCCTAGGAATAATTCTTTAAATAAAGAATAACTAAAGATTGAAAACATAATAGAGGACTTTCCAAAGAAAAAGGTTAAGAATCGTACTTGCCTTGGAATATTTGAAGTTGGATTTAGAGATTGATAGTTAAAATTGAGAATAAGAATCTCTGACTTTCGTGCCTGTGGCGAGTTCTATTCGTTACAATTACTTACAATAACATATTGAATTTTTATGTTGATTTTATTTTTATTTTATAATTTGTCTAAGAGCACTCATTAACATATATTTCAAGTGTTATATTTTTGAAAATATAAGATTAATTAGAGAAAGTAAATAAATACGAGAGAGGGTAGGCAAGAATAAATAGAAAAAGTATAAAATGCAAGGAATGATAATAATTGTTAGTATATGTACATATGTGGTAACTTAGGTGAATAATAGGTGTGTTAACGAGTGCCTTAAAACCACTCATTAGAAAAACCCTTTTATATTTTACTTTGTTTTAATTGATATTCTAGTTTAGCTTAATTAAGATTTGATTAATATATTACCTCATTTAGGGGATTAGAGGTAATTAGTTGTTATGTGAAAGTTAAGTAAAAATTAGCACCCCAAAAAAATTATGTAAAGAAGGGGTGTACAAAGTTACTATTAATTACATTTGGCAAGTAAGTTAGGAAAATTTTATTAAGTCATTTTAAATAAGCGTATATAAAAATAGAATTTTGAAAAATTTTGGGGGTCGCTGCCCCGCCCCTCCACTCCCCTCCCTCCGTCCTTGCTCCCCAAGGATTAATATACTAACATAGCCACGGATTACTCTCAAAAAAAAAAAAAAAAAAAGATCTCGAGTTTGTAGCCATAAACGAACTACCATGGCCAAAGTTTATTTGCATCTTTTCAGGAAAAAAGAAGAGCTCAATATTTTCCGTGAATGTTGAATAATCATAATCAATACAATTCACCATTTGTCTTTTTATTTTTTTTTTGTCTTCCATGTTGATAGGTATGATGATTAAAAAGCGGTAATTACATGTCTCATATTCGTACGATGATAAAAGCGGTGTTTAAGCCTATAATTAAGTGTCCTTGTCAATTATCATGGTCTCACTCCGGCACACATGTATAACTGCTACAATAGGTTTCCAGACATCGTTAGTAATAATTATGAAGTTTTTCGTAGGATAGACATGACAGCTGAATCTTGTAAAGATGCCACATCAGCGTCCGTGTTCCTAAATCCATGATAATTGACGAGTTTACACATGCATTAATTCTTGAAGTGACATTAGATTTCCAATCAAACTTGCCACATATATAAAAAATATTTTTGTGTATTTATGGACTTTAGCGTATATTAAAGTGGATAAACACGTTGTGCAATAACATAGCATTATTGTGGTTGATTCCCATTAGGTGCAAACGAACAGGCTAATAACCGATCTTAGTAGCGATCAACATGCATCATTTTCAAAGAATCAACACTTCATGTCACGTTTGTTTGTTGATGCATTGTTAACTCAAGCAAACTGATAACAAAATTGATCAATAAATCAAATGTTTGCTTGAATTATCAATGCATCACACGTGGCAGCTGTATAAACAGGATAAATAGAATAAAAGGTAATTTTGGAACAGAAGATTCTAAGTGTTTATTCAGGACTTGTCTTTGTTAATAACTTTGTTGACCCATATAACGAGTTAGTAACTAATGGTACCCTAAAAAATGAGTTACTCGAAGAAATACGTTATTGAAGCTGGACATCAATCCTTAAAAAAAAAAAAAAAAGCTAGACATAAAAAATGTTGCTAAACCATTTCATGTGTTACATGTCATTTATAGGTAGGATTGCAAACAAATTAAACCGCCTACGAGTTGGTTCAGTCAAAACTTGACTCGAAACCGGTCAACATCGAGATCGAGCCGACCAAGCTGAGTTTGAGCTCATAGAGAGGCTCTAGTTCATTAGTTCGCAAGCCGCTTAATCATATAAATATGTGTGTGTGTGTATAAATTTTAATTTAATAGTGAAATTACATATATATTTCTAATATTTTATTATTTGTTATGGAAAACTTATTATTTTACTTTTTAAAAAAATATAATAATTTTTTTTAATTTTTTTTAACTCGAATAGGGTGGAACTCTAGTTCGACTAGACTCAAATTTGAGGTCAAGATTGAGTTCGAACTTAATAAAATTGAGTTGAGACTCAATTCGACTAGGTCAAAATTCAACTCGATTCGATTTGTTGCTTTCGAGTTCGATCCTATTCGAATTTGAGGTTGATATCGAATTTGAACTTAATAAAATTGAATTGATACTCGACTCAATTAGATCAAAGTTAGACTCGATTAGACTCATTTTTTAGCCCTATTTATGGGAGATGTTGTTGCTCTCGATTATAAAGACGGAGGATCTTCATTCAAACTTTTTTTTTTTTTTTTGCTTTCGAATTTCCTTATCATTGTCACTTCTTGTGGAGAAGAAAAGAAAACGTATATATAGCCCCCCCCCCCCCCCCCATTTTTTTGTCAAACACATATTTAGCTTATTTGACTTGCTACAGATATTATAAACGAGAAAAACGAGATAGCAGAAAGGGTGAAGGGAGAATATGAATACAGAACCTCTATAATTCTTGGGAGTTCAACCAATTCATAATATATTAATGTTGAAAAATTCAAACTTATTTCAGGCATTCTCTCCGAAAATCATCTATGATATGTAAGCTGAAATGCCGCTGGGTCCGTACTACGGCATGGGAAAAATCATGAAAACTGAGGTGAAAAGAGGGTGGTCTCATATTCTCCTCAATTAACTGCATAACTACAGCTAGTTTGGACTCAAATATTACTCCACAACCATTATGTTTCCTAATTAATTTGTGGTTGTAGGGAGGACATTTTTCGAGAAATGCTTTTAACTAAAATGTGCCACGATTTTGGTAGAAGGATTCGCGGAAAACGGTTTTGTGTAAGATGAAGTCATGCTATCAAATCGAACTTCAGAAGAATAGTTTGAGACCATATTTACTAAAATACTATCTTAACAAAAAAACTCCTTTCTTCAAATTTTTTTTTTCTTTTCCAATAAGGAACTCCATAACCCCTTCATAAAGGAAAAATGACACTGCTGCATAGACAAGCTCAAAAGAGGACACGAGACAATGGCAAGTACTTACCATGTGTGCCATGAAAATTGTTTCGGTAGAAGTTACTTTTTTGTGATCACATTGTCAAGTCACTGAGTGCAAATTTTGACTCAGTTTTCTAAATATTTTGGGTTCCATTTTTTTTTCATGGAACTTCTATCAACTTCATTCAACTATTCTTCTTGAGCTTGTGACTTACAGTAATATACTGTCTCTAAATTAGTTTGAATAGAAGATTAGTTGAAAAATTATTTAGAATAACACAATAGCACATTTTATAATTATTTGATATAAAGGTGGTTGATAGAATAAAAAGATGAAAAAAAATGAGTTTATGATATAAGTAAAATAATATTTACAAATAATGAACTATCTAAACACCTTTTTTAATGGAAAAAGGTCAAAATTAACACTATAAGAAGTGAATTGTGACAACTTTTAGAGCCACATCTATATGGAATAATCAAGGAGTGAAAAATTAGACATAAAGGTTTTGTAGCCGATATAAATTTGATGTATCCATATTTTATACTCTCTACTCTTCAGTCCACAGAAAATACACGAAACATACACATTTTGTTACGATCTGATATTTGCAGTAACAACTCTCAATCCAACACAATAATGTCACTTGAAACCAACGTAGTAAAACAGCTCCCATGTATAAAAGTCCAAATCAGCATATAAATCAACTCTAAGATTTGTGAACAACTTTTTTATGTATAGCCTATAACTCATCCCAGTCTCGAAGCATCGCAACAAAAGTAAGTCCCGACCGGTAAGTAGTAAGAAAAGCATACATCAATGACAGGGCTCTGCACATGGAATCAGCTATTAGCCCCCCACAGACTAACGTATCAACACTTACTATAATTGACATCATATACTACGAGATCTTCATTAGTTTCTGTTCAGGAGTTCCTCAATCATCTGCAGTGCAATCCTCTGCTCTTCATCCAAGGAGTCTCCCTGTGATGATGATGAAATGGTGGTGGTGGTGGAGGTGGTGGTGTTGGTGGTCTCCGGGGGTATTGCCCGCTTGAAGCTTGGACATTGCTGATGATCATTAACGTTATTAGTACTAGTATCACTACGATCACTATCCTTCCTGCGAAGATCAACAGTCATCACCCAATTGGGAATCTGGACGCGCCCCGGCTCGCTTTTGCCAAACCCCAATATGGGAATTTCTCGGTGTCAAGCCTTAGGCAAGTGAGCGAAGGAGATGGTGATTTGCAACACTTGCGGAGCTTTGCACCTAGGACCGCCGAGAGAGCAGCAGATGACGATGACGATGATAGATTGGAAGAGGAGCCATGATCAGTATTGGCAGTCTGGTTCATTTGGACTGGGAAGTTGGTTTTTGCATTTCGTCCGCTCATTAAAACTGCTGCTTCATCATATGCCCTGG
The DNA here is from genome assembly GCA_023065735.1 of Coffea humblotiana. Taxonomy (NCBI): domain Eukaryota; kingdom Viridiplantae; phylum Streptophyta; class Magnoliopsida; order Gentianales; family Rubiaceae; genus Coffea; species Coffea humblotiana. Next base: position 3,052,720 of record CM041211.1, read on the forward strand.
CTGCCTCTTCTGCAGTCTCAAACGTCCCCAGCCAAACCCTCCTCTTCCTATAACACACAAAAATTGTACAACTAATCAAAGATGATTCAAGAGAAAAAAGCTATCTTTGGCATGAAATGCGTAAAATTTTTATGTCAGACTCCGACCAATTATTAGTGATGAGTGGTATATATACATATAGAGTGTAGTAGTACAGTATGGAATATGATGAATATTGAAATAGATAGATTAATGATGAGCAGTTAAGGAGAATATACAGCAGAGGATGGCGAATCTCAGATACCCAAGAACCCCAATGGCGTTGCCTGACTCCTCTGAACTTCTTAGTTTGTACCATGATTGTCAGAGGAAGGAAAGCGAAGTAGCGCAGGAAGTGCAGGAGTTGATGACTAGAAAGTGAGGACTATGGGGAGAGAAACGAGGGAATACTTATATATAGAGTATACATTATGATGAGAAAGATTAGATTGCACGTACGTACTCCTCCGTGGATCACCTTGACTAGTCTTGGGAGTTGGGTCATTATGTCATGGGTGGTAGATTGCTGGGAGTATTGTATGGCTATAGCCTGTAGTAAAGAGTAACCATTTCATTTAAACAAGTTACAACTCTCTATAACGATCGGAAATGGGAGCTGCTAAGAAGATAGAATTAAGTGTGTGGCTATTTTAAATTGGTGAAAGGGACAACTGTCTATTATAGAACTATCAATCTGTTTGGTGACGAATTTAGGGGTTTCGTAATTAAAAGAGGAAATTTAAAAAAACTTGTGGAGGAAAAATGTGGGTGCATTGGCCCAGCCTATGAAGTCAGGGAATCACAAGGATTTAACGGTAGTTGCATCTCTTGAAAAAATCATGGGGGCCAAAATTTAATTTCGACTGTTTATCTGAAGCATGTTTAGGAGTTTTGACAACCATCTTATCTTATTGGGTAGTTTGATAAGGATATTTCTTCTTTTTACAAAATTATCACGAGAGTTAATTAGAATAGAATACATATAAGTGAATAAGAGACATTGATATGTCTTGGCGCCGAACTTTTTCTTCTTCGTTATTATTTTTCTATCAAGAATACAAACTCTAGTTTCACATTTTTTATCGGTCGATTTTCTCAGTGAGGAGTGGTAAGGCATTTTTCAAGTTTGAAGAATAATTCAAGACTTGATTCAACAATAATTGTGAGATCTAATTTATTTTTACTGTTCTATTTTATACATTTATGAGTATTTGTATATTTCATGAATTTAATTGTTGATGGTTATGCTGCTGGACTAGATATCCAGGGGTCCGATATTTAATTAATTGGATAATCTACTTCCAATAAAAATGTCAAATGCATAATTGTTTGAGTGTTTTAATATTTGTGGCAAGTGGCATAATTGGATTTATATTAGGGTAATATATAATCTAATCTAAATGAAACTAAACTTGTGAATTGTTGGTTAAAATTGGTGGCCTTTCTAAATCTTAATGTTGTAGATAGATTAAATTCTAAACACTTATTTAGCGTTGTCTATTGGCAAGAGAAGAAATTAAAGAGTTTGTTTTAATTACCAAGAAAGCAAGGATAAGGCAAGGCATAGTCAAAGCTTGTTGACGATCATAATGAATTTATTTGTGGATATATGAATTGATTTTTGCATCAATGATCAATTAATTGAACCAAAAGTCGAGATTACTCCTTTGGACTAGAAGATTTCTTTCATTGATTTAGTTTTACTTAATTTTTTATTATTAATTTCTTTTTATTTATGGTGTGGTTTAATTTCTCCAACCTCCCCATTTTGATTCTTAAAATTGTAAAGGGACTAAATTCACCAATTCTTGTGGATACAACCTTATTCACTACTATTTACAAATTTCTATTTTTTCTAAGTAGGAAATTTTATTTTATTGTCTCAGAGTACGAAATTAAACGAATCATGTATATATATATATATATATATATATATATATATATATATATATATTTTTTTTTTTTTTTTTTTTGACGCACACACAAAAATTAATAAATTAGCACATGATATGCAAGTAAACACACGTAATGCTTACGTATACGTGGAGCACTACTTTATTAATTTGTGAGAAATGTATGCTATCATTTTAAGAAGGCGACTACTATACTTTCTTGCTTCTTTTGTAGAAATTATGGCTTCAGGGGTAGTTTTGTTAATTAGCTAGTTGCATACCCTCTTATTTTTTAAAATATTAACTTAATTTATGTTAGTAATTTTCCAATTGAAATTAAGTACCAAATAACTAAACACCATAAAAAATCATCATATCATAAATATCCTTTACAAAAACTAATTTTCATGAATGATATTTTTAAACTAACCAGTAAAATCTCTACAAATTAATACTCGATCAATTTAATAACCTATATTAAATAATAATTTTTCGATCTCGACTTGGTTAACGAGGTAAATTAATAAGTTCGATAAAACAATAAAATGATAATTTTTGAAAATCTTGTATAACTCATTAGTCCTATTCATATCATAAATTAATAATTCACTAAAATTACACATCATAGTTTCCTAAAATACGAGCCTATTATAGTTTCGGGTAGCCTTCTGCCCTAGCATCGATACTAGAGTGATGCTGCACAAAGAATGCATATTAATCCATACAATTAATTTGCCAGTTATCAACAGCCCAAAAAAAAAAAAGAAAAAAAATTTAGCCTCGCACGGGTTTCATCAGGTCGCAATTGCCACTTCACCTCCCTGTAATAAATATTGTTAACCACTTGTTTAGACGACAACATTGAAAAATAAAATGCTAATCATATTTATAGTTATTCACGTACAATTTCAATTGGAAAATCTGGATTGACACAATTGCATGAATGCATGTGTAGTTTCACTAATTTATCTAACAGCTACGACGCAATTTATATTAGTAATTGCTGTTCGCTCCTTCTGATGATAGCCTTTACCGGTTACCTCCTCTCAATTGGGTAGCAAACACACTCCATTTCATGCTGAGTTGTACTTCCAATAGTCTTTCCTGCCTACGGTGTGGAAGCCAATAGTTTGCATTGCAATGGTACCGTTTAACAGAAAGGATCTCTTGTCGGCGAGCTCTTCATTTGTTGCAGGGCCCTAGTGGTCCTCGAAAGGTAGTTCCGCCATTGCCTGCCCAAGCAGAAGCTTTAGAAACCAGTACACTTTTGTTGTCTCGATCTTCATGCAATATTGGAATTTTCTTCCCTCTTTCTCTGCCCGCTATTGAATCCCTTTTGGTGGGTTTAGTGCAGTGAAACCCCACTTTGGTGCGTCTGCATGTGCATGATTTCCTTTCATAAACGAGAATGCAAAAGCAACTATTAAAGCAAACCCATAGAGGTTTTTACTATACCAAACTATAATGAAGAAACAAACTACTAATTTAAAATATTCATACTAGACGAATTATATTTTTGCCAGGGTTGCAGTTGAGTCCAAAGCAAGAAACGGAGAAATTACTATGTTTGGGTACATAGCGTGGGAATTGATATTGTACAGAATTTGTGGTCCAGTTAAGGCCAAATAAATGTAAAGCAGTAAATAATAATGGACCCAAATAATTATTATTTGGACCGAAATAGTTTTTTCAAAGCTGATTAGCAGATGATCCGTGGTTTGCATTAATTACATATAAACCAAATCTTGTACGAGCATAAGAAAATGTAGGATTGTGTTACGTGACGACATTTATGAGAGATTATAACGGGGAAAATGACCTTCCTCAATGGGATGATGGGATTGGAAGTTTTAAGGTACAATACAACCAGCCTAGACATGGGCTCCGCTACTTTTAAGAGCAAGCTACCATATATCCAAAGCATCTGCTTAGGTAAATTACTCATTATGAATAACTATGGCATTCAAGGAAATTTGGAGTGACTGTATTATTCTGAAATGATGGAAAGGGGAACAGGAAATAGCTAGCTTCATTATTTGAGTCTGCAATTAATTAGTTATCAGAATAATGAATTAACCCGGCTACGCATAATATTAGTCTAGTACCTAGCTGCTAGCAGTTATCTTCTGGACTTGTAGTATGAAACCAATTCCGAATTTGAAGTCAGAAAATAATTATGTAGTTTTTTTTTTTAAAAAGGACAAAGTGAAAAAATATTACTGTAGTAAGAAAAGAACCTGCCAACTTGCATGCATTATCTTTGAACCAGTACAGGTTGTGGGCTTGATACTATTTGGTCATTTATGGAGAGGCATTCATTTTTGGGGCTCAAAATATCAAAATCATGCAGGATATAGTCATCCTTTATTTTTGCTTTCGCCCTTCTTCTTTTAGAGCTGGGGCTTGTTACTTAACTTGTACTAGTAGTTTCAAAGGGAGATTGCAGCCAAATATCTTTTACAGAAGCACTAGAAAATCAGCAGATCTTTTTAGTTCCTATAGTCTTTTCACCTAACCAATGCATACTTTCTGTTGCATTAGTTGAATTTCTTCGATCTCGTCCTTGATTGATTGATGACTTGAAAAGGAGGCCCAGAAATTGAAGTGAGTGGGAGGGATCAGCAGTGGTAAAACTCTATTGACTGATCTGGCAAATACAACCCAAATGGCCAACGAAGTTGAAGTTGGTTCTCACTCACAAAGCCAAAAGTTAAAGAAAGTTATGTAAAGAAGCTTGAGTAGAGTGTCTCATGTTTTCATACAGGATCGTGAATTCTGAAAGCAAAATATCTGCTTCGAAATCAACAGTTGTAACTCCAAGTTGTGGTCCTCTCCCTCTCGTTGAGGATGAGGTTTGGCAGCGTAGCCTGTTGTTGCTGTCTTCACAATTTATTCCACTGCTGTAAATCCTCAATATAATTGAGGTTGAGGAACAACTGCACATACTTGCACGGTTGATAATGCGGAATAACTGCTGTATAATTTGGCTAAGATTCGTAGTTGTGACCCCCTTCTCTTTAACCTGTCAATGTGAACGCAACGCTCCTTAATTAAATTCAAGCTATATATTTAAAAATATAACACCTGAAATATTAGACAAATCGAAAAAATGATTAGAATTAATCTTGCAAAGAAGGAGTAATTTTACATGGAACTTGTATGTATACAAGGCATGGTGATTCGTTATGGGGAATTGGCTGTGCATATTTATTTATAGGCGGGGAACATTCTCCGGCCTCCGCTTGATATGGTGGTAGTATTATTTTTGCAGCGATCACATCACAACCGGCTCCCTTCTGCACACCACTACTCATTCATGATTCATCCATTCATAAGGCGGCCGCGGCCGGTCATTTCAAGCCTTGACGCTTTTGAAAGACTAGAAAAGTCAAAGTCACATAGTAATATCTATGTTGAAAATTCTTTGGCTTGCAATTTGCTTTTCATCTGCAGTTCTTGGTACATAACATTAAGGTGGGGGGAGGTGGAGAGAGACAAGGCCAAGCCAAGCCAAGCCAAGTATATTTTGGCATGCAGAAAAGCTGTTGCCAACCCAAAGCAATAATGTGGGGAGTAGAGTGCATTTTTCTCTGTCATGCTAGCCCGGCTGTTGTGATGAGTTCAATTCTGCAGGCCAACGACATGGGACGTTCTATCGCTTGATTAATTAGGTGTTAGTGTTACGCTAATTAATTTATTGCATAGGTTTTCCTAATTAAGCTATGCCCATAACATTAGTCTCCTATTCAATGTTAAAAAAGAAAAAAAAAGGAGAAAAGTTTGACTGTTTTTCTTTTTCTTTTTTCAAAAGGAAAATTTTTGTATTGTTTTTTTCGCCTGGCTAATTAAGAGTTTGCCAGATTATCTGGGCGGTGCTTTTTCAGTAAGAAAATAATGAAAATGCTAAATTCACCTTCCTTCACTTTAAGTTAACTACTCTTTATACAAGTTGCATTTCTAACTGGACGAATCAACAATACTTGTGATGCACCATTTTCAGGCACGAATAACCTGTTCTCAACTCCAGAAATACTATCAAAACTTGGGGACCAATTCAATATGTCCTCTCCTCTATCCTGAATCTGTTTTCCATTTGTTAAAAACGCAGCTATGTTTAAGAGATAGATATAGAAGTGTACATGTAATGTTTGTTCAGGTTGGGAAAATGGTTCGTCGTATAGTTATGCAATTCTGGCTCATTCCTGTTGATAACAGATAATGGATAACAATTTCATGCCATTTGCTGGAACAGTTTTCAATCGCTTCATCAGAATTTAGACGCAAAATCAATTAAAACATTTTCAATATGTGAAGAATATTGAATAAAAGTAGTACTCAGCATGCATACAGAAGTCAGTTCCAAGAAAGACTTGCAATCAGATGACTGAAATATCTCCTCCAAAACAAGGGGAAGGAAAAAAGGGCAAATTATCAGCCGGGTTTAATTTAATGCTTTAATCAATAAAAGTCTAGGCCATCAAAAAGTTGGTGATGCTACTTAAAAATAATTAAAACTGACGAAGAAGAACGAAAAGCACAGAGAAAACAAGGAGGAGAATGATGATCTGACTGACTGATTTAATTGACCACCATGAGTTGCATTAATATAATGGTCCACTTTTAGCCAAATCAATGACATGCGTTTATGACTTTCCCAAATGATTTGATCCTTTAACCCTATAAGGACTATATAATTGATTCCTTCCAGCTAAATCACTAATTATCTGAACTGAAGCAGCGTCGTTGTCCAACTCAACAGTATCACTAATTATTCCACCAAGAAAGGTTGGTGGGCGTTCTTGATGTCTGGGGATTCCCTCTCTGTTTCGCCTTCTTAATTGATTTTACTTCATCAAGGCTGCGCCAATGAATTATACGCCTGATGATGCGTGTTTATGATTTATAGTATATCTCCAAAGTAATGCAGTTCCTCTACAAACAGCTGCAAATTTACGCTTAAAAGCTTCACCACAAGACGCACGACGGTGTTTACGTTTGTAAACATTCAATTTTCCATAACGCTGTTGTCGATGGCGCTGCACTTTTCATTTTCTTGATGTATTTTTTGTTTGGAAAGAAAGAACAGCCAGCTGTGTTTTTCTCGAAAACGATTACTCATGCAGGCATATTGAGGCCATAAATTAACCAGTTGCCTGCAGCGTCCCTTTTGTTTTGTCCAACGAATTGGTGTTGAATGTTCATTCCTATATATCATACGGAAAATTGAAATCCGAAAGGTCTTTGTTCCCGTGACTAAACTAAACGTCATGTCATGTTATACGGAGTAGTAGAGGAATCATGTGCGTAGTAAAACACAGAAGCTGATCTTTGGTACCGGTTGTTGGACTCATACTCGACAAGCCATGTTTTTATGAGCTGCTGATCTTCAATTCACAGATTGATGTGCTATCACCTTCTCTCCGAACTTTTTGTTTGTTCTTTACAAGAAAATAAGCACGATGAGTAATATGCCCTTAAAAGCGGGCATCCAATCTGAACGTCTAAAATGGTAGGAGTGTGAACTTTTACGGACTCCAAAGATCCACGTTGAGCTACAAGAAAACAAAACCAAACCAACCCAAAAAAACACACACACACCACAGCCGCCACGCGTGCGCGCGCGTGCGCGTGTCAATCGTGAAGAAATTGGGCTTGATCGAGGAATTTGCACCGATTTGTTGCATTAGAGGCTTGGGCCGTTGGTAAGGAAGAGCAGTGACAATTTTATGCATCTATAAGTTTGGGCAAACAAGAAGGAGCTCACATGTCGCCCAACAGGAAAGTTGTTGATAAGGCGAGGGGCCGTTCTTGTTTGAACTGAAAGGGCGCACAAAGTCGTCCCCGCAGCCCACTCCCCGAGGCCGAATCTAAGCTCATTCTTTTTTATATATCTTCATTGTCCTTATTGTTATCTTGTCTTTGCTTTTTAACACAAGTAACTAGTGTAGAATCGAGACCGTTCTGATTTAAGATTTTCACGCTCTATTCTAATAAAAAAGTTCTAGTTTTCCTCAACCAAAAAAAAAAGTGTAGAATTGAAGATCCATGAGTGGATGGCTGATTAACAATTGTATATAAGAAAAAAATGAATGGCGAATTAACATACAACGGTTCATTAAAAAACAACCAGAGTTGATAAAAAATTTTTTAACTTTCGGTTGAAAGATAAAAAGCAGGAATTGACGAATTGTATGTAAGAGATTCTATGAATTGAATGGTAAAAATGGAAGAATCATAAATAGAAAGTTCTGATTCATCTCCCATTAATAACTTAAGAAAAAAAAAAGATCTCTCATTAATTAAAATAGTTTAGGAATTAATCTTTTATATGATCACAATATATTCAATTTTAAATTTAAATGCACGTTACACGTATAAAATATAATTTTTAATTAAAATTAAAATTAAAATTAATTATCACACATCTAATGGTCTATACATTTCAGTTGAACATACTATTTAGGCTCTGTTTGGATTGCGGTTTTCTGTCGGAAAATTGCATCGTTTTTCGTGATCACATTTTCCTATTACTTTTTTCCCTCACATACATCAAATCGCTACAATACTTTTTCCATGAAAAATGACGGAAAATGCAATCCAAAAGGAGCCTAAAGTTACGATGGAAATGGCCGACTATTTTGAGATCCCACACGGTATGAGAAGACAAATAAAGAACACGTAGCTCAGAATAATGGCAAAATACCACAAAGATGCGGGCCCTTCAAATAAACTAGTAATAGTAATATCCAAGACCCTCCCGTATCCATTTCAACTGACAGCTTTCACAGATCACTATAAACTCGCTTTCCCCACTCTCTGTTTTAACACTGAAGATCCGATCGTATTCTCCTCTCCGAACCCATCAAAGTAAGCTTTCCAGATCTCTTACAGACTTGGAACTTTTCACATCATTTTCTTGATTGCCTATTAGATGTCAGTATTTATGCCTGAATGGGTCATTGTTGAATGTTTGTTTGGTCTTATACGAGCCTAGATTTTGAGTAATGCTGTGGTTTTATACGTGCAGGTAAAAATGGATCCGGGTTTTGCTTCACGGGGACTCTCCATGTCACGATTCTTCGAGGTTGACAAGCTCCATGGCGAAGGAGGGCGGCCCCAATGTCTTCCGCAAGGTATATACGTTGATCCCCTTCCTTTTGGAACTTGGATCGGAGCACCATTAGGGTGTTTGTTTGGATTTAGCAGCTCATATATTCTCTTACCGAACTCCCATGTTTATTTGATGGTCTATATTGCATAATTTGATGGTAGATGATTGGAATGCTTATGTGATCGATAAATCTGCACACTTGTGCTCTTTCTTGAATGATTTCTCAAATCAGTGTTGCTTTCCCTGATTATTTGTTTGTATGTGCACAGTCTCCATGATTGATTAGTGAGAACACTTACGGAGATCTTGTCAACTTTGATCTCCTAATTTCCTAAGCTTTAGACTGGCTAGCTGAGTATTTATCAATAGGTGTACGAAGTTTAAATTAGTGAGTTATAGAAATAATTACGTTAATCTCCTTTTCCTGAATGTTGTTCTCATTTAACCAAATTGTTTTAGAAATTTTGTTCAGTTCCCTAGTTAAAAAAATGATTTGCTTTCATTTAAATATGTATATTTTCTTTTTACCGTGCTTGATGTCGGATGGTAATTACTGCGTGTTTGGGCACTTCGTCTTCTGCTGATGGTTGTTCTCACTGTTCAAATCTTCTTGTAGTTGATGGCAAACATTGAAGAAACTGTTGGTTTGGCAAAGGAACTCCCAAAATTTATGCAACCATTGATCTGGAAAAGGCTAGAGTTGGGAGAACTAGAATGATTGAGAATGAACCAAATAACCCAAGGTGGCACGAGTCTTTTCACATTTACTGTGCCCATGAAGCTTCAAATGTTATATTTACAGTTAAAGATGATAATCCCATTGGTGCTACTTTAATTGGAAGAGCTTATGTACCAGTTCATGAACTCTTAGAAGGAGAAGAGATAGATAGGTGGGTGGAGATACTGGATGAGGATAAAAATCCCATCAAGGAAGAGTCTAAAATTCATGTGAAGCTACAATATTTTGATGTGACTAGAGATCGTAATTGGGGCTCGTGGAATTAGAAGCTCCAAATTTCCTGGAGTCCCTTACACTTTCTATTCACAGAGAACAGGATGTCGGGTTTCTCTGTATCAAGATGCTCATATCCCGGACAATTTCGTCCCAAGAATTCCCCTTGCTGGGGGAAAGCTTTATGAACCTCACAGATGCTGGGAAGATATTTTTGATGCAATTTCTAATGCAAAGCACATGATTTACATTACTGGGTGGTCTGTGTACACTGAAATCACCTTGATAAGGGATTCAAGGAGGCCAAAGCCAGGAGGAGATGTTACCATTGGTGAGTTGCTTAAGAAGAAGGCAAGTGAAGGTGTTAGGGTTCTCATGCTTGTTTGGGATGACAGAACCTCAGTGGGTCTGCTGAAGAAGGATGGTCTAATGGCTACCCATGATGAAGAAACTGAACAATTCTTTCAAGGTACAGATGTGCATTGTGTCCTATGCCCTCGCAATCCCGATGATGGTGGAAGCTTCGTGCAGGATTTACAAATTTCAACCATGTTCACTCATCACCAGAAAATTGTGGTGGTGGATAGTGACATGCCTGGTGGTGAGCCACAGAAAAGGAGAATCGTGAGTTTTGTCGGGGGTATAGATCTTTGTGATGGAAGATATGATACTCCCTTCCATTCACTTTTCAGAACATTGGATACTGCTCATCATGATGATTTCCATCAACCTAATTTCACTGGTGCTTCAATAACCAAAGGTGGACCTAGGGAGCCTTGGCATGATATTCACTCCCGCCTTGAAGGTCCAATTGCTTGGGATGTTCTGTTTAATTTTGAGCAGAGATGGAGAAAGCAAGGTGGGAAGGACATCCTGGTTAACTTGAGAGAGCTCGATGATATCATTATTCCCCCATCTCCAGTAGTGTTCCCTGATGACCATGAGTCATGGCATGTACAGCTTTTCAGATCTATTGATGGTGGAGCTGCTTTTGGCTTCCCTGAGACACCCGAAGATGCAGCGAGAGCTGGTCTTGTCAGTGGGAAAGATAACATTATTGACAGAAGCATCCAGGATGCTTATATTCATGCTATTCGTAGAGCAAAGAATTTTATTTACATTGAAAACCAGTATTTTCTTGGAAGCTGTTTTGGCTGGAAAGCTGATGACATCAAGGTTGAAGACGTTGGTGCTTTGCATCTCATTCCTAAGGAACTGTCTCTGAAGATTGCTAGTAAAATTGAGGCTGGGGAAAGGTTCACTGTTTATGTTGTAGTCCCAATGTGGCCAGAAGGTATCCCTGAGAGTGGATCAGTTCAGGCAATATTAGATTGGCAGAGGAGGACGATGGAGATGATGTACAAAGATATTGTCAAGGCTTTGAGGGATAAGGGCTTGGAGGAGGATCCCAGGAACTATTTGACATTCTTCTGCCTGGGGAACCGGGAGGTGAAGAGGAGTGGAGAGTATGAACCTTCTGAACAGCCAGAGCCTGATTCAGACTACATTAGAGCTCAGGAGGCTCGGCGCTTCATGATATACGTCCATACCAAGATGATGATTGGTAAGTAGTATCTTTCGGTCATTATTTGTAACCTCCCTTTGAAAAATGTTTTTGAAGTTCTCCACTTTGCATATTGTTAAAAATTTACAAACATTTAGACGCAGATAGAAGAGCTCATGAATTTGGTCAGTCCTTGCTTTTATGCAAAAGTGCACCCGTTGTGAATTCGTGTGCATGGCTGCTTCCTTTTTTTGTTCTAACTTTTGTTTTCTGGCAGTCTTGGGGGTTTCGTGTTCTAACTTTGTCTTCTGGCAGTTGATGACGAGTACATTATAATTGGATCTGCCAACATCAACCAAAGATCAATGGATGGCTCTAGAGACTCTGAAATAGCAATGGGGGCCTACCAGCCCTATCATTTGGCAACCAGGCAGCCGGCCAGGGGTCAGATCCATGGTTTCCGAATGTCACTATGGTATGAACACTTGGGCATGCTGGACGATACTTTCCTCCATCCCGAAAGTGAGGAATGCATCGCAAAGGTAAATCAGGCTGCCGAAAAATATTGGGATCTCTATGCGAGTGAGAGTGTAGAGAGAGACCTCCCAGGTCATTTGCTCCGATACCCCATTGGGGTTGCTGGTGAAGGAGATGTAACAGAGCTCCCAGGAATGGAGTTCTTCCCGGACACCAAGGCCCGTATTCTCGGCACTAAATCTGACTACCTTCCTCCCATCCTTACTACCTGAGGGATGCCAGATCCGACTTTTTCAGTTTTAGCAAGCGCGAACCTATTAGTTCCGGTGCAAGGGGAAGAATAAATTTTTGTCTACTGTCCTAATCCGCAGACGTGACGTTTCATTTCAGGGTTGTCTATCGTAGTGTTTCAAGAATTGTAGTGAGCTGGCTGGGCTGGAAGTCATTTTGACGTAACTGAGTGATTGGTGTAGAAATCGTCCTTTGTATCACCCCTCAGACGCCGCGGTTTCTCGTTTGGATGCATAGCCACCTTTATTTCTCAGAAATTGGAAACTTTTTAGTTCGTACTTTGATTTGCATTAGTTTGTGCCAGTTTCTTTTTTTTTTTTTGTGGGTCAGTAAGAAACAGAACGTGTGGTGTGTTTGGATAGTTTAATTTTATCAAATAATATTTTGCTTTTTATTTTTTTTAATTATTTTTTTATTTTACATACATCACATGAAAAAATGCTATAATTATTATTTCAAATAATATGCTGTTCAAATGATGATACAACTAATTTTGTCGTCTAAATTGAAGGTGCAGTTTCTGAATAGGGCAGGGGGTTCTGTCCGGTTGATTCTTCTGTCCAACTGGGTCCAAATTGCTGTAATTTGTACCGTGTGGAGAGAGGCCTCGGATGCGTTTCTCAATATTAGGCATAATCTCCCAGTCGGTAGCAGCATAAAAAAGAGAGAGCCTGTGTGTGCCTTGGGGCGCCCGAAACAAATGGGTGGTGGTGGTGATGAAAGGTAGGGTGCAAACGAGTCGAATCGAGTCGAGTTTTGATCTAATCGATTCGAGTCTTAACTTAATTTTAATGAACTTGAGCTCGAACTCGACGAGCCGACAATTTCAAACTCGAGTTCGAGTTCGAAAAAATTAAAAATAATTATTTTTATTTTTTACAAAATAAATAAAATAATATTTTTTCTTAATAAATAATAAAATATTAAGAATATATATAATTTTATTATTAAAATAAAAAAATAAAAATATATATATACTTAAATATATATATATATACTTGATCTTGCGAGCCAGTTTGCGAGTTAACGAACTTAATATCTTGAGCTCGAGTTCGAATTCAATTTCGATTCGAGTCAATTCGAGCTCAATTCAAACTCGATATTGATCGAGTTCAAGTTGAGCTTAACTCACGGGTGAAAGTAGACGAGCGAGTGACGAAGAAACTGAAAGGTGGGCAAATGGGTCCTCCCACAAATTCAATCTGCAGAGTCTTTTTGTTATAACAGTGCATGCACTATGTTGGCCGTTGAGTTGAGGAGGAGAAAATGAAAGCGAAACTTTGATTTGATAACGAGGCACTCCACCAACTGTCAACTACTCCAACAGTGCTTAAAAGTAGTAACTCAAAAATCAAAAGCAGAGGCAGGGCAGTGCCCTTAGCGTAACAAAAACGGCCCCTCTCCTCCACCACCCACGCCCACAGCGTCAGTGGCTGGCTGTCCAGGTGGAGCAGCAAGTACAGTACTGGAATACTAATTTAGATATTTGAAATTCCACGTGTCGCCCCCACTCGAACTGGCCCGGTATAGGCAGTCCACAACGTGACAAGTCCCGAGCGGCCTAAGAAGTCGTTGAATTTGTTACTTCTTCCGCTCAATTCCTTCCATCTGCCCCGCCACTGCATCCCACGTACCAAACAAAACAAAAACAAAATGAAACAGGCAAGGGTTGGCTACTGGGCGAATCAGGATTTGGATTTTGAAGGCAAACATAAAATAGTATATGGTAATAGCTAGTTTTGAATTTTCACCACTAAACATTTTAGAGCTCTCATAAGAAATAAACAAACTAACTCAAAAATATATTTATTCTGCCCCTACTGACTCAATTCTTATTGGTCCTTTATTCTTGACCTATTTTTCAATCTCCTTATATTCAATGCATAAAGTTCTTTACGTCACGATTAACAATAATTCAAAACAATTTTTTTTATAGGTAATTCAATAAATACTAAACTAAGATATTTACAGTGATATGATTATCAAAGTCAGTTACAGTAATTAGTACTTTGATATATACTATTGAACTTGGGATAATGATTTTTAAATATCTCCGAGTACTTTAATTTAACAAAGTCAATATATATTCGAGTTTGGGGCGCAAGGATTAATTATCAAACTTTGGGGAGTGGGAGCAAAGGTTTAATAGCAATATAATTTATTTAAATTTTTGGAAACATATGATATTGGATAACTTTTTTATGTATTGTAAGTGTATAATTTTTTTTATACTACTAAGTTTAGTTCATATCACATAACATGAATTTAAATTTGAAACTCAAATCAGACACGTGTGGCATACATCTAAAACAATTGGTATAAAAAAAATTTACTATATTGTTAGTGCATGAAAAGGTTAAACTTGTGATATTTGTCCGCCATTCAAAATTTTACATTGTAGTAACTTTGCTAAAATGTTAAAACTATACACTATACCATTTTGAAGACCTGTGCCGAGTCACAATTCAAATACTTCGACTTTATATAAGAGCCTTTAAAAGTTTGTTTGGATTTTGCTTTTTTGCAAAAAAATTTTTACATTTTCTGTAATCGCATTTCTCAATCATCTTTTTATCTCGCATACATCAAATAATCATCTTTTTAATTCACATACATAAAAAATTGTTACACTATTTTTTTTATAAAAACTTTCAAAAATAACAATCGAAACGGATTCTTAGAATTCGTTGCATATTGGTTTGAGAAGGAATTAATTGTTTCAATATGGATTAGAGTTTATTGTAAAGTTATCAATCGATCAGATAACCTGATGGGGGTCTACATTCATTAGGACACGACTAGGGGCATGGAGCGAGTTGCTTTCCTGAATTGAGTGACGTATGCTGGTAATTGCTTAGTCCCCATCGGCACTAGGACTGTTTTGATAATGCTTGCTCCAACTTGACCTTGACAAAGAGGTCAGAAGAAGCAATTTGGCCGACAAACCAACGAATCTCTCTCTCTCTCTCTCTCTCTGTGTTAAATTACATATAAACCCCTGATCGTATTTCATATCATCACATGGCCCTTCTAAATTTTTAAAATAGCCATGCAATCCCCTATGATTTCATATTAAATGAAAACTAGATGAAGAGCACCAATAATTAGGCAATTGAGTTGGATGCACTCAAAAATGGATATGATGAAATTATAATATCCATTTAACTCTAAAATATGCACTTTAACGGACTTTTGAGGAGTGCAAATGCCTTCTCAGATTGAAATAGTCATATCCAGACTTGATCCAAACAAGCACCATGTAGATTGAGCAAAATTTAAAGAATCTAAACGAAAACTAATGGTAATCCAACTTATCTTGTGAAATTAAGTAGACCTCATTAGCATAAAATCTCTAAATCCAGCCGTTACCAACACTTTGCATGAAGTATGAAATTGCAGTCTAAATCCGTCAAGCGATTAAATTGTTAAGTACCAAATTTGATACATTTGCGTGTATATCATATTAAATGATAAGTGAATAACTTATCACTTATTTTTTGGAACAAAATTTGCTTATGTCATTTAATTAATTCAGATGTTCTATTTTTTGTTATCAAACACACCTGAACATGTTAAAATCTGAATCCATTAAATTTAAATACTGAATTGGGTTACCAAATAGGATATTATTCTTCTGACTCATGTCCTTAACATGACTTCATAAAAATAATTGTTTTAAGGGTACATCATAAGGCTCCACGATGTACGACTTGATTTCTTAAATGTTTGTGGACGTTCAATGTATAATTTTTGATGCGTTGGCTATTTTTGGACTTGTAAATATTGGTTATATCTTAGAAATTATGAGCAAGGACTTCACTATTGTCTAGAAAATGACACAATTGCATTAATAAATGCGTAATTGTATATATAATTAATTTTAATACGATTTCCTCCAAATCCTCATCCGCTTCCAATACTTTTTTTTTTCCCCTAACATTAGGTCCCTTCAGTAAAAGTCAATCAATTATGAATATAATGTAGCAATGTAAATAGGATGCCAAAAATTCCACATCGGTCGAGAATTAAGCAAAAACTCCATATCTTAGTTGTGAGGCCCTAAACCTGGGCATGCCAATTCCAACTTGAACAGCAATGACGCAAGACAGCCTAAGACGATGATGCTTCTTTTGTGGGGGATCACAAATGATTGATCCTTTTATCTATCAAGTCCTCTGCTCCATCAGACCCCATGGGGAAAAAAAATCACGAGAGTCCCTTGACTTTTTTGGACTTCTAGACTTCTAGTTTCGTAGGGGAACCCGTCTTCTTTCCCCTTCCTTTTCCCAATATTAATACTTCTCTTCCAGCAGTACCATTTACGACCATTCCTTATTAATACGTACGTTTTACACCGGCCGTGGGCACCGCATGAAAGCCAATTGGGACTCAACTATTGACCCCGACGAGCCTTCCACTGCCGTGCGGTGCACTTTTATTAGAAGCCGAATCCCCTAAATCAACCACCAAACAACTCCCTCACTTTTCCCATTCATTCCAATTCTCATCCATAAAAACACAAAAAAGCCAAAACCAAACCGGAAATCTCCAGATTCCGTTGCCCGGCATTATTATTAAAACCAAAACTCTAAATTCCGCCAATAAATCTACTACTACGACCCCCACCTTATCATAATTCACAAGTGTTCCTTCTCGTCACATCCCCCACCCAAACTAATCGTCAACAGCCCCAATTACTGTTTAACATCGAGCACATTATTAAAACCAAAAAAGAAAGGAAAAAAAAAAGATTTCTCTTCTCTCTTTTCACGTCAACTTGTCCTTCATTATTAGGCCAGGCTTTTGTCCCTCTGTCCTCAGTTCAATTCAACCACAATCATGTCTTCTATCTCACAAGGCCTGGTCTTGGCGACAGCAATGGCCGTTTCAGCTGGCACCATAATCCTGTTTGATCTTTGCCGTGAAAAGTATTTCCCATCGACAACCCAGTTGGCCCGTACTCGAGATGCCCATCAACAAAAGCAGAATTTGAAACCCTGCTTGTCTTCAGGTACGAGTATAAAATTTTCCCATCTTTCTTGGTCAACAAAACTTTCTTGAACTCTTTCTTTTTCTTTTATTTTTTTTTCTACTTTTTGTTGGTGGGAAAGTGGGGGTAAATTGGTTGGAATTAAAATCCTTTGTGGGTTTTGTCTAAAATTAGGTGGAAAGAAAGGGGAGAAAAACAAGAAGAAGAAAAGAGTCCAGTTTGCAGCAGATGTGAAGGAGCCAAGTAGGAACGGTGAAGACTACAGGAGGGAGCACAGTCGGAAGTCGACAAGAATTCAGAGCGTTTCTTGCGGAATGCCAGCAAACCGGGTGGCTTTGTACAGTGGAATCCTTAAAGATCGGTTACAACGTACGGAGTTTTCTTATTAATGGTCAGGGAATTTTATCTTTTCGACTGTAAAATTGGAAAAGTATGAAGGGGTCTAGGAAGGGGAAGAAATTTTGGTGTTTCCCCAGTTGGTTCAAAGTTTGTAAATATGGAAAACTTGTGTAGTCCTTCGAAGTCTCAAGTGTTTTCGTTTTTCGGGGAATTTAGAAAGTTACTTCTGGCTTCCGACCATTGAATCTCAAATTCTTCTGAATCAACAACTTTTCTTATCATTTGTCTATTTATGTCTTTTGCTTACTAAAAAATTTGGTTATTTTATTCTGAATTCAAGGTAGAAAGATGATCTTACCCCAGCAATTTTACTAATTTTGCTTCAGATCCAAAAGTTGTGGTCTTCCTCTTCTTGGTTGTCTTAGTTAGCGGTAGGCCATCGATGGTTGTTTCCTACTTGCTTTGCAGCCTTTCTCCCTTTTCTGGAGCTGTAAAAGGGGCAAATTATATTTCGTCGCCAATTTTATTTAAGCCAATAAAAGTCTGTCTTTTGGTAAGTAGAAAATTGAGTTAAAATTCCATTCAAAAACAGTTTCCATTTTCTTCTTACATGAAGAAAACAGTTTAGAAAAGTATATTGTTCATCCCTAATTCATGAACGGCTTGGTTGCTGGCAAACAAATTTATTTGCTGCATCAGGTACGACGGCATAGAGCTTAAAGATTTCTTTCTTTTTTTTCTTCCAACATAAACCTGAAATTTGGTAAAATAAAAAGTCATCGCTTTGCCGGTTAGCGCGCGCACACACACACACACACACACACACATATATATTTTACCAAAAAGGTGCCTGTATATCAGCAAGCATGAAGCATGTAGGCGAAATTTTACCCCTCTCCTGTCACCAGCGACTTTTCAACTTTCACCATTTTTAGGCAATTCTTCTTAGTCTTCTTAATCCAAAATTCCAACAATTTCATCATTGTATTGTGACTAATTTCACTCAGTAATTTGTCATAGACTTGCTAATCACTAGTTATCTATGCACGCTCGTGTGAGTGCGCTTAAGAGGATGAGTTTTAAATGACATATATTTTTAAAATAAATAACTGAAAAGAAAGATGCACACACGTACATACCCACCAGTAGCATGATTATGCAAAACTATATATGAAATCAAACAAATGTTAAAAAGAAAAAGAAAATGAAAGACAAAAGAAACATGCACTCATCTTCTCATCTCTAAAGAGATGAACGATTTCTCTAAGCAAAACATACCAAAAGAAACATACTCATCTTCTCTAAAGAGATGAGAGATGTTATTCTAATAAAATCATACCATGAAAATCCATAACTAGATCTTTAGTAACTGTAGAGGTGAGAATGCATAAGTTGTAAACTTGAACATTTTGGAAGATGTTTTGATGTCTAGCAGTTTAGTTTGATTTGTAGTGAGGAGGGGTTATAATTATGGATTCATGATTCAAGTCAGCTTGGGTTTATAGTTGTGAAAATGTAGTTTTGTAGTTCAAGATTATGGTATATCAACAAAGTAATTAAGGGCTTGTTTGGCACTCTCATTTTTTTGCTTGCTTTTAATGGACAAGTTTTCTAACAAATTTGCCTACAAGAACCTCAAAAAGACTCCAAAATTTTAAAATACACGTCTCAAAATCTCTGGCACACGCTCGATTCCTTTTCTACCACCATCATCCGTAATCATTCATACTTTCACTAACGCTATCTCTACCTCAGCCAACCATCAATGCCGCCGCCAGTCGCCTTCAACCACTTGTATTTTTCCTCTCACTCTCTCTCTCTCTCCTCCTTGTTCCTTCTCTCTCCTATCTTCCCTTGCTCTCTCTTTCTCCTAAGAAAAGAAGGGGGAAGGGAAGGAATGAGGGGTTGCAAGTGAAGGGGGGAGGAGGAGGAGGGGAAAAAGCGAGGAGGAGAAGAGAAGAAGGAGAGAAAAAAAAAACTGTTGAAGGCTTGATGACGATCGTGAAAGTGTTAGCTGTTGGCGATCGGCATGAAGGTGTGAGGTTGGAGCAGCAATGGTGGTGATGGAGAAGAATAAAAGAGAAAAGAAATTGGGAAAAAAAAGGAGAGAAAAAGAAAAAATAAAAGAAATTTTATTATTTCTAAATCCTCTATTACAAAGAAGATTTTTTTCGCAAATTTTATAGTAAATTACAGTAAAATTTTATACAAATACTTAAAAAACTCACCATCTAAATAGACCCTAAGTTCCGGTGGTGCACGTATTGATTAGTTAAGAATTGATTAGAATGTAAGACTAAGATTGGTACGTGTTTCATAACATCTCATGTAATAAACCAAATTCACCTATAGATATTTTTAGTCGCTCTTTTTATGTTCAAATTTTGTTTTCATTTACACCCTCCAACGTCCAATTTTTTTCTCTACTAATACTCAGATAATCAGACATTGTCCTACATTTCTCAACATCTCTCTCAAAGGCTCAAACACGTGCACATCTTTATGAACTCATCACTCATGGCGGCATCCGAATCCATACCCTTTCACTTTTATGCTCTATACGCTCGGTCCCTTAATCCCCTCATTATTTGCAGTGCCTTTGTGTTTTTGATCTTCTCTGCGTCGGGTTTTCATGGAATAAAAGTTTTGGTCAAAGTCTGGTGAGTTCAAAACCAATCTGTTCTCGTCTAAATATTTCCACGAGGGAAAGCGCACGCAGAAACGAACAAATGATAACTCTTTGGGCTAACGGGCTTGTTTTTTCTTTTTTTTTTTTTGGGTAAGAATAATGACCAAGCCTGCAAACCGCTGGACTTTAGCCCATTGACCACCAGAGGGGCTTAGAAACCTGTTGATGGATTCTATTACACGAAGTATTAGTAAAAGTTGAGCACATTTATTTCCTCAGGTGTTACATCTAATAGAATATATGAAAGCATTAGTAATATAAAAGATCACCCGAATTTTTTTTGTTCCATCATATTCAATTCATTGCATTTAAACAAATCATAATTTACTTTTTTTTTATGTTAATTTTCTCTATCTCAAGTTTACACAAAGAAAGTCCAATAGCCTTGGATTCTTACACATTGGAAAAAAGAAAGGTCAAAGAATTGAAGATAGAACCCTACAAAAAAAAAAAAAAAGGCAATTGAAAATAGAACCATTACATTTTTCATTCAACCCATTGGGGGAAAAAAAAAAAGGAAAAAGGAAATAAAAAAGAACCGATAGATTTTTAATCGAGCCCAACGCCCCACCGGTTACCGAACAAGAATAAAGCGTAAAAAAGTGGCATTACCTTGCCTTGCAATAGAACAAGCTTGGTCGCATCATTCATTTGTACTATCAGATAATTAGCCGATCGATTGCGGGAAAAGCGAGACTGCCCTGCCCTGAGAGATTTTCCAATTAATCTCTCTAACAGGTCCGTCCTTTCATGAATTATTTGTTTAATTTGTGGTACTATTTTGATTTATTGCTTATTTTTTGAGGTATGTGCGCGCAATTTTATGATAAAAAATGGAGCTTGTGATTTGCAGGGCGATCCCTGGGTAATCGATGTTTATGGTGGGAAAATTGCTGCGATTCGGATCAATTGTGGCTTGGATTCTTCATATGGTTGCATGCATGGGGTATATATATATTTTTCATATTTCCCCGTTCATTTCATCATAATTTAGCTTTTTTTGCTTCTCTTTTATTCTCTTGTTTTAAAATACTATGATTAAGGATTTCTTATTTTACCGGGTTTCGGAAATGTTTTTTTTGTGGAAAGGGTCAAATAGTTATGCTAAATGTACGTCTTTTATTTAACTGAGCTATGAATCATTAACTCAGCAAGGCAATGAAATAGAAAATGTGATAGATTTTACCGATCAAATTGTATGATAGAAGGATATTGGTCAGGAGTAACATAAATTCCTGAAATTTTCTTTCTTTTTTTTTTTTATATAAAATTCTTCTAGTTTTGATTTTTTTTTTCAATTCAATTTTGTCAGTGAAAACAAGTGTTTAATCTTCTCTGAAGCTCTATAAACTGGTTTTATGGGACTGAGTGATTAAACATTGTTTAATCTTCTCTGAAGCTATATAAATTGGTTTTGTGGGACTGAATGATTAAACATTCCCTTTTCGCATAATGCTTCTCTGTGCATCATTTCCTGGTGATATTTTTTCGTGGTTAATAAATGAATTTTTTTGCTAATATTACCCTGCAAGATTTTGTGGTTGCAATGTGCTGCAGATGCCATGATGAAGATCACTATGTTCCCATGCAGCATTATGGGTTTATAGGAAATGTTGGCATAAATTGGAACATCCTAAAGTTGTGTTTGCTTCCGCATATGCAATTGCATTATGCTATATTGTTATTTCTGATTTATTAGTAATGAGCATATATGGAAACTCAGCTTTTCCAAGTTCTGTTCTACTTAATGTTATCGTCGAGCATTTCCAAATGTCATACATAAGTTTGCATTTCCTTGAATGAAAATTGCTGCTGTATTGGATGGTGTATATTGCAAGAAAATGTATTCTTACAGAATTGATAAATGCCATTCTTTGCAGAACAGTGGTTGTCTTGGAAGTGCTACTGAGCCAAAACTAGATTTGACAATTCATGACTCTCTTCAACAGCAGAAACCTCTAGCTGAAATACATTCAAGAATATCAAAAGCAAGCATATCTGAGAGTTTCTGGACAAACAGCAACTGTGACATGGACGTGAGCGCTGTTCAGTCACAGGGAAGTGTATCATCAGTTAGTAGTTCATTGACCAATTCTCATGGAGCTGGAAGTTCAAATGCTTCCTATGAATTTGTAAATCATGGAAAGTTTATCTTTGTTCCTTGCAAAATAATTTTACCTTATGTTGTTTTCTCATTTACTTGTGCAACAGTGACCAAGCTATTACAAATGGTTTTAGTGAATTTTTAAATTCTGTTAGTCTGTTGGTATATGACTTTTTTCATAATCACTAACTTATGTCTTGGATGGACTTGAATTGTGTTTTAAGAGCTCACCTCATTTTTTCCCCTTTTGCATTGACTTTACATTGTTTTCCAAACAAATCTTGGGTTTGATCGTCTCTTTGCCAGTTTGCAAGTTTTCTAGCTAGAGGCTACTTTAGGTCTTACCTTTGGAGGTCCTTATTATAGGTCTTCTTCTTTGGAATCAAACTAGACGGCAATGGATAGGCAGTAGAAAGCCCGAGAAACAGATGCAGCAGCTGCGTGAGCCCAAGTTAAGGTACAATCCTTCTATATTACGCAGTATCATTTAATGGGTGCATCACTTTGAGCTAATGGTTTTTCATGGATTTTGGCCTTTTCTCTTTATGTTAGGAAAATGCGAAGCAATGAAATGTTGTACTTAGATTTTAACTTGCAAAAGGCAATATGTAGGTATTGTTGTGCAGGCATTTTTTATTTTTTGTTTATTTTGGAAAAATAAAGCAGTGAAACATATTGCAGTTGTCTCAATCTCGATTACTTAAATATGTTTTCACATGGTGGGGAAGGAAATTGATTTCTCTCTTCCTTTCTGAAGATTGATTATACGCCTATTTTCCAACATTTGTCTATAAAAGGTGACGCATAACAAGAATCTGAAGCTGGTAGGACATAGATTGCTGCTAACATGCTTGACATCCCTGTTGCATAGATTATCCATCCTTTAAGGTTAGGATTACTGGGGTCCTTTTGATTGGAAATAGTTGTCTTGAAATCAAAGTCAGATGTTGAGGCCTGAATGTTGGTTTCAATGTCTGGATATTCACAGTTGGTTTGATGCTTTCTCTTAGCTGAACTGAAGGTTGGTCATTCATGAGTTTTTCTCTTGTATTTTTCCCAGCACTTTGTGTCTCTGCATCGCTAAAAAGTTTTGGCTTTGCAGTTGGAATGCAACCTATGATAGTTTGCTTGGAAGCAACAAACCGTTTACCAAGCGTATTCCTCTTGCCGTAAGTCTTATAACGAGCTGGTGATTCATCCGTTGCAAATAATTTTCTCTGACTTGGGCTCTTAATTTCAAACCAACAGGAAATGGTAGATTTTCTTGTGGACGTATGGGAGCAGGAAGGAATGTATGACTGAATGGGCAAAAGTTGCAGGTCTTGAACAATATGACCTGCCCTTGAGACATCGAACTTCTCAGGTGTTTTACGAAGTGTGTTGTAAATTAACCATGTAATCATTTTGTATGCGGTAGCCTATTTACCAAGGCAAATATAAAATATGTTCTTGTACGTATGAGGATCCTGATTATGTAGAACTCACATTGGTGCAAGTCTCTGTAGTGGAAGAAGTCTATTATTGCCATTTTTGT
Source organism: Coffea humblotiana (assembly GCA_023065735.1). Lineage (NCBI taxonomy): Eukaryota > Viridiplantae > Streptophyta > Magnoliopsida > Gentianales > Rubiaceae > Coffea > Coffea humblotiana. The sequence continues at coordinate 3,076,621 of CM041211.1, forward strand.
TATGCCCCATCCATCATTCGATTTCATCATTGTATGCCTATCCGCTTAAATTAGCATGCATCCACATTTGAAAGCAGTTCTACCAGTGGGCGGGACATATTTGCTGACCATGGGGGGTTTAATAAGACGGTCAAAATTTTTTTATTGCGGCCAAACCACGTAGGTATGGGCTGCGGAGCTTCTGTTTAAAGCGCGTTACATATCTCAATGATATCTAAAGACTCCTAAGGAGGTAGAAACTAGAAAGAGGGCAACTCTAAATTTCTCCAACATACTTTCAAAATCAAGGTCATGTATGCGAGGGAAACTGCAAGAAACTTCTCATGCTAGAACTCTCGAGTAGGCCTCTGTAGTGTATCTAACTTTTCTGACGTGTCACCCTCCTCCTAGAAGCTCTTAGAGAGATCTAATAATATTCCAGTAAGCTCCGATTAAATTTTTCCATCTTCTTAAATGATTACTTAAATCCTCCTCAGTGCTGTCAAAACATAGCGACGTAAGGTAAAAACGACGGATATAATCTGCAAAATTGGCCGTTTACGAGCTTGAAAGAAAAATACTACTAGTAAGTAAAACATCAGAGCTAATTTATGGCTTTGGCTCGTTTGGCTTTGAAAAATTTGCAACAGAGGGTAGCACCTGCCTCATCTTCTTTACCATCATATCAGTGCGCCTCCGAAAGAACTGTAAACTCTGTCCAGAAACAGAGATGGGGTTCTGAACTTCTTAGAAGGATATCATCAGCCGCCGGCAAGGAAAACTCGGCTGGCCAGCAGGTGGCTGTTTCCGAGGGTGGCAAGAAATCGAACAAGCTTTTCCCAAAGAGGAAGCAACGTAGTAGCCCGTGGAAAAAGGAGGAAGATAACTTTCCTCCTCCTCTCTGGGGTAAGCTCTGTCTTTCGTCACTGAGTAATCTGATAACTCTTACTTCATGTTCGTGTCTTGTGTGATTTTTGAACTAATTATCCCAAAATAAGCACGCAAAACTGATGTAAAACATAAAACAATACTTGAAGACTACACATTGATACAAGCACTTCCAACAGTGGAGATTGATATTCACAACTTATTTATGCAGAATTCTTCCCCTCGGGACTCGGAAATGCTCTGGTGCAAGCATCAGAAAACATCAACAGGCTGCTGGGGAATCTATCACCTTCACGACTTCTGGGTAAATTTAAAGAGCAAGACGATTTGTACAAGCTGCGGCTTCCAGTGCCGGGGCTTGCCAAGGAGGATGTAAAGGTGACTGTTGATGATGGGGTTCTGACAATAAAGGGAGAGCGCAAGGAAGAGGAAGAAGGGTCTGATGATGATGATGATGATCACTGGGCAAGCTTCTATGGTTACTATAATACCAGTGTTTTACTGCCTGATGATGCAAAAGTTGATGAAATTAGAGCAGAGATGAAAGATGGGGTTCTTACGGTTATCATTCCGAGGACTGAGAGGCCTAAGAAAGACGTAAAAGAAGTCTCAGTACACTGAGATTAGGTGTTTTGAGTTCAGTGGATTGGGCGAGGGAGAAAGAGAGAGTACTGTATCGCTATTATCTCTTTTATACTACTACTAGTAGTATTATTTTTGCTTGCTTCTCAAAAACTTGAGGTTTGTTTGTTTGAGTGTGACTCTTGAGAAATAATTTCTGCTGCCACTTTCCATTATGAACTTGAACAGGTTTCGAGTCTCTGCAGATTTATATGTGAGTAATAAAATGACCTTGTTTTGGTATTCAGGAAAGAAATTTAGTATTTACCTTGCAGAGGTTTTTTTTCATCAACATATACCCCGGAGATCCTAGAAATGGCTCGGCAAACTTGTCACCTTCGTTTTAATTGTTTGTTTTCATGCTCTGCCTTGCTTGCCTCCAAAATCGTGGGCTTTGATTCATGGTCTTGTGGGTTGGCCCATTGGGCTATGGGCTTGATACTGTGCTGTTGTTCATTGGTCAATTGCTCGTTCTCTAGACTTGAGGGTTATTTTTTTTTGTTTGCAATGATAAATAATATTTGTATAATTTATTTTAATCTAATTTAGAAAGAGGAGAACCAAATGGGGAGTGTTATCGGAGAAGGTTACTTGAAGTGACAATTATAATTAAGTGATAATTTTATGGTGGGAGATAAGGGTCTTTAAACTTTTCATCGGGACTTTAAAGTTTTGATGGTTGGCTGAAACTCAAGGATTGTTCAAGGGAGGCTCTTTTATAGTTTTATGTACAGGAGACCTCATTGTAGCAAATCGTACGCTACATGTAAGTTTCATTTGTTTTGATGTAAATTACTATTCGACGCGCACAATTTTTTTTACAGGTCAGTCGAATTCCAAATCCTACAGACAACTCGGTAGTTAAGAGCCTACGAGACAGCTGTGTGTTCGAGTCTCATTGCGGATGCGATAATTATATTGTTCATTGATCAAGTAGGAGTGGGCACGAATCGAGTTTTGTTTCGTAAGGCATTTAGTTGATTCAACTCGTATCTTATAGATCAACTATTTTTTAACTTTTAATCACCTCGTATATCAATTGGCATTTGGCCTTTTTGGATGGGTTAAGTACTCCTGAATACAAGAGAAAGAAAAAAAAATAAAAGAATTCAAACATGATGAAAATTGCTATAAGCATTGTCCTTTTTTTATACATAAATTAAATTTTTTTCTAAAACAGATAAGACTATGACCTCTACAAATGAATATTGTAAATAAGTTATAGGCACTCATACTTGGGAAAGTAATTTACTCAATAAAATTATTTACTTAACTCTAAAAATAATATTTTGTGTGCGTGTATAAAAATAAAAAATAAATACACACGCATATACACACATGCATGTGTGTGTATATGCGAAGTGGGTAGAGTAGTCATGGATTTTTAATCCTCGAATCCTAATCCACTTTGCATATAAGTGAGTATTTAACCCTTTTCTGGCATGATCAAAAAATACGAATTGGACATCCTATTTTGGGAGCGGGTCAAATTGAATCATGAATTTTTGGATCAACAAATATTTTTGCCTACCCATTATAAGAAGGCTGTATGTGACTTGTAATTTTAGAATATGTTCTAATTCGTGATGACAAGCATTGAGAGTCAAATCCATTCAAACTTTTATTGGTCGAAAAAAAAAGGGCCAGCAACATCAAGTCTAAGATTTAACTCATTTTGTAGGACTGCTACTTAGAGATATAGCCTATGACGTCAAGTTTCAAGGTCCAACTCAACTGGTAAAAATATTCCAATGAGGTAGTATAACTTTGGTCGTGACTTTCAAATCTTCTTCTTTCGCTTTTCTTGTGTTCAACTCTCAACATTCTCTTATCTCCTTCCCCGTGTTCCTTGAACCAAAAAAAAAAAAAAAAAAGGTACTTCAGCCTGCGAGTTGACCAGTGTCAGTGGCTGGCATTGAAATTAAAATAGATAGAAAGCCTCAGAGATTTTAAGCTGGTAAAAAGCCTTGTGTCACCCGAAACGGAAAAGCGGAGAGCTAGAAAGCCTCAGGTGTATGACGTTTTGAGCAGGACATGAACAGTAATTAGTTTATGTATTCGTGAAAGGCGAGGTCTAATCAAGCGCGACATTAACGTACCAGTAGTGCTTAGTTATTTCAGAGGCATTGATAAAATGGAATCCTTTTTGTTGGGTACTGGTCTTGAAAGTAGTCTCCTCTTTCCAAAAGTAGTTCGCCAGAGGCTGGTGTGCCGAAAATATTAATGTGCTTATGGTGCATTCTGGTATTATACGTTGTGTTCAATCAATTGTGCATCCTTCCTTTTTTTGCAGCAGGGATCCACGTACAGAAGCAAGAATGCCTGAGCGGTGGACGACTGTTTGAGTGAATGGCCACTTTTGCTTTTGACTGTGATTCTCTGTTACCAGGTAGAGTATTACTCCCTCCATTCCCTTTTTTTTTTATTTTTATTGTGGGAATTTAAGTGAATATTTGGAATGAAGATTATTAGAAATTTTTTTAGAACAATACTGCAGCATTTTTTTTTTGTAAAAAAGTGTATTAAGAACATAAAAAAGTGATTTGAAAACGTGTTTATGGTGTAATTAATTTTTTTTAAAAAAGTCAATCCAAACAAATTCTAAATTTTTTAAGAATAATGATTTGATTGTGATTTTTTTGCTTGTCATTCTTATCTTACTCCCAATTTGAATTTGAATGCAACATGCATGTCATTAAAGGGAGAAATGATATTGGAATGGAAAGAGAAATGCAATATAGTTTTGACTTTTTTTTAATATGAAAAATATATTGAAACATTACAAAATAAAAAGCATGACGCTTTTATTTGAGGATTAATTAGCTAATGATTCATAGTTAATATTTTTTTAAAACGATAAGCTTAATTGTTCATAGTTACTAGTATTATTACAAAAAATTACAAGGGCATGAGTCTTGATGATGAGAGCTTTTCAACTATAGTTAGCTCCATACTTTTTTCTTTTCGAAATGAAAAATTTTACTGGCAACTTTTTCCATCTTACCACACCCACAATTAGATGAGAATTTTTGCACCCCCAAATCTCAGTTCCGTTGGACAAGAAATAACATTGAAGTCTCATCATGACATTTCTTGTCAGAGTACATGATCCTAGATTAAAGGGATAATTTCATGAACCTCCCCTGAGTTTTTTAACAACTTTACTGAACTCTTTTGAAATTTTAAAAATTATACATATCTTTCTTGTCATTTAAAATGATAATTTTACCCTTAAAATTTTAATGAAAATTTTTAAATTGGTATGCTTATACTTAGAATGAGTTTTAAAATTATTTTTCATTATTTTTCCTTCTTATTTCTTTTTTTTTAATTTTTCGCCAATAAAACTGTAGAACAACCACCATTGCCTCTAGGTTTCTATTAAACCAAATGTCGAACTAGTGATTTTTTTGACGAATTAATTTTATATGTAATCCAATATTTTTGCTGATCTTTGTTTTCTATTTTTTGGTATTAAAATTAACAATAAATAAAAAAGAAATGGCTCAAAAGCACTACTAAATTATGATAATCCCACTACTCCAAAAATTTATAAACTCTAAATGAATTATTTCAACATTTTTATCTTATAAATTTAAATCTATAATAAAATACCATAAAAAATATCATATCATAGTAATCAAATTATTATTATAGTTGTTTATCAAATAATAGATATAAACATGAAAAATTTGGCACATTTTCGTTATAATTATTATACTAAATGATCTTATAATTATATAAGGAAATAAATTAAAACTCATTCCAAAAAGGCATTTTTGGGTATTCATTTAAAAAATTGTCAAAGTCAATATTATTTTAAGGTTTTATTACTAAAACTATCAAATTAAAGAATGTAAGTATAATTTTTTAAATCTTAGGAGAGCTCAGTAAAATTATTAGAAATTTTAGGGGAGGTTTTTGGAATTATCCCTAGATTAAATTAACCGTTTTGATCCTTCAAAAAAAATTAACGAGTGCCGTGTCAGTCGAACCCACAAGGAAAAAAATCTCGTCAACCTCATGGGTTGTACTAGTTCTTCTCGCCATCTGCTTGGATTCAAGAGTTTTTTAAAAATTAGTTTTTTAAATATTATTAAAATTTTTAAAAAGTATTCTAAAAATAGTTTACTTTTTTTAATATTTAAAAGAATTTCAAAATATATTCTAAAAACTTTTCTACTCTTAAATATCCCAAAATATTTTCTAAAAATATTCAAAAATATACTATAAAAACTCTGCTACAGTAAAATTTTTCAAAAATACCCCTATAAACAGCTAATCCAAAGAGACTTTTTTCATAAATACATTTTTAATTACTTTTTTAACTTATATATATCGAATTGTTATAATATTTTTTTTACAAAAACTCTTAAAAAGAACAACCAAAACAGGAACAAGGCGGAGGTAGGATAACAGCACACGAATTAATTATGTGAATGGTAGGATGAATATAAGTAATCGTTAGTTTTGTTTCTTTCGCTTCTTAACTCTCACCCCTTTTCAGTGAAATTTATAGATATATTTTTTAATTGAAATCCTTAGCCTTGTTTCACTAGACAGGTAAGTGAATAGCTCATCGAAGATGGATTCAGATTGGGAAAGAGAATAATGGCACGTGAAACTAGTTGTTCTGGATAGTTTTTACCGTCACTTGGACTTGGTAGATAGTCGCTCTGTTTTACTTTTGACCGTGATTCCAACCACTTTGAAACTAGGAATGGTTTTCACTGGCTTGGCTAACCCGCTAAAAATTAGGCTTTCAATCCCAACATGACAGGGTATAGGCAGTATGAATGCTTATACCCTTCTCACATATTCTACAGGTATAATATACCAATACAGTCTCCGCATATGTTTGTGGACTGCATCATTATCTTAATTATCAAATCATTAATAAACAGGCTGCTGAAAGATTCAGATGACCAGTACTAGAAAGGAGCAGGCAGAAAGGAGTTGACACCCTGTCCCTCCTACTCTTTGTAGCAAAAGTGGTAACAATTATTTTAAGTAAGATGTAAAGAGAACAATTACAGGCTTGTTCCTAGTACTTAGCAGAGGAAACTGAAGGTGGCTGGTCATTTGCCAGTATATATTATTGTTTGTTATGTTCTTGGAGTATCGTGGGAATTTGTGTAGGCTATTTATGTGGTTACTACTAATAAATTCATGTGGAAGATCGTTAGATACTCTGGTGGGAGTTTGCAACTTCTACAGATAGAAAAAGTCATTACAACATTTTCCCAAAAAAATTAAAAGAATCCGGGACACTGTCATCTAATTAAATTTGCTTTTAACCTGAGACTCGTGTCTGTGGATGTGGTAACAGGGCATACCATTGTGTTACGATAAACATCTTTTCAGTTTTCTCACCCCATCTCCCTTTCCCAATGCTCATAAAAGTCCTTTCTTAGATCTCTATTGCTGCATATCTTCTTCTTGACATCCTTATTGATGTTCCACATCAATCTGTGGAACTATGAAGACTTCTATAACCATTAATTCTTTCCTCTTGCCTGTCGTCTCAACAGTGATCATGACTCTATCAAGGGTTTTCCAAGTTAGACTCAAAGTTTCAGTCTCAGCTATCCTCATATCCTCCCTCATATGCCTACCTTCCCAGTCAGGTAAAAATTAGCCCACCTTCTTTTGGTGCATGAATTTTCAAGAATTTTCTCTTGCAACTGCGTCCATTTTCAAGAATTTTTTTCAATCACCCTTGTCCTATTAAATCAAGAATCAGCTGGAGAAAACATTTCTACTCCAGAATATTTTGTTTGTAATTCAAGCTTGATGTTCATAGTTGTAGGCTCTTCTTCAGTTAGGGCATATGTTCCCAACCCAAACCCCCCCCCCCCCCCCCCCAACCTTCTTTAGTTGTAAGTCACAGCATTTATGACCCTTGCACGATTGCATATAGAAGGTTTCAACTTGGAAACTTAACATTTTTTTTCCGTGATCTTTTCAAGTTTCAGGCTCACTGGCAGTGGGAATGATGCCCTCAAACACCGATAGCGATCAGAATGCACTCCTGGGAAGGAAAATGGTGCTAGGATCAAGGCCACCAGGTTGTGTGAACAAATGCATGAGTTGTCAACCTTGTAAGGCTACTTTAGTTATTCCACCACACCAAGATGAGGGTTCAAGGAAACTAGCTCATAGAGAAGATGATAGCTATTATCTTCTTTCATGGAAATGCAGATGTGGAGATAAGCTCTTTCAACCTTGACGATCGTCACCAGCCTCTGGCCGGAAAGTTAAAGAAAGCTTTAATAGTAGTATTAGCTAGCTAGTATTTGCTGATAATATATATAGTTGAAAATACCAGGTTATTTTCTCATTAATATGGCGTACTTATAAAATTAAGCAATCTTCTAATGTTGCACTGTTGTGAGCATTATGTACCTATATAAGGGGTTTCAGTAATTTAGTAATTATTATGCTCTCCTGACTAATTCTATGCATGCATTTTTAGGAGTTTCGGACTTATCTTTTTTGTTATAATCTTCTTTTTGTTTGCTTCCCGTTCTTATTTGTTCTTGGGGAAGGATCGAATTCATCGGGTGCAGCATTTTTTTTTTGGGTTATGAAAGGACATCTCTCTGAGACTGAACAGTTTGTTTTTGTTGAGAAATATCAAAATCTAAATGAAGATCGGCAGAATATCACAAGTACAACCAAACACAACAGTTACATGGAGAGGTCATGTCTATGCAACCAGAAGAAATGATCACACAGAGAAATCAAGCAAGGGGACAATTTACTGTACTATTTCCATGGCATGCATGGCATCAATAGTGTACAGAAGACAAATTTGCATAAAGGTTGAAAAGATTTTTAGTGAGTGCCAAAACTATTGATCTTTTCACCTTAATTGGTCTTGTTTCCTGCAAAAATTAACACGTTAAATCTAAAGAAAATGACTAAAACATGGAAATTATAGTCTGGATATATGCTAAGTAGTTAGCTAGCCGTTTTCTTGAAGTTTAAATTGTGAAAGTCAGACTATCATGTGCTTAAACAAATTAGTCCTTAATGGGTTAAGATCTTGTTATGTACTGCAATTATTTTTGAATGTACACTAATTCCCGTAAAATAGTAGTATACTAAAAGTTTTACTGAATCATTAAAAGATAGTACATATTTCACCGTAGAGGAAATCAATGCTTGAGGCTCCGATCACTGGTTCCTGTCCTCGTAGCCAGCATCTTTTTCTTTTGAGTTTCTTCCTTTTTCTACTAGTTTGGAAAACTTTAGAGGCCAGCTTATTTGGATACTGATCTTCCAGGAGCTATTGCAAAATGACCTAGCCTAGCACAAGAATTTTGTCAGCCAGAAATTCTGAACTTCCCTATTGTAAGGCTGAAAGTTTTCAATTAGGTTCTGAAAATTTTTTGCCTCCCCCAAAATCTGTCAAATCTGTAGCAAGTTAACTCTTCGGTTCTGCATCTGCCCTGGAGTAGCTGGAGAAGCAATCGTGCGCAGAAAAGCTTCGGAATATTAGCATCTATATTCAAATATATGAACACCAAGTGGATTGGACGTGATGAAATAGGGTCCAACCAAATAAAAATAATTAGAATATCATATAGGAAATGAGCATAGAGTATCTTTGACCGTCGAGAGAACACAGGACTACTAGCTAGGAAACAGGGATCAGAGGAGCGGACAAAGTCAAGAAAAGTTCACTGTATAATATTCCCAGCAGCAGCAAGAAGACACCGTTCATTTGGTGAATGGCGACAGAACTGATACTAAATTACTAATTGAAGCAAAATATCAAACGTCAAAACTTAACGCTGAAGTGTCCAGCATGCTCTGCTGCCGTAAATTCTCATATTTTTTTGGGTAAGCGAAAGATTTTAATATCAAAATTTCCTATTTAAAATTCTTTCTATTTTACTATCCAGTCCTTCTACTGACCATTAATTGTGACGCTGAGGACTCGCAATTAGTCCGCACCCGCGAGGTCACTTTCTTGGATGGACTTCATCCAAGAATATTCTGCTCTTAAATCTTGTAACTATTGAACTGTATATCTACGTCACCGTTGCAACATATGACATAAGTTGATGCCGTATTAATGGGTTGACCATCTAGATAGTCGCAAGGTGCACCGGTGGTGATGCTGGATACGGATGTACCCAAAATTTTCCCAAAAACCTTAGCCAATGAGTCCAAGTTGTGTGCTCTACAAAATTGCAAATGTATAGTTTAAGATGCACTACTTATTTTTGAGCGGCCATAAAAAGAAATTTTAGGGACCAAAAACAACACAAAAAGACAGATATTCTGTACATGGTTACATTTGATTTCCGGGACCAATTTTGCTGGTCTCCATCCAAAGGTTAATTTTGCTTAGATTTGTTATTTTTCACGAAAATATATGTTGTGTTTGGATATTTAATTTTTTTAAAATATTATTACGCTTACATCATAACACGTTAAAATTTTCAATTACTATTTTATTTCATATACGTCACATCATTTTTTTTTTCTCTGCGTTGCGGTGTTATTTCAAATAATATCCTATTCAAAATTATTTTTCCGAAAAGGAAGTGGCCTTTATTTTGTCTACGTCACAAGGGTTGAATAATGGAGGCTTCATCGACACAAGAAAGGGCAAAAGGAAAAAGGGAGAATATGAGCTCGCAGAAATAAAATTAATTTTAAACCGCAAATGACTGGCGGTTTTGGCCTTGATTAATGAAATGAAAACTGTATTTTAAAAAAAAAGGGTGTCCGTCTTACCGGTTAATTACTACTAACTTGCTAATTCAGAGAAACCCTTGGAGCTTCCCTAAACAGCCACCATGGGCTCCCGTTTTCCTCCCACGAGCTTGCACCTCCACCACAACCACAACCACCGCCTCCTGGTATGGCCCAATTCCACCACCTTTTCTCCTACTTTCTTCAATTGTTTAGCATCCTTCTGTAGTCGTACTCAATTCAGTACCACTTATATCCCTCGTCTTCACCGCTCGTGTCTATTGTCATCCTCCCATCCCAGAAAGTGGTCTACCCACTGCCGTGCCACCAGCCCTGGCCCACCATCACCCCCGCAGTTGGACCCGCCTCCTGGAGATAATCCACCTCCTTCCTCAGGTAATTACTGAGCTATTAGCTAGTATTACCCAGCTCATTCGATTCTTCTGTTATTGAGATTCCCTGAATTTCTGCATATATATTTGTGGCTTTCTCTTTTAACGCACTTAACTAGCTAAACTAGGTTATGAGTTCGATCCTTGGAAAGAAAGGGATTTTGTTGAACTGGGCTTTGCCTTGATTGAGCTTATATATTATATTTTGGCCAGTATTAAGCTGTTTAAGAAACAGATGTTTAGAAAAAGCATGAAGAAATGGATTCAGAAGAAAGTGAGGCTCTTGTGGAGTTATGGCTAGGCAAAAGAGAAAGGGCTTTTTGATTTTTAAGTGTCCATCCTTTTCTTGAATGTGAAATTGTAGGGAATTTACAGCTACGCAAGTCTGCATGTATTGAATTAATTACTAGTTTTGATTGTTTTCACAATTTTGTGGCCGCTCTGCTGGTTGCTCCATCAGTAAAAAGTTAATTAATTATCGAATGAGACAACCATTTTGGGTTCTCCTTCAGAAGATAATTGGATTCACGTACACATGTAGTTACATCAAATTGAAATCTTTTTTCATCACCAATCAATCACGCTAAAATAGTCACTGCAATGGTTCTGACAATTTTTTACTTCATAAATGTCAACTTGCAATTGTTTATTTAATTAATGCATTGCATCAAAGTGGAAATTATGAACTTAATATATGAAAGCGTAAAGTCAAGAAATTGTGTTTCAATGCCAAATTGCAAAACTTTGTTGTCATCAATCAAGAAATGTATTAAATTGAATGAATGAAAGAAAGTTGCTTTCTCGTTATGGAAATTTAACTATTTGTACTCCCTTATGTATGTTTTGCTAATGGAAATTTTCTCTCACAAACTATTGTGGAAGAATGAAGATTAGACCGTTCAAAAAGCCATTTTACATGGCCAAGTAAGAAAACTGCACTAATCGTTTTACATGGACTGCACCATGGATAAAAATAACTTTTTGTTTCTCCTGTTAGCAGTTTAAGTAACTGTACTCCCAATTACATTCCTTATGATATAATTCCAATTCAAAATTTCCGATCCTATTTTACTTCTTATAGAGAACTAAACACAGCCTAAGTGATTTATGAAATGCGTGGCATGGATGAGATTATGGTGGTACTGGAGGCTATTGATTTCGATATTGACTGGCTATTTTTTCTGTTTTGGCTTATCTTAGGAAAGTTTTACTGTATTTATGCTTTAGGCTTATCTAGGTGCAGTTTTACTTAGTAAAAAATATTTTTAAATCTAAGTGGAGTTGATGAGTCTGTGTTAACAAACCATTGCAACCTTGAATTCAGTTGCTTGAACCTTTTTGCCCCATTCATTTTTATCTTTATCGTATATCATCTCATTAGCTTGACTCCAGATGTCTACTTTATCTGCAAGATGTAGCATGAGGATAAAGCAAGGACGTAATATGCTAGTGCTACATGATTCTGTTATGCTACTTGTCTGATTTAAAACTTAATTGCTTAATCTTGCTATCCCTGCCGCAGGACTCATTTCAAGTTTCTCTAGGATTAAAGATACTGTGCAGATCTTCTTTGCTGTTCTCTTCTGGATGTCTCTTTTCTTCTGGTCTTGCGTGTGGGATGGGAGAAATATTGGAAGACCGAAGAATGGATCTCGATTTAGAAGATGATATAGTAAGCGTTTGTAGTGTATATTTTATAGAAGTTAAGCATAACATGGACAAGTAAAGTGGTCAATCTTGTAATCAAACCAACAAATAATGAGAAAATCCCTATGAAATTCATATGATTTCAGTTCTTATATCTGCCTTCACTTGATATTCTGAGGCTGTTCACTGGGTTTGATCACTTCTTGTATCCAAGAATGTTACACTGTATTCACTACATATTTGGAACTGTGATGATGCCATCATCTTTTTTGTGGTTGGTAATCAACTTATCTTGTTGCTGGAAAAGTGCCTATGATTCAGTGAAAAAAAAGGTACTAGAAGAGCTGGCATGGAAATTATTTTGCCAATTAACGCATAAGAACTCATTGGAGGCAGCGGGTGATAGCCCATCCTAACCTTCATGCTGCAAGGTCCTTAATCAAGGAAACTAAGTGCTACCAACCCTGCCATTTCTTGCATGCATGACACAAGTGAACTGCATCCTCTGAATATTTGTTGCCTCAAAGAGGAAAAGAGATGGAGCGGCAGAGAGATTTTTTTCTCTATTAAATTGTTGCTGAGGATGGCTTCTGTGTTATGAGAATCTAATTTCCTATCTAAATACTCTGTCTTAGGAGGCTGGACGTCACCGTACATATTTAATGAGGAGAGACAAAATCCTGGGAAATGCGTTTTCCTTTGAACCACCACCTTGTAACTCTCATCATTATATATGAATATTTAGTTCCTTATTTTTATTTCTCCTTTTGGTGAAATGTCTCTCCAATAAGTAATGGGCTGTCTACCTTATACACTTAATCCATTGTTTATCTCAGCTGTTCTACCCTGAACCAATGCAAGTTCTGGTGATTTCGTGCTTCAAATTTTGACTGTGGTATGATCAGAATCTGGTTATATACAAGACTACCATGAAGAATCATACACTCGGCTACTCTCATTTTTCTCTCCCCTTCTCTCCAAATAGTTTGATCCTTAATTTCGTTGAATGTCTGTTAAACTCTTTTAAGTTTTCTATTTGTGGATTTTTGACGTGTTTATGTAATCTGATTGCGGACTTGATTGAGCTTTCATGGTAAAAAGTACTCTATGACTATTAAGAAACCTACTTCACAAAGAAACTACTGTGCATTTGAATCAATTTCTAGCAGATAGGGTATGTGAAGTAAATGTCGTCCTTTGGCGATAATATGTTCCTAGGGGATGCTGCAGGTTTGGTGAATGTATCTAGCATGGGAAGGTCCCATTTTCTTCTTTTAGGTGTGCGAGGAGTTTGCTCAGAGGGGGTGCGGAAAAGGAAAAGCAGTTGTAATTATCAATTGACCTTGTGGTTTTTCTGATCTTTTCTGATCTTTTCTGATTTATCAAAGGCTAATGTGTTAATTAAAGCATCCGTTGTGCTCTCATTTTCTTTTCATAGGAGTTGTTTTGCCCTTGATATGCTCCATTTGAATCGCAGTCTCTGTAATTTTTGTTATCTCGGCATCCCTTCTTAGTCTTGCAGTGACATGCCTTGTTGCAGAAACTTCCTCACCATGCCTTGTTGCGTTCTGCATGGGGTGGGAGATGCTACTCAAATGGAACTAGATGTCTTAGTTTGAAATATGATGGACTAAGCATGCGGTCTCCTCTACTGCAGATATTGTTGCCTGAGGTGGTTATGTGAGCAGCAACATATATGAGGAGGGGAAAGAAAATTTTTGTTGCTCGTATGCGGTTTGGTTCCCTGCTGTTTACGTGCCGTGTTTTCATCTTCCTCTTTGCACTAGCTGGACAAAAACGACCCTGAATCCTCGATCAACTTTTGAAAAAGCATACATCAGTCAGTCAAAATGGTGGGACATAAACTTCTATCCTCCTAAACGCTCTCATAGTGCTAAATCCTCCCTCGCCGCTTCCTCAAATCCTATCACTTCTCTTCTCCCTATTGCTTTGGATGATGACCTGCGAAAAGAAGGGAAACGAACGAGAAGCAGAGGAGCATGCAGTCGCGTATGAAACGAAAGTGAAAGAAGCTATCAATTGGATTGATGCTCTTTCAGATCAATAATAATAACTAGGAACTGTCCTGCTTAATTAATTATGGAAGACAGAAGCTGGTGATATATATTTGAAACAGTGGCAGTGGGCCCCTTGATGAGACCGACTCCCTCTTGATTAACTGTCCCAGGGATTATAGCTCTTGTGTACTCTATGGTTTAGGCACTTTTTATACGCGACGATTGTGAAATGCTGCCGTCTGCAACTATGGGGGTGCCGGCGGATTCGGGAGTGTTTTAGCCTTTCAGGTTACAGCCGAACCTCTTTTATGTAGACCGCAAAGCTTTATTAGAAGGAAAACGGGATGGCATGAGGTCTCTGTCAGCCTGGAAAAATCTAGGCCAATTTCGCAATAAGATATTATCCCCAGAAAGTAAGCGACGCCAGAATCAAAATATCTCCAGTTCTGGCGTATATTTCAGGCTGTGGGCTTGGTAATACCACAACAAAAATTAACGTACTTGGCAGTTAGTTCGATTTCTGGAGTCGGCCATGCCTTCATTCCTTAAAATCCAAACCTGTACATCTAGTGGAGTGCTACTTACAAAGAAAAGTCAAGAACAGAGAAATGACCTGTAATCACCATGGTTCAAAGATCGAGTCGATTTCTCGGTCTTTGACCTGTAAGTTCGATTTCTCGGACTTGGACGAGTTGTCACCGTTTCGGGCTTTTCGATACGATATCGACACGATACGATTTCGAGATATTTGGCTCGTCGAGATGTCACCGTGAACGATTGAAACGGGCGAGTCATATCGAATCGTTTCTAGTCAATTTGAATTTTTATTATTTTACTAAATTTTTAATTATCATTTTTTATAATTTTTAAAATATTAAATATTTTAAAAATTTTTATCTCGTTGAGACTGCGATCAATATGTCAAAATCAACGTAGAATGGTCCAACCCGTAATAGCAATCGTGACCGCAACTTTGAACCATGGTAATCACCGGAAAAGGTTAACGCTGGGAGATACTGCTGTGCTTTTATTAACTTGGCGCATGACCGTGACATTATATTTTTTTACAGTAAAGACAAAAGACTAGAGTAGTGTTAAAAGGGTCTGGCAATCAAGTCGTCAACAAAACCTTCTTGTTGCTTTTCCTGGTGATGGTGAGGTATAGTATTTATTTATTAACCATTTAATCCTCTCCCATGGTGGATGCCAGAGTGGGAGGGTCAAAAAATCCAAGCCAAATTGCAGTAAATATCCAGTTTTGACTTGAAATGAAACAATTCTATTCTATCCTGTTATATATATATATATATATATAAATTTTTTTTTGGGGGCTAGCCGTAGCCAAGTTGCTCTTTTCCATCATTCTTTTCAATCCATTGTGTGGCGTTGGCCTCAATCACATGGATGATGGAAACTCCACTTCGGCAGACATTTTATCACCACTTTAACCTGACGTTACAGACTCAATTCTCCACCGATTTTAGGCCGTCCATACATCGACAATCCCCATCAGAGACGACCTCCCGGAGGCCCCATCCTTATCAGCCCCCCAGAGCCGGTCATGGGATGAAAGTTCGCCCCACCCCGCATTTTCAATAACAGAGTTATGGCATTTGCCATGACGGCTCCGATAGCAGAGTTTCAATTCAAGTTCAATTTTCTCAACTGATTTACAATCATTTTTGTTCGAAGAAGGATAAACAAAAAATAATAATAATAAGAGAAAAGAAATCGTATCTTCAAATTCTGCATTAGATGTGAGAGATGTGTTGGTAAATAACTTATAAATCACATATTATCTTAGAGCCATGTTTGATGCGTAATTTTTTTTAGTGATGAAAATTGAATTCATTTTAACTTTTTTTTGGTAGAAAAAAGTAGTATTAATTGACATGTTAATTTTTAAAATAAATTACTATAATACATGAACGAAAAATCTAGGTCAGAACCATTCAAGTTCAAATTTTTTTTTTTTTTTGCACAAAATTTGCCAATCGAGCTCAATTCAAATTTTTTTTTTGTCAATTCAATTTGATTAGGGGAATTTTTGGGTTGATAAACTCGATTGCATCCCTAATTACGTTTTGTCCCGAGATTCAATCCAACGGCCCCAATTCAGTGATCAATCCTTACAAGCCCATCAAAATCATTACCCTTCCATCGTTTACTAGTGAAGCTACTGTAGCAGACTACTAGGTATAAAAACCCTCGCTAAACCGCTCTCCTACCTCTCTCTCCCTCTCCAAGGGGAGTCTCGAGAGGTGAGATCTTTGTCATCTTCTGGGAATACTTGATCAACAAAAAATGTTACTGAGGAGTTCATCCTCGCCCATCCTAAGTTCATGGCTTCCAAACTCATCCGGGCCATCTCCTGAACCCGATCATCTACCCCAACTCACCCGCACCCGATCCGTCTCTCTCTCTGCCTCATTCGCCATCGATGATATCCCAGGTTGCGCCAGTCCACTTCGACCCGTCCATGACTCCGATCTTAGGGACCACCAGCCAGCTTCCAAGAAGGAAAAGGATATCCACATTAAGCGCCCCAAGACGCCAAAGCCGGTGAAGCTCAAGGAGGCCAAGGAAGAAGAGTTGGAGAGGCTGTTGTCCAGCTCGGGCTTGGGGGAGCCCGCGGCTGCCGCCGAGGAGGATGGGTGTGTGGCCGTGGTGGAGAAGGAGACGGTTTTGCAGACTCTGGTGGTGGGAGGCGGTGGCGCTGGCGGAGGTGGGGGGAGGGTTTGTGGTGGTGGAGGAGGTGGCGGGTCAGATGGTGGAGATGGGTCCGGATTTGGTTCGGATTCTTATGATTCGAATAGGTGGCATGGGCATGATAGTACGGACGCGTACTATCAGAAAATGATCGAAGCCAATCCGGGCAATGCTTTATTACTTGCGAATTATGCCAAGTTCCTAAAGGAGGTAACTATCTTTTTTGTTTTTTGTCTTTTTCTTTTTCCTCCTCCTTTCTTGGACAACGTTTTATTTATTTATTGCAAAGAAAGTTAGTACTAGTTCTTTTGGGTTTTCTTGGTACATTTAGTCTGATTATTCGTGGAATTGAATTTGTTGAATAGGTGAAGGGAGAGTTAGATAAAGCTGAGGAGTACTGCGGAAGAGCAATTCTGGCTAACCCAAGCGATGGAAATGTTCTTTCACTGTATGCTGACCTAATATGGCAAACGCAAAAGGATGCACCCCGTGCCAAGACTTACTTTGATCAAGCTGTTCAAACCGACCCTGATGACTGGTAAGAGTTGCCCACCATATATAGACAATTATTTGATTTGATTTGGTTTTTTTGGTGTAGAGTTAGTATGGCTTTCATTAATAGTGCAGTTGCTTGATATAGAATTGGTCTTGACTTTTGCTGTATTGGTAGTTCAGTTAATCTGCTGTCGAGAGCTCGGTAGGTAAATCATAAAACCAAAGATCAATTTGCTAAGAATCAAATGCCAGGTTTTACTGGTGCCATGTATGCAAGCAAGTTAAGTGGAAGTAAATGTATCATCTTGTTTTGGCTGAAATTTTGGGAAATTTGTGCTGTATTTGATTTGTTTGTTCTGGAATCTCTTTGAAATTAATGAATGTCTGTTTGTGGTGTAGCTATGTGCTTGCTTCGTATGCTCGGTTTCTATGGGATGCTGAGGAGGAGGAGGAGGAGGAAGAAGATGCATCAAGCCAATATGGAAAGGATAGTGGTAATTCATCAGCAACGTTCTATGGAGGAGCATCACGCGGATATCCACTGACCGCGGCTACTTGATTCTCTGTCTCCTACTGATCTCTCTGCCATAGTCATAATTGTTCATATAGTAGTAATTCGTAGTAGTGGTTGTCAGGAGTCTTACTGGCAAATCCTAACATCTGCTTTTTGCCCCCCTTTACGTCCTGAATTAGTAGTAATTTCGTGAATTTTTGATGACGAGTTTCTAAGTTGATGTGTGTATATTAGCATGAATAAAGATCAACTTTTGTTTTATGTAGCTTATTTTATTATTCTATAAGATAGGATGAGGAGTTAAAATCAGATAAGATGAGGAATTATGATTGAAAAACGCCAATTTAGGATCATTTTGGCTGTCTGCTGGTAGGTACATGTTTAGCAAGCTGTGCTAGAGGAAGCGGTAGGAATTTTTTTTTTTTTTTTGGGGGTGGGGTGTGTGTGTGTGTGTGTTATATGGCAGTCGTAGTTCATTTAAGCTAAAATCTTTTGCAGTTCCTTCGACTCCGATATGGTTCTTGTGGGGGAAAGCTACTTGTGGCAAATGGCCACAGGTGCTTCGTTTTTTTTTTTTTTTTTTGGTGTCATCACAGGGAGTATCTTTGCGGACTAATCTCCCTGCGCCTGTGCATCTGCCCGCAAGATGCGTCATCACAGGTGCTTAGCTGTTATGAATTTTTGTAATTTGTTTTGCATTTGATTCTCTCTCCACAGTTTAGTGATCAAGAATTGGGTTGGGTTGGCTTGCTTTCCACTTTAGATATTTTTGAAGCAAAAAGATCTTCAGTTTCCTTGGGAAGGGATTTTCTCGAGTTGTGATGCATCTCCCGTAATCATCCACACAAATATCGGGAGGCGATCTGTTTCTGCTTCTATTTGTTCCACGTGAGTTTCACATATTATTGTTGTCTGCTCGTTTAAATGTTGAAGTAATCAGCCAGATATTTTTCCTGCTTTTGTGTTGTGGCTGAAGCTACGAGTATTTGCCCGTGGTTTTTCATTTGAGGGTCTAATCTAACTACGGTAATTTTGCAAAACTTCTAGTTTTGGTATCTTCCGGTTGTGATCTGAATCCTTCATATGTATGTGACAAAGTGCCACTGCATATTTGACGGCAGATCCCACTTCCAGCTGACAAAATAAAATAATTGAGACACTACTTACTTACTTTTAATCACGCGTGCTTAATCCAATACCCTCTCAATGAACTGCTTGGCTAGAGTTTTGAGCGTGACATTTTATAGTGGATTGTGATCAATGATTCGACCCTTGCTTGGGCTCCATTTGAAGTAGTTTTCCACTCAAGTAGTAGTATATATATTCGAAGCTTGGAAGGTTTTTTTTTTTCCCACTGGCGTTCCATGCTCATTTTTCTTCTCTCCTGCCCTTACACAGAAACTGCTATCAATTGTACCCAAAAAAAGTTGATTATCCTTGAGTTCATGGTCCATGTCCATTGGGTCTGCTAAATGAACTTGGGTCCCCTGCAATTTAGAACACTATGGCTTACACAAAAAAAAAAAAAAAAAGGTTTGTGAACCTGGGTGAAAGGCCCAAAGAGCCTTCGCGGCGAATTACATTCATGGACTCGACAGGCCCACGTCTGCTGCCTCCTCTGCAGTTATGTTGACTCCATGGGCGAACGCGTGTTGACTTTGATCGGGCCCCACGTGATTCCCGCCAAAATTCCCCCGGCTCCCCGCAACCTTTTTTGCTTTCAACGGCGTGAGCAGGTAATCGCAACAACCGTTGAGTTCGTGACCCCGGAACCGAAGCAAAGCACGTGCACCAAAACAATATCCACGTGCGAACTCCCCTCACGCCTGCAATTTCCCGCTTTCGGAACTAAAACCCCCCGCATTCCATTCCACTTCACCACCGCATTTCGGGTACGTTATCCATTATGCTCCATCCTACGGCTTCACGTCCCATCTGCATCTCCTCCTCCCACCCTCACTCCCACGTACGTGCATCTCACCCCTCTCCCCAAAATCTCCAACTCATCGTGTCCGACACGTGCTCAATGGCGCGCGAAAGGAAAAAGGAGAATCGCCGACGGTATAGCTTAGCATGCAAAGAGAAAAGATAAGGCAACAGCGAAGGACGATCGCGAAATCCCAAAACAACTCCTCTGTCACGGACACGTTAGCAAAATCGGGGACCTTCCATTTTGCTAGCTTAACCGAGGCCAGGCGAATACATTATACTCCATATGAGAACAGGCTTTTCGTGGGGGACAAATCATCATCTTCCGACATAAAAGCTGACACGTGTCACGTAAATAAAAAATCCAGGTCTTCCAACCCATAATAAAATCTTTTGTACCTTTCAAGGTCGGTTTATCACATTTCTTTCCTGGTTGCTTTCCTCATATTTAGGACTTTAAGAGTCAAGACTACCGCTACTATAACTTTGATAAAATCAGAGGAGAAAGGAGACAAAAAGACGGGAGGAGATTTTTTTTTTTCTCAGCAGTTTTTATAGTTGATCTCTAGCACCCCCAGGCCTCAGGTATGGATATCGTACTAACGGAAGTCTTAGGATTTCCCGTGTACTTTCTAGTTCGGGTGGGAAATGTTTGGTTAGTTTTAAGTTCAAGGTTTGTCGGGAATTTTAGTTGGAACTTTTGTATGTTGGTTTTGCTGCTGAAGCGGTTTATTTGGATTTTGCAGGTAGAAGAATCAAGACATGGCTAGTATTGCTGTCAACAAGGAGGAAGTCGTGTCAGTGGAGCTGCCTGCCCCTGCTTCTTGGAAGAAATTGGTACCCACCCTTTTTTTTTTTTTGACACTAATAAGTTTTTTTAAACACCAACATACTATCTTTGTTTTGCTCCTTTTTTCCCGGTGGGCTAAGCTCATATTTTACCTTTTTCTGCTGATTTAGTGCTTGTTCTGTGTGTGGGGTGAATTCCTGTGTTCTTGTGTTAAATGATTTAGTAGAATAATAAATGGTCAAACTTTTGTTGGGTGGATAAAGCTTTTGGTAGTTTGTTTTGTACGACACATTTCCTAGGTTGTTGTGAGTTTTCAGAAGCTAATTTTCAAAATAATTTATATATCTAATTTCCCTCTCTTTTTCGCCTGCTCTCCCTTGCGTAAAAATCATCTCTTAGAGTGGGCTGAGAAATATATCTGGTATTTAATATTTTCTGTATATTCGTCCCCAAAAGACTTTTAAAAAAAAAAAAAAACTCTTATTGCATCTCTTTTAAAAGCCGTGCTGGTAATATGCACTTTTTGTTGTTATATTTTCTTCTTTGTCTTTTTTTTTTTTTAAGGGAAATGGGGATTTATGTACTCTGGTGATTAGTTTACATATGCTATCTGGTAGAAAGTAAATTTAGAAAAAATATTTCTCGAGGCTTCCTCATCTTTCTATGTATTTGCTCTAGGAAGATGAGATGGTGAGTCAAATTGGTATAAACTCTTTTGGGTGTTGCATGCGTGTTGTTGAGATTCAGTCAGTAATCCAGCATTTCACAGGTGTAGGGTGTCTGATGTATGTTTTCTTCAGTTTCAATTAGGTTTACAGACAGACTGCTTTCTGAACGGCCAAAACTACGACATGGTACTCTTCAATTTTGGGTTTCTTTTGCCTATATTGCTGCAAGTCGTGGTGTCCCTTGCTAGTACATAACTATATATCATTTGTGAAGCCGAGTTCCTTGAAAGCTTTGTGATCCAGTCATTTATTTGTTCTTCTAGAAGAGCCTATTGAAAAAGCAGCGTTTTCCTCCAACCCAGCCAATTACTGTTGCACATTAGATGTTTCTCTAGGTCTTGTACTGCCCTGAGGATTGTTGTATGAATCGACTATGTAGCCAGAAGCCCTGCGGTTTAGCAGCAACTTCCTAATTGCTGATCTTTAGATGACAGTGGCTGTGATGGAATAAGTGCAAGTTGTCATCTACTACTATAAATCTTTATACTACTTCTGCAGAACATCCTTGCAGAGAGATATATCTTGTTTGTAAGTTTGTTCAGAAGTAGGTTCATCTTGACTTAGGGAATCCATTTTAATTGCAGGCAAGTTTAGCGGGGAATTGTAATTGCACTGTGCATATTGATGCCAAAATTGAATATCCTTGTAAATCTGGAAACTCGTTGACCTTGATTCCCTTCCGGTTAATTATAGAATGGTCTTCATTTGTTGGTTTGCAGTTTATTCCAAAAGAAGGAGGAACTCCAAGGAAGAATGAAATAGTGTTTGTGGCTCCTACAGGAGAGGAAATTAGTGGTCGGAAACAGTTGGAGCAGTACCTGAAGTCCCATCCCGGAAACCCATCAATTTCGGAATTTGATTGGAGCACGGGCGAAACTCCTAGAAGATCAGCAAGAATCAGTGAGAAGTTAAAGGCTACACCTCCATCCACTGAGAAAGAGCCGCCAAAAAAAAGAGCTCGTAAATCACTAGGAGCAAAGAAGGATGACAAAGAGACTGATGCTGCCAAACAGGAAACTGAGAATAAGGGACATGAGGAAATGCTAGATGCTGGGGCAACTGAGAAGAAGAGCGAGGAACCAGAGAAGGGAAATGATATCATCAGGGCAACTTTAGTTGAGGGCGAAGGTAAAGCAGATGCGGAAGATAGAAAGGAGCCGGACTCCACAGTGAAAGAGAATGGTACTGTTGAAAATGGCGTAAAAGATGTTGGAGTGCAGAATGAGACTGATGATAAGAATGCTCCCATTGCAGTTAAAAAGGGGGAAGAGAAGCTGGATTCTAATGAGGTAGAGAAACCAGAGACAGAGATTGGAAAAGATGTTGGTGCCGATGCTGCAGGAAAAGACAAGGCAGGAACAGCCGCTGCTGCTGCAGCAGCAAACAATGGAGTAGAGCAAGAGCTGCCCAATGGTGCGGCTCCTCCTGAAGCAGAAACTAAAGAAGTAGAAGTGTGTGATGGCAAGCTAAAGTTGCAGGTAGAAGATGCGAGAGTGGCGGTGATGGAAAATGGCAAGGTTGAACAAACGGGGCAAAGGGAAACTGCACAGTGTCCGTCCCCAGCTCCAATTGCCTGCTGAATGTATAGTCTGCATCTCGTTTAATATCCTGTGTCCAGACTAACTTTTTGGGACGACTATAATGTTAATGTTTGTTAGTGCTTAGATATTAGTAGTTGGTCAGAAAATGACTTTCTTAGTTTTCTGTGATGCTGTGATCCTCTTACGACTCGTGCTGTTGAGTAAATTAGATTGACTGTTTACTGTTTTTTTGCTATTCATTACATAGGGCTCTTTTATATCTTTTATACGTTGTTTGTTGGTCTGTTTATTAGATGAAAAATGTTCACGTCCACATTTTTGATTGCTTTATCCAAGAATACAAAAAAAAAAAAAAAAAGAGCTTGAAGGCATCTGATGGTCTCTCTTAAAAGTGTGGCTTTGTTTATCCTGTGGAGTGGATTAAGATTGGGCAATTGGTCATCCGCTGAACGGTTGAAGCAGACGGTTGTTTAGTGCCCCTTATGTCGGGAAAAAAATTAATTTCTTTAATCTTTCTAACCAACGCATGTTATGTACGTCACAATTTTTCATTTTTTCTAAATTTATTTCGAATAGTTTGTTATTTTTATTTTTAAAAATCTTTTGGATCAACTTTTTTTTTATCTCATATTAATGTACACCACATTATAAAGAAAACAGTGATAAATAATGCTAAAAGATTTCCAAATGGTCTTCCATTCAATTACGCTATGTTCTGTTTCGCAACCTCGGTTAAGAGGGGTGCGTAGTGCACTTTGGAGCATCCAATCCAGGTTAGCACAAGCAATGACCAAATTTAAATAAATATGTCTCATGACTCGTTCAATTCTCTGGAGGAAAAATGGGACGTCAGGAAACAGAAGGAACAAAAAAAAAAAAAAAAAAAAAAGGACTCGCATTAGGCATATCTCTAAGCTTATAGAGTACCAGTCATAAAATAATCTTCCTTTTCATGATAATCTTGAAATCAGTGGCAGTTAGGAATCTTTGTGATAAAAAAAAACCCGATTAGTGTATGATTTTAAGTCTTACATCATTATGCCAAGAGTTGTTAATCCATGCAACTTCTGTTTGCTGCTGCACCTCTCTCTTGATCTCTGTCTCGGCAATATGAGTTTTACTCACATTAGTCCGCACATCCAGTCATCTAGGATTGAGGGAGACGTCAAAATCTGTATCTCAACTCTTGAGTTGATCTTGCGAGGAAGCATCAAGAGACATAGCGTTCAGTGTTCACAAAAGGATTGAAATGCCGAAAAGGTATAACTTTGAGATAGAGAAAAGTTGGATACACTACTACACTACAAAAGTTAGGAATCTATTCGAAGCCCGCAGGACCAAACATTTGTCCCTCAGAAACTACATTTGCCATTCATCTCTGGACCAGGGTTTAGAATCTTTTATTTCATTTTGTCAGTCGGTAATCTCCATCCATGGCAAACCACCCCTGGAAGCATTCCATTCCAAAGACAACCGCCGTTTTGATTTCAAACAAAGTTATCTGCAATTCTGAGAAATTACATCTACTAATTAGGCTGCATTTCTTCAATGGAATGGTACTCAGCATTTTTGCGGCCTTTCAAGATAATGGGCTTCTACTCTTTTGGCCTCTGCTTCCTTCTTCTCTTCAATGTTTTCTTATCCAATGGTATGCTTCTCTAAAATCTCTTAACTTCAATTCTTTTCCTTCCTCCTTTTCTGTAGAACATTTTTATCCTCTTTAGATGTATTATTATACTTTTAAGTGGGCATGCAGATGCAGATTCTATCTATGCGATGGATCCTCAAAAGCTTTCATGATCAGCTTATACTTAGGTCTCTATTCTCTAAAAAGAATTGGTGCTTTCTAGAATGCTAAAATTTTAAAAGGATACTATCTTTTTTTAAGCTTTACCAGGTTTCCTGCTGGTGATGAAACTTAGATTTAGTTTCACCTTCTAATGTTTGGTTTCTACATAAATTGTTTTGGGTTCATTTAGTTCTGTCAACAAGTGTAGCATATTTAGGATTTTGTGCAACTTACTAGCTTGCCTCGTCATGAAGATGTCACACTGTCTAGTAGCTTTGGAACTGCTATTTTATCATCATCACCTTGGCAAATCAAACTATAGCAAGAGATGATATCTTTGTTCATGCAACACCCCTTTGTTTTTTTTTTTTTTGGCTTGTCATGGCAGTATTGATGGTGCATGGTTTTACGGGTACGTATGGAGTAAATTACGGTAAGATAGCTGACAACCTTCCACCACCAGCAACTGTTGCAATACTTCTCAGGGCAGCAAAGATAAGGAATATCAGAATCTACGACGCTGATCATGAAGTTTTGAAGGCCTTTTCAGGATCTGGAATTGAGATAATTGTTGGAGTGGGGAACGAGTATTTGAAAGACATGAGTGTGTATCCTGATAATGCTGTATCTTGGGTGAAGGAAAATGTCGAGCCATTCCTTCCAGGTACTAGTATAACTGGAATTGCGGTTGGGAACGAGATCCTTGGAGCTACTGATGTAGAACTCTGGGAAGTTCTAGTGCCTGCAGTAAAAAATGTATACCATGCCCTCGAGCAGCTTCACCTGAGTGACAAAATTGAGGTCTCAAGCCCGCATTCAGAGGCTGTTTTCGCCACAACATTTCCCCCATCCGCAGGCGCATTTAAGGAAAGTATTCTGCCGTACATGAGACCACTTTTGCAGTTCTTTTCTCAAATTGGTTCTCCGTTCTATATAAATGCCTATCCATTTCTGGCCTACATCAACGACCCTTCACATATTAATATCAACTATGCACTCGCTCAACGAAATCCTGGTATTTATGATGCAAAAACCAATTTGCACTACGATAACATGTTTGACGCTCAGATTGATGCAGCTTATGCTGCTTTGGAAAAGGTTGGGCACAGTAAGATGCCTGTTATAGTTTCCGAAACCGGTTGGGCTTCACGGGGAGATGCAAACGAGCCAGGAGCTACGATGAAAAAATGCTCAGACTTACAACAAAAACTTGCGTAAGAGGCTTCTAAAGAAGAAGGGGACGCCTTACAGACCCAAGATACCTGTGAGGGCTTATATTTTGCCCTGTTCAATGAGGACTTGAAGCCTGGTCCAACTTCTGAGAGGAACTTTGGATTGTTCAAACCTGATGGCAGCATTTCTTACAACATTGGATTCAAAGGGCTTGCACCTTCATCAGCACACTCTTTAAAGGTCCTCGCATGTTTCTTTAGTTCATCAATCGTCTTCTTGAATTACATGATTAAGATGCATAGTGCAGATATCTGATGCTGTTTGCTTATGATAAATCATGCTTTTGGGTTCTAAACTTTGGTCCAGCAAAATGTTTTGTTATTAATTAAACTACGTTTCCTCTTCTCTTTTTAATATATGACTGCTTCTTGAAGCGAGTAATGACGGGAAATTTTGCTTTAGAGATGTATTCGTCTTTAATTCTTAAGCTAACGGAATATCTAATACAAACTCTGCTTTGCCTACATCTTCTTCGACAACATTTCCTTTTCTTTCGCCATTTTTGTTTCCCCTGTTATTTGCATCAGATGCCTACTGCAGATTTAGCTTCGACAGACATTTGAGATAATGGTACAAACACTAGGGTGCTACATATTGCTGAATGGATCACAGAGCTTTTAACTGGTTTAGAAATTAAATCACCACAAACATAATGTCAGATTTTCTTCCGTGCTGATTCTGTTTTATGCCTCCATTTGTGTTGCAGGATCATCGATTAGGTGGGTTCTCACTGATTCACTTGATTTATGCAACAATACTGGTGTTTCACTTTATCTGAGGACTTGGACAAATTTCGGAGACATTCAGATTATTAAAGAGAAGGCATCCAGAGTCCATTTTCATACACGTTTGATGCAGAATCAGTTTACAATTAGCAAGTTTTAGCTTCCTCTTCCTACACATAGTTGAAATCCATATTTGGTTGATTATTTGATTCTGTGATTTGAGTATTCCTGAATTTGATTGGTGCAATGCCTTTCACCTCACTCATCCACCCTTCCCCCGGACCCTCCTAACCTAACTCAGTCTTCCCAGGAAAGTCTTTGGACAAAACGAATTAAACACTTTTATCCTTTAAACTCACATTTGCTTGATATTCGTAATTTGCAAATACCTGATCGATTAAAATCTCACCTAACATTTCCAAATTCTCTGCATAGCAATCGTGAGCGGATACTTCAATAACTTCAAAGTAAACAGGTCTCCGTGTTTGAAAACCCCAACTATGTGGCAAGCTTCCTTTTAGAGTCCAAGGCCGTGTTGGAAGGAGAAATGTGGACAAGAAAATTGGGTTCTTAAAACTTGGATACAAAGCTAGTTAGTCTTTGTCTTGTTTGACAGTTTTGAAGGAAGAATTAGAACTGAAAATGAAGAGAAAATTTGGGGTGGGTGAGAAAAATTGGTGCAATCAAACTTTTAGGGGGACAATTTGAGAAAAGAGAGTAATTTTTCTTTTAGGGAATTTATCGGAATTAACCCAAGAAAAAAGAGAGCGAAAGATGAAGAACGGTAAGTAATAGTTTTAACTTCTAATTTCCTAGATTCACCGTTATCAAAGCAATGTTTACCACAGTAGAGAGATTAACAATGATTCAAAGAAATATTTTGTAACCTCCTTCATATTCAAAGCAACAGTTGTGCCATATTGACACTGGAAAATTATGTAATGGGGATCGACCAATAATTAATTACCATGACGCCGCGGAGACCACTTTTAGTTATACCTGAAGTCATTAGTCAGTCTCGACTCAGACTTTTAATTCCCATTAGGCGACGTACCATTTGTCTTGGAAAAAAAAAAAGAAGAAGAAAAAAAATGCAGCATATATGTAAGTTGAATTAGTCACCATTTTCAGCTTTCCAAGTCTTTCGTAAGTCGGGTCCTACCATAGTGCATGGAAAGGTGTTGGTATTTCAGAAAACTCCGCAGTAACTACCTTTATTAAGACCGCATCCGAAATCGTTCACTACTTAAACCCCCACAGGCACAGGCACAGGCAGATGGGAATCCCCAAGCTCAATCTCTAATCATTCATCACTCCAAATCTCTTATCTAAAAGTCTGCAATAGGAATCTGAAATTTCCAAATTTTAAGGATGAGCAAGTTTGGGTGCATGGTCGTTTTTTGTGCTTTTTCTGCAGCAATCCTGCAGCAAGGTGCAACAGCAGAGGTGTATGTGGTTGGAGATTCCATTGGGTGGGCTATCCCCCAAAATGGTGCTGCTGCTTACACCAACTGGGCTTCTGGTAAAAACTTCAAAGTCGGTGACATCCTAGGTAATGAACTAATAATGACATGATCATCTTCATTTCGCATCAATTCTCAATTTACAAAAGGATGTACTCTAGTTAATACGTCACATTTCACTCAGTAAACAACAATAATGTGTTCGCTTAATTTTCTTTCTTTCTTTTTGTTCCAGTGTTCAACTTCGTAACCAACCAACACGATGTCCAGCAAGTACCCAAGGCATCCTACGATGCATGCCAATTCAAACAATGCAATAGGCAGCATGATCACGAATGGACCAGCAAATGTAACTCTCAGATCCACCGGAGATCATTACTTCATTTGCACTTTCAATGGCCATTGCAAAGCAGGTCAGAAGCTAGCCATTTCGGTGAGCGGCTCAGCTGGCACTCCAGGGGCCAATCCTCCCGCTAGGACCCCTGCTCCCACAAAGACTCCTACCGCTCCTTCTCCACCCTCTAACCAGCTGCCTGGTGCTCGTGCACCATCGCCTTCACCAGCTCCCAAAGCTGATGGACCTTCTGCTGCAAACACCAACAGCCGTGACCACCCCACCACCCCCTCCTCCTACTTCATCCTCGAATGCTGTGTTTGCCGGCCTTGGTTTCGGCATTGCATCCGTTGCCGTGGGCCTTTTCGTCTAAACATGGAAGAACATGAAGGAGATATTCTTGATTTTGATGTTTATTTTGGGTAGTCTTTCAACAATTAATATTGTGCTTGTGTCGCGTAGAGTGTAGACTGTTACTGTATTTAGCCATCAGAAAATGTTATCAATAAAATTCATGGATTTTTGGGATTTTTTGCCTGCGTACGTCTAAAGAATCACGTCTTTTTCATTCTGATTTCACATTGACAGCACACCATCTCCATGCGCCCAATGGAGCTCAAGACTGTAAACCATTTCATTATTCCAGACTTCACACTCTAAAGAGGTTGCAGTGGTAACTCTTTTTTTTTTTTTTTAAATATAAATTAGGGAGTATAATGGTCTAAGAAAATAATTGAAAAAAGTCACGAGAAAATCAACTAGTACAGTTGACTACCTTGACCGGAGGTCGAGCTTAATGTTTTACGGTTCTCAAGCAATTTGTTCTACACTTCATTTTTTTTTTCAAAATGATAATTGATCATATTGATATCAAAAGGTATATAATTGCGAGCAAAGACTTGAGTTGACCGTACAATTAGAGTCTATGACATTGAGAAATTAGTATTTACTCATCTTGTGTAATGCGTAACGCATAAGAGCTAATCTCAGTACTTATATGATTCTTATCTCTACTAACAATACAATATAAAAGGAGTACATTTGAAACAACAAGGTTAATTGATAAATGTCTTCCACCGATGCGGCTATCCTGATGTCCCGAGCCTTCTGGGATCGAATGTGCTTGAGAAGCTGTTTGTTTTGCACTTGAATCTGCACTTTTCTCCCTTGCAGTGTTACAGCTTCGCTCATTGCCAACTTTAAATCTACTGCCTCATCTATAAACTAGGATCCTGAGCTTCTCTCTTTCAATGCCCATCCTATCATTGGCTGTTGGTTGCCATCCGTTACTGTGATTCCAATACCCATTATAAGATTATCCTTTTGCCTTGTTGTTGCCACTCTTAATTTGATGATTCCTTCCACTAATCACAAGAACTAAACTAATTTATCAAGCGGCGGTGAAACAGGGGTATAAAGTTAAAACAGATCAAGAACAGAAATAACCGGAAATGTATAAAGTAAAATGGCAGAATTCTCCAAAGATTCTCCTCAATATATATATAGGTGATATGAGTCCCCGTAATTGAAAATTGAAAAAAGAAAAAAGTGATCCACACTACGACTTGTGGTTCAGAAAGTTCGAAAAGAGATGCTAACTTAGTTACAGCTAAGATCGCGAATTATAATAGTCACTTGACTGGAACTCATCGTTTTCCTCTACATTGTTTCAAATGGAAGCTTCTGCCGCCTATCACAAGGAACAAAAATGTTGAAAAATTACCAACTCCAAGATTCAAGAACCCCACAAAAAAATTGTCCCTAGAAAAAAGTTGACCAATCAAAGTATGTGAAATGCTGACCAAAATGATCATCACCATGACAAATTAAACATAACGCTGGAATAAATTAAAATGTATCACGAGGACGATGTAAGGATATAGCTATCAAAAAGTCTTCCATGACTGCTTTTCGCAACGGTTATGTTCCCCCTTCTACGTCTTGTACTGACCAGGGTTGCAGACCAGGAATTTCTGTTGTGGTATCGTTATATACGGTGCATATAAATGAGTTTGGCACTTTTGTCCGTGTGTCCGGTATTTGCGTGAACTAAATAATAGACTTTGAACCTTGTAATGTGATCACAGTGCATTTTTTCTTTGGCCCTTACGTCCTTTATTAGAGTTTTAATGTTAATTTCGGCTGTCTTGGAATGCTCCTTAATTAAGCTTGAAAGTTGACAATTGACACCAACGGTGGGACTCTTTCTACTCTGTCTTTCCTTTGTTTGTGTGTGCGTGGAGGTGGTAAAAGTCATAAGATTTGACTCTCTGAAGGAGATGGAGCCCATTGTTGTGAGGACCTCAAGGGCATGTAATTGGCCAACAATTAGTTGCTGAGTTTTGATGGACATATATATATACATATATGTATAACTAGATGGTTGGATGGAATGGTTGATTATTTCGAATCCGACCTTCATTCCCGTCAATGACCGTGCCCGTCACTCCGGCGACCCTTCAAAAAAGCCTCAACCACTCTCATTCAAAGTGGAAGCCACGATTGACTTCTTCTTTTGTGTCCTGGGCTTAATTCATTAGACTTTTATCATGTGGGAAAAAGATAATTTCAGATTACAAGAAGATATAAGCAGATAGTGCTTGTAAAATGTACAGTATCAACCAAATTTTGGGGATCAGCTAATTATTAATCTAGTAGAGTGTGGGTGTCACGGAGACAAAGAAAAGGTTGAGTAAAACAAAGAGCACAAAAGAAAAGGGAAGAACACCACTCCTATGGAACAAAAAACTTTTTAGAAAACTTGATTCTAGTGAGATTATACTACTACTACTATAAAGTATCCTCAAAATCCAGTTCAGGACATTTAGTCGGTTGATTCTCAAGTACGTCCTCCCTCCTCCTCCTAATTAAGAGTTTTTGGTCCCCCATAAACCAACCAACAACCCTTCTTCCTTCTTCCTTCGCTGTTATAAAATTTGGAGTTCTCCATTGAATCAAAAATAATTGAGTAAATATTTTTAGACTTGGCTCGAGCAAAGATATTTAGGACTTTTGTTTATTTATCCAACAAAGAACATCGTATAATGCGATACTTCGAAGAAAGGAAAATAATCCCCTGTGAAGCTATACAATACAAGGAATGAATCTCTTTGGTTGGTGAGAAGGGTTAAGCCGTAATGGATGGCTGCAGGGCCAAAGCACCAGTGAGGAACAAAAGCCAAAAAAGAAAAAGGGATTTACTTATACACTACTTACAAATCATAGCAGTACATGATAAAAGAAGTAAGCATGTGCTGTAACTCTTATTTAAACACAACAAAGTCAAGCTCAGACAAAGCGACACTGCTCCGGTAAATATGTCCAAAGTACGAGATTAAGAAGCATCCTCGGTGGTGGGGTGCACGGTAACCTTGGAGTTGTCATCAACAACCTCGTCATCACCGTAGATCTGATCGAGTACAAGGATGAGTCCCATGGCAAAGGCCCCATCGAATCCAGGCCGTAGCGAAAGAGAGAACACGTCCTTCCCAAGCATCACATTCGCCGAAGCGTCCACTTTGCGTCGAATCTCAGCCACTGATTCCTTCTCCGCATTAAAGAATGTGCAGCACCTCTGTGCATAGGAGCCCTCGATGTGGTACTCCTCGCCGGAGTTGTTGTACATGTCCACCGTCAATCCCGACCGTCCAATCATTGATGATCTACGCACGCTGAAAATTGGCTTCTGGCCCTCCACCCTTTCTCCTAGGAAACCTTCCCATCTCTGATGAAGGCTAGGCCTCTGCAGTACCCCCAAATACCAAAACAAAACTTAGCATGTTTCGTCAGTTTGAGTCCCACGCCTCCGGTTTGAAAAAAGTATTAATAATAAGCCAATTATTAAAAATTTTTTAATACTGCTTACCCCATACTATTTGATTACTACATGAATACCAAAAATGGCGAAGATGTTTTAAAACAGAGATGAGATTTTTTCATTATCCAGTAAATGGACTCGGAACTATTTATTATTCAAGGGTAGCTGGCCAGTTCTTTTGACCAAATTGGGGGTCGGTTGACATTTCTTTCGTGAAAGAGGAAAAAAAAGAAATCGCAGAAGTCAAGAAGAAAGAATCCTCTGAACTCCAGAAGCTTGACCCAGCACTGAGTTATGTGGCTGAAACTTGAAACGGGAAAAGAAGAAAGCTGAAGCTAGTGAGATCACCAACCAGGTAGACTTAATTCCATTAGATTAAATGGCTGGTCTAGCAAAGCAAAAAACGTGCGCATTTTGGGCCTTCATTCCAAATCTGATTGGGATACTTTAGCATGTATTATGTATTGAGCATCAGATAAATGCGTTGAGACAACAAAAATTTTGCACGTACAAGCGTAGAGCCATTAGATTTTGTTGGTGAAAAAGTACAAGCGTACCTTGCGGCGGACGGTGAGGAGGCATTTCCCAGAAGCGTCCATCAGAACGAGCTCACTCTTGTCGGAGTCGGGCCCGTAGGTATCAACTCGGAAAACCAGCTGTCCTTTGCAGTCATACACAGTAAAGCCGTCGCCGGCGAAGAAAAGGGACGTCTTAAGAACTGTGAAATGCGTCTCTTCTTCGCATATGAACCCATCTTCTACTACTGCACAACAACCCCTCATTCTCTGTTTCTATCTGAATTTTCTCCTCAAAGCCGGATCTCAAAATAAAATATCTAACACAGTTCACTCCTTTCAAGAATATGATTTTTAATAGGGAATACAGGAAAGGTAGGGAGATATTTTTATGATGACGATGATGAGCAGAGGAAAGGGGCACACGGGTAGGAGGAGCGGGAGAGTATCTAACGTCAAGTAGATTTCGGAGGGTACAATGAATGAGACGTGTGCGTAGGTATTAATATAGGGGTTTTGTCTTTGGGAGGAGCTCAACACTCAACAGAGGGGAGAGAGAGAGAGAGAGAGAGCGAGCAAGGGGTGGTAAAAATCAACTAATCATCGATCGTATTATAATTTAGGGATAATTTCAGAAACCTCCCTGAGATTTCTGACAGTCTCACTCACCTCCCTTGAACTTTGCAAAATATCAGATACCTCCCTTGTCAGATTATTGGACCCTATTTGTGATATCATTGATGATGAATTGACAGATATACCCTCATAACTTATGATATATTTTGAAGCTATTTTAACAGAATTAGTTAAATGAGTAATGGAGATATAACTTTTGATATAATTTATGATATACCTTCTATTCCACTTTACACTTTTTTATTCGTAGTACAATCACCAATGAAGAGTTTAGCACTAGTGTTATCTTTTTCTAAAGTCATGTATTTCATGTTTTTTTTGTAAGACAATTATCTAGTATAACTCATTACTTATATTTGGGTAAATTTGGTTTTCAAAAATTCAATGACGTAAATTGTATATTACATCATCTCATAAAGTGATGCGACACAATTTGGGTTATTGAATTTTTTGAAAATCGGATCTACCTTAGTTCTGGTATTCAAACGAAGCTTGTTGAATAAATTCGACTAACTACAGTGTGAATTAATTTTTTTTAAAAAAAAATCTCAACTAAAGTATCTAGCACTAAATGAAATGAAGTATCTTACTACTTCATTTCATTTTCCACAGAGAAATCGCAAAAAGAGTTATTAAACTATTGAGAATTTGGTTATTTGATCGTTACACTATTTATTTAACTGCAATTGCCATTCACTCAATTAACCAAATAGTGAAAATTTTTTTGTGACTTAACTAGTAAAAATTTATACTTTTAATCACTCAAATAATATTTTTTTATGACTTAATTAATAAAAATTTATACTTTTAATCACTCAAATTGTAAAACTATACATTTTTTTTTATATCACCAGAAGTATGTTTCAATTAATTGAATGATCATATTAGCTAAATAAATGTCTAATAGCTAAAACAAAAAAATATAAATAGCATTGTAACATTGCTTGAAGAAGCCATATGCATTTGTCTCTATCTGGTTCAACTTATTATTTCTTTTTTTGCTTTTGCTTTAGCTCAAGTTGTGGATAAGCAAAAAGGACATATGTGGAACACAAATATCATCTCACTCCTCAAAATATTTTTTTAATGCTCATTTTTCTGACATGGGCTGATCTTGTTACTCCAACTATAAGTTCAGGGGAGGTATCTGATATTTTGCAAAGTTCAGGGGAGGTGAGTGAGACTGTCAGAAACCTCAGGGGAGGTTTCTGAAATTATCCCTATAATTTATAAGCAGACGTATGCACACAAATATGTTTCTGCAACGCACAAAAACACACGCACTAAGGAATATTAAAAAGGTCTACGTCAAGAATCGTCGGCCCTTGGAGTTCGGCGTCGGAGGAGGTGGACCCTTTTCAAGAATGGAATACTAAAGCTGCGAATCTGGTGGTGCAATTTATGTGGAGTTCGAACACTCGTACAAAAGATGCTACAGGAATCCAATTGACTTTCCCAACTTTTCATCATTCATCAAATACTTACTTCTAAGTTCTAACAGACGACAGTTAGTCGGTAACTTACGTTCAAGCCATTCCACTAGATTGACATTAGGTTGGACATTACTCGAGCCACAAGTTTTAAAGTACTTTGTGTCGATGAAATTTTTTTTTTTTTTTTGGTTTTGAAGGAGTGTCGATGACCTTGATGCGTGCATACTCAAAATTCAAAATAATCTTGCTTGTAAGGGTAGGAAAAAAATTTTAACAACTGCAAAATTTTGTTTGGACTTAAAAGTTAGTAAATAGATGAAGGAACTTTTTCGAGGGTCCATACTCCAGACAAATTAGTTCTGCCATTCGACTTTACTAACCCGACAACTAGTAAAAGTACTAATGAGTTTAATCAAGTCGAACACTCTAACGTTCAAATTCGTTTAAATATATTAACAAGTTTGAAATTGTATTAAGTTTGGCTTGTTTGTTTTTTAAATTAAAGTCAAACGAGTTTTTACTAAGTTGAACTTGAGTATAGCTTGAGTGGTTT
Source organism: Coffea humblotiana (assembly GCA_023065735.1). Taxonomy (NCBI): domain Eukaryota; kingdom Viridiplantae; phylum Streptophyta; class Magnoliopsida; order Gentianales; family Rubiaceae; genus Coffea; species Coffea humblotiana. Next base: position 3,112,079 of record CM041211.1, read on the forward strand.
AAAGTTTTTCACATATAAATTTTAATTTTATACTAATCAAGCCAAACTCGAGTCTAAGTTTAAAATTTTATCAAAACAAAAGACTGGTTGAGATCAGTTTGATTAGTTTGCTAATCAATCTCAAATGAACTCTTAACGGACCAAACTTGATCGAATATCGAGCAACTTATAGTTCCGCTTCTCAGCCTAATAACTAATTCAATAAGGTAAACTTTGGAAAAGGCTAACTAGACTTTGTTTTGACTTGGTTAATCCACAAGCTTAAGTGTGGATGACAATAGTAATGCGGCAAAAAAGAAAGGAAGAAAGAAAGGACAAGAATGTCGATTAAATTCTTGAAAGAAACAAAATGCTAATAACACATTAAACATAGACGGTAGATTAGTTAAATTATAACGTCCTACATTTAACATCGGAATTAAGTTAAGATGCAATTAATTGGTTAATCTAATACTAAAGTTTGGGAATAACTACTAACTGAGCCTAAATATTCTAGACCCGTGATTTTTCAAGACTAAAATCATACAAGGAGCATGAAATAAAAAGGTTATCACCATCGCACCAAAATCATTAATTATCGTTTGTCTTCCTAATATTGCTCCTTAGCATGTTCACATACTAATTACTCCCTCCATCTCACTTTGATAGTTTTGGTTCTTTTTTCACACACTTTAAGAAAAATTAGCTAACTTTATTGAAAGAGTAAATCTAACAATTATTTTTCTAAAATACTCATTTATTAATATTTGGAGTATGAATAATCACAATAGCTTTACATTAATTACAACAACAATATTATGAAAAGTTGCACCATTCAATACATGAATCTAAGCAATTAATGAATAAGGTAAATTATACTCGCTGACAACAAGGTATATTAAATAAGGGCATTTTAGAGAAGTTACAAGTTAATTAAAATTTTCAATTGAAAATTGGACTATAATTGGAACGCATGAATAAAGAAAATAAAACTATCAAAATGGAACGAAAGGAATATAACATAATAGACTTAACAATTTTGTATTGTGCTAATACACTTTAAAACTCCATATCAACTAACTTTGTCTGAACAGATTCTGTCGTAATTTGACAATTTATATTCCTTCTGACTTGTAGGAACAAAATCCTGTCCTTTGGAACATGATGCTTACTGGATTAAAGACGATAAAATGGAGAAGGAAAAATTCATAGCTACAACCTAGAAAGCCATGGTTAGTTAGAGCATCTCTTACCGTGGGTTTCCAGCACGTAACTTTTGACAGATATTTTCGAAAATGCATTTAAAAGTATCGACCATATATTCCATTGAGCGCATTTAGATGATGTATTTGCTGAAGATAAGTTTTGTGCTGAAAACATGAGTTCTCATTTTGTGCTTATATTTTGCTTTTTTCTGTCCCTTGTTATTATTTCTAGATGTTGATGTTACTAAAAACCTTCAGAGCGTTTGTCTTTTGGCCTTTCCCTTTTAAGAAGTTCAATCATTGCCCACTAAAAATAACAATACATTTTGTTGTTTGTCTTCTCAATTTCTGGCTGAATGAAGTAGTGGCATCTGTGTGTATTAGGTAGCTAGTAAATCTTGGTCTAACGCTTTGCAGTCTAGAAATCCCGTCGTTAATCAATCTTTCCTCCGTCAACTCTTTACAACGGCGTTGATCTCTCAAATGATGGGGTGTATTTGACATCTGTCCTGCCATGTTGCCATATTTGGATTTGTTTAATAATAACATGAACATCATCAATTTTTATATACCTAACTGCAAAATATCACCCGACTATGAAATGGCTTGATTTAAAAAAAAAAAAAAACTTTTCGGGTAAGTATTGATAGGATATAGGATAGAGGTATGATATTTGTAGTGCGAAAATGCAAAAGAAAAAGGAAAGTTCGAGAAAATGAGTTGGATCCCTACTTACAAAAAAATGAATTGGCGAACTATGTACAGATTCAACCTCAAAAGAAAAAGAATTAATAAAATAAAGAGGGCAGCTTTCCCGTGTAAAACAGCAAAAAAGTTTCCTTTTTTTTTTCTATAGGGGGAAAAATAGATCAAAGGAGAAGAATTAAAGCTGGTCATTTTTTTTTTCTGAAGATGACAACTGATATATAATCTAATCTATCCTATACTAAGGGAAAATGGGCGGACCTAAGGAGGTCCAGTGATAATTCAAAGGGGACTGAACCATCATCGGATTAGACAGGTGTACTATACACCCATCTATATTTTTTTGAAATCAAGCCACTTTAAATGTGATAATTGGTGAGAGTTAAAATTTTATCACACCAAGTTTTAATGGCTGGATAGTGGTCATCAGTGACACAGGATTCGACGTTGACTACTAGTGCTGGTACATCTTCCATTCGTGCGAACTGATATATCCCTTCCGGACAATATTCCTTTTGCAGAAGCGCTTTTCTGACGTCCTTACTGACGGAATACTATTCGAAATAAAGATTGAAAATGGCATTTTGCTTTTGATCATAACCATCGTAATTACCATTGATAACCTAAAAAATAATCAACGAAGTTTCCATGTGTAAGTGTAGCAAGTACATCAGAGAATCCACAGGCGAAGTGGTAGTGTTTCTGCTGGTATCACGGCAAACATATCACCGGAGGCTTCCACTTCCAGCATATCATCATAGCCCCGCCAAAAGATAGACCATTACATTACAGCTCCCACCTATTTTTGTCTTTTCACTTTTACTCTATCATGGGGGAAGGTTTGGCTTGACAGCATATGTTATTTTTTCGCGATCGAACTTCCTAAATATCATGCTAATTTGTAAATAATTAGCCTGACCCATGCAAGGTTTTTTAAAATTGGGAACCTACTTTGCATCGATTTGGAAGTAATAGGATCAAATCATAGGTAGGATCATGGAACCGTAAGATCCTGTGAAAAAATATTTTAAAAAAAAATTGATATTTTATTTATCTATAAACTTCCTGTTGATGAAAATATATGCGAATAAAATAGATGTAGAAAATACAATTGTAACTAAAAATGTAAAGTTCTTCACGTAAAATGTATGTTTTCTGGCATTATTTATTAGTAGATAAAAGTTCAAGTCACTCCGAAATGTATTTTATTTTATGTTTTCGTCTAAAAATTTAAAACTATATATCATTGGTATAAATTCATGAAATTAAATATAAGAGTTTTGAATTACAAATTATCAAGAAATCTCTTAATTCATAATAAAATATGTACTCATATTATATCCAAAAACTTCTAGTGATTCAACAATGGTTTTACGAACTCTAGGATTGGAATCGAATTCATAAATTTGAATCGTACAATCACAGGACACGCATCTTAAAACCGTGATGTTTAATTTCGAAATGACCCTTATCTTTGTTTGAAATATTACATTAAAAGGATGAAAAGGTTAGGTAACACGTATTGTAATTTGACGTGACACACTCGATTACGGGCTATAATCTCATTCCATATATGGAAAGTGGGTAAAGTTAAACCACAAATTATTGCTACTTTTTCTGGGATAATCTAAACAGCTCCAAGAGCAGCAACCCGGTCAAAGCTGTGCCATGCATCAAATTAGTCATCTTCTCTACATATTGTCGCCGCGCCCCTTTTTCTCAGCTAAAGTATTCGTACATGAAGGATTGAATAATAAAGCAAAACTTTTGATAGTGGGTTCTACTTTCGATGGCTTTATAATCAGCAGCTCGTGGAACTCAATTAAAACACAAAAAAAAAAGGAAGAAAAACAAATGAGTGGAAGAATCTATGGTAGCAACAACTACAAGGACAAAAACAGTGTAAATGGCATCTGAAAACAGCGGGTAATCCACCGTCCCATTCCTTTATCTAGTGGGTATAGGATAAAAAGTAAGAGCAGCAAGGTCAGTTGAACAACTGTACACAACTGTACACTAATATCCAGTAACAGGTACAACTGTTATATACTAAATTCTTTGACTTTTTTAAAGTACTAATTGCTTGCTTTTTTAATCCATGCATATAAGTAATGGATTTGTTTTCTTGCACTATTGTAATTCAATGGACTAGCAACAGTCATCAAGTGCAGTCACAGTCAGCTAACATTACACCTCGCTCCATTTTGTAATTTTCCTCACTCTAAACTAGTTAAATCCTGATTCTTGAACAGCTTTGCTAATTTTCAAAAGGAGATTAAGATTTTGTCCACAATAACCAGTGGCTAATCCTTGTTGGAAAGGCATAACTTCTTTATGCAAGACTTGGTAAGTACTCTTTAAGAAGTTTCCATTCTTCTTTTTCTTTTTTGGGTTCTTTTCAAAGGGTGTGTTGAGTTTGCAGTAATCAGTTCTTGGCCTGAAGAGATTGCCACCTGCACCGGCGAAAATGCTGTGTTACGAATTGTCAACAAAAAATAATCTTAAGGATTCCGCAAACAACCTAGTAATTAAAAATTAAGTTTCATACTTCCAGTGTCATGTGTTCGTCACCCTAATTTTGCTACATCCCCAGTTCCATTCCATCCACAGCTACAAATTAACTGAAATTAAGGGCTAACATAGCTTAGTTACGGTTTCTTTTCTAACCAAGGCCGACGGGGTTTTTGTATCATTTTGAAAATCATTAGTTGCTGATCTATGGCTTAAATGAGATCTTGGAAGCTGATTCTCATGGATTAATAGAGAGAGAAGTTATCATATGATGAGCCTGATTATTCATACATTAAGCTCGATTGCAAATTAGCATTCAACATCAACACGCAATATTCAGATTCTACGTACATGTGTGTAGGAACAGGGAATGCATTGCTGCTGCACATGTTCTTGCTCATTTTGGGCTTAGTTTGAAGTCTCGGCTTGTTTGGTGGATAATTTCTCCACTTTCTTTCTTTTGAGTGTTGTTGCTGATGATTCCAGTGGATGAAAGTTAGTTTCAATTTCAAACAAAAATAAAAATTGTTTTTGATGTGAACGTCCATAAAAGTCTGGTTGGTGACATTATTGCCACACGCATTTGACTCATGTTTTTTGCATTCATCTTCTGGAAGGCGTTTAGGAATCTGGAAAGTTAAAGTGGAAATTTTGCAGGGGCGACTTGGCGAGTTGTAGCTTAAAAGGGGTCCAAGGAGTACCATTTCATGGAAAAGGAAAGCCACAAAATTGTAAAGTCAGTAATGGGCGTTGTGTGGAGGATCAATCATGGGTTTTTGGACTGCAAACGAATCTAACCGCTTGCAAGCGGCTCGAGTCCGAGCTCGACTTGACTTGAGGTCAGTTAACATTGAGTTCGATTTGAGCTCGAATTGATCAAATCAAATTCGAGTTTGAATTCAAGTTCAAAAATACTAAATTCGTTATCTCGCGAATCGGCTTGAACTCGTTTATATATATATTAATAGTAAATTTATATATATATATTCCTAATATTTTATTATTTGTTAAGAAAAATTATTATTTTATTTATTTTTTAAAAACAAAATAATTATTTTTTTTATTTTTTTAAGCTCGAGCTCGAACTCCACTCGAATTTGAGTAGAGCTCGACCTCGAACTTTACATTTTGAATTGTCAAGTTCGAGTTCGAGCCTCATAAACCTAGGTTGAGACTCAGCTCGATTAAACTAAAATTCGATTCAACTCGATTCGTTGGGTCTGGTCTCTTGCTGGCGTTTATCAAACTCATCCAACTTTATGGAGTTCACACTATTAATTGTCTCTCTCTCTCTCTCTCTCTCTCTCTCTCTCTGTTTTTTTGTTAAAAAATTTGTTATTCGCAAGTAATCGGATAGGCATGGTTCCTTATTAGATTAGAAACAATTTCTTTGTTTTTTCTTTTCCTCGCTGTCCTTGGTTATTCACTTACTCTATTCAGCATTCATACATGCACAGTGCAAACCAGAACCTTCATTGGATGAGGAGACAAATCGTCCAAACTTGAGCATCGCTATTTGTTATTCCTCAGCCCAGTTACATTTCAAAGCCCAACCCATAGAAGAAAGTCAAAATAAAGTTATACAAGAGACCATATAGTTCTCGTTAACGGGTTAAACAAAGAGCACAGCCAGGAAAAAAAAAAAAGGAAGAAGAAGAACAAAATTTTAACTGTGTCCTCTTTCACTCCGTTTTCTTACTAATGAGAACCCAACTGAGTAATTTGCTTATTTCTACATCCTCTTCCAACCCTCTCCCTAGGGATCTGTAAATGCTTCCCTATGTATGACTGAGGGCGGTCATCTCGATTTTCTTCGGTTTAGTGATTGGCCGAGGTAACCTTTTCGGGGCTTATGCCACCTCGGTTCGTTGCTTCATCCATGTGACCGACCTCAATCTTCCCATGGTGGTCTCATCTCGGCTCAGCCACCTATCTCCGCCCTCTGGCACCTGACATTCTATTTGGGAAAGTTGACTTTTACATGATGGAATGATATGACAGTGACGTGACAGAATAACATGACCATTGCTATGTCCTGTCTATTAAAACTTAACGTTGTCCCTGTTAGTCTCAGATCCATGAGAATTGGAACTCATCATTCTTTTCACCGTTCTATCTACTATAAATACCCTCCTATCCATAGGAAAGGTACGCATTCGGAGATACACACTTGAGATTCTTAAACCACTTCTAGTTTGCGATTGAGTATCCTAACTGATTTGATCGTCAGAGTAAGATCAGGGGACCAAGCCCTGTACATTGCAAATTTGACAGGTGGGTTACTTCTACTTGTTCAATCATCCCAAAGTCACTTCTTCAATTTGACTCGATTCAACCGTTCAAAAATTAACTCGTCAATGAACATAGAAAAGTGATATCTACTAAGTGAATGTATTCACGATGTATTTCGTTATAGGAGAAAGGAATATGAGATAACAAGTGGTACCAAAAATAATAATAATAATAATAACATGTGGTACAAAAGTTCACTATCACCGAAAAAGTCTTGGTCTCGTGGTTAGAATTAAAGTCTAGAATGTAAAAGTTTAGATTCTAATTCCCTTTCTCACTTTTTAAATTTCAACCCTCTCTTGATAGAAAAAAATTAAAGTCTAGAATGTAAAAGTTTAGATTCTAATTCCCTTTCTCACTTTTTAAATTTCAACCCTCTCTTGATAGAAAAAAATTTTAAAAAAAAGTTCAGTACTTGTTCATTAAAATATAAAATACAAATAAGTGTCTAGTTCACAGTCAACATCCAACGAGCGTTAAAGATGCGATTATTACATATCTATAATAACGTCCAGAGTCAACCCATGCCGGAGTTGTAGGCTTCTCACATGCCACAAAACTTATGTTTGGGGTGATTGTAAGCCCAGAAACAAAAATGGCCTGTAAGGCTTAGATTGCTACGGATAGAACGTAGAAATGGAAAATCGTGGAATCAGAAAAAATTTTCTTGAGCGAGTTGTATTGGGAACCAACTAATTCAGTGTGGCATAGCCGGGGGTTGGACTGCTGGTAAATGTTTGTTGAGTAACCAGATGTTAATGTCGGTCAAGAGCCGTTGGGTAGTAAGACGAGGCAGGACAGACGTAAAAGACCGATCTGTACTCATTAATGAGACAGAATCTTGGCTGACCATATATTTCTTGATAGACTGGTTTGAAACAAAGTTGGTTTGATTGATTGATGTTCCAATGCATAGTAGTTTTTGCACACACATTTATGTTGATTGAAGATATAGATAGATCCTCCTTGTTGATCACATAAAAGTGAGATTTGCTAGTATCCCTGCTGGAGAACTACTTTTTGAGAAGTCCTGAAAAATAGATGGATAGATGTTGTACAAACTTGCAACAAAAAAAGCGGCAGTTTCATAAAGAGCAAGCAGTAAATGGACATTAAAGCTGAATCTGTAGACTCGATATCAAAATCAGAACTTGCAGCCTTCAATAGTGCTACTACTACTACAGAAAACCGCCAGCAAGTACGATGCAAAGTTTCTCCCAAAATCCACACTACAAACAAGACCATTTTCGAAAAACAGCACCTCTAACATTAAATGCAGGTGAATATTTGTGCGATTCGCCTGTCAACCCCTTTTCTTCTGGCTTCATTTTCCGATGCTAAAATTGGCTGTTTTCAATTCTGCATTGGATACCTGGCTCCAGCTGCTAATACTCGCTGTTGTTCCATCTGAATCATGAAGGATATCATCGTTTTAGTTCAAAGTTTTTTGCACTAACAAAAGAGGCTCTCGCTACCCCCCTATTATTGCCACTGCATGCCCCTATATTTGTCATTGGTTGTCAAAGCAGCATTAAAATAGTAGGATTACATGCTTGCTTATTTATTGCAAATTATGGTTAAACAAATACTAAAGTTAGTAGTTTCAGCAAAATTTAGAAAATAAGAACCTGAAATCTTCAAAAAGTGATTTAAATGTTTAAGAAAATAATGCCCGGAAAGTTGGTTAGTTTGACTGGAGCAGCAGGTATGCCATGGCATAAATATACCTGGAAGAGTTCGTGGAGTTTGTTCTTGAGATAACAGTACTCATGTTCTAGCAGCTCCAATGCTCTCAAACACCTGACAATATATATATAAAAACCATATCAAGGACGCTGAATGTTAAAGTACACATGCACTACCGATTAATATAAGATAAGAAAATATCTCAGGCTTCATGGTCCAAAAAAGCCAAAATTCAGCTAGTTTCTGACTTGCGAGAAGCACGTTGAGGAAAAGTTGTGTGAATTTGCGAAATGCTGCAGGTAATGTCTAGTACTGTTTAAAGGAAAAAAAACATTTGAAAACTTTCTTTCAGAGCGTTTTTAGAGGGTATGTAAGAATGTGAAGGCGCAAATGCAGAGAGAAGGAAAGGTTAAGAAGTAGAGAGGCAGCGCTGATCTTAGTTTAGTAGTAGTGTTGTTACCCAGCTCTGTTATTCTGCTCAGAAGCAGCGCGAAAGGCGACGCATACGGCTCTGACCCTTTTGGCACCAATGCTTGAGCTGCTTCCTATAAATTGATTTAAATGTATTCCCATCTTCTTGTAATCGGAGAACTCCTTATCCAGCCTGTGTATCATTCATCACCGTATTATTCAAGGAAAGATACGTAATAAATCCCTTAAAAATACAAACAAAAAAAAAAAAAAGGAACATGAGAGTTGGTTCTTTTTTACACATGTAACACGGCAGTATAACTTTTTATTTGTCCTCTCCAGTCCATGCTAAGTAACAAAGGCCCACAAATATCATTCATAAGCTTTAATGTGCAGGTGCAATTTTGTGGGTTTGATCATGAGGACAAAACACGAGCAAGAAAGAAAAGAGTAGCAGTAGACTAGTAGTGGTTGTGGTGTATATTACAACAATCCTCGAAGATTCCTCAACAGCTTCTCGGACTCGTGGAAATAAATGTTAACAACCTCGTATACGAAGTTCGGAGAGGACTCGTCTTGCAGTTGCTGAAGCTGCAAGAACTGCTCATCGAGCACCCCCTTCAGAGAAGAGACCACAATTGCATTTTAGTACTATGCTGATCAAGAATCAAGAGCACAAGAGAAAAACAATGCCAGATTAAAGCCAAAAAAAAATTTTTTTAGGTGAAGAACCTGGTGGAAAAGTAACGCAAGCAAGCGGTTCATGTCTAGTCGTAACCGCTCCGCCCCCAAAACAAGCATCCACAACGGTAGACCCGTTTTGACTGAATTTTTTTTTCCAAAAAAAGAAAAAGAGAGAAACAAAAGGGAGGAGATGATACTTCTGTCACTGGAAGTGGAAGGATGCAAATTAATGGACTTCTCTTTTCTTTTTTTTTTCCTTTTTGGTTGGGGAGGAAGAGGACCTTTTCTTGGGGTCCCCCGGGGGGGGGGGGTGCTGTTCTTGCGTACTTTTCAAGGGCTTTTGTGTTGCTTTCTTACTTGAGGAGTAGGACAAAGGACGACAACAACAGCGACTGTGGAGAAGTGGAAGGCTGGTTTGAATCAATTTAAAGGCCGAGATTAAGATTAGAGGTGGGACAGATCGATGGTGGAGGGTATTAGGGACGGGGCGGGGTCTTGACTTGACCCCACTCATTTGAGGCGAGAGAGGACAAATTGTACCTCTTTGTACTCTTGCAGACACGTATCATCATGGCGCGTGCTCTCACCCTTATCCCCGCTGTTGTCTTCGTACCGTACTAGACTACTTTACTCTCACCCCTTTTTCCCTTTTTTTTTTTGGGGGGTTCTTTCAGAATTCCTTGAAGCATGACTTTTGCTTACGACTTCCTCCTTATTGATCGTCTTGTTTCTTTAATCATGCAATTGGTGAGTTACCCAAATGGCACCAACTTACTTATCTCAATGCATTGCCAAAAAAAAAATTGCTTTGTTTTCTTGCTTTCATTTTTTAGTTATGCAATTGGTAAGTTCTCAAAATTGCACCAACTTACTTATCTCTATGCATTGTCAAAAAAAATTTGCTTTATTTTGTTGCTTTCATTGGGCTCAATTACAATTAAGTAGATAAATTGTGACTTGCACGTAATTACAATAAATTTAGGATTTTTGGATTGCCATTTTTTTTCAATTTTTTTAATATTTTTTATGAACGTATTTTTCAATCATCGCTTTATTTTACGTATATCAAATCATTACAGTATTTTTTTTTTTTACAAAAATTTCAGAAAATAGCAATCCAAATGGGCTCTTAAGTTGCAATGCTCTCCCAATATGTTATTCTTTAGGAACAGATAGAAAATATCTCTGATTTTGCTTGTAACCTTTTATCTCATTACAAGAGTCTCTTCTGATTTCCTTAAAAGTTCAATGGCATCTTAATTAACAATTGAGTTACGACTAGCTTTGACTAGCATGCGCTCTTGTTCTCATCTTTGATTCTTGTATTGCTAGATCCTATATATGAGTAGAAATTACTGATGACTTCTATATAGCATGTTAAACACTAGTAACTCTGGTGCCAGAAAACAAAGCAAGACATTGATGATTGATCAGTCTGTTGCATTATTAAAAGGAAAAAAAAAAAAGCCAGTAGTTACAGTTCGTTCACATATAGGGAAAGACCATTTAGGAAGAGGCGGGTGGTAGCAGTTAAATTAGGAACAAAATCGAGGTGAATGTGGGATATCAACCGGACCAGCTGGGAACTACGGCCAGACCATACAAAAAACTGCTGCCTGCACCTTACAGATTACAGAATTGAGAGAGGCGCTGGAAGTGTGTGCTTTGTCTTCTTAGCCTCCTGCTGCTGTTGGCCTCTGCTTGTCCAATCCAAAACACCATCAGTCGCTACAGGCGGATGGTGGTGGCGGTGACCTCCTCCTTCTGTAGCCCCCCCTTCCTTCGGGAGGGGAAGTACTCACCTCCGCGTGCTGTCTACTTTTTGCCTGCCAAAGGTGCGGCGTTTGCACACTCCCTCAGCACCTCCAACCCGACAACTCGCTGCACCCGCTTGTAAACTTGTCAGCTCACATCTTTCTTTCTCTCTTTACACATAAAAAAAAACCAACACCAACATAAACAACACCAGCACATACCTTTCCTGCATGCTGCCAAAACCATTACTACACTCTTCACTTTTCTTTTACTTTTTCCTCTGACTCTTTCTTCCACATTTTTCATTTTTTAGTCTTACTCTCAAAAAAAAAAAAACAACCAAGGAAGACCATACCCTTGTTGTCCTAACTCCTGACCCAGTCACCCTCATCTTGCTCGCAGGCTATTCAGCCTTGAAGTTTGGGCACGAGTTTAGCCCCCGGTAAACTAGCTCTATGACATTCATTATTCAGTTTTTTTTTTTTTTTAAGATTTTGTTTTGCTTTAAGGTTACGGGGAGCAGTGAATAGTGGGCACACACTTGGCAACAAAATGGGAGTGTTGATACAGTGGTAAAATTGCATGAGGAGGCAGAGCCTGCAAAAGGGTTTGAGGAATGATGAGACTTTTCAATGGTTTGGTGGTAGAATTGGAGCATTGGGCACGGGGCATCATGGAAGTCTTTCAAGGCTATGAACTCCCCACCAAAAAAAAAAAAAGAAAGAAAGATGATCGCAAATGTATGATGGACCACTTTTTAACCGCATTAATCCTCCATTCGATCAATTGGACAGGAACAATTATCACCATTTTTGATTGCTTGGAGAGCTTAAGGCAATTATCACCGTCTTCGTCAAATTCAAGAATCAAACTTGGCTCAGTACTTCTTCTCAATTGGCTACAAAAACGAGATAGTCATGATACTTAAAGGACTTTCGCTGTACTCTATCGAGTCTAGTTTTTTTTTTTTTTCTTTTTTGGGGGTGGGGGAGGGGAGGGGGAAACTCTATCTGGTCTAGTTAAGAGTGAGATTATGGTAGCTATTCTTGTACGGTTTGAGATGGGAAATTTGAAAATTTAAAAGAAGATTTACCTATATATTGATCACGTACTCCATTATTATTTTGGAGGTAAATTTTACTTTGCGTCTCCTTTAATGTTCGGTGAATAATCAAACACGCATTGGTTGGAAATCTTGCATTAAACTAGTATAACGTGTGTGTTCAAATTAAGGTAGTCCAGAGGATGGGAGTAATTTTTCTTTAGTTTTAGCCGGAGAAATACTCTGTGGCCTGATTTATACAGCCTCGAGTTACTCGCTGCCTAAGCATGCTTCATCTTTGACGTATGCTAGCCTAACAAAAAAAAAAGAATTTTTTTTCTTTCTTTCCCATGCTTATGTATTTTTCACTTTAGCACTGGTATTTATCAGTGCTAGATGATCGTTATAACTAGACACATTTCCTGTGCACAATCAGCCCGCAAAAATGTTTGAATTGAAAGCAGAAACCAACTTCCAGCCAAAAAAAAAAAAAGGATAATCGACACAAGTGGTTTTTTGGAAGTCATGATCGACAAGTATTCCCCCCCCCCCCCGGGGGAATAAGGAAAAATTAAAGCAGCACATCACATACATTTTTCTGTAGGAAAGGAAAAAAAAAGAAGAAGAAGATTGAGTTTACTTGAGATTAAAATATAAGGAAGGTGCTGCCGTTGTTGCAAGTAGCGCATGGTTGTGCTTGACGCAAGCGAAAATTGCAGAGATCGAGATGGAGTGTGCATGCAATGACACAAATTATTTAAATTAAGAAAGTGATGCACTTTTTGAAGGCAAAAAAAGTGATTCTCATGAGCTGATTAAACATATGATAATAGGCTTTGATAGTCATGTTTTTTTGTGCTCCCGTGCTTACTTCCTGTGGGTATTATTTGTTCGACAATTCCTCCTCAATCAGTACTAGTACTTTTATTCACCCTAAAGCTTGTGCTTCTTTCTTTTTTTTTTTTTTTTTTTTTGAGCTTCGAAATTCCAAATGTTGGGGAATACATCATACATGCTCCCCTTTTCCTTCTTCGACCCTGAATTATATGTCAAACAACTAATCAATAATTACCTAGTGTGTGACTGTGTGTGGCGGGGTTCTTTATTTTACTGACAGCGGAATTTGAAATTGAGACCGCCCGATTCATTGCTCGAGACGGTTGCTCATGTAATCAATCATTCAGCTATCCATATTCTATTTCTTGAATAAGTTGGTTTATAATTACACAGAAGTAGTTCATTTTCTTGAATAAGTTGTCAGTGTACGAATTGTTGAGGCATTGTAGTACAGTAGTAGTTTAAACTTTAAAAAGCATGATCATATTGAAGTGATGGTCAGGTGTTTGGTTAAAATTTTGGCTTGAGATCATCTTGGGCTTTGCAAGTCTGAAATCTTTATGGACTTTAGGAGCAGGTAGTAGTGGACTGGATTCGCATTCTGTTAGAATTTGTTGTCAACTTTGGGCTTCAGTTTCCTAAATCAGGATTACGGAAGGTAATTTACCGCACCGGATTCTCAGTGCTACTTTTGCAGTTTCTATATTTATGTCAAGTGTCATGTTTATTTAATTTGTCATGTGCTATTTATTTAAGTTTCTTCTATCATCACGTAATAAGTGGATTGACACTGAATTTGCACCAAGCAGTGGCATAGAGGATTCGAACGGGTAATTTACGTCCAAAATTAAAGAAAATGAATTGTAATAATGTAGTACGACCGCTTACTTTCTGTATACCTAACACAAATACGAGTTGACCAAACCAAGAATTCATTTTGCTTGCTACACACGTTTTCCAATAAAATGGCCTGTCACTATTTATTTGATGGTTAGATGCATAATTTTTATTTAATGAAAATCTAAAAATGTCACGATCTGCCGTATAGGAAAACAGACAGGTCATGGTAGACTAGTAGCAGTAAATGGTGACATTCCAAAAACGTGGTTTTCTCAAATATGGGACAGTCAAGAAAATCGGCTAGCAAAGAACTAACCAAAAAAGTCTGTTCGAAGTAATGAACTACAAGAACTTTTAATCTTCAATCGCAAAATTAACCCTCCAATGAATCAATGACAAATCCTGCAAATCAATTGTTGAAGGCCATTCTCTGCTTCTGAGATTCGGACGGTAGCTTAACTGCAGTGGCCAATCCAATCGCTTGAAGTAGCCTCACTACATACCAAGTCACGTCAATTTGCCACCATTCCAGTCCATGCCTGGCTGAATGTTCGAAAGCATGGTGATTGTTATGCCAGCCCTCTCCAAATGCAAGCAATGCAACCCACCTGCGGTGACAAAATTTTACAAATATTATTTACTACTAGAAAACAATTTAAAGATACAAAAGAAAAAGATTATGAATTAATTGATCGGCAACAAGAGAGAGCTTGCAGAAAAAAGAAAAAAGGGCCATTACCAGTTATTCCGGGAAAGATCACCAGTGTTCCAGACCTGATTTCCCCAAACATGGCAAGCTGAATTCACAAACCAGGTGATGTGGTATACCCACACGATTCTCACTCCCTGCATTCCCCAAAAAATTATCATTAAGTTGGCCTCCTATGTCCTCACTCACTTTTTGTTCACTCTCTTCACAGCTAACTGAAACGTAACCTCTGTTCTCTTGATGCAGAAAGAACATAAGCATGAATTAATTATCTTGCAAAATTCGTGCACCTCACGTTTAGATTGCCACTTTTTGGAGTTTTTATATATAAAAAAAATGCATTGTAACGATTTGATACGTGTAAAAAAAAAAAAAAAAATGATCGACAAAATATTTAAAAAAAAACAAAAATTTTGCGCTGCGAGAGTGATGTTTGTGCATCACATATTTGTGGCTCTTGGTTTCTGACCACAAAATCACTCACTCACTTTTCCACTTGATAGCCTGGGACCAATTGCCTCAACTAGCCTAGCAGTACTGGTCCAGAGGGTTAGTGGCAAGAAGACTAAGCAGAAGCCTAATCCCATGTTAGTGCTGGCCTACCTATTTTAAACTCTTCTGCAGACTGGATACGCTGTATCACAAATCCATGCACATTGCACAGAAGTGCTACCTTATACAGAAAGTCTACTGCCTTATACAGTAGACTTTCTTGACTCTCTTGCACATTGCACAGATGATAGCTGGTTCTTTTTAACTCTCTTGACAGGGTGAAATAGCTAATTCTCTCCTGCAAAACTACTAAATTGGCTTTATGAAAGAATGCAGAAAACTTGTTCAACTTACCATTCCCCAAACAATATAAGGAAACCCTCCCATCGCATACAAGATAGCTGCAAATGCCATTGGATGGATAATATAAGCGCTTTGGAGAAATTTATAGAACGGCTGCTTCTCCAAATCAACAACATTGGTGGGATTTCCACACTGAAAAAAGCGGACCTCGGCGGAATCAGCGAAGAACACAACCAGAAAGGGGAAAGAGAAAAAAAAAAGTGAAGAAAATGAAAGAAAAAACCAATTTACCCTCTCAACAACAGCATTAGTGTCAAAGAGCCAACTCATGTGACTGAACCAAAATCCTTCAATGGGGCTGTGAGGATCTTTGTCAGAATCACAAAATTGATGGTGGTATCTATGCGTACTCACCCAGTCAATTGGATTCCCCTGCAAACAGAATTCACACGCATAAAATCTCAATCTTTACCAATAAAACCTTGAAACTTCCATAGCCTGGCCAGAAAATTAGAATTTTTTTTTTAAGAGTAACCAATCCAAATTTTCAGAACGTGCTTCGCAAAAATCAAACTTTAACTTTAAAGGAAGAAACTCCCATAACGGGATAGGCATCAAACTAACCTGAAGTGCTTGGACACCACAATAGGCAAAGAAATATTCAAGCCACTTAGGCAGTTTGAAACTCCTGTGGGAAAGGTTTCGATGAAAAGAAAGGGTGATACCCAAGAGCCCTGTGATCACATACAATCCAACAGCAATCCAAAAAGCACCCCAATTGAATGTAAATGGAGCAAAAAGACTCAAAAAGTGCATGGCCGCCACCACCCCAACTGTACCAATGTCCAAAGAATTCCACTTTCTACCCCAATACACATTCCTTTTCCTCTTCACCACCACGTCGGATAGTAAAATCCCCCAAATTCTTGATTTTTCTTCACTTTCTTCCACTGGCGCTGATGCTGCCCTGACAGTTGGAATTACTCTCTTCTCTCTTTGCGCACGCAAATATGAAATTTGGAGCGTATATTTGGCATTTTTACTCAATGAATTCAATTCATGAAATATGACTCGTCTTGGCCTTTGATTTGAGCACTGAAGAGGTGAAAAGGAACAGGATTTAGCTCTAGGTGATGGTGTTGCTAAAAAAGCCATCTTTTAGGCCTTGGGATGTTGAATACGGGCAAGAAGGCCCTTGTTTTATTGAGGGGTTTCTCAAAAATTGAGTTATCAAGGTTATTTGGTGGAGGAGCCAGGGAAGATTTTCTGTGGTCAAACCGTTGAGAGACAGAGAGCCAGCTTGGCAAAGGAGATGAGAACTGATAAGGCGGTGGGACTAGGTCATATCTGTATGGCCGAAACTGAGACGTAAGATATTTCTGTGGGTTCACACCCAAAATGCCAATTTTGGGGTTTTGTCCCTTTTTGTTGTTAAAGATATTTCGTATTTGTGTAGGCATGGGAAGTGTGTTTTGTGGTTCCCTTTTAAAGAAATGCTATCCTCTCTATCTGAAGCCCCGTCTCACTTCTCAAACTGTCTTGCCTGTTTCTTTGCAAAATGGCAGTGACTGCGGCCGGCTCAGCAGCAACAAGCAGTGCATCACTCTTTGCTTCTTCCCAGCAAATTGTATCTGCAACACGTTCTGCTTCAAGTAGTAATACCAGCGTATCTGTTGCAAGCATTTATGGTGAGCTATTGCAATCTTTTGATCCTTTCAATGCTAATTTACTGTAGCTTTAATCTTTTATTTAGCATAAGAAAGATTCTTGATCTATACAAGGACAGCTTGTCTATTTTAATTGTCATTACTACAGGTGTAGGATACTGTTTTGATATTTGACCGACCTAAGACTCTTGTTGATTATCCATATGATTCATAGTGCTTTGAACTCCCACAGCCCAATAGAGCAGCAAATGTGCTTGTGTACCTCCGGATTATGCTAGCTCTCTAGTCATTGCTGCATAATCGTAATTATTTTGGTTTCGGGTTCAGATTATCTGATGCACTAGTGCCTAACTCTGATCAGAAACAGGACACAATGTCAAGGACCGAGTAAGGAAGGATTGTCTTTAAATTCAATTTTCCAATTGACCTATGTATCTTATCTCAGTTTCCAACTGTATGGGAGCTTCCTTGAGAAGATGTTATCCAGTTAAACGGAAGATGACTAAGATTTCCAGAATTGTTACAGCTGCTGCGTCAGTTGCAGCAAGCCCTGTAGAAGAAGTTACAGAGTGAGTTATTTTACTGAGACATGCTTTGTTTAGGTCCCAAGGAGTCTGCTATGAATCAGTTTATCTTTGAGGTTCAAGATCCTGCCGTAATTCGTCTCAAGCAATAAGAATCAAGGTTATCCATGGCTGACTAAATGCATTCAATTCTCCAGCTACAAACTCCCAACATGGGCTGAATTTGACCTTGGAAGAGCTCCAATTTATTGGAAAACTATGAATGGCCTTCCTCCAACTGCTGTATGACCTCAGTCATGTAATATTAACTCTAGTTTATTGATTTGGACGTTCATTTAATCATGCATTTTTACACTTCGCAGGGAGAGAAACTAAAGGTTTTCTACAATCCATCTGCAAACAAGCTTGTTCCAAATGAAGAATTTGGCATTGCATTTAATGGTATTCTTGCTTAATATCTGAGCTCTGCATTTGACATCAAAAACTTTGCTACACTTCAATCCTTCAGCTTCTTGTGTATTGGTCAGAGACAAAGATTAAGGAAGCATATGGTATAAGAGGGGAAGAATGCAACACTACTCCTTCTTGGATTCTATCTGCATTTAAATGCTAATCTAGATCCACTGTTGTAACATCACAATGAGATAAACCATTTTTACTTAAGAGTAAATCTTATATACACTGACAGTGTATACACCATCACGGTTAGATACACGATACATATGCAAAATTTGGATTTCAAATTCAAATTTAGATTATGTATCATATATCCAATGGTGAAAGTGTATACACTGTCAATGTATAGAGAATTAATCCTTTTACTTATTAGTGTGTCGAGACATTTCTGCTGCAGGAGGTTTCAATCAGCCAATCATGTGTGGTGGTGAGCCCAGGGCAATGCTTCAGAAAGTTCGAGGCAAAGCTGATCCACCGATCTACAGTATCCAGATATGCATCCCAAAGCATGGTACCTTTTAACAAATTCATTCCAAGTTCCCCATAGTTATTCTTCTCCTCTCGGTGGAGCTCATTCTGTTTAGCAATATATTGCAGCTTTGAGTTTGATTTTTTCATTTACAAATGGAACTGAGTGGGATGGTCCATACAGACTGCAAATTCAAGTTCCAAGGCCATGGAGGAATAGACCTATGAATTTTTCACTGAGGTAATGATTCGCTTGAGTATGCTACATGTGGTAAAACAAAATCAGTGCAAGTCTACATTCTTCAAAGAGCTTAAATATTTCAGTAAAGAAGTTCAGTGACAAGTATCTTTTGTTTATTTAAATCCTACCTGCAGTTATTTCTTTTCATATCAGAATAGGTTTTGCTTCCAAATGACCATTAAAGTTCATTCAATTGTCAGAGAGTACAAGACATGCAACTGCTAGGTTATGTTGTCAAGAGTGTCAAAGGAGTTGGAAATAATTCTGGCTAATTGAACATTTGCCTGCAAAATGTTTGATTTGATTTATTGTGTTCCTAAAGGGCCTTGCACAGGAGCTGAGTAGAGATGGTGCATGCGAAAAAGCAATCTTTCCCAGATACAAATGTTGTTGTCACAAGATGTGCTATGATCGGTAACTTATCCGTGGAAGGAGTAAGTAGAATGGTCCTTTCTAGTTTCTGCCGGGTCATTGCTGCATATTATATTTGGTCAATCTTGGAAACTTACCTCTGGAAGTGATGTGGTGATGCAGGGAAGATCGTTGCAATCTCGATTTTGTGGTTGGATGCACTGATCCTAGTTCTCCCTTATTTAATCCACTTGCTAATGTGGACGATGGCTCTTGCCCTCTCGAGTCAGACTCAGAGGACTAGCAGCATACATATTGTTGCCTGATCCTGATTACAGATGGAAGTGCCAAAGTATATATGGAGAATGCCTTATTAGCAGTGTTAGTAGAGATCTCCATTCAGTGTATTAGTTTTCATGAATCAGAGTGGTTCTTCTCACCTTTTGCTTGTCAATATGGAACTGATAAGCGATCCAAATGCATGCAGCCTTTTGTACAGATCCCACAGTATATTTATATTTGGATTTTCTGATGGCTTCTTAGATCTACTTTTTGCACCATCTGATTGTTTTTCATTTCTTGTACTCTCAGACTGTTTGCTATTTGCCTTCACTTTCATAAATGTTTTCTCCAAAGATACTGATCACTGACCTACTTGTGAAGTTGCTTTATCGAGGAAGTGTCAAAAACTAACAGATTATGTGCCTGTTTCCCAATTGCCAAAATCAACTACTACAAGTAAATTAGCTACTGACTGCCTTGCTTGTCTCAGTATTTTCTTGATCAAGTTTACCTAAACAAACAGATGTGTGGCGCTAATTCAATTTAGTAGGTGGATCAATTGTAGGCCCTCAATATAGTAGTTTAACAATTTCTGCTTTCTTGGAATGTAACTGTGTCAATCATCTGCCATTTTGGAGGGCGGGGGGGCTTCCAAAAAAGTGGTTGATCAGGCGTTAGGAACTAAAGAATTGCTTCTTTCTTTGGCGGCTTCAGTAAACCCAGAACTAAAATCTAACGTAATTATCCCCAAAAAAAAAAAAAAATCTAACGTACGTGTCTGGTTTTCCGTATCCTACTGCAAAACAACAGTTGCGAAAAAAAACAGAAAGGACGGTGGCTATTACTAAACTATCATTTGAATACTATCTGTCGACGAGAAAATCAGTAGAAAGACCCCCAGCAGGTAATGAAGAAAATTCAATTCTTAGCGTCCATCTGGCACGTATAGACTGAAGAATCGATCTTCATGTCATAGCCTCTAAAATCTATGTGATCAGGAAAAGGGCTTCACAAACCAAAAAGAGAAGAATTATGTCGATTTAACCTGAAACAGCACTTAACATTTAATATGTGGGGTGTATAAAACGGCTTTTCAATCTGACCTGTTTATTTTCCAGACAATTTCAGAAACGCGTTTCAATCTTGACAAAAAAAAAGGATTCTTGATTCCTGATTATTACTTAGTAATTTTCTTTAGCAAGAGCTCCAAATGATGGCTTTTACATGGCATACTGAGAGCACTATAACCACCACTGGCAGTAATCCCCTACAGTGTGTTTTTCCTATGGTGCTTGCCGGCCAGAGAATCAAACAGTTCCCGGCGCCGACGCCTACAACTAGTCAATGGTGTAATGGACCCCTGGTGCTCAGCAACCTGACCACTTGCAGTACCGTTAAGTGCGTCCAAATGCCCTGCCATTTCCCAATCTCTGCATTCTGCTTCATGTCTACAGATGCTATCACCGACGCAGCAAATGCCCGGAGTAGAGAGGAAACGATACATTCCCCACCGGGAAATCCACTCCAGAACCCAAAAATCCTACCGACATGATTACAAACATGCAATTTAAGTTACTGAATTGCGAAAAACAACAGAGCAAAATGGAAAAAGAAATAGCACTTTCATAAAAACTGCTCCCCCACCCCCCCCCACCCAAAATGTTTCCTAAAAAGTAGCACCATCTAAGCGGTGAAAATTCGTTTTTCTTTAACTTATAACCAAAAACAAACAAAAAAAAGTAAAATTCCCTCTCGGGAAATCCAACTAAGAAGTTGGCCTCTGGTGCAGCTGTATTTTTAATTAACAGTAAATGAAAGGCTATAATAAAATGAGATTATAATACTATGATGAGATCGTTGGTGAAATAAATAGGTTGCAGGAACCGAACCTCAGGGACAGGTAGCTGAGTAACGTATCCGAGAATGCCTCTGCATGTGAACATGAACAATGCCGATATCGTAGCCCTAGGCCGCCCTTCCACCAGCCACGTCCACAGGATATACGCCGTTTGCATCCCCACAAACACCTATATATATATATTAGTACAATTTTGTGTTCAGAATAACATGGAAACTACTGTTTTTAACCAAGTAGGTAAAACATGCAACATAACTGTAGCTTGGAACAAAATGATGTACTTACTAACTTTTAGCGTTCTGAACATCAAATTTACATTGAAATACTAATAAAAACCTGTATTTTCCACTGTTAAAACGCAATGTTTGCACATATACATATATATATATATATTTATGTAATCTGAGATCAAGAACACAGATCAATTTTAGGAGTAGTAATTTTAACAACTACCGTATTGAGGCCAGCAAGAAAATTGTTGATGGCCAGGCCTAGACGCAAGCAAACGGTTAAGGGGCAGGGTAACAACGAAGCCCAGATCAAACGGCGGAGAAGACGCCGGGATCATGCGAAGGGTATACTCAACTCCCATGAAAAACAACATGCAGGCTGCGAATACACACGGTATAGGGTGGTACCGCACCACACCCAACACATCCTCCGCTTTCCATCTCATGAAATAAGCCTTCTCAAACAACGCAACATTTGTCACTAGAATTTATCTTACCGTTTTCCATAACCGGACTTCTTCTTGATCATCAGGTTTGCGTTGTCGTGGTCGTGGCAGCGGTGATCGTCTTTCGATTCTTTTACGGTGCCGTTGGAATGAGAAAAGCCGTTACGTTTATTAATGTGCTGGCGGTTTCCTGGAACGGAGAATGGGTTGCGTCTCCGTTCATTGGTGATGGAGTTGGCGTTGCAGAGTGAGAGAGATTACGGAAATGGGCAATTTGCAGGAGTGGTGGGTTGTTGAATACAATAAATACATGGGGAGAATGCTTAGCAGACGGAGGACACGAGGAAAGCTTAGATTAAGGATCCCCACCCCACATCAGGAAATGGAAAAAAAAGTTTTTTTTTTTTTAATCAGAGGTGATGGCTGTGATTTGGTAATTTGATGTTAATTTGATTGGGACTAATGCTGTTTGTGATGTAAAATGAAAAGTATTTGTAATAACTAATCCCCTCTGGTTGCCGACTTTTTGAATTGGTCGAATTTTTTCTACAGGACAAATCAAAGTTAATAAATGCCCGTTTTTGTCGCATGGCAGCGCGTGATTGAGTTTCTTGCCTGATTAAGACTGATATTGTATCGTGAATGCACGAAAGTCGATCACGGACCTGCTGATAATTACAGGCTATGAAATTAATTGGACTATTCATGGGCACAACCTTAATATTTTTATACTGTCATCTTTTTTACAATGGTGGGAATAACTCCAATTTTAAAATCCACGCTTACTGTACAAATTTTCAATGTTAATAGAACAAAGTCATTAGCCTATTAAAGATGTATAAATTTAAGTTGTAGGAATAAGGATTTAACCTATCTTTTTTTTTTACTTCTGTTAATTGTTGAAAATTACAATGCGAGGGCTCTAAAACAACATTCCTTGACATGGTCTTATTGCGGTCTTGTATACTTTGCATCCGAATGCAAGATTAAATCACGGGGTCAAGCATTGAGTAGTGGTGTGCCACTCTGCTATAGCACTAGAAGGGGAGTATGTGTGCATGTGTACCTTTTTCTTCTTTATTTTTTTCTTTTTAGGAATATATACCAAAAACACAAGTTATCTTTTAAAAATGCATGCAAGTAAAAAAAATTCGAGCTCTTAAATTATCACAGTTGTCTACTTTTGCCCTTTGATCTATTTTTATCTTTCACTGGCCTTTGAAATATTCAAATTGCACAGTTTAAGGACTTCTGGCCATTTTAAATATAAGTTCAGCCGGAGTTGAAGGGAATTTTTGTCTAACTTTAATCAAAAGCGTTGGAAACTTATAAGGCTATAACAAGTATTAAGAGTAGAAGTAGAAACCCTAAGAAGAGCAAACCTTTCATTTTCCTTAAACTCTTCGTTAGGTTTCTTTATAAAATTTCTAAATTCGTTGATTTCATACTTGGGTAGTCAAAGTTTCATCAAATTTTTCATGGCCCTCTTAAGTATAAAGCCAATGAATTTGAGAATTTTGTGGAGAAATTTAATGAAGAGTTTAACAAAAATGAATAGTTTTCTCTTCTCAAGACTTTTACTCCTGCCCTCAATGCATTTGATTAAGTTTTCGATGCTATTGATTAATATTGAACAAAAATGTTTTTTGATTCTGATTGGACGGAAGTTCTTAAACTATGCACTTTTGATTGTTTAAGGACAAACCAGAAACAAAAAATATATACATATCAGGGGCCCAAAGTAGACAAATATAATAGTTTAAAAAGCTCTCCAATGCATGTTAATTTTGCCCTTCACACTACATCTTTCAGGGGAGTTCTATTGTTCCTTTTGAGTGGTATAGCGATAAGATTAAATTCATTATTAGATATATAAAATAAGGGTTATCAACTCTTAAATTATTTCAAAAGTTTAAACTATCTAATAATGTGACAAGATATAAGTAAATTAAAATCAAGAATATATTGTGATATGACGTAAGTAGATTAGAATTATGAGTATCCTATCGGACTACAATATTTTTTCATCCTTTGAGCCAAAAAAAAAAAAAAAAAAACTAGTCAACGAAACAGTTGCAGAATTTAAGAGCACCGCTCGCCGTTTCGTGCGAAACCTGACGGCACAGGAAACTCTCAAAGGCCCAAACCATTCAAGCGCCGCCAAGCATTCAAGACTGGCCCCTATCCAGATAAAGATGATTCACGAGAATCAAGACATTGCCCAAAACGTAATCTCCTACCTACAGCCTGCCTATAGGGCTTAATTTTAAAATATATATACACATGTATCTGAAACGATAATTTTTTATAAGTAAACCTTATATATATATATATATGGACAAATTTGTCCAAATTTTTTATAAGTAAACCTTATATATATATATATATATATAGCTTCTTATTTGTCCAAATTTATTTGCTGACATCACCTTTACAATTTCCAATATACCTTTTTATATTTCCAACCACCTTTTTATCTCACATACATCACATCACAAAAAATGCTACAGTAATTATTCCAAATAATATTCCAAATAATACCCTATCCAAATAAACCCATTATTATCATTAAATTTAAATTTAAATTATACATAATTATCATTTATCTGTATCTAATAGTTTATACATTATCAATATAAAAAATATTAATCAATTTCTATGCATTATTAATGTATACACTGACAAGAGTGTTGGATGTATGTCATATAATTTAACTTCAAATTTAAAATTCAATTTATGACATATATTCATAATTGTTAGTGTAAAAAAACTATCACCTTCCACAGCTATTAATGTAAACAAATTTTACAGTCACAGTGTATAAACAATTAATGCAAACGGTTTATGCTCGGTCTACTCTACCCAAACACTCCCATTAATATTGTCAATTTATCATCCCATCTAAGTCTTTATTAAATCAGCAATTCTTGATTCCTTGAACTTGTGATGCAAAAAAGAAAGGCAAATTCATCCAAACTGATTCATCATAAACAAAAAGACAAGAAAAGAAAAGAAAACCCACTCGGGATATCTACAGAATCTACACGAAAAACTCCACCTAGTCAACTGATTTTACAACCAAACGTGCAACAACTTCATTTAGAGTACACCGGCTAGACTGGCTCAGCAAGAAGCCAAACCCTGATGACTCTTATAATATCCGTGAGGGAAATAAGGCCGTCAAGTAAACCTTGCCCATCTACCACCCAAACTCGATGGACGGCATAGGTAACAGCTTTGTCAACAGCTTCACCTAGAAGTGATTCCAGTGTGCAAACCACAGGGTCCCTTGTTGAGCTTCTCAAGCAAGCTGCTTGGTGCAATGGGGTGTCTGCAAGTTTCTCCAGGAATTCCACCACCCCCATTTTGAGGCAAGACTGGAGCTGAGAAATGGGACAACCTCTCAAATCTGTTGCAGAAAATGTGCCCACAAGCTTCCTACCTTTCCCCTACAATTCATCTGAAGAATTAAGTTGCATTTGATTTTGGATTAGATAAAAAAAAAAAAATGCAAGGCATCTTATGAAGAGATAAACTCATTTTCACTACAGTCATTCGAGAGATACATACTCAAAATATCTAATGAGCACTACCAAGATTGTGACACCAACAAAAAGATGGTTCAGCGCGAATTAGGAGCACCACTAAAGGAAAAATAATTTGTAACTCGAAAAGTGTTAACCTCCTATGAGACGACAAATACTATGGCACCAAGGACAAAACACCAAGAGCATGAAAAAAAAGCGTAGCTAGCCGTTAACCAATGAATTTACTATATGCAGCAAGATCGCATCATCATGGGAGTATCGCGTAGTCAAATCAAATCCTTCAAATTATCAAGTAACAAGTTAGTTCACGAGAATATACGTTGATAAGCTGAGAATGGTCCTCCTCGATTTCGCTTGACGATTGAACAATTGGTACGGCTGTGAGGGAAGCTGTTCTCATGCACTTGATGACATCGATGACTTTGGCCTTGTCCGTAACACCAAAGATGATGTCCGAGACTGCTTCGGCTTCTCTGACCCTGTGAGAGAGGATACCTCTAAGGGCGGCCTCGTGTGCCTTCAAGAACTTCAGAAGATCCATCTGTGTCAGCATTCGATAGCTGGATGCAGGCTCCACAAGCTCTACTCCTGCTACATTCTCGATGTGGCTGTCTATTGGTACTAATGCCCGGTGTATCCCTTTGCTAAACACTTCCATGCAGTCCAGCATGCTACAATTTATACACGAAATTTAAGTGGTTTCACAGGTGCAAGAAAGAATTTCTGTTTGCATACATGACACTACTCTCAAAACACACTCCTAGTTGTGCAACATGTGACAAACTTCAACGATATTAATGAAGTTTAAAAATTAGCCCTAGCAAGCAACTTCCCAGAGCTAGCAACGTCGGCTTTGAACTATCCATTGGCCAAAATTATTAACAAAAACTTTAATAGCGAATGGTTATACTAGAGTAGACAAAAATTTCAAATGTGATCACTATTCTTACAATAAATTAAAAGGTGTGCCAATTAACATCAAAATTAGTACTCCAAAAAAATTACATAAAAAAATGCATCATAGTTACCTGGTAGTAGGGTTGAGAGTCCACAAACTGAGGCTTTCAAGGCAATGACCTATTATAGAAGAAACAGGGATAGACATCTTCTTATCAAGATCATCAACTTCATTCCCAGCTTCATCAACATCCCTTCCAGCAATATGTGCCAAGATATCCAACATGCTTACCATCCCAATATAATGCTTCCTCACTGCACCAGTCTGCTTATCAGACTCCAATATCATGGAACCTCCTGCTCCAATCCAGTGTCCCGGGGGTGCAGCCACCGGCACCGCCACTACCCGGTTAGCCATCAGGGCGTTCATGGTGTCAGCCAGCGACGCAGTGTACGGAACCTCCACTGATCTTTTCTTGTCAACTATGAGATCTTTGACTTTCTTGTGCCCAAAACTTTTAGGCTGAGGCTCAGCACCAGTGTCCTGTGGGTAGATCTCCGTCTTCTCCATTGCCACCTGCATTGTTCTTGGGTTCTACTCTTCTTTTCTTGCTTTTGTCCAGGTTTTTGAAACGAGTTCTTTGCTATAACATCATTGAAGAAGGTGCGTGGGACTGGGATTACACATATAATTGTTGACACGGGATTATATACGGGGAAGAGAGGTACACGTGTTGATGGCGGAGGGTACATGAGCGTCCTGTGTTTGCAACGTGGTTCCCAGAGATTCTGGACACTACAACGGTGCGGAACTTCTATCTTTAGCCATACCCATATTGGTAGGCGAGCGTCAAGTGGTCGGACTTTTGAATGGGTGCGAGTGTTGTTATGTCCGGGCGTTTAGGCGTTGGGCATTTAAATGTTCGGGCTGCTCCTGCTTCTGTTTCTTTATTTTATTTGAAACTCTAATTATTTTACTCTTTTATCTTCTTTATCTTTGGTTTTCATTTTTTTAATAATTTAAAAAATGATTCATTTATTTTCTCATTAGAAATAATTTGACAAAAATACAAAATAAAAATATTCATAATTTTGTTTTCTATATTTTTTATTTCCTTGGATCTCAAAATATAATAATATTTTTCTAACATGATTCTAGATAACTAATATATAGGTTAGAATTACGTTATGATTTACTTGTTAAATAATAATAATAATATTCTTATAATTTTCCTTAATTTTATCAATTTATATTTATTTTATATATATATATATATACACACACACATGCCCGCGCGCACAGAGTGTTTCGGCGCAACCAATCACCCAGCTTGGAGAGGATTTGCTTTAATAGATGCATCCATTCAGCCATTCCCAATTCTAGAATTATCAATTACTTTACCCAGCTTCAGTTACTTTTTATTTTGATCGCGTAATAACACTTTTAAGATTGATAAAGAAGGAACGAGAGAGATTCGCTAGCACCATCATCATCTGCTGTGTTTGATTGAGAAACATCTTGAAGGCATGATGAAGAACCAGCTCCTGTTTCTCCTGGTGGCAAAGCACTTGATACCCAATGGTAGTCGAGATTTCCCAACTCTTTTTTTTCCCTACTTCATTTAACTTATCACCAACTAATTTTACAATTTGTGGCTCCATTTCCACTTTCAACTGTTCTTTCTTAGTGTCGTAATGACAAGCATAGGGATCTTCTACCGAATGCTGAAAAGATCCAAAAGACATTTCCCTGGACACAAACACACAAGCTAGCAATTTACAAGAACAAAAATGTAACAGAAACTCTCACAAAAGCTCAAATGTTCTTTAGTCCTGAAAAGAAATATCTTCAGACAACATGTCCCCGGGCTTGATTCTAATTCCTATCTCCTAGACCTATGTATATAAACGTCGTCTCACCTCTTCTCAGTTGTATATAGAATTTATGAAGACTTACCCAAGTCCGAACCATCAGTTCTGAAATCAAAATACCATCCCCCTACTTGCCACAGTGAAAGCTGCCTA
The DNA here is from genome assembly GCA_023065735.1 of Coffea humblotiana. Taxonomy (NCBI): domain Eukaryota; kingdom Viridiplantae; phylum Streptophyta; class Magnoliopsida; order Gentianales; family Rubiaceae; genus Coffea; species Coffea humblotiana. The sequence continues at coordinate 3,140,523 of CM041211.1, forward strand.
CGTCAACTAGAATTTAGCCCTCCCGAACAAATAAGAAGACAGACTAAGCTATATCCAGATACAACCATGAACAGAGCTGAAGTTGACTGCTATCTTGACAATTGCTCCACCCCAGATGCAACAGGAGTGATGTTATACCCTGAACCCATTTCATCAGGAGGTGCACTACCCCACTTCCCTTCCGATTCCAGTGGCTCAAGGACATGCACCCCGCCATCACTAAGTCCCACAGCAAACTGGTTGGCCTCTGATGGATGAGCTGCAATCACAAGTGTCTGCAGCCTTGAACTGTAAAGGACATACATGAGATAACATTGTCAAAAACCAAACAACATAAACAATAATTTAGTCATTGTCTTCCAGCTATACCTTGGATTGGGAGTTAAATAGGCTGCAGAACTGATCCGGCACCTTAGTTTTAGAGCTGCAGCAGTAAGGACACATATGGTCCCATCTTCAAAGCTTGCATATATTAACTGGCTATCACATGAATAAGTAGCATCTGTAATTGCACTACTTGATTCTCGAGGAACCCACTGTCATAAGCCAGAGTCATTGTAAGTTTTCCATTCCCTTTACCACACTCCCCCACCACCCAGACAATGCTGGGCAATTTGCATAAAGTAATCAATCTTATTTTTAGTAGTACAGTTCAAAATTTTTCCTAGTTCTTGTACTGTTATCAGCATCCAACTTTTAAACTTTGCATATACACTATGCTACTTGACATTGTAACAAAATCAGGAATCTTTGCCATGGTAATCTAATAAGTGTGATTGTTAGCTCTATAATGTGACGTAGTTTACCTGGTTAATGCAATCTAGTTTTGATGCCTCATAGACAGCAATCAGCGTCTCATGAACAACCAAAATATGACTTTGATCCTGATGAAATTGAACACGTGTCTGCGCAAGGGGATTCAGTGCACGTCCAGATGGAATTTGCAAGTACTTACTTACCTTCTTCTCCCAACCATCTGTGCTCCAAACACAAATCTGGAATTCCAAAAGCTCAAGAGTAACTAAAACATAAATAAGCACAAAGTACAGCAAGATGGGTTTGAGGAAAGAATCATGTAATCATACAACTCTATCTCCCAAAAAGGAAATAAAACAGAAGACATGCCGTTTTCCAGCAAAAAGTAATGCTTGTAAACGCAAGCATGCCAACATAATAGTTCTCTTCATTATTACTAGTCAACCAAACTTACCTGAGCATCAGCTCCAGATGATACCAGGACACGTAGAATATTGGAGAAGGCAAGCCCAGTTACTCTTTTCTGATGGCCTTTGAGCTTGCTTTTTACCTGTAAATTATTAAACCAACAACTAAATTAGCATCTTCTAAAATCCGAATCATTACAACACTCAAGTTGTCCGATAAAAGTTCAGGTAAAGCACCTCATCAACACGAACATTGTAGATTTGTATTGTAGAGTCCTCCATGCCAATGGCAATAACATTATTATCCTCAGGGTGAAAGGCAAGAAAAGTTGCTGCAGGCGGAGGGGACATAAATGTTGTCATTGTCTGCAAAAGGAAGAGTTATTATGAGATTAACTTGTCAGAATCCATATTAAAAAAGAACTAGATATGCATATATGTTTAAGTTCTAGGATAATAACTAAGAAAAACCTAATTATTTATTGCAACTAATGCCACAAAGTCATGTCCATTGAATACAGCCACCTTGAAAGTCATCATGTTGAATAGAGAAATTTTTCCTCCTGATGCTGACATGACATAAGAATCATTCTTTGAAAGTGCAAAGCACGGAACAGCTTCTTCAAGGTTTGTTTCACTTATATCATTAGTCATTAATATTCCACTCGAAGGCTGCCACAGCTGTGGTGGTACTGCAGTAGTTGCCTACAAAGGGAAGCAATCACTGAGCAAGGAGCAAGGAAGCAGTAAAAACAAGACCTCATAAAAAGTTTAAATACCTTCCCAGTCAAGTTTCTTTCATTTCTTTGCCATTTCCAAAGTTTGTGTACAGCATTATATGCCAATGACAAAATTGCACTTCCAGAATTCGTATAGATTAACCTAATAATCTGCAGAGAAAAGTTAACAATAATAATAATCTAATTGAAATATGCTACAACCCAGAGCACATAGCAATGCACCACATTTCAAACTTTTGCAGATTATTGAAGGGGAGATATCCAGAAGAGGATTATATGTATAAGCTTATAAGAAGTCTGGGTTTTGTGTAACAAATGAACTTCAGCATGCTATGTCCAAAATATTTTTGAACAAAGAACTGATAAAGCTACTCATTTTGTTCTTCATAACCATTATTTACTGGAAAAAAATTATTTATTGGAATTCTTCATATTCTCTGTCTCCAAGCACACATTGAAATCACAAAAAGCTTATATGTCATATAATTGATAATTATACTGTGCAAGGACAGGAGTAACCCTAGTACTTGATCAAGAATCAACTAGCTGATCATATTTGGCAGAAACTTACCCTCACTGCCAACAAACTGTCAGGAAGCCGCAAGGAACGAAGCTGAGATGGTTCATTTATTTCAGCCAACTTCCAAATCTTCAATTTTTCCATTTCGTCAGAGATCCTAGGTTTCACATCTGGCAAACTTTGCGCATCTCCATTCTGCAAAAATTCGTAAAGGTCGTTATGCAAGGTGAATTGCTCAAACTTACGATTCAAAGGAGGAGTATTATAATTAAGTATAAAAAAAAAAAAAGAGCATTCCGTAATCAAAAAGACGATTAAATCTTAGGTGAGACTAAACTTAGTCAACAACATCTATCAGCTATCCCTACTCACCAGTGCAACAATAGTTGAGAGCGGTGCACTTCTATCTGCAATGCAAATACCTGGTCCAGCATTTGAACTGGAAGAACCATATGTGGGGATCATATGGGCCTGCATTAACATATGAATTTAATGTAGGAAGCACACCATCTATTATCATATTTAAGTCACTGTGCCACTTCAATCTTACTCTTGCAACAGATCCAGATGCAAGTCTAGAAGGATCAACTGTACGACTTTCAATGGCACGTATTATCCGAACACCTTCAGCATTTGCAAGTATTTTGACACCATTCTCAATGGTCGATGCAGCTAAGAGTATCCCTTCCTTATTGAAGCGAACGCAAGGAGAAGCCTGCATTAAATTAATATATTATCATTTTATATAGGCACATTCTGGCTAAACAGAAAAACCCAAAAGAGATAATTTTAGCTTTTACCGATAGGCCACCCTCTGCATCAACAGTTGTTAAAAGACTTGTATCATTCATGTCCCAAATTTTAACCACAAACTCGTCACCAGCAGCCAAAAACCTATTCTTTGTTGTGTCAAACTGAACTACACCTACAGAACGCTTCCCAAGACCTTGATATGACCGTCTTACAGCCCCTTCACTTTCATTCCACTCCACAAGGTATGATTCACCATCTTTACTTGTACCACATGAAAAGAGCCTATAATTTTTCCAGGAAAATAATCAATGAGTTTAACAGAGAAATTCAACCCTGACTTAGCTGATTGACTGAACCAAGATTAGAAGCTATAAGAGACACTACATTACCTTTTACCATTCGCACTATAGGCCATGGTTGTACAGGAACGACCTGGCGCATCATAATCAACCCTTGATCCCAGAGCATCATAAAGCCATGCCTTAATCTTGCCATCAATAGCGGTAGAAAAGATGAACTGAAACAAAAGACAAGGACTTCAATCATGGGAACAACATTTACAGACATATTACAGAGAACAAACAGCGAACTTCAGCAGAACAAGAGTTACACGTTCATACTTTCTTCAATAAGATTTGCAGCAAGGATAAATCAATTTAACAGTTGAAACTAGTGCAACAATTTCAACAAAAAACAGATAACAACATAAAGACAAAGAAAGGCTGGTCAAAAGGAACACTAAAGAGATAACAGCCCCCAAGGCAAAAAATAGAATATACCAGCAGCTAAAGGAAGGAGAAAGCAAGAGATGAAAAGAACCAGACAGTAATAATTATCTTCTATATTCGTTAACTTCCTTAGAATTTTGAATGCAGTCCAATGCCTTCTGAATGATAACTCCTCACACCAAAAAGAATGATATTTAAAAGTAAAGGTAAGGTTGAATACAAAAGTAATTAAAACTTATCATTCACTACATTTACATCAACTTTGCAAAGTCAGAGACTCTCAATATACCAAAGCTACCAAGACCCAAATACCTGAATATTTTCTTTATAATGAGGGCATACAGAATAGACAGGTGCTTCATGACCCTCAAATGCATACAGCTTAGAAGCAGTGGCAGCATCCCAGACCTGCACACAAACATGCTCTGATAACTGCAATGTAATGACATCAACCATATATATACAAAGCAGACAATACAAACCTTGATTGTCTTGTCCTCTCCACAAGTTATGAGGGCTAGTTGTTTGTTGGGGTGAGAGAAAGCAAGATCACTGACATTACCAATGTGGGCATCAATCTGGAAAGGGAAAAAAGGACAAAAATAATATCCATGCATCTTCAACATGGTTCTTGGGAAGCTAGATGAACAGCATGTTTCTAAATAAAGCAATAACTGGTTTCTGAAAGAAAAAACAAACCTCAAGATGGTTTTTGAAATCATTGCCGCCATGATAGGAGTATATGTGAACAATGTGCTTGGAATATGCAACACCTAGACCAACATTAGAACAAACATAAATCACCAGAAACAACTACATTGTTTGCATCTCAATTCTACTCAACATTATTATCATTGCATACTCGATAACTAGAATCCTCTAACACAAAATAAGAAAGAACATTTTGGTCCAATCAGTCACAATGAAACATTCTTTATCCATCAAACTCGATACATTTCCACTGAACTTCAATGTGTTAGTTTTCATGATGGAGAAATTAATTTGACCTACCACATTGTATGAAGAGGTATACCTATCAACCCAATTTTAACTATTAATACCTGAAACAACTCATGGAAACTTATATTTCATGAAGTAAAGACTCCACAATGGAGGAAAAGATTAGGAATTACAAACTCGAAAGGTAAACTAATTGCTCACCACACAAGGACCCATCTGGACTCCACATCACACGGTTCACCGATGCAGTATATTCATTTGCTAAAGAAGCCTATAGATACCAAAGCAGAGCAAATCTTAATAAATAGTCCAATGAAACATCCATAGGAACTATGTCAACAAAGAGTTTTGCACTGATATTAAAACATACCTGTAGAGCCGTCGTACATGATGCAAGGTCCCAAACCTTGAAATTTCTAGACACAAGCCTTTCCCTGGTACTGACCTCCCACAAGGCAATGTCACCAATGTTTGTGCCAACTAAAATAAAATAAAATAAAAATAAAATAAGGACTACTTAAAATCAAAAGAAGCTAAATCTAGCACAACATAGACATATTCAAGTGAGACTGAGCTATACCCAGATTACTTAGATTATGAAAAAATAACAACTAACTTAAGAGACCAGGAGCTGACCAACAAGCAAAGTCAATTGCACAGGATGAAAATCCATGCTCTTAATAGCAGAGCCCTGATTAAGATTTGCAACAACAGTCTTGGGTATGTCATCCGACCCATATGCACTTAGGATATGCATCTGTCCAGGATAGGAGACTGGCAATATATTAACTGGGAGATCATTGGCCTGCAGCAGACCAAATTTAAGATTTTTGACACAAGGAAGCATCAGGGAGAAACCTAAGGGAAAAACTCCAACAAATGAGAGGCAAAAGAAAGGTCTAATATCCCAAAATATCATGATGTACCTCCTCGGATATCCCAAATGGTCTTGGTCTCTTCAAAACATGCTCTGAATCTGCAGTTTGATAATCCAGTGTTGGATTGTTAGGAGGAGTCCTTGGACGCTTCACCAGAGACACTATTTCAATATGAAAGGCAAAAAGTCAACCATTAGTAACCTATAATGGTTATAGAACATTATGGCAGAGTTGGGAAGAAGTGAAGCAACAGTGTGCAGTCAAAAAAGGAAAAATATTAACTAGTCCTCCAGCCTATGATCAGTGGGGGAAAAATAACAGAGTGAGCTTTTGAAACAGGGATGAAAAAAGTCAGTGTTTCAGAGATGTTAACAAGTTTTATCAAAATTACCAGCATTATTAGGAGGTGCCATTCCCATAGGTCCCACAGAGGCAGCCTGGTGTGGTACAGATGATGGATTGGCCATCCATCCAGCAAGAGACGCAGTTAGAGGTGCTGGCCCAGGCTGAAATGGCTGACAAAATGGAGACAGACACAAAAATTGTTCAAAAACCAATCCAAAAAAAATGACAAGAAGGCCATATGCCCCCACCATTTAAGAAATAAACTAGAAAGAACTAACTCTGGTTCAAAAAGACTTACACCATGAGCACCAATTGGTGGAAACCCACCAATTTTTGGCATTGATCCTATCAATGGGTTAGTGACAGGAGATGGTGGTATAGCACCATTGGGTTGCCCGCATGAATGATCCACAAAGAGGGTTTTTATCTCAGGATTAGGCTTTGGATTCTTGCATAGTTGATGTTGCCAATTTAAACTGCTCCTCGAGCAAAAAAAGGTAGTAATAATATCAGCATAATCCATGCATGTTCCAAAATTCATGAGAACTAAAATTCTATAAAAAAGCAGACTCTCATACCTCTGGTTGATAAGTGTTCGCAGTCTTGAGTTCTTTAAGGCAGGAAACTGAAGCTTATCACGAAAGAGGGGATTTGCCTCAATCAACTTCTTCAGCTCAACAAGCATTATTGCCCTGGCTGACTTGGTATCTCCATACTTTGAAAGCTGCTCATTCTCTCTGCAATTTGACGTCATTCATTTAATGGCCAAAGTAATCAGGCTTCTTAGTCAACCATTACATACTTTTAGGGAATAAAGACTTAACCACTATAGTTTCACTGTCTTTCCTCTTCTAGAAGATGGCAAGGAAAACTACCAAAACAATAACACTGTTAGAACAAGACCACTCAAACCATGAAAAGCAACTAAAATGCCCTGACTGTTTTATTACTCATCCTGTTTACCAAAGAAATATAGCTAGAAGCTAAGGCCAGGCTTTTCCATTTTCAAAAGGTTTTCCACCATTGTCAACCTTAACTGGATTACCAGATTTCCGATTAGCTACCTCTGAATGTAACGATTTTGATCATCAAAGTACTGATCCTTCTACTTAGCATTTGCTTGTGCAGCCAAGTACATTACTTTATGATGTCAGAAAACAGAGGACTGATTGAAGCATTTAATAACAGCACAGAAAAACATCGGTCGTCGGGTTTTCATTATTTGATTTTAGATGTAACCTAATCAACACATGTTGCTTGAAAAGCAACTATTTTTCTGAAAACAACCAAAAAAGAAATGAGCCCCTTCACCAAACGCCCCCCACCCCCCCCCCTCTCTGTCTATCTCTCTCTCTCTCTCTCTTTCCTTCCCCCTTCCAAAGAAAAAATCCCCTAAAACAGTACCATTTCATGATTTGACCTCCAAAACAATTCCACGATTTGACCTATGAACATCTTGCTTGATTCAAAACCAAGTGTCAATTTTCACTTCAAACGGCTAATAGTAGGGCTCTTAGTTTAAAATACGGAATCACTAAAAGATTTTGTCCTACAAACTGATGAACATGACCAGTCATCATAAGCATTATTCCTCTGTGAATGCAGCACAAGAGATACACTAATTCATACCTAAAATCGCGCAATGTCAAAAGGAGTGTGATCTCCTTAAAAAGATCTTCGTTAAAAGTAGAGAAAACTTTCAAATCCTTTGAAAGAATCTCCACCGCCTTTGCCAGATCACGTCTGTGAACATCAAACATCAAAGAAGTTAAAAAAATATATAAAAAAAATAACCAGGACAAAACTATATTGAAAATGGACCCGAGGCTTTACTTGTCAAGTGCTTCCAAATACTTCTGCTTTCGGATCTCAAAGAAAATTTTCATCGAATATCGGTTATCATCCACTTTCGTAAACCCTGACAAGTAACTCTCTACCTCCTCCCACTCTCCATTTGTCACACAATCTTCAAAATACCTCATATTGAAGAAAAACCCCGACTCCTTCTCCAACCTTTCAAACCGTTCAATCAAAAAATCCGACCAAAATCATTAGAAATATTCCATTTCTTTCAAGAAGAAAACCAAAAAATAAATAAAAATCAAATTTCGAAGCCCAAAAAAATACCTGTGAACTGTTTCCTTGTGTTTCTCTTCATCCAAAAACTGGAGGATTAGAAACACTAACTCCCTGCTTAACGAAGACATGTTTTCCTCCAAAACCCTCGCAGATCCACCAAAATCCCACTTCAATTGAATAAAAATGAAAAAAGGGGTATTCACATAAACCAACACCAATTCAATTCATGCTTTAATTAAGCCACAAAACGGTATACAATTTCATCTACGCACCTCAAGGGAAAAAAGGCAGAATTCGGATGAGGAATCAGAAGACGAGTATCTCACTCCGGTGGGGAAAATGTAAAGAAATAAAAGTTTTCCTTCTTTTCCCCAATTTTCTGAAATTTCTGTGCTTCTTCTTTCTTTTTGTTTCTTAAATCTTCCTTTTTGTGCTTAAATCGTTTAGCCGAGTGAATTAACCAACCAAACAAAAAAAAAGAGAGAGAGAGACAGAGAGAGGGAGAGAGAAAACCCAGTAAAGGGGCTTTAGCTGCCACTGCTTCTCTGCCTTCTAACAATCCTAAATTCCTTCACGCGCCCTTTCCGAGCGTGGTTAACTTGACCTCATCAAAAGCACGTGTCAGTTCTGAAAAAGAGCGGTCCAACTACCTGTCATACATGCTTATCCGCCACGTGGATATCGGGATCGAAGACAGTTGCAGTCAAGCGCGAGTGGGTCTTGAGTAACGGCGGGTCCCGGTCGTGATAAAGAAACTTTAGTTTGATAAGTATCGTGATAGGCAAGTGGCTTTGGCGCTGATAAGCTCGAGTACTTATTAGCGGCAAGATTTGCGTGAATCGAAAACATGGAAAATGCAGACGAAAGCATTTCACTTCCTTAAAAAAATTATAACAGCGACGTAGCCTGTGAGGCTATGACTTTTAATCAGTGGCGAAGGAGGGGAATTTGCACGGTACATCTAACGAGTACTGTAGCTGATGGACGCTACCGAAATGGCTGAAATTCCGTGAAGAAAAATGATGTCACTGGTGATGTTGCGGAGGGTCCACTGGATTGACAGATGGGAAAGGACAGAAGTATTGTTTCTTTCTAACCGATGTAACATATTACTCACTAGTAATAATAAACTGCAATCCATTGTTAATTACTTTTACAACGTAATTACGAGTAATTATCATTATTTTATACGAGTCTCGCATGAACTTTTCCAGGGATTTAGTCAGCAAGTTTCCTTTTTAATTTTTGGGTGAGGGTGCAATGATGATGACATGAACAGTCAAGGGGTTATTAAATGAGGTTAGTTATTTCCAAAACTAACACAATTTAGTGGGAGGAAAACCAGAACTTGATACGGTGGGGTTCGGTTCTATTTGATAAGGTGGGAGGTAATTCTGTTCTATTCCAGCACGTTGCCAAAGAATTGTACTCCTATGACTGATTATGAAGCTGTATAAAATACTATTTAACCAGGAAGGATACAATTTGCCTTGTTATTAAAATCTTGAAGGTATTCCCACTAAATTCATGCACTCCTCAATAGCCTTGTGCCCTCCCAACACAGTGGAAACAAGTTGTTTTATATCTTCGGCTTTTGTCAAACCTACTAATTTGGCGTGATGGTTTCCAGGGCGACCAAGTGAAGCAAAAGTCTGATTGTTAGGTGGTACTATTTGTTACCTTCTGCCGAATGGCATAAAAAACTCGCAGTTTTCACTTTTCAAACCTAAACTAAACTTTCTTCATAATTTTCTAAGCTCATGCATCTTCCCATATCTTTCCTGTGTTCCTCTAAAATAGATCCGTAAAGTACAAATTGAGAAGCACTAATGATACATTTCAGTATATATCTACTAATATGGAAGGGGTTGATCAGATTAATCTTGGATGAGAATTGTATGTCAAAAAAAAGATATTTGATCAGTTATCAAAGCAAAAAATTGATTCTGTATTGATAAAGGTTGATTGTACTTGCCTTCAAGCGGAAAAAGAAAGAAAGAAAGAAAGAAAAACTTGGCCCAAGATAAACATCTATGCAATATATAATGCCTGAACAATGGTAGTTTGTGTAAACACTTTTTTGTCATCTTTCAAACTTTCAATTTTATCCTTATAAAAATCTATACAATAGATAATGACAGAGTAATGGTAGTTGCTGTAAACACTTTTTGTCATCTTTTGAACTTTCGATTTTACCTGTATAAAAATTAATTTTTACCCTAATCACATTTTGCCAATATAACTACTCATAACCACTCTAAGTATTGTAACTACCAAATTACTATAATCAAAGTTCTTTCATGAAAATTTTATGTAAATCTTTTGTATGTAACAAACACAATTTATACAAAATTGATTCATTTTAGTTATTTAATTCTTCTGGATTGTGTGAGCACGAGAATATTCACTGACGATACCGCTTGACATTGACAGATAGGAGTCTAATACAAGAGAATGGGCCTTAGGCCTAATTTGAGCTAATGATGCATTGACTTGGGAGCCCAGGCTACATAGTTTCCTAAGGGTTGACCAGTTAATCACTAAGTGGGCTTTAGCTGGACTTGGATATTTTCTCGTTCGACCCAAACTAGTAATACACCAATGAGACATGGCCATTAGCAGTAATGAGCGAAACATAGCCCCCGGGCCCGCACCACCAAAAGTCCCCAAGCCAGAACCCTAAGCCTAAGACAACAAACACACCGAGGTCAGTTGAGTGTGTGTATGTGTATGTATGTATGTATATATATATAGAGAGAGAAAGAGAAGTCTTGATATTTTCCTCTTATTAAAATTCCTGGTATAGTTGTTTTACTACCAGACTTTTTGTCTTGTGATAGTTAACTCTTAAAAAATTTGGCAACATACCATAGCCACATCTTCGGTTGGTCCAGCGCAGCAATGAGCTGTGATCCCTAGCTTAGTCAAACTGGAGTAATGAAATACTACTACTAGCTGTAACTCAAATGTATGCATTTTGCAATAGGTTTCGTGCTATTAAATTAGCACAATTACCTTATATCAAGTCTCGCATGCGGCTACGAGATTAGCGGCAAATTATTGAACAATAGTAATTATCCTTTTCCAGACCGTGACAAACAAGCCACATTCACTCCACTCCACTGCAGAGGGTCTCGATCATGAGCTGTGTTTAAATGGACTCAACCTAAATCTCTAATCCGGCAGATGTCATATTGTTTGGTAATTTCTGAAAAGAACAAAACACAACCCTTGGCACCATGCAAAATAGTTCCAACCAGACCTTTAGTTCACTCCTACCTGCTGCGTGCTGGCTTCAAAAACTTATATGAACTGCTTCAACAATATCCCATTCACAGTTCATCGACTTCCAGTCGAATCTTCGTCCTCTCTCAAAGACTGGATCAAAAGATAATCACCTTGATAAACTCAGTGGATTTGCAGTTTTGATTTATTAACCATGTTTAAGGCTTTGAGCCCAGAGACACACACACAGAGAAAAAAAAAAGGAAGGTCATAAGAAGACAAGTAGGTGAGTGAATGTGCATGAGAAGTGGGTATTAGCTGTTGTAATCCCTCTTTAGTGTGGCTGCATTAATTTTTAATCTCTGGATGTTAAGTAGTGGCACGAACTATGAACAAGTCTCTACCATCGGCTGTCAACTTATCTCACCATTATTCTCTGACATCAATGATTTGTACGCGTACCAATTGGTACCAACTGGAGATTGGGCAATCATCAAATTTTGAATCATTTTATTCAGCCGCACATAAGGCGTTGTCCTCGCTGCAGAAGTAGTTCTCCAAGGTTAAAATTTGAATCCCAAACATGCACTTCTTAGGGTTATATATTCTTTTTAAATCTAGAACTCCTATCCTAACCAACATGGCTACATGGTTACAACAGAATCTAGTCGAGTTCAATCCAACTCGAGTTAAAAAAATTGAACTCGAATTCGAGTATTACATTACTCAAATTGATTTTGAGTTCAAAAATTTGGACGCAAATTCGAGTTTGAACATGTCGAGCTCATGCTCAAACTCATGCAAATCGAACCCAATAAAGCTTAATTGAGTCTAATTGAGTTTTATAAAAATATAATTTTATATTTTATATAATTTTATTTTAAACAAGGGATATAGTAGACATTTTATACTAATAAATAATATATATACGCGTGTATATGAAGTTCGATTAAATTCAACAAACTTTCAAACTTCACGTACTAGGATCAAACTATGCTCATCAAGCAGTTCAGTCTGCTCAAACTCAAGTATGAACGCGATCAACATGAGTTCAACGTCGAGTTTTGACCAAGTAAACTCGCGATCTATTCGATTAAATTTGACTAATTTGCACCTCTACTAACCAGCAATTCTCCACGTTTTATCTGGTTCAGAAGTTGTGTAGCGTTGCATTCTTGTGATGTAGAAGTCAGTTTCTCGTCCACTAACTTGTAGCTTGTGGGATTGATGTAGATGCTGCTGGTTGAAAAGAAAAAAAAAAGAGAGAACATTATTAGCTAGTACTACTAGTGTTTCATTTTCATTTTCTTGATAAACAAAAGTACTAATTCATACTGTATAAGAGCCCTACAATTCCACGACGTGATAGTTGTAAGACAGCAATGTTGATTTCTGCTTCCCTTACGTGATCATTTACGAATCAACGTTGCAACATTTTTGTTCCAACACAGGAGCAACGGTAAATGTGTTGTGCTTGAGTTAAATCTCCCATAACTGTCGCATATGAGGATTGCGCTGTGATTTTCGTAGGCTACGGCCTCTGCAAGGAACTCACAAAAGTGAAATGTTGCCTACGTTGAACCACTAGAAAACACACGACAGGAAATGAAGAAAAAAATGTACGTAGGCGAGAACATCTTTCAACTTAGAGGAGCGATGTTGATATTTTGAATCTGTACGCGTATGGATAAGGAAGAATGAAGAAAGATAAACAAACAGGCCTGGGATATCCAATGCTTTTGATTCATTCGCTTGGTATGGAGTTTTCAACGCAAATTTAGTCCCAGGACGACAAAGTCGGCTTCGTCGGTGACTTTTTCCTGCCTTCGTTTCTTGATATGGTTCTGCATTATTATCGACTTTTCCTTTGATTTTTAACACTACTGTATCCTTAATGATTTAAATACAAGTTTATACTAAGAAGTGGCTAAATTGGCCACGTCTATCACAAATGTGAAAGCTAGGATCAGAAATTTGCAAAATGACGACCATTTTGTAAGCAACTACTTAAGACCATAATTTGAAAACTACTGAGAAGAAGATAGCAGGAGACATCATCAATATTAGTTTTGTGACCCTTTGCATATCTGGGACCAACCTTTTTGAAAGGTAGGTGTCTTTTAGTTTCTTAATTATTGCAACTACTCTAGTTTCAATTAAACTAGCGCTCAAGTTCTGTCTGTTCTGTTCTAATTCAACGGTCAATTTAAAAAAAAAATTCAATTACATAATTAATGAGTTTTTTTATTTTATAATTTTTAAAGGTAGTGCTCAGACGAATATGCTCAGTGTATTCCCTGTACTTCAATGGCAATATAGGTAGAACTTTTATTGGGCATATGGCAATATATATATATGGAACTTATACTATGAATAATCAAAGAAAGATACATGCAAATCTCAGGTCATGCAAATTTCTGACTAATTAAGCAACTTCCACCATTTTCACGACTTCATTTCTTTCTTGAATGAAGAGATGCAACCCTCTGCAATTGTTTATTTGGATGATTTATTTGAGATAATTACTGTAATACAGTACTTTTTGTAATGTGACGTATGTGAGATAAAAAATGATTGAGAAGATAAAAAGGTGATTCGAATTTGTGAAGCAAATTATTTTATCTCAAATCATCTCTTCCCAAACACACCCTATATCTTTATGAGTTTGTCAAATTATTACTGCAATTTGAAAATTATTGGGATAACTTTCCTATCTAGACCGGGATGCCTAATCAAATGACGTTGAAAAAGAAAAAAGTGATCCAAAATTCTGGATTCACGGTTTGCCTTTCAACCCTTGGGTCTGCGTCTTAAGAGTTTGAACTCAGGTTTCAATCTTCAAATTTTAATGACTTTTAAGAGTTGGGACAAAAAGATACTACTACTATTAAAGGCTGATCTTTGCTTCGTTAAGTACATATGAAGTAGTATTAAGAAAACAATTCAGGCCCTAGTTTTAGAACTCTGCTAACACCACAGTTGTGTATTCTTTCTTTTGATGGTAGACAATTTACAGCTTCCTTCGATGTTGCTTCAAGCTAAATCACACTCTTGGAAGATCTGGATGGAGCAGTACACATTACACAATGGTGGATAACAGCATGAACTGCTATATTAATGCAACCAATAAACCCAAATAAATCCTCCATCTCCCAAAAAGTTAAAAGAGTCCACTAACTTCTAATGCTCCCCATCTTCAATCTGACGACACTTCCATAAAAAAGTGAAACAGCAACCCAACAACCATACAGCCATGACACGACCATACAGGAGACTCAAGACTTGCCTATAGTCCTCATTTCTTACACTGTTACATCTACTCCCATGTGTTTTCCCCCGTATCAAAACAGACTTTGAACACAAAAAATTTCTATAAGAGTATCAGAAAGCAAACCTTGAATGATTCTATAACATTTTTTTATTGTAATATGATATAAACAAGATAGAACATAATTAAAAATATTATTTAAAAATATAATTATGAATCAAACACAAATATTTTTCAAATAATCACATATTCAGACTTTTTTTTTTCTTTCATCCACCCCTCTCCACATTTTTCTATCCTTGACTGTTTGGCACAGGATTCGAATCCCCACCTCACAGGAAGAAACACATCCAAACATTCTATTAACTAAATGTCAAGATAATTGGAAAAACAAAAGGTCAAGATAAACTGAAAATTCTAAATTTGGTCAGGGAATAGTAATTATCTTCTTCGTTCTTCGAGAATGGATGTCATAACAGTGACCGTAAACAGAACACATATTTACTCCTCATGTCCTCATGTATAGTCGTTGCTTGTTTCTTCTAAGTCATTTACTGCACATTCGCATCTCCGAGATTTTGGTAGTTAGCAGTAGATTTCAACTTGTACCTCGGGGAATTTTTTTTTAAATTTATAAAATTGCAGTTCTTGCGCGACATTCGCCTTTTAAGACTTCTTTTTTCTGCTTGCATCATATGTCAGCAGCCAGCTACTAGCCCCACGAAAACTAACCAAAAACCTTTACGTTTGGCATCTCTTTCTTTTCCTTCCCACTCGTCAACAGACGCACCTAAACATGACTATAGCTGAACCCTTTTTTTGGTCTGTGCAGTTTTGATTTTTGCGTCCCTCAAGCTTCTTCATCAAGAGATTAAAGTGAGAAAAAGGAAAAGAATTGCTTGGATTTGAAGGGATTGTTTGGCTGTTACAAAAGGGGGAAGGAATAGCTTCAAGTTCGATTTTTTATTTCTAAACTTCACTTCAGTTGGGCAGTGGTTATAGACACACATAGAGTTAAAGCTCATGGCTTTTTGCTTTCTGAGGTGTTCTGGAGATATGGTTTTTTGGCCATTTTTGAAGGGTTGCTGTTTAAATTGACAAACTTGAAGTTTGGAGACAGAGGGTGAACTGTGCTGCTGGGGTTTTAGTATTGTCAAATGGCTTTTCCCTCCATCTTTTGTTGTGTTAAGGGCTCCGATCGGTAGGTGCAGTAATTTATATTAGTTGATCAGTTCTATTGCTACTAATTTTTAGCTTAATTTTACCTGTTTATGCATCTTGATCTATTTTTACGTCAGTTTATCTTTGGAATTTTTTGCTGTTTCAGGAGTTTTTTATGAGATTTTAGGGAAAGACACGATTTTTATTCACCGGGTAATTTATTCAGTTTTGAGCTGCCAAGATTTTTTCAATTATTATTTTGGGGAAAAAGACCTGTCTTTTTATCCTTGTGGGAGTAACAGCCATCCAGCATTTGCTGCTTATTTACTAAACTTCCGAGTTAAGTGACCTAAAGTTGAAGCTTTTGGTTCTATTGGTATAACTTGAACTTCTTTGGTGGACGGAAGTAATTTTTTCCCCAATTCACTAACATCTATTTGAATCATTTAAGGTGCCAAAACGGGATCTTTTCCTTCTCTTAATTTTTTCTGATTGGTGGAGTACATGATTGCACAGAAAAGATCAAAGGAAGAAGCAAGCATGGAGGATTTTTTCTTTGAAGGAGTTGCACTCGGCTACCAACAATTTCAACTATGACAACAAGCTTGGAGAAGGAGGATTTGGCAGTGTATACTGGGGCCAATTGTGGGATGGTTCTCAGGTAAAGTTAGAACCTGTCATCCCATTAATGTTTATTCAGAAGTTTCTTGTAGTTGAAAACTGAAATAGATTCTCTAAGTAGTTGTCCTAATTGAACATTTAATAAGAAAACTGAAAATGTGGATACTCGAGTAGATAGAGGCGCTCCTAGTACTGTCAGTGCAACTATGGGCCTGACACGCCCCAATGAGAAGGTTAATGTTAAGGTTCAGAGGTGCTCTTCAAGGGAGGCCTTTTTATTAGATTAAAAGCTAGTGTTTTACTTTCCTTTGTTGCTGTAGTGATGATTTCTGGGCTGCATCTTATATACTATTGTAGCTTCAAAAGCATTAGACATTTCTGGGGAGTTTGAATTGCAATCTCACTGATCAGATCTGCAGGTAGGTCAGAGGTTGTAGTTATTTGGAACCAGTTTTGTACCTGATAGTGATTAAATCATTAAGTGCTTTTGTGGCAATAGGATTTGAGGTTCACCTGTGTCTGATCAAGTCTGAGCCTTGGTCAAGTGCAGAAACATTAGTGATGTTCAAATTATATTGGAGTGTTTCATGGCCTAGACTTGATTCTCAGGACTCTTAGTGAATCGTGTTTGGATTGCACTTTTTTGGAGTTTTTGTAGAAAATATACTGTAGCGATTTGATGTCTATGAGGTAAAAAAGTGATTGGAAAATGTGTTCGCGAAAAACGTAGAGATTTTTTGGTGGAAAATCCCTTTCCAAACAGGGCCGATAAGAGAATAAATTTAAGAGTTTTATTGTGCCTATGTCAGTTGCAAGGATTGTTCAGTAGTAACTCTTCACTCTCAGTATACTTTTCTCTGAATGTCAACTGGAACTTTTAAATTGTATATTTGGGCAGACAAGAATTGTAAAATCATATCAAAAGTTACTGTTGTATGAGCTTGACAGGGAAATACTAGCATTCAGACTTGAACAGCAGTAGCATTTGTCACACTGGTCATGAGTGACTTTTGTGTGTTTTTAAGAAATTGTTTTTGGCGGTTAGTTATGGAAGCAGGAAATACAATCTTCAAACTTGTTTTTCACGAGTACGCTCTAGTAAGCACAGAGACTTCCTGGAGGGACGAAACTAGGTGCCTCACTGGCTGATCCTGACGGTCTGAATTCAATTCGAGATAATCAGGAAACGTTGGGGATAGACTGTGCTACGTAATTTCTAGGGTGTGTTGGAGCTCCTTTTACAAAAAGTTAAAGGTTCTGAGATCATATTTCCTATCGTGTGCCTCATATTATGCCGCATTTTACAAACGTACTTTGAACTTGGGTAACTGCTAGGACATGTTGGGGCACCTTTAACCAGAAATGTCAAATAGGTTCTAAGATGATATCTTTTAATATGTACCTCATATTAGTCAACAATTTGCAAACGTATTCTGGAATTGGGTAAATGTTGTAGCAATTGGAGTTTGCTTTTCTAGTGAAATAGTGTTTTATCTAATTTCATTACTTCTTTTACTCAAAGATGTGGATATGTTCCTGTAAGATTTGGGTGTCTGAACAAATTACTTTGGTCACTTGTTTGTTCCCTTTCATAACTGTTGTGTATTATTTTCTTTACCATCTTTTGGAAAACTTGCATCTGGGACATTATTACTTTTTATTATGAAATAAGCAGATGTATTATGATTATCTTCGTATTAGTGCATATGGTTTAATGATATCCAACATGCCCCTTTGGACACTGACCTTTTATGAACTAATTTTTTGACTAAACTCTTTCTTGCTCTTCCATGTTTCCTGCTGCCCGAGTTTCATGTCTGCTTGTACTTAAGCATGTTTTTGAGTGACAAGAGAAGCTTGCTAATTCTTCTTTTGCTTCTCTGCGTAATCTAGAATCTTTCCTGACTAGCACTCATGGAACAGAAAAGAGACCAGATTTCATGATTGCCTATTTTTACAGATTGCGGTCAAAAGGTTGAAGGTTTGGAGCAACAAAGCAGAGATGGAATTTGCAGTTGAAGTTGAGATACTGGCCAGAGTACGGCATGAGAATTTGCTGAGCTTACGGGGCTATTGTGCTGAAGGGCAAGAGCGGCTGATCGTGTATGACTATATGCCTAATTTGAGCTTACTCTCTCATCTTCACGGGCAGCATTCAGCTGAATGCCTTCTTGATTGGAACCGACGAATGAACATAGCCATTGGGTCTGCTGAGGGAATTGCGTAAGTATTGAGCACCACCGTACCTCTTGTCATCCTTTACTTTTAGTTTTGCTGACCTCCTACTGCATTCCAGCTATCTGCACCACCATGCAACTCCACATATTATTCATAGAGATGTCAAAGCAAGCAATGTATTGCTTGATTCTGACTTCCAAGCACGAGTGGCTGATTTTGGATTTGCCAAGTTCATCCCAGACGGTGCAACACATGTAACCACTAGGGTTAAGGGTACGCTAGGTTACCTTGCACCAGAATATGCAATGTTAGGAAAGGCATCAGAGAGCTGTGATGTTTACAGTTTCGGTATTCTTTTGCTTGAGCTTGCTAGTGGAAAGAAGCCCATTGAGAAACTTAATGCTACAACAAAGCGCACAATCGCAGATTGGGCTTTTGCCTTTGGCATGTGAGAGAAAGTTTGATGAGCTTGCAGACCCAAAACTCAAGGGGAACTATGTGGAGGAAGAGTTGAAAAGGGTTGTCTTTGTTGCCCTCATTTGTGCTCAGAATAGGCCTGAGAAGAGACCAACGATGCTTGAGGTTGTTGACCTGCTGAAAGGAGAATCTGAAGAGAAGTTTGTTGCTCTAGAAAATGACGAGATGTTCAAGAATACTCGGCCTGCAGACTATAATGATGGCTTATCAGGTGCAGAAGACAGCTCAGACTTCATCTCGGAGGAGAAAGATGTTAAGCAAGAAGGTGAAAAGGTCAAAGAACAAAAGGAAGAAATTGAAAAGGTTGACGGCTAGCCTCAGAGATTTCTGCTGCAGCCTGAAATATTCACCATGGCTTGTGGAAATTGGATTTTGAGTGGGTTGTGTTTGAACAGATGATACAGATATCCATTATATAGTTTTAGGAACGATACTGGCTGTTAATGATTTCAGTGTGTTATGAGGTGGAAATGTATTGTTTATCATTCTTTTTCTATTATGCAACTGTTCCAAAAAAATTGTGGAATTTCTTATTTAATGCTTGCTGCTGCTTCTTTTTTGTCAATTGTTCAGTACTTTCTCTTATCTTCTACTTGCTACAATTTTGATACTATATCATTAGCATTAAACGGCCAAAAAAAAAAACTCACAAAATTGGGTCCAGTCCATTTTGAAAGCTTTAGCCTATTATAGGAGCCGTCAGCACATATATAAAAAACACTAGATTTGGATGTGTAATGTTATATCATTTCTTTATACAAATTGTTCATTAACGCTCAAAGCACCATTATGTGGAGTTCTGTCCCAGGTTCCAGAGGAAAAGGTGGTGCATGATGTTACAAGGCTGCTTGCAAAGAAAGGTTACATATTAAACTGCAAAGACAAATTGATATATGCAAGTTAATTGATAGGTTTAAGATTCTTTCCTTCTAGCTTCTATTTGTACTTCCTTGGAAATCTGGAGATTTAGTTTTGACTAGTGTTGTTCAGAGTGGTGAAAAAGGGAGTGCTACTTTTACTAGCATGCATGTCAATCTAACCAAAAGTATTGAAAAATAGTCGTCAGATTCTGAAAAACAAGAAACTGTGCAGCAGAATTAAGTGGTCCGCTATGAATAAGATCATTTTTGCTTGGGTTTGCCCTGTATCTGCAGAAAGGTCAATTCAAGTGTTCAAAGAGAGGTAACACTTTTCAGTTTCCAATTGTCTTTAAAGGAAGTAACCCATAGAATATTTTTTGGTATGGCGTGGCTTTTTTTTTTTTTCAAAGACGATAACTATTGTGTAACCTAATCTATCCTACACTAAAGGGAGGGAGCGGACCTAAGGAGGTCCAAGGGTAATTCGGAGGAGACTAAATCACCACTGGACCAAACGGATGCGCTACGCATCCGTCTGAATTTTTTAAGCAAAATCACTTTTAACGCGAATCCTTAACGTCCACCCGACCAAACTTTATTACTTTGGTGGTGGCCACCGGTCCAAAGGCTGGTTTGATGTGGCTTTTTTGCTTGATACAGACGGTTTCTACTGGATGCAGCACATAAACATGCCTCCTTGTCTGCAGCCATGCCCCGTCTTCTTGATACACAACATGAAAGAGTGGATTTTGAAACATATTTTGCCTTTTTAGATTATAATTTTTTTTGGTTCAAATGGTCAAACTGGTAGTAGATCATCACAGGTCGATTGTTTGATTGCTCTAGTTAATGTCATCAAATTATCCATCCCATACTAATTACACACTTCTCACGTTTGGGGCCTGATTGTTGAAGCCTTTTGTTAGGCCTCGAAGTGAACAAAAGGATTAAAATTGGCCTGAATAAGACGTCTAAAAGAATACTTGTACAAGTATCTCAAAATTTCATCCAAATTTCAACTTCACAAAATGCCAAAAAAATGGGTGATTGTAAATCGAGTGAAAAATACGGTCTAATTCCATATGGTCAAAAGGCTCAAAGGACAATCAATAATGCATAAGGGAATAATACTATCAACATTTTTCATGTTATTTATATGCTTTGTTTTCTGTCTATGCGTATATTATATCTTGCTTATATACGTATGATAATACTCAACAAACACTTAATATACTCAATGATTTTGTGATTTTAAAGTGAAATAAACAATTTTATTCTCCAATTTACAAGTCACATGGCATTCTTTGTTATGTAACTTAATAGGTTGGTTGTAGCCCCAACAAAAAAAGAGTATTTCATGCATACTAATAACAATTAACTGGTCAAACAAAAGGTTTCAACGCGATTTTAATTTATACTCCAAAATTGATTGTGTAATAATTCCCACAACGAAAGACTCAAAGATGTTAAAATGAACCTATATGATTTAAATTAAATTTCATATAATTTTAGGATTTCATATAATTTTAGGGGTTCATATGGTCGTAAAGTTAAAAAATCTACCTATACAAAGAAAGGATTAATCTTTCGAAAATGGAAAGAATGGAGAAAGATTCCCAAAAAAAAATGTATATAAAAATCGGGAGAATGAGGAATAATTTTCGACTAAAACGTGACTTGTAGTAACAACTAACAAGTGGCAAAAACTCTACTGATATCGTGGCAGCATGGTGGTCTGGTGTCTGTAGGACTTGACCGATTTCTTACATTCTTTGTCGTCTTCTTGTTTCGGTAGTAAGAGAAGAGACGGCACCAGCAAAGAGCTACGTCTAATCTGGTAAATTCTCACTCGTCCTTTCAGTTTACTGGGCTGCTGCATCAGCCCTCCCACGATACTACAGGTAATTCCTTTTTTCCTTTCTTCGCTTTAAGCTTTTCTTTTCCTTATTTTCGTTTGGCCAATTATTCTGTAATTCGAGCTTGGTCCATAGCATAATTTACCGACTGTTCTGGTAATCAATCATAATCTGAAGAGAAAGATCGTAGTTTTCACTTGAGAAAGTGGTTGATGATGCTGTGCTGGCAGATGTATTATGCAGTGGAAACTAGGAGGGAAAAATGTAATCTTTTTTCTTTCCGATGGTGGTTGTTTTGGTACTGTGTCTCTGGTTTGATGTTTTTCTTGTTCCTTTTAATGTGTCCATTGAGTTGCGAACTACAGAATTTCATGTGGGATTCAGCGGTGATTAATTAATTCTACAAATTATCACAACTTAGGCATCAAATAGTCTCCGTATATTAGAGTGGATCACCCTCAACCTTCTTTGTTCTTTGTGTTGTTATCATTTCCGGAATATCTCTATAATATTTACACGTGGGTTATCGAAGGGGGAGGGGAACACATAGAGTATGCCTAGATAAGTGGTTAATTGTTTTACTCCGAGTCATCAACTGTATGAACCACATGAAGATATAGTTGCTGTATTGTACTTCATTAAAATTTTCGACTTGTAGTTTTCTTGTGATTCCATGATGAGATGCTATTGACTATTTTAACATTGCATAGAAAGAGAGCCATGGGAAGTGAACAATTCTAGGAATGGATCTGTATTCTTCTTTTCTGGGCTTTTTTCACTTGTTAATTTATGTTGAGTGTTGTTTTGCTTTGCTTCTCTGGTGAATGTTGGTATTATTGCCTTTTTTCTGAACATAGCTCGAGGAACCATTGTGTTTAATCATCATCTCTGTTGCTATTTTAACTGGAGGATTTTAATCCAAAATATGAAAATTGGTTCCTGACTTTGTTCTTTTTGGTCTCTGTCTGTGCTCTGAAGAAAATGGCAAAACAGGTTAAAGCAGTATCATCTGCAGATTCTTTTGATTATGAACTTTGTGAAGGAGATCCTGACCATCTTACAACTGTTGTCACCACACCAATGCACCCTAGTCCTTATATTGATCCTGCTTCATTGAAGTTTAAGCATAGGATTGGGCATGGATTCTTTGGAGATGTTTGGTTGGCTTCTCACCATCGCTCTGCTGATGATTACGATGAATATCATGAAGTAGCTGTAAAAATGTTGCATCCCATACAGGAGGATCACATAAGAAGTTTTCTGAGCAAGTTTGAGGATTTGTGGATCAGGTTGGTTTCTCATCAACAAGATGGTGTTTGTTGGTTGCATGGCATCTCAGTTATATCTGGAAAGGTGAATCTTCCAAAATGGTTTTGCTTTCCGTGTGTACTTAGGCTTATCATATAACATTCAGTTATTTACTTTGAGGGTTCATGGTAGATCTGCGTGGTTATGAAATCTTATGAGGGATCAGTGGGTGACCTACTGGCTCGGCTGAAAGGGGGAAAGCTTCCATTGTCTGACATGTTAAGGTAATTGACATAAACTTTTTGCCTTGTACAAGATCAAAAATTGAATGAGAAGTGACACACACTGACAACATGGACTGTTTACAGGTCTGGAATAGGGTTGATAAAAGGAATTCAAGAGTTGCATTTACTTGGGATCTTGGTGCTGAACCTTAAGCCAACTAATTTCCTCCTGACTGAGCATAAAAAAATTGTTCTTGGAGATATTGGGATCCCTTACCTACTTCTTGGAATTCCACTAGCTGATTCAGATTTGGCTTTTAGGCTTGGAACCCCAAATTATATGGCTCCTGAGCAATGGGAGCCAGAAATAAGGGGCCCCATAACCTATGAGACTGATTCTTGGGGACTTGGGTGCAGCATTGTGGAGATGTTGACAGGTGTTCCAGTTTGGTTTGGAAGATCAAATAATGAAATTTATCGCTCAGTTGTAATCAATCAAGAAAAGCCACAGCTTCCAAGCGGCCTTCCTCATGAACTCGAGAATATTCTTTATGGGTGCTTTGAGTATGATCCACGCAATCGACCTCTTGTGCAAGATATACTTCAAGTGTTTGAAAGGTCTGTTTTAATCTTCTTTTGCTTCTGATTTTGCAATTCGGACGCCTTCTTTGACTGCCATCGTGCATTTGTGTTGTATAGTGAACCCTCGAGTATTTTGACCTTATTATAGAAATGGGTTGACAGGAAAAAAAAAAAAGAAGTGAAGTTGTCCAGAAATTTCATTGCAATAGCACACTAAGAATGAAATATTTAGAGAGAGAGAGAGAGAGATTGTTAGATAACAGAGAGGGAGAGAGATTATAGCTAACAGTTTTACGGATGCTTGCAGATCTCTGAATGTTGCTACTATTGAAGGGGAATGGAGCGGTCCTCAGAGCACACTCCTCTTGGACAAGTCAACTTGCAAGAGCTATGCCTCGTGGTCTCTCTCAAAAGATCACCTTCAAGTTGGTGATACAGTGCGTTCACGGAAGGCAGTAAATTCTCGCAGCACTCAGACAATGGCTGTAACAGAAGGAACTGTAGTTGGCTTGGAGAAGGACACTGATCAAGATGGATATGTTCTTGTGCGAATCCCGAGTTTGCCAAACCCTCTTAGGTTGAGCGTTTCAACTCTTGAGAGGGTTACATCTGGATTTGCAGCTGGGGATTGGGTCCGCTTGATTAAGGAAAACGAAGAACACTCATCTGTGGGTATTCTACACTTCATACAACGTGATGGAAATGTTGCTGTTGGTTTCTTAGGGCTACAAACTCTGTGGAAAGGACATCCTTCTGATCTCCAAATGGCAGAGCCGTATTTTGTGGGGCAGTTTGTGAGGTTGAAGGAAAGTATTGTGAATCCCCGCTTTGAGTGGCCTCGTAAAGGCAGAGGTATGTGGGCAACCGGAAGAATTTCTCAAATACTTCCAAATGGGTGCCTCATTGTGAAATTCCCAGCAATGCTTGTGATTGGAGGAGAATGTAAAAGTTTCTTGGCAGATCCAGCTGAAGTGGAGCTTGTCTCTTTCGATACATGTCCTGGAGTAGTGGAGAAGTACCAGCATGCTGAGGATTTTCACTGGGCCGTGCGGCCTTTAGCAATTGCAGTTGGCTTGTATACAACAGTAAAGGTTGGAGTCTTTGTTGGTAGGAACGTAGGTGCAAAATTCAAGAGCAAAGGCCATAAGAATCAGTCACACAATGAAGGCCGTGGTCAAGATGGCCATGGAGGTGGCAGTTCGGCACGCAGGCATTCAGTTGCAAAAATCCTCTTTTAGGGTGGTTCCCCTGCTGGGTGATTCATCACATCACAACAGGGATGATAACAGGGAATGAATATCCTTAGGTTATTCAGAAACTATAAACGTTACTGTATCATAGCACACATATGTATGTTTTTCTCCAGGCTGTAAATACAAGGACCGACTGTAGGCATCAGAATGTTAGTGCTTAGTTGCCGTAACAGAGTATTTATTTGTGTGCTTTTAGTCCACTATTTGTGTATTCTCCGCTCCTACAAAGCCGCTGACATGGGTCATGTATATGACAAATTTGTCATTTAGGGGCATAATGCAGGTGTGTGATGCTTTGATATGATATGTCACGGTTTATCGAAATCTAGTTTTGTATATTTTTCGTTCAGTTGCAATCTGGTGGTGCGAAGGATGATTGCCTGGCATTCTTGATTCTACGGAAACTGTCCTTGGCATTTTTAAAGTTCCCGTATAGCCAAACCTTCTCGGCCATATAACTTACCCAGCCACATCTCCTAAACAGTATCAAACCCCCAAGAAACAGAAAGTAGAGAAAAAGATTCAGTAATACACTAAGAAGTTATAAATTCTAGGGCAGTGGCATTAAAGCGCAAAATAACATTCACATCGTTTCCGTCTAAAGTTTTGTCGCTTCGGTCATCTTGTGATATCAAAATTCAGATTCGGCAGGGTAGAGAAGAAGAAGAACTGGGGCTACAGCAAAGATGAAGAGGTCTTCGTCTCAACCCCTGCTGTAAGTTACTTTTCTTTTTTCTACTTCAAGAAGACATGCATATTCACAATGGGTGGCTTCCATCCTGCAATTCTCTTTTTTCTTTCTTCTCACCAGCCAGAGAAACTATTATTTCTCAGGAAATACTTTCAAGAAAGTGATCGTGAAGAAAAAAGCCAAAAGCGCGGGAAAGACATGCAGAGATTTGTATAAAGACAAAGAAGATATCTTTGGCGCCATTGCCTGCAAAGTTGCTCACCTGAACATCAATTTAAGAGAGCCCATCAAGCGATGTAAGATTCATCCCACTTTTTCCTTTTTACTGCTGTTTCCGTAGATTTGGACTTCTGTTTCTCCTGGAAAACGTGCAAGAAAAACACACTATTTTTCGTGATTATTAGTATTGAAAGGGGTTTGGCATAGAAAATAAGGATTCTTGCATTTTCTTGAAGAAATGAGCCCACCACGCTAAGAACGCTATTCATGCAGTTACATTTGTTTAATTAAATAGAAACTACGATTGGGTGGAGTAATTAAACTTATTAAGGTCGGAGACTTCTTGAGTTACTGAATCAAGTGCAGGGACGCAGTGATAGATCAGATGATCGTGCATGTTTTTAACTTTGAAGCCACAGATTTATTGCTGAATTTCATACTTCCATCTTTCCCGCATAATAATGTGAGCTGGTGCATCAATTTGGTGAATGCCATCGTAGAATCTTGAAATTGAAATTAAGAGGGCACGTGACATTGAGTTAATTTGGTAAATCAGATGAAGAAATTTCTTGGGGAAAACATGGAATTTGGACCCATGAACAGAAGGCAAGAGCAGCAAAGCTTGAGAAACAGCTGAAAGCAAGATGGGCTCTTGAGAAGCTCATTGAAGACCAGCTGAACTGTTTTCAGACCGACTACAACAAGGCTACTGTTCCAACTAGGCTCAAAGATGTTGGCCAACTCCTCATGCCCAAAGGAGCTCCACCCCTTGAATTAGTAGCATTGACTTGGCTTGGTGATTGGGCGACCCTCCTCCATTTTGGAACTTCTGGGGTCACTTTCCCCTTTTCTATCAGAGTCCAATGGTGTAAAACAGGTGTTGCCCCAGTTGGTAAATGAGATTCGGATTGAAGAGAATGTGATTGACGAAGAAATGGCTGAAATTCAAGCCACCTGTGTGTTGCATCTCCCATTTGGGCCAATGAAATACAGTAGCAAAATTACTCCCTTGGAGTCTATCCAGACCGAATTTGAAAAAATTTACAAGGCCCTCAGCAGAGCAAAAATGCTCAGGTCCATTTTCCTCCTAGCTGCGTGGTTAAAAATTCAATCTTTTGTGAAAACTTTAATCTTTTGGATCTGCGACACTTGACATTTGTGCCTATGCAAAACAGGTTCAAGGCATTGGAGTTGGTGATAAAGAAAGTGCTAAGCCAAACTGATGCTGCAGAGTTCTTAGTTGCATTTTCTGCTATTCAAGATTCCATCCACCAATTTGCTACTTACTCCAGATCGCCAAAGGCAAAAAGTAAATCCTTTCAAGGAAGGAAATACAGCACTATCCATTAAGATAGAATATCCAAAAGGAGTTCCTGACATTAATTTCAAAGTACTCTATGTGATTCTGTATAGCTGCAGCACCTTAGTTGAAGGAAACAAAGAAAGTTTTGCCTTCAAATCTCGTGCAGATTTATTCTCTCAGCTGTTGTTGTTCTGAAGTCTGCATTTGGCTTCTGAAAATATTGATTAGATATAGACAGGGAGGGTTTGATCTTATGGAATGTATATTTCAGCAATGTCTGGCAAGACTGGTTCTAAACTTGTGGACAGGTTAAAGAACCAACCTGATTGGGAATTATGCTCCAATGTAACTGGTTAGCATTCGAATGCAGCTGACTGGGGATCTTTAGCTGTTAATCCCTTATTTTTGAATCTCTTTCAGTTTTTGTAGAGCTTTTCCTCATTACTGCTTAAATACAATGACCCATACACCTAACTTTTTCTCTCTCATTTAAAAAAAAAAAAAATTCGTTGAATACCTACTTTGATCCATTCATGATGGAACAAGGCATTTACTGGTTCTATCATATACTTGTACATTAGAGAGTAGTATTGGTGGTGTAATTACAAAAAATTTCTGCATTGTGAACTAGGGTTTGTAATTTTTCCAAATCTTGGTAGTTTTAAAGTCTCCTTCTTCCTCACCAACTTTAAAGTCAGACTTTTACCCACTTTACAATCATGGTACTTTGTCCTCATTTTCTGCTAATGCATGGTGGAGATGATGACACAAGAAGTACACTTGCACCGCAATTGAGGAATGAAATGCCCATCTTGTCATTCATTCATTCTTAGATACCCCAAATTACTTGTTAATAATAATAATAATAATAAAATCCATCCTCTCCTCCCCGAAAAAGTAGGACTCAGAAACGATCACATTTGAGTTAAATTGGTGGGTTAGCCAATTATTCTGTATGCCCATTTACAATCTCTAATGCCCATTTGTCGCCCATGCCATGACGATAATGGTGATGAAAGCCTCACTAAAATTCTTCCCTGGGACATTAGGTACTCATTGTTCTATTCAGCCCTAGGCTCAACTCTGCTTCATCCCTCCCAACTTGTTAAATCTTATCCTTGTTCAGTTAAAAAATAAAATAAAATAAAAAGCTATTTATTGTACTAATTGTCACATAGTTCTTTCAAGAATCCCCAAGTTTTTTGCCAAGTTTGTTTGCTACAAATTTTTTAAAAACTTTAGCTACAGTAACCTCAAAAAAATTTTAACCTGTTTTTAAACTATACACTTCAAAATATTCAAAAATCTACACATTTCAAAAATTTTTAAAAAAACTTCTACAGTAAGATACAATAAAGTTTTAGACAAACTCACAAAAAATTCACCTTCCAAATAGGGTGATTATCTCATTTGCAAGGTTCAATCAAGCTAGTAATTTTTTTTTTTAACTGTATTGAAATTCGATGCTCTTTATTCCTCTCCAGTAAGGTGATTAATAATACTCCTAATATTAATGTAAGAATATTTTGGTAAAACAATAGGTCAGATTTATTTTTTAACAAAGTTAACAAATTTTTCTTAAACTGTGTGACCAAAAAAAAAATCAAGACTATCAAAGTAGGATGGAAGGAGTAATAGTTTAGCAATCGTTGTTTGCAATTGAGATTTGATTAAACACCAGTTGCTCAACCAGCTAGTTGTTAATACTCCAGTATTGTATGTGGGTAATCAACTAATCATCTCTGGGGGCCTATACTTTGCTGCTAATTAGCCTTTTCTAATTTTCTATTTACGAAAGGCAATAAAGCTCTTGAAGATAAGAGGCGCATTAGGAATAAAATATGGTCCAAGCTGGCATCTTGTCTTACTAGAGATGAAAAGGATCATAGCACTTAAACCCAAGGCAATAAAGCTCTTGGGCAGTTAATTTTAAATAATTGGTCAGTTTAGGTTTTTTGAATTAGTTTGAACCAAGTTATGTAGCTTTATAAAGTCGGATTATAGTACTTAAATCTGAACCAATAAAAGTGGCCAGCACCACTCAAAAAATTTCTGTTTCCTTATCAAATCAGATTTCTAACATCGGCAAATGAAACAGAAATGCAAGTGCTGTGGGTCCTTCTAGCATTTGGTCAATAACTTGCCAATATGCATGGAACATGAATCAGAAAGAAAAGAAAAAGAAAAAAAAGCTTTTCACGTGGGGTTGTTATACTATCCATAAATCTTAATAGGACTATTACAACTGCCTTAATCAATTTATCACATGTAGAAAAATCAAGGCCACATATGTACTGCTTATTGTAGATAGGTTGTCTAATTAATGCAGATGAAATGTTGGAAGTCATCACGTCAAATACACATGCATCATGTGCATAATGAACAATCAACTAAGAGTGCGTTTGATAAAATTGAATTCTGAAAAATAAAAACTGAATATTTTAAGTTATTGAATTATTAAATATTAAATTTTATGCACTTGATTGTACATGACATTAAGTGACAAGTGAATAGGTTATCACATATTTTTTGGAGCAAATTTTGTTTACAAAATTCAGTGCCACTTAATTAATTTAGATATTCAATTTTTAGTTATCAAATACATATAAGCATATTAAGATTTGCATTCATTAATTTTAAATATTGAATCGGATTATCAAACAAGACTGCACTACCTATGAGAAAACACTTAATGACACAATTCTTATTAAAATGTTTAATTTTTAATTATCAAGTATATCTGAACATATTACGATTTAAATATATTAATTTTAAAATTGAATCGGACAACTTAATTTTAAAGATTAAATCCATTAAATATTGAATTTTAAATATTAAATCCATTAATTTTAAATATTATCAAGTAGGAATGTACTACCTATGAGAAAACACTTAATGACAAAATTCTTAATTAAGATTTAACCCGCGGCCAACTTCGACTGTTCGATTGTACATTTGGCCATCAAGTACAGATGCATGTGCCTGTTAAATAATTAACTTCAGATGGCAAAACATTTTAAGACAGAAATCTTTAGATTTAACCCGCCTCCAACTTCGATTGTTCATGATAAAATTGCCATCACATCCATCTTGTCATCATTTTCAACATGACAAAAAGAAACGTACATTATTATTCTTGGAGTAGGGACTCATAAATCTTACTAGTACGTAAAGTAGATAAGGGCATTAAATTAGCTTGCTTATGTCCATAAATATATCAGCAACCATGCAGGAATGTCTAACCCCACGCGTGAAGGAAATAGGTACTAGTAGTAGTTATATAGCCAACCTAGTTCGAAGGAACCCAAAGTTAGAGCCTAAGCAAAGCTTTTCGTCGTAGTTCCTTACTGGAGGAATCAAGATCAGGTTAAAGTTCAGGGGGATAAAATTAGTAGAGATGTTCATTTTTAATAAGGTACTCTTATATATTTTTTAAAAAATTTTGAGGGAGAAACTCAATACTTACATGAAAAATCTTAAAGTGGATACTGAAAGATTTATAGAATTTGTGGAAGGGGGGAGGGGGAAAATCTGATTCCTACGAGGATATGGATGAAAATTTTTATTATTTTAGAGTGTTATAGAAGGATTTTGAAAAATTGAGGGTGTGACGAGGGCCATATAGATACGGTGCCGTTGGTCCTAGTAGTCAACCATACAGTAAGGAAAGGGTTTTGTTTATCCTGAACTTTTTGTCAAGTTCCAGGCTGGAAGGGGCATAATCAGACATTTACGCGAAAGTGAGTATCATGATCTTGGACTTAGGTTGCGTTCAACAAAATTGAAATATGAAATCTAATTTGATTGAGTTGTTGAATTGTAAATATTAAAATGCTAACATTTGAGTGCATTTTGCATCACATGATAAATAAAAAGTTTATCACTTATGTTTTGGAATAAATTTTGCCTGCATAATTAAGACCTGCTAAATTAATTAAAATCTTTTTTAAATCAAACACGTCTGAATATGTTAAAATTTGAATATGTTAAATTTAAATGTTGAATTAAATGATCAAATAAGGCATTAATGATAAGTGGCTATGAAAACTGTGAAGAATTACCTCACTGCTATCTTGTTGTAGATCCAGAACATATCTTGCAAAGGACGTATGGTGGAGCATACAAATAAAAGAATTGAATACAAAGAAATATATTCAACCAAGATGGTTATCCGGCTAAAGTTATTTTGTTACATATTTTAGTATAGGTGAGAGATATTTATATATTTGGACCTTCCTATAGAATAGATTCCCCTTTCCCCCGCCCTCTATTAGGAGTAAACTAAACATGTGTCGTTGCGATAAAAAAGAAAAAGATGGTTATTAGGCTAAAGTTATTTTGTTACATATTTTAGTATAGGTGAGAGATATTGAATTTGAAACATTTCACGTGTACTCTCTTTCTAGTGTTATCGGGCTAAAATTGGTAATTATCTGTATCACAATAAAGTAAACACGGAAATTGTTTGTACTTGCCTAAAGTGTTCCCTGGCTAGTTAAATCCTTCTTTCTATTATAACTTGGATAATAAGCAACACATCGTGGCTCTTAACCTTATCAAATCGAATCTATTAAACAACAAATCAGTGATATAATCAGATGATTTGGTCAAGTTGTTCACACCTACAGCTTGTTCATGAGCTGTGGATGGCAAGGCAAGAGCCAATCATTAATTATAGGGCCAGAAAACAAAAAGGGAAAAAGGGAAGATTTAGATCAAAACTAAAAGCTGCTTTACAAAATTGTGATATCAAAAGCATTGGCTTGCAAGTAAAAAGCGAAAATCTCATGCTCCTAGATTTGAAAGTACTTAGAAAACTGATGATGTGATGAATTGGGATCCCCAAACTTTGGTGGCCTCGACCAGAATGTACCAAAGGATTTTGTTCCTATTACCTTTTTCCTTTTTTTTTTTTCTGATTAGTGGGTAGAAATGGGGTTGTGGATGAAGAGAGCTTGGGAGGTGGAGAATATGTACTGAGAGTGGAGGGGCCTATGCACAATTTAATTATCAGGTGATCATGCTTGACAGTACACTAGGGCCAGGCGTGCACATAAACAGTAGTGATTTCTTGAGTTTTACTTCGTGGGTCCTTCAATCATAAGGCAAGTAACCGGGCAACCAAAACGCTTTTTGAGGAAAAGACTCAGAAAAGTTATCCTCCCACTCTACTCTACCCGCTCGTACGTGTTTAGATTCATTAGGCTACTTTTTGTAGAAATTTAATCTGCGGGTAGGCCACTCTTTGTTGAAAAACTTGAAATAATTGCATGCCAACTTGGAAATACTAATTAAGTTTTGTTTATCTTCGATCAATTGATTGGCGTTGCCGGCAGCATAAGCAAATTTACCACGTTCAGTACTACGGAGTAATATTTACTTTTACTTTCAAATTCGCCGCGTTAACTCTTCTCTTGGTAATTTTTGAAGCACAGGATGTTTACGCAAAATTGATTGGACAATGATTCTTTGACTCTATCCTATCCGATTCCTATCCAGTCGATGATTGTAACTTGAGATTGCAGTGCATGAAAAATACGACGTCTTGGAATGCCGCAAAATTGACGTTTACTTTGGAAAATTGCCAATCGAGCGTGCCAAAACTAATAGCAGTACAGGGAAACTGGCAGCCCACATGTATTCTATTCATTTGGGACGCCATGCATGTTTCGGCAGCGAAGACTACGACAAAGTCACCTTTGAACATTTTCGCAGACATACCACTTTGTTGTCCTGACACGAAAATCACACAGCAGAGTGCTATCTATGTTGCAATAACGTGACAAATTTGCTGAACTTTGCCTCATGAATGGCCCGTGAGTTAATGATGAATAGAAACAACTCATTCTCTTGTGCTTTGTAAGCTAGGATAAGGATGGAGATATTCATGTTGTCCTACTTTTTCTCATTTCTGGCAAACACCCACAACCGGAATTATGCAAGAAAGAAAAAAAACACACACAAGATCACCAGATGAGTGTAAATTTTGCCTCATCAAGCCTTGGAAATTCATGCGATGTTGGCTGTCTATGAGCTTAAGCATGGCTTGTCGAGATACAATTAACATGTTTGGATTGCTATTTTTTGAAATTTTTCTAGGCTGTAACAATTTATTGTATGTAAAATAAGAAAGCGAATGAAAAATGTGTTCACCAAAATTTTTCTTTAGAAATTATGATGATCGTCACGTCAGACCAACTGATGACACAGTCGAAGATGGTAATTTTTGCATGGTACACAGAATAAGGAGCTAGAAATTAAAAAAAAAATATTTTTTGGTGTTTTAATTGTCTTCGGTTTTTCTCTAATGAAACTCAGACTTCTACCATAACAAATTAAACACACTACTGTTATTAATCTGTAAACTAGAATAAAGAGCAATAAATTCAGTGTCCAATTATGGAAATGGGAATGTGAGATCAACAATACTTTGATGATCAAATCAAATCCAATTTAGATTTGCGAAATGATACAGCAGATCTCATGGACAATGATACATGGGGCTTCTTTAATTTATGGTTGTTGCTTGTTAGTCGACTCCACTCCACAGCTGCGTCTGCCTGCTTGTATTAGTACTTTTACATGTGTGCATCATTTTCCATTTTTGCTAATATCCTCCAGCAATTGCTTTCCCTCTACTTTGATTAATGCGATGATATACGTTCTGAATTTGCAAATATATATATATATATATATATGTACAACTGCATAAATTTTCTATTTACGAGGATAACATGTTTAAATTATCTCAAACTTTATATAGAAAGTTATACTCCCTACTCTCATTGTGTAGCATGATAATATGGAGTAGTATTTTGTAGTTTGTGTGCCTTTCGGGCTAATTACGTACTTTCTTGTAGTCTCTGGGTTCATTATGCAATTGCGAGCAGGGGTGGAATTCGATCCCGGGCTGCCGTATCCAAACTGGGGTTTCGTCTCGTGGGCAAGCATTTATTGCGTATGATGCACGTACATACATACTTGGGTAGTCCCCCAGGCCTCGACATTCAATTTGGCTGAAGTAATTTCCTTCGCGCAATCAGGAGCAACGTTTTAAAAACTGACCCGAGATCTTGACCATTCACTGGGTCGGTCTATCGGCAAATCTTTGGAAAGGGATCATGTTTATTTTTATATGATGAGACGTTGCCACGCTGTCCGACTACGAGAGCCGGGACCATCAAACAAAATCCTGATCGCCTGCAGCGACTGGATCCTCTGTCAATCCTAGAGCCGTAACTTGTGACATCCCGTTGATGCCCTTGCCCTTCCCATTTTCATTTTCTTATTCCTACTCGACGGGGAAAATGTTAATCACATTCTCCTATTTGTTTGTTAATCGCAATGCCCTTGACTTTTTTTTTATTCACGTTCCTTTTACTTTTTATTTTAATTACAACTTAAACAATAAGAAGTGCTTGTAAGTGATTAGGTGTTTTTGATGGTAGATTATTTGAAATAATTGTTATAATATTTTTTTGCGATATGATATATATAAAAAATGAAAAAGCGATTTAGAATATAGAAATGTGTGTTAAAAATATATTTATAATATAAACAAAACGTAAATAAAGCCTATCCAATCACACACAATTTATTAACAAATGGGGAGAGTCCCGTTAACATTTTTCTATAGTAAAAGAAAATGTTTTCTTTCATGACTAGATCGTATCCAGTCCTAATTCCTAGATAATGCCCACCCTAAACTTGGACTTTCATCGGATTTGGGATTTTGGGCAAAAAAGAAAAATGAAAATTTGATGATATTCATGGTGGCATTGGTTAACTCTATAGTCAGACTGTGAAGATTCAAAACCAAATGAAGGCCAAAGACAAATGTGGGTGTATATATGTGTGTGTGTCCACTTGCTTTGCCATGTTCTCCAGTAATGAGGAGACAATGGTGTGGGTCTTTAACCATTTGTATGCCCATGATGGCATATTTTGTAGATGACAAAGTTCCACCTAAATCTCTACTGAGGTGGATTCTCGTATCTTTCATAAGTCAGCATTAAGAACTTCATCACTGTTTGTTGATAATAGATTACGTTCAAGTACGACTATGCAACCATTGAGTTTGGCTCGGTGGCCACCAAATGAAACTTAAATTCTTTTTTAAACTGTAGGTGAGGGTCAATGAAAAAATTCCAAGGGTGGTGCCATAGCACCTCTGTGATCTAATAAGATTTGTGTATCTACTAATCCCCGTTAGATGTGCCGTTATATGTTATACATATACATATATATATATATACATGTATATATGTATATATCTGCCCGGTCACACTACGTGCAAGTGACCAATGGACCTAGTACCTATTTTGGACTTGGGGCATAGGATTACAAAACCGAAGCCGATAGGATATATAGACAGGTAAAAAATTAAAGCAAAGTTGCTTAGGGCTAAGCGAAATTCTGATTAGTGTTAGTTAATAACGACATTGCTGACTGGTAATGACTCGGGGTCTTAATCTAAAATGTGTTTTTGGGGATTAGATATAAGTAATCTAAAGGTGTTAGCTATCTAGTACAGCTGATAAGCACGAAACCTTGTAGGCTTGTACAGTTTAGTACTCCCTAGTCAAGGTTATCAACGAAGCATGTGATTAGGCACTGCCGGATAAAAGAGAAAAGTAAATTACTTAAAAAATTGAGTGTATAAATAATGACCCTTCTCAGCAGTTGGGATTGTCAGTGCTAGTTTGGCCAACAAAGACATTACTGCTGCTATTACTACTTCAGCTCCTTCCATTTCCTTGCAACACTCCTTCCTCTTCCCTTTTCGCTCGCTCACTTTTAAGAGACAGATTGATTAGTTGACAAAGAGAGAGAAAAAAAAAAAGAAAAAGGGATTCAATAAAATGTTTGCAGAAGAGAATGGTTTGAGGGGTGACCCAAGGTTGCAGGGCATATCCGATGCCATTAGAGTAATTCCTCATTTTCCTAAGCCAGGTCCTTCTTATGTTCTTTCACTATTAGTACTATATTCTAACTTCTAAGACTAGAACAAGCATCGTTACTTACTGACTTGTACCTGATTCTTTTGTTATATGTTCTTGATTCATAGAAACGCTTATTGTTCAGGGATGTTTCCCATGTTAAGTGCTTAATCTATTTGACTTGTGTCTGAGATTGCAGGTATAATGTTTCAGGACATAACCACGCTGTTATTGGATCACAAGGCCTTCAAGGACACCATTGATATCTTTGTTGAGCGTTACAGAGAAATGGGCATATCTGTCGTTGCTGGTACTGTCTTTCTTGATATTATTCCTGTTTGAGACATTTGTATATTACTACGTTTAGTGATAAGTTCTGAGACTATTCGCGCTAAAAAGAAGGTGGGATTTTCAGTTTAATTAACTGGTAAGTCACTGTTATTACAATGTAAGGAGTATATTTTAACTTATCATGTGAATTTATAAAGGAAAAGTATTGGACTCAATAATTGCTGGAGGAAAAAAGAGCTTGCTTTTGGGTTAGGTGGACCACTTTTTTAACTTCTGTTATTATTTGCATTGCCCACTATCCCTTACAAAATTTTATCTGGTTACTGTATAATATCATAGGAGTTGAAGCCAGAGGATTCATGTTTGGTCCTTCAATTGCATTGGCAATTGGTGCAAAATTTCTGCCCCTACGCAAACCAGGAAAATTGCCAGGTACGTTTAGACGATGCGTTCTTGACTTTCTCGGAGGAGTAACCATCAGTGTTCTAATGATTCATCATCTTTTGAGAAGTCTGGGAATGTAGAAAGATGGAAGGGGGCCTTTAGTGAGGATTCAGCCAAATCTTTTGGTGGTCTTCTACCTTTCGTCCTTCGTAATTTCTTTCCTCCCATAAGTATTCTCTAACATAAATTGATCATTTCAAGTGAACTTACAGGGAGCAAAAAGTTCCAATTTTCACACACTGGCATGTATGGCTGGCAACATGCCATGCATTACTAATAGTAAATGACTGTGAATTGTTTGATGAGTTCCCGCGGAAGGAATAGTTGGCCTACAAAATTTACGTTTTTGGGTTAACACTCCACTTTTTTTTTTTTCGCCCTGCTATTGAAAGACCTTTCAATTTGGAATTTTCAGGGAGTGTTATCTCTGAAGCTTACGAGCTCGAATATGGTAGTGATTGTTTAGAGATGCATGTTGGAGCAGTACAACCTGGAGAACGAGTTTTGGTAATCGATGATCTAGTGGCAACCGGTGGCACCCTGTCTGCAGCCATAAGGCTTTTAGGTAAGATCCTAGCTACACCTTTGTTGATGGTCCTTTGCGTTTCAGTGTGACTATATATTTTTTTCACTAGATCGAGTTGGGGCTGAGGTGGTTGAATGTTGCTGTGTTATCGGGGTGCCAGAGTTTAAGGTAATTGTGTGAATTTTCTCTAATTCAATTAGACTGCTTGCTAATCTTTATGGTTTTAACTAAAAAACTATAAATTAGGTACACCTTGTTCTAATATAATATCCTTTGGAAGATTTTCCCATAATTCAGATGGCATTTTCCCAGAATTGGTTATACTTGGGATGCATTTGATCAAAACTGGAGCCTGAATCTATTAAGTTATTGAATTGTTAAGTACTAAAATCTGATACATTTGAGTATATATCACAATCTGTACCCTTGATGGCACCACGTCTCGTGTATTCCCTACCTCTAGATCGTGTCACAAAATGTTCGTTAGGAAATATCTCCATCGTTAATCATGTTTATTGATGGATAACATTTGTTCAATTTGCTTTTACTTATACAGCGCCACCATGTAATCTAAGGGTGTCCGATTTGAGAGCTGCATTGGCTTCAATTTGTTGTATTGAGCCCAATTATCATAATGAGCTCCTTTTTTGGAGTGAAACTAATAGTTGAATCTTTTGCAGGGTCGCTGCAGCCTCAACGGGAAGCCATTGTATATCCTCGTAGAACCTCGACAATAAATGATTAGCAGTTGGTACTTTCAAAGTGCAAATGTTTGTCCCCAATGGAATTGTCTCTGCTGGAATTAATATCTTACAACATTTAAGTTCGTTTATGGCTAATATAAAGGATTCTGTCATCGATTGCAATTCACACCACAGACTTGTATTTCTTTCGACGGGTGGTAACTTATTCATCAATGTTTGGGAACTGAATTTCATAAACAGTTCTCCCCAACCAATTTGCGAATTAATACAAGAGCTTAGTGTGTCCATGTGGCTTGTGATGTTAGCTAATATCGCATTTCTAACCAGAGAATAAAAGTTGCCATCCGACCATTTGCGACCCATTTTAACCCTAAACACTACCATCCATTCCATGCCAGCCAGTAGGGATATTTTTGGTGACGGACTTAGTGCGCGCCTCCCCAGTCCGCATCTTACACCACTCAAACTACATTTCGTTAGGACCCTTATCCCCTTCCTTTCCTTTCCATTCTAAGTTTATCTAGGACTAGAAAGAACCGAGATCGTAATTAGAAATTTCAAAATTATAATCATAACCGTTCTTATAAAGAGCGGTTCTGATTTCACCTTTTTTAAAGAATTGAAATTAACAATTCTAAAATGATGACTATATCTTCCGTGAGATGGTTGATATGGAGTTGGAGAGATTTGCTTTCAATTGGAGATCAGGGTTTCTTATTTCAATTACATCACTCTGTGTTTGTATATTTTTGTAGCCTGATGATAACAATTGATATCACATATTAACGACCAAAATTCAATGGTGATACCAAGATGAGACTACCAGGGTTTTATTGTGATTAAACCATACTATACATAGGGCTACTGTTTGTGGAATAGGAATTAGAGTTGATTGCACGTCAAAATCTATATTAACGAGCGATCTGTTTATTGTGCCTGCATTGCCCTTAAATGGCAATGAATGAGATATGATTCCAATTCGTAATTTTGTCATTGTGCTTTACACCCATCCATCCCCGTGTCGGGGACGAACAGACCATTGACGTGGTTGCGTCTCACATTCTAGCGTGATATTTTGTACTTTATCTATAAAAATTGAAAATGAATATAAACATGAGGAATTCATAAAATGAAAGTGATGGGACATCATTTCATTTGTGTTTACCGTATCAGTCATCATTTAGAATAGGATTTTCTTGTATATGTAGAGTAGGGTTTTTTTTTTATATATTTTTGGATAATAACCTAATAATAGGTTGTATGTTTCTCTTTTTTTTTGCTTTTTTTTTGAGTAAATACATGCCATTTTAGATTGGAAAAAAAAGGCTAATACTTGGGTAGACCTTGGTCTACGGCCATCCTCGACTATGTCATCTCTACGAAGTAGATGCTAAAAATATCAGGAACTCTTCCTTGGCTTAGCCGTGGTTTAGCTTCCTCATCAATTTTGCCTTCTAATTCGGACACTAGACTAGATCGTTCTAGAATCTGTCCGTCAATTCCTTGGCTTTTTGTACAAATCAGAATTTGGGTCGCAAAACAATTATTCAGTTTTGGGTTTTTTTTGTACTTTCTTCCCCACTTTCATCTCACTCTTTATCTTCAAACTCTCAAAAAAGAAAAAGAAAATCTGAAATCTCCAACCCCCTTCCAAAAATCGTTCCAATCTTGATCTTTTTTCTTTTGCTTTAATAAGGGCACGCGGAAAGATATCAATAGCACTAAAATATGAAACTTGAGAGAGATGAGACAGGGTCTATTGCTCCAAGGATTTCATCTAGTAGGTTTCTTTTTTTTTTTTGTCAATTATCATTTTATCTATATAATTTTATTTTATTCTAATCCAATGGAGAATTAATTGGATCTACAGGAGCCGATGAAAATTGAATCATCATCGGATCAAACGAATTTACTATGCACCTATTTGGATTTTTTAAAGAAACCACGTATTGTGATAATTAATGGAAGGTAATGATTGAACTCTTTGACCTCCCACCCCATTAAGCTTTAAGGATTTGCTGGTGGGCTGGTGGTTGGTTTCATTTGGGAGTTGAGGTTTAGCAAGTGCAGCCTTTGTGGCCTTCGTGGGTAATAAGGGCAAGCGGAATTGGGAAAGAAAGAATACCTTAATAGCAGATAGTGGATGAATTCTCCCAATTGAATCTGCATTTTAGTCTTGGCCAATTGTTGGGGCCTGCTTTTATGATTAACCCCGAGCCCATCTTTTGAAATGGATGGGCTCAATGTAACCATCATCCGATCAAACCAGACCATTTCTGATCCGTAACCCTTGAGCAGAACCATTCAAACGCTGTGAGATTTTTTTTTTTCCACCAAGTCAACCTTCCTCAGTAGGATCATTTGTTAGTAGTTGGACTGGGCTCCGTTTGACAAATGAATTTTTTAGATATTTATCTAAAATTTTATTATAATTTATTATAGAAATTGTAAGAAAAATTTTAAAGATGAAAAACTTTTTTCTCTTTCTTTTCTCTTTCCTCTCTTCTTCTTCTCCCGCTCCCTCTCCCTACCTGCTGAAAGTTGCAACAACAACAATAATTTTTTTTTTGCATTTTTCTCTCTCCTCTTTTCTTCCCCTCTACCTCACCCTATTAGCAACAACATTTTTTTTTTGCTTTTTCTTCTCTCCCTCTCCCCACCTCTCACCCTCCTCTTTTTCTCCTGCCACCCTCCCCCTTCCCCTTGTGCAATTTGGCCGAGAGAGAGAGAGAGGGGAAATGGTTGGGAAGAGGAGAAGGAGAGGGAGAAGAGAAAAAAAAAAACTTACCTCTACCGATGCCGAAATAGGTGATCGGCGCCAAAGATGATAGTGGCTTGATGTGGGGGAAAAAGAAAAAGAAAGGAGGAAGGGATTTTTTTTTTTTTTTGTATATTTTGAGTATTTTAAAGTGTGTAGTTCAAAAGTTTAGAGAAATTTTTTGAAATTATTGTAGTTAAAGTTGCTATAAAACTAATAGGAGACCAAATCTGGCCAAAAAACTCATTTATCAAAACAGGCCCTTGATTCTAACAAGTAATTTGTCCAATTTTCCTGGATAGCAGCGAATATAAGTGTGATTGCTAATGTCAGAAGGAAAAAATGACCATTCTTTTTTTTTTCACAAAAAAAAATAGTGTATGTGACAGGTCTCAGGTCTAAACTTCTCATTTAGACTCCCTCTTTCTGTGACAGCCCCACCTTATTCCAAGGCGAATCAAAGGGTTCGGCGGACCAACTGCCCAACTCTCGCCAGGACTCAATCACTCTCTCCGAACAAAATAAGATATAACCTTGAGGAAAACGAAAACAATTCCCAAATTCGAAACATATGCTTACATACATTCCAATCTCAAATAGTAATACAATCCCAAAATATTCAACCCTATCCCAACACTAGAGCGAGTACAAACGCAAAACAATGCAAAAGAACTAAACTATACTATTCTATACCAGTCTCTCGCCCGTGCTCGCAACCCCTGAAAGGAAAACAAACGGCGTGGAATGAGCTAAAAGCCCAGCGAGGTTCTATATACACAACCAAGCAGTTAAATAAGGGCATTAATCATGTAATAACAAGTAATCCAGAAATCATTCGCAATATAAAGCAATAGTAACACGTACAATAAAAGGATACATGCTCACGAGAAGCTATTCGTTCATTCATTCATTCGCCTAACATTTCCCTTATTCCTCCGATCATTAAAATCATGTTTGTAAGTGAAAACTCCTTCATTTTCTTGTCATTCGTTCATTCATTTCATTTCCCAGTCTCCGCCAACTTCGTGGTCATACTCGAGTATACCAAACATTCACCCAGGGTTACTAATCGCCCGACCGAGTCCGCTTCTGGCTCGAGTCGACCAGTAACAAAGGGCAAGGGCCCAGTTCAGCTAGAAGGCTTACATTCATGCACAAGTAACATTTAATCATTCAATCATTGAAAGTTCACGTTCATTTAGGTCGAGTGCGATAAAGTACACACTCGCCTAGCAAAAATCATTTTGGAAACATAACATATCTCAATCACATATTAAAGCAACAATCCAAATAGTCGCAATAGTTCACATAGTCATTAGAAACAAAGCGTATATAGAACACTCACCTAAATAAGCAAAACGTCCAAAGTATCCTTTCGGATATCACCCTTAGTCACCAAGCAACCCTAAGAATAATCATGAGAACATATTATGGTCCAACCAATAAAATGTTTGATGAATCAAGGAAAATCCGAATAATTACTAGTACGAAATATAAGTATGATTTTGAAAGTGAAAAGAATGCATTTAGTCCAAAAGACATGAGTAAAATAGTCGTAAAACTTATGTCCGCCTCTTAAAATTTTGAAATCGCCATTTGAGTGCAAATTCGGGCAGCACGCCCTTTGTATTTACCAAATTTCCAGCCATTTATGGCTTCATTATTTTCCTCAATCAGCCCCCAAAATCACATACAAATAATCTCATTACAATAGCCGTTAAAAAGGCTAAAAGTCATTCAATTACAAAACCAAACTAGAAAAGGGATCGGGATTAAGGTTTAAGACAAGGAACAAAATGACAGGTTTGACATCTTTTAGCGTATTGGTCACAACCGAAGCTACACCTATAGGATTGAGGTAAACTTTATACCGTTTCGAAGCTAAGACATAGCTCTACAATTCTTATGAAGACACCGCAATCCAGTTCTCAACGTAACCTAGTCAAATTTACCCAAACAGATCCAGATATTCCAGTTCAAAGCTCACTGTGAAATTCAACTAGCAGTCCTGATTTATTCAGTCATATCTTAGCACACACAACTCCGATTCAGTTGATTCCAAAGCCATTCGAAAGCTAAGATACAAGGCTACAATTCTTAAGAAGGCATCAAAAGCTAATTCATTCATCTTCCCAGCCAAAATAGCCAATTACAGATGCTGATTATCATTCTCGGACAGAAACAGGGAAGCAGGGGTAAAATAGTCATTTCATAGCTACAGTGCTCTGATTGAGCTGAAATTTTACAGGCTTAATCTACATTCAATTCTCTACAACTTTCATGTTTTGATCTAAGTCCAATTCGGCCTCCATCATGACCGAATAAACACTGGTCAGACAGGGCAGAAAATTTCTAAGAAAACCGAAAATCCACACCTCACCACTTATAACCAAGAATTAATGCACAAAACCACCAAAGTGGCAACCACAAGCCACTAAATTACGACTATGGGAAACAAAGAAGGATGTTCTTAGCAATCTTACCTTGAAATCTCAAAGAAAATGGTAGCTTAGGGTTTTCTCTTCCAAAACAACTCCACCAATACCTTTAATCCTCCTTAGTTAGCACTCCTATGGAAGGGTTTGCGATTTGATCGGTTGGAACTCAAGATTTGAGCAAGGTTGGAGCTAGAAATTGAAGAAACTCTCTCTTGTTTTTCTCCTCCAAAGGGCCAGCCAAGAGCAAGGAAAAATGGGATGAAAATTGGTCAAAATTGGTTTTAGTAAAGTTAAAGAAAGTTAGGCAAGTTTAGTCCAATCGGAACGCGACACGTGGCCTCTTGAAGTTTCTAAACTTATCATCTCACTTCCAATAATTAGTCTACCTAATTACCCTCTAATCATCTCCTAGCACCTTGGAAAATAATGTTACTTAATATTTCCTCACCTAATCGGCAAAATTATATCGCACTAGCGGGCCCCACATCGAACAAATGCACTTCAATTACGTACACTAACTTATACTAGGAAAATGATTCAAAATTGTACTTACTTGTAAAATGTATAAAACATTTAATATTTTCAAAGGACAGTATAAAATATAGGCAAAGAAATAAAATAATACTTGAAAATGTGAAAATTTTCGGATTCTCACACTTTCTATATCATCCAAATCATCATTTCCCCCAAAACTACAATCATTGAGATCAATCTTTTTTTTTTTTTCAAATACTGATAAAATGATACAAACAAGATAAGATTTCAAGTCAAATTCTGCAATATTTTCATATTTTCATCATTATGGTGCATGTTGAGATTATCCTATTAAAATGTAAGCATGTCTTGTATTTTATTTGTATTAAGAGGTAAGGTATCATATCCCTCTCCATCATGCACACTTTTACATGATTTAATGAAAACAAGTTTTTTTTAAGCACCCTATTTATCTAGAACACTCACTACAAAATTATGAGACCATCAATTACA
Source organism: Coffea humblotiana (assembly GCA_023065735.1). NCBI lineage: Eukaryota > Viridiplantae > Streptophyta > Magnoliopsida > Gentianales > Rubiaceae > Coffea > Coffea humblotiana. The sequence continues at coordinate 3,184,942 of CM041211.1, forward strand.
AACTCAGCAAACGCATATTAGGTTGTTTTAATTGTGTGAAGAGATTTTACACTAGCTACTGCCGTCAAAATAAGGTTAACAACAAATGTAATGTTTGTTAATTCAATTTCAGCACCTAGGAAGAAAGTAGAGCTTTTAACGAGTCGAATCAAAATGAATACTTGATGTTTAGTCTCTGTTCGTATATTATACAAATAAGGTTCGAGTTTGCCTTGAATATTAACGAATTATAAATATTATTCGAATTTGATTCGTTTATTTGTATAAACATTTGAGTCCGAACTCAAATTCAGCTCATTAAACTATACGGGCGAATTTGAGTTTGAACTCGAGTTCGAATTTGATTTTGAAGATGATTTAATTATATTTTTAATAAACAAAACATTATATAGAATAAGTTTAATTTTATTTATTGATTTTTAAAAAATAAATAATGCTAATTTATGTATAATTACCTTTTTAGTAAAATATAATATAGGTGTGCAATATACTCCATACAAATTAGCAAGAGAATGTGCTAACAAAATAGAGAGAAACAAAAAAAAAAAAAAGCAAAAAAATCAAATTTGCAATGGAAAAAAATTAAAAAGAGAAATTGAATCTATGGGGAGCAACAACCAGCAAGATTACGGTCTTGTTTGATAATCCATTTCAACACTTAAATTTAATGAATTTAGATCTTAACATATTCAGACCATTTGATAAGTAAAAATTGAATATCTGAATTAATTAAGTAGTACTGAATTTTTTAGGCAAAACATACTTCCAAAATTAAGTGATAAGTTATTCAGTTATCATTAAATATGATATGCACTCAAATGTATTAAATTTAATATTTAACAATTCAATAACTTAATAAATTTAAAATTTAAATTTTAGATTTTAGATTTTAATTTTATCAAATGGACCTTACGTTTACACAGAATAAGGAAACTTTTAAACTACGCTCGCCCATAGCACGTGAATCAACGCCAATTCGTTTACATTCTATCCTCGACCGCCTCAAGTATATAAAGTGGCAATTTCCCCAATTCACAAAAGTAGGAGGCAGTGTGACCGAAGGAACGTACAAAGCCTCCACTACAAGAAAAAGCTTTGAATCTCTTTTTATCTGTCTCTCACGTCAAAGGAGATTTGTCAAAACCCTAATTTAACCCAAGTTCCAAAATTTGATTTTCACCGGCGAAAGGACCAAAAACAGATTGACAATTTTAAGGTGAAATTCTATTGAATTTCCTGCATAGGATTAGGATTGGGTCTGGATTATTTATTTTAGAGATAAAGAAGCAGACGGGTTGAACAATGTCTGCAATAGTTTGTGGAAAGAGATCGTTTTTTGACGACTTGCAATCGCCGTCGCCGACCGCTTCCTCACCGCCGGCAGCCAAGAAGCATCGGTGCATCTCCTCTGCCTCCCCTGTTCGTTTTTTGCACTCACCGCCACAGCAGCCGCCGCTTATTGATCGCCTCATGGCTGCCTTTCCTGATATGGAAAAGGAGGTAGATCTATCGGTCTATGTGTGGGAAGGGCGGGGTGAATTTGATGAACTTTGCAGGGGTTAGGGTTTAGCGGATGGGTTTGAATCGTTGACGATTGCTTCTTCGAATCTTGTAAAATTAGAAAGATTTTGACGAAAAAGCTTTGTTATGCATATTTAATCTCTTAAAATTTCAAATTTGTTTGGTTGTTTGAGCTGTAGAAAAGTCGTGATTTTGCTGAATGAAGATTGGCTGAAGCATGATTCACCGGTCCTGTATCGATTGCAAGTCATGATCTTTTTGTTTATAAATGGAATGAATTCTTTAATGTTTGTTCTGGATGGACGCATTTCTTCAATTTTACAAGTTTTATGACTGTTTTTCCTCCATTGGATTTCAAGTTTCCAGGTTCACTAATGGGCCATGGGAGTACAATGTAGTTTTGATGTGCTTCTTCCAGTCCTAGCCTTTTGAGATATCTTATCCCATTGAGTAGTGAATGACCTGGTCCAAATTATTATCTGCTGAAGAAAATACTAGTACTTTGAGTGTCAAATTGCATGATCTGAGCTGTCTTAAACGTGCTTATTACTAAGGTGCTCTCCGTGATGGAGGGAAAAAAACTTGTCTGAACACTCGAGTCATATGCCCTGTGATTTACTTCTTTCTTGGTGCAATTGCTTGGTTAAATTTCTGGCTTCCTTTTCTTTTTTGATCTTTTGCTCTACCTGTTTGCTCAAAGCTGTCATTTTAGACTACTGGATGCCAAAGCTCGCATTTTTATGATGCCCTTAGGACAAATCCCTGATGTATTTTAAATTTAATTTCAGCTTCTTGAGAAAGCATTGGAAGAATTTGGTCATGACTTGGATTCTGCTATTAAAGCTTGAATAAGCTTCGTCTTGGATATGTGGAGGGAGAGCTGCATTCTGTGGTGGAAGCACATGCACGTGGGAAGAATGGTATTTTATGGATAAATGTAGCATGCGTGGTTGGAAGTCAATTGCATAATGCTTCAGTTTTTACGGTTCATTAGTACTCTGTCTGATATATTAGTGATGCATTAATTAAGATCTGTATAGTGATAAATGTCTTATTATTTTGAGGGTTCCTTTTGCTTAGGACTAGGTTGTTTCCATCTCATACTTTGGTACTTGGAATCGTTGAATTTGAAAGACGAAATTTATGATTACACACCAAATTGGCAGGTATTAGCTCCTCTGATGAAGGGGTGTCTGTGGCTCCAGAAGATGCTTCTACCCAAAGCAACATTCCAGTTGATGGAGCAGAATGGGTGGAATTGTTTGTTAGGGAAATGATGAGTGCTACAAGCATAGATGATGCTAGATCTCGTGCCTCAAGAGTCTTGGAGAGTTTAGAGAGATCAATTAGTGCACGTGTTGGTGCTGAAGCAGCTGAAAGTTTTACCAAGGTTGGAAAGAATTGCTTATTGCACTTGACTAGCTTGCTCGTGCACAAGTCAGCCTGTGTTGTTCTGGAATTAATGTCCTCATCTTTTTGCAGGAGAACACGATGCTGAAGGAGCAAATTGAAGTGTTTCTTAGAGAAAATTCCATACTCAAGCGAGCTGTTGCTATCCAGCATGAGCGTCAGAAGGAGTATGATGATAGGAACCAAGAAGTGCAGCAGTTGAAGCAGTTGGTGGCTCAGTATCAACAGCAGTTGAGAACTCTTGAGGTAAAAAATCGATCCTCTTGAGCTTCCTCTTGTTTTTAATTATGATTTAGTTGAATAAACTCATAAAGTATGCGTTGCCTTCTAGAAATTAGAGATTCATCATTCGAATCTGTCTGCTCGCATGCAAAGTTGTGTCTTTGAGACAAATTTTCCTTTATATATATATATATATTTATATATTTTGGTGTTGGCTTCCTTTATCTTAACCATCTCAACTTCTTGTTGCCTTTGCAGGTGAATAATTATGCCTTGACAATGCATCTGCGGCAGGCTCAGCAAGGCAACTCCATCCCTGGACGGTTCCATCCAGATGTCTTTTAATGAGGATGTGGAAGTTGTCAACACAGAGCCGCTAAGCTTATTTGTTTGCCATATAGGGTGTTCGTAGAAGTTGTAATGTGGTTTTAAGTTATAGCAGATTAAAGGCCGGATGCAAAGTTTATGCCTAGGGGCCAAAGTGTTGTGTTAATGTTTGCCCTCTTGTTTGGATGTTGTTTACAACTTAAAACAAGGACAGCTGGTTTCGTTTGCTTTGCTTTTAATAAGCCAACACTGAAGTTGGTGTGTTGAACCATGGCCTTCCTTAGAGTTCAGAAACCAACCATATTATTCTTTGCTTTCTCGAGAGCTTAGAAACAAACCGCATTTTTTCTCGCCGCTTAAACTACCTAGTAAACATACTAGCGCAGCAGACTGACTACCAGGTACAAGTATCCTTCATATCGAACTGATTGTACCTCACCGTCCTCAACTCCTAGCGTACAATTAACTCTCTGCGAACAGTTCTTTTTTTTTTTGTCTGGGCACTTCTTTCAGGAGTCAGCACGATATCGGATGCTTGAGATGTAGGTTAAATTGATCGTTCGCTCCTTGACGTCCATTTCAAGGGCTTGTGATTCGTTTAACCATCATGTTTTTGTCAGTTCTTTTCACATTTACAGACCATCATTCTCAAATTTAATTCCTTTCCCATTTTAAGATGCATGCCGGCATCACCGTCTGATTGGCAACGGCTTCTAATCATTTCTCTTCTCTCTCAATGTTGCATTATATGCTAGTATTTTTTTTTCCAACATAGGCTAGTATTTACTTCAACTTTCATTAAAATTCTAAAGTTCTTGCAGGCTCACCTTTTTTTCTTTAAAAAATTAAGAGGTGGATTATCTGTTAGTTTACATTTGTCGTGAAAATGTTCACTCGAATAGAAATTTTTTTTAAATGTGAAAAAATGACACAATAATATAATTTTTTTTATAAGTAAGAGGTTGTGAATCTAAAACATAATACTAGACATAGATTTTAAATTTAAGACAACCGACTTATAATTCCTGCTAAACAGAAGATTATACAATTCTGGCAAACAAAAAAAAAAAACGAATACTTTTTGTTTTAGTAAGGTACTCCTCCTTTTTTTCTCTCCCCAAAATGTTTTAACCTACGTAAACACGTTGACAATAGGACGCGAGAGTTCCAAGCGCCGAAGCGCGTACCCGCACCACATCTTTTCCCGTCCTTTCCAGTAAACCTTCTTCCGTCCATAGAAAAAACGTTGTCCCATTTCTCCAAGAAAAGGAAAAAAACAAAACAAAACAAAAAAATGTGACCAAAATTAAAAATTTCATCAGCTTCTTCAATTTCTCTTAGGACAAACATCAAACGCTTTGATTGCATTACTACTATGAACTCTGCAGCTGTAATGGCGAATTCTGCAACCCTCACTCTATCGTCCCCTGAGCCGCCTCCGCAAAGCAGGATTGCCCCAGTCTTCCCATTTTCTTCATCTTCATCTTCGTTTCTTGCTGGTGGGACCCATTTGCGGAGTCACAAGAAGTTCATCTCTGTCTCCTTATCTTCTTCTTCCTCTCAGTTCAGCAAGAAGATTTCAGCAAGGCGGTTTGGAAGATTGGTTGTGGCTGCAGCTGATTATTACTCTACTCTTGGGGTCTCAAAATCTGCTAGTGGTAAGGAAATTAAAGCCGCTTATCGGAGGTTAGCTCGGCAGGTACTCAACTGGCCTCAAGTCATTTTTATGCGTTTGTAAGTTTGTTTTTCTTTGACTTACATTTACTCTATCGGGTTTGTCAAAAGTTCTGATTCCATGGTTCATTCAAGGTAGATCTTCATTTATCTATTAATGTGCATGTGGGAATTTTGATCTTAGTAGCAATGAGGTGAAGTTACGCTATTGCATATCAATCTGATAAGTTTATAGCAGTTTATGATTAGTAATTGACTATGCATCCCAACTTATCATAATCTATTTATGGTCCCATGGAGGAAATCCTGATGCAGATTAGGTGCCAAGTTATAAGAACAAGTTAGCGGCTTTGTGCATTTCCATTTCAAAAATTTGTGGCAAATGAAGTTAGAGTTTCCTTGCATATCTTCCTCCAGCTTTCTTTGTTGAAATGAAAATTAACTCATCTTTCACTTGTCAATGGAGTGGAAAAAAAAACTATATCTTTTGTACTTGGTAATATGAACTTACCAAGTGAGGTAAAGCTAGTCCCAACCTTCCCCCCCCCCCCCCCCCCCCCCTCCTCTCAAAAAAACCAAAGCCTTTTCACTTTCCATATTGTGCAGTCATTGTCGATTGTTTTTAAGCAGGAAGTTGCTTTTTCTTATTCTTTATGTTCTTTTCTAAACTTAAATTTAGCACAGCAGACAGCTGCATCTAGCTGCCTGATTGATTGATATTACAAGTTTTTTATCCTTTCCTCTGTCATGGGTGTGTTTCTATTCTATCAAACATGCAGAACTATCTGTGCTTATGCAAGGATCATTGACTATGTTCCTCTCTTAGTTTCTTGCTTTGACTTTACAAAACCAATTCTGGCATTGCTTGCATCCCTTGCATTTTATGAAGTGATGTGACATATGACTTTTTTTTAGTACCACCCTGATGTAAACAAGGAACCTGGAGCAACTGAGAAGTTTAAGGAGATCAGTGCTGCATACGAGGTGAGGAGTGTGGCTGACAACTTCCTTTTGTTGAATTTCATTGAAGTAATCAAAATAGTTTCACATTTTTCGCCTTTTCATGTGTTGACTCGCAATTGTGGAGGTGCATGAAATCTTCCTTCTTTAAGTATTATTTGTCTGATTATAAACTGCAGTGGAGGTATTGTTTACAATTCTTGCAAATGGAAGGGTTAAATTGAAATTCATGAATGTAACTGCTTTTGACTGACGAGTTATTGCAGTAATATTCAGTATGTGACTGATTGTATGTTTCTCTATTCATTTATTTGAATATAACTAATGTTGTAAAGAATTTGACGTGGATGAACTAATGTGTTTATCATGATATCAACCATGAACTCTATTTTTATTCATAATTTTCCTTCTGCTACTGGAGAATGATATTTATGCACTAGAACACTTCAATCCCGAAAGCATCTTTTTCTTGTTGTCTGCTGACTATTAGGAGAGAATTGCACATGTTATTTTGTTTCAAAATAGTTGGAGCAATATCTAAGTGTGGCACAACTTAAAGAATGATAGTTTGATTCATTCCCTGCTTTACATTTTTTGCCGCTTATCAAATGGCGGACTCTGAATTGTAACATGGTCAGGTGCTATCAGATGACAAAAAGAGAGCTTTATATGATCAATATGGTGAAGCTGGAGTTAATAGTTCTATGGGGGGACAAGCAGGGGCTTATACGGTACTCACTGAAATTCTAGTTTTTTAGATTTCGAAGTTGTTCATGTAAGAACGTTAATTCGATAATTTGTATTGAGAGGCATCTATTAACCATTCATCTTATTGCAAAGTTTGTTGAGAGGCATATATTTACGCTTCGTCTTACTCCCAAAGTGTATATCATGGTCATGTACCACTTTGGTGATGTGATGTCCTCCGTTTACATTGCTAACAAATTAGTGATGATGTGATTTCTCCTATTCTAGCTTAGGGATCTTTTTCTATTCTTTCCATATGAATGCAGAGTTTCCTGGCATTTGGTATAGCAATAAACCAATGTACCCTTCTGTTCAATGGCCTTTTCTTCTCTCGCTGATCAGTCAAAAGATAAAAATATGTATATACTATTGGTAGATGTTTTCCTAGTCTTGTTGCAGTGTATTACATGAACAAATGTCTTATATAATGTTTTTCAGTTTCTCATAGTTATGAGCTCTTAGATACAGGTTTATGATTTCAGGTTCAGAGTTCACCTTCTGTTTGTGCTCCAATTTCAATAATGGTTCAAGATAATGTTTCTGATGCACTTACTTTACTTACTTTCAAGTTAAAGGAATAGGACATAACCATAATTAAAATTAGATTAATAGATGGTTCATAAGCATTTAGTGGATCCATTTGTTATGATAAACCATGAGATCAACATGAAAGAGATGTATGTGATTATACCACATCATCATACTACTATGATCTGACATTTTTTCCTTGATCACATAACAGACAAACCCTTTTGATTTATTTGAGACTTTTTTCGGACCTAGTATGGGTTTCCCTGGAATGGATGCAACTGGTTTTGGAACACGTCAGCGAAGTACTGTCACTAAAGGTGAAGATTTACGGTAAGATGATGAATTACTGCAGTTAATGTTATGGAACTCCTTGCAGGCTAATATTTTTTTATGGCCCTATGGTGTAAAGTTTCCACCTTTTTTCTGCATAATGCTGCTTTGAAGTATGTTAATTTAGCATTGTCTTCAATTGATTTTCACTGATGAAAGGATACGTGTTCCATATGCCAAGTTTTATGTCTATTCTGCTTCTCTGCCTTCCATCTGTCTGCTGTTTAGTATATCTTTTATGAGCTGCTATATGTTAAGCATTCCTTAATTGAGTCGACTCATGGACATGGTGAATTTCAGTTATGACATAAGACTCGAGTTCTCAGCTGCTATATTTGGAGCAGAAAAAGAGTTTGAGCTTTCTCACCTTGAGACATGCGAAGCTTGTGCTGGTACTGGAGCAAAGACAGGCTCTAAAATGAGGATATGCTCAACATGTGGTGGCCGTGGTCAGGTTATGAGAACTGAACAAACACCTTTTGGAATGTTTTCGCAGGTATTTCAATACTTTTTCTTCCCGACGAATGGAATGTATACCGGTTGCTCTGTATATAAACACAATGCATGCCTGTTATCTAAATGTTTTCTTGTCTATCTATATGCATTCAAGTATGGTGAAATAACTAGTGGTGTATGCTTTGTCAATAGAACTATGAAGTTTCTACTTCTTACATTAATCAGATATACAAAGGATCATTTTCTTCAGTTTCAGTCCATACTCTAGGATTAAGTAACATCTTTGCAGTCATGTCATGGTGCCGTTAAAAGAAGCTCATTATTGAGAATGCGGAGGTGGAAAAAAAATGCCTTTTCATCATGTTTGACGAATTTGGTGTTGAATGTGCGCTTTAAACCTAAATCTGCCAGTTCTTTTCTCATAACTCCATCGCCTGTAGTAATTTCGATTTTCTCAAGTTCATTGTTTTCATTTTTGAAGTTCATTTTACCCTGTCCTTATGCTGGCACTAAGAACAAAATTTGCTGAGCTATGTGTGGATAAATGAAAAGTTCAAAAGGAACTGACTAAATCTCAATGTCAACCATGCAAGGGCATTGTTGTTGGAAGTCAATAATACTGATTGGAGCACCTGAAGTAAAGAAAGGAGATGTGTCTCAGATAATTATCCAAGGAGAGACTAATGATCAATCTGCTTAAATGACATACACTCTGGAAACTGGAAGTTTCAAGTACAAAAGAATGAAAATATGTGGTTCATATTTTGGAGGTTTATGTGGGGTTTGGCAATAATGATGTATAATTTTTTGGGGTTGAGCAATAATAGAAATCATATATATGCATTTGCCTTTTATTTGCAGTTATCTTCTACCTTTGCGCAACTTGTCTTCAAATTCCTCTGTTGATACTCTGGCTTTATTATCCCCCTTATGGCAGTTACTAACTCTACTTTATCATTACAACCGTACAGGTTTCAATATGTCCAAATTGTGGCGGCAATGGTGAAATGATCTCTGAGTACTGTCGTAAATGTTCTGGTCAGGGGCGGATTCGAGTGAAGAAAGATATCAAAGTCAAAATTCCTCCTGGAGTCGGCAAGGGCAGTATTCTCAGAGTTGCTGGAGAGGGTGATGCTGGACCAAAGGGGTATGATTGATGAATTATAGTTTATGTTATTGTGCACCTGTAGTTTGTACTGGCTATACCTCATGAGAAAGTTTTTTTATGCGATTCCTTTTGTTTTAGATTTTGATGACACTGTTATTTTAACATCTAAAATTAGGGTAGTCACCATTACGTATCAAGCTGGTTTCTTTAGATGCATTGTGAAGGTCAACTGCAGAACATTTTAAGATTGTAGCCCTTTACACATTCTAGTTAATGCTTCAAAAGATATAACAAAAGGATGCTGCAGAGTGAGATGATATCTTGGATGTGCTTGTCTCCGACTGTTGAATCCTCCCCTTTAATTTTCTGCAGAGGACCACCTGGAGATCTTTATGTATATCTTGATATTGAAGAGATACCAGAGATTCAACGAGATGGCATAAATCTTTCTTCTACTGTTTCAATTGGTTATTTGGATGCTATATTAGGAACAGTTATCAAGGTACACCTACTCTTGATGATTATTAAGTATACCATATAGATTTAATCATGCCCATGGACAGGGTGTTTAGTATACATCCGCTGTGGTGACTACTAGTTTTGCTTAAACATCAGCATGTCTCTTTTGAAAAATTTTATTTGTGGCTAAAAATGATAACAATCAGTCTGGTCCTTGTATTGTTATAGGTTAAAACAGTTGAAGGGCTTACTGATCTCCAAATTCCTCCTGGCACTCAGCCTGGGGATGTTCTTGTCTTGGCAAGAAAAGGTGCACCTAAATTGAACAGGCCATCAATACGCGGTGATCACTTGTTCACCGTTAAAGTTAGTATACCAAAAAAGATAAGGTATCCTTTGAAGCTTAACTCATGATTACTAACTTTTTATGTCACTGGTACTGTCTTAGATGGTCTTGTGAGAATGTTGTACTTGCATGCTCACAAAAAAGCTTTTTCAGGAATGCATACTAGCCTAGCTAGACTTTTTTCTAATTAAAAAAAAAACAATGGCCTCATTATGTCTTGATTCTGCTGTCATAATGATTCATTTTATTGTTTAATGTTCTTTGGTTGTACAGTTCACAAGAACGTGAATTGCTTGAAGAACTTGCTTCTCTAAGTAGTAAACCTGGCAAACGTTCAAAAACTCGCCCTATCGTTCAGCAAACCAGTAAGTATTGATTATAATCTATTGGACAGAAGACAAAGCTTCTCTTAGGCCATTATTCTGTGGGCCTTTCATTCCTTTTAGTCAGCTGACGAACAACCCATGATGTTCCTGGCTGCTGAGTTTACAGTGTTATTACCATTTGTACCTATTCATGCTAAATGCACTTTAGCTGCCATCGTTTTATATGATTCTAACAACAGATAATATTGCTATACCTTACAGCTAAAACTGTACAAAGCGAAACAGATTCTGCTACGAATAATAGTGAGGAATCCGAAGAACAGAACGACTTGTGGAAGAAGTTTACAGATTTTGCTGGGTAAATTCCTTCCCTGTACTTTGTAAAATTATGCCGTAGATACTAATTTTTCAGAATTTGGCCCACATTGTTATGCTTTCAGCAAGTGGTTAGTACCGTTGAGAGACGGTTCTTGTAAGACCTTTCAATTCTTCCCTGCCATTCTGGGTTTGTCGTGTTCTCTTTTACATTGTTAACTAGCTGGCTTGTTTTATGTAGTTACCAGCATATTAAGGTAGCCAAATGACCAACACAGTTGATAGCTGGGGAATAGGACAAACCCATTCTAATCAGTTAATTTCCAGACTTCTTAATCCAATTTCTCTAGTTTACGAAGTTATCTTGTCAAGAATATTTCCTCAGAATCTTGTTCAGTTCAATAAATTGTCAGCGTCTGCTATAACTGAATTTGCTGTTATCATGAGTTGTGGAAATAAACATGCTTTCTCGTGATCTTTTACGCTGCTGAGTCATTTTAACTGAGTCAATAATTGAATGTTGAAGTCTTCGAATTCTACTGCCTTGTTAACCATGTCTCGAACGCCACATCTCTTGAAATGTTATCTTGACTTGTGCATGATTCTGTGGTTGCAGGTCTGTTGCAAATGGAGCACTAAAATGGTTGAAAGACAACCTATAGTCATCCTTGTGGTCAAGAGAGTCCCATTAGGTACCTGCTTTTACTTGCAACGCATGTCCTATGCTTTGGGCACCTCGCTTAACAAGCAAAGATGGACGGTGCAGCATTGTTTGCTTCGAACTGAAACTTTCTCAAGCTCTGTTGAAGAAACTGAGGAAAACCCTAGTTGCCATTCTTTTATTTTATTTTTTTTTTGGGTCAACCCTGTAAATCTACATTGCTTGCAATTACACTTAGTTCGAGACTATTAGAGAGCTGGATTCAGCTGAGAGGAACTGCTTCTTATTGTGATCAATTCATATGTAGAATGGTGCATATTGAACAGCAGCTACATTCTCTGCCTGGCCGGAAAGCGTATCGTTACATTGTTACAACAAATAAAATTTTGACTAATTCAACATATTACGGTCAAGTAAACCTGAAAGACGTGGCATCCAGGTTGAATTTTTACTGCGTGTAAAAAGACGGAAATTCTGCAGTAGAGTTTAAATCAGCGGTTTATTTCTAAAGAACACATTTAGCCAAACATATTATGGAGAAACGAGTAGCAAGAAAAACATTTCATATCTACGGCAAAAGGCTAGCCGCAGACGTCACTGTGAACGACTTTGCCTGATCAAAAGCAGGACTGCGGCAATGACAGGGAAAGAAATTAGGGCAAGAGCCTCAATAATGTTGGGTCTTGTTATCTCTGGAAAAACAGCACTTCCATACTTTATTGCAGCTGCACCCGCCACAGAACCAGCTCCCAGCTGAACCAAGTAGTTCAAATCTTCCTAACTCAAAATAGAACACAAAGGGGTTAGCTTTAAACCAAAGGTGCAGTAGAGGTTTGAGTTGGGCATGAAGATGTGGGATGGACTAACCTGGGACAAGAATGCAATGTCATCAGGGTCATCTTTGTCGGAATTTGCTTCTTCCCCTTCAGACTCTAAAGCTCGAACCAGACCGGCACTGGTCTTGGAAATTTTGGTAGAGCATGTATTTGGTCTGGCAAAGGCAATTCTGATAGCATTTGGAGGTGGGTTTTTGGAAGCCGGGGAGCAACTGTTTAGAACTAGTGGAGCGGCTGAAGAAGCTACGGCTGCCATATCCGTCAATTCGACGTACCAACAGGCAACAGAAAATGCAGTTATGTGGACAGGAATTAACTGTGATGTGATTCCGGCTTGGCCCGACAGCCTAACGTGGAAATTTGCTTTCCCCTTGGCTAATAGCAATCCAAGGTTTACCAACATTTCTGCAAAAAAAAAAAAAGGGGCATGGATAAAGATAGTTATGTTCAATTGCCTCCCCGTATTGTACTGATTAGTACATTTGTTTTATGCCATATATACCAAACAATCTCCTATTTAAGCATACGCATTTCTTTTGAGAGTTAAGCATATGCACATGGATAAAAATATTTAACTAACATGTTAGCTCTATATATATATATATATATATATATATATATATATATATATGTGAAATAAAAAATAAAAAACGTGATATAAGTGAAATGATATTTTTTTTAAAAAAGTTAGGCATTGATTAAAGTTGAAATCTCAAAATTTAGAATTTGAGTTCAAATCCTTGTTCCTCCTCTTCTCTTCTTAATCCCACCCTTCCTTTCAATGCCGGGTAAAAATAAAAAATAAAAAATAAAAATCCAGGATTTTTTCTTTTAATCAAGATACGTACCCATCACCAGAAATTGGGGGCCCAATATGTAATCCTCCCTACTCACAGGCCCAGTCCATCACTTTTATACCGTTTCAGTTTTTCCGCTCCAAAGTCGCCAACGTTTCATTACTTTCTTCTACTCTTCACCGGCGGTGGTGAAGCCTTTTGTTACTGATCCCCAAACCCTAAATAATACCAGATTATTCTGTAGTTCTCCGTCTATCTGGGATTGAATTCTCCCAATAAACAATCCTTGTTTCTACTTCCTTAATAAAGTCAATCAATTTTGCTAGTGTTTTTATCAAATTAGCTTTTTCTTCTTTTTTTGGGGGGAAACCTGAAACAAAGCAGTAAAGATGGTGTTAGCGCAATTAGGATCGAGCATCTCGCGTGCTCTTCAGCAGATGAGCAATGCGACAATCATCGATGAAAAAGTTCTTAACGAATGCCTCAACGAGATCACCAGGGCTTTGCTTCAAGCCGATGTGCAATTCAAGCTCGTCCGAGATATGCAGACTAATATTAAGAAGATCGTCAATCTGGATGACCTCGCTGCTGGTCACAATAAGCGTAGGATTATCCAGCAGGTATATTTCATTCTAGTCCGTGATTATTAATTTGGTTTTGCCCATGTAGTTTTGGTGTTGTAATTGTGGCCTTTTCTCTATTTTTTATATGATTTTTTTTTAGTTTGGGATAAAATTGTTAATGAAAGGAGGATAATCGTAGGAGCGAGCAAAAAGAAATTAGTTGATTACTGAATTGAATGAATGCTTCAATTTAGTCAGAAGAAAAGAAGGGGATTTATTTTGCAATGATTTGGGTCCAAGAACTGAAATTCGAGGGTGCTGGTTTGGAAATTGGACTCAATCATTCGTTGAGAGGTGAAAAATAGGAAAACAGAAGAGGACAAATTTCGGTTGAGGTCGGGTTGTGTGTGTATTTGCGAAAGGTGGTGACTGCGGAATTGGTTTAGGTGGGTGACAGTCGGATGAGGTTTCATTGCTTGGAAAAGCAGTGTCTTGTTGTTGGTGTTGGTTATAGAGCATAAGATTTGATTGTGGATCTTAGAGAAGCAGTTTAAGCTAAGTGTGGACCTTTTGCCAGGTGAAATTGAAGAGCTATTGTCTTGTGGACTTGGGACTGTTTCTGATTTGATTTTGTATGAAACTGACAAATTTGTACAATGAAATTAAAAATTTAGTAATAGATATGATGCTTTCGATTTGTCATTCTTGCTGCTATCAAACAAAGCTTCAAGGGTTAACTTGGAAATTTACATCCCTCCATTTACATCTTTTAACGGCATACAGGCTGAACAATAATGAATATACAAATGAAATGGAATTCGAGTGGAAGTATTTGTTTTCTCAATATAAGATCAAGAGCAGATGTCTTGTGCTCTGTATAAAAATTCATTATGAGATCTTTCCAGTACTTCAATTTTTTTTACTTGGATTCCATTAGTTTTTTGAATTGTTTCTATTACATTCTAGAACTTTTTGGGGGTCAAAAGTGAAAGCATCTTGTATGGAGGGATTAAATTTGCTAATCTATGATAGGATTCTGCATGCCATTCATATGAAATTATGCAATGACTTCGTACAGTTGCTTGGAAAAGGACTGCTTTGAAAGATTGGTTCCTTATATTTCGAGTTATCTACCAAGTTTTGATGAGTTTTACAAGATGCATTGACTTGATATATTCTTTTTCTTCTGGGTTAACATTGTCTGACAACAGTCCCTCTGCATTCAGCCTTTGTCTCTTTCTTACCATCTTCTGATTTTTTAGGATGGTTTTCTTTTTTGTAGGCTATATTTAATGAGCTCTGCAAGATGCTGGATCCCGGAAAACCTTCGTTCACCCCTAAGAAAGGCAAAACGAGTATCGTAATGTTTGTAGGATTGCAAGGTACTTGAATGTTTTGACTGATGCCTTCTGAGTTCTGTCTCACTTAACTAACTTGAAACATTTTTTTATCAGCTGTTGGATCTATCCTAATATCATGTGGTTGATTGGTTCCAGTGAAATTCTTTATCGTGCTAACTTTCTTCGTCTAGATCTCTCAAATGGTTGTCATTGCAAAAGGTTCTTTTGCTTGTGCTCTTCTTTGATACAATATATATGATCATTTCATGAATAATTCACAGGGTCGGGCAAAACAACTACATGTACAAAATACGCGTATTACCACCAGAAGAAGGGCTGGAAACCTGCTTTGGTATGTGCCGATACATTTAGGGCTGGTGCTTTTGATCAGTTGAAGCAAAATGCAACAAAAGCTAAAATCCCCTTTTATGGAAGGTACCTTTGCCGCTAAAGTATCAAACTTTGTGTCTTTTCATTGATTTAGGGCCTTGATACAGTTGTAATGTTAGATTGTGATGAGCTTACATAATCTTTCCATTTCCATGGCACAATTCAAGATTTCTATGAAATGTCATTAAGTTGCTATGAGTTACCAGATATATGGTTTAGATAAATGAAACTATGTATCATTTGCTCAATTGAAACTTTTATGGTTTTGTTGCTTTTTCTAACAAGTTAGTTAGTGGAAGACAATTGATGAAGAGGGCTCTCATTGCCTTTTTAGTAGCTCATCTCTTCTGATTGTCAGTTTTTTTTTTATTATTATTATTAATTTTCTTAATCCATACATGTTGAGACATTGCTTTAGGTTGAGATTGAAGTTTGAGGGTTGCTTGGAGCTTCAGTCCCTAGTGACATCAGATTTATTTTTTATCATTACATCTCTAACTGGAAATTGACGTTTATGCTCAGTAACTCCATTAATTGGCCCTTCAAGATTGGATTTAACATTGATGAATTGTGATCTGAAGAGGGACTTGATTACTGTAGTTTTGCTATTTTCCCCACTGTTGCATTTTTATTTCCTTTTCTTTTTCTTTCTTTAATGCATCAATTCTTGAAAGGAATCATTTAATTGAATGCTCGAATTGAGTATTTTGGCAATTGATGTTTAGGATTAGATCTTGCTCTTTCTTTAGATTCATTAGCTTTTCACTTTTTTTCGCTCTTTCACTGCTTATGCTAGGAGTTCATTGTGCATGTGTTGATTTTGTTAACAGCTACATGGAGTCAGATCCGGTTAAAATAGCAGTTGAAGGTGTTGAAAGATTCAAGAAGGAAAACTGTGATCTTATAATTATTGACACTAGTGGACGCCACAAACAGGAAGCAGCCCTTTTTGAAGAGATGCGTCAAGTTTCCGAAGCAACAGTGTGTTTTTCTACTCTCCATTGTTTATATGCTTTTGAAGATCCAAATTTCTCCTTCCCGAAGGCTTCAGGAACTGGAACTTGCTTAACTTCTCTATCTGATGGTTTCAGAATCCAGATCTTGTTATATTTGTCATGGATAGCAGTATCGGTCAGGCAGCTTTTGATCAAGCCCAAGCATTCAAGCAAAGTGTTGCAGTTGGAGCTGTTATTGTTACTAAAATGGATGGTCATGCAAAGGGAGGTGGTGCTCTTAGTGCGTAAGTGCAGACTTCATAAGTTTTCCTTGGATACGGACTTATCTGTTGCTCATTTGAGACATTTATAATTTCTCATATGCTGGCAAACTAGTTTCTGAGAAGTTAGCTTTGGTCCATCCTTTTTATTGTAAGACTACGTAGATGATGATATTTAGTGGGCTAACAAAACAAGAATCTGCAGAAACCTAAACAAAGCTCATTGTTACTCTTAAGAAAAGAAAAGATGACATATTTAATGACCATAAATAAATAAATAAATAAAAGTATTGCTTGATTTGTCTAATTTTAGAATGCACCTAGACGCCCCTCATTGAGATGCTGGTAGTAGAGTTTCATGGAGTAATGAAGTGATGACTTTTCTACTTTCCATGTGCAGGGTTGCAGCTACTAAAAGTCCTGTCATATTTATTGGGACTGGTGAACATATGGATGAATTTGAAGTTTTTGATGTAAAACCATTCGTAAGCCGTCTTTTAGGTTTGTAATTCTGTTCCTGTATTCTGATATACTTGTCTTTGCCTTTGCAATGTTTCTGTTGAACTATCTCTGGGCTACCCTGTTATGGCTCACAATTGATGTTCATAATTTTAATTGCTCTAGGCATGGGTGACTGGTCTGGCTTCATGGACAAAATTCATGAAGTTGTCCCAATGGATCAACAGCCTGAGCTGCTTCAAAAGCTTTCTGAAGGAAATTTCACATTGAGGATTATGTACGAGCAATTCCAAAACATACTGAAAATGGGACCAATTGGACAGGTTTATTTCTTCTTGTTTCCCCATATGTATCTGGAGTTATTTGGATGAGTTTCAGAAGTAAGAATAGCCTTTCAATTTGAGAGAATAGTAGTTAAACCATTTCACTTTGGACGTGGAAGCATGCGGAAGCAGTGAGAGTTTCAGTCAACACTTTTGAAGGCCAGTTTTTGTTCAAGAATGACAACATAACCTTCTAAAGCAATCCTACTTAAACGCCTAGAAATTGTTCTTTTTGGACTTATTTGCTATTACCATTTACGCATATTCAGATCCTGCTGGCTCTTTTGATGTTTATTCCCTTTAGGATGGATTAGAATGGAATTGAATGAGAACTTGGAATCACGGCCTATTGGCTTACATAATCATCCACAAAATTCCTTCCACCCTGCCTACAGACAGGAACAAAAAGAGCAAGAAGCGACTTTTGTAAATAATTTCTGTTCTTCAGTTGACCTTTTCTTAAAGTGGCTCTTATTACTTGCTCAATTCTTGTAGGTATTCTCAATGCTCCCAGGATTTAGTGCAGAGTTGATGCCAAAAGGTCATGAAAAGGAAAGCCAGGCAAAGATCAAACGCTACATGACAATGATGGATTCAATGACGAACGAAGGTATGTTTATCATGTTAGGTTGGAAATTGGAATTAGTCTGCCCTTGAATACATATTTCTATGAAGAATTTCATGGAAGTTTGTTTCACCATGGTCTTTTTTTTTTTCCCATTGTTTACTGCAGAGTTGGATAGTTCCAATCCAAAGTTAATCAATGAATCACGGATAATGCGGATAGCAAGGGGGTCTGGTCGTCAAGTAAGAGAAGTGATGGAAATGTTCGAAGAGTACAAGCGCCTTGCCAAGATCTGGAGCAAGATGAAAGGACTCAAAATCCCAAAGAAGGGAGAAATGAGTGCCTTATCTCGAAATATGAACGCTCAGCACATGAGCAAAGTTCTCCCACCTCAGATGCTGAAGCAGATTGGTGGGATGGGAGGTCTGCAAAACTTGATGAAGCAAATGGGCTCGATGGGCTCTGCTAAAGAGATGATGGGGATGTTTGGAGGTGGAGATAACTAGTTTCTTTGCATCTTGGAAAAATGGGTGATTGGTGTGTCTTTATATCTAAGTGTGATGGGGATGTTTGATGGTGGAGATAAGTAGTTATAGTTCCTTTGCATCTTTGGACAAATGGGTGACTGATCTGTCTTCACATGCTAAGTGGTTTTAGTTGAGAGGACGGCCATTGGTCTCTGAAGCATCTGGTCATCTCTTGTTAATCTCTGCGCATCAGTTTTTGATAATCACGCAAGGGTGATGGGAGTAATTGACTTTTTAATGACAGAAGGATCTCCCTGTTTTTTACCTCTGTAGCAACTGGGTTTTCATTTTTGTATGTATTTAGTGGAAAGCTTTTTTTTTTTTGGGTCCCATGGAATAGGTTTAGATTATTTTGGTCTGATACCTCTTTAAAGTTAAGATGTGTCTCGACTTTTCTTTTTCAATTACTAACATGTAGAACATTCAATGAAGTAAGGGATGCCTGCATGCAGTCTCTTCAGTTAACAGAAGCAGGAAGCAGTGTTGAATTTTTAGGGCTTGATTGAGTTATCAGTTGGGTAATTAAGCTCATCAGTTATGCCATTTCACCTGCAGAAAGAAATGAGCTACGCGTTCCGAAGTTTTTCAACCGTTCTTATTACCAAAGTTCGTCAATCAAGGCTCAAAAGTAATCTACAAGCATCTAATGTTTCATAAGCAACACCAAAATATGTTCCTAACCATTTGAATTCCTCATTTCAGCAAGTATTCAGGCTATGAGCTGCCATATTAGTCCAAAGGATTCATCTGGAACTGCAATCTGTAAGTACAAGATAATTCACTTATTTATTCATGACTAATATGCTACACAACTTAGGAAAGCAGTATATCACATCCAGGAAACGCTAGGAGACAACGTCTTCAGCGTCTGATTTATGCATAGTATTGATGGCCCGGGCTATACATCAATCAAATCAACGTTCTAAAAATTTTGAAAGAATGCTCTCTCTAGAGGAGGTTTCTTCAGCATCTTTCTCAGATTTATCAGGAGATTTATCAAGAGCATAGCGAAGAATAGAGTTAATTTGTGTTCGTAAACTAGCATTGTCGATGAACACATCTGTCAGCATCTTCCTCAATTCATCATCCGGTGTTCTTGTAGCTCGGCCAGCTGTACTGGAACTTGCAGAAGCGACAATATTCTCAACGTCTTCTGCGAGGAGCTGTGCCTGTTTGATTCAGGAAGACAAGCTAAGATTACAAAAGCTATCATCCTCCTTAACTGACCAATATGTCGCTCAAAAACATTTTAAGCTTCTCGTCCAACAAACCAAAAGTACAAAATCCAGATAAATTTCCAGATTAATAAGATAGACTGACTTTGCACCCTCTCTCTCCATTAAACTTCTATTTATGAATTCAAAAACCCTTTAAAATGATCAGGGAGAAGGCAAACTAGGTATTAGCGCCATATTTTGCACAAGCACGCAGGTGATTTTTATGTTTAGAATCTTAACCATGTATACAATCTCTTCAAAACCACCAAGCGTGCAGCTGTATAAGATTCAGACGTCTTCATTTGCTATTTTAGCACCTCGGGATCGTTCTGTTATTATGCCTCACCAAAATAATCTAAAGCATGCCTGAATGAAACGTGAATATGGAGCCATCCCTCTGTGTGTTACATGGTCTTATAATAGTTAGCTAAGTCGCCTACTTGACACCTATATTACCAACATGAAAGATCGATTAAATCATGACTGCTGAGACTTTGCTCACAACTGACTCCAATATACCATAAAACCAACCTAAAGGTGTAGGACATACCTCCGCAAGCAGAAGACCTATTCGATTATCGGATGTACCCAATATATCAATTGCTTCAGAAGGAGATGAAGTGTCCATGGAGAGTTTAATTTCCTCTTCAATTAGGAAATTAACACTGCACTCTTCAAGTCGACTGCGGAGAACTTCACACTCATGCAGCAGCTTCGCATTAGCAGCATTAGAGTGTTCCCTTCTTTGCCTTTCCTCCTGAAGAATCCTCTGAAACAGTAATCATGAGCCTTTTCATTATTTATCCATGGGATACCAGATACACTAACAAACATCAGAAAATCACATGAAGATAAAAGGATTAAAGGAAATGGATGCTTATATATGAACCACACAACACAGCTCGTCTATCCTAAGTGGGCCATGTCTATGTTGATACATGAAATTTCCTATACGCTTTCATTTAAAAGGAACTTTTGTTTTTTTCCATCAAATGTATGGACAACAAAATTGAAATCCTTGATACTTGTTGAGCCCAAATGCACAACAAAAGTATGATCCATAATACTACCTCTGCTTCAATCTTTTCATTTGCCAACCTAACAAGATCCTGCTTCAACTCTAACTGAGAATTTCGAAGAGACTTGACTTCCTTAGCAAGGATCTTTAGGTCCAATTTGGATTTCATTTCTGATTCTTCATGATGTTTTAGGAGATTCTCAACCTGCTCCTTGGCAACATCCAATTCCTGCCGCAACCTATCATTGTCAAGGACAATGGAGTTTTTGGTTGTTTCAAGAAGACCCTTCTCCTCCTGAACATTTATGGTCAAGTCATTTACTGCTAAAAACATTAAGATCTCAAGAAGTTTTGACAGGAGAGACAAAGAATCTACACCTGTTCACTTTTCAACTTCAACTCCATCTCTATACACTTTCTCCTAAGTTCCTCCATGTCCCATTGCATTTGAGTAACTCTTTCTCTTTCATTTATGATTGCCTGCTGCAAGCTTTCTTCTCCGGTCTGCTTCATGGTTTCAAGTTCAGTTTCTAAATCCTTCACCTGGAAATACAAAGCAAGCACTGTTTTCAACAGAACAAATTTCTGAACCCATCAGAAATTATAACTCCAAGAACACATATTGAGACATCATTTTCAGACAGAATATATGTAGTTGTCAGGCTAACACGGTGGACCAAAATGAATAATAAGTTAATGAAAGAGAATTCAACAGCAAAATGAAGCATTTATTGAAAAGCGTCATGGTTATTCCATGAGCTTAAAAAATTAATTTCCAACTTCACAAATGTTAATTATAAAAAAAAAAAAACCCAAGACAGAAAAAGAAAAGAAAAAAATCAAACCAAGTGAACATAATCAACGAAAAGTTCAAGTAACGCTAGGATTGCTCAAATATCCAAGCTAGAAACTATTATCAAAGAGTCTATGCAAGCTGGGATGAACTGCAATATGTAAACAAAACAACCATGGCTAAGTGTCCAATAACCTGAAAGGGTCTCCAAGACATTTCTCCTCTAAATCACCCACAAGGGAGGTCGCTTTGTTTTTACCCTTGCCTCTTAGCTCACTTAAATTCATTTCCCTCCACTGACAAACTTCAACAAACTTATCCATAACATTTTAATTTAAAATCCAGCAAGAATAAAAAAGAAATCTACAATACTCTAGCAGGAAATAAGTGAAAATTAATTACATCTCAAGTCATGGAAGATTCCTAGAAGCAACAAGGAGAAGTAACATCTTATTTCCTAAAGGATTCCTATATCAAAATTGATTGGGATTTAATCTTCAACATATTTGGATACTATTGCTTTTCGGTCTGTGTATGCAAAAGTTAAGTTGGAAAATACCTTTGTTGAAAGATATTGTCTGACAGCAAGCTCTTGACTTAATCTTGCAGTGAGATCTTCTACATCTGTCCTTGCTATATTTAGCCTTTGTTTTAAAGTATTGAGAATTCTGTTCATCTTATTCTGTTCTTCAGTTGGAAGAACAATTGATACATCGTGTCCTGAGCTTGTAAGCAATACATCAATTGGTGCAGCTCCAGAATCATCAGGACGTTCAAGTACTACAGAACTTGCGTCACTTACAATACTATCTCCCGATAGTGTCCTAGCATTGCTCAGATTTTGAGTTCCAGAAAGAGGTTCCATTTCGTCTTCGTTATTAGCTATAAACTGTGAAGCACTTGTTTTAAGCATGTGGTGGTCTGTCACAGTATCCTTGTCAATCAACGTCATGTTATGATGGATACCTTTTTCATTCCCTTCAATAGGCTTCTTTGAAGGCCTCAAATTATTCACAGAGAACCCGCCATCCTCGACACTCGCTATTGCTGCACTGGTGATTTCTGGTTCATATGATGCATTACCCATTCCAAGTTCATGGTGAATATCCATTCCATGTCTTGCTGTCCCAAGCTCAGATGCCTCGTAAGTAGAATCATTCCCATAATCTGATGCAAATGATGAACCAGTAACTAAAGAACCATCTGAATAGTTCAAAATTTGATCGGCGGGAACGAAAAAAGTAGCAGGTGAATTTGCATCTGAAGCGCTCTGATTTGCCTCATAGAATGCTGAAAATTATCATAATAAATAAGAGAAATCAGTATAGCCAAAAGTTTGTCAACTAGTTCAATGCACAAGAAAACAAAGAACCAAAGAACAATCAAAGGTAAATGTTCAAAACACCTACACGACCTTGCAGCTGCTTCAAGCTCAAGAAAGACCGCAACAGGAAAACTCCTCGACAAATCAATATCAGACAGCAACTTTTCAATCCAATCACCCAAAGAACACCTACGCTGATATAAAGTCCAAAAATGAGTTTATGAAACCATAATAGCTTCCAACTGGAAAGATATCTGTTTAAATAAGATATATGTGCATGTAATACCTATCCATTACCAAGATACAAGCCCAAGAATGGTAAGTCAAAGATAAGAAAAATTAGAGAGAAACAAAAGTAAAATTTTACTAACTTCCTCTATCAGCTCCTTGCTTTTTGTCCTCAAAAGCCCTTTGGATGGAGCTGGGGGCAATTTTTTCTTGGGAAATGCCCTTTTAAGCTGCAAAAGAAAAGTTTAGCAAAAAATTATTCATGTTTTAAAATGACTCAAGGTCCCATACTAGAATAGACAAATGATTTTAAAATCTTCCATAGCACAGCATATGACTCCATTTACCAAGCCTTGAAGCAGTAACGAATATTAGTATTATCCGTGTTCAGTAATCATTTCTTCAGAAGATACAGCATAAACATCTTAAGACCTGATGAAAATATTTGACTCACATCAGAATATAGCTTCAAGAAATCGCTAAATCTTCTTAATATTCCTCGTACAGTAGTAGATCCTTCTGGTGACTGGATACCAACTTGAACCCTGTAGAACTGTCATTTATGAATGTTAACCCACAATAACAGTAACCAACCATATGTAAAAAGCTTTTCTGAAATCCATGCATATAAAGGCAGACAACTTTTGCATCATATAATTACATAGGTAAATCACATAAAGTTGTGCCATACCCTTCTAAGCATGCATTTGATTAGGGACATCCAAGCAGAAGGGGTTGGGGAAACATAAAATAGGTAAAAAATAAAAAATGCTAAAGTACTGATCTCAAAACAGATGTCAGATAATCATTTAAGGTAGAATCATCAAATTAAAGGTAACTCCCAACTAAAAACCAAATATGGCCTGTGATAGAAGTATTATGAAGAAGATTATATACCACAGTAGGATCTAAACCTCTGCCTTTTGGTATGATGGTCCAAGAAGGAACTGTGACGCAATAGCTCCACCCTGTACGAAAGTCGTGTGGCCAAACAGAGTTCCGTCCTTCCTGTACCAACACATATAGGGCTGGCTGTTACTAAAGGCATGTCTTGAATTCTGAAAATAATCTTATACAGAAAATTAAACCGTTGAGCTCAAGATCAGAGCCAGTATAAAAGAGGGAAAAAAAAGATCATACAGCAAATCACCCTAAGAGTCATCCTAAAGTGGCCAATTATGGCCTGCAATCGAGCAACTAAACCTCACCAGCAGAAGTTCAAGTATGTCACAATACCAAATGAAATAGTAGGAAAAATTATGATGGTGGCGAATATTCAAATGATTTCTTGCATGAAGGATAGACTCTATAATGGTGTAATTTTACCGTATGCAAAAGTATTATATTAATCTAGGTATTGAAGCAGCATTTGGAAGCTTAATTAATAAAGGTTCCGTGACTTTTGAAGATCATTTGGCAGCACAAAGAAAAAGTTAGGGCCACAAAACACGAAAAAGGAAATTTTCAAGTAAAAACTTACCCAGAACTAGCTTTTGAAAATGCTAAAGGATTCTAACTTTGTGATTCTCGATTTACTATCGTCCCGCGGTTGAGTTCCAACGACCCAAAAGAACAACAAAATTTCAGCTAGCTCGTGCAAATGTTAAAAGATTCTAACTTTCTTCTTCTAAATTGGTTACCCAGTCACGGCTGGGCCCCAATAACCCAACAGCAATAAAAATTTACCGCAGCAACAAAAATCTACCAGCATATAGCTTCCTAACTGAAAAGATTCTAACTTTCTGATTCTCAATTGCCTATCCAATCAAGCTTGAGCTCCAAAAAACCGAAAGATTAAACCAGATAAGAAACAGAAAAGTTAAACTGAGGGGAAAAAAGTAGAAATCTTGAATAAAATCCAGGAAATGAAAAGGTCCAATCTTGAATTACATCAGAACACAATCATAATTCACCAGAGTAATACTAATAACTTAGTACCCAAATGCGAGGGGGAGGGCTCCAATCCATGCCTAATGGGAGCGGCGAAGTGCCGTCGTGTCGATGCTGCTTCGGGGGCGGACTACCTCTACTCTTATTGTTCTCATCGAAATTGTGTCGTCTTCCGGGATGGAGAGCTAGAGATTCGATGAGAGTAGGATCGGTGGCGCCCAAATCGAATAGGTAGAGCGAGTAATCGTGGTGTCCTCCATATATATTCATCGTCCTCGTCCCCCGTCGTCGGCGTGCTCCTTCTGGTGGTGTTGGGTTTTCGACGGCAAGTGTACCGGTGTCTGTCCGACGTTCAACGTCTTCAAAGCGGGATTTATACCTGATATTTCCAGGTGTAGTTGGCTACTGGAATCACAGACTCGAATGCGGTGTTATACCTAGTGCATTAATAGTCGTACCATAATATCTCTGACAGTGGAATAGGAGATGACTTGCTCCCAAAATATTGCTAACAACTGTTTAGAAATTGGCTGTGTTTGGAAGAACACTGTAGCAGTAATGTATTTTAAAAAATTATATATAATTGAAAAAAAAAACGTTTTACTTCCCTCCGTCCCACTTTGATGGTCCAGTTTTCCTTTTCGTCTGTCCCAAATTATTAGTGCACT
Source organism: Coffea humblotiana (assembly GCA_023065735.1). Classification (NCBI taxonomy): domain Eukaryota; kingdom Viridiplantae; phylum Streptophyta; class Magnoliopsida; order Gentianales; family Rubiaceae; genus Coffea; species Coffea humblotiana. The sequence goes on from CM041211.1 coordinate 3,210,489, forward strand.
TTCCAATTGAAAAAAGTAGTTATTTTTTAATTTTTTCTAAAATACCCTTATTCAATGTAATTTGTTATTAGTATAAAGAGGAAAATGACATGTTTCATCCCTCACATTTCACAAAAATATTCTTTTCGTCCCTCACTTTTAAAATGAAGCAATTTCGTCCCTGACATTTAAAAATTAAAGCTATTACATCCTTGAACCCAATTTTCAATCTGAATCAAACCACCTATCAATTTGATTACAAATTTTGGAGATATAATTGGTAGATCACTTGGTTAACTCAACTTGACTATAACTCAACTTGAATTCCTACATTGTCATTGTATACATTGATAGTTTTATGTACCTACCATATCATTTCAATTTAAATTTAAACACCAAATTTTGTATTTATGATACACATCTAGACTCAAAAGCGAATATACTAACGGTGCATGAAAAGATTTACCCAAAAGAAAAACCCTACTATTCCAAGACAAATAATGGCCTTTATGTTATATTATTTATTTTTTGGTTTGATAAATGGTCATGTGAATATGATGAAATTGACCGAGTGACCTATCAATTCTATGCTCCGAAATTTATTACTGGGTTATGGGATGGTTTGATTCAGATTGAAAATTAGGTTCAGAGATGTAATAACTTTAATTTTTAAATGTGAGGGATGAAATTGCTTCATTTTAAAAGTGAGGACGAAAAGAATATTTTTGTGAAATGTGAGGGATGAAACAGATCATTTTCCCTAGTATAAATTACTTTATTTAATATAGATTGTTAATCTACCCCATTTAACACATTTAGATTTTCCAAAACATATTGATATATGAAAAAGCCAGCTTTGTTATTCTTTCAAGAGAAAATGTGAAATAATGTAAAATGAGGATTGATTCTTTCTTGATCATCAATTCAAGTTCCTATAAACCATCAATTCAAGTTTCCATAAATAATTAATATAAAGTTGTTACTCTATTTAATGTAAGGGTAATTTAGAAAAATAGCAATTTAAATTTATTGTTTCAATAAAGTTAACTATTTTTTCTTAAATTGTGTGGAAAAAAAAAACTAAGACTATCAAAATTGGACAGAGGGAGTATGATACAAATAAAATACTAATACATATGAATAATAAGTTGTCCAAAATAATACTCTATGGGGGGTATGCCTCTTTTTCTACTTCGCACTTCGCGCATTAATAATGTTGTAAGAAAATTTTGTAGAAGATGTGACCTTTATTAGGCTAAACTAAAATGATTAATCTTTCCTACACTGACAGTGTAAGCGTTGAATGAATGACAATTATACAAAATTTGATTTTGAAATTCAACCTTTGCACACATGTCATGAATCCAATGATGATAATGTATACATTACCAGTGTATATAAGATTTACTTAAACTAAAATTACTAGTGCAAACAATTAAAATTACCTGTTTGTGTAAACATTGAATTGGTGTGGTTTTGTTTATTAGGTGGTACAACTTAACCGTGATGACGAGAGATGTAAATCAATCAAGTTATTTAACTCAAAATTGCGAGAAGTTCAGTCTAATGCTCTATTCGAACTCGATATTAATTAAATTCAAGTCGAATTCGAACTACTTAATAAGGTATTCTAGTTTAGTAAGAATAGAGAAAACTAAGGCTCGAGTATTTATCGAACCCTATCAAGTAATATGAATGATTTAATTATTTATTGCAAAATCACATTCATAGGTAGGAGAGTTATAAAATTTATCAAAAAATAAAGTTTGAGAACTCAAACTTATCTGAGTTGTGCACAACTTGTGTACTATGGTCTCACGTCGAGCTTGAGTGTCAAGCTTACTACTCGTTTGAGTTTGGGTTCAAGTTCAAATGGCATAAACAATGCTTGAGTTTGAACTTGAATATGGTACCATTAGAATTTAAGTCAACTTGATAACACTCATAGTCACGATGGCAACTCATCCACCTTTTAATAGTATGGAGATAACCATGATTAATCAGCTAAGTCCATGTTTTAGTATGAAAATATGGTTTTAGTTAGGAGGCTAATGGATAATTTCAGAAACCCCCTTTAATGTGTATAACAATATCACTCGGTACTTCTAAAGTTCGAGAAATCTCATATAGTTCTCTTATTTTTTACTTTTTATAATATTATCAACCTATTCCAAATAGTAGGAAAGGTTTTTTAAATTATCCCATGTTTTTTTTGGTATGGAACTAACATGGAGCATGGGATTGAGAAACAATTGATCTTTGCCACAATATTTGAAGAATCATAACTTGCACCAATATGTTAAATTTTGGACCATAGAGTGAACCGAAAAACTTTTCAATTCACAATTTGACCCGTTCAACTGATTCTTGACCAAATCTAAATTATCTAATCGATTCAATTAATTTTTTAGGTTATTTATTGAATCGGATTGAAGGTAAGGCCGGTTCGCTATTCAACTGATCGAATCGACCGATACGATTTGATTTTCAAAACACTGCTTGCACCATATAAATAACCTTTGAACAGAAAGTATGTTTCAATGCTCTATATTCAGTGCAAAAGTTGTCCAAATCCTTGCAAACAAACAATATATGTAAATGAAATTTTAAAATTAGGGAAAGGGTTCTTAGATTTTTTCTTGATGTTAAGTTTAGGGTTCAAATCATGATAGTAGAGTTAAAGAGAGCTTAGAGAGGGATGAGAAGACTTAAGGGGCAAAACAATAAAATAAAAAATTCTCCTATACATTTTCATCAAGCCTCGTCTCCCTTCGCCAAAAGCAACCCAACATAAATGTAGTGGTACTCTGGTTTTCTTGCGTCCTTTCCACCACAATAACTAATAATTGTACCATGTACACTGGTGGATACATGACAAGTTGACGAAGATCACAAACTCGTGTGAATTGCGTTACGTAATTAATGACAAGTTAGAAGGCAAGCTAGGCAAAAAAGAAAAAAGAGAAGAAGATTGACTGATGTAACGAAAGTAATAGCAAACGTATTGTTGCCCACCAGCTCCGACTACCACATGGACGGGAACTAGCTTAGATGAGACAATGCAGTCAAGACCAACAGCACATGCATACTATAGTAGAGAAACCAATTAGTCTAACCGCTGAAATTAAACTATCCATCTGCAGCTTCTTAAGTTTAGAATGCTCTATTCACCTTGCCCAGTCGTACCCTCAAACCCATATATATGCGCACGTATGGCATGTCAATCATTTAGTCTGGGCAGTTGTCCTTACTTGCGTTATTTTCCCAATAAAAATCGCGTGTTCGAGTTTTGCTGTTGGTATAAGAATTGTGTTAATTGACGATCCGTCAAAATCTTATAAGTGACTAATAATTCGTATGTCTTGATGTTTAATGGGGGTCAAAATCAAACTCATTTAAACTTATTATTTCCAAAGAAAAAAAAAAGCATAGATATTAGACTACCCTTACCCCTACACTCAAAATTAACAATAATACTAACACTTTTTGGCAACGCTCAGTTTCTCCACACACAACTTTCTTTTGTCTCTTAAGTTTTTTCCGCAACCAAAAAAAAAAAAAAGAAAATATATTGATCTAGACAGAGAAAAGGAGCGAGCCCATGTAACCGGGGGAATACGGGGGAGGAATTATTCTGGCTGTGGAGGCACCGAAACCTACTAAGTTGTTGTATACGTGCATCTAACTTTTTGCTGTGGAAGTGAACCCTACATTACAGCCCACTCTTCTCTCCACTCTGCCATCATTCTTTAAAGCTGTAATGCAGATTGCGTATTCCTACAGGCTAGAGGTGGTCCTGATGATCATATGTATCACGTCCGTCTCTCTCCCCACCACCTTCATCTCCATGCTCCAATATAATTGAGTCATGTTGTTCTACAGCATTGAAGACCGGGGGGCTAGCTGCTGCAAGTCCAGCCATGCTTTTCCACAGCTTTCTTGAACTTCTATTAGCTGCAATTCTAACTCTGTGAGCTAATCAAGAAGCTCAAGAAAGCTGCGGGAAAACAAGGCAAATTTGGACTTCATGATTTTATCTTAGCGGCGATCCAACTTCCTATATATATCTTCTTCTCCAACTTGCTGGAGTTTAGCAGTGTACGGTTTTATGTTGCTCTGCTAACCCTGGTAATTTTACTATCCTTGTGTGGTGTTTTAAAGAATCTTAATATGTAAACCAAAATTTTCGATAAATCGTTATTTCATTTTTTGTTTAATCATCTTCCCTTTTAACTAAGTTTTATGCTGCATTGTAGCGTCAATGTTATTATGAACAAAATTTGGACTTGTCCATTCCAGAATCTTGTGGGTCTTGATTTGTCGTGATCATTGATCTTGACTCTTGCCTCTACATCTTGTTTGTCCAACATCTAGAACTAAATTGTTGCAGTACTATTTCAGCTGTTTTTGGCCTTATTTTTGTCGTTCATGCACTTCAAGTGAGACCCTTTGTGAACTTAAACAAGCTAAAGTAAGGCAGAAATTAAAAGTGAAAACAGTTGGAGATCTTCTTGAACGGTCCCCGGCCGGTAATGTCCTCTCTGATTTTTCTGGTGCCTATTCATTTTTATTTTTGCGGTAGAACTTTCCTGGTTTTCGTTCATTGTTGCTCAAAAATTGCTTGTTCACATGAGTATCTTTCATATACCAACATCATCTCTATCTTCGTGCGACTAACTGCACATTCATTACATAATTCTTAGAAAAAAATGGTTTGAAGTGAATTAATGCCATTGTTTTCACCTTATGCATTTCACTCGAGAAACCAAAAAAAAAAAAGGTGAAAAATGATTTCACTTCTTTAAGTTTGCCCTAGATCTCTACAAATAGGTCTGCATATAGGATTTGTCATTTCTCAATCATCAGTTTACTCCGGAAAATCTTGTACTAAAAAATATTGGTTTAAAATGCTTCTAGTTTCCTCCCTACACAGACTACCGATTACTAGCTAAAAAGAGAAAAAAAAAACAAAATTAAGGATAATGGTCTCCTTAATTAGCTTTAATAATTGCGCCAGAGGCTGAGCATAATGAAACAACTTCCTAAAAAAGAAATGGGGAAAAAAATAAGCAATGAAGGAGCAACTTAGAAAAGCACACCTAACTGTCACGATTCAGGAAGGGAAGGAAAAGTACTGATGACTTAGCTTGATGAGTTAACTTAAGGAACTAATTAGGTTAATTACCTAAGCGGCCAACCAGGGATTTATTTACCAGTCATGGCATGTAGGACATGGAAAAGAGTTCGGAGTAAATCATGCAGGATTATCTAAATTTTAACTAATATATTTAAATCTGGAATACACCATTGCCAGAGGCGGAGTCAGGATCCTAACGTAAATCAGGGGGTTGCAATGTGGCAACTATTGTGTTTGATGTGATAAAATTGTTTGATGGACATATTTTTACATGTACTGTTAAATCTAACTTTGTGACTTTTATTTAGCAATAAGATCATGCTTTTTTTTTTAAATAAAAAGTTTGGATGGATTTGGTTCTGGTCACCACCACAGGTCAGGTGATACCTCTAGGACTATAGGTTGCTTACACATGTTTTTACAGTTCGCCCATCAACACAGCCCTCGCATCTGATAGCGGGATTCACCCACCAACACAGCTCACACAATCCTCACATCGGCAGCGGAATTCAGACACATGACCTTTTGTAAAGAAGTGATCTGTTCTTACTAATTGAATTTACTTGTTTTAGCAGCAATAAGATCATTCTACTTATTTGAGTAAGGAACATAAGAAATTTAGAATTTTTTTTTAAAAAAGTATTTCTTATTTGTCTTAAACACACATTTTTTAATATTGTTTTCTATCTCACATAATTCACATAAAAAATTGCTATAGTGAAGAAAATTTTTCAAATAACTTTCAATCCAAATGGATCAATGATTACATAACTTGAAGAAGGTCCAAGACTCTAACAAAAGGTAACCATTATGATATCTTTATTTTTTGTTAAGCTCAATCATTATGATATCTTAATAGTTGGTCTTTTTTTGGGGGGGGGGGGGGTGCAATTGTAAAAGGTAATTGCACAAAATTTAGGGGAGACAAATAGTATAATATAACTTCTGAAATTTCCTACGGCTATTTTGTGATTTTACCAAAGTTGAGAGGGGGGCAATTGCCAACTTTCAACCATATGTGGCTCCGCCACTGACCGACCATGGTAGGCTAACCGGGCTAGCTAGCTAGAATGATATAGATATAGTAGGAAATTTCTGATGCATGTCCTTTTCAGGAGTTTGGTTGATAGGTTCCACAAGTTTAGCCATAGGACGTCTGATTTTGGAGTCAGTGTAGAGGCATTATCACACCACACCCCCATCACTGATTACGATTTTTCTTTGAATGAAATATTACTACTCCAATCTGCGTTCCCCCTGGTGCCCGGCGGTACTTGCTTTCAGAAATTTATCGTGCCTTTCTGCTTTCTGGGTTGTACGTGCGTGCATGTATTCAGCGCCTGTGCTTTGATGGAGAGTGAGGCAGAGAAAATGTCCTTGCATGTACGCCAGAAGAGGGGTCCAACCGGGTTTTGGCCCCCACGGGTGACCATTTGATGATAACATGCATCACCACCATAGCGAAAAATGTATATATACACACATACACACATACACACACACATACTATATAGTCTATATGGGTTTGTTAGTGCACATTTGTTAGTGATGCATGTACATCATTATAGGTGCTGTAGGGTGCTGTGTCATTAATTAATTATCACTTTTGGGTAACTACTGTTGTGTGTTTTTAGTTTTTACCCAAATAAAGTCTTTGGATTATTGTATAGTAGCTACCAATTTTTCATATCTATCAACTATTATTGATTTCACATAATCTAGAAGCTAATCAACTTTAAGAATATTTCCCATCATGCCTGATGAGTATTCTTGTGCTGGTAGCTTAATTTGCTTTTCAGCTCCTGCAACAAATTGGTACTATAAACTGCGTGGCCACGTATCCATCTTCTGACGATGATTGAGGGTTGCAGCCAACTCACTATCACTTGCTAATTTTTCTACGAGCTTTTGGCTGTGTTCGTCCCACCAAGTTGATCTTAATTTGGTACTACAACAGTGACTTGAAAAGGGGTGTCACCGTGACAAGCCCCTTTGTACTGTACGAAAGAAAAGATCCACAGTTTTCTCATAGAATGATATGATTTGCACCTTTTGACCTTTTGCTTGGCTGGAAACCTGGAAAGCCCTTCCAACAGGTCCTTGGCTATTGGTAAAAACTAATAGCCCACCATTTGGATTACTATTATTTTTCGAAATTTCTGTACAAAAATATATTACAGTAATTTGATATATATGAGATGAAAAAAGGGATTTAAAAATATATTTAAAAATTTTTTTTAAAAAAATGTCAATCTAAACAAAGCGTTCGTTACTAAGTCAGGAATTATATTTTACGGAATGAGATGATGGGTTAATTTAACGCTACAAGCAGCAAACCTACAAAAGTTCTTCCCCAATCTTTATGAAGGATTGACGAGTGTTTGTTCGGTTCAGGTTTGGGCATTAATCTAGTGGCCCGCTTCTTTTTAGTTCATCGGTTAAGACTCTCGCGACTGCTATTTGATACTGCTAATTAATTCCAAATGTAGATCAAAGATGCAACAAACTAATACTACTTATATTTGACATTAGTCTCTCAACTCTTTCAATGCGAAGTTAAAACGAATAGAAAAGCTTTGACCAAGATTGATCGATAGCCCTTGCCATGATCAGTCACAAAGATGATGGCCAAAGAGAGAAGATCCCAATTTTTAGAAAATATCCAAGAAAAAAGTAACCTATATAATTGTACTCTTTTTTTTAATTGAAAATTTTGTTCAATTCACTAATTTCCCTCTCCACCCTTTCATATTTGATTTTCTAACCGGCTCAAGAAGTATTTGTTAATACGTTATTTACCATCCCAAGCATAATCCAATTACTGTTTTTAATCACATTCAATTGTTAGCCAATCCGTTTATATATTTACTTTTTCTCATTTTTGCAACCTAAAAGAGTAAAAATCAGTTTCCGAAAGATTTTAAATCAAAGCAAAAAAGAAAACTTGAAGAAAAAGTTTTTTTTTTTTTGAAGGAGTAAGGTCAACCACACTATTAATAGTAAGACCCCCACTTAACACTAAATATTTAAAAAAAAAAAAAAAGAAGACACCCAAGGAAGACCCCACCAATTCACCAATCCAAACTATAGACGGCTGAGAGCTGACGAATGACGGTGGGCTGAATCCTATGGCGGTTGTGATGGGTTAGACTTCCCGAAAAAGTCTTAAGGACTAAAAAGTAAAATAGGAAAATGTAGAATGGACCAATAGACTAAAGTCAAGAACATAGAAGGTCGGGTCTTATAAATAAGGCCTGAATACCTAAAAGCTCATAGCCGCATTGTATCAACTCAGCCCTGCTTAAAAAGGGTCCATTTAGGGTTTGGAGTTCTCATAATACCTGCTCGGCTCAAGCCCATCTTTCTCTCTTCTCCTCAAAAAAATTTCCCCCAATAATTCAAAAAATTCTGGCTTAATCCTCAAAACCTTAAACCCTAAACCCTACTCTGCTGCTTCGACGATTTCTTCCGGTCCTCCGTTGATTCTGATTTCGAGCTCCAACCTTCAGTCTCCAAAGTAAGTTCTTCTTCTCTCGGCGGTTTTGATTTTGCAACCGCTTGCAGTTATTCTGTTGGCGCCTTTTTCCAATCTTTTCTTTTAGATTTTCCTTTTGTTATTTTTTGGGCACTGAATTTGACAATGTTGGAACAAATTTCTGCGTCTTGTGTTTTAGTGTCACTTTGAGTTTCTACGAATAGATTTTTTGGGTTTGACGTATATGTGATTGTCTTGCGCGCAATCGTTTATTCTTATTCTTCAATTTTGATAAAAGATTTTTCTTTTTCTTTTCCCCCACGCTATGACTCTTAAATTTTCTTCAGGTATTATAGGTTTTGGCCCCCTCCTGGTTTTTTTGCGCTTAGCTGTAATTTGTGCTCAAACTGAACTGTGCTTCAGGTATTATAGGTTTTGGCGCCTTCCTGGTCTTTTTGCGTTGAACTGTAATTTGTTCTCAAACTGAACTGCTGTTTATCGATCGAAAGACTTGTCTTTCATGTTGTTTTATTGGTTGCTTTTGTATTTTATAGCTGACAAAAAGGTTTCTTTGTATCATATCTATTGTGGGGTGCATATGCCTGTTAAATTTTGTTTGCTGCGTACCTGTCTTTTATGTTGCTTTATCGGGTGGTTTTGAATTTTATGGCTGACAAGAAGGTTTCTTATTATCTTACCCATTTTTCTTTGGGGAACTGGGGATTTATAGGCCTCTTAAATGTTGTTTGCTGCATGTTTGCTCACATTATAGTCGGTGAATTGACAATTTATCAATATGGATACAGCGTATGTATGCTAATGAGTTTTGTATCTTATGTAGTAAAAGATGAGAATTGAGGTAAGTTATAGTGGCTATTCTTGCTTACCTAGGAAAAAAAAGATGGAGTTTGTGATTGGCTAATTATTATAGTCTTGTGATATCAGATATGGTATTTCACATGTACTAGGTCATTTTATGTTATAGGTCTGTGAATGGTTGAGCCTATGGTTGTAAAGCTCAATCTTTTGAACAGAACAGAAAATGTATTTTTGTTCTGCATTTAAGAATGTTTCTGTGATTTTGTTCTGTCTAGCCTAGTTATTACCTCTTTTATTCTGAAATTCTATTTCTATAAATTTTCTCTAGGATCTTCTTAAGCACACCTTCTGGTTCTTGGCCTGGGACGAGAGTGCAGTTAATTTATAAATGTATTAGGTCTTCTAAATCATGATTTCCCTGCAATACTTAAACTCTAATTTTGTAGCTGCTTCTGCTCTTGGATTGATATATGTCAGTTCCTATCCTTATGCAGTTTGCTAGCTGTAGTTATATCATCGTGAAAACTAGTATGAGGTATATCAATTAGACTATGCCATCATTTTGGCCTAGGAGATTTTGGTATTTGGTGGGAATGTACGCCATCATGATTTTTTTGGGATTTTTTTTTCAGGGTTCATTTATGGCTGCCCTTATTGACAACAACGGAACACCAAATTCAGATGCACAACCCAATAAGCGCAGGAGAAAAAAGTCTGTTGTTTGGGAACACTTCACAGTAGAAAATATTGATGCAGACTGTACCAGAGCCTTTTGTAAGCAGTGCAAAAAGTCATTTGCCTACATTACTGGTTCAAAACTAGCTGGCACAAGCCACCTCAAACGGCATATTGCCCTAGGAATTTGTCCAGTGAGCAAGCTTAATAAGGAGAAAAATCAGTCATCTCCCTACATTCCAAACCCCAAAACCAATGGCTCAGCAGATGCTGTTGATAGAAAAAGGAAGCGGCGTAGGGCTACCTCTGAACTCACAGCCATTTCCTTTGATCAGGAAAGTTGCAGCCATGAGATAGCGAAAATGATTATTAATCATGATTATCCACTTCACATAGTGGAAAACCCTGGTTTTGTTAGGTTTGCACGGGCTCTTCATCCTCAGTATAATTCAGTTAACATAAACACGATTGAAGCTCAAGTAGTGAACATCTACTTGAGAGAGAAGCAAAATCTTTTGAGCCTTCTTGCTGGAGCTCCCGGTCGCATTAGCCTCAGTTTGGATTTGTGGACTTCAGATCAAACTGTAGGTTATGCAATTTTAACAGGGCAGTTTGTTGATTGTGATTGGAACTTGCACCGGCGGATCCTTAGTGTTATCACATTGCCATTTCCTGATTCAGAATCTGCCTTCAATCATGCAGTTGCTGCTTGCTTTACAGATTGGTGTTTTGAGAACAAATTATTTACCCTCACTCTTCATCAATCCTTCAGTAGTGAGACTATTAGAGCAAATCTTAGAGGTCTATTATCGATCAAGAATTCGGTTATTGTCAACGGTCAACTGATTATTGGCAGCTGCTATGCTGGTGCGTTAGGTAGTACTGCACAGGATGCGTTGTGGTCAATGAGGAACACCCTTGAAAAAGTCCGTCGAATTGTGAAGTATGTGATTACTTCGGAAGCTCATCGAGAAAAGTTTGCTGAAGTGAAACAAAAGCTTCAAGTGCCCAGCACAAAGAGCTTGGTCCTTGATGACCAAACCAACTGGAATACTACCTATGAAATGCTATTGGCTGCTTCTGAGTTAAAGGAAGTGTTTTATTTCTTAGATATTTCTGATACACAGAACCAAATAATTCCATCAATGGATGAGTGGAGGGAAGTTGAAACTCTATGCACATATTTGAAGCTTTTACATGATGCTGCCAGCATTTTAACCGCTGAAGTTAACCCAACTTCAAATACATTCTTTCATGAAGTGTGGAAAATTCAGCTTGAATTGATGCATGCTGCCAGAAGCCCAGATCTGTTTACTAGAAACCTGACTAAGCCTCTGAAGGATAGGTTTGATAGATATTGGAAGGACTGCAACCTAGTTTTAGCTGTTGCTGTTGTCATGGATCCCAGATTCAAGATGAAGCTTGTGGAGTTCAGTTTTTCCAGGATCTATGAAAATGAAGCTGAAACTTGGATCAAGCTTGTTGACGAGGGACTGCATGAACTCTATCTCGATTATGTCCTGGAGTCGCTTCCTCCACCTACATTCTTGGACGAAGCTAGTGAATCCGTCATAAAAGCAGAGATATCTCAAGATGATTGTCTACTTTCAAGTGCTGATGGTCTTTCAGATTTTGACATCTATATCTCAGAGATCATGAGTAGCAACCAAATGAAATCAGAACTAGATCAGTATCTGGAAGAATCTCTTTTGCCTCGTGTACAGGATTTTGATGCTTTGGGTTGGTGGAAGTTAAATAGATTGAAGTATCCAACCCTATCGAGAATGGCATCAGATGTTTTGTCTATTCCCGTCTCAACAGTTGCTCCTGATTCCGTATTTGATACCGCAGAGAGAAAGATGGATAGCTTCCGAAGCACCTTAAGCCCAACAACTCTTGAAGCACTTCTCTGTTCGAAGGATTGGCTCAAATACGAATCTCCAGATACCAGTTTGGATATGCAAACTGCAATTGTTAGTGTGGAAAGATAGGTTTTTATAGGTATACATATTGAAGTTTTTCTCGTATAGATTTCTTCTTTTTCGTTAATTCTTTTCAAGTATGGCGTATTCTTAGTCATTCCGTTTTCTCTGTCCTCCACTTACTGGTCGTTGGAGGTGTTTAAATACTTGGTACCTTTGTATTTGATTTAGAGATTCATTCTTTGATTCTGCTGGTCAATACAACATAAAGAGAAATTATACTAATTGTTTCAAATTTGAAAACCATCTCCTGAAGTTAAGTTGTTTAAAGCATGGATACATTCTATCTGTTCAAAATAACTTTGGATTTCTACTAATTAAACTTGGAGCCCATTCGACAGAAACCTTTGAAGCCCTAGCCAACAGAAACAAGGACGCCGAAGGATAAAATAAGTGTCCATTTACACGGAAGGAATTGATGATGGACGGGACTCTGGGATGGCTAGTTTCACCCCCTTTTGCTCTGGACTTGAAGATGGACATGGGTTTGAACAAGGAATTCTCAATTGCAAAGCAGGTCGTCTAACAATTGCAACTTTAAATGTTCCTGCTTTTCTAGAGCGATCGAGTTTAATGCCCATGAAAGAAGTAATTGGAGCACATACATCACCTTTTTAATTTGAAAATCAATAGTCGAGAAGGCCTTTAAACTTGCTTTCTTAGGCTATAATAAAGACATTCATACACGGTTATCTCAGTTAGAACAACTGCAAGTTCTCTGGGAATTGCTCCATTTCAAATTGTAACGCTCGGATGCAAACATTTAGACACTCTTTGCTCACCAAAATGTTGAATTATTTATGGCCCCCAACTTGTATTTCAACCAACCGGTCAGCCCTCCGTCACCCAAATTACTGAATACTACTAACACACAATTCAGATGGCCAGGAAAAGATGAAAAAAAAAAATACAGAACAGAACTCATTCGACGTTTTCCAGTTTCACCTCTGGGTTCCATAACATGCCACTCCTTTCGCGTCCTAGGAGGACTGACTTGCAGCATGCACCATTTGTCCTCTCTTATGCACAATCGAGCTGTCAAAAAGACTATTTATTTTATCTCAGTTTCTTCTACTGCTTACCCAATTCGTAGCCTGCATACCGCTCCAGGAGCCCATCAAAATCTGGGTTATCTCTTCCAAAACAGCAAAACCCTGGACCAACTCAAGCAAATTCACTCCCTAGCTATCCATAAAGGCTTAGGTTTAGACGTTTCAGCGTATTCAAAAATCATTTCTTTTTGCTGCGCTAAAGATGCTGGTGACATGGATTATGCTCGCCACGTATTTGACAGAATTCTCGAACCAAATGTCTTCCTCTGGAATACAATGATAAAGGGTTATTCCCGAACCTGTTATCCTGAGTATGCAATTGTTTTGTACAAGAAGATGTTAGAGAAGAATGTGAAACCAGATAACTACACGTTCCCCTTCTTGCTCAAGGGGTTTAATCGAGATTTTCCCTTGGAATGTGGGAAAGGAACACATGCCCACATATGTAAATTTGGTTTTGATTCTAATGAATTTGTTCAGCAATCTTTGATCCATGTCTATTGTTTGTCTGGCCAGATTGATATGGCTCGGCTGGTTTTTGACATGAGTAAGAAAAGTGCTGCAGTTACTTGGAACACAATGATTTCTGGATATAACAGAATGGGACAATTTGAGGAGTCAAGAAAGCTTTTCAAAGAAATGGAGAAGAGAGCGTTGCCCACTTCAGTGACTCTTGTTTTAGTATTATCAGCTTGCTCAGAGCTAAAGGATCTGGATGCTGCAAAACACGTTCATCAGTATATTCAAGATGGCAGGATTGAGTCAAATCTGACACTGAATAACGCTCTAATTGACATATATGCAGCATGTGGGCAGGTGAATGTGGCACTTGGTATTTTTAGTAGTATGAACAACAGAGATGTAATATCATGGACAGCACTGATCAAAGGGTATATCAATGCTGGGCAAGTTGACGAAGCACAACGATATTTTGATCTGATGCCTCGAAAGGATTCTGTTTCTTGGACTGCAATGATTGATGGGTATCTCAAAACCAACCGATTTAAAGATGTCTTGTTGCTTTTCCGTGAGATGCAAGCTGCTAATGTTGAACCTGATAAATTTACTATTGTTAGCATCATCACTGCTTGTGCACACCTAGGTGCCCTTGAACTAGGGGAATGGGTGAGAACTCACACTGACAAATTAAACATAGACAGTGATATACATGTCGGCAATGCTCTTATAGACATGTATTTCAAATGTGGAGATGTGGAAAAGGCAACAAGGATGTTTCACAGAATGCCCCAAAGGGACAAATTCAGTTGGACTGCCATGATTGTTGGTCTTGCTACTAATGGGCGTGGTAGAGAGGCTCTTAATATGTTTGCTAAGATGCTGAATGTTTCAGAGACACCTGATGAAATAACTTATATAGGAGTTTTAAGTGCTTGTACTCATTCTGGCTTGGTAGATGAAGGAAGAAGTTTTTTCATCAGTATGACCACCCAGCATGGAATAGTACCTAACGTGGTGCATTATGGGTGCATGGTTGATCTTCTTGGTCGAGCTGGGCTCTTAAAAGAGGCACATAAGTTTATAAAGGATATGCCAGTGAAAGCAAATACAATTATCTGGGGAGCTCTTCTTGCTGCTTGTAGGGTTCATAAAGATGTAGAGATGGCTGAAATGGCAGCCAAACAGCTTCTTCAGTTAGAACCTGAAAATGGAGCTGTCTATGTTCTACTATGCAATGTATATGCTGCTTGCAAGAAGTGGGATAACTTGCGCGAGTTGAGAAGCGTTATTATGGAAAGAGGCATCAAGAAAACACCAGGCTGCAGTTTAATCGAGATGAATGGTGGAGTTCATGAATTTGTAGCTGGAGACACATCCCATCCTCAATCTCAAGAAATGTACTTGAAGCTGGAGGAGATGACAGAAGATCTGAAATTGGCAGGGTATCTACCTGATACTTCAGAGGTGTTCCTTGACATTTCAGAAAAAGAAAAAGAAAAAGCAGTCAATCGGCACAGTGAGAAATTAGCTATTGCCTTTGGTCTACTGAGCTCAGGGCCTGATATAGTGATCAGAATAGTGACAAACCTTAGGATGTGTACAGACTGTCATCATGTAGCTAAGTTATTGTCAAGCATTTACGAGAGAGAACTGATTGTAAGAGATCGAACTAGATTCCACCATTTCAGGCAAGGGTCATGCTCTTGCAAGGATTATTGGTGAGACACGAAACGGCTTCCCTAATGCGTCATTGTACAACTTTCCTCCTTATCCACAAGCAATCGCGCTATTATCTAGCCAACAAAAACAGATAGAGTCCTCCAGAAAATCCAAAATTATTCAAATTAACCGTTTCAAAACAAGAGGAATAGCTCTGTGAAAGTCCAGCACATCTAGTATAACCTGTCCCAACTCTTTCTGACTATAGCAAGTAAATGTGATTCAATAGTAGCATCTCACTATGAAAGTAGTTCACAAAGAAAACACTATGAAGAAACTACCCCATAGAAGGGCAAATTACAATTGGTAAATGTAATGCTCTTAGCCACTCAACTATGTAGTAATATACCACTAAAAATGAATTAGACCAACAAGTATACTTTGATAGGCAGCAAAAACACCCCCAGGAAGAAGAGACATTCCCGTTCAATTAGAGCCAGGATCAAGTACAGGAAGCCTGCAATGAAGACTTATCGACTTGTCAGTTTGACGAGTACCAGGAACAAAGAACTGAAAAATCAGAGTCAAGCAAGCACCCTGTGAAGTAATCCCATAGAAAGCACAATCAGGCTTGGCCAAATGACACTGAAGACTCTTGAAAAAATGCTTGACACTAACTTGCACAATCATTGCATCACCTCTCTGAATAGCCCTTTGGGTCCTAGTCTGAGCACTCAAATTCCCTTCCCCACCAGGCACCTCAGCCTGCTCACCTAAAACCAACAGCTTCCTAAACTCGGCTCCTAACGTAATCAAAGTAGTTGAAATTTGCAAATGCAAATCCCCATACTTGCTTATAGACACGTTCATCACATCACCAACATGCTTCATCCTATCAACAAACTGCTCAAGCTGATTCATATCCCTCACTTTAACCAAAGTCCTCGGCATTTCTTGTGCAATATCCAACGCAGCTTGAAGCTCTGCCATGTCAGCCCTCGACAAAGGTTTCGAAATGGGCACATCTTGAATCACAGCAGACTTATACCCTTTAGTCTCAAATGTCAAAAAAGGCATTGGCTGCTGAGAATGAGCAGGCAATTTCTTAACCAGTCTAATCTGAATCTGATTCGACACCACCCCACCAACGCCATGGCTACTAAATTCAGCATAAACGGTAATAATGCTGCGAAGGGCACGGTGGAGGAGGGAAAGAACAATGGCAAAGGCAATTCTGTCTTCATTTTGGCTAGAAATTCGATAATCTTCGAAAAGGGCTTCTTTTTTGAACTGGGCTATGGATTGGATCCCATCACCGTTAAGGAGATTGTGGAGGAAAAAGAAGTGATCTCTAGTGAGGTAAAGATGGCAGATTTTTCCCATCTTGTCTAGGGCTGGCAAAAATCTTTTTTCTAATAAGTTTACACCATGATCGGTTAAGTTTGCCTTGAACTTCATCTTTTCTTGGTGATAATGGTTTTAATGGCCTTAATATTGATGGCGAAAGGAAGATTTTTTTGGATTGAGTGATTGACGAATTTCGAATTCTTAGGGTTTTGTGGAGGGGTTTTTGGGCAGTTTAGAGATGGCGGGAGAAATACGAGTGAAGACTGGAGAGGGAGGGAAAATGAAGTCATCACGCACAGCAGCAAGATCCATAGGAAAGAAGGGAACGAGTTATTAAAGTATTCGCACCCTTTTAGAATGTACATATCTTGATGCTTTCGGTACACGCACGTAGAGCTGTAGTCTGGTTGGGTGTTTTTCTGGATATGCCATGGAACAGACAGCACAATTGTACCCGATACAAGAATCCAGCAAACTTTTGCCAAATCTTTAATTGATTGATTCTTTTTTTCTTAACCTTTTATCTTTAATGTTTCAGTTTTTTTCACAGTTTCACATTTTTCCCTTTTCGGCAATATTAGCACTTCTTAAATTTTTTTTTTCAGTTTTCCAAGTGAGATTCTTCCCTTCAAGGAAGCTGGCATTTTGTTAATCCTGTCACTTAATTAGAGATGTTTGTGTCTGTTGAAGATATGTGATTATAGAAAGATTTGCTATTGTAAATATTGGAAAAGATTAAATTTGATTATAGTATCAGATATTAATTAAATAATAGATTGATTTATACTAGCGTGATTTTAGCATCTAAATTAGGTTACACTTGTGTATATATATATTTGTATATTGTGTAGTCCTGTAATATGAAGAAGAGTATTTTTCTCTCCCTTTTTCTTAGTTTTCATGGTATCAGAGTTTTAGACTCTGTTATCAGTTTGTTTTTTGACGTGACCCTATTGAGTCACTTTTAATTCTTTCTTGTGTGACTTATAATGGCAGATATGAAAGGTAGTAGTAGAGAGATGAAAACAGTAATTTTTGATATTATTTCTACAACATCAAAGATTACTGAACACAAACTGAGTGGGAAAAATTTTCTGAATTGGAATAAAACTATTCGGATATATCTGCGCAGCATTGATAGAGATGATCATCTCACTGATGACCTACCCGTTGATAGGGAAGAAAAGAAGGTTTGGTTAAAGGAAGATGCAAAATTATTTTTGCAGATCCGAAACTCTATTGATAATGAGATAGTCAGTCTCATCAATCATTGTGAGTTTGTTAAAGATCTTATGGATTATTTGGCTTTTTTTGTATTCTGGTAAGGGTAATTTAAATCATATATATGATGTTTGTAAGGAATTTTACTGTCCGGAAAAACAACAGAGATCTCTTACAGAATATTTTATGGATTTTAAACGTATGTATGAGGAATTGAATTTTCTCCTCCCTTTTAGTACTGATGTAAAAACTCAACAGTCTCAACGGGAACAAATGGCTGTAATGAGTTTTTTTGCAAGATTACCAGTTGAGTTTGATGCTGCTCGAACACAAATTCTCTCTAACTCAGAAATTGTTTCCCTCCATGACACTTTCACACGAGTGTTGAGAACCGAGGGATCTTTTTCTACTTCCAATGTCACTAGTGCTCTTGTGAGTCGAAGTGGAGTTGGTCGAGAAAATAACGGTAGAAACAGTGACAAAAGTGGGACTAGTGGGGTTGTTGGTCATGGACAATACAACTCAAATCAACGAGTCTGTTATCACTGTAAGAAACCAGGCCATACCATACGTACGTGTTGGGACCTTCATGGTAGACCTCAACAGCAGCTCCCGTTTGCAAATTTCGCAATCCAGGAAAATAATTGTGTGCCTTCTGACAAATCCATACTCATCTCTGCTGATGAGTTTGCCCGCTTCACTGAGTTCCAGGCCTCACAAAAATCTGCTAACCCATCTTCTAGTACCAATCCTCCTTCTATTGATCACTCAGGTAAATCTACTACATGTCTTGTGTCATCGTCTAACAAATGGGTCATCGATTCCAGTGCAACAGATCATATGACCGGTAATAAAGGTATCCACTCCTCTTTTAATCCTAACAAAAATAATCCGAATGTTACTTTGGCTGATGGGTCATGTGCATCAGTTGTGGATTTTGGTGTAACAATTCCTATGTCATCTATCCCCTTATATTCAGTCTTATGCTTACCTAATTTTTCTTTTAATCTACTCTCAATCAATAAAATTACAAAAGCTCTCAAGTGCTCTGTCTCATTCTTTCTTGAATATTGTGTTTTTCAGGATCTTATGACGGGAAAAATTATTGGTAAAGGACGTGAGTCTGACGACCTGTATACACTTGAAACCCCTTCATCGAAAGTGCCGAAACCTGTTGCATGTTCCTCTACCTTGACTCCTCTTTAAATTCACTGTCGTTTGGGTCATCCATCTCTATCCACTTTGAAGAAGTTGTGTCCAAATTTTCAGAATTTATCCCATTTAGATTGTGAGTCATGCCAATTTGCCAAGTATCATCGTTTGCCCTATTTGTCTAGAGTCAATACACGTGTTACATCCCCTTTTGAATTAGTGCACTCTGATATTTGGGATTCTTGTCCAATAGTATCTAAATCTGGTTTTAAGTATTTTGTCACTTTTGTTGATGACTACTCTCGTGTTACTTGGTTATATTTAATGAGAAGTCGTTCAAATTTATTGAGTATCTTTTGTTCCTTTTGTACTGAAATAAAAACACAATTCAATGTGCCGTCCGCATTTTGCGAAGTGATAATGCAAAAGAATACTTTTCTAAAACCCTTTAATTCGTATATGTCAGAAAATGAAATCCTTCACCAATCTTCATGTCCTGACACACCACCACAAAATGGTGTTACTGAAAGGAAAAATAGGCATTTATTAGAAATTGCTAGAGCCCTTCTATTTTATATGAAGGTTCCTAAGCAATTTTAGGCAGATGCTGTTTCAACAGTTTATTTTTTAATTAATCGCATGCCATCTTCTGTTCTTGCTGGTGAGATTCCTTATTCAATTTTGTTTCCAACCCAATCTTTATTCCCCATTGAACCACGAATATTTGGGTGTACTTGTTTTGTTCGTGATACCAGTCATCAGGTGTCTAAATTAGATCCCAAATCTCTCAAGTGTGTGTTTTTGGGTTATTTACGTTTTCAAAAAGGGTATAGATGTTATTCTCCAAGTTTAGATCGTTATTTAATCTCTGCTGATATTACATTTTTTGAGACACATCTTTTTTTTTCTTGAGTCTAATGTCTATAGTAGTCAGGGGGAGGAAGATGATATTCTAGTTTACACTGTTACAACAACTGTTCCTACTAGACCACCGATCATTCAAGTGTATTCTCGTCGTTCTCAACACATAGACTCACATCCTTCACCATCTTCTTTGTCTATAGATCCGAATCCTGATTCACCGCTTCCTCAATCTCTAGATTCCAGTTTTGATTTGCCTATTGCTTTAAGGAAAGGTAAAAGACAGTGCACTTATCCAGTTTCCTCTTTTACTTCATATGACCATTTGTCTCCTTCTTTGCATTGTTTTACTGCTTTTTAGATTCAATATCTCTTCCTCAACACTTATCTAAGGTTTTAGAACATCCTGGTTGGCGGGCTGCTATGGAGGAAGAAATGATGGCCCTCGATAATAATGGTACCTGGGATTTGGTTCATCTACCAACAGGTAAGAAATCTATTGGTTGTAAATGAGTGTTTGCTGTTAAAGTCAATCCTGATGGTTCTGTTGCTCGCTTCTAAACTCGTTTTGTTGCAAAAGAATATGCTCAGACATATGGGGTGGATTACTCAGACACGTTTTCTCCAATATCAAAACTTACATCTGTTCGATTATTTATTTCCCTTACTACTACTAATAATTGGCCTTTGTACCAGTTAGATGTTAAGAATGCATTCTTTCATGGGAATTTGCAAGAGAAAGTTTATATAGAGCAACCACCTGAATTTGTTGCTCAGGAGGAGTTTGGTAAGGTTTGTAGACTCCGGAAGTCATTATATGGTTTAAAGCAGAGTTCTCGTACTTGGTTTGGGAGATTCAGTAAGGTGGTTCAAGAGTTTGGCATGAAGAAGTGTAATTCTGATCATTCTGTCTTTTATCAACAATCTGAAGTTGGTATTATCCTATTAGTGGTTTATGTTGATGATATTATTATTACTGGTAGTAACAATGCATGTATTGCAGCTCTTAAAAATTTTCTTCAATCGCGCTTTCAGACAAAAGATTTGGGTATGTTGAAATACTTTTTAGATATTGAGGTTACAAGGTGTAAACAATGTATCTTCTTATGCCAAAGGAAGTATGTTCTTGATCTTTTGAAAGCAATAGGAAAGCTAGGTGCTAAACCATGTAGTGCACCAATGATTCCCAACATGCAACTTACAGCAGATGGTGGGAAGTTATTCTCAGATCCTGAAATGTACCGGAGGTTAGTCGGAAAATTGAATTATCTTACTGTGACTCGTCCGGACATTGCATATCCAATTAGCATTGTGAGTCAATTTATGTTTTCACCTAAAACCACCCATTGGACAGTTTTAGAGCAAATCTTATGTTATCTTAAAGGAGTTTCGGGACGTGGTATACTATATGGTAATCATGGTCATTCTCATGTTGAATGCTTCTCAGATGCGGATTGGGCAGATTCTAAAATTGATCGAAGATCTACAACTGGATATTGTGTCTTTGTTGGAGGTAATTTGGTATCGTGGAAGAGTAAGAAACAAAATGTAGTATCTCGCTCTAGTGCAGAGTCTGAATACCAGTCTATGGTACAATCCACTTGTGAGCTTATATGGATACACCAATTATTGTGTGAGGTGGGAATCAATAATTCACTTCCAATGAAGTTATGGTGTGATAATCAAGCAGCCCTTCATATAGTATCAAATCCAGTTTTTCATGAGAGAACAAAGCATATCGAAATTGATTGCCACTTTGTTCGTGAAAAAATTCAGCAAAACTTAATATCAACTAGTCATGTGAGAACTGGAGAACAGTTAACTGATATTTTCACTAAATCTCTAAATGGTCCGAGAATTGATTATATTTGTGGCAAGATAGGCATGATTAACATCTATACTCCATCTTGAGGGGGAGTGTTGAAGATATGTGATTATAGAAAGATTTGCTATTATAAATATTAGAAAAGATTTGATTTGATTTGTTTTGATTATAGTATCAGATATTAATTAGGTAATAGATTGATTTAAACTAGCGTGATTTTATGATCTAAATTAGGTTACACTTGTGTATATATATATATTTGTATATTGTGTAGTCCTGTAATATGAAGAAGAGTATTTTTCTCTCCCTTTTTCTTAGTTTTCAGTGTCTCTAAGCCAATTCTACATATTACAAACATCATCTACGTTACGGGCTTAGAGCCGCATAATGCACCATCTATGAGTGTAACCAAACAAAAGTACGGATTCTACAAAATAGACATTTACAGGGGCATCTAGATACACCAAGAGAGACATAGGAAGAGAAGATACAAGGACATAGAGTTCTAGAATTAGACCAGCTGATCGTCTTGAAGACGAATCTTGCTGAGTATATCATCCAATGCTTGCAGGGTATACTTATATCGATCATGAGATTTCCTCCCTTCTTCAACAACCTTTGTGATGCATTTATATAGGTTATCATACCTGTGAAGTGGGTTGTTACTGTCAATGCCGTCGTAAACCATATTCAAAGGCATAATTGCGATGAATATCCTTTCTCCATCTTGAAAGGATGTATTGAGGCGGGATCTCCTCCACACCATTCTGGTTTAAAACACAGAGTGCATGCCTGCACAAATAACCTTTGAAACTAAATAAACCACATAGGCAAAGAATCTCCCCATCAGATGTATTGTAAGAGACCTCAAAGTCTCTTGTTTCCCTCCTGTTATCCTCAACTTCGGCATGTTCTGTGACTAGGTAACTTATGACTGATCCATCCATGCTCATCTGTCTAGGATTAAAACAAGAGACCATTCCCACCACTTCTTCTTGAAACTTCATAAATATGTTGCTTGTGTACAACTTTGACAGCTGCAACTCCAAATAAAATGTTGACTTTAACATCCCACAAGGATTTCTCGATTCCATGTCAGCCATTACCTCTCTTTGATCAATTTCTTTGAGAGCTTGATCATAGCTGTTGAGAAAATCCTTCAAAGAAGTGTCTTTGGACAAATATCCCTCAAAAGGAGAAGTAACTCTTTCACTTTCTTTCATGGGAAACATTCCTGCCAGAAATGTCTCCTTTATATAGACTGGGACCCAGTGCTTACGGTCTTCATATAATGTTTGAAGCCATTTATGATGCCTAATTCCATGGCGGTCCATCATATCCTCCCAGGCTGCTTCAAAATCAACTGCCCTAAATGGGTGGTAAACTAACCTAGTAAATGCCTCCATAATTGCTTCACATTCACTCACTCCTCCAAGTTCATGTGGAAGTTGCTTTAAGATACTTGTCATAGAAATGAAATGAGAAGCTCTGGGAAAAACTTCAGCAAGAGCAATTTTCAAGGATTTATTTTGGTCGGTGATGATAGCGTGAGGAGAGCGTCCTACCATGTATGTTAGCCATGCCCTAAACAGCCATACATATGACTCTACAGTACCACCTGCAACCAAACCGCATCCTAGTAGCACAGAGTGTCCGTGGTGATTAACTCCAGTAAATATCACCAATGGCACCTCATGCTTGCTGGTTAAGCATGAAGTGTCGATTACAACAACATCACCAAAATAACCATACGTAGCTCTTGACCTTGCATCAGCCCAGAATACATTCCTCAGACATCCTTTCTCATTTAAATCCATCACGTAGAAGAAGTTCGGATTCATCAATTGCTGATGAGTGAAAAACTTATGTATTGATTGAGCATCTCCTTGCTTAAGCCTCAGCTGATTATTGAACTGATCAACATTATTCCTGACTTCACCTTCATCAACATTAGCACTTCCATTATATTCTGTATCAATAATAACTGTTCTGAACAACCTAATCTTCTGAATTTCTTCAGGACCATCGACCTGCAGGGGCCTTTTGCTTCCAAGGCCAACATTCCTGTGAGATTTATAAAATTTCCCACTAGTTGGAGCGAGTAAATGGTTGTGTTCAAGTTCCACTTCAATTACCCGCCATCTCTTGTTCTCCATCAACCTGAACTTTATCATTGCAGGGCAGCCAGTTCTTGTTTCTGGTCTTGGTCGGTTTGCTTCAGTTTTCTTCTTGAACCCTGCACTGCTGCAGCTTAACTTTCCCCTGTATTTCTCTTTGCTCTTTCTGTACCACGTATTGCTGACTCGGACTCCAAATCCTTGCTGCTGAGCATAACAATTGTAGAAGTAATAAACATCCTCATAGGTTTCAAACTCCATTCCAACAGCAGGAGGCAGGGGATTTTCCCCCTGAAGGACACCAGCCTCACCAACATATTCAGTCATGGCACAATCTCCATCAATCTCAAAATTCTCGGCCTCATCATCATACACAGGCTCACTATTGAGTGACACTTCGTCCATCTAAAAAGCAACAAAAAGAGAGAAAAGAGTATTAAACAAGACCAGACACAAGAAGGGGGGTAATCATTATAGCCCAGAAATTACATGAAAAGGAACAAGAATGGTTAAAAACAGCATCTTTCAATGCTGTGCACTACATGCATAAGAACCAATGGTTTTCCTCTCCTTGATTGCAAAAAAATCACCAACAAAGAAACCTTCTTGTGATATAAGCCCTTCGCAATTAGTATGATTGGTAGGATTATTGTTCACCTTTTTTGCCGAATTTTCACATTCAAATCCATAAAATCCATTAACTTGGTGAGATGGCATGAAGGGCATGAGAGATTTTGAAATTCTCATCACTACATTCGCAGCCATTGAAGATAAATATAAAATGGATGAACGCATAAATGCAAGCCAGAGTTTCTGACAAATTATCAGCTGAGAAGATTGTAGTTCGAAAAATTAATCAAGTTATCTCATTCTTGGACTACATTCGTCCTGTTTCTTTCCTTTTTTGGTCAGTGCAGCCTTTTGATTTGCTCAATCGCAAAAATCTTTAGTTAATTGCTATACCTCTTCAGTTCCTTTAATCAAAACATTACCATAGAAACAAGGTCCAGACTTGGTCAATGCTTGAATAAAATGTTTACCATGACAACTGATCCCAAAATTAGCCACTTGTATAGTTCAAGCACCTATAACGTAAATAAGTCACGATATAGAAGTAAATTGCATAAATTTAACGGCAAAGTGCAGTCCGCAACAACTAATTTGGTTAATTCTAGACACAAATGTTAGTAGTTTAAGCTGTTCATGAAGAATTAGAGCAAAAAAAAAAAGTTAAATTCCAGAAAAAGATACCAGCATTATAACATCTGGGTTCACTTTAACTACCTTGAAAAGCAAAGAAAAAGAAAGTGTCTCAGTTGGTCTTACTGATGGGAGACCTTGCCGGAGGAGACTGCAAACCGGTGGAGTAGCCGAGGGTCAAGCTTTCAGCTATATATGGCTACGCGGGTGCACGGAAGCCACCGTACCTCAGGGATTTCTTTAACCAGTCTAGGCAAGATGTACTTGTTTATTATTTTTTTGTGGGCAGGGTGGGTACGGAGGCCTACAATGAGTTGCATTTTTTTTTTTTTTTTGAAGGATGTGAGTTACTCTTACTCCAGTCAAATCTTTAGGACAAGAAACGGTTCAACAAAATCAGACCGGCACAGGCCAACAAAGAGAATTACACCCAAATGCTTATTCGAACAAGTTTTGACTAAGTGTGTTTGTGTATGAGTTTTTTTTTTCTTTCTTTTTTTAATCTCAGTAATATATTATTATCCTCCAATTAGTAAATTAAATGCATGTCCTTACCTTACTTGTTTGCCTCTTTAACAAATCGATTCCGAACTCGCTTTGGTGTCAGAATGACAACCCTCGAGAAACATTTCAAGTACTACACCGTACACATACGAAAGCTTGTAAAATAATTACATAATCATTGTAAAATAATTATATACGAAAGCTTTCAAGTAACATTTTTGTAAAATAATTATAAACAATAATTACATACGAAAGCTTTCAAGTAACATTTTTGTCTTCGAATTCGATCCGATTTCCATCAATTCGAAATCGAAATTACCGAATTCCATTCCAAATTACCTATTTCCGAATTCGAAATCGGTCAATAAATCGGAATTTTTCGACTTTGCACACCCTTACACGAAACTTGAGATAACATAACCCCTCGGAAGACAAAAATGTTGGGAATAAGTAAAAAAGAATATATCATTCAATCTTATGTTCAACGTTATGAACTCTGTGTAATGATTCTTCAAAAGCTTGTAATGCAACTTTATAATGTTCCAAGGAGATCACTCCTTCCTCTACAACTTGCAGTGCGCTTCTGTACAACTTACTGAACCACTGAATCCCTTCAGTAACAACAGCATTGCCGGACCCCTGTTCTGGAATGTGTAGACGCTTGTAGTCCTTCTTCCAACGCGGTAAAATGTATTTCAATGGGATTTCCTCCACCCCATTGAAGTTCAGAACGCATAAAGCATGCCGGCATAAATATCCATAGAAGTTGAAGCAGCTACAGATGCAACGAACCTCAGCTGCTGCTCTATTATACAGAACTTCAAAGTCTCTGATCTCTCTTCTGTTTGCCTCCCCCATAACACGCTCCTTCACCAAGAATATAACTACTGGCCCCTCAACGTGTAACTGTGTTGTGCTAAAACACGAATACATCTCCTCCACCTCCAATTGGAACCTCTTAAAAACTTCTCTAGTATACACTGTGGACAGCTGCAACTCAAATGAACATCTCGTTTTTAATTCTGGATTTGAATTTCTTGAGTCAATATCTGCAAGTACTTCTTCCTTGTGCTTTTTCTGTAAAGCTAATTCATATTTGTCAAGGAATTCCTTCAAAGGTGTCTGCTTGTGTACATATTTATCAAAAAATGCATTCAAGGTCTCACCAGGTCTTGCAGTAGCCATACCTGCAAAAGTAGTGTCTTTTAAGTAAACTGGAGCCCACTGAGATCTATCTTCATTTAATGCCCGAAGCCACTCATGATCAGCAATTCCAAAATGCTGGATCATAAATTCCCATGCTGCTTCGAAGTCAAATGGTTTCAAGGCCTCATAAACTGCTTTACACAGTGCCTTTCTGATGGCATCATAATTGCGGAGTCCTCCCAACTTTTCAGGGACTTTTCTCATGATGTGTGACAAACTGAATCGATGTAGAGATTTTGGAAAGACCTCAGCAATAGCACTCTGCAGAATCTTACATCTATCAGAAATTATGGTGTGTGGATGATGTCCAGACATGCAAGTGAGCCACGCTTTGAACAGCCAAGTATAACAGCCAGTCGTCTCACCTGAAAGCAGGCCACAACCCAGCAACACAGGTTGACCATGGTGATTTGTACCAACAAAAGCAACAAGGGGAATCTCATATTTGTTTGACAAAAATGTATTGTCAAGAAAAATCACGTCACAAAAGTAGCCACTAGCAGCCCTTGACCGAGCATCCACCCAGAAAAAATTCCTGATACAGCCATTATCATTGAGATCCATCAAGTAAAAGAAATTTGGATTAGTCAACTGCATTCGACAAAGGTAATTGTAGATGGCTTGTGCATCACCCTTTTTCAAACTCAGCTGATCAGAATGATCAGAAGAACTTCTGGACTCTCTCACAGTAATATTTGAATTTCCATTAACACCTGCATCAATTACAAGTGCTCGATACAACTTCACTGTCCGTGCTTCTGAATCAGAGCTTGACTGCAACTTCCTCTTGGATCCAGTGCCCATCTTCTTAACAGCCTTGCAGATCTTTGAACCTAACAAATGGTTGTGTTCAAGTGTAACTTCAACAACCCTCCACCTTTTAGAATCTACTATTCTCATTCTTAGCATTGCAGGACAACCAGTTCGGGTTTCCTTCCTCAGGCGGTTTACTTCTTTAATTCTTTTAAAACCCTGGCTGCTGCAACAAAGCACAGCACCATACTTCTCCTTGCTATTTCTTTTAAACCATGAGTTTTCACTCGAACACGGAAGCCCATCTCCTTTGCATAGCAACTGTAGTAGTTATAAGCATCCTCATATGACTCAAACTCCATCCCTACAGCAGGTGCAACAAATTCCTTTCTTCCATCAGGAATACCATTTTGAATATCCAAATCAGCTCTGTCATCATCAATTTCTAGAAAAGTCTCACAGCCTTGTCCCTCAATTGCCTGCTCACTGTTAACACCGTTAACAGACACTTCTTCCATCTGAAAATTGAAAGGAAACCAGATGAGTATATACACTCCAAAAGTCTTGATTCCCATAAGAGTGGTACAAAGTCCTCTAATATAAATTAACAATATTATAGAAGATTAGGGATACGGAATTCACGATATACAAAACAAAAATGAAAAACCCCTACCTAAATAGTGAAAACTACGGTCTACTGCTGCAGTTACAGAGTTCAATATCCAAAAGTTGCGTGATATCCAGAGATGTTCCTCTTGTTTCAACATTGATAATCCTGAAAGGTCACATTGCGGACACAAACACATCATAGCCAATGTATGTGAGTAAATTCTACACTGTAGTGCCAACGAGACAAGATTCACAGAACAAGGAAACCTATTCTCCAGATAATTGACAAATTTCAAAAATAGGATTAGCCAAACTACAATGAAAGTTCAACTCATTCCTCCAAGGAAAGACTGAAAATTTATTTTTCAAATAAGATTCAGTACCGTTCCGGCAGCCAAAGATTCCATTTTAATACTGAATTAGCCTGGAGAAATTTAAACATTCACTGAAGAAAGTAAACCTATACTAGCATATATATTAAAAGGTCAAAAGGAGATTTAGTCTTTGGCCATTTATCAACTATTACGCTGGCCATGCAGTG
Organism: Coffea humblotiana; assembly: GCA_023065735.1. Taxonomy (NCBI): domain Eukaryota; kingdom Viridiplantae; phylum Streptophyta; class Magnoliopsida; order Gentianales; family Rubiaceae; genus Coffea; species Coffea humblotiana. The sequence continues at coordinate 3,239,062 of CM041211.1, forward strand.
AGAGCTCCCAGAAGAAATTAAGCATTTCAATGACTTTATATCTCGGAATATAGTTCCTGATCTTTACCAGTGTTGAGAGGGAAAAAAGGAACTTTTGAAAGGAAATTATATTTAAATAGAGAATGATCTTGGCCTTACTGTATATTGATCGGAGGTAGCGAACAAGCCGGCCGGAGGGATCACAGGTGCTTCTCCGGCGAGAGTGCCTGACAGGTTCGTCGAGACGGTCGCATGGTCGAACCAATTTAGCCTTTTGTCGAACCATATGGCGGAGGAGTGAGGAGCTGGCTATGGTTTTGATCCGGTGGGTTAAGAGTTCACCATGCTATGCTAAGTTCTTTTATTATTATTATTGGTGTCCTACGAGCAAAGTTAATTTTCTATTTTATTCATTTCTTCATAAGCAGAAATGAAAACTTTCATCAATTTATTTAAACATGTTCATGGACAGTTTCAAAACCGCGATTCTAATTTAAAAACTGATGATTTTGGTTCTTCTCAAATGTGAAACGTGAACCAGACAATAGTTACGATTACAGTTCTTAAACTTTCGGTTCTAATCTAATTTTGGTTTTGGCTTTATTCCAGTTATGGTTCTGATTTTTTATTTTTATTATGATTCCCAATTCCTTAGTATATTTAAACACATGTTGTTATAAATTTGATTCTAAAAAATATGACAATGAATGAAGGAAACAAAAAAAAAAGGATTTATTATATTGTCATGTGTAAGAAAAAGAAAAATGATGCAAATTTTATGAAAAAATACTTCATTTGATTGAATTATATCAGTCTTGAATTTAGAATAATTATAGAATCTAAATTTACTAATGGGATGGGACAATAGATTGTTGGATTAGAATTAGGACGGCTGGTGTTGGGTGATGACTATTAATATTAAATTCTAAACTAGTCAAATAGGTTCAGCATCAAGTGTTCGGTTTTGATTCAAATTTTTGGTGAATCTGAATTTAAATCTTTAGTCAACTCCAGTTCTGATTTTCAAATTACAGTCCCAATTCCAGTTCAACAAATTGTTGATCGAATTTCGGTTCAACTCTAATTCAAATTTAGAATTGTGACCATCGCTGCTTAAACCTTTATCAAAGACGCTTTTTTTTTCCCCCAAAAAAAGGCAGTAAATTGTCTAGAAATTCTTGAAAAAAAAAAAAGTCTGCTCCATGACATCAATTTACTATGGTACCCACGCCAACAAAATACATATAAAAATCACAACCATGGCGTCATTCAAGTGTGTTTCGATGGGAGATTATTTGAAATAATTAGTGTATCATTTTTTGTGATATTATGTATATCAAATAAAAAGGTGATTAAAAAGATAAAAAATTTATTGAAAAATGTGTTTGTGATACAAGCAAATAGTTTTTATTTTTTGTAAATTGCTACTATCCAAACACAACAGATATCCTTTATTCTACTATACATAAATTCACTCATACATTCATACAATACATATATATATATATATATATATATATATATATATACACGCGCGTATGTACCCACACATATATAGAGCCTTAAAAGGATAAGGGCAAAAGAAGGCACGATTGCCTTCTGTTAATGAATCAGAATGATAAGATGCTCCAATAGGGCACCTATTCCATATAAGGGAACTATACAGGCAATATTGCTCTATACAACAAACTGTGAAATTGGACTGCTTGTATGATTGTATGGAAGATGGAACAATAGGGCATAGCTCCTGTACAGAAGAAGAACCACTAGCTTAGAAGCATATAATTTCATTGTACATGCCTGTCTGCTACAAGACGAACTTTATTCAAAGACTCCTTAAATGCTTGCCAAGCAACCATATAATGATCTTGAGAAGTCATCCCTTCCTCGACAACTTGCATGGCGCGTCTGTACAAGTGATCAAACCATTGCACAGGATTGGTAACATCAATTACGTTTGAGCCAATATCAGGTGCATACAAGCGCTTAAAATCCTTCCTCCACCGTGATAGGATATATTGACTTGGGATATCCTCTATACCGTTATAGGTAAGAATCTGTAAAGCATGTCTGCACAGGTAACCTCTAAAATTGAAGCAGCTGCAAATACAGCGAACTTCTAATCCTACTTTATCATACATCACTTCAAAATTTCTTGCATTATTCATGTCTCCTTCAGCCTCCAGTTCTTTTATCACGTATGTGATGATGGGGCCATTAGCATGAATTTGTGTCACGTTAAAACAGTTGGACATCAGTTCCAACTCAACTTGAAACTTCAAAAATATTTCTTTTGTGTACACTTCAGACAGCTGCACCTCATAATTGCACCTTGTTCTTAACCCGGGTATATACTTTCTTGATTCCAAGTCATCATGAGCTTCCTTCTGATGCTTCTTTTGTAAAACTAATTCATAGATATTAAAAAATTCTTTCAAGGTTGTCTGGCTATTTACATACCCATCGAAGAAAGGGCTCATGCAATCTCCTGGAGGAAAAGTAACTAGTCCCGCAAAAAATGTATCTTTCAAGTAAACTGGAGCCCATCTTTCTCGCTCTTCATAATAAGTCTGAAGCCATTTATGATCTCTGAGTCCAAAGTGCTGGATCATTTCCTCCCAAGCCATTTCAAATTCATCAGCTTTCAGTGAATTGTAAACTGTTCTATTAAGTACATCTTGAAAGACTTTCGATGCCCCCACTTCTAATTTATCAAGAATGCTTTGCATGACGAGGGGCAAATATAAACGATGGTGAGACCTGGGAAAAACCTCAGAGATTGCACTTTGCAAGGCCTTGCAGCGGTCTGTTAAAACTGTTTGTGGAGGACGTCCCGACATACATGAAAGCCATGCTCTCAGCAACCAAATGTAAGTCTCCATGGTTTCATCTACAAGTAAGCCACAAGCTAACAAAATAGACTGCAGATGGTGATTTACTCCAACAAATAACAACAGAGGAATATTGTAGCTTTTTGACAAACAAGTTGTGTCGATTGCTACCACATCGCCAAAATAACCACATGCAGCCCTGGACCTGGAATCAATCCAAAGCACATTCCTCAAATGCCCTTCATCATTTAGATCCATAACATAGAAAAAATTGGGGTTTGTCAACTGCAATCGACCAAAAAAGTTAGAGATATATTCTGCTTCGCCTTGATGAAGTTTCAAATGCTTGGACTGGTCAACTTGGTTCCCACTCTCTCTTTCATTTGAGCTTCTGTTGCCCACCGTATCAATTACAGGAGTACGATACAACTTGATTGTCCGTACTTCCACATCAACAGATGGTTCCAACTTCCTCTTGCTCCCTGGGTCCATCTTCTTGTGTGATTTACAGTTTTGAACCCTTTCAGGGTCAAATGGATGGTTATGTTCGATCTTCACTTCATCCACCCTCCATCTGTTGGACTCCACTAATCTCAACCTTATCATTGCTAGGCAACCGGTTCTTGTTTCCTTTCTTCTACTGCTTGCTTCTTTCATTGTTTTGAAACCTTCACAGTTACAACAGAGCACTGCGCCACGTTTCTCCTTGCTGTTACGTTTTGTCCACGAAGATTAACCCTGATTGCAAATCCAAGCTCTTTGGCATAGCAGTTATAATAATTATAGGCATCATCATAAGATTCAAATTCCATCCCAACCACAGGTGGAAGATAGTCCTTTGCCCCAGAGACAACATTCTGATCGTCTATGACTGTATCTCTATCTCTGCCGTTGTCAAGGTTACCACATTGAATCTCAAGCATCTGTTCACTATTATGATCATGGCCATTCCTTTCAAAATCAAGCACCTGCTTGTCATTCTCAAGGTCATCTCCAAGCAATCTGATCAGCAGTGTTAGCTATATCAACATGTTCAATTGCAAGAACCTGGTTAGTGTCATCTCCAAGGTCAGTACTTTCAAAATCCGAAGACTTCCTCCCCATCAATCTCTTGCTCGCTGCCTTCATCTTGGTGCAGTTGTTTGCCATCCTCTGAACTCCCTTCCATCTGGAGTCCGAAAGGACAAAAATAAGTCGACCAGAAAACATATTTCCCTATGTTTCAAAAACAAGTTTTTCAAATACAATGCTACAGTAATATACAAACAAAAAACAACTCAAAACAAATTCCATATAAAAGTTTTTCATATACACTGTTATAGTAAAGTTTTTCAAAAACACTCCAAAAAACAGCTAATCCAAACGGAGCAATAGTAAACCAGTACAACAAACCACGAATGACAAACTAGGTGAATTTCAAGTAGCTACAACTATATTAAACTTCAATTCTTTGAACATTTCTCCAGTAAATTCAACAATCATGCTACAAATGATAAACTGAAGTAAAATTAAAATTCCAAGAATTTCTATTCTACTACCACTTTGGGGTTAAATAAATTAAGTAACTATACAGCAAGCTGCAAGTTACCCAGCTTTACTTTAAACTTTACGGCAAGCCCCATTAAAACGAACTCATACAATGCGGCAATTAAGCAGCTAAATGCTCTGAAACTCCACAATTTTCCGGGAAGAAGAACATAACCCCAAAAAAAAAAAAAGATTTATTAAACGATGATCCAACATAAACAGCATAGGAAACGTGATTAATCGATAAGAGAGGACAAATGAGAGATTCTTACGGGCAATTTCAATATCTGGGTTCGGCGATAAGCCGTCATCGGCCGGAGAAAAATTGTGGTCGTCCGTCATGGTTGAAGTAGGAGCTGTCACGTGACTTGTGTCAAAGTCGGGCAGGTTAATGTTCTCTCGACCTAGTTCAACTTTTTCTTTATTAGTTATTGGCCCTTGTATTTTGTTGGTTTTACGCAAAGCGTAGGCCGAAACATTAGAGCAGAGTAAATGAACACATTTAAAGCAAGAAGTAGTAGAATTGGAACATCATCAAAGCGTTAGGTCTTATATTGGAAGTAATAGTAACAAATATAGAGGTAAATTGATTCATCTAGACATAATAACAAAAAGTTGGTAATAATATGCTCAAAAATGTGGTGAGAGAAGAAAAAATATTAAGCATAATGCAATCATCTATAACGATTAGATTATCTCTTCTTTGGCAATTAGAACATTATTTCTCTAAAATTACTAATAATATATATATATATAACAAGATACATAAAAAGCTAAAAGAATTAAACAAATAAAAAATTACAAGCGTGAAGAGAGTGATATTTATGTCTATTAGTACATGTATTGTTAATGTATACAAGATTAATCTCTTATTTATTAAAATAACACTTCAATTAAATACGTTTTCGAGTGAGAAAAGATACTTAAAATTGCCTTAACATACTTGTTACTTGCTAAGAGGCAAACAGTATTAACAACATTGATGAATAGAAAAGAAATAATCTTTAAATAGTCCCAACTGAAAAGAAATTAAGTTAATAACACGAGATTTTTACAATTTCACTTGCTCAACAATATTCACTAACTTCCTTAGGGGGCACTGTGAAATCAATCAAAAGATACCACTTTTTTGTGAGAACTTCAATAGTATGAGGTGGAGCTTTCAAAAGTTTGAAAAGGCAGATTAAGTGGTTAGTGGTGTTGGTTATGCTCAAAATTCCCTCCACTCTCTCAACCTCATATCATCAAATGGCCTTCTCTCTGGGGTCTCCTCCTCCACCAACTCGCATGAAACTTCCAAGCTTCCTCATCTTGCTCCACCTCCTCATCTTCCTCGCGGTTCAAACAGCACCGCTGGACATATCCATGGATTTTGGACTAGTAGAAGCAAAAGAAAACCAGGGTTTCCTAAAATCTTTGCCAAAGCTTCAGAAAAGGAGGACAATGACAAGCCAGCATTCAACCCTTTTGGATTTGTCACTGATAATCCTTCCAGTAAGAGTGCTATTCAACTCCCTGAATCCCCTGCCGAGGATGGCAATGTCGGCCAAATGCTTTCCGTAAGCAATTCCGATTAGCTTTGCTGTCAATACTACAGCAGTCTTTTTGGCCTTTGTATCTTAAAATGTGTATGCACATTCTAGTAGTTATTAGTAATTTACTTTTGTTTTGGCATTTTTCGATGAATGCCTTAATGCCTATGCCCTAATAACTTAGCAGTCTTCCCCGCTTTTAGCAACTTGAACTACTGAAATCTTGTCTCTGCCCCACTTTTTAGAAAGTTTACAGTGGGACTGCGATGTGAGCATAAAAACTGTCATGTCGGCTAAAGATTAGGCGCTTCCAATCAAGATCTTTACATTGAAATTTCCGTGTAAGAACCTTCAGCTAGCTAGGATTGTTGGAGTCTTGTGAATTGTGCAATTTTGATTGTTTGTAAATCTCTCTCTAATGTTTGTTTGAAAGGGAAACAAAAACTTGTTGGCCTTTCGAATTAAAGCTGAAGCACCTCGAGTGCAGCCTGAGCAGAAATCATCACTTAAGGACTTGAGCTTATCAATCTATATCTCATTTTAGAAGGGGAAAACTTATGCAGCATCCACAATGTCATGCTTGCTGCACAAGGTGATCCCAAAGACAAAAGTGAACAAGAAAAACTGCATTGGACAGTAACTCCTTATAAATCTTCTTGCTGATTTTTTTTCCCTTCTGCATTCGAATTATATTTTCTGTTTAAGAAGAATGCTTCCTAGGAGAGAGGTTAAGGTGTGGAAGGGAGATATCTGCATCGTCTTTCCAGTTTGTAGAGAAATGCTTCATTCAGTGTGATGTGATGATTTAGCATTCAGGGGTTAATGTACTTGTACTCCTGTTTACAGAGAATAGAAGACAAAGGAAGAGAATATGGCTCATACATCAAATCTGGAGGGCTAAGATGGTTTGTGAGAGAAACAGGTCAACTATGCATTTTTGCTGCTGTTGGTTATTTTCTTCTACAGGACTCAAGAAAATCTGTCTGCCCTTTGCAGGGTCAGCTGCAAGCAGACGTGGAACCATTGTGTTTCTTCATGGGGCTCCAACACAATCTTATAGCTATCGTAATGTCATGTCTCAGGTCAGCTTCCTCTCTAAGCTAAACCTAAGGTTGTATCGAACTCTTTGCAATCAGAAAACCAGGATGCTACTGCAGCTTTTTCCAATTTTCCTCTTTATTTCACTTTTATAGTTTTGAGTTAGCCAACTGTTTTGCGCCTGTACATGTCTTTGAGAACTTGGCACATTTCTAAAGCAACAAAAAGTATTGACTCTAGAGAAGAAAAATTTTGTAGTACTTTAGTGAACTTATAAATCTGATAATGCAAAAGGAAAAAGAAAATTACAAAAGAATGCACGGTTAGCAATCAGAAAACCACTACAGTGCTACATTGGTAAAATTATACATGTTTGAGCAAGTATTTATCCATTTATTGTTGACACCATCTTACATGGTGGTTTATCATTTCATCTGTGTTAATCTGTGACTAACATCTTTGTTTACCAGATGGCAGATTCTGGGTTTCACTGCTTTGCACCAGACTGGATAGGATTTTGGGTTTAGTGACAAGCCACAGCCTGGATATGGTTTTGATTACACTGGTTGGTAAATTTTGCAAAGATTCAGATCTGACAGTATTAGAGAAGAATTTTTATGTGGCTTTATTGCTTCGTTTCTGAGATTATGCGAAATTCATTGTGGCAGAAAAAGAGTTCCATGACGGATTTGATAAGTTACTAGATGTCCTTGGGGTCACATCTCCATTTTTCCTCGTTGTTCAGGTTAGAAAAGGTTTCATCAAGCTAAAGATCTATAGAAGTGATATTCTTATTGGTGCATGCAAAGCTACACGTACCCTCAAAATATTGTTTGATATTTAGTTTTTAATGTTACATCCTACACTGCAAGTTTTGATTGCTCAAGAGTTGCAGGATTTGCCGTGATGTATGAATATCATGATCTAGCGGTAGTCAAATCACATTTCTAAACTCTTCTATTATCATTTTTGTGCAGGGATTCCTTGTAGGTTCTTATGGATTGACTTGGGCTTTAAAGAACCAAAATAAAATATCAAAGCTGGCAATTCTGAACACTCCATTGACAGTTTCATCTCCTATTCCTGGACTCTTTAAACAGCTCAGGTTTAATTTTTAAGTGTTGAGCATTGGTGTAAATTCCATCAAGCAGTAACTTCTTTAAAAATTGATGAGTCAAATTATATTCTTCATATATAAATCTGGAGATGTTGATTTTACTCAATTAGTTTGAGAAGCTATCTAGTGTGTCAACGAATATTGTCTTCTTTGAATCTCTCATAACATGTTGTGTTCGAGCTTCTTTTTTGGGGGATTAAGTCACTCTGGTTAACCACTAATTTGTTTGGGTTTGGAAGATAATATGCATATATGAACCCCCCCCCCCCCCCCCCCCCCCCGCGCAATTCCCCGGCATCCCCCTCTGTAGCATATTCAAACAGAAGTTTAGTGAGTTGACTTCAGTAATATTATACATCTTTTGTATGTTTCAACTGAGACATGGATTTTCATGAAGTCATCCTGCTGTATAACGGTTAAAAGCAGTTAATTCAGAATAATTGACATTACTAATTCTTGGAAGCGTCTGCTTCCAGATTTCTTGTTAGATACACTCAAAAAGTAATTATAGGAAACTCAGAAGCAGCATATATTGTCTGGCTAAACATTCCACGTATACCTGCTACTGATGCAGTGACACTTTGGAAGAAAATTAGACAGTGACGTACTTTCTGACCATATGGACATGTTAATTGAACCCGTCAGTATGTTGTTTGACTGTATTGATCCATGCTTCTTGTTCTTGGTGAAATGGAAAAGGAGAGAAGTGGAGAGGTCAATCTGAAAACAGTTGATAACTGCCCTTTTACTTTTAACGTCAAGCATCAAAAGCAACAGGCTGATATGGGAACTCTCTTTTTTTCTACATCGGAACAAAGTGTAAAGGCTACGTCATAGAGAGCTTTTGTTGATGAGCTTTCATGTCTCATGGCCATTTTCTTTCATTCGGCTTATAATCCACAATTTGAAGAAAGTGGTTGACTTGTTTCCTTAATATTCTACAAATGGTTTATCCACGGTTTGATTGCCAATACTTATGCTGACGAAGAAATGAACATCATAAGAAACAGAGATAGTTTTTTCTCGAGGATCTTGTTTGCTATTCAAAGTATGTTATACTATGTTGTCTTAATTCTGTATTATACGCCACTAAAGCTTATATAGTATGTTCTTAGAAAGTATGCTTACATTACCGTTTCCTTCCCCTATCTCTCTTATCTATAGGATTCCATTCTTGGGCGAGTTCACTTGCCAGAATGCTGTTATGGCTGAGAGATTTATTGAAGCAGGTAGCGCGTATGTATCTGGAATTTGTTCTGGAAGTAACATTATAGATACTTTTTATTGAACTAGAGTGAGATAGATTGTAAATTTGTATGGTAGAGTAAGTTGAAACTTGAACCTGTAATCTCAGAAAAATATCACAAATCAAAACAGAAGATAAACCAGCTCTAATGGGATAAGAATTGCTCTGGCCATCTTGCGTTACACATATAATGTCCAACAGAACATCCAAAATTCATGTATGTAAGTTATACACATTAAGCATTATGAAACTGGAAACGCTGTGCCTTTGCCTTTCTAGGCTTCCAAAACTAACTAGATCTTCGCATTTTTCTTGATTCATTTTGTGCTCTTTTGTTTTTTTTAAACACGAGACCGGCTTTCATGGCAGTTATGTTTTGAAGCTGGAGAAGGCTGGACGTGTACAGATTACCATATTTGTCAAGCAGCGGACCTGGATTTGGTCTGGTTTTCACTCTAATCATCTTGCTTCCTCTTTTATTGAAAATGTACCTGCTGGATTACCAGCTAGTCTTTCTCAGTTCACTGTTGCAGTGACACTAAAAAGCATCATTTTTTTTTTGAGCAAAAATGGTTTCCTCCGAGATACCCTCTAGTAAGTAATGTTCTCTTGTATATTTTGGTTTCCAGCACTGCTTGAAGCAGCAAAAAAAGTGGAACTTCAATAAGCTGTTGGGTGAAATTTCATCTGGGTTTGCTTCAGGAAGGTAAATTTATGTATTTAATTTGTAATAGCGTTAACAGGAGTTGCAAATCCCTGTTATGTTTGTACGCTATGTATACCTACCTGTAAAATATACCTTCAGGTGGAAAAGTCATTGCAGCTGAATGTAGCTAACAATGAATTAAACCAAGCATGTTTTTGAAGTGCAAAACCATCCATGTTTTTGTTGTTTAAGGCTGTTAGCACTGCTTTTGTTGTGCTTTGGATACTGGAATGATCTGCATACTGATTACAGGTGGTATAAACCAATCTTAGTTGCCTGGGGAATATCGGACAAGTATCTTCCTCAATCGGTGGCAGAAGAATTCCAGAAAGGAAATCCCGAGGTTGTCAAGCTTGAGTTAATTGAAGGTGCAGGTCATATGCCGCAGGAGGACTGGTATAAAACTCAAGACTCTTTTAGTCAACAAAATTTCCGCTACGTGCTTGGTTTTAATTTGCTGTTTTACCATTAACAGGCCAGAGAAAGTTGTTGACGCCTTGAGAATATTCTTCTGAACCGCGAGGAGCCAACCCATTGTGTACATCAACGACGAGCCCAGATGCTACTGAACCATGGAAGCTACTTGGGGAAATGTACTTCATTGGTTACCACAATTCTAAATTTAACATCAAAAGATCAAATACAGGTCAAATGGATTCTTAGCTAAAAGCAGAATTCCGCCTAGTCATTTCTTGTTTTACTGCATCCCGTGGTAGGGATTCACAGTTATAACTGTTGGCAAGGTCCAACTTAAGGCTTCATTGAATTAGCTAAATTGCCAATCATCCAAAAGGAACATCTACAACTTCCTACAGAAACTTAAATCATCAAAGTTTCTACGAGAGATCAAAACTAAAATGAGCATGAAGGGAATTACAACAGGTTTGAGGCACCGTAAATTCCTTACAAAAAGCAACAATACCATGCTAGGTACCTGATTCCTATTGTTTCAGAATAAGGGTGGGAGTATAGACAAGTCACAAGTGACGAATGCATCATCAACTATTATACTTTCTTCCTGGTCAACCTCCTGGTCTGACTGGTATCAACCTTTTCCTTGGGTGCCTTCTGAGCCTTGGTTTCTTTTCCATTTTTCTGATTCCCATCGTAATTTTGTCATCATCACTTTCAACTGGCTTTCTTTTCCTAGCAGAATTTTTCCCTGTATCTTTCTTGAACTCAATTCCACTATCATCTTTGTAGCCCTTGGGCATACTTCTTGCAGTAAGTTTCTTATTTCCATTTTTCTTTGGATCTTCATCGCCATAGTCACCATCATTATCATCATTGGAATCATCATCAGCCACATTGGGACTTTTCTTGGGCTTCGCTTTCACAGGGGCATTTGTACCTCTAGCAGCCTTTTTCCCTCCCATCACTTTGGATTTTCTAGTTTTTGCATCTTCCTCACTTTCTGGTTCATCATCATCATTATCATCACTACCAACACCTTTTTTAGAATTTTTGGTGTTTTTAGCTGAGCTTTTCTGTGGTTTACTTGCTTCTTTTGCAGCTTGTGCTCCCCCGAGTTTTTGAAGTTCTGGCACGTAAGCTGTCGTCTGAGGTAAAAGCAGCAGGCAGCTTCAGATAAGATACAAGAATATCATAATCTACAAGTTGCAAGAAACATACCCTGCCACCAGCATTGATAAACTCAATTTTCTTCCCTGGCATAAAGAGAAATTTATTATTATCCCAACGGTACACCACTCAAAACAGCTAAAGATTGTATGGTAATAGATGCACAAGACCAAATCTAAAAATCCCGCTTTTGTTTTCCAAATCAACGCATGCTTGGATTAAAGAAAAAACTACTCTCTACTCACTACTATAATCAGGAATTCAAGAAGAATAAATAGAAATATTGTGGCACAACAGTGATGTGCCACAATTCAGGGCCTCTAGTCAAAGTTTTCCTTTGGTTAGCCTTTCTATTTCACAGGCCTTAAACTGGAAGTAGTGTAATATCAATATCTTGAAAAGTTGTGGCTTATACCGACACGTTAAAGCACAATAAGCATTTATCGATGACACACACAAGATACCACATCAGTCAGGAATCAAACCATTAACAAAAGCCTTGCCAGGCTTCATTTCCCGGAAATGGAATATCCAATTACGGGGAAACTGATTACTATCTGCCCCGACTTCAATAGCCTTTCCAATCACCTGTAAAATGGAATGTATTGTCAAGATGATGCATACTCTTAAATTATCTCACCCTTAACTTTTCCAGGCTTTTTCCCCCACCGATAATGAAACAACCATTGACGAGGGAAAGAACAGCAGTCAGCATCAACTTGTACAGCAAATTGTATAACCTAGAAGTATAGTCTCCATAGCACGACATGAATAATGAATTCTCAATGAAACAACCTATCAAAATAGAAAAGAAAAAAAAATTTAAAAAAAACTTGTGACATTGGATGGTCACCTCATTAATACAATTGAGCAATGCTCCACATACTTCTATGGACATGCTGGAAGCACTTTGCAGGGGATGAATTTTAGCCTATTCACAAATAGACACACAGAAAAAATAAATAATAAATAAATAAATAAAAACTCCCACTATACGGCCAAAAAAATAATATGTACTAAAGCCATGAATATGCAGTTCAAATTTCAAAACAATTAGCAGAAACTTAACTGGAAAATGTAGAAAATTATCATCTTAAAAGAGCATTATCAGAAAAGAAAAACAGAAAACAAAGAAATCCCTCTTGTACATGATTCTATTATGCCTAAATTTTTCTTTATTATTTTCCTAGAGGGATGTCATGCACAACAAACGTTCCAGAGTTCCCCGTGTAACTACAAAATATATGCAACCTAAGGTTAGAACCAAATCCCAATGAACTGACAAAAATGATAGACACTCACCTGATATAGAACTTCATCAGCAACCCAGTTGCCAATTCCTGAGATAAAACCCTGAGACAAAGCAGTTCAAACATCTACCAGTTGAAAAGAGAATAATTACATTCACTAGACATATTTTAAAGATATGTTGAAACAGCATTAACCATTCTCATCGTACACCGAACAAACTGCATCTGCATAGCTAGAATACGAGCATTACAGAGAACATTCAATAGTGGAATGTAAGATATTAATCAAATCCCACTAAATCCTCTTATAAACATGTTTGTCCCCCAAGACTTAGAATGACCATAAAATCCTCGTAAAAAAGCACCCCCCTGCTCTCTCTGTTTTCTAAATACGTTTTTCACAGTAAGTCCATCTTCCTCGTAACTAAATTTTTGGGGATATGATAGATTAACCAGGAGTCTACAATGGGAAGCAAGTCTCAAAAAATTCAGTTGCGTTGCTAAATAACACCCACATTTGTCATTTACTTTAAGAATCTTCTAACTACATACTCTAAAAAGATACAATGAAACAGTACCCCAAAAATATCAAACATCTTAAGTTGCAAGGTAATGTGTATTGGCAGATTAGAGGCCAAATAGTAGTCCAATCAACATTTCTGTTACACAATCTTCAAAGGTCCACACAAGTGACCAGAGGGGTGCAGAAGCCAAAAATATGCATTCCATTAACTACTTCAGCATCAATTTCATCAGTATCCAGAAAATAAAACATCAGTTAGTCAAGATGGAGACCATTTATGGGTAATTCAAATAATTAACCCACTCCAAAAATATGACAAGTATTTCATAATGATAAAACAATGTAAAAGCAAACAATCACACGTATCCAGGATTATTGTCATTCTCTATTATTCTGAATCTCAAGCTGAAAGCAAACTTTTTAACCTGATCAAGTAAAAGAGCCTTGATGCCTAAATTCTTTTTACTCAACAACTTATGGAACTCATCTACAGCCATAGGCTCCAGCAATGCATCTGGACCAAGTTCAGATATTGGTGGTACTGCAGCAGGCTGCAAAAGTGATCCATGATGATCATTTCAATGGAAACCTGCTCTAAGAACAAAAGCACATACAACATTGCGAAAATAAGACAATAAGTATTCAAATACATTGTCAAGTAAGCGAACTCTTGCAAAACGCCTCTTATCAGTGAATGAGAGCTCCAAACCATCATTTAACTGCACAAGAGAACAAGAAGAAACCCACTGTGTAAGAAGAAATACTTGCAAAATGAAAGAACATTCCTTTCCTTGGCATGATTACAAACTTTGACAGCTAAACATGATTTTTCGTTAACTCAGATACAACCAAGCAACTGAGAAATAGATAAATTAAGCATTGAAATATCAGACAAGATTTTTCTAACTTTAGAAGATGGATAGCAGATAAAGACTTAAAACTCCCTAGGGAAAAATTTATATTTAGAAAAAAATTTACAGATGTTAGGCCAGCATTTTCATTGTTAAGCTGAGAGGTTTCAGACAAAAATGACAACATCATGACAAAGCTGCACTAAAGAGCATTAACCAGGCCCAATATCTTCATGCATGCTCCAGAGAGATGGTAATAGGCTACTCATTCCACACAACCCAGGAATAGCTTCTGGTATTCTGAAGCAGAAAAACTAAATGGTCAGAAGTACTTCATGAGTTTACCAACCAAAGTCCATCTCAGGCATATCACAAGTACATACAGTTTAGGTTACATGGACTCGCCTACAAATAAGCCAAATATGCACGTTGAACACTTAACATCCAGCAAGGACATGATATATGGTTTGACAAACCTACATAATGCTGTAAACCTCGCATGATATTTCATTGTTCAAATTTTACATTCTTTCTATAGTAAAGTCTACTGCTAATTTATGGTAGGAAGTAGCAGTTGCAGTTCAAACTTAAAACCAAAGCAGGTAATAATTTGATTAATATGAGGCAGCGATGCTGCTTACCTCAACAAAGAACTTGGAATACTTCGAAGGCCACTCATCAGTGTCTTTTACAGAAGACCTGCGAGTAACAAAGCAATTTATCCTCATCAGTACACAAAAGTCTTGAAAAAGCGCAACCATATCTGTAACAAAGTCCAATAATAGAAAAGTTCTTTCATTAGTATCAAGTGCAACTTAATTAAGCATAGGAGAAGATATGATTGGTTTCCCATGTTTCCTCCACACAAATTAATGAAAACAGGAAGGAAACACAAGAATGGAAGGACTTAGTTGAGAAAAAGAACATAATCTGAACCTTAACTTCCACAATCGTTATCTAAGTGCACTCCCCAATAATCACCTATTTCTGTTTTTCCATTGACTCAGCCAATTTACTTCTATCTTCTGATCTCCATCTTTATCTAAATAATAAAATTACAGAGCCTCGAACATGCATATATAGATCCGTATCGGCAAGAATCTCAACATCAAAAAACCATTTTGACAGAAATCACGCAGCAGCTTAATTCTGGAATTAAGCTGCATTGTGAGAGCTCACAATGCAGCTTAATTCCAGAAAGAACAGCATTTTCCCGGGGAAAAAAATTTTCAAAGCTTTCCGCACAACATCTTATAAAATTACGAGATACAAGATTATCACTTTATAAACTGGGAACTAAAAAAAACCAAATAAAGAAGAGCAAGAGCAAGAAAAAACTTTTCACCTTTTATAGTTAGTAACTGCAACTCCCTTAATATATATCGCACCAGTCATCCCTTTAAACAAAAACACAAAAATGATAAATCAAACAGAAACTACCGGTAATCCCCAGAACAATTTAAAAAAATAAAAATGTTAACTTTACTGCTGCATGAGCTTTAGGGTTCCTAGGGAAATGGGATTGTACCGAACTGGAAAGAGGGAAAAGGAGGGGAATTGAGTTGGAGCCACATGTTCTTCCCCTTGCGATGAGCGGCGACGATGGTTTTCCCTTTTAGGGAGGCTTCGAAGTCCTTATGAGATACGCCATCGACAACCTTGGAGTCGTCGGCGATTATTGACTTAACAATCTTCTTGCCTAAGCAGTGCTCCTCTATAGCTCTTCGAGCAGCTTCGACTTCCGGAAGCTCCGGCATCCTCCCGTTCTCACAACAGTGTGTGTGGTGTGTGCCAATGTTTGGCGCGCTTTTCTGTTACGCTCTCTTCTTGTCCCCTGTCCAGTAACTCCGGGGTTTTAGCTTTGAAGAATTTTCACCCGATTCACCGTGGTCGAAACGACATCGTATCGTCTTCGCAATTCTAGTACTTGGACTATCAATTCTTTCCTCTCCACGGGGCCCAGCCTGCATCAAAGATTTTTCTGAGGTCCAATAAACTTAAGAAAAAAGGTTTTTTTTTCCCTTTGGTCCATTGAAAAGAATTCGTACTTGTTTACTTTACATGTTGTCGGGGAAACGGCAATAAATTGGGAGAGGGAGGACATGCATCTTGCCACTAGCCCTTTGGCCATCCCCTTAAGTTTTAGTGGTGTTGACTTTTCACCGATTGCTATTATACGGTGGCGGTTTTCAGTGACTTTTGTCAATAGACTTTCTATTCTCATCATCGACTCCCCCTCTTAATAGATTAGAATAGATTAATTTATAGAAATATTATCATTAAGACAAAAAAAAAAAAGGGCATGCATTCTTGCTTAGGTGTAGGAAGAAAAGATAAACAAAGATTCAACTGACAAACAAGGCTACACACCCTATTTATATTCATAATTCATTTTCTTTTCCATCAAGAGGAGGCTGAAGCCACAAATACGTGATGCATAAAAGTAGCCCAAAGGAATGGGTAGATGGGAACCAAGTACGGAGAGGACATAAAAGCATCAAAATGGAGGGGTTACATTTTGAATTTTCGAGAATTCAACCATTCATTGACTTGCATAAGTTGCTTCTAAAATTTGAATGGTTTCGACTTCATTGAATATTATAGATCACAATAATAACTTGTAGTGGGTATCATAATTTATTCTTAAAGTATTTACAGATTACTCATCAATATAGTGCTTACCTTGACTTACATTATATCGATTTATTCATTAATATCAACTCAAATCTATAACTTTTTACAAGAATGTTATCTGCCATAGTTAACTGAGTCAACCTGCGTAACTTCCATCAATTCCCGCTGTAACTAAGGAAACGGCGTTATTATAAGTAGTAGCATTAATTTGGTAACGAACCTAAGTTGGCCCTATATTAGACGATAGGCCCGTACCCTAGTCACGCATGTTGTCGTTGGAGGCATAATATGTTAATTACTGGATCATGGGTGATTGGGACAGCTATTTCAGGATGGCACTGTATTTTTCGCTGAAAGATACCAGAACAAAGAACATGCCTGAAGCGTTGTATTGACTTCTTTCTTCGCATCTTTGGTATTTCTGTGCGAAGAAAAAGGTTGAATGCGTCCATGCCAAACACTTTCTTTTACCATTTTATTTGATTTCCCCGATCACATTCTTGTAAGCTCTCGCTGCAGCAGGCGACAAGACATATCAAAACAAGCCAAAGGGAACATTTTAAGAATATTCATGAAGTCGACCATCCAAAATACTTATTATCTGATCTTGGCATTGGACAAAACAATCAAATTCCACGCAGAAGTCAGTTCCTTTTCGGGGAGACTGATCCCAGATTCTTGATCGAGGCCTGCAATGACATACTGTTGATTCTACATTTACTTTTCGTAATCATCTTCTTATTTTTCGGTTTTGTCCCCCTGGATTGTTTGTTGCTAAATAAAAAAAATCGACCAACTAACTTTTGAGCTGATTTGCTGCTGTTCAAGCCTGCCCAAACAAGAAGGAAGAAAAGGCAGCGAACTTAGAAAACGCCTTTATCGAAGAATTATGGGAATCAATCCAGCTTGCAAACCGTCGTCATTCACAATGGAAGCAGTTCAACCAGCCCAAAAACTCCAGCTTTCAAATTAATTCGGGATTAGCTCCGTTGGCAACAGCTACTAACAATTGAAGCAGAATACATTTGCATTATCAACCGTTGAAATTGAAGCAGAGCATAACATCCAAGAAAACAAAAAGGAATGCTGGACACGTGATTAATTATCCTAATGTCCATCCATCCTCGTCCCGTACCATTTGATGTTGAACTTGAAAGAATGGAAAAAATAATAATAAAATAAAAAGAAGAAGAAAAAGTTCAGGCAAAGAATCAATGTATCTAACGTTAAGCATAGAACACGGGAGGGAGGGAGTTTCATGAACTGAAAGCTGCTGAGAAAGTTTTATAAGTCGGTAATAAGGTCAAGAAGCGTCTCAACCAACGTATGATACTACCACTATGCTGCTGAGACCATGTGTTCCACGTGCACCATAAAAATTGATTGTCACCGTACCAATGATCACCATGACCTAACAACTCACTCATTATGCACTTGTGTTTCTGAATCTTTCTTTCGGACATCTCCTTC
This sequence comes from Coffea humblotiana, assembly GCA_023065735.1. Taxonomy (NCBI): domain Eukaryota; kingdom Viridiplantae; phylum Streptophyta; class Magnoliopsida; order Gentianales; family Rubiaceae; genus Coffea; species Coffea humblotiana. Next base: position 3,257,347 of record CM041211.1, read on the forward strand.
AAAAAAAAAAAAAAAAAGAATTTTTCGGACATCTCCTTCGGGAAAAAAAAAAAGAAAGAGAGAATCTTTCGGACATGTGGACGGATTTAAATCTTTGTCAGCTTTTTTCTTTCTCTCTGAAAGTTGCCAGATTTGATGGTGTTATAAATGATCAATTCAAATCAATTGATTATGCAGCTTGAAAAGGATTGAGGAGTGGTGGGGTTGCATGGTTGAAAGACCGGGGGCCTAATTCAAACCGTTAAAAAGGTATTTGCCTTTGCGCCTATAATTGTAGAGAATAGGATCTGTACATAAGTATTTCACTCGTACCACAATTAACATTTTTTTCATCCAAGAATAGTTTTTCAGTTTTTACTTAGGCCCCGTTTGGATTGCATTTTCCATGATTTTTCATAGAAAAAATACTGTAGCAATTTGATGTATGTGAGGAAAAAAGATAATAAAAAAATGTGATTATGAAAAAACGACGCAATTTTTCGACGAAAAACGGCAATCCAAACAAGGCATTAGTTTACAATATCTCAAATTCCTTTTAGTATATCTTTCAAGTAGATATCTTCCAAGTAGATGAGTTTTATCTTAAAAGAAAAAAAGGTAGATGACTTGTATCTTAGGATTAATTATGTATACATTAACACTGTGTACATTGTCAATTTTAGATCAATGATAATTATGTAAAATTTGAATTTAAAATTTAATTTTTATATATATCTGTCATGAATTTAATGATAATGATGTATACACTATCAGTGTAATATAAACTTTACTCTTTATCTTATTAATACAAGTATTTCTAATTAACCAATTAAAGTTTGTCTGGTATTTTCATATACACTATTACAGATTTCACAAACACCCCCTTGATTGGAAACAAAATCTACAAAAATATTTTTAAACTTGAACGCACTCAGGCAAAGGCAGTTTCCTTCAAATTTACACATATTGGTTAAAGTAGAGAACTAAAGATTCCTTTTTTTTTTCTCACTCTCTCTCTCTCTCTCTCTCAAATTGTGATTTAAAATTTAACTAAAAATGTGGGTCTCTCATTTATCTATCCCCCCTGTAAGCTCCACTAGCTTTCTTAACTTGGCAGCCTTCAAAATTTATTGGACTGTTCATTCATTGATGCTCGCACATACGTAGACGACGGTACCTGCCAACACCTAAAAGAAATAGCTTGAAGGCATTTAAAGCACATGCAGTTAAGCAGTCAAAACCAAGAAGGAATGTGCTGAAGCCGTTGATGACTTCATTTAGTGATAACAACAATACATCGTCATGTAATTTAAGAAGATTGTGAGTCTGTTTATTTAAGTAATCAAGTATTTTGATGAGATTTGAAGATGTTTAACTAAAAACAAGTTGAGAAAGTAGGCCCGAGTTTGTGTGGTACCGTGTTCATCTTGATCTAAACCACTTCTAGGCTGCACGATTCATGTTTCGTATAAAACACAACAATCGCTGCCTCCTCCTTTCTTTCTTTTTGTTTTGTTTTGTTTGAGGAAGACTTTAAACAGCGATCTGAAATTGAAAGTGAACCAAGAATGCAATGCTACGATTGCTTGACTACATATTGTCCCTGCCGCGCTATTCATTCGTATTAGCTCCTCAACCGCAAAATATATGCTTAATTCTTTATCTATTTCACACTAAATCCAAGGCATACATTCGATGCTACTTAAAAAAAAAAAAATTGAGCTTGTTTAGATACATATTTTTTCTGAAATATTATTATTTTATTTTACACATTTTATGATTATATTTTAAAAAAAATTCACATATATTATATTACAAAGGATTAATCTTCCTTACACTAACAGTGTATACACTGTCATCATCGTTAGATTCATGAAATTTAACTTTTACACACCGTTAAAAGTTGAATTTCATGAATCTAACGATTACAGTATATACACTGTGCCACCGTATATAAGATTTGCTCTATTACAAAAATTATTATTGCAATTGTTACTTAGAAATTAGAGCCAGGTCATGTGCTTTGAACTTTGAAGACGTTGGGCATTAGCTGAAAAGCTGCAGTAGATAAAATTTTATGCGCGTCAGCAAACGAGATTTTCGTGAGCATTTCCAAGCTTGCTGGTCGAAAAATGTACTCGTTATTAAAAAAAAAAAAAAAAAAAAAGGAGCCGAGGAAAATGATGAAGAGCAAGCACTTGAAGTTAACACAACATGAAACCCGTGTCATTGAAAAAATAAACTGTACGTTTTCGCTTAAAATTGAACCAGCATCTCTTCTCCTCCCAATGGACTCAAAAAGTGCCAAAAACAGTAGTCTCAGAAACAGCTCCCGATGGTTGAGAAAATAATACTATATAAGACTCTAGGAGGAGCGGAATCCAACCAGTTGAGAAAACAAGAAACAGGGCCACCATACCAGACCAGCAAAAACCCCGCCCATTTTCGTGCCACGTGGCACGAGACTGAACCGTCTCCTTCGTTTCCCCACCAATTTTGTTTTTGTCTGAATGTATGGGTGACGGGGCTGCCTGCTGCCCTTCTCCCTTGAAAAAGGAGCATCACATCTAGTGTGTGTTTTGTGCGTGGAAAAATAAATGAGATCAGCAGAGCCCCAAATAATAAAAAAAAGAAAAGAAAATTGTATTTTGAAAATAAAAATAAAAAAAAGGGTAAAAGAGAGAGAGAGAGAGTGGTGGTCACTGGACACTGGGCCAGCAGCCGTCAGTGTTGTGTTGTGGTGTGGTGTGGTGTGTGTGTGTGTGTAAATTGTAATCTGTAATATATCAAGCAAGCAAGAAGGAGAGGTCAGGATTGCTTACAAATCCACGAGAACCTCAACCTAAAACCCTTATCCTATCTTCTTTCTTTCTCTCTCAACCCCTTAAGATTTTCCCTTCATCCCTTTTCTTTCTTTTTATCATCCAATACACCTAATAACACCTAACTCGTTTTCCTCTTGTCTATCTCTCAGCTCCCTAACTCGTATTCCTTCTCCTTCTTCTCTTCCTCCTTTTTAGTTATTAAGAGCTTTTCCATCCGATGTTGCATGGGCATGCCCGCGGCCATTAATGCATAACTTTCATTAATAATCCAAGTTTCAATCCCAGTCGTATTTATAGCGGGGCTAGCCAGCTCCCTTCAACTCGTTTCTTATACATATTTCCTCTGAAAAAGAAGGAATAAAGGATATGGCCCCAAGGTCAGGCAGGGGCAAAGGAAACAAAGCTAAGTCGACTGATAAGAAGAAGAAAGAAGAGAAAGGTTAGAATCTCATGTGTTGCTTTGTGCCCATGTACTCCTATGCTGGAATGTTTCACATTACACGAATTCTTTGTGAATTCATCAGCTGTGAATTTTTTTGATGTCTTTATCATTTCAGAATTCCCGATTGATAGCGTCGTTTGATTTCTCTTATCACTTGCAGTTGTACCTGGTGTTCTTGACATAACTGTCATCACCCCCTATGAAACTCAAGTCATACTCAAGGTATTTGATTTTTGCCCCAGAAAGGGCTTAGTTAGTTAATGTGAATGACTGGTCTGACGAATTTTCACCGTTTTCTTCGTTTGTTAAGCTTGCTCAGTTATTGATTAAAAGAGAATTTTAACTGTGTTTGTTTGTCTTTTTCATCTTGGGAATCCAGGGCATCTCGACGGACAAGATACTGGATGTAAAGAAGTTGCTTGCTGCCAATGTTGAAACATGCCACCTTACAAACTATTCTTTATCTCACGAGGTGACGACGAATTCTTAAAATATATATATATATATATATATATATTTTTTCCGTCCGTATAAACTAAATTCATACTAGTATTTACAAGTTAAGTCCAGGTAGGTGTATATATTATATGCCTAATGTTTGGCCGATGAAAAGTTTTAATCGTGCTTTAGTGGGATTCGATTAACAAAATGGAATAGCCTAAACTGCAGGTTAAAGGGCAAAAATTAAATGACAAGTTGGAGGTTGTCACCCTCAAGCCATGTCTGCTGAAGATGGTCGAAGGTAGGTGATGATTATAATACCAATATGTTCAGCCCTCGTGGCTCTTCCTAGTGCCGTTAAATCTATGCTATCTATGATTATAATACCATTTTAAGATTCTTATACTACATAGTAAAAATATTCTAGCCAATCTACATATATATACACGCGCGCACATTCAAGTCTGCGTTCGGCGCAGTACAGGTTGTTTGTTCCTGGCCATGGCCCAACTGGTCCTTGTCCATTACTTAATTGTTGGAATTTTCGAGGGTGTGTAGTAGGTTTTCTCGGTACGAGGGGAGGGGTTGAGGGGGAAGTTCCAATAAATGAAACGATAAGTGCAAGTACTATTGCGCTCTCGAAATTTTATATTAAACAAACAAAGCAAAGCAGGGTGCTTTTCAAAATGTTCTTTGGCTTATTTTATTAGATGATAGTAATACAAGAAGCCATCAACTTGGATTCCTGTGGCTGTGGTCCCGCTGCTGCTAGGTTAAATGAACAGCAGAAGAAGGCATGTACTTGGTCGCACCAACATATTCTCATCAGGATTTTATAAAACCATTTCTACAGTTTTTACTATATCTATAAGTGAGCACTATAGAACCAATCTCTCTACAGTCTTTTTTTTCTTGAAGAGAAATGGCAAGCAAATTGAAGTAAAGAATGAGATTGGTTTTCTGAAACATTTGAGTTTGCGAGTGGAAATGAGATGATAACAGCAGAACTAGCCAGGTCTTCCTTAATGCCTTCATTGTAACACAACAAAAATTGCCTTTGTTTATGCACTACTGCACTATATGTTCATGCACCATTTGTTGCTCTTTTCCTGTTTTGGCAGCTTGCAAATACTGGTTATTATTTATTATTAGTATAAAAAAAAAATAATGGCCGGTAGTAGAAGATGACAATCCGCAGTTAGAACTCGGAAACTCCGCATTGGGTCGACCATTCTTAATTTAAAGCGTTTGACAAATGTTTTGTAGAGTCATAATAGATGTACTAACTTGGCAGTAGTAGCAGTGTCCTTGCTTTGACTCCGTAACACCCGTCAGAATCGATGTACTAAAAAGATGGGTTGGCACTCGGCAGGTCATCAAGCTCACTTTTTCACCTACCACCTAAAAGAAAGTACTAGTTGTAAAAGTCAAGATTTTTTTTTTTCTTGGACGGAAGCATAAGTCAAGATCAAAATGCCAACAAAATCCTAAAGGGGTATAGAGTATTGAACAAAATATTCTTCATGATAGAAGAAATAAAACGCAATTTGACCCAACCAAAAAAAAACAAAAAGAAAGAGAGAAGCAAAAAACCCAAAGTGATTGTGTTGTTGCCTTTTTGGACCCTGATATGAGACGGCTCTGTAGTTTCAAAACACTCTTGGTGGAGTCAAAGATCACCGCTTTGAGTTTGAATTTTTTCATTTTTCATGGTTTTAAAACGATTTTTGGTTCGAATGATAAACGTTTTTGTTTACTGTTGTTTTGGACAACAAACGCACGATCCACGTGGTTGATGTAAAAATGCACCAACACATTATTATTGGTGCTTCGGCATCAATCATTGAGATTTCTATTACCCAAAAACATAATATTGAGATTTTCCCATGTTGCAATTCAATTGTTCAAACTCACGAAGAATGTCACAAAAATTAGTCAAAATGACTACTGTATGCTAATTTCAATCCCATGGCCCTACATGATAGTAGTAGTACTGAACCACTGGTAATTGCCATTTGCCACGTAGAAGGAATAGAGGTGGAAAAAAAAAGTACTAGTAATTACCTGTCGTAAACATATTGTCCAATTATTCCTTCTTATTGACAAAATTGCCACTCACTTGTCTTTCCTCAGAGGACTACACGGAGGTGTCTCAAGTGTTAGCCCACGTGCGGAGACTACTTGACATAGTCGCGTGCACTACACGCTTCGCCAAGACCAGAGGTGGAAGAGCCGCCACCGCTGGCGGCGGAACAGAATCTCGTGCCAAGAAGAACAAAACCCAGCAAAATAGTCCATCTGGCCGACCGTCCTCACCGGCTGACGGAGAAGTCCGGCCACCGGATTCTCCGTCGCCGGCGCCGGTGCCGGCGGCAGCCGTAGGTGCAGGCTACGATATGGTGGCTATACACCCGATTCCGAAGCTCTCCGATTTCTACGAGTTCTTCAATTTCTCCCACCTAACTCCTCCAATATTAAGTGGGCTTTTTCTCTTCCTTTTCCTTTTTCTACTAGTGGAGTATTTAATTTCAAAGTTCAATCTTTTTTATCCATTTTTTTTAATGTAAACTGTATTCTTTCCATTTCGGCTTCATGCAGATTTGAAAAGGGTGGATCGTAAAGATGGAGAGATGGGGCACGAAGGAGATTTTTTCGAAATGCAGGTGCATTTTTCTTCTATTCCCGTTGTTTTTGTAAAGATGTGGGCTCCCCCCCCCCCCCCCCCCAAAAAACCACGCTCCTCCTCCTTTTGTAGTATAGAAGTTTTAGAAATTGAGGACGTTGATGATGGAAAATGTGTGCATGTAGATCAAAATATGCAATGGCAAATTAATACAAGTGGTTGCATCAAGAAAAGGTTTCTATACCATGGGAAAGCAATTTTTACAAAGCCACTCCTTGGTTGATCTTCTGCAGCAGCTTAGCCAAGCCTTTGTTAATGTAAGCTATTTTCGTAATGCATCACTGCTATCTACTTCATCTGCTTTATTTGCATAGAATTGATGGTATGATCTTGCACCCTTCTTTCGTATGATTCGGTTTGGTTCACGGACAAGTTATATGTTTGCTGTGGTCAAGCACAAATAGTTATTACAGCATAGTATTACATAGTGTGCCATTTTCCTTTTATGGCTAAAACCTGGACTTTGTTCCGATTCCAACTATTATCTCTACTTAAGAGAAATACCATTTGAATGATGGCTAGATCTTGAGCAATAGTTCCAACTTCCAACTTCATTTCATGGAAAAATGGCATTTGTTTGACCGTTTTTAGACTCAATTAATGGCTACTTTACCGAAAATTTGGATAATTTTCTCCAAATGGACGTGACTTGGTTTTTTTTCTTTGCATGGCATGTGAGTTCTCCAGCTACAGATGTGTTCAAATGGTACCTAATTTGCTTACTGATGAGTAATAGCTGTGACTTTTGTGCAGGCATATGATTCATTAATGAAATCCTTTATAGAACACAATAAGGTGACCACTGTTGTACTGTACAAGCTTCTATTTTAAAATTTGAATACAATAAATTGGAAGAAGTGAACTGATTACAATGCACTCTTCAGTTTGGCAATCTTCCATATGGTTTCCGGGCCAACACTTGGCTTGTCCCTCCATCTGTAGCCGATCCTACATTGGAATTTGCACCCCTGCCAACAGAGGATGAAAATTGGGGAGGCAATGGTGGGGGTCAGGGAAGGTATGGAGAGTATGTGTTGAGACCATGGGCTACAGAATTTGCAATATTGGCAAGCCTTCCTTGTAAAACTGAGGAGGAGAGGGTGGTCCGCGACCGGAAGGCCTTTTTGCTTCACAATCTTTTTGTTGAGGCTTCAACCTTCAAAGCAGTTTCAGCCATAGGAGAAGTAATGGATTCCACTGCAAAAGGCAGAATCAATTCTTCTCCAGGTTCAACATTGCTTGAGGATCGTGTTGGAGACTTGTCTATAACAGTAAAAAGAGATGCAACAGATGCGAGCTCAAAAGCAGAAGTTAAAAATATCTTCTCGGGAATTCCTAACCAATCTTCTCAGGAAGTGACTCAAAGAAACTTACTTAAAGGGTTGACTGCAGATGAGAGTGTAGTTGTGCATGTGGGTAACCTCTGCTTCTCTTGGCACTGCTTTGTTATTCTTTATCACCTGATCCAGCACAATCTTTTGAATGCCAATAAACCATCTTGCCACTCTTTTATTGGAGTATTTAGTCAGTACTCATCGTGCATGTTAACTATCATAATTAGTTGATGGTAAGATCCAGAGTTGATGGGGTTATGGTCCTTCAGGATCTATTTAATTAGAAGGAAAGAGTCAAAAGGTAGATTTGGTGGATTTTTTTTGCATAATATCTTCTATCAAATTAAGGTCATAGCTTGATTTTGAAGAAACTTTTGGATCTGAGATGATTATGTCGAAATTAGGTGTGCCACCACTCACAACTGAAACGTTCTCCTGGGAGAAATTACAGGGAATTATCAGACAAAAATTTATTCCTCCTTTCTCTTCAGTCATTGACTTCCTTTCTGATCTTATCTGAAGAGGTTAAGAATATAATTAATTCTGTTGCAGGATACTCCCTCATTGGGAGTTGTTGTTGTGAGACATTGCGGATATACTGCAACAGTTAAAGTTATTGGCCATGTCAAGAGGGGAAGGAATTTAGTGAATAACATAGAAATTGATGAGCAACCAGAAGGAGGAGCCAATGCACTCAACATTAACAGGTACCCATGACATTTCTGCTTTCTCCACTTTGAATCTATGAAGTCAGATAACGCTTCAAAATGAAGTTTTAGCTCAAAACAAATTTACAGTTCCTCTTTTTAAAGATGGAAGTTCATGTGGGTAGGAATCTGCTGACCTCATAATTAAACTAGAAATTGTAGAATTGTTGTTTCATTGGGTGGATGGTGGTGCAAAGCAGAAATCTGTATGGCCATCTTTGTTTAAAAAAGAGTTCAATATGATTATCAGTCGGTACAATGTGCAAAATGCCAAAGAAGTTGCACTTGCACTTGGTTCTGCAACTAAACTTGCACCTTGGATTTCAGAGGAAGTCAAACTCTATGCAATTAATTTTCAAAATGTGGAGCTTTATTTTTGTGTGGGGTCTCAAGGAGAACATTGCTAAACAACTTTTAATCATCCATAATTATAAAGTTAATCTCTTTTAGTAGCCTTGTTTAGTAGATTGAACACAAAGTTCCTGCTGTAATGTGTCAAAATTTGCATAAATGCTCTGGATTTTCATGCTTACTCCGGTTCTATGGTTTTTGGCAGCTTGCGCATTTTGCTTCACAAGTCATTTACTTCTGAATCATCTGGGGAAGGCCAATCACCTAACTCCCATTACTGTAACTTTGAGAAATCAAGGTGCATTGTTCGAAAAATAGTTGAAGATAGTTTGAGTAAATTAGCAGACGAAGCTATGCATGATAGGACTATCAGGTGGGAACTTGGTTCTTGCTGGGTACAGCATCTACAAAAACAGGAAACACCAACAGAAAACAGTTCAAAAAATAAAGAGGATGATAACAAGGTTGAGCCAGTGGTTAAAGGCTTAGGGAAGCAATTTAAAATGCTGAAGAAGAGGGAAAGGAAACCAAATAGTTCAAGTAGCATAGAAGAAAATGACGAAAGTGGTGGAGTCAGCGGTTCCAACACCAAAAGCAGCATTGATGAGTTAAATAGCAATGACTCTGAATGTGGAAATGAGTTGAGGAATATTATTTCTGAAGAAGCTTATCAACGTCTGAAAGAAAGTGGAACCGGTCTTCATCTCAAGGTATTATTAGGCTTAATTCAACAAACAAAAGTCATGCTACTATACACGAAGTCAATTGGGTGATTCAACTGTTCCCCTCCCACACATGCGCACACACTAAGTGGGAGAAATTATGAGAAGAGGAAGGACACGAGTACATAGAGGGCAACTATTCTTGTATATAGTTTGTTGCATACTTATAAGGGTTTATCCTGTGCCTTTCATTTTCTTTCCTTTTGTGTTCAATGGAATTTGATTGGCCATTGAAATATACTTCTCCTGAGTTTATAAGCTTCTTTTAACAGTCTGTCGATGAGCTCATGAAGCTGGCCCATAAGTATTACGACGAAGTTGCTTTGGCCTAAGCTGGTAAGATGTATCTTGGTTCTAAATTGGACGGTTTTAAGAAGATCTACCATTGTTGTCTGCACAGTGTTATAGCTCGATATCTTGTCTATTGTAGGTTACGGACTTTGCATCTCTTGAACTGTCCCCAGTTGATGGACGCACGCTCACTGATTTCATGCATCTAAGAGGGTTGCGGATGTGTTCTTTGGGTCGGGTGGTAAGATACTAATTCTCTGTTCTCCCTCTCCCTCTCTCTCTCTCTCTTCATGCAAGTTACACATATTCTTCCTCATTCTGCTTGTTTGTATTGTTTACACGTAGAAAACAATCTTCATGAGTATCAAACAATAAATAAATCATTTTCATATGAATTGGATTGGTATTAATTTAGTGAAACTGCTTTCCAAATGAATTAGGTTGAACTTGCGGAGAAGCTTCCTCACATACAATCGCTTTGTATTTCATGAGATGATTACTCGAGCTTTTAAGCATGTACTTAAGGCAGTTATTGCTTCTGTTGACAATTGGGCCAACTTACCAGCAGCAATTGCGTCATCACTTAACTTCTTGCTTGGCTCCTGCACTGCTGAGGACACTGGTTCAAACTTTAGTGATGATTATAGACTCCATTTAGAATGGTTGAGGACATTTTTGGCAAAAAGATTTGGTTGGAGGCTGAAAGATGAGATTCTGAAGTTGAGGAAGTTGTCAATTCTTCGGGGACTTTGTCATAAGGTATTACTTTCATCAAACTTTTTTTAAAAACCCTACCTTATTTTAAGATGTTTATTCTTATTTGTATATATTTAATTCAGGTCGGGTTGGAGTTGGTTCCAAGAGACTATGACATGGGAAACCCAAATCCATTTAGGACCATCTGATATTTATCAGTGTGGTGCCTGTCTGTAAAGTATGCTCTCTTTCTCACTCTCTGGTACATGTAGACTTTAGACTGCAATTGATCTTCTGTTTAATTTGTACATTCTATTGGTTAATGGCTTCGGAATAACCTGCTCTTAATATGTACCCTTGTAGCATGTAGGATGCTCTTCTGCTGATGGAAGAAATTTACTAGAGTCATCCAAGATTGCACTGGATAAAGGGAAGCTTGAAGATGCTGTTAATTATGGAACAAAAGTAATATACAAATCAAGTTTATGGTAAATTTCATTGGTTGATGGCTGCTTAGGTATATAATTTGATTTTAATTGTGCGACTTAATTTGCAGGCTCTTGCGAAGATGATAGCTGTATGCGGTCCCTATCATCGAACAACTGCAAGTGCCTACAGTCTCCTGGCTGTTGTTCTTTATCACACTGGAGATTTTAATCAGGTGAAAGAAGGTTCTTTCATTTTCAAGTTGATGATTTTTAACCATCTGAGCATCATCCTTTCCATTTTTTTCCTGCTTTTCTCTTTTTTTTTATAATTATTTTTGCTCTGACAATACCATGGACAGAATAGTCTTTTTTTTGTTTAAGAGAATGACAAATTATGCTTTTAGAGAAACAGTTGTATTTACTTGTACCAGAATGACTCCAATCTAACATCTACCTGCAATGGAGTCAATTGAAGAAGTAGAAGCTATACCCATAAGTTTCCATCTAAAAAGCATAGGCACTTGTTAAATCTTTTGACTGCATGAGACTTGTATCTGGTATTTCATGCAGACAAGTGAAAGACACTTATATACTTCTCATTTCATTGTTATGAGTCTGACTTTGTGATTATCCAACGCGAAATATGACATATTTCCTAAATATAGACCAGTTACAGGGGAGAAATATAAGTGTCATTACATGTTAGCTTTCTATATAAGCATGATATCAGAAAGGGAAACAATTTAAATTTTTGGTATATGATTTCAGCTTGTGTTACAATTATGTAGAAGTCAAAAAGGATGCATACCTTTAGATGCTTATTGCTGGTTCCTATTCCATTTCACATATTTTCATCGCTCTACTTTTATGTATAATGAATAATTTTGGAGAAATGTTTTCTGATTTAATTGTTGGAAAGGTTGTGTGCATATATGGACCCATGTCCAAATAGGAATATAAGAGTAGACCGAAGTCAGGGGTAGTTCGCCACATTTTAAGCGCGCAATGTCCAAATAGGAATATAAGATTTGGGTTCATTAACTGGATTTGCCATAATAAGTGTCTTGAAGTTAATAATAATTCATAATATTACTTAAGGGTATGTTGGATGCTACACTTAGTGTTACTTTCCTGTCCATGCTTTGGTTGCTATCAACATAAGCCCATGAAAGTTTCTTCTGCCTGACCATTCCCATTTGTTGTGCAGGCAACTGTTTATCAACAAAAGGCATTGGATATCAATGAGAGGGAGCTAGGACTTGACCATCCCGATACAATGAAAAGTTATGGGGATCTTTCTGTGTTTTATTATCGTCTTCAGCACATTGAGTTGGCACTCAAGTGAGTATCATGCTTCAAATTTCAATTGCATGTTTCTTGCTTTTAAAAGTATGTTTTCTCCTCTTATTGATATCATATGATGACATAGGCAGGATGGTTGCTTCAATAGAAAAGCTTTGGATTTTCTTATTAACATATCACACTCTTTTCTTTCACCCAAAAAGCATATGTAGTGCTTTTTGAAGTCCCTTTTCTGATGTTTCCAAAGCTTCAGCTCAGTGCTTGTAGTAACCCTCATTGTCCCACCTCTACCAAACTGAGATCTTTTCTTTTTGAAATGGTTCAAATATCTCTTGCCCTGTGCTGACCTTTCATATGTTTCTTCACTTTTTAATATTTTTCATTTTTTCTCCGTACTGTTCCTTTCTCAACCCTAATTGTTATTATATGGCAGATATGTCAACCGTGCTTTGTTTCTTCTTCATTTTACCTGTGGACTATCTCATCCGAATACAGCTGCTACGTATATAAATGTGGCCATGATGGAAGAGGGAATGGGTAATGTTCATGTGGCTCTCAGATATCTGCATGAAGCCCTTAAATGCAACAAAGATTACTGGGAGCAGATCATATACAGGTAGCTCTCTCTTTTTGCATTTCCGATCAATCACATACTCGTATATTAAAGCACTTTCTGGTTCATTTTTGATAATGACTCACTTTTCCAGTACATAATGATTATGTTTCTTATTGCTTGTGAAGACTGCTGCTAGCTATCATGCCATAGCCATAGCTCTTTCATTAATGGAAGCATATTCACTTAGTGTGCAACATGAACAAACTACACTACAAATTCTTCAAGCTAAACTGGGATTGGAGGATCTCCGAACTCAGGTGAGCCCAAACTTATAGCATATGATTTACCTTGACGTGGTTATCAGGCTACGCTGCTTTGTCCAAATTGAACTACCCGCCTATTGGCTTTTGACTTCCTCTTTTCTAGTGTTCTTACCATGCTTTTTGCATACTCATGACATGAAATAACAACAATTTCCTGAGAAGAAAATGATGATACCAATAATGTTGTGCACCATATGGTTTTGGGTATACGACGTCATGATCATGAGAAAAGTGGCGCTTCATCATGAAAAATTTCATGCCCAAAAAAAGTAGTTTTTTTTTAAAACAAAAACTACAATGGACTATGATGATACAAATGATTTGTAGAATATAGTATCTTTTAAATTGGGTTAACACAACTGCACAAAATGTGGTGCTTTTGTTATCTTGTAGTCTAAAAAGAAATGTCATGTTATTGTGATGTCCAAAGTTGGAGAGTGATATAGTAATTAACTTCAGGATGCTGCTGCATGGCTGGAATATTTTGAATCAAAAGCCCTGGAACAGCAAGAAGCAGCAAGGAATGGAACCCCAAAACCTGATGCATCTATAGCTAGCAAAGGACATCTTAGGTATTAATATGGTATTCCCAAATTACTTTAGTTATAATTCAAGCACTTGTGCCCCTATGAACAAAAATCTTTGATCTTGTATTGCAGCGTATCTGATCTCCTTGATTACATAAGTCCTGATCAAGATTCAAGAGTCACAGATGCACAGAGGAAGCGACGTGCAAAGGTAGGTTTCTTTCCTCTATTTCTCTATATTTTTCTTGTTTATAAATTCACTTTTTTTTTTCCTGCTAGCCGAAGTCAGAAATGTGAAGTTAACTTTGAAGAAATTTAACTTTCCAACTCACTCAAGCTAAAGCTTATATTCCATTAATGTCAGACTGGAAAGGATTCAATTCCGACTACAAGATCAACTTTCTCAGAATGCATACATAGTTGACAACGTTCTTTTATGTGTGGTCTCTCAGGTGTTGCCTGTGAGTGATAAACTCCAGCAGGGGCTGCATGATGATAGAAATGATGAGTCCACAAGTGGTGATGTTATTGACATGATTGTGACTGCAGCAGGAAGTGACAATGTGGAAACAAAGGCAGTCAAGGTTCCCATCCAGGAGCCTGAGGTCATTGATAGCAGCATTACCACTTCTCCAGTTATAGAAGAAGTTGTCCAAGATATCAGTTCAGATGAGGGGTGGCAAGAAGCTAACCCAAAAGGACGGTCTGGTAATGGGTCTGGAAGGAAGTTCAACCGCAGGCGGCCAAATCTTACAAAGTTAAAGCTAAACTCTGAATGGCATAATTTTGGAGACAACAGTCAGCGAAAGGAAGCTATTGCACAGGGACGTAAACCATCATCCAAGACTATGTCAGGTGATATTTCTCTGCAGAAGCAAGCTAAGACTGCTAGTCTTGGTGCTATTGAAGATTCAAGTAAACCACCAGCCAAGTCTTTGGATGCTAGAGTTTCTCCAACATCAGCTTCTAAAGTGTCCTTAAATCCTGCCAGTCTCACACCCACGGCTTCCAAGTCTTTGTCATATAAAGATGTAGCCGTGGCAGCACCAGGTACGGTTCCAAAGCCCTTTCTGGAGAAAGCAGAACAAAAGGTAGAAGAATTAAACGAGGCAAATACTGATAACCCAATCTCCATTAGTCAACCCGAGACATCAGAGAATGGGAAAGAAAGCATAGCTCTAGACGATGCATTACCAAATCCTGAAGATACAGGATCACCAGTTGAAGGTGAGGTTAATGGAAGTGGTAGCAAGGCAGAGAATTCAACCCCAGAGTTTGAGGATGACTTGAATCCAAATGATCAAGAAAAACATGCAGAAACAAATGGGAGCAAGCTCTCAGCTGCAGCTCCACCATTTAATCCAGGTGCCTACCCCTTGGTCCACTCATTGAGCTCCCCTACGGCAACTAGTGTCTATGATGTAGTAGCAAGTCAAAGCATGCTCACAGAACCAGCGGGTTTCCCCTCAGTTGCGGCTAGAGTTCCTTGTGGTCCTAGATCACCTTTATACTACAGAACAAGCCATTCGTACCGAATGAAACATGGGATCTTAAATTACCAAATCCCTATCATGGAAAGAAATGAATCTGTTTCGCCAAAAACTATGAACCCTCACGCACCGGAATTTGTTCCCAGAAAAGCTTGGGGCCAGTCTGCGGCAACTGAAGGTTCAAAGGGATCTACTTCTTCTGATTCCTCTGGAGACTCCAATGCATCAGATCCTGAAGTTTCCTCAGAAGAGAAGCTTGATAAAAAGGTAAGCAACGGGCTCCAAAAAGCGAGGTCAAAGAAGAGTAGTTCAGATGCTGAAAAGGCTGAGTTAGCGAGACAAATACTACTAAGCTTTATTGTCAAGTCGGTGCAGCATTCTTCAGATTCTCAAAGTGAGTCCCATGTCAGTGAGAAGAAGCGGGAGGGTTCTGCAAATTCTACTGAAGCAATTGCAAATGACAGTGCAATAATAAAAATCCTATACGGAAATGAAGGAAAGAAAGAAATGGTGTCTGAAGGCAACAAGAATGAAAAGCCAAAAATAGTGGATGTGAATAAGAATAGGCATGGGGATGGCGAAGGATTTATTGTTGTTACAAAACGGAGAAGAAATAGGCAGCACTTCACGAATGGGGTGAATGGGTTGTATAATCCACAATCTATATGTGCTTCAGTGCGTTGAATAGGGTCAAGCTGTAATCCTGGAATGAACTAGAGCACTAAGAGTATGATAATCTTCTCCCAGTTCAAGCATGGCGGAGATATCTTTGCATCAAATCAAGAAACAAAACAGTGGCGGCTCACTACATAACCAGTTCTAGATTTCATTAATAGAGAATCCTGATTTCCTGTTTTGGTTGCGCTAGTAATAGTTGTAAAGTTTTCTTGCCCAGAAATTTTGTTCCCTTCTTTGTATATGATGCAGTAAATGTTTTCTCCTCCTCAAGCTTCTGTAATCCGACGACATTACTGATCTGCCAAAATGATGAGTTATTTTTTAATCTGTTAACTTCGCGTCCTGTAGATTGATGTAACGTTATCATGCAAAATTAACAGCAAAGACAATATGACCAACTTCCTACTCGATGATAACATCATACTAAGATATGGCCTCAATAGCTTACAATATCAACATAACTAAAGGGCACCCGACGTTTTTTTTTTTTTTTTGAAGAGAAATGACACCCAACGTTGATGTGAACTTATTGACTTCTGTAAACTAACTTAATGGTCGATAGATTGGTCTTAAAGTAGCAAAACCGTATGATTCAGAGCTCGAATTTCCACTCGGTTACCCGAATTTTCACATGTCACCATCCAAGAAAGAAAGAGAGGATGGTGTGGGAAGGAAAACAAGAAAATGAAACTCATTTCAACGCGAGAGGCACGATGAGGAAAGTCGTTTAGACCACGCAAAGTCCAAACTCAAAACTTAGATGAGAAATATCTGCAACAAATTTGCTAACAGGTAACATCTGCTAAGCAAATAATTTCCTTTAGGAGAAAAGGGTTTGATTTAGCAAGCAATTCAAGAAGAGGTCTCTTTCGTTAGACTAATGAAGCAAACACGGTTCTGTACACATATTTCTTGATTCCTAGGCAATCTAAAGTATTAAGTATGGAATTGTCATATTCGGCTAAAGCGTGTAGCCGTAAAAATGTGGATCCCTGAAGAAAACCAAAGCTCAAAATAGAAAACAAGAGGGGGTAATCCTCAGATAAGGTTCCTGATGACCCTGGCCCTGCGGCTCGGCCCTCCTTGTCATAATCTACGCAGAATTAAAGACCCGGTTGTCCTTTTCTTGCAAGGCTCGTGTCTCGTTATCATCTTTACTTCAAAGGATGAAGATTTTAAAGTCTTTTTTTAAGGGAAAAACTCAGCATTTATTTTATGTTTGGAGGTCGACACTTTCACTGTTCTAACAGACTTCCAAAATAAGATACTTGACCGTAGTGTTATGCACCTTGGTTCTCTAATTCTCTTGAACATATGTTACTACTGGATTTGGAACTATATGAATGTACAAAGGGAAATTTATACTTTATAGCAGCTAACATGACCAAGAAGTGTTTACTTTTACTAGTAAACAACACTGCAGCAACGCTTATATTTCTACATCTCACACTCGGGGAGATCCAAACTGGTTTTCCCCGGCCGGGATCCATTTTAATACTGCATAGCAATTTCCATCTAAAGCGTTTTGATTGAACATGAAATATATATGACCAATATAGACATTAACTAGAAAGACAAAGAATAAAAGAGACGTCGAGAATTCGTCGTCGGCTACGGCCATTGCACAGACTGCTTGAACCATTATGTTTCTTTCCCTGACTGCTTGAACCATTCTGCTAAGAGGGGTTTTGAATTTGAAGTTGTTTTGTTGGTGCATGAATTTGAAGTTTTGAAAAACATACGAGAATGACGAATTAAGACGCGAATTTAAGGTGGAAACACTTAATTCTAAGTACGGCACATCCTATATTGTCCGCAAACTGTCCCGTGTGGAAGTTCTCATGCACTATTGCCAAAAAAAAAAGAGACTTATCAATGCTACACGTTTTAATCCACTTCTATCTTCAGCATTGCTATTCAGTTGATGGAAACGCCTAAAGTCCTCAATCCAAGCATGCAACTCTTAATTCCACTAACTCTTTAGGCCTATTTTACTTCCCTTTTACCTTTGTAAAGAGGCACATTGATAATCACTTTTTAATCAATAAAAAAAAATAAGGATAAAAACAATTTTAAGAAAGATAAATGTCATAGAAATTTGGATAATTTTCCATTGAGCTCCATCAACTAATCATGCAAAGATTGTTCCTCCTGTCTGACATTCCCGTTTTACTAACAAGACTGAGCATATACAGATAAATGTTTGTTCACCGCTATCTCCCTCTAAAATTTCTCTCTATATCATGATGATCATATGATTATTACCATTGAAAAGAACTAAGCACTTGAAGTAGGGTCTTCGTTCTCGACAGCATCAATATCAAGACTATTTGGATAACTTGGATGAATGGGAAACAAAGGCAAAAGCGGGGGTGGCTTAGATCCTCCGGGAGTATCACTAGCGGGGAGCAAATAATAACCCTTCTCATAAATCCCCTGCATCTCTTCATCCAACGGTGCTGAACAAGTTATCCTATGCGGCGCTTTTGTATTCCCACATGCCAAATTTTCCATCGGCGACACCGTCACCTGGTCGAAGCTAAACCCAAAAACTTTTCTTGGTCTCGCGGAAGAACCCGAGGAGGAGGAGGACGATGAGGAGGAGGAGTCAGTGGAGGATGAGGATGATGACGACGACGACGATGATCCACTTTTACCACCACAGTCAAGGAGGCGGCCATTGTTGTTAACCTTGATCTCCGGCACACATACGCTCCGCCTTCGTTCATGGAGCTTGAGGCCTGGTCTCCGGGCACCCATGTCGCTGGAGGGTGGTTTCCCGGCGACAGGATGTGGGTAAACGGTCGGTGGATTTTCTTCGGGTAAAGCGGTGAACTTTTGGACCACGGCTTTGAAGTTGGAGACGTCAGTTTCTATATAGATTGTCCTGCGGCTTGGGGGTTTTTCCTTGACTGAGGAAGCTGGTAAAATTCTGTAGGCATCGTTGGTTTTCTTGTTGGAAGATGGAGAAGCCATGAAAGCCGAGAGAAAAAAGATCAAGGTAGTGAAAGATGATGCAAAAACTGAACAGAGAAGCGGAAAATTAGGCATAGATTCTGGCGATCTTTTTCAGGTTTAGAAGTAAAGAAAAACAAGAGAGGTCTTGTACAAGTACAGGGAATTACGCCATGAATGAATTGTTGCTAGTAAGTTTCCTGCAAATTGCTATGAACTTATACTTTACTAGTAGTAAGCACGGCACATACTGGAGAGGTTTTGGTACGGGGAAAGAAAGGTGTTTTGTTTGATTTGTGGAAGAAGTTAGTCAAATAGTGGGGTGTTTATATACAAATGGGAATTTTACCTACCCCGGGCTCTGCCTAAAGGATTGAGCAACATGGGCTAGAATTTCAACGCTGGGATACCCTCATTAAATTTTGGTTTGAATAAATGGCATTTATTCCTCAATTAATTGTTATTCCAAATTGGGATATTTGTTGACTTATAGGCCAATTTGATTTTTGTGTCATTACTTTTCCATTTTCAGAATATTTGTTTGGTTTATGGCCAAGAAAAATGCAAGTAAGTATAGATTTTCTCGGCTGAGGTGACATTTTAGTATAAGAGTAAAATTAATGTACTTTGATTTTGAGTGGACAACTATAATCTTAAACCTATAACAACATATATTTATGGAGGGAGACCTTGCACTATACAATTAATTTACAACCATAACAAACCATTTATGGTGGAGAACTAGTCCATCAAAGTTTGGATGGATACATACATACTGCTGTTGTCTTGGATAAGAACTAACTCACAACTTTAACACAAGAGATTAATGTCACTAAATCAAGTTGTGATTTGTAATTATATATTTTTCAACAACTGTAGTGTGTTTGGATTGTAAATTATTTGAGATATTTTTACTGTAGCACTTTTTGTGATGTGATGTATGTGAGATAAAAAGGTAATTGAAAAGATAAGTAGGTGTATTGGAAATTGTAACGGTGATGTAAGCAAATATATTTGGGTAAATAATCTCCTGTCCAAACACACTCTTCGAATAAGAATATATAACTCGAAGAAAATGCCCTTGTTTTTCAGTCTATTGAATGATAGTTTAACACATGAAATATAAAAATATTTTTTTATCCCAAATTTAGTAAAAACATGCAATGAAAAAAACAAATATGCAGCACCAAAAACATAGTGGAATAACGTATAAAAGAAACATCATGCTTAAAACAAATACTACAAGGAATAGCATTACTAAAGCGTCGGTTCATTTGCTAATCATAATTTTAAGTTAAGAAAACAAAAGAAATTTAATCTACATTATATAGAAACAGACAATGTAAACTCTAAGAAGTACCATTAATAGAATGATAATTGATCAAGCTGGCAAACCTTGAGGTGTAGAGAAATGAAACTAAGTCTTGTTGGATATACGAAGTTAACTTCTTCAAATAGTTTTGTTGTCATGATTTACCAATTTTACATACGAAAATATATTTTAGATTACCACAAACTCCCAATTACGAGATTCAAGCACAAGCGACAAGACCTCTTACCCGAGTTTAACATATTGTTCCTAATATTACTAGACTTTAAATATGATTATGAACTCTAACAAGTCTTCTTATTATATGTTTTGTGAACGTAAAATTATGTTAGAAAATGTTAATGTTGCTTAATGTAATATTCCAACAACTTTACTAGGGATGGCAATGGGGCGGGGGTGGGGCGGGGGATACCTCCCCCAACCCCCGCCCCGTTGCATTTTAATTCCCCCCGCCCCCGCCCCGTCCCCCGCCTTCGGCTTCCCCCGTCCCGCCCCGCTTCCCCCACGGGGTTAAAAAAAATTATTATATAATTTATTATAATTAAATTTGAACAAATAATCAAGTACTAAAATATTAACATATCATCAAATTAATATTCATTGTAACTTTACAATTGAAACTCATAAAAATAATTAAACAAAAGTTATTTGAATACAATCTAATATGATAAAAAAGTATAACTAAAATAATCAAGTTTTCATTTTTGATACAAATACAATCATTAAATTGTTATTGTGTTTTTTTGAAAAAAAATGTTATTGCATTAAGTGTAGTTAGGAATTTAATATACATGTATTAATAAATTTCGTATAAATAATTAATAATTTTTATTAATAAACATGTATAATTAGTAATATAATTGATAATAGCATTATATGTATAATTATTTATATATATTTTTTATTTTAAACAGGTGGCGGGGCGGGGGTTGGGGCGGGGGAATATAACCCCGTCCCCCGCCCCGTTTCTAAACGGGGGTAAAAAATTCCCCCCCCCCCATCCCCCGCCCCAATAGTCCCTCGCGGGGCGGATGCCCGCCCCATTGCCATCCCTAAACTTTACTGATCAAGCATTTATCCGGGTAAAATGCTAATTAAGGGAATCTTTATTAAAAGCTTTAAACGAACTGATAGATGGCGAAAGAGTGCAACCTTGTGCTTTTGGTAGCATCAATAGAACAGTACGTTGTTGTATTGAAGCAATTTGTTACGAAATCATTTTGATGCTACGGAATTGTATCTCATTGAAATGATCCAGAGAAGTTTCTCAAGTATTGCCTGAAGAATAATAAAACAGTCGAAAGTTGGATTGAATATCGATTGGGTGAAAAATGGACAGGCACCAGGCTAGTAGTAGGCAGGGTTGAATTTTTTGCGTGGGGGCGTTGAGAGCTGAAAAGTTTGAAAATGGAAGAAGCAGAAAAGAACAACAAAATCAATGGGGAATTTCAATTTAGAGCTAGCTAGCTGGCCATGGATGAGTCATGCGGGGTCAGCGGGGCGTTGAAACGGGAAACGAGGAAGACTTGGCAGCACCCACCACAGTGACACATTTGCTGCTCGGATTCCTCATCTCATCTTCTTCCATCCCTGGGAGACTCTTTGAATATTTCTCATTCCTCCTCTATCTTCTTTCACTGCGTAACATAGCTGTGCTAAAGAGTTACCCTTATCCTAACACGCAACTGCAAACTAATCCATCCCCTACCCGTAAATAAAAAAGAAAAGAACTGTAGACAAATCCAGCATCGGCTGCATTTACCAACATATAAGAAAGAAATCACTTCACTTCTTATCAGTAAAAACGTAACTCCAAGACTTCTTCATGAGCATAAGAAATTACTGAATTTCATGGTACATAGCAGTTGTATTTAACATTTTTGGTTATCATAAAAAAAAAAGTCAAAACCAATGTCTGGTGAATCTTTTTTACTTATTCGAAGTCACTTTTGTTTCAAATACTATATATATCAACTCCTTAATCACTAGCATTATTTTTTTTATTCAAGTAATATTGTGTTTCTTGATGAACTTCTGCATATAAGTTTGAAATCTAAGAACGTATGTAGTACGAAAACGTGCATGTTAAGACTATCGTTTACTTGTTACACTAGGGCACATTTTTACAGCAGTTGCACCAGAAAAGTTTTCAACAAACGACCCTGGTTTCTTCCCTATCGTTTGCGTGAAGGAAATGAACTTTGAAAATGGGGTCAAAAAGATGCGCCATTCTTCCATTCAGTTCCGTTGCTTGGGCTTTGTTTGTACTATGTTTATGCAGTTTCTTTGCTTTACACTTCTCTTCCGTATCCATGATCGATCAGTTGCTTTGCTGGGATGGTTTTGTTTTTGGTTCCAGACTCTGTTACCTCTCGGAACCTTTCTCTTTCATAAAATTTGAATTCTTGGAATGTTTCGCTTCACATTATCCAATCATTTGCGCCCTTCTTCTCAGTGCTTTGCGTATTTGCATTTTCGTACATCTCTTCCACTACTGTGTTTTCACGCAGAATCTTAGTTACATACAGTCATACAGTAACTAGTACAAGATAGCTAGGTCAAAGTTTGTACTCTGATAGCTTCAAGGAAAAGCAAAAGATTCACTTCCAAATTATCAATTTTCTGTTTAAGTTTTTTTTAAGCAATGACAATGAGCGATGAGATTTAAGAAGTGAGAATGACGACGGATGATTTGAACTTAAAAAAATTGTTTAATTGTTAGTAAGTGACAAAAATATAAACATGATTGCATAATTTTTTTAATTTTGCAATGCCAAAGTATAAGAACAAAGTAGCATTAACTAATTGAGCAATTGTGATGGGATCCAAGAACCTTAATTAATCATCATTCTAAGCCTAGACATTAACGGGCGTGTAGCCATTGACAGATTTTAAACGAACAAAACAAAAACAAGAAACGAAAGAATCTATTGCTGTAGTCAAAACTTAAGTTATTTCGTCCAGGTGTTGCTTTGGAATTCCCTACACCGCAAGAATGATGTCAACGCGATGCTCAATCATAAAGAGCCCTGTGTGGAAGACAACATGATGGCATAGCTGAATATGTCGCCAAGAAGATTCAAGCGGACTGGTTATTCGAATGACGAAAGATTCAGAAAATTTACACGTTCATGTGCTCTAATTCAAAACAAGCCCACTCCTACTACGATTAAAGATATAACGAACAAAAAGTGGATTAAAAAATTAACACCAATCCATGTATACATGTCTCCAAACCCTGTGGCTGGGAGGACGACGTACTCATTATTGGTTCAAAAACATAATAAAGATATGCACTTCAAGACCAATTAAAATGGTAAGAGAATATATATATACACACATATAGTGGCCTTGAAAAGAAAGCAAATTTTGACTTTTGAGGATATTTACATTCCCATTTCAAGCTCCCCAAAATATTCTATATATGCTGCACAGATTTTTTTCCTTAATCCACTTGATGAGCGCCGTTATTTTTATTTTTATTTTTTTTGTTTCAATCACATCCACAATTACTACAACTTTTTCATGAGTAGTTCTAAAACGAACTTTGGTTTAACCACTGAACTTTGGTTCAATGGCCACCAAAAAGAAATTTATGTTTGAATTGTAAGTCGGAGGTTCAAGGTGAAATTTCAAAGGAGATGCCGGGCACTTCTTTAATCTAGTCAGGTCTACATACCTGCTAGCCGTTTATACAATCTCTTTGGCCTCCCCTCCCTATAAAGTATGATAGATTAAGTTATAGGAATGTTATTATTGTAAATATATATATATATATATATATAAAGATAAACTAACTAATTCCTTTTTTGCAGAAACATGGCAGATGAGGGAAGCTCATCATCATACCATCCAGAAAAGAAACAAACAAACAATTGTTTCTTTGGTGGATAATCTAATTGGGTGCAAACCTCTGACGGAGAACTAAACAACAATCAAACCATTGATGAAGGCCAAACATCAAAATGGGATTGGATTCCTAATGAATCAACCTCAAATTGGATACCTGATGAAACAACTTCAGACCGCTTCCAAGCTATTGATGAAAACTCATCAATAAGCTGGGTTCAGAAAACTGAAGATAATGAAAATCTATTTTTAATTCCTGGGGATCCTACTACTCAGTCCTTCCAAATTTTCACATATATATATAAGAACCTTTTATTCTTTTAAACTTTGTGGATACTATTATAAGTATCATGATATGATATAGACTGACTTTAATGGAATCAGTCTTCACTGATTACAAAATGGTCTTTCTTTTCACATTTTGTCGGTTACAAACGTAATTTTAAAACAAAAGAACTACTATTATGTCAAGGAATCAGTTAATTAAAGTTGGAACTTACAAGGAGAGGAGCAACTCACAAGGTGAACCGACGCTTTACTTTAGCAACCCATCTAAAGAATTTATTAAAGAAAGAAAGAGAGAAAAAAGAAATACTACTATAGGCATTAGAGAATTGTATTATGGTGTTGCTCCAAAAAAGCTTTGGACAATAGACAAATTCATTTTCTCAAGTATACTTGAATTAGGGAAAATGCAAGAGATTGCCTGCCTACTTGAATTAGGGAAAAAGGCAAAACTTTCCACCCAAGTTGTGCGCGATCACAACTCTCTCGTGATTTTTGTTTAGATCCAGCACTGAAAAAGACAATGAAGAAGGAAAAACCCTAAGATTTGAATGACCCAAAAACAAGATACTTCCAAGCTGTTGAGTATTGTATCAGCCCATACTTTACCTACTCCGGAAGCCCACCTAAATTCATCCTTCTCTCTTTTATAAATAAAATAAATGGTCAAAATATCTTGTGTATGCATATGCAACATTTGCCTGCCTGAAGCATTCAGGTCAAATTACACATTTTCATTTGTCCCGGGACACTAATTGTAGTAATACTGGCTTCTTTTCATATTACTGTGCAGTGTATGTATCTTATCAAATAGTTACATCATTTATTTCCAACTCAGGTGTTGCCTTTAGTTCTGCTAGATCTTCAAGTCTTTTGTAATTGGATGGAAAAAAATATGGATGTGCATTTGAATCTCCCTTTCTTTCTTACATTTAGGGCCCATTTGGATTGTCGTGCTTTTGATTAAAAAGCACTTTTAAGTGCTAAATGCACTTTTGAGCCATTTAGTAAATATCATTTCCTAAAATTAGGAGCGGAGGTTTTGATGTTAAAAGTATTTTTAATAAAAGCTCAAATTTTAGTGCTTTTATAACCGCTTTTGTGTTTTTAAAAAATAAAATATTTAATTTAATCGTTTTATCCTCTATTATGAACTAAATGAAATGATAAATACATCTAAAAATTTTCAAATATCAATCTAATAACAATAAAATGCCATCATTTCTTGTCCAATAAAACATGCGTAAAAATAGAAAAAAAAATAAGCTAGAGTTTGAGTGGTTCATAAACGGATAATTGGATATACCCATACCTATTTATTAAACGGGTACTCATTTATACCCATTACTCAATTATAACCCGTCGAATCATCCATTTTGACACTTCTAGCCTTAAGGATAGGTGTATGTGTGTTCCACTCCCTAAGGTTCATTATAATGCATTAAGCCTTCTTAAAGCAAGTATAGCCACATTGTGGTACTTTAGAAGCTTGAACTTGTTAGTCTTGGGACGAATGAAAGTAGCCTGTTGGTGCGCCAGAACAATTCTGATGGGGGAAAAAAATTCTGCCACAGTCAAATTCATTTAGAAACAATATGAAAAAACAAAAATTCAAATACCATATCTGTCACAATTAATTGGTCTGTCTGGTCATCCAAGGTCTATTAATTCCTCGGTGTCACAAGAACTTGACAATTTACATAGCTCCGGATGCAAAGGTAATTTGGCTTTCGGAAACGTCACTTGAGCGTTTCTTTGTGTTTATTAACGGTATGGAGTATGGACATTTTTGTAACCATAAAATGCATGGCAAACAAACATTTGAAAGTTGGAACTCTATCTATAGGCATGCAGGACTAATGGCGACCTAAACTGTATCATACTGCAGAGGTTTAGCAAAGGTATTTGTGATTTGTGATTCAAGCATGGTTATAAAATCAGGTACTTTCTCTTTTCCTGCAAAGTAGTACCGAAAGGGAGGTTCAACCGAAGAAGATCAAAGTCGTCATCCGAAATAGCTTTATTAATGAGGGAAACGAAGACGATAAGAAAAGATAACCGGAAGTTGAGAATATGTCACATTGTAGGCGAGGGATAATTACAGCGATAAATCAGCTAAATCAAAAGTTCGCGAAACAGCTTTGCACCAAGATTCCACTTTCTTCTTCCTCAATCCTTCCTCTAGAACTGGTTGGAAGGTAGTCGCTTTCTTCATCTTTTCCCCAGCAGAAAATATTTCATCTTCTGTCCATATGCCAACGGCTAATCCAGCCGCATAAGCTGCTCCAAGTGCAGTTGTTTCTATGTCAGCCGGTCTCACTACAGGGTTACCCAGCAAGTCCGCCTGCAGATCATTTTAACAGAATTGAATTTTATGATTATGATGCTTATCTAGCCGCACAAGAACTAATGTTTCCCTAAACTATCAACTTAAGAAAGAAAAAGTCAGGAAGCAGATACAAGGAACATGGAAAATAAAGGCCCGAGCAATATCCATATGAATCAACTGAAAACATCAAGGGAGCACCAAAAATTTCCCCTATTACCACAGGAATACCCTCCAGCAGTACAGAGTCAACAGAACAGACATACTTTTGTTAACACGATTGGATTTCTATGTACCATGCCAACATGGAACATTCTTTTGTTTTTGACTGAAGCTTTCATAGAAGAGAACAGATTGCAAACTCGTCAAGTGTAGGTAAATATTCAGCAAGTAGGCACACTACAAAGTTGACAGCAACACGAAAGTTTGAAATCCATGAGTAATTGACAAATGATGCAATTGATCAACAGATTGAACGTGGAAAAACCTACCTGAATTTGCATCAGAAGATTGTTCACTGTGGCACCTCCATCCACTCTAAGTAAAAACTCCCCCTTTTCATTTTTAGTCTCACCGGTATCTCCAGCATCTTTGTGCATGGAATCCAAAACATCTTTCACCTGAAAGCACATGCTCTCAAGAACAGCCCGAGCAATATGTGACTTGTTTGTAAACCGTGTGATCCCAATGCAAACTCCTCGGGCATCGTCACGCCACCAGGGAGCAAACAAACCATTAAACGCTGGCACGAAATAGACTCCACCAGTCGAGTCAACCTTCGAGGCTAACTCCTCAATTTCACTTGCACTGCTAATTATGCCAAGACTATCCCTAAGCCACTGAACAGCCGCTCCAGCAATAGCGATGGAGCCTTCTAGAGCATAGTTGGTGGGAGCTTTTGGCCCAAGCTTGTAGGCCAAAGTGCTCAATAGCCCATGATTTGACTTAATCGCTTCCTCTCCTGTGTTTAGAAGTATAAAAGCCCCCGTACCGTAGGTGCTTTTGGCCTCACCCTTCCGACAAGCTTGCCCCAACATTGCTGCATGTTGATCACCAAGACATCCTGCTATAGGAATCCCAGTAATCGGCCATCCCTTAGTGATGTTTCCAATGATCTCAGAGTTACTAATGATCTTTGGTAAAATACCACTCGGAATTCCCAATGCATCCAACGTAGGCTTATCCCAGTCAAGTGTTTTCAGATTCATCAGCATGGTTCTTGATGCATTGGAAATATCAGTGACATGTAAACCATTTCCAACACCCCCTGTTAAATTCCAAATTAACCACGTATCTATAGTCCCGAACAGGGCATCCCCTGATTTCACAGCCTCCTTGACAGCATCAACATTTTCCAACAACCACAACAACTTCAAAGCACTAAAATAAGTGCTTATCGGCAAGCCACATGTGTCGACAAAGTGAGTTCTTCCCCCAGGTAACTCTTGCTCCAATTTTCTACACAGAAACAGATAATAGTACCAAAAGTCAAACCAAGCAAAAATAATAATTATAGCTAATTATTAAGCAAAGTCCAGAATCATGATCAACCAAATCCAATCTCACGTAGAATCCATTCAACTATGGACAAATACGGGATATGCAAAATATCAAATGTTTGGAAATCCAATAAAATATTACCAGCTAAACTTTTACGTATGCCATAAACCAACAAATTTCTCGATCCAAGAGTACAGTTTTGAATCAGAACATCAGACAAACCAAAGAATCAATAGAAAACTTCATTAAAACATTTTTTTTTAACCTGCAGATAGGGCTGGTACGAATATCCATCCAAACAACGGCATTGTAGAGAGGTTTGCCAGTGGATTTGCTCCAAACAACAGTGGTTTCCCTCTGATTAGTAAGGCCAATAGCTTTCAATCCACCATCAACATTATGTCCATCTGCAGTCGCCTTATCAATCGCCTTGCTAATACAAACTCTGACACTCTCAAGAATCTCATTGGGATCATGTTCAACCCACCTACAAAAAAAACCCAATACTCAAACC
This sequence comes from Coffea humblotiana, assembly GCA_023065735.1. Classification (NCBI taxonomy): domain Eukaryota; kingdom Viridiplantae; phylum Streptophyta; class Magnoliopsida; order Gentianales; family Rubiaceae; genus Coffea; species Coffea humblotiana. The sequence goes on from CM041211.1 coordinate 3,285,881, forward strand.
TGATAAAAAGATTGAAATTTTCACAAAGTTGGAGAAAAAAAATAGCAGCTTTCTGATTATTGATATTCTAAAGAGCGGAACTTTACCCTGCTTGTGGACAGAACTGAGTGAACTCCATTTGGTGAGATCCGATGGGTTTGGCTGATCGGTCATAGATGATGAATCTTGTGCTGGTTGTGCCTTGATCAATGGACCCAATGAAAACTTCTTCCCCAGACATTTTTTCTTTCTCCTTCTTGCGTTTGCTGCGCAGTGGTTCGGGAGGAAAACAGAGAGAGTTCGTTAACTTGGCTGGAGTCAATGAGTCAAATCATATAGGGAGCTGCGGGAAGGGGCAGAGGTTAAACAGTAAAATGTGGAGATAACAAAGGCTAATTTTCATTGGGAATGCCGAAGTATTTATCCAATTACTTTATCTAAAAAGATTTTTTTATTTATTTTGGAAACTGTCCCCTTCATTAAATATATTTCACTGAGAGCTACAGCTAAGTCAAGTATTAAATTTGCATATAACTTCGATTCTGATTACATGATTTGAGGGAGTAAAAAAATGTATTTTGGGATAAAAAAAAATCGAACTTGACAGATTTTATGGAAATTATTTGAACATAAAATATTTTTTTGAAAAATCATGGAGATATTTAACTGCAACATGAAAAAGTGGTTGTGCTGGATTTTGACTTTCAAAGTGCATCTACGTGTCCAGCCCGGACCTTCGAGCAACTAAGCAAGTCTCTATCCTTTTCTTATTTGCTAATCCTTCAATGACAGCGTGCGTGGAATCTTCAATGACAGCGTTTGTTTGTTGGATGGTAGGTAATAGGTTATCCAATTGCAATTAATTTGGAAGAATATCCAAATTGTAACCAATCAATCTTCTTGGTTTCACCGAAATTGTGGACATGGTGGGTCAGGCCAGCTTCTGGACACAAGTATCCTTTCTCTGATTTGTTGTCAGCGTAGCCCGCGCTCAGTCATCGGAGTTAATTTCCAGATAATGCGAAGTTCAAAACTACCCCAACCAACTTTATATATATACTCCCTCCCTCCGTCGCATTTTGATAGTTCTAATTTTTTCACACATTTTAAGAAAAATAGTTAATTTTATTAGAAAAACAAATTTACGTTGTTATTTTTCTAAAATGTCTTTACATTAAATAGAATACAACTTTATATTAATTATTCATGAAAACTTGAATTAATGGTTTATGAAAACTTGAATTGATAGTTAAGAAAGAATCAATCCTCATTCATATATCAATATGCTTTAGAAAATCTAAATGTTTAAAATGAGATAGGTGATATCCAATAATAATCTATATATTAAATAAGTTAATTTATAATTATAACAACCTACATTGAATAAGGGTATTTTAGAGAAATTAAAAGATAATTACATTTTACAATTGAAAAGTATACTATAATTTAGGACAGAGGAAAAAGGAAAATGGAATTATCAAAGTGAGACGGAAAGAGTATATAAGATGGGTTGCCCTCTTGCCCATTTGGATTGTTATTTTCTAGAATTTTTGTAGAAGAATATACTGCAGCAACATGATATATGTAAAGTAAAAAGATAAATGAAAAATGCATTCATAAAAAATATAAATTTTTTTTTGGGAAAAAAAGACAATTCAAATAAGGTCTAAAATTTCAACCACGTTGAAATAAGATTTTGGCTATTGATGCTACATTCTGTCATTTTCAACACAAAAACTTGTAGTTTGATCTTTTTTTAATCTTAAAATTAATATCTTTTTATCTCTAAGTATGCAATCAAGACACCTTTAACACCAACCTGAATCCTGATCAAACCAAAAATCAATACGTGTACAAAATCTTTGCTTACATGTCAGTGCGTGGGCCGGACAGTACCAAAGAAAGGACTGTGTTTTCAGCAACATCAGCTGATGATGTAAAGAATTTGTAGTCTCCCACGTGGTGGTATCAGCAAATAGGCTTCGGCCCAATCCCATTACAAAACAGAAGAGAGGCTACGGACAAGTGAACCCAAAAAGACCCAACCCCGGCTTCCTCTCAAGTTATAATAGTTTTTATCGCCTTTGTCTGTGAAAAATAAGTACGTATTCAAAATTAGTTTTTTGTAACAGGTGTTTTTAGGATACCCCTTAAAACACACGTAACATTCACCTGATCTATCGTATATATACATATACTAACAATAATTATCATTTTTTGTATTTATATGCTTTTTTTATTTAATCTTACCCACTATTTCCTGTATTTATTTACTTTCTCTACTTAATTTTATATTTGCACAAAGATAATATCTGAAACATAGATTAACGATTGCTCTATAGGCACCCGTTAGACATATTGTAAAAATCATAGTGTTAAAACAAAAAAAAAAAGAGGAAAGAAAAAAAAATTATAGCCATAAGATTAGCCTTATTGTAACATATCGCAGCCTTTTTTTTTTTTTTTTACCATATTGTAACAGATCGAGGCTCGAAAATAGCCACCGTCAATTGTACTTCAACTCATGGTCACCCATATTGTACTCTGCTGCATTTCTCTATTGCATAGCAAAAGGGGATCATTTGAGTAGGTATTTTCCACTTGAATAGCTTCAAATTTTGACACTCCATATCGCATCATTTGCCATGTTTAAGGAACGGTGCAATGGTATGTGTGAATAAAATGGATCGAAGCATTTACGGGGGACCTCTTCCTTTCCAAAAAAAATGTCGGCACAGGGGCTGGCTGTCAAAGCTTTTCTGGTTGGTACCCAAATTTGTTGTGTTGAAAAAACTTGCAAAACACCGGTTGTGCATGCACTTATTTTTAGCTTTGTCTGGTGGCGCATATTCGAATATACTTCAACCAGCTTGGTGCTCTCTGCAATTATTTTTTACATCTGGACGTACGTGACAAGTTGTTCTTCTAAAGCCTAAACGCAGGGAAAAAAAGGAAAAATGCTGAAATGAAGTACCACCAAAATTCATCAAGTCTCAATCTAACGAGTAAAGAATAACTTTTTTTTTTTTTCAGCTAATAATTTGAGACTGATTCGATACCCTCATTCATTGGTGAGACTTGTGTGAGTTGTTGACGATGGAGGTCTATTTCTTGCGAAACAAATCCTTAGAAACAACAACTGCTCTTTTACGTGGCCAGGTGTTCCACAATTATTGATCTATTCTCCAACTCAGACATTCTTGCAAGAAGAAGGCATAAAGATAAAGTTGTGTTTGAGAAATGGGAAAAAAAGTAGCTAGTGACGTAAACAAAAAGGGGATAAAGAAGTTTATGGCAGGCATAGGGATTTGGATGAATCTTTGCTCAGTTTCCTCCCCAAAAAAAAAAAAAGAGGAAAAATGGAAGCACAATGTCTCGTTCAGGCAAATAGTGCATCCGTCCACTGCTACTGGGTGAAGCTTTTGCTTCACCATAGGCAGAAAGGCTTCACCATAGGCAGAAAGGTCACAGTGTAGCAATGATCATTCAACGATTTACAATGTCTAGTTTTAGCAACTAAACTTTTTATTTTTTATTTTTTGTGTGGGGGGAGGGGCTCTTAAATTGTCATATTGCTCTTTCAAGTGACTCGTTTTACCTATTTCAACTAATTTTTTCGTCAAGTTAGTCAAGAAATCCTTCATCTTATTTAATTGCATCTACTTTGAAGCAATTTCATCTATTAGCTTCACAAACAATGATTAAAAAACCATGACACGTTTAAACAATAGATACGCATACGAGAACTTCTAAAATAAAAATTATGAATCATCATTTAGCTCGTATCTGTTGTATAGTCCTGCGTCTCTTAGAGTAGTATTTTCTTTGTGTATAAAAATGAGACGTCTATACAATGTATAATGACTGAATGAAGACAATTGATATAAACATTTTTTTATCATCTTTTGAACTTTCAATTTTACTCTTATAAATATTATTTTTTACCCTAATCATCTAATCACATTTTACCAATATAAATACTCATAGCCATCCTAAACACTGTAACTACCAAAATTTTTCATTAAATTTTTATATAAATTTTTTTGTATGTAACAAACAAAATTTATACAAAAATCGATTCATTTTAATTATTCTCTAATCTCACACGCATTGGGTGTGCCCACTAACACTAGTATTGATTGGTTGAAGAGGGGCTTAATCTAGTGAATAAGGTTAAGATTCTAATAATCAGAGGTCTTAAGTTTAATCTTCATTCACTTGTTACTTCTTAAACTCTAACCATCCTATGCTTTAAAAAAGTTAAAATAAAAAGGATTTAAAGAAAATGAGATATATTGATGAAACGGTATTCACATACACCAAAAACAAGAAAATACTAAGAAATACATAACTAATTTAGATGTGAGGTGTTAAGTTGAAGGGGTAAGTAGAAGGAAAAATGATGAATTGGATGATACGGATGAAGGAGTGTAAATGAGAACTCGCGGGCTCTAAATTTTTTCACTTGCACTTTAAAAATGAAAAATGAGTTGAGAGAGTAAGTTGGCAAAATTAGATAAGAATGGGTAAGATATGACACTTACATTAATCGTTGGATGATCAATTAGAAAATCCAAAAGGAATAAAATTATTTGTTACAACGAAACTGGAACATTTGTGGGAGTTCGGCCATTGATGCGCTTTGTGTTGATAATTCTTCCAAGTACAGTGGTGCTTTTGCTTTTGCGGAGAGTACTGCATAAATGCCAAACTGGACCAGAAGAAGATTAGACATCGGATGCCACTTGTACTTTTTATAGAGCGAATCACACCAATTGCCCGTGCATTTATTAAGAAGACGATCAAGACATTTCGCAGGATTCCTAAGTGGATTGTTTAGTTCAATTATCACTTCTAGATACTGAAATTTAATTATTATTATTATTATTATTATTTCTATCTTTTACTTAGCCATGAGTGATTGTTGGTCACGTACTTGAATCCAGCTTGCATTAAAATATATGTAGACGTTGCACAACCGAAACCTAAAGTTTTATACAAAAGCTCTCGTTTGAATTACTGTTTTTATAAAAAAATATATATATTTATAACAATTGGATGTATAAAATATAAAGCGGTATCTCCACTTTGGTGGGATACTTGATGATGGATGGAGGCCAAAATGTATAATCTAAGAAGTAAGATAAACCAAAAACTAATGAAAAGTGCTTTCTGGACGTGAGGAGGACAAAGGGATTAGTAAAAAACAAGAACAGCAAGGGTTTGGAAAAGACTTTGGAGACTGAAGATAAAAATAAAAAAAAAAAACAAAAAGATTATCCGATGGGAAACCAGGAGCAGAGCTGTCTGTGCACGCCATTCAATACAGCGTAACGTCATCAACCGCTCGACCACTTCCAAAAAATGCCAGCCTCTTTATCCTACGATACAACGGACAAAGCAACTCTAACCTGTTCGCAAGTCCATTGCCGGCCATGCACCCCCTTTAACTGCAGAAGTAACCTTCTTCAAGATGATTAAAATCCACGATCCATGATTAATAAGTAAGAAGAATGGAATTCAGTATTTTTTATTTATATATTTTTTTATTTTATCATAAATTTAACTTTTTTTCCTAATTTATTATAACATGAATAACGTTATGAAAAAAATAAAATCAAAGAATGATTCACGTGATTAGCGGCGAATAATGGAGAAATCTCTTTAATCCTACTTAAAAATTGTTTTTATCCTTCGAAAAGCCCCACTCAAAATTTGGAGAAAAATGAACAATAAAAAATGGAAGCCCCCGTTTGAAGCACAAGCTATGTCCCACGAGCACTCATTAGCTACTTATACTTTGCCATCATAGAAAGCGTATGGCATTTGATAGTTGCGAGGAGCATGGAATAGATTCCTCATCACCAACTTAAAAAGTTGAAACGAAAAATAAATAAATAAATAAATAAAACAAAAAAAAAGAATTGAAAAAAGCCAGTGCGTGTAATAGCGCGCTGCATTTAGCCTGCATTCCCGCTAACTCTTTCCCCTTTTCAAAAACCTAATGCTAAGGCCATTTTCTCACCACCTTCGCCATTCGCCACCTCATCAACAATTCCACACCGTTCGATCATATGGAGTCTCCGACTCTCTAAAACCTCGATCAATCGGACGGTCAATTTGAGATGCCCCACGATCGCTTCCCATAGACCGCGTTACACCATATTACTCCACCTTATCCTGGGCGTATAAAAACCTCGGCCAAACCCTTCCATTCTTCACACTGTCTGTGCCTCACTCTGTCTTGGGTTCTAGTTTTCTATTTATCTTTTCCCTGTTAGTTTTCGGGCCGGTTACTCCGGCGAGTTGTCTAGAGCTTAGGTGAAGGAAGGATGGCGTTGTTGCCAGATCTAGGAACGGAGATCGTGATTCCGGTGTGCGCTGTCATCGGAATCATCTTCTCTTTAATCCAATGGGTACTCGTCTCGCGCGTGAAGCTCTCACCGGAGCGAAAAGAGGCGAATAATAACAGTAAGAATGGATTCAATGATTGCCTGATTGAAGAAGAGGAAGGCATCAATGAACAAAACGTCGTCCTTGAGTGCGCCAACATTCAGAGCGCCATCTCCGAGGGTAAGATTTCAGCTGTCTGGATCTCCATGGCGCATTTCTACATCTAATTCCTCTTTTTTAGCTTAAATTGTTTGAGCTTTTCATTGGATTTATAGATCTTTGGTGGAGTTCTGTTTGTTAGCCTGAAAGTAGAGGCAAGATCGAAAGAAAAGTTAAAGTTTCGTTGTTTTTGCTTAATTTAGTTGCTTGTGCTGTAATCCTGATAATGAGTGATTAGTAAAAATTGAATCTTTGTACTTTTTAGTGATTGTTTTGAGCTAATTTTTTTTTGTATAATTTCTTGGCGGTCATGGAAATACATTGATAATTTGTATCTTATTGGCGGTGAATGTCGGGTTTAGGGTTTCGGGTGGGAGAGGTGGATAGTAATGAGGTTATGGTGTAGTTACGTGATGCTGAGGTGGCATTTTGGATAGATCTGACATAGGGAACTGAACACTTTTGCTATAAGTGCTGTGACTGTAGTTATTTTGTGATAACTGTACCGCGATTATTGGAAGATTGGATTAATATTTAATTGGTAAATACTGTGAAAGATTAAGGTTTAACTGGGGGAGTTGATTCTCCACTATCTTTTCCTGGTAAAGCTTTCTAGATTTATGCCAGTGGTTGGAGATTTATTATATTAAGCCTGATATCAATAGCATGTGTGCTGCACGTGGTGCCATCTGGCATGTGATGAATTCTTTTGTGAACATTATTGTTTCGCTTGCTTAATTTATTCTGGGTAGATTCTGTTGCACTACTATGTAATGCTTTTGCTTTGTATAAAAAAGAATAGAAATTAATTATTTTCAAAGGCATTTGTTTTTGTCTTTTTCACAAGGTTTATTTATTTGCATTATTATATTCTTTTATGTATTTATAATCTCTAATTGATATCATTATGCATCATTGGCCAACCTTTTTTGGTAAATATTCCTATGCAGTAAACCTTAAAACAAAAATTGAAATTTTAAAGGAAAAGAATCTTTCTCTGTGGTGAAAGTGTTTCGTGCTTGCAGTGTTGTAATTATGAGAGACGGGTTCTTTATATCTTTAGACTCAGGACATCTGCATTTTTCTGTTGACTACAAAAATTCTTGCGTTTTTCATGCAATTGGTTTGTGGATCTGATGATAAATTTCACTGGCAAATTTAATAGCTGGAGTTCTGGGAATATTGGCAATTTGCTTATCAATGACCTGCATTGCTAGGAAGTTTTGGCTGCTCAAATTTTGAACTTTATTGGATACATCTTTGGTTAATATCTGACTTTATCTGACTTGCCTACAAATTTTGTACAGTTTGATGAGTTAAATTTTTATGTTGACAACCTTAAAAAAAATATCTACAAAGGCTGCCTTTGATTTTTAAAGAATCCAATATTTCTTTTTGGTAACAAGGAGTATTAGATTTATAGTTTAGTTACTGTTTCTGGATGTGATCATCTTCTTGATTCTGGAGTAGAGTTGTTGGTACTGTGTTCTGTTTCATGTTTATTAATGCCACAGACTGATGTTGTGCTTTATTGTGGCAGGTGCAACTTCATTTTTATTCACTGAGTACCAATATGTTGGTGTTTTCATGGTTGCTTTTGCAATTCTCATCTTCCTCTTCCTGGGCTCCGTTGAGGGCTTCAGCACAAAGAGCCAGCCATGCACATATAACAAGGAGAAATTCTGCAAGCCAGCTCTTGCAACTGCTGCCTTTAGCACTGTATCCTTCTTACTTGGTGCTTTCACCTCGGTTATTTCTGGTTTCCTTGGCATGAAAATTGCTACATTTGCCAATGCAAGGACAACTTTGGAAGCTAGGAAAGGTGTTGGAAAAGCTTTTATCACTGCATTCAGGTCTGGTGCAGTTATGGGTTTTCTGCTTGCTGCAAATGGCCTTCTGGTGCTCTATATTGCAATCAGTCTCTTCAAGCTGTATTATGGGGATGATTGGGAAGGCCTTTTTGAGTCAATCACTGGCTATGGTCTTGGTGGATCATCAATGGCTCTCTTTGGCAGAGTTGGTGGAGGAATATACACCAAAGCTGCTGATGTCGGTGCTGACCTTGTTGGAAAGGTTGAAAGGAACATTCCTGAAGATGACCCCCGGAATCCTGCTGTAAGTCAAGAGTGCTTTCTTGATGTTAAAGCCTTTGAATCTCAAGGGGAAAGTTGACATAATTTTTTTTTTTAAATATTCTACTTTGCAGGTGATTGCTGACAATGTTGGAGACAATGTCGGGGATATTGCTGGAATGGGGTCTGATCTTTTTGGTTCATATGCAGAATCATCATGCGCAGCCCTTGTTGTGGCTTCAATCTCCTCGTTTGGAATCGATCATGACTTCACTGCCATGTTATATCCCTTGCTGATTAGTTCCATGGGGATTCTTGTCTGCTTGATCACAACTCTTTTTGCTACTGACTTCTTTGAGATCAAAGCTGTGAAGGAAATTGAACCAGCATTGAAGAGGCAGCTTATTATCTCCACTGCTATTATGACTATTGGAATTGCAATAGTTACCTGGACTTGTGTGCCCCCAACATTTACAATCTTCAATTTTGGTGCTCAGAAGGTTGTGAAAAACTGGTAAGCATTATTGTCATAGTGAAAGTCAACAAGGTTCTTTGGAAACATAATTCTCATATTGTTTTAGTTGATTTCTGGAAGAATTGTTATGTCCCTTGTGTTGTTGACAGCTGACTGCTGCCTACCTGGTCGCTGCTTTGCTTCCTGGATATAAAATCCCCTCACCCTTTACCCATTCAGTACTTATTGTTGTTTTATTCTAGGTAGTTGTCTTTGGTTCTGTGAATCATACCATTGGAGAAAAAATTTGTCGTGGAGCTTTTTGCCTCTTTCCATTATTTATCTCATAGTTTCTGTTTCTTATTTTTGAAGCAACACAACCTTAGGTAATTTCAATTCACGTTTATTGACTTTTGGTGGTTCTTTTTCTTTCAGTTTTACTATCTGAGTTTCACACTCCTGTCAATTTTGCAGCTGCTATCACAATTAGACATCTCTGCATGTATTCATCCAGATCGAGACTGACAGCTTTTCTGGTTTTGCAGGCAGCTTTTCCTGTGTGTTGCTGTTGGTCTCTGGGCTGGGCTTATCATTGGTTTTGTCACGGAGTACTATACCAGCAATGCATACAGGTTTCCATGAGATGAGCATTTTCTTTTACTGCCTTTTATTGCTGTGCTTCTTAGTAAAAACATGCTTAACTGTAGTTACTTTTCTTCAATTTTGCAGTCCTGTGCAAGATGTTGCTGATTCCTGCAGGACCGGTGCTGCAACTAATGTTATTTTTGGCCTTGCCTTGGGATACAAATCTGTCATCATCCCTATTTTTGCTATAGCAATCAGCATTTTTGTTAGTTTCTCGTTTGCTGCCATGTATGGTATTGCAGTTGCTGCTCTGGGAATGTTGAGCACGATTGCTACTGGGTTGGCAATTGATGCTTATGGTCCCATCAGCGATAATGCTGGAGGCATAGCAGAGATGGCTGGAATGAGCCACAGAATAAGAGAAAGAACTGATGCCCTTGATGCTGCTGGGAACACCACCGCTGCAATTGGAAAGGTACCATGATGTTTCCTTTTGTGGCCTTATTGCCTTTTGATGTTGTTATCTAAACTGTGGCTGAGTGATGTTATCTGATGGATTTTGCTCGTTACACTTACAATCATCAATAGCTTGTTCTTTGGATCCCAGGGCCATTGTTCTTCTCCAAGAGTGTGTAGTGTTTATTTTTGGCATTACCTTTAGTAGTTTAATGTGCATCATGTGCAAAATATCAGTGACTGTAGCTGGGCTCTTGTGCATCATTAAATTGAACCTCTTGTTGATGGTTTTTTAGTGCTTATGCATTCTTTAAAATTTTACCCTTTTCATTTGTTGGCAGGGGTTTGCTATTGGATCTGCTGCTCTTGTTTCGTTGGCACTCTTTGGTGCCTTTGTCAGTCGAGCTGGAGTTTCAACGGTTGATGTTCTGACTCCAAAGGTCTTCATTGGTTTAATTGTTGGCGCCATGCTCCCATACTGGTTTTCTGCTATGACGATGAAGAGTGTTGGTAGTGCTGCGCTAAAGATGGTTGAGGAAGTTCGCAGGCAGTTTAATACCATTCCTGGTCTCATGGAGGGCCGTGCAAAACCGGACTATGCAACTTGTGTCAAGATCTCTACTGATGCATCTATCAAGGAGATGATTCCACCTGGTGCTCTTGTCATGCTTACACCCCTCATTGTCGGTACCTTCTTTGGTGTGGAGACTCTCTCAGGTGTTCTTGCTGGATCTCTTGTTTCTGGTGTCCAGGTATGACGTAATTTCTTGACATAGTGTTCATTGGCTACTTGATCTGTTGCATGGTGGTAAGGTCATTAAAGTTTTTGATAATTCCTTTTTGTGAAGCTGATGTGAGGATTGATTCTTGTTAATTTTTGCTCTTTTGCACGTGATGTTTACACAGATAGCAATTTCTGCATCTAACACCGGTGGTGCATGGGACAATGCCAAGAAGTATATTGAGGTAAATATATGGCAAATGCACTACAGTGATCATATGATTTGAATATTGAGATGGAATTGATATTATTTAATTTTGATTTAATGCTAGGCTGGCGCTTCTGAGCATGCCAGAACCCTTGGACCCAAGGGATCTGAACCACACAAAGCAGCTGTTATTGGGGATACCATCGGGGATCCTCTGAAGGACACTTCAGGGCCTTCACTTAACATTCTTATCAAGCTCATGGCTGTTGAGTCTCTTGTTTTTGCTCCCTTTTTTGCCACTCATGGCGGCCTTCTGTTTAAGATATGATGGGAGTGATGAACATATATCAACTGGGGACAAAGATGCTATCCTACTTTTCAAGGCAGCTGTCTATTTTAGTCTCCATCTTACACCACCCTTCGCTTCGTGAATTTCTCCCACAATCAATGAGTTTCCAAGTTAGTTTATAGCTAGTTGAACATTATTTTTGACGAGTCGATGGTGATATGATGATGATAATTGTGATCACTGCAGAGTTGAGAACAGATGTAGTGTGACAGTTTATAACAGTTAGATTCCTAGCTTCTGCTGTAACGTCATTATTCCTGGCTGATGAAAGCAATAGCATGGTCGAACTGGGATGTGGCTTATACTTGACTGTTTGCTTAGAGTTCAGAACGGAGTCTGTTGCTTGTCTTGTTTTATAGTATTACTTTTTATCCTCGAAAGAAAAACAAGATTTTCTGTCATTGAATGCATGGCGTTTTGGCATCCCGAGTTACTTTAAAGTTTCTTTTTCAATTCTTTTTACGGTTACTATTTTCTTTTTTGGCTGGTGGCTTTCTTTATTTCCAACATGTTCTGTATTTGGTTATTCCAGCAGTGTGTGTGTGTTTTAAAGCAGTCCTGTAATGCAATGTGTTATCAAATTGAGTTCGCTGGAAGGCCCGTCTATGTGTCAAGAAAATTTGACAGTTCGCTGCCAACCTAAGTGGGTCAAATGTTGGTTTGAAAATTGATGTATGAAATTCCGGTTGTGTAAATCGAGGGGCGCACAGTTTTTCTGCTTTGGGACGAAGCAAAGGTTTAAAGGAGTGACAACTAACAAACAAGAAAACTAAGAAAAGAAGACCCAAACGAAGGCAAAAAACCCAAGAGAGGGAGAGAGAGAGATCCGCTTCTCTGTGCTGTACAACACAACATTGAATCAAGGGATATAAATAAAGGGATCCCTCTGCGTGCAGCGCTCATACTTTGTATTTGCGTCACTTATACCTAAGTAATATTTTCAGGTTGAGTAATAGATGCAACGAAACCAAGAGTTTCAATACGACGTTGCTCATTCTCATTCGTTGTAGAGTTTCTTCTCCTTAACCTGGATAATGTATCTTCCAACATTAAAGCTGATTTAAGTGAACACGAGTGCTCTATCTTATTTGTTGTATGTATGAAAAATTTAGTCATTTGTCTTATTTGTTGTATGTATGTATGAAATTCAATCATTTAATTAGTAATCGAAAATTCGAAAATCAAACTTCAATATTTATTCCAGAATTATTTTACCAAACTTTAAAAATGAGTTATAAATGGATTTCACCCATATCTTTTGAGCGAATATTTGATACCCGATTTAAGTTGGATTGGATCTTTCGATTTTTTTTTCTCAAAATATTGAACATTCTTTTTTTTTTTTCGTTGGGGCAGCCCAACAAAAAGCTGCTACTTTTTGCACCTTATTGCTACTGAAATACAATGGGCCTGAGTCATGTGGCTCGAAGAGTAGATGTTAAAGCCCAATCCAAAGATGCATACAACTAAACAAGTGTAATGAATGCCTTTTCACTCTATTTCTTATTTTTTTTGGATAAACATCAGAATCAAATGCCGCGTCACCTTGCACAGACGAGAAAGGTCATCTTATTGATTGTAAACTTGTAGTCCGATGATGACAAAGTTATAACAACAGAATCCTTTGTCTGATACAGTCTTCATACAGAATTATTATCGATTACTGTTATAACATAGTTAAAGTTATATGTCATCACGCAACAGTTCTATCTCTTAACCGTCCCCAACGCTTTCACACCCCTCGGTTTTCATCCCTTCATTCTTCGAATTTTCAGGTCTCTGTTTATTCTTTTATTTTCGAATTATTAATCCCAAGGTCATTGTTCCATATGCTGCAACAGAAATAAGTTAAGAATACATGATTTTGATTGGTGGAGTCATGCTGTTTTGCGAACTTCATTGACTTTCTGCATGGAGATTAGGAATTGTTCGTTTAGTGCTGAAATTAAGATAGATCATCTGTAATCAATAAAAAAAAAGCCGATTTTGATTGATGGACTTAATGGGCTTTGTTTCTTTTGTTTTTGCTAGTTATTTGATCGCTGCAGTGAGATAGAAGATGGGTAATGCTTCATCCACGCTGACTCAATATGACATTGAAGAAGTACAACGACACTGTAACAATCTTTGTCAGTCTTCCTTGACATATTCCCAAGCTTTGTTCCTTTTTTCAAGGATGCAATTTGAACTGAAAACTGTCCTTTCCTTGTAATTGTTATAGTTTCCCAGCAAGAGATAGTGTCTCTTTATCAGAGGTTTTGCCAACTCGATAGGAACGCAAAGGGGTTCATATCAGCTGATGAATTTTTATCAGTTCCAGAGTTTGCCATGAATCCACTTTCTCAGGTGGACGTTGGGATTATTTAATTTTTTTTTAAAATTCTTCTTGTTATTTTATTTTTAGAACCTTTTTGGAATCTAATCCTGCTTAATTTGTATATCGCTGCTTTTCTCGTTGGCTGTTTTCTATTAAGCGTGTCATTTCGTTTTACTTTGTGGTTCTTTACAGAGGTTGCTTAAGATGGTGGATGGTTTGAATTTCAAGGATTTCGTCGCATTTTTATCAGCTTTTAGTGCTAAAGCAAGTCTAGCCCAGAAAGTTGAAGGTAGGGTCACCATCTCTCTGTTTCTCTTTTAGGAATTAAAATTCCCAGTAAACATGATTTGATGTCTCTTACTAAAATACGTGATTGTCTTTTGAATTACTGTGTAATTGAACTTGTTGAATGAGTAAATGAAGGAGTTGAGTGTGGTTCCTAACTGATGCAAGTTTTCTTAAGTTGGTTTTGCAGTTTTTTTATGTTTATCTGATTCACGTCAAGAGTATTATTTTGAATCTAAAGGAGATCAGACAATTTTTTTTACTTATTTTCGTGATATGTAGCTCTGAATGAAAATTTTTAGAGAACGGAATCAGATGGCTAGCACTGTAATATCGTTGTGACGTTTCGTAGGATGTTTTAGTACTTAGTCTAAGATTTGTTTAATCTTGAGTATTTGGACTTTTGAGTCTCACTATTGTAATTGTGAATGCATATGTGAAAATTGTTTTCATGATGAATGAATTGTACTATTCCCCTCCACCAACTATTTCCTCTGTGCTCTTTACACTGGACTTGAGTGCAAAAATGAATTTCCAACAAAAGAGATATACTTTCTTGAACATATTGTGGATTGACTAATATGTTTGGTGGTCTATGTAATGTGCCCCTTGTATTACTTTTCTTGTGTTTTTGTTTCTCGTTTAGCATATTGTTAATCCTTGTGACATGCCTTACAGTTATTTTCAAGGTATATGATTCTGATTGCAATGGGAAGGTGACATTCAATGACATGATACAAGTGCTTCAGGATTTGGCTGGCTCTTTCATGTCAGATCAACAAAGAGAGGTATTTTTGCTGCTAACCTTCCTGTTTTAGGTTACTAGTAGCGATGTATTGCTGAACTTAAGGGCAGCAGCTATCACTAACTCTTGCAGTTCTGGTTAATTTGCTACTTACAAAACATTTGAAGAAATTCCTTGTTTAAGAGGTGTATATACGCCAAGTTGTGCCAGTTTTCAAGAGTTAGTAGCATATTCAGTTACTGGTAGATTATGCACAAATACAAGACAAATCGGGGAACATTATCTTTAATTCAAAAGAAGCAATCATGACCATGTAAAGCTTCTAGATGGACTTGGAGAGGTCCAGAAGATGGTAGAAATTCAATCTTTCAAAGGGAATTCTGAGATTTAGTTGAACATTGAGAATATTCTGATATAAAGTAATGACTCACCTGTTTAGGTGTAGTTCACTCTTGCTGTTTTTCATACAATTGATAGTTTATGAACTTTATATTTAAAATCTGGCATTAGCTTGACATCTAGCGACAACAGTGATGCCCCAATAGATAGCATGTGGTGTTGCACCATGAGGACACACCATAGTCTCATTACATGGTTTTGCTAGTCTCTTCTCATGCCTAGGACCAAATTCTATCTCCAATTGTGCATAAACAAGTATTCCCAACTTAGCAAATTTGTCATAAATCTTGTGTGTACGGTAATTGATGGAGTCACTTAATTTTCAGATGTTGATTCACCTTGGTTGCTTCTGAGTATTTTCTTAAGTGGTCCTTGAATTCCTGAGGTTGCATTTTATTTTTTCCATATCTTTTTGTCTGGTTGCTGTACATCAGAGAGTCGTATCCTAGATTCCATTTTCAACTTTGGGTACGGCAACAAAAGCATGACAAGCTCTTGTTTGTTTGATTATATTTTCTGTAGGAAGTATTGAGCCAAGTTTTGCATGAAGCTGGTTATACAAAGGAATCTGTGCTACTCTTGGATGACTTTATCAAGGTTTGTTTCTTAGTGTAACTTGCAAAAAGATTATCTGCCAAAGAATAGGATAGAAGAAAGGTGTACCTGGGCTAAATGACTTGTTTCCAACGCAATTTTATGTTTAGGAAGCTTGTAATACTTACATTTTCCTACTTCTCATGAATCTGGAAATTAGCTAGGTAGAGATGCAACATCTTTAGCTCCATCTATTCGTCGTGAAGGAAATGATTTTAAGACTCTTAATAAAGATTTGCAAAGGAAATTACCATTGCATAAGTCAAGAGTACTTTCACAGAGAGTAAATGAAGCCTGCCCATCCAGATTATGATGATTCAGTTTTTGAGATAGGGAGCCTATCTACGCCTGAGAAAAGTTGGTAAAACATTAATGTATTGGATGGTGTACCTATAGTTGATCCATTTGATGCAGCGTTTGCCTATTGTATCTAGACTTCTGATGTTTTCTAGTTTCTAGATATTGATACTGCTGTAGATGAGGTACTCTTGTGTCTGCAACTTTCAAGAATTAGATATCATAATGGTGGTACTTGTCCTTCTCTGTCGTGGTAACAGCCAATTAAGTGATACCTGTGTCATATTAAACAGCCTCACTTGGGGCTGCTGCTTGTTACTGTCTATCATAATCTGCTCTCTCAAAATCATCATTAACCTGCTTTTGTGTTAGGTATTTGATCATGCTAATTTGAAGATGGAGGTGGAAGTTCCGGTCGACTAGCTAAGCTTGCAGTCTATGTTCTTCTTCTGCAGCTTAATTCGAGATGACTTTGCAAAGTACATCCAGCCGTCCTTTGTAAAACCACAACTCTGTATTAAAGTCATTTGTCGTTTTTATTTTCTGGGTGAAGGTATTGAAGTGTATAGGTTGAACGCTGCAGGAATCACCAAGTGACATGTATTTAGAATAATAAAACCTGCGCATATATTTCTTGTTCTGCCACTAATCTCTTCATCTTCACCTTCCTGTGCCTCACCTACAGTCTCATGCGTGCTTCATTACACGCATAGCGCTGTACTTAAAAATATAGATACTTTTCTATTTCATTTCCTTTTTGCCACTTTAGGCTACATATTGCAGGAGGTTTTTTGAAGAAATTGCGGGGGTTAGATCAAATATATTTCCAAAGTTATAACGCTTGGAAGCAATGCTGATGCAAAGCTTTGACCATAGATGAACAACTTTCATCTGTGGCTTAAAAGTTTAAAAACATGCACAATGTATATATATGGCCGATATTCAGTACTCATTTTTAGCAGATTATTTTGACACAATTCAGGTCCTTGAAAACTCACCTTGATTGTGGGTTTCTTTAAAATTTGAACCCCTTTTCAGTGCCACATTCACATTCTGTTGATGTCCAGCCAAATTTTCTCAAGGCCGAAAATATTATTGTCTACTAGAATCAGTTCTCACAGGAGGTAGGCAGAGTCTGCAAGAGTCACCAACCGACTAAGCACCTTCCTAATTGCTGCTACTATATTTAGAGCCGAAACTTCCTGCCAAGCATGTTAGAGACAATTCCTGGGGCCGTGGAATTCAAAATTGTCAGTAACTGCAAGTCTGCAACTGCATCTCACCAATTAATAATTCCGTGATATCTCATGTTTCCTTCAGCCCCCGGCAACCCTAAGTCCCTACTTCTCCCTTTTTATAGGGGAATCAAAGAGCGCTAGTACCATCATCAAAGAGCGCTTGTATAGATTGTAAACTTCTTTCCTACTCCTTGAGTTATCTCAGACAAGCAACCATCATCCACTTGAGAATCATGTGATCTCACCAACTTACATGATCTTAGCCTTAAATTTCATGCATCATTTCTGGGAGGACTTATCGTCCCTAATACCAAACTTGTGTGATGTTCCATGCACATGCATGTTTTGTTTCAGCATCATCTCCATTGTATTGTGTACATATATACTAGTTTCTTTCGAATTCAATAGCTAAACGTTCTCAATTTCCACGCAAACGCAAAGTTCGGGCAGAGTTGTCATGACCACGTTGTGAGTGATTGCAATCAGAGAAAAAAAGAAAACAACAAGAGGGTTTGATCCATTTGCTCTGGATTTTGGCATGTCAGGTAGCAGGAGTGTTACTGCTCAGTCACTGGATTTGAGGGTTTTGAATAGAAATCATGCGTGTGAGATCTCATCAGATACAAGTAGTTCTGGGAAAAGGAATCACGAGAGGAAGATGCACGTCAACAGCAAGCTAGTTAAGCAACTGAACGAGAGATTGGGAATTCTTGAAGATGAAGGTGAAATCCTCAAGGGAGAATTCATGAGAAGCATGCAAGAAAGGGCAGAATTAATCGATGAGGTTCGCAATCACTTTGAGGATATGCATTATTATTTTCGTCTCAAAAGCCAAGAATGCGGAGACATTTCCTCCCAAGGAGCTTTGACCATTGAAACTCTCAAGGTAATGCCTCTTGAGTTTCCTTTCCCGTTCTTGTGTCGTGTATATTAATGCTTGGTCCTTCACTTCCCCCAAGGCCCCAACCACCTCAAAAAAAATCAGTAATTTTGTCTTTTTTTCCTTCGTGATGCACAGAAGCAGAGGAGTGGCCTTTTACAAGTACTGTGCCAAGAATCAAATCCATCACTTTTGACCGGAACCCTGAGTGTTCAAGCAGGACTAGTTCCCAACCATATAAAATAGTATACTAGTATTTGAGGAATATTGAAATTCTTCCAAGGCCACGGAATTTTGCCAGGCTTACTCAATGTCTTGCATTTTTGGCATCACTTGAGACTTGCATGTCTAAAAGTTTCTGTTCCAGATCTCTTCTATCAGTTGTACCTCTGATGAGCTTATGAATTAAGTAACGATCTGTTCAAGAATTTTGCTCCTAATACCTTTGTCACAATCAGATTTAAATCCAAGATCTCTAATTTTCGAAATCTTAACTTTAGCCACTAAACTGCTACATTATTGTTTAAAAATTATTAGTTTTAATAAAATAATACCTTGTAGTATCAATTTATGCCACAAATTTTTATCCCCCAAAAAAAAAAAACTTATGCCACACATTCCAATCATTGAAAAATCTTTAACAAATTTTTATCTAAAAGAAATCCTTTTGAATCAATTTACAATAAATTAACGCCTTATGCTATCAACTCATTATGCTTTTGTTAAAAAAAATCTTATAACAATGTCAATCAAGGTTTCTAATCCTCTGGCATATGTCACATTTTCTAAGGTTGTTGAGTTAAAATTGATGCTATTCAATAGTTATTGTTTGTTAAATTCAAATCAGCAAATCTCGATATTTAATCATTCGTAGTTCTCGTGCATATAGCACGAGACATAAAGCTTGTTTTAGCTAAAAGAAATCCTTTCAAAAACTCTGAAAATAGATACCGAGTATAAGTGAAAATGTTTGACCGCTGGAAAGCAAGATTTCAGGTAACTGATCAAGTGTTAAAAAGTGAATTTCAATAGTATCTAAAGCTAATAAAAATTTGAGAATTGAGAAATAAGTCTTATAGGGTAAGATGAATACTTAATCACTGAGCAATACTTATGATTCGCTTTTGAAGATGCCCAGTTAAACGGGACAACGGGCGAAACGGTTTTTCAGAAAAGTGTCTGGATCGATTTTGCGTGGGATGTACGAAATGTAATTTTATATACACACGATATAATTTACTTTTAATAAAATATAACTATAGAATAAAATTTTATAAATCTCACGTGAAAAATAATATACAAAATATAATTTGAATTTTTTTTTTTAACCAAATTTTGACCATAAACTTGAGACCGTTCCTGCCCCGCCTCCGATTGGACGATATAGGAAAGACTCCCAGTCCTAGGAGAATAGAATATTCTACGTACCAAATTTTTTCTGCGCACCAAGCATTTGATGCCGAGAGATTGGAACTTTTTCTGTAGGGCGAGAAACGCCACATATTCACATATCCATCGCCCATATCCCCCGCAGCTCCACCAGTCACCGTCCCAAGTCTTCCCCTACTTCACCACTAAATCGACTTCTGTTACCAACCACCACCTCCAGCGCCGCCGAATCATAATGGAAGTAGAAGTAAAGCTCCGTTTACCAGACTCAAACGCCCACCAACGCCTCTCCACTGTCCTTTCACCTTTCCACCTCAAAACCCACGTCCAAGAAAACATTTTCTTTGACGGGCCTAACTCTGAGCTGGCCACCAACCTCGCCGCGCTCCGCCTTCGCTTCTACGACCTCGACTCCCAATGCGTCCTTTCTCTCAAAGCAAAGCCAGTGATGTCCAATGGAATCAGCCGCATTCAGGAAGATGAAGAGCCACTCGACCCTGTCATAGGCCGAGCTAGCGTGGCGGAGCCGTGGCGGCTGTTACTCATGGCCGATCATTCTTCCCAAATAATGAAGAGGGTGAGAGAAGAATATGGAGTTGTTGGAGATGATAACAAGTGTTTGGTATGTTTGGGAGGATTTAGAAATGTGAGAGCAGTGTATGAGTGGAGTGGATTAAAATTGGAGCTTGATGAAACAAATTATGATTTTGGGACGTGTTATGAGATTGAATGTGAGACTTCTGAACCTGAAAGAGCTAAGAACTTGCTTGAGGAGCTGCTAAGGAGTAACGGGATTGAGTATTCTTATTCAAAGGCTAACAAGTTCGCCATTTTTCGGGCTGGAAAGTTGCCTCAGTGAGTGCCTAAATTGTAACTAAATATTCTTCCATGTTGATATAAGCCACTCTTCCGATACTGTTAGTGTAACTAATGATTAATAGTAAGCTTTAAATTCTTTTTTTTTTTTTTTTTTTTTTATGACCAAAGTTTGAAGCTTTGGATTATTGCGGTACTATAGTATATTAAGGTTTAAAAAGCTCTGGATTAGTTGCTAAATCAGTTGAGCAAATGGTATTTCTCACTGGACAGTTTGGTTAAGTTAAACTTGCATGCATTTACTCATAATTCTTCCCTCTGGTTTAGTTAGCTGGGGCCGGAAGCAGCTCTCTGATGTTATACAGTTTGATATGATCAATTATGTCTAACAAATCTTGGTTGTTGAAGGAGACTGTTCGCTTTTTGTTTCTAGAAAAAATGGGAAGGGAGGGAGGAAGAGGCACACTAAGGCTTTAACATGAGCACATAATATGATTCCCTGGGAAAATTATTCGCATGATGAATCTAACACTGGGAGAGGTACGAGGAACTGGTGGTGTTTTTATTCTCTGGGTGAAGGTATTGAAGTATATAGGTTGAACGCTGCAGGAATCACCAAGCATCTTTTCCTAGTTATCATAAAGCAGAAAATAATATTCTGAATTTTATGGGAGTTGTTTGGTGATGATTCTGCTTGATATCCCAAGTTTTAGGTGCTTGTGGACATTAGTAAGGGGACAGGGAAAGGCTTTTCTTAAATTGCCTTCAATCTAAAAGATAGAAATTCTAGTTTGTCAAATGAAAAGATAGCAAATAATCCTCCTAGAACCGGGGGTAAAAAAGCCAAAATAATCCGCACGGAAATCGCTGTAGCATTTCTTGCATCTCTGACCTAGTGTATAAGCAGCAAAAAAAAAAAAAGTTTCAAGAAATGATAATTCTGAACTGTTTATCCAAGCAAATGCAGAATTTTCATGTAGTAATCAAGGTTAGGAGAACAGATATCTCAAGAAAGCTCTTCAGTCACTATTAGATTTAGGATAATATATAAGAATGGAGTGATTGGATTCTCTAGAACCTTTTAAGAACAAATACACCACAGAGAAACAAAGCCCTCTAGGTGAAGTGCAGAGAATGTACCATGAAGAAAAGCCAAAGAAGGGACTCTTGAGCAGCCAGAGCTGAATCGACCACAACAGTGCAAACCATTTTCTCCAAAGCAACTCCAGAAGTGCAGAGACTTTCGAACTCCAGTTTCCTTGCTATCCTTTTGTTTCTTTTGAGCTTAGACGGGAGACCAGATTAGAAAGAAAGTTGTAGTTGTGGTGGGTTGGGGTACAGGGAAACCAGAGCGACAAGAGTCCTTTGGCGTACCCTGAACCTGAAGTATGGACTGAGGAGATTGAAAGGGCTTTGGGCCATTAACTTCGGATGTGCAGGGAACATCAATTTCTGGGTTTCAAGACTTTTTCAGTCCCGAAATTTGGCTTTTCGTCTGCAAATTGCCCCAGATCTTGGTACGTTACCACTCTTAAGTCTAAAGCTGGTCGAGGTCCATTTGACCGCCGGTGTCATGACGATCCCAAGGCAACTCAAGTCATGAGCATTTACCATTTTTGCACCCCCCGGGAAATAGAAGCTTAGCATCATTTTAGCGGCAAAACTAATGGAATAATTTGTTTCACATACGCTTATCTGCACAACGTATGTCTGAAATGCTTTAACATATCAACTTCGGGCGGGTGACCAAGATTGCAATTTTTCTGTTTCTTCACTAATGAAAATATTCAAGGATGGAAAAGCTGAAATAGGTTCATAACCAGACTTGATATCCACTAAGATTGGCAAGTTTTACTAGGTTTGCTCAAATGAATTGGTAATCGCTCTCATCCGTACGCGTTAGGAGTACAAAATTGCTAATGACCGCCGGGACTACAGACTAGCGGCAGCTTCATTTTACAATTCTATAAACTTCAGGAATTCTAGAAAAACATCGAAAGCGAAAGAAGATGCGGACTATTGATTGAATCTGCAAGAAACTCAGGCTTCCACAAGCATATCAGAAAAATTTTTATAGTTTTTATTGTTTTCACCACACAAGATAAAATAGTTAACTCGTTATCAATTACTAGAGTCTTAAGTAGTGGAATCACAATAAACAAGCCCTAAAGCCCTTCTCCAGCTCCTGTGCGTCTAAGTTCTTTCCTATGAAGACGATCTTATTTACTCTTGGTTCATCTGGGAGCCATGGTCTATCCGGCGAACCTTGGAATATGTCATGTACTCCCTGTTAAACAGAATAATAGTTATTGCAAACAAGAAGGTATGCCGATCATAAAAAATAAGCATGCGATAGAAGCCCAAGACTGAAAAAAATAAACATACAAGAAAGCATTTACAAAAGAAAATTGGGCACTGAACATGTTAGCACCATACCACACTCCACTCTTGGTAAAATGCTTCAATCAACTCCATATGTGACATTGTCCTATCTAAATTGTACCATATCTTCCTACTTGTTAATTTCAAAGCAGCAAGCTGAAGAAAATTTTGTCGTCATTACAGCCATCTATGTGCTTGGCCTCATTACTAATGATGTAGCTAATGGCTCCTATTTAGGCACTAATCCGGAAAAAGAGCAATCCAACTGGAGCTGTAAAACTTTAAGCTAACCCAAATCCAGTAGCAACCGCATCCTGTATATTATTGCGAGATTGAACATTGCCTAATGCCCTAACCAATTGCTTCGGTTAACTTGGGCACAGAGTTTACTCAGCAGCAAGTAGCTAACAAGTAGAAAGAATATTTATATTTAATAACTTAAACCAAAAACTTCGACACCTGTACAAAATAAATTAAAGATCAACTTGCAATAAAAGCCATCTCAGCATCCAAAAGGATGAAATGATGAATAGCATCGAGTTATTTCCAGGAAAGCAGAGACGGTCATTAGTAAAACTATTAATTGGTGAGCAATGTGGGTGCTGCTTTTTCCTTCCAAATGTTTCCCCTCTATCTGAAAACCATGTTGGATCAGCTCATAAAATTTTATTCCAAGTTACTCGTCATTTTTTTTTTCACCAAACTCTTTCCAGAAGTAGTCATATATAACAAAAAGGGGAAAAGCATTATGCTTTTCCCCATCTAAACAGAATTGGGTTTGTTATGCTCATAATTACAAATTTACTGAGAGAATCATATAACAAGTTAGAAATATTCAGAGAAAACTCATAGCATTCCGAAAAGAAGTCAATCACCTGGAAGACAAATCGCTCATCCATTCCATCAACTGACAGAAGACCTTTCATACGGTATATGTCCTCGCTTCGTTCCAATAACAATGTACCAAGCCAAATGTTAGCCTGAGATATTGAAAGTAAATGTTTTTCAGTCCATCAAACTCAGCAATCTCATCTTGCAATGAATATATTGAATCAATACATATTAAGACTCCCTAAAGCTGGAAGACCAATTAGAATAAGACTACCAAATAAATCACCAACAAACAAACCTTCTCAAGATCTAAGCTTCCTTCACAAACTATGCTGACAGAAGAAACACCAGGGTCATGAGTGTGATCATGAGCATGGTGATCATGATGTTCTGCAAGAATATCCACAATAATTCAACAAGCAATATAAGTGAATGATTTCTAAGATGCTAGCTATTAGCATCACCACTAGTAAGCAAAATAAAGCATATTTAAGTAATCAATCTCGAACCACATGTTTACAGATACATAAAAGAGTCAATAATGCACTATCAGGATACAGAATTGGAAGCCAAATAAGAAATCTGCCAAGTTTCAATCAGAAGTCTCACTATTAGCATTACTCTCATTGTAGGACAGATGACACTACATTGGATGGGGTGTGCTGGGAGCAACAGAAAGCATGACTAAAATTGAAAATTGCCCACATTTCTATGAGTTTCAATTAGCAGCAATCCAACGGCTCCAAGAAACTCAGGCATGCTGGCCAAGGATGTGGGGCGTGTGGTTCTCTTAACAAAAAGACATACAGATAGAATTTCATATCAACCTATAAAGGTACTACATATTCAATAAGGAAAGAAAGCCATGGATTCAGGTTGAAACAAAAGAGTTTTTTTTTTTTTTTCATTTTGTGTGTGTGTTTTGTTTTGGGTTGGAGGGGGGGGGGGGGGGGATCTCCAGAGAATAGCAACTCACTCTCCAGATAATGGATGGTAAACCTTGCTGGACAGAATTGGCGACAAATCACATGACTAAGCAAAGGACAGCTAATGTTTGTGGCATAAATCTATCTAAGCAACGGCAAGAATCATCTTCAATAACTCAGATGCATGCTACCTCTAATTTCTACTCATAGCAGGCCCATTTAACTCTGTCATTACCGTGTACCTTAAGTAGTGCAGAATAATGTCTTAACTTAAGCTATTCCTAATATCTAAGAAATGTAGGGTGGACTTGCCGTGTTTATGGTCGTGTTCATGGTCATGGTCGTGTTCATGTCCATGATGATGGTGGTGATCGTGGTCATGACCATGGCTGGTTGTGATCTTCCTTAGAACTTTCAGCATCGACAGCAGTTTCAATTCTGCAGTAGCATTAACAAGTTCAAGAAAAGAGCGTCCATCAGATGAATGCATGAAGGCTTGTATTCTAAGCTCCAACAACAACAAATTTAACACCTGATCATACCCGACAAGAGGTTAAAGTAATAAGGAAGGTTAAATTGAAATATGAACAGAAATTAATTCTGAAACATCAAAAAGGAGTTCAACATCTGGATACATTGTATGAGAGCAGAAAGTGCCTTAGATCAAAGGTTTATAGGCTTCTATCTACAAACACCAAAAACTAGTTCATTATACGGCCCATCAAGTGTATTTTGAAAAGTATCTTTTATTATACAATTGAAATTTGGGAAACTTGAACGGGATGTAAATGCCATCAACAAATAATTCTAGTATAGTAAAACCCAAAAACTCTTCTTCAGTGTATTCAATAGCGATATATCAACATAGTATTTCAAGTATGGAGGGCAAACTCAAGCAAGGGGCTCTCGAGTCAATAAAAGAAGAGACAACCAAGAGTACATAGTTCCTCAAATTTACAGATTCAAAATTTTTCCCTATTATTTTCCCAAAATAGCATTTATGCACACAAATTCATCAGATTAGCTAAAGTAGAAAACTACAAGTTACATCCACTTCTGCCGAAATCATGGAAAGAAACCCCAAGTTTGTTTATCCCATGACAAGAAAAGGAGACAGTGATTATGCTCAGACAGTATTAGTTAAGACATTTTGCAAGAAAACAGAAACCATAAATTGGGAGATACACAAACAGATGGCCAAAAAAATTGATAGAGTCAATAACAAGAAGCAGATAGGCGTTGGAACCATTCTAAAGAAATATTAAAAGAAGTACAACCTTTCCAAGTCAAAGCCTCCAATTCCAAGAACATAATCCAAATCTACTTTCCCAAACTCCGTTCGCTTAAGTTGAGCCATACGGTTAATGTTCTGTCATCAACCATAGCAAACTTTAATCAAAAGACTTCACAAAAAGATGCATCTAAAATATGGAATACAAGAACACTAGAATGGCTCCCCCCCTCCCAGGCTCCCACACCCACCCACTCCACACCCCAACCTCCGGGCTAAAGCAAGGTCTAAAGAAAAAGAAAAAGGGAAAAAGTGCTAAAAGAAAAGAGAAAGAAAGAGAAAATCCACCCTTATCCTCTGAACCCCTCATCTAAAATATGGAATACAAGCTCACTTGAATAGCTTCCCCCACCTCCCAGGCTCCCACACCTAGCCACACCAACACACACCCCAGCCCACCCCCCCACCCCAAAGGAGGGCTGAAGAAAGTCCTTAAGAAAAAGAAAAAAGGGAAAAAGTGCAAAATGAAAGGGGAAGAAAGAGAACACCCACCCTTATCCTCTGAACCAAAGAGGCAATATCTCGCTCACCAACAAGATCAGTCTGTAAGCAACATAAAAAGAAATATTAGGCAAGATATACAGGTGCAATTATCATAGAAAAGATTTAAGATTTTCAGTATAACCTTGCCATAATCTTTTTCAGAATAGACATAAACTATCCAAGGAACTTAATATAAATTTAAAGTGCAATCAAGCCCTGAATACGTCCATTTGACAGTGGGGGAAGTGAAGAAATGGACACTGAACATTGCTAATTAAGAAATTGTCTACCTTGTTCACTATAATACGGTCAGCATAAGCAATCTGCTCGACTGCCTCATTAACTATGCCTTTAGGTTTGACTTCATCAAGGTGAAAACCAGCGTGTTTAGCATCAACTAGTGTTACAACACCATCCAGCTTAACATCATTGAAAACCTGATCTTCAGCATAAAATGTCTGAATAATTGGTGCTGGATTTGCCAATCCTGCAATGTAGCAAGAAGCATTTGTACTTCAGTCATGGATACACTATTGAAATACAAGTGCAACATCAAAGATCCAGTACCAGAGAAAGAGTTAAAAATATCATTGAGAAATATAATAAGCAATTCTTTTTGTCTCTATTACCAAGTATCTTCACCACGTTACCAACACAACGTAAAGTTCTACTTCCTTCGATGCTTACCTGTAGTCTCTATTATGATATGATCAAATTTCCCCTTTTTTCTGTTTACCAATTCTGATATCATTCTCACAAGATCACCCCTTACTGTGCAGCACAGGCACCCATTGTTGAGCATGACAATGTCTTCAATTCCGTCCGCTTTTGCAGCAACTAATGAACCATCAATATCTACTTCACCATACTGTAACCAAGTAAGTAGTTGTAAAATAGTCAGTTAGATAATCTCAAACAGTTTAAATCCCATTTCAAAACAAATCAGAAATGTAGATTATCACAATGAAAGGAAGGCTAGATGCCATACCTCATTCTCAATAACTGCAATTCGTTTTCCATGATCAGCAGTCAGTATGTGGTTCAACAATGTAGTCTGTCCATTACATTGAATTAAATAAATATTAGTAAGTATCCACATGTTCAAGCTAAAAGGTAAATTAAAATAATAAATAATAAAAAATATGTGTAGGTTTCAGTGACACAGTGCATCGTGATGATTACGATACATAACAACTTTGGAGGCAAAAAGGGAAAAGAAAAGTATAGCCTTCAGTAGGGCAATGTTCTCAGACTGAAGTTTCCAAACTGTCATCACCAAAAAGGAAAGATACATTAGGAATTATCACATGAAATAGAGTGAATTTCCCTCATTTTATTCCTCATCGACATTATCTGGACAACCAGAGGGGCAGACCTAGTGGAAGTAGCTGTTGAACTAATATTCACACCTTATCCGTATATTGAACAAGACTTCCAAGAGTAACCACGTTGCTCCAGAGCTCACCCTAGCATGCGATATCCAAATCATTATCTTTCTAACTGTACTTTTATAGTTATATCGGTTGGCCGAGTTATTCTTCACGCTTGACTTGGAACTATCGCTCCCTTCACGGCCTTAAAATTTAAAGTAAAGTAATTTTTTTCATCATTTGTACGCTAACATAAAAATTAATACAAAAAATCCACCAATCAAGTCCCAATAAAATTTCTAGCAGAAAACGAAGTGATTTTTTTAAAATAAAGGTCGCAACTTTGGCACTCAATACTGAATTCTAGCAACAATGCATCACGAGTTTCTTTATTCTAACATTCAAACATCAAACAGCAACTATAAAGAATTGCTCGACGAAAATCTTTACACAAACATCAAACACGGCAGCCAGAATCAAAGAATCCCAATATCCCGTGTTACCTTTCCAGAGCCCAAAAACCCAGTGATAATAGTAGCAGGAATTCTATCATCAGGAGGAATCTTAGTCAAAATATCAGAATCCTCACTCTGAGGTGTCGAAGTAGTAGCAGCGGAGGCAATAAATCTGCGGGAGAACCTTTTCGCTTTTGATGTACAATTAATAGACACAATTCTTGAACGAACCGAAGAGCAGATTGAGTAACTCTGGTTCACAAAAACCTCGTTTTTCCACAACTGAGTAAAGACTGTAGCGCCAAATCGATTGAGAGGAGCTGGTTGCCTCTTGGCTAGGCCCAGAAAGGTAGTTGCAATATCTATGGACATTGAAGCCATGGATAATATTCCTCTAGTATTTCTTCTATGGATTTTTTAGGGCGTTTTCTAGTGGTGATTTTAGGGGCCTGTGGGGTTTTAGAGGGTGAGGTTTTTCTGGATAGTGTGGGGTTGCTGTGGGGAGATGTAACTGAAACAGATATATATTGACAAAAATAATTTATGGGTTTCAAATAAAAATGGGAAAAAATCCTGTTGGATCGGGTCCAGCACTCAAGTCTGACAGTCGTGGTAAGAGAAATTGTACTACGATCCGACGCTGGGATGAAGATTCTGTCCGAACTCTCAAGAACCACGGCTGTATATGAGCAGCATTTAGCTTTCTAACAATAACAGTAGTACTTTTAAGACGGCAGTTCATCATGCATTTCCGTGCATTCGCAGAATTGCGCATTTTGAAGGCACGAATATGGCCTTTGTTGGCGAGCAAGTTTTTGATCAAGTTTAGGTGTAAAAATTTTTTTAACAAATTTAATTATATTAATCTCAAAAAAAATTTTAAAATTTTTAAACTATACACTTTAAAACATCCAAAAATTTACACATTTCAAAAAAAAATTTTACAACTTCTACAGTAAGTTACAGTAAAATTTCAGACAAACACCTAAAAATTCACTTGCCAAACGGAACTTATATATTGCATCAAACCCATTATTATTTTGATAAAAAAAAACCCGTTATTAAAACCATAGCCAATTTTTTAACTATTATTATTCACTCTAGCTTGTATCAAATCTTTTACTCATAAAATAGCTCCTCATAGCCAAATGTGTAAAATCCTTTTGTTAAAAACATATCCAACAAACTAAAACCTTTAGTATATATGACGTGTCAAATTGGGCCAATAATGTGTAAAAGTATTATTTTTATTTGTAAGTTATGAACCACTTAAGAGGGCAACCACCTAAAATTTTTTTTTTTTAAGGAAAGCAACAACCTAAATTTCACATGACTTGTGATAATAAGAGTTTGAGCCCTCTTTCTTTTTTTTTTTTTTTTTGGGTTGGGGTGTGGGGAAGGAGCTGCCCTTTGCATTTTTTTGAAAGCTAGGAGAGCTATGATGTTTGACGTTTGGGCCAGACATTTAAATATAGCTGGGCCGAATTTTAATCCTGGTCTGAAAGTCGTTACTAAAAACGGTTGGGGCATGTTTTTCAAATCGGACGTGGAGTTTTGATGTGTGAATCTGAAGCGAACTGGCTTGCACTGGGCTTGGGGGGACATACAAATTATATAATCTAAGTACCACTGTACCTGATGCGTATCTTCTCATCCGAGAATTATTCGTGCCTGTCTTTGTCGGCTCGACTTGTAGTTTTGGACTTTCTATCCATCAAGCAAGTGCATCATCAAAGTCACGAAGATATTACTATAAGGATGTGACGACTATTTAGCTCCTCCCCCCCGGCCCCAATTCCCCACTTGGCCCAATCCCCTCTCTTTCATAGTACAATAATTTCCTCAGGAATATCATCAAAATTTGCAGTTTATCCTATTCAATCATAAATGATAATGTCAGTGTAGAATATTACATATTGTGTTTTGGGTACAAAACAATGCACATAAAGCCAACAAGTACATGACCAATTCAAATGGGCAAGAGCTAGCCATCAAAAAAAGTTTTAATTTAAGTCCCTTCTTGGCTTTTGGGTGCAAGTCAAGAATTAAATCTCCTGATTTGCATTTTCGTTCAAACTTTTCTAAAAATTTCAACAACAAGTGCATAGGAAATAGCTGTTTGATCCGATGATTGTTCGGTCCCCTCCGAATTCTTTCATCGACTTTTTTGAAGTTGCCTGTTCTTTTAATAGAGAGTATGAGTAAAAATAAAATAAAGAATATCATGTCGGAAAAAAATAAAGAAAGCCAACAAGTACATTAACAAAAAAACAAACTCAATCTTGATATTTTCCTTGTGAATTTTGAATTTCGTGGGCAGTAATTTGTTTCACCAACCATACCCATCCCTCAATTGCAATGAACAACTGGATAAGTTCAAGCCTGCTGAGCGTAGTTTTGTACTTAAAAGGTGTCTCGTTTTTTCTTTGACATTTTCAATGTTCAAATGCCATGTAGCATCAGCAGATTCAGCACGGCTCAATTTCTTTTTATCCAAAAAGTAACTATCCATCCGGAAGTGGATTAAGACTAATCTAGGTACGCGGTGCTATGCAGTTTTCCTTTTTTTTTATTTATTTTTTTGAAAAGTGGTGCTATGCAGTTCTAACATATTAATTAATGATTTTATTTAGCAAGTAATAAAAAATAGCTCTCGAGTTATTTTTTGATGTTTTATAGCATTTGGGATGGAGTCATTTATTCCTCAGTTTGATGTACAAAAACTATTTCTTCCACAACTCTTTTTTTTTTTTTTTGTGGGGTGGGTAATCTTATCAAAAGACTATGGATTGTAAGCCCATAGAATGACAAAATAGTACACCAATTATATAAGGTACGTTTAGTGTACGAGTTTGACGGGACTAATAATGAATCATTCTTTTAAAAAAAAAAAAAAGTTTTTTCATCAGCATGAATCATATATTCATTGTTGAAGTCCTTGAAGTTAAAAGTAGAATTTTACATGCCAACAATTTACCTTGTACAAATTTAAGGCAAATTCTAAATGTAAAGTTTTTGTAATGTTTTAAACATTTCGTTTTTGTGTCTTCTTCCTTCATGCCTATCATTAATTTGGGCGAGACACTCGAGTCTGGATAATGCTTCTTTATTTTACACGACACAACATGGACAGGCGTGCTTGTCTGACGTTGTTGTCTTTGTGGCAATTCATTTGAAACCCAAAAAAAAAAAAATGCATTTAAGTTGAAGATTATTCGACTCTTTTTTAATTGGTATTGATGCGATATTTTTGTAATCTAATGATGATTGATAAACAAAAATTATTATTATTAGTTTTCTTCGAGCATTCACCCTTCATAAGAAAAGCTTATTCTAAACTTGTTACGAAGGAAATAACCATTCATCTTTCCGTAAGAAGGATTATTCATTCATCTGTAAAAATATAATTCCAAAGGTTGGAAGGAATTTTGTTAGATAGTAAATTATTTGAGATAATTTTATGAAAAATTACTGTCGCATTTTTTTAATGTGATGTATGTGAGATAAAAAGGTGATTGAAAAATGAAAATGCGTAAATAAGATAGAAATAATGTGTACTTCAAACATTCAGATAGAGAATTCCATTCCCCAGAAGAAGTGTTACTACTAGTATTACTTAATTTAGTAGTGTCGTCAAATGATGATAACGCTGTGATGATCAAGGATCATGGTAATGATTAAAACTTAATTAAACACCATTTAACAAATTACCAAGAAACATTGCGTAAACAATCTTCCAAAAGTGGACCCAAATATCCGAGCCCGAAAGGATAAAGGCGCCCGGAAACAAAGAAAGAAAGAAAGAAAGAATGAGGGAAACAAAAATCCCTATACCTCAAATGGGACCCACCCAAACCCCCCCCTTCGGCACCACCTCCCAATGTCTTATCTAATCACCCCAAGTGACTAAATCTAAATTTGTACCTCAAAGCTTTTATTGTTTTCTATTTTGCACCCTAATCTTTTATGTTAAATGCAAATTTTTGTATTTGTCCTATTTGAATTCCCTGGTATCTTTTTATTTCGAAACTTTCCCAGAGTCGCACTCTCACACTTTGGGGAGCCAAGAGGGTTTGAAATTGACTCACTCGACTCTCTAATAATTGGTTCAGAGTGATCGATAGTTTTGATAAAAAATATATATATTATTAGTTTACATGAATTTATTAGGAGAACTTGGTACAAGTATGAACACAAATTGAGGACTTCTATTGTCAGGGGCGTTACATGTTTGCGGTCTCATTAACATAACGCTACCAGTAATTCAACCAAATTAAAATGTTGATCAAATTTAAGGGTGCAAAGTATATGAAAGCAAAGTTTAGGGTATAAAGTCTAAATGAAAAAAATAAGGGGACAAAGTGGGAAAAAGCCTCACCCGTAATCACCTAACTCCAAACCTCAGCCTTACCACGTGGCGCCAAAGCTGAGGCTCGGCTTCAGCACTACCCTTGTACGCTTCTTCTTCTTCTTCTTCTTCTTCGTCTCCTTCTTCTTCTCATTCTGCTCTCAGGCCTCTGCCACTTTCATCATCATATTTCTTCACACTCACGCAGTATCAGCAAAGACAACACACTCGTACAGAACAAATATAATCACGAATTACTGTCTTTTTTGTTTTTCCTGGCTTGTGATTTGGAGTGATCATCATCATCATTCATATGATTAACACGAGGTTTAGCTTTAATCCCTTTTCTCTGTCTCGACGGTCATTAAAAAAAAAAGGTGTTTTTATGAGTTGATCATGTTCGTTTGTTGTTGTTGTTGCTTTTTAAAAAAAAAAAATCGTAATTATGCAAATTGTTTAAGAGAGATTGCTTAAAGTTTTGGACTTTATTCTCATGCTATACTGTACTTGAAGACTGAAGTGTTTAACTGTTTCAGGGGAGTTTAGTAGTTGGATTGTAATCATGGGAATGTGTTGATTTCAAAAGCTTTGCCTTTTGGGTTTAATTCCTCGAAAAAAAATTTGAAAATTCTGAGTCTTGAATTCTAGTTTGCTCTTTTTAATCTTTTTCAAATTTTTTACTTTTTATTTTTAAAAATTTTGAGGTTTCAACACTGAGGAGAAGTCTATATATTTGTCTTAGTGGGGGCAGGAGCCAGGAGGGGTGCAGAATGGAGAGGAAAGGGTAAAGTCGGCTTCTTTGGCGGTGATTTTATTAGGGGTAGAAAATATAGTATGATATGAGAGTTATAATGGGTGCTTAGCTAGCTCCCAACTATCCTTTTGCCTTACCTGCTAGATTTTTAGCAGAATTAATTAATTGTAAAGAAAAATTGAAGTTTTGTAACTTAAACTGGAAGCACCCTTATGGAAATTATCTGCTACTCTTGCAATTGAGCAAAATATAAGTGTTTCTTATATTTAAGTAAGTTTCTTTGTGTTTATGAACAGGAATTCCCTTTTGGGTTTATGGATATTTTGGTATTCGTGTGTTGTAGAAGTTGCGACCTTTTAATAGACACTTACTCTTCTGGATGCTCGTAGACTCTTGAACTGTGACTTTAAAGCGCAAACAGATGCGCAGAGAGGCAGAATTTGATTAGTTAACTCTTTAACCAAAAAAAGATTTGAGCATCATCAGTGGAAATGCTTGTTTCATACAGTGGCCTGGCCGATACAGCTCCCTGCTTCAAGAAATTTATGTCATTATAGTGGTCTAATCTCATTGTTCTTCTATTGTGCAATATGGATATCTAATAGTATGTGAAAATGGAAACTGAGGCATACTGAGGCATGATATATTTCCATGCTTTTAGAGTAAATGTTTGCTTTTTTATTGTTATTTTTTGGGGGATGTGTTTGTCTCTCTGTGCCGAGCATCCTCGTTTAAGCATGTTTTTCTTCTGTTTTGTCCTGCAGGGATGCAGTACTAGAATGCATTCCCAACAATTTGGCCATTGTATGAGTTAAATTTTGCTTATATCCTGGTTCACTGACGTTAAAGATTATAAGATATTTATAAATGGGAGGAGCGTGTTCCAGAAAACGAGACCAGCAGGTTGATGAGGACAACATACACAGAGGATTTTCTGGGAGATACTGCAAAAGTGGAAGTTCAAAATGGCTTGGATCCTCATTTTCGCGATCTTTGTCAGATGTTAAACAGGGGATAGGGAAAAGCCCATCTCTCATGGAGTTGTGTACTTGCAAAATTTGTGAAGTATGTATTTTTATTAATAAGTTTTTATTGAGGAAAATCTTGAACAAATGTTATCGAAGGGATTGATTATTCTGCTTTGTGCTATTACAGGACATCCATAACTACAGTTCCTTCTCTATGTTGCCAAGGGATGTAAGTCAACAGATATTTGATGAGTTGGTCTATTCACAACGTTTAAATGATGTCATTCTTCAAGCTTTTCGAGATTGTGCTCTTCAGGTAGTTGAACTTCCATTTGTTGAAGTGGGAATTGCTGCAGTGATATATATTTTTTTTTGGTATTAGGCGGTTTGGCAGACTTGAAAGCATCTATATTGTACTTGGCAGGATTTGAATTTGGGGGAATACCCAGGATTCAATGACAGTTGGATGGACATGATTGCTTCACAGGGTTCATCTGTACTTTCTGTGGATTTCAGTGGTTCAGATGTTACTGATGCTGGCTTGAGCCACCTCAAAGACTGCACAGGCCTTCAAGCGTTGAATTTTAATTATTGTGATAAGATTTCAGACAATGGGATGGCACATATCTCTGGTGTGGTTTCCTTCCTAGCCTTGGGTTATTTGTCACATCTTCATTGATCTGTTAAGAAATACTCCCATGATGCACCTCCTTTTCCTCCTGCCCAGTGAATGTAGATGAGATTGGTTAGCTTCTTTTCTGTGCATCAGTGTGCACATACAGGCACATTTAATTTTCTTGGTCTAGAGACTTAGCATGGAGTTGATTCTAAGGTTTTAAATGTTCAGTAAAAAATTATGGGAATTGTGCTTATGGAGTACTAAGTAGGGAAATCGGTCTAATTCTTACAGTCCATAGGTGCCTGAATGTTACTTATTTCTCTGAATGATTTGTTGTTCTTAGAATACTTTTACCTGACTTCTGATGGAGTGTACATTGCTTAATGCCGAACTGTGTAAAGCAGCTGTAGCTCTGAATTTCTCTTATCAGCAATCATTTTCTTCATTTTATGCATTAACAGAACATATAATCTCTCAGGATTATATCTTGGTCCCTGAGTGAGTAATCTATGTGCTTTTGGTTCAAATTATCAGGTCTTTCAAACATGACGACCCTGAGTTTCAGGAGAAACAACATGATTACAGCTCAAGGAATGAGTGCCTTATCTTGTTTGGTTAACCTAGTGAAGTTGGACCTTGAAAGATGCCCAAAGATCCATGGAGGTCTTGTTCATCTTAAAGGTTTGTTCCTTGTTTTGCTTTGATTAGAGAACTAATCTGCTGCACTTAGATTGAATTCTGATAAGTACAGCTTGTATGTTTCTTAGATTTAGAATAAAAGGTTTCAACCTATGATTCAATATGGGGCTTGTCTTCTTTGTGCACCATTTCTATTGCTGGATAAGCTAGCAGATTTTTTGATGTGACAATAAGTATTTGCCAACTTCTGGGTTGAGAAAAGGCATTCATAGTGCTTTTCTTTTTGTTTTATAGAAAAGATCACTTGTTGAAGGCATGTGTGAAGACCTTGGTTTTAGGCAATGATTATCTAGGGTATTATCTGGGTTTCTCTCTTCCTTCCCTCTCAATAGTACATCTTACATTCCATTTTGTTCAGTATATATGGTATGCTCTTAAGTTTTATGTTTCCAACAATTTTTCTCAGCAGAATAAAGTCACTACCTAGGTGAGGGTCCTTTGTGCAGACTGTATAAAGGAAAACCATTTTGAGAACCTGATGTTGTGCTTTATGGGCTAGTTTTTAAAATAATTGTGTGAAGAAGAAAGAACTATGGCATCACCGAGAGTCAGATGCATAGTTCAATCCATCTTTTTATGTTGGATAGAACTAAAATTTTAGTGAAGGGATTCTCCTTGTAGAAGTATCTCTGCCATCCTTGAAGGACATTAGCCATTAATGTTTCACCTTGAATTGAAAAAGTTGCTACGTTTTTATGCACTGGTATTTGTATAATAAAGCTTCTTGTGAGCTTCTTGATTGATAAACTTTAGAAATCCTTAAAATGTTTTATTTTTAAAGGAAATACATAAGCATAATAATTGAATTAGGTGTTCTTGGTTTTGTTTCATCAGCTCTGGAGGGGTAAATTTTGCCATGCTAGAATAGTTGTAATCAGCAGAGGGAGACAAATATGTGTGCTTGCACAACGAGGTTGGTTTTGGTTCTACTTCTATTGGATAAGAACTTATCACCAGTAGACAAATATCATCTCAAAAGTACCTATTTTATGGTAATAGTAATCTTGGAGCTATTACTGCTTCCAGAGATTTGATTGTTTTTCCCACCTAAAACGTTGCTCCTTATACTAGACTATGGTTCTATCAAAAGAACTTATTTCATGGTTGAGGATCTTGGGGCTATTGATTTCCCCGAACATGACTGTTCCATTCCTCTAGAACCTTGTCCGTTTATTTTGTATGCTATGATCTTGGAAATTGGAAAAGAGCTTCCTTGAATTGGAAAAGACCTTTAGGTACCTTTACGTGAGAACTGTGTATACTAGGTTTGCCATTTCGGGTTCTGAGTGTGACTTGGTAATGCATCACGAAAAAGGGCCCACACTGTGTGCATGTGTCGTAACAGTGACTTAAGATTGATGGATAATGCAGAAATTTGGATGTTAACAGGGTAGGCTCCTGAAGAAGAATGTTAGTTCTTACTCATGCCTATTCGCTCTCAAAGGGAGACAGCATCAGATATTTGATGAATCTGATCCCATCTCCGTGTCTTTCTTTTTTTCCTGAAAATGTAGGACAAAGGATGTTTTCTAAAGCTGTGAATGGGAGCTTACTAATTTATTAGAGGTTTATAATTTTCATCCTCTCCTGTAGTTTTTCTCGACTTATTTAAGCACTTGAAAGCAGATGGGGTATAGTAACTCCTGCTGGGACAATTTGTCAGAAGCATCCTTCTTCTAATTTATCTTAATATAAATAGGTTCTTATATTTATAGTGTTTTTGAGAATGGGCTAACGATGCTGAGACAACCTTAATTCACTCTTGGCAGGTTTAACCAAGCTTGAGTCTCTTAATATCAATTGTTGCAATTGTATTACAGATACTGACATGAAGCCTCTCCAAGGTAACTCTTATCCTGTAAAACCTCTGGATGAGTAGGAAATGAATGGGAATGGATGGTGACTCTTTACAGTGACTGAAAAAATTGCTGAAAAGATGCCAAGTAGTGCATGATATAATTTTCTGTTGTGCTAAGTAACGTCTGATGTGATTTTTAATGGAGCTCTGATTCAGACTAGTTTACCTGATCAGTTACAGTAGAAAGTGCTTTTTGTATGTGATCATATGTGCTAATCTCAAATCATTCTGGATTTTTTTAATTTCAGGACTTGCAAATTTGAAAGCTTTACAAATTTCATCCAGTAAAGTCACAGATCATGGTGTAAATTTTTTGAAAGGTACAGTGGTCTTGGTTTTTATCTTTCTTTAAGAACTTTAGATTTGTATTATGAGTCTTACAGCTAGTGTATATATATAGCTGTATTGCTTTGGCAGAAGTTTTATTTGTGATTAAATTTCTTATCAAATTTGAGCAAACTTTATTCTTACCAATAATGATGTGAAACTCACATGCTCCATATGTTTGTCTTAGATATAGATATCAATATTGGCTGAGGTCTGCAGGTTTGTTCTTGAATGATTTCTCTAAAAACATTTCTTCTAGGAAGGGTGCAGGGAAGGAAGAACCTCGGATGGGAGCTTTCAGATTTGAAAATCCAGTCCAATTGAAAGACAAGAGATAAAAATCTTGTCCACTAGGCTGTATTTGATTCTATGTAAGAGAGTATCAAGACAGAACTAACTAAGTGTAGGGTTTTGATTAGTGTCAAAAGGAGAAATTTGTTCAACATTATGGTGCACAGGGGAACTCAAAGATGGGGTTTATGATGGCTTTTAAATAGTATAGAGCGATCTAATCCTGGGACATGCTTCGTAAAAATCAACAAAACGAGCCCCAGTGGGTTAAGCAGAACTGTCTTTGAAAGTCGTCGTTTATTGCTATCATGGCTCTTATGTGATTTTGGTCAGAAAATTGGATTTAGGATCTCCATGTAATTGTTTTTTCCAGTCTTTTTTTAAAGAGTTTTTGCTATCCGTGAGGAGTATGTAACTTTTAGGCATTTCAGTGTAAGCCACTAGTTAAAAATATTTACTGAGGGTAAAGTTCAGTTTGTAAAAGGTAATCTCTCAGGAAGATTTTCTTGTCAATCTGTCAACTGGTTTTTATTGACTTTCAATAAATTATTTTTTTTATGGGGTACCCGTTTGGAAGCACGAGTCATCCACAGGACTCTTCAAGCATACGTCTTTTAGCATGGTCCTTTCAGTAATGTATTTGTCATTCTGAATCATATTTGCATCAGATACCAAAGCCAGTTGCTATTTGAACTGCCTATCTTTCAGCTAATATTCATGCATTTGTACAATCTTCTTTGACTTCTTCTGGGATATCTGTTTGCATTGCAGCATTGCACAAGCTTGAATTGCTGAACATGGAGGGTTGCCCAGTTACTGCAGCATGCTTAGAGTCTCTTTCAGGTTCATATTCTGCTTTGATTATCCGGAACTTATGTATTTTTTATTAACCCCTTTGATGCTCTTATTCACTAAGCAGCAGGTCCTACTTTTTGATGTTATACCATCTTGAGTTGATCTGTTGAAATGTCTTTCCCATTTAATAGATTGTATTTACTTGATTTCTGAAAGAATCTTTATATATGTATGAATTGGTGATTTTCTGTATTTGGGTGGATACCTCATTGTTGAGAACATTTGTTTTGTCATTTTGCCTCCTCCTGCTGAGTTTATGAAACTTGTTGGCATCAGATGAAGCATGTTGTTATTGTCATTTGTGTTAAAATATCGATTCTTTGTTTGCTTGTTCATGCAGCCCTTGGTGCCCTCTTATATTTAAATTTAAGCAGATGTAATTTGGCTGATGATGGATGTGACAAATTTTCAAGTGAGTTGAAACACTTCGATTGTAGACTCTTTTTTTTTCCTCTTAAATCAAAGGATTTTATTGACTATGAAGTCTTATCATGTGATGTTTTTAACATCTTGAATGCTGTCTTTGTGATATTTAGGGCTGCAGGCTCTGAAAGTACTGAATTTAGGGTTCAATGAGATCTCGGATGCTATCTTGGTACATTTAAAAGGTCTCCTCCCCCCCCCCCCCCGGTCTTTGACTTTTTTCTTCTCTTCTTGCTTTTGGCATATTTTTAAATTTAGTGGGGCCTAAAGATGAAAATATTTGGAAATATCATATATACTTATCCATAGTTTAAACAGGTTTAACAAATTTGGAGAGCTTGAACCTGGATTCTTGTAGTATTCGTGATGAAGGGCTGGTTAACTTGGCAGGTCAGTGTTGTATGTTGCAAGTTATTGTTACTCTTTGTTGGTCATTACTTGCTGCATGGTACCAAGATATCAGAAATAGGAAGATATGATTTTCATGCACCGGTATCATCTTGGTATCAGGATAATAGCAGATGGATTATGCAATGAACATAATGGTAACTGATGCATATCCCTGTTTGCATGACATTTGGATCCTTGTTCCAAGCCATTGTTGTTGACCTAATTTAACGTGTCTAACCATCATTATTTTTGTTTCTATTTTTTCCAATTATTGTTTATCTGCTGATGCTAATTCTAAATGTTGACTTAGTCATTTTGGTGTTAAATTTTCAGGCCTTAGTCGTTTGAAATGTTTAGAGTTGTCTGATACTGAAGTGGGAAGCAGTGGATTGCGTCATCTTTCTGGTTAGACATTTTCCTTCTTGTAACTAAATGAGAGGGTGCAAGAAAACTGGTGAAATTTTGGTCAAAGCTGCAAGCATGTATATGCTTGAAAAGTTGGGTGTTGATCTTTATCTAGTTTGAATTTGACAGACCAATCTGTCTCTGTTTCAAATCTTAACTTTTGTTAGTGCTTGTTTTGTGCTGCTTGCTATTTTAGTCGATATACTTCCACGATAATGTTAAGCCTCTTTTTATTTTCTTTTTCTTTTTTTAAATATCCTCCCCCCTTCTCTCTTCCGCTGACGGGCCCTCCATGGGGAAGGGAGTTGGTTAGGCAAATTTGGAAAGTTATATAGTGCTAAGTACATGATTTATGATTACTATTATACTTGTATTGACTACTCATATTAATATATTATTTATCACTTTGTAGGATTAGGCAATTTGGAGAGTTTGAACCTATCATTTACTGTTGTCACTGATGGTGGGCTTAGAAAGTTATCTGGATTATCATGTCTGAAGTCACTTAATTTGGATGCTCGCCAAATTACTGATACTGGCCTTGCAGCTCTCACCAGTAAGTAATTCTGGGTGGTTATTATCTTCACTTTCCCATACTTCCTCTGGGAAATATGCATAGACTTCCATCATCATCTGTTTATGTCAGAACTAATTTCCATGTCTGCGTTCTTTGTTGACTGGCTGCTTGTGACCAACTAGTTTTATTAAGTTGCCTTCCAGTTTTTAGGGGGTTATATCTTAATGATGCTTTTTGCTGTGGAGTTTATTAGATTCCAGAATTTCCCATCTTGCTATATGCTTGGTACCATGTTTTCTAAAATTTCTCTTTGAGCTGAAATCTGGATCTAGGTTTGTTTGGATTCTTATTGATAATATTTTCCATAGGAAATGAATTTTGTGCTTTCAATATGGTCTCAAATCTGAATTAAGATTGTAGCACAGAAATTCCAATAAATTAGCTGATAGCAAGGATTATTCAGCAAAATATTGCTCCTCTAAATGCTTTTGACTTTTATTATAAACTTTCTTTCTTGATTGATTCAGGTTTGACTGGATTGACTCATTTGGATCTATTTGGAGCTCGAATCACTGATTCTGGAACGAATTATTTAAAATGTATGTGGGTAGTGGTACTTTCTTAATTTCCTCTGGGTTTCAGTTATAGTGTTTTCCTTCAACCTTCTTTTTCTTCTTCTTTTTGGTTTTATATAGGAGATTGAGACATGAATACAATACTCTCATGGATTGCTTATTTACTTTATCTGGCCTCCGCAGGATGCTTTCTGCATCTTAATGGAAATAGGATTGAGCGTTTAATTTTTTTCCTCTTCCGTCTTTCTTTTTTGTTAAATTTTTCCCGTCTTTCTGGTTTTTGAATGTTGCAGTAATATCATAAGAGGGGTTATCTCATAAAATAAGGCCTCATATAGGAAAGATCAACTTTTTGGCTCAAGCTTTACCTTATAATATGGATTTTTCATGCTGGCTTACAGTTTTCTAATAAAGGATCTTTGGCATAAACTGTTAGTTGTGTAATCTCCTAAGTTGTCTGGATTCTCCTTTCTCCTGGGTGAA
Organism: Coffea humblotiana; assembly: GCA_023065735.1. NCBI lineage: Eukaryota > Viridiplantae > Streptophyta > Magnoliopsida > Gentianales > Rubiaceae > Coffea > Coffea humblotiana. Next base: position 3,327,467 of record CM041211.1, read on the forward strand.
AAGAAAGTGTGTTTTGACTGGTTTAAACTGCAGACCTTTTCTTGTTTTTCTTTTTGTGGGTTTTCATTTGGGGCAGAGCGGGGTGTTCTTGAGAGCACCACTTTCTTTATTTAGCTTTTGGCCTCTGACATATGCTTCCTTCGTTATTTTCATAATACAGGTTTCAGAAACCTTCGTTCGCTAGAAATTTGTGGAGGAGGATTAACTGACGCAGGAGTGAAGAATATCAAAGATCTCACTTCACTTGCGCTTCTAAATCTTTCCCAGAACAGCCACCTGACTGATAAATCATTGGAAGCAATTTCTGGTGGTTTGGTGTAACTATATTACTTTCACTGCTATCCTTTGCTAACAAGTTTGACTTCTTACAATATCTTCTAAATGCAGGGTTGACACAACTTGTCTCTTTGAATGTCTCGAATTCTCGTGTAACGAGTGCTGGATTGCAGCATCTGAAGCCACTTAAGAATTTGAAGTCCCTTACCTTAGAGTCCTGCAAGGTAACTGCAAATGATTTAAAGAAACTGCAGGCAACTCACCTCCCAAATCTGGTGAACTTTCGGCCAGAATAGCACCGGGCTCCCTCCTGGACAACCAGATTTATTGTGAATAGCTAGAATCTAGTCAGTGATGGAGTGCTCCTGTGAATGATGAGTGAATAAATCTTGCATTTGTTGAACTGTACATATCCTAGATTCTAGAGTTGCTGTTAAGTTGTCTTTTGTTGGGTGTCCAGAACATACTCTCTTATGCTGCCATATGTGAAGCTTTCTTTCGCATCGTGCAGTTAGTATGAAAGAATTGTAAATAAGCTTCCTTGGCAAGGTTTGTTTTCTTGAAATAATCATGTAAGTATTTACAATCAAGAAACTTATAATTTATGGAACACTTTTGTAAATTCTCGAATTAATTTTCGTAGTTGCTATCCTTGTGATTATTAGGTAGCTTGTAGCTCTGGCAAAAACGTTCCTCTGATTACCAGTCTTTCTGAGTAACTCTCGGCCAGAACAGTGTACTGGTGTCTGGTGAACTCAAAAAATGGCAGGACAGTGTAGAGGCACCAAGAAGCTGCAATTGACGTCTGGTGAGGCTATTACATGTACTCGGGCTTGTCTATTTGCAACGATGGCGGCAATTGCTGGGGAGTTTGTGGTAAGAACTATGAAACGGCAAACCATCATTCGGGTTTTGTACAAACACAATTGCCCGGGTACCTGATTTGGGTTGACAATCACCTTTCCCTTCTGTTTCCCAACAAATACGAGAGGAGATGCCAAATGGGGCAGATGACTTTGGAGGGTGTGTGCGTGTTCCTCTACTGCCACTAAAACCTCAACGTTTATGAGGGTTGAAAGTAAATATAAGATGCATAAAAAAACTTGAAGATTTGTTTAGGCCACATCTTGATTTACTGTTAAAGATTTTTTCCACATACCCAAATACACAAAAGGCAAATAAATAAACTGCACATGAAAAATGAAAAATGAAAAAAATTATTTATAAGCAACTCAGCAACTGTCGGACTAATGCTATGCAACCAGCCAAAAACAAATCTGACAAAGAAGGTGGCATCTGCTCGAGCAGGATTTCCACGCTGAGCTGGGCTCGAGTAATAGTTGAAATCAACCATTTAAGGGATTCAAATTTTTCTACTTGTTGTGCAACAGAATGGAGCTTGCCAAGAAACAAAACCAGGTAAAATTGGCATTTCCCCATCTATCCAATCATCTCTGCGCCTGATCAGAGCTTGAGCCTCCAGCTGCACTCGCTGGTAAACTGCTTGCAGATCCATTATCGACCAGTGGAGGGACACCCCATCTGCCATCAGATTCAAGGGGCTCAAAAACATGGACAGCACCATCTGATAAACCTATAGCAAACTGGTTTGGATCCTGTGGATGTGCAGCAATTACAAGTGGCTGGACATTGGAGTTGCTGCACAGAAAGTGAGAATTTTTGGAAATGATTAATACACAGCAGAAGTATGAAACGCAGAGAATTATTTACACTAATACGCATACTGCAGGAGTACCTCATACTGATGGGAAGATAAGCAGGAGGATTTATACGACATCTCATTTGTAAGTGAGTTGCTGTGAACACGCACACTGCAGCATCTAAGAAGCTGGCATACACCAGCTGGCTATCGCAAGAGAATGTTGCATGAGAAATTGGAGCACCAGATTCACGCGGGAGCCACTATAAGGAATCAAAATATCAGCCTGATAGCAGAGGGAAGTTCAACAGCTGAGTTTACATGAATCGGCAACTTACCTGCTTGACACATTCCAGTTTCGTTGTCTCATATATGGCAAGCTGACTCTCGTGGACAACCAGGAAGTGAATCTGATCCTGATGGAACTGCACACGAGTGTCCGATTGTGCCATAGGTGTCCTGCCTGAAGGAATTTGCAAAAATCTAGCCTTTTGCTTTTCCCATCCATCCGAGTTCCACACACATAGCTGCATAGCAACATAAGTAGTTAAAAAATCAGAACAGAATGAGACATCAGTCAGTAGTGATTCAGAATTCAATCACTGCTAATAGAATGGTTTCAAGAAGGCTATTTTGAGAATCAAATCCAATGGGAATCAGGGAATTCCGTGCAACAAAGAAAAAGCACACTAAGCCAGGCACTTGAAGTTAATGACATTTGCATGGTTGGCTTGTTAGACCCAACCATGCAGAGCGTCCAGCCTGATTTCTTTATTTAATTTAGCAGGAACAATTGCAAAACAGTTCCATCACAAGAACTAAATGGCTGCAGGATACAGAATAGTTGTTAACCTGCGCATCTGCTCCTGATGAGACTAACACATTTAGTACATGGGAGAAAGCAAGGCCAGTAATTCTTTTAGAATGGCCTTTTAGCTTGCTTTTCACCTGCACCAACAGAAACGGAGATTTATTCACTAGAGTCACAAGGATACAGTAGAAAAGCATGTCTACACACCTCATCTACACGAACGTTGTATATCTGAATAGTGGAGTCATCCATGCCAACAGCAATAATGTTGTTATCTTGAGGATGAAATGCTAAGAAAGTAGCTGCAGGAGGTGGAGGCATGAAAGTTGTCATTGTCTGCATTGTCCAGAAGAAGCTCAGATTAGTCAAATGAGCAATGAGCATGAATGATAGCATTCAAGGACGACAATTTATAAGCATTTTGCACCTTAAATGTCATCATATTGAACAGGGATATTTTTCCTCCTGACGCTGACATCACATAAGAATCATTCTTAGACAGTGCAAAGCAGTGTATAGCCTCCTCAGGACTCGAATCAATTACATCATTTGTCATTAATATGCCACTTGCTGGTTGCCATAATTGAGGGGACGTACTGGCAGTTGCCTACAGATGAAACAACAGTTTGTCACCAAGATTTCAAATTCCAAATGACCACTGAAAGAGGTAATTTTGAGTTTCTTATACCTTGCCACTTGAATTACGGTCATTTCTCTGCCATTTCCAGAGCAGATGAATGGCATTTGATGCTAATGCTAAAATGGCACTACCTGAATTTGTATACATCAATCTTGATATCTGGCAAGGCAAATGACAGAGATCTCAATCAGTGAGACTTTATATGATCAACACAACAGGGAGCTTATTGAGAAACTGATATTATATATATATATATATGAAACAAGACAATGAGTAAGAACTGTTGTGGTGGGAAGGACCTTTGTCACCCTCAGATTCTCTGGGAGCTTCAATGACCGGCACTGAGAAGGTTCACTAATTTCGGTGAGCTTCCAAATTTTGGATTTGTCATTTGTTTCTTCATTGAGTCGAGGTTTGACATCTCCCAGGTTTCTTGATTCTCCATTCTAATGAAATAATTCACATGCCACCAGAGATATCAAATGCTTGAATTTAATGAAATAATTCACATGCCACCAGAGATATCAAATGCTTGAATTTGCAAGCAACATGAAATGTCTCATGTCTAGATGGTTTAGTTTACCAAGGGATGAATGCTCCTTATAACAGTAGTTACTGATTCCAAAGATCATTAAAATATTCAATTTGGAGATTAATAGTTGAAGTGTCTATAGATACAAACCACTGCAGAAATACTGACAACAGAGGCTACCCTGTCTGCAAGTCCTGAACTATTAGTAGCTGCCACTGCTATTGGATTCAACGAGGGCTGTAGGATATGAAAATATAGCACATTCTCAAGTCATGGTTCTTTCAAGATTCAGGTTAATATTTAGCAAGCAAAGATATATGCAAAAACATATATATACCACCTTGGTTGCAGCCTCAGCTTGTGATGCATCATAAGCAAGATTTTCAAATGTTCGTAGCAATCGAAGACCATCATTATTTGCTAGAATTTTGATCCCATTTTCATTGGTAGAAACAGCCAACAGGATACCCTCTTTATTGAACCTGATTCGAGGGCTTACCTTTGATTAGGGAAAAGGAATGGAGAGTTAGTCCAAACTTGTAGCACAGTCATGATTATTCCAGCTTTAACATATCAGGAAGATCTAAAAGAAAAAAAGAAAAGACTTACTGGGAGACCTCCATCAGCATCAATAGTTGTCAGAAGTTGAACATTGTCCATATCCCAAAACTTGATGGAGAAATCATCACCAGCTGCCAAAAACCGGTTCCTAGTTGTATCAAACTGCACAACACCCAGTGAACGTTTTCGAAAGCCTTGGTATGTCCTCTTCACAGCACCTTCACTTTCATTCCATTCAACAATGTGGGATTCCCCATCTTTGCTGGTCCCACAAGAAAAAAGCCTGGAAAGCAATCAACCCGACCAACAAAGGAATATGGAAAAAAAGACTATGAAAAGCTTTCAGTATAATTGTGGAAGATTCTGGAATATATTAAACATAATTAATGAGCTTAACCTCGCTCCATCAGCACTATAGGCCATTGTTGTACACCAACGGCCAGGCGCATCATAGTCAACTCGTGATCCCAAATTATCATATAACCATGCTTTAATTTTCCCATCTAGGGCTGTTGAAAAGATAAACTGAAATAAAAATAAAGGCACAAGTAAGCTGATGCTCCTGGAGCTTAGAATAATCAATAGAAATATGACATTTAATAGCTTTACTACCTGAATATTTTCTTTGTAGTGGGGGCACACAGAATAAACTGGAGCCTCATGACCTTCAAAGGTATATTGTTTTGAACCACTTGCCGCATCCCAAACCTAAGATCATCAAGGACGAGAGGAAGTTTCAAATAATCAACTACCAACCATTACAACTCCATGACAGCAAAAGGAAAACCTATCTATGTCAATCCAACCTTAATTGTCTTGTCATCACCACATGTTATCACGCAGAGCTGCTTGTGGGGGTGAGAGAATGCTAGATCATTGACTCCACCTACATGAGCATCAATCTGGAAAGGCATAGATCAGTGCAAGTTGAACAATAATGGACTGACAAGGTTTAAATTATTCTCATAATATACCTCCAAATGCTGTCGAATATCATCATTGCCATGATAAGAGTATATTTGTACAATGTGCCTTGAATATGCAACTCCTATTTAAGAGAAAAAGGGAAAAAAAAATACATCAGACTTATGTCTCGAAATTCAATGTAAATTTTTTTAAAAAAAAATCAAATCCTTACCAAATAAAGATCCATCAGGGCTCCAAATCACACGGTTAACTGAGACATGAGGATCTTTTACTAGAGCAGCCTGAAATCAATAAGAATGCATCAATTTTTGGAGAGATGCAACAATGTCATTAAGCTAAAGTAAATTCACAAAAAAGCAATGGCCTGTTTATAACACAGTTAACAATCTGACCTGCAGAGGCATAGTACATGCACTCAGGTCCCAAACTTTGAAGTTCCTTAGTATCAATCTCTTCCTGGAGCCAACTTCCCAAAGTCCAATATCCCCCACATTGGTACCCACTGTTGCATCAGATTGCATGAATTTAAATCAATCATCAGGAAATACAGCATGATCACCAAGCAAACATCCCGGATCCATGTTGTTTTGGGGAGGAATCACCGCAACCATACCTAGGAGTAGAGTTTGTTGGATAGGATGAAAGTCCATGCTCATAGGAGATGATCCTTGATTCAGAGTTCGTGCCAGATTCTTTGGCAAATCATCAGGAACACTAAATGCTTGACTATGACCATGTCCAGGAAATGACACTGGCAGCACATTGACTGGAAGATTTACCTGCACATGTTGAACACAGCATAAAGGATGACATACCATATGGTACTCTTAAAAGCTAAACTCAGAAAGCAAAATGTATTGGATTCAATGAGCTACCTCTTCAGTCAAACTTATAGGCCTTGTTCTTTTGCTTAATTGATCAGAATCTCCAGATGGGTAGTCCACAGAAGTTGCTGGCGGAGTCCTAGGATGCTTAAGAACGGCTACACAGGGCAATGGAAAATTTTTTCTTGTGAAGAATTCTACTAGAAGTATACTTGACATGTTGAAGTTTAAAAATATTTACCTGGCACAGGTGGAGCACCAATACCTATAGGTCCACCGGAAACAGCTGGATGAGTAACTGCAGGTGGATTAGACATCCACCCAGCAAGAGGAGCTGGAACTGGTGCTGGAGTAGGTTGAAAGGGCTGAAAATATTACCCAATAGAAAATAAGTACGATAAGTGAGAATGAGAAAAATTAATAATTGCTGAATGGGTTCAGAATATTAACCCCATGTATGCCAAGTGTTGGAAAACCCCCAGCTTTTGGTACTGATCCAAGCAAGGGATTGCCAGCAGGAGAGGGAGCACGAGCACCATTTGCTTGTCCACAAGAGTGGTCAACAAAAAGAGTTTTAATGTCTGGATTTGGCCTGGGGCTTTTACAAAGTTGGTGCTGCCAATTTAAGCTGCAATATGCCCACAGTGCCAGTCATGACTTCCATATTAACAATAAAGCTCTGGCACTTGAACTGAACGTTTAAGCCCAAGCAAAAGTTTACCTTTGATTAATAAGAGTCCGTAACCTGGAATTTTTAAGGTTAGGAAACTGCAATTTATCACGAAATAGGGGATTTGCTTCAATAAGCTTCTTGAGCTCAACCAGCATAATTGCTCGGGCTGATTTAGTATCTCCATATTTGGAAAGCTGCTCATTCTCTCTAAAACAATGGAAACCCAACTTAGTAGATATTGCAAAATTAACAAATAAACTATACAAAAATGTTGTGAGTTAATACTTGCCTAAAGTTCTCCAGTGTCAGCAGCTGAGTTATCTCCTTAAAAAGCTCTTCGTTAAAGGAAGAAAAGACTTTAAGATCCTTGACAAGAATTTCAACAGCCTTGGTCCGGTCATGCCTGCAAACAAACATCATTTCACATGAATCCACAACGAAAGTGATCATTTTTACGCTAATAATTTGACATTTACTAGCAACCACAAGCTTACTTATCCAATGCCTCGAGATATTTCTGCTTTCTGATCTCAAAGAAGATCTTCATTGAATAGCGGTTATCATCAACTTTTGTGAAACCAGAGAGGTACTTCTCAACTTCATCCCAATTACCATTATGTACTTCATCCTCAAAGTATTTCATGTTAAAGAAAAACCCAGATTCTTGTTCAAGCCTATCATCAGAAAACTCCATAATTATTACCATTTCATTGGAAAAATGCTCAAAATAAATACATGCAAAAAAGGAAGCATATTAAAAAAAACACACACGTGTATATTTATGATAAATGCAAAAGACCACCTACTTGTGGACTGTCTCCTTAAACTTTTCCTCATCCAGAAACTGTAAGATCAAGAACACAAGTTCTCTGCTGAGTGATGTCATTGTTATCAAGCTACCTTTGGCTTCAAACACCAGAGCAACAATAAACAGCTAAGATCATAGCAGATCTGCAAAACCCACAAATTGATTTACAATATCATACCTATGAAAATAAATTAATTAATTAAATAATAGGTCAGTGCCACTAAGACTTTGTTAATTAGCGGGTCCAAGTTTTTAATTATTGCGGGACACAACCTTCTAAACTCTAATAAAATAATCATAAGATTTAACTTGTCCCTGCCCAAAATAAAGGTCCCTCCTTTAACCTCAACTCCTCTTGCCCAAAGAGAAAAATAACCCAAGTCAGATCATAGAACTGATCTGCAATCCAAAATAGAGGAAAACAAGACAGCACAAGATCATCATCATACAGCTTTCAGCATGCACCGACAAATACAAGTGGAAAGGTTGAGCAGGAAAAAGAAAGCAAAAAGAAAAATAAAGACTTCAACTTTAACGGATCAGAGAAATGAAAGTTGCTTTAAAACACCTTGGAATCCAAGATGAAAAAGAAAAGAGGACGCAAATGAAGACCCAAAAAGCAAGTCAAGACTTCTCATCCATAATATAGAACAGAGGATGAGAAGAAAGTAAAAGATTTTTAAAAAAGAAAAAACATAGTTGTACATATACGACATAGTAACAAAGATTCAGAAAACTTCTACCTTAAACCAGAACAGGAACTCGGACAGGGATCAAAAGTCCTTCTATTTCTGCTGGAGAGCTTCTATCTCTACTTTATCTCACTACCCAATCTTGGAGAAATTAAAATAAGACCTGAGTTTTGTTTAGCAAATGTTCATTTTATAGGCAGATAAGTCAAGCAAGTTAATGGTGATAAGTCCGTGTGCTTATCAGTATCTGACAGTGTACGTATGATAAGTACAAGTACTGTGGGCCCCACTGAGCCGGCTACATTTTGTCTGACTCAATCGGCTTGGAATCTGCAGCTAAGAGCTGTCTCCCTTAAGTTGTAAACATGAAAAATGTGGACCGTACTTTATTGACGTACGTTAGCAAATTCTGAGCCGTTGGATGATACTGCGGACCGTTTATTGGGGCTGTGAATCGAGGGTTGTGAAGTAAGGAATGCCTGCAGCTGAGAAGCAGGGAGTAATAATTCCGACAGTGGCTATGGCTCTGGCTCAGATAATTATAGATCCCTTCCACTTTAAAGTTACAAAGGTTTCTGGGTGACGCGCTTCAAAAATAATTGGTCCAGTTTTGACCGCAAATTACAAGACTTTGCCATTGAATTCTCTTGTCTTTATTATAACACGAGATGCACTGGCGAAAACGACAGCAGATGCAAAAGCAATTTTTCGCCGATATTCTGACGAGAGGATTTTCCACAAACGAGAACATAGGACTTGCAAACGTTTTCTATGGGAAAATACCGAGTCAGTACACCGTGTCACTTTAGCGTCTCATCACTATTAAGTACTGCTTGTTCTTTCTAATTAATGAGTCATGGATAATCTAAAGGAGGAAAAGCTCAGACCACTGATTAAAGGTTTGAGTATATTATTGTCTTGATCTTTTGGCCACGCGCACGTGGAGGCTTTGAACGACACTCTAGCCCGATGAATGTTGCATCCTGCGTGGAGAGATGTCTTTGCTGAAAGAAAGAAAGAAAGAAAGAAAGAAAAAAAGGAAGAGGAGAAGGGGATGAAAAATGATTTATCCTTTAACAAATTGACATAAATGATGTATACAAGAAGGAAGGAAAATTCAAGAGTTGTGCGAGTCATCTATGCCATCCCTTCTGGACATGTGCTTTATCTGTTTTTAGTGCAAAATGTCAATAGACTAGAGATCAAAGATTGAAAAAAAAAAATTTAAAATACACTACAAAGCCAAGGGGGTTTGTTCGGATTGGGATGATTTCAGATAAAATAATTTATTTCATAATTTTAATCGCCCCTATTTTTCAAAAAAATTTATCTTTTTGCTTCTCCCTCCGTTCCATTCAAAGTGTTATGCTTTCCATTTTGAAATGTTTCAAAACATTTGTTATGTTGGAAAAGTAAAAGTACCTTTTAATCTCTCTTTCCAGTATAAATCATTCTTTATAATCATATGTATGTTATCATTTAAATTAAAATTTTAAATTTATAGAAATAAAATTAAAAAAAAATACAAACATTACAATCAAAATCACATTATTTTTAAAAAATTGAATTCTTTGAAAGATAATTAAATAATTGGAACGGAGGGAGTGGATATGTGATACGACCTTCGTCTGCCCAACACCATGAACCATAATTGCTAACCGAAAATTTGCGGTTGTCCAATGTCGTGACTCTTCATGTTAGGCCATGATGTTGTGGCACTTTCCGTCTTTCTTTTTCTTTTGTTTTGATTTCTTTGTTTGATTGATGTAATGGCAATTTCGTGTTGCTATGTAAGTGGACAGCATTCATGTCAAATTTTAAGGATTGATGCTGGAGCTGTAGGTGGGTGGGGACTAGGGAAATGTTTTGACAGCGGTCCATCTCGTCCGAATCATGACATCCAATCTAGAGATTCCTAGACCTAATCATCGTTGTCGCACACTTCAGTAATGCAGGTTTCAAAGCTCTTTTTTACCAGTTAAAAATTTGGAAGCCAATGGATCTGGTCAATCGCAAGTTTTAACAGTAGTATTTGTTCGTTAAAGCAACTAAGTACTTGTCTTCGATCGGTAGGGATTAGATGCCTCTTAAAGCTCTGATTAAGGAAACGGAGTTGCGCGAGGTGTAGGATGTAATATTTCAGGCGAATAGATTCCTAAAGACTTTTATACTTATTTCAATTGTGTCAATTGCATGGATTCTTCTAGGAAACATGATAACCAAAAAATATTTTAAAATAAAAATAGGTCTAGAGCTAAAATTTATTTGCAAATATGTTAAATTTTTACGCTTAGAATTAAAATGTGAGGATTTTTATAATGAATTATCCTTTTTATTGGTGTGGTTATTTCCCCGATACGAAATAAGAAAAATATTTTATCTGGTATTAATCATTAACTCTATGCCAATTATGGTAATCATATCTAAAATTTCTGATCTTTAGCATATATATTGCAAATCCAATGAGACAGGAAACGGCGTAAAATCTACGCGTGCAATTTTTTTTTTAATTCAAGGAAAGACTCCCAATTCTTATACTCATAAAGAAGAAGGAGAAGAAAGAAAAGGAATGAACGGTGAATAGAAGCCGTTAAGGAATTGATAATTATCGGACTAATGTTCCCACTAATTAAATTAATTAAAGTAAATGCTTACATTTGTAGTGTATGCTGTCGCGTGTTGTGTGACTAGCATCCCAAATCCAACAATAGGCTGGACGAGGCATTTCATTAGCCAACTCTTTGTCTGGATTATTATTCCGGATTAAGCGAGGCACTTCATTAGCTAACTCTTGTCTGGATGACGGTGGCAGCCTTATTTGGACGTGTTTTCCTTACATTTATTTCCAAACCAATGTTTTCCTTGTTTCTAATCTGATACACTTTGTCGGATTGCGACGTGTTTGGTTTGCTGTGTAATGCACATGACAGCGACATCCGATAAGTATTTGGGAAAAAGAAAATTGAAAAGCGAATGCCCCAACTGCCCATTTCCCATTTGAAGACCAACACATCAGTAAAGTTTTAAACTCCGTGAATTGCCAGGGATTCTTTCTCATCAGGCAGTCTAATGTTTTTTTTTTCTTTTTTTTCTATTTGAATTTCTTGTGATTACATAAATAATTGACTATTTAACTTGAGTCTAATAATAGCCGTGGCACGTCAATAATTAAGTAATGCCAACAAACGAATACCAACAATCCAAAGACGCCAGGGCAGCACTAATTGATTCGGCACAACAAATTAACGGCAGCAGTAAAATTTATGTTGCATTCAAAGTCTATCCCGTAGATTTATCCTTCAAATTGGGAAGTGATGAATCAGGATAATCTCAAATTAGGTTGTCGGCATTTATCTAACTTGAGAAATAGGACGGCATGTGACGAGTTCTGTACAGTTTAAACGACTGAGGACTGAGGACAAAGCAAATTATATCACCTATTCAATTGAGATGGTGGTATTCCATATTACTATTGCATATATAACTTGGAAGGTATTTCAATTTATAATTTATTAATTATTTTAATATATTTCTTCTTCTTATTCTTCTTCTTCTTTTTTCCTTTTGACAAACGAAAGTTGAGGTAATCTAAAAATCTACATTACTTTATACTTAGATATTTTACCTTCAAATGGATAATTCTAATACACCGGCTTTTATTCTAAGACATAATTAATTTTTAGGAAAATTTTTGTATTCAATTTTACAATTTCAATCTATAAAATGTTAGAGGAAACTAGCGGGAGGAAACAAAAAGGTTTTGTTTCATGCCAAATTTTAACTCTAAACTAGAGGAGCATAGCAGTAATTGTCAAATTTAATGAAAATATGATGTATTTGTTAAGATTTATTAGTAGGGCTGAATGCTCGCTAGCAATTCGAATCAAAATTTGATTCGAATTCGAGTTGACCAAATCGAACTCGAACTAAAAAGTATTCAACTCATTAATTGGCAAGTTGGCTTGATATTATATATATATATATATATATACACGTATACATTTTATTTTTTTATTTTAATAGTATAATTACATATATATCCTAATATTTTATTAGTTGGTAAAAAATCATTTTTTATTCATTTTTTAAAAAATAAAATAATTATTTTTTATTTTTTAAAACTCGAGCTCGACTTGAATTTGAGTCAAACTCGAGTTTAAACTTTACATTGAGAGATCATCCATCTTGCTTGATAAAACTAAGGCCCTGTTTGATAATCTATTTCCAACACTTAAATTTAATGGATCCAAATTTTAACATATTTTTTATAACAAAAAATTAAACATATGGTTTAATTAAGTGACACTGAATTTTTTAGGTAAAACTTGCTTCCAAAATTAAGTGATAAGTTATTCACTGATCACTGAATGTGATATCTACTCAAATATATTAAATTTAATATTTACCAATTTAATAATTTAATGGATTCAGATTTCAAATTTCAAATTTCAAATTTATTAAACGCACTCTAAGTCTCGATTCCAACTCGATTATATCAAAATTCGACTATACTTGATTCATTTGCACTCCATTTATTAGGCATTAGTTAATATCAAACTCGCCATAAAAATTTGCATAGTCCACGTTTATTATGTTTCTATATTTAGATACATTTTTCGAATTATTTGTTGTAAACAATAGGTAATTTCATCACACACCTCTTAATCAAACCCTATATTTATTGAAAGAAAAGGGGAAAAAAAAAAGGTAATTGCTGAGTTGTTTGCGCCTCTCGAACTTCATCAATCATGTGTACTTAAGTGATAAGTTACTAATTTTAAAGGACAAGTTTAGAATGACAAATAAGAGGAGCAAATTCTAGATCCTACTATATAAGATCGCTTTTATAACCGGTAGGTGTGGATCGGAATGGCAATCTCACGAGAAATTTCATTCAAAGTTACGTTACACATCGCTTTCCCCAGTCCCAAGAGAAGTCATCTCGAAAAAATGGGACGATACATATTCGACACAAAAGCTGGTAACGTCTGGAAAATGACATAAAACAAGATCATAGCACGAGAGAGTGAAAAACGTACGCTATCTTGGTAAATATCCTCTCCTCTGCAGCAGTAGTGGTAGTCGTAGTATTTAAAGGGGAGAGAGAGAGAGAGAGAGCATATTAAGGTGTCAGCGTCGGACAGTGCATTATTTACTTAAATTCAATTTTGGAGTATTATTGGAACTTGGAAGTGTGAAACTCCGAAAGTGGACTTACGCCATAATAATATGACTTGTCCTTTCTGCTCAAGGAGGTGGAGCGGTCCCCACGTGTTCACAGTCCCAAAATTGAAAAAATAATAATAATAATAATAAAGAAGTCGGCAAGTAGTACTCCCGAAAGAAAATACGAGATGAAGATGGTCGGCTGAAAAGTTAGGTTTAACCGTTTAAATACTCCACCACTTGATCAAGTTACCTCATGGCTCATGGCATTGTCAATTGCTGACCCTCATACTCTCCAGTCTCCACCACAATTAGCAGCCCTTCCTCCATCAATATCTTTCCCTTGTGCTCTTTTGCTTCTTTGGGTGGAAAAGTCTTTTTTTTTTTTAATTTCATCTGTCTGTTCTCCCGCAGGTGCTCAGTTATATGAGAATTTTCATAAATGAGCTATAGTCTCGAAAACGTGATCTATCGGCACGTCTTGATTTTAGTGACAACTAGAATCAAATTCATTTAAACTTTTTAATTTTTTTAAAATAAAGATTTAAAATTTTTTCATGGTAATAGTATTGCCTATAATAATTTATATTATTATGCAAATCACAAAGAGGATGAAAAGTGATATACTGCTGTCCTATAAAATTTTTTGAAATAATTATTTTGTTCTTGTTTTTATGTACATGCAGTATGAGTCTTGAAGGAAATTGTAGAGGCTGAGCATGCGCGATAATTTTAGATTTTTTTTTTTTTTGCCCTCCAGAAAAGGACGATTTTCTTGGTAACGGGGATGTAGTGCAACGTTATGTTGTATGTTTCTTGTACAGAGAAGCTAATTAGCCAGGTTTCGAAATTCATTCACACATTGTTCTGTTCACATATTGCTTTCAATTATATCAAGCGTCATTGTGTTGAAAGTTGAAGGCACAAAAAACAAACTGCGAATGAGGTAATCAAATTATGTTTTCCAGTACAGCGAAAAATGGGAAAAGATATCATCAATTTGATTTGTCATTTGGGGAAACAGTGAATGGTCATCATCAACAGTGGATGTCTTAATCATCATCACCCATTGATTGTCACGTTCTCAAGCATTAACCAACCACCGGTGCCTTTGCTGCATTTTTTTCCCCCAAAAAATCAAATTAAGGGCACATTTATTTTCCAATACCAGACAACACAGGAAAAGACCGAGGGATCATCACACATATGTATATATACCATCGTAATTGGATGGCAGAAGGGGCTTATTTTCCTGTCCTTGCTGTGACCATTAATTCACGATCTTGGTTTTTAAACGGACGGGTGATCTAAGTCGGGTGGTGGCCTCTAGCCCACAAAAAAAAAAAAAAAAAAAACCGCGGGGGGGGGACCGGGGACAGTACGAAAGAGATTATTAGGTGTTGAAACTAAAATCATGGTCGAGAGAATTTTTCAGGGGAAACAAATAGAGCTGACATTTGTTCTTGGTCAAATTCAAAATTTCCAGTCATCCATCCGTCTCTTTTTAATGTTCTGATCCTTAATACTAGCAAAGAATTTCGAGTTTAATTAACCAAAATCAGAACAAGTATCATTTCGGATCTAGTAGTAATTAATACAAGGAATGGCAGGCGGTAGCACTTTTATTCTCTCAATCCTCAAGGTGATAGAATGAAACTCTCGTCTCTAGTAGTTTAGGTAAATTCCATAAAACTCTTTCGTTTCCAATTTCATGATATTCAAGAGTTCAACAACTTAGTGGAGTTGTGTTATTTAACTACTGTTAGAGTAATTGGCCACCAAATGAGTTTTAAAACTCTATTTGACCGTTAGATCAACGGATTAAATCTTTTGATCTGCATTCTAATATTCAAACTTTCCTGAAAAATAGTGATTTATCGAGTTTTTCTTGACCTGCTTAGATTCTCTGCTTCTAGTATAGAATAAAAATAATTATAACATAAAATTTATTGTGTCAAAAAAAATTATTGGTGCTTTGAATTGCCAACTTGTCCCTGGTGCACTTTTCTTCTTCATCCGTACTTGTTTGTCTAAAGCACTATCGACAGGAAAAATTATTAAGGATGCCGCAAATGTGCATGTTTATGATCGGTAATTGACTGCCATTATCTCTTCCACACTTTCGTGTAGCACATTTCAACTTTCAAGGTGTCGCTGTCAAATGTCAATACTTTGGCAAGAGAATTTTCAAGTTTTACTGTTGAAAACAAACAGAGTGCAGTATTTTTCTTTTTTCTTTTTTCTTTTTTTTTGGGGAGTGGGTGGTTTTGAAGTTTTCGGTTTGTAAATTTGCCTCTGATCCTCGTCTGGCTGTCGTGTTCAATGCTTTTATGCCTATCAAAGTCAAGTGACTTGGCCAAACCTCATGCTCAAGGCATTATGAATTTCAACCTGTCTTTGTCATTTTTTTGTTACATCTTGTTTCGTTAAAAAAAATATATTTTCCTCAAGATAATGCAACTATGCAAGACGTCTGTTTCAGGAACCCGTACGAATTGAATGGAGTGTCTTTTCTCTCCTTTTCGGCTTTACTTAATTAATCTGCACCTAATCAAATTAATTTAAGTATTACTTAATTGACTATTCCATCACTAAACGATCTCCCCAGTTATAACCTTCGCCTGTTGCATCATTTGTTTGACAAGCACGTGTGACCTCACTCACCAATTGCTTCATCCTAAAGGTTCCTTTACAGTACCGAAACATGTAAACACCTTCCTACCCCAGTTCACTCACTCATCAGTTGGTCCATTTGGTTAATTAGATTATTTGGCTTGAATTCCTGTAAGGAACTTAATACAATACTGAATTGCCACGTTGTGAAAGTTTTGACTCTGCGTAAATGTTTTCCATACTTGAATGATTCTGGGAACCTCGAATTTTTCTTCTTTTACTTTCAGGGGTTATTCAAGGATCCGGGTTTACCACGATCTATATCTATGGCCCCATTTGGCAAGTGTATTTTTTTGGTGTTTGTCTAAAATTTGACTGTAAAAATTTTTTTAAAAACTTTTGAAATGTGTTTTTTTTGAATATTTTTAAGTGTATAGTTTAAAATTTTTGAGAAGTTTTTTTAGATTACTATAGCTAAAGTTTTTAAAAAACTTGTAGCTATCAAATTTGGCAAAAAACTTGTCTGCCAAATATGTATCACCAAGGAGGGGGGGTTTTGACGAGGTGCTTCCAAAATCATCAAAATTTAGAATTCTATTTTACTACAATTTCACATTTTTTTTAATTAAGCAATTTTTATCCCTTAACTAATCGCAACCACTCCTACAAATTAGCTTTGCAAATTACAATCATGTCTGAAAGACGTCACCACATGACGTCCACGTTTGAAAGACACCAACATGTTCCTGTCAAATAAGAATTTCACTGTAATTAAGACTCCTACCTCCACATACCTTGTCACTCCAATTAAGATTTTTGATGAGGAGTTTTCACAGGTGTCATGAATTTAAATCTCTTTTTACTATAATTTTAGATTTATTTTAGTTCAATAATCCCTTCTCTTTATTCTTTCCCACTTTTCAATTTATGTGAGCCACAAATCCATAAAATCAAAACTTCAGAAATTTAACTAACGAATGACCCACTAACCTACAAAATCAAAAACTCCAAAATTTTAACTAACGGATAATAACCACCCCTACAAAATTACATCTACAAATCCCAAATCAAGTATAACACTGATACGACTAATAGTAATAACTAATTGATAATTTAAAAAACTCACCATTACAAAAATCACATATCTAAAATATAGGAACCCTTTTGAATTATAATTCCCACAATTCTACGTATCTTATTGTTATAACATATTTCACTCTCATAATTATTCACAAAACTAATGATCACTAACTAATTTTCATTTGTCATCCGCACAAATCAAATATGGGAAGAAAAAAAATACTATATATCATACTCCGGACAAATCCCACCTACCAGTATTTCAACAACGTCTCAATCCCCAAACTTGCAAGATTGCAAAGTAGAAAGCAATTAATTACAAAACGAAACCTACATTGCAATGATTTCATTGAAATATTTCAAAAGGTTTAGCAAGTTTATTTTCAAGAAAGACAAGTCTCAATGAACATTCTTTTTTGTAGTATGAATTCCACAAAATTCAACATAATCAATTAAACCACCAATATTTACTTTCGTACTAAATGTTGATTGGTGTGAAAAATATTCGTACAAGATTATCAAATCGAATACATGATATTTGTAAGTATTTCATTTTAAAATCAAATAAAACATGCGATTATATTCCTTTTTTAATATAAATTTCTATTATTATTTTAAAATCTATTTTTCGCAAAACATAATTTTTGAATGATGTACACATTTTATCATACTTTGAATTATTAGTAGACAAATTTTATATTTTAATTATATTGGTACAATCTTTTTATTTTTTTCAAATTCACTTTCTCTTTTAATTTTTTTTAATAATATCAGTATCGTGTGTGCAGCATAGGTATTTATGCTAGTTATCGTGTAAGTAGTGTAGGGAATCACTGACTAGCTAGATCTCCTGGCTGCAGAAACAGAGCGCCCAATAAAATTTCCACGTCATAAGGTCCACCACGACCCATTACTTGGTCACCAGGACCAGCGCATTTCGTGCTTCATCACTTGGTTTTGTCACACTTACGTGCGCTGTTATCAATCAGCCATCGTCAAATAATGCTAATAAGTTATATTTTATAACTCGTTATCATTATTTAGTGATCGGCAATTGACAATTGTGTATTACGTAACGATGCGCGATACCTACTCCCTAATTAGCTTGCCTACATAGAATTAGTGGCTCTCAATTGAGGATCCTCGCTCGGGCCACATTTGAAGTAGAGAAAATTATTTGTTCGGCTCCTAAATTATTTTATTGCACTTTTTAAATCTCTCAACAATATATTGTTCGAAAGACTTAAGTCTTTGTGGGACGGAAAGATTGAGAATTCAAATCTACCTTCTATCACTATAACATTAACACATGACTTCTTCAAATTCATATGGATACGTAGTGCACTCAATTAATCGGATAATGATTCGGTTCTCTTTGATTTTCCAATGACTTAGTTAAGCCTCCCTTAGAATAGGTTAGACCAGAAATAAAAGTAGGAATAGAGTACGGTAGATGTTGATGATTGATATATATATATATTGTTGCAAATAAACTCCTTAACAAAAAAAAGTCACTTTTAATGACTTGCATTAAATTTAATACCGACGAAATCAAGGGGTAATAGAATAGTTCTCAGATAAGTGTCCGCTCGACAGTCTTTTTAAAAAAAAAATCAATATAGGAGTCCGTCGTAAGAACATGTGAATCGAGAATAGACATGGCCCTCCGATGCGTGCCGGCCCGAAACATCATATGGAGTCGTACTGGAAAAGCTTCAAAAAATCAAAATAAAAAGAGAGAGATCCCCTTTGTAGACCAACAAAATCCGAAATCATTTTCACTGTATATCATTTCCCGGGATTTTGACGCATTATTCGAGTTTCTTTTCATATCATCATTCATTATTTTTTTCTTTTGATATACGTTACGGCTTGAGCTAGTGCGAGAATGCGAGTCATCCGGCTTAAGCTCAAACGGCTACTAAGTTGGTGAAGTCTTTCTTGCAGATTATAGACGCAAGCGCCCTTTATTTTCTTCTTCTTTCCTGTTCTTTGGTCAAGCAAATAGACGATCAATGTAGAACAGCCTGAAAATCACGTACTCTACGTCCCATAAACACCATCCAACGTCTACTGCATATTGCGCTGAATACATAAAAGTTTTCAGGGGGATAAAGTTTTGGGAATTGAGGCCCAGTCTAGAATTTTAGGATTATTAAATTTGTTTGTTTAACATTCTTTGGGTAAGCTGGCTTTTTAATATTATAAGTTTGCAACGGATAAGTTTAACATTTCCATCATTTCTCAAGAAGCTTTACGTTTCTGTCTCAAATTCCGGGTATAACTTGAGTATATACTAATGGCTCTTACTTTGTTCATGCTCCTCTACTTTTTCCTTGATATCATCTTTCCTTTTTTTTTTCCCCTCTAAAAGCAGACAAATAATTAATAGGGCAAGAAATTAGGGATACAAATGATTCTTCTTTCAAAGTTCAAAAGTGCAATACTTAGAAGATAATAATTTTATCACACGATGATCATGATTAGAACCTTGATGGATGTTGGTATTAAACACTAGCAGGGCCAGGGCTGTACATTAAATGACAATCTCCTTGGGACACCGCCATACAGGTTTAGCCAGCAATTGTCTTCTTTCTTTTTCGTTTTCTTTGCTGGGGCCGGGGAGAATTGATGGATTGATTTGAAACTAGTTAGTTAGCAAACCTTCAAGTTTCGAAGGGGAAAAAAAAAGGGAATTGCTGCTTCAATTACCATATATTGACAGTTTCGCAAGCAAGACAATATCCTATTTATTAGGATTATCCTTCCTTATCCTGTTTCCATGCTGATTCTCTTCTGAAGCACTATAATCCTTTGCAAGAATCTATCTAAAGCAGCCCCACTTGCTCTGTAGTTTCTTGTCATGTTGTTGATCTTTCGAAATGAATGGAGGGCAACGTCCCTATACATCAAAAGAAAAAAAAAAAAATAGCATTGAACTTCCACGAGAGCGACATCGCGCATCCATATATACAACACAAATTCAAGATCATTTTTGATCCACCGTTCATTATTGAAAGAGTAAGAGAAAGCGAGTTTTTGCGTTTTGATTGAACAAGTATGAAAGCGATACCATGCCACATATGGAGATAATTTGCTTCGTTTCAAAGAAAGGATCGAATTGCATTTGACTAACAAGTACTTGGGGAAGGAAATATTAGCTGGTTACTTGTTCATGTGTTGAAAATCTATAGCACCTTCCTTCCAAAACCGTGTGGCCATGCTTGATCAAGACAGTTAAACACAGTCAAGATTTCAATTCTTCATGCACAGGTGGCAATGTGACGTAATGATATTGCTTACAGCTTTAGGCCACATAATTATACTGAAATAAATAAATAGTGGGTTCTTTACCATGTTCTCATGCACAAAATTGATTTTAGTATTTTGAGATCACGCTCAAATTTGGGTCAGAGTTTCATCAACGCTTGCTCTAATTTTCTAATGCAAAGTGGACTTCGTGGTTAATCAAGCATGTGGTGAAGACAGCTTAAAGTTGGTATAAATGGTAATTTTTTTTGTCCGGGAAGTGATTTTTGCATTCCTGAATTAAATATTCTTACACTCCTTGGAGGCATATTATTTTGGCTCCGTTTAGCAAGTGAGTTTTTGGGTGTTTGTTTAAAACTTTACTGTAACTTACTGTAGAAGATTTTAAAAAATTTTTAAAATGTGTGAATTTTTGAATATTTTGAAGTGTATAGTTTAAAGATTTTGAGAAAATTTTTGAGGTTACTGTAACTAAAGTTTTTAAAAAATTTGTAGCAGACAAACTTCATAAAAAACTTGTCTTCCAAACAAGGTCTTAGTTAGCCGATTGGAGTCGCGATAGGCTAAAATGGTAGTGCGAATATCAATTCCGAATATTCTCCTTAGCAAACCGATTTTCACTCCCTTAAATATATGACCAGTCATAATTCATAAATGTATGACTGGCTTCCAATACCTAGAACAAAATGGAGGATGACACGGTCCAATTAATTCACGCAGAAATTATAGAAAAACTGAGACGTTAACGTTTCTGCCTTTACCTCGACCGACTTTTAGATTTCTATGTCTTCGTTGATTTGAAATTAAAAAATTGTGGCTTTGACAAACTACAGAATTTCATACTCTCTTCGTCCCACTTTGATAGTCTTGTTTTCCTTTTTCGTTTGTCCCAAATTGTAGTCTACTTTTCAATTGAAGAATGTAGTTGTATTTTAATTTTTCTAAAATACCCTTATTCAATGTAAGTTGTTGTTACTATAAACCTACCCCATTTAATGAGAGTTGATTCTTTTTTACCATCAATTCAAGTTCCCATAAAGTTGTACTCTATTTAATGTGAGGGTATTTTAAAAAAATAGTAATTTAAATTTACTTTTATAACAAAATTAACTACTTTTTCTGAGTATTAGCTATAGGAGGGACCAGTCAGTAGCTGTTTACATCTTTATTGTAAAATTCTACAGAGCGATTTACATCGGGTTTCAAGAAAACGGTTCCTATGCCTTTCCGCTTCTTTGTCAGTGCTGTACCTTAAAAGCCTTGTTTGAATTGTCTTTTTTTTTTTCTCAAAATACCTTTTCACCTTATATATATTAAATCAATAATAGAGTATATTTTTTTCTGGAAAAAAAAAAACTTTAGAAAGTACTAATGCAAACTAGCTCTAAATCTCTGGCATCTAGAATCAGGAGATTTGGAATTGTGACGAGGCACGTCATCATTGATTATTGACTATTGAATTGCTACTATTTTTCACGAAAGATTTATTGTGGGTAGAATTGACCAGCGACTTATCAATGCAATGGTAAAAGTTTTTCACGTAGTAGTACCCGAAAGTAGTTGGGTGACAGTAACGTCAGTCGGCTGAGCTTCCTGTCGAAGCATTTTTTAACAGATCTCCGATTGTAAAATGAGCAATTAATAAAATTATATGTTTTTGTTCTATATCGGCAGGCGAATGTTTCAGTCGATGACACGTATATATATACATAGAGTACCGGGTGCTTTACGCTAACGATGATTATTATTATTATTATTTTTTACGCTAACGATGAATTAATTGTAATACTAAAAAGCTGAAAAAACAGGAATGGACGTGACCCGGACACACCGGTCCTTGCAGTTGCGGAGTCGATTCCGGTGGTTTGAACTTTGAACCGTATACTGGGTCGGTTTCTTCTGGGCTGGATCCCACCAATTCATGTCTTGTACAGAAAATTAAAAAGGCCATCATAAGACATAAATAAAAGAACAAATCCGAGGTTCATGAAAACTGTATGCATTCATGAGTTTTGAGAGATATTTCGGGTGCTTGAAAGTTATTTGTCAATTATTGTCGGGCCTTCAATCCAGATAAAAAAAAGCATGTATAAGTTGGTTTGGATTGGAGATTCTTCGAAAAAAAAAAATAAATTATTACTATAATACTTCTTGTAATTTTATATATGTGAGATAAAAAAATAATTTAAAAAAATATATTTATAATGATGTAACAAAAAAAAAAAAAGGGAGATTGGAGGACCTAAAGCTGTATTTCTTCCATGCAGCCCGTATTGCCTCCTCCATCCGTACCAAGGAGCTGTTAAGCTTCGAATTACAGAGACAAATGGAAGACAAATTAATTAGTGCTACTAGATTATTTAGTCAATTTTGGGCTGTTATGTTTGCCAAAACTTAGAATTAGTGGTGATGGAGCTTGTTTGGGCTTTCTTAGGATCCGCAGGTTTCTTATAAATTAAAACTACCACATTCTTTACTTCATATGATTCGTGAGAACAACTGATAATCAATGTTATAGGGCTAGGGCCCAAAAAGTTGTAAATCAAAAATAAAATTGAAAAAACGTTCACAAGCAAATAGGCACCCACGCCTCCAAACCCCAATTTAGGTGAGACATTAGTCAAGTGATTTTTTTTTTTTGAAAAGATTTGTCAAATGATTCTAAATGCATTTTCTAATTATTTTTCCACCTCAGAAATATATAACATTATTTGAAACATAAAAATGTGATCATTAAAAATAATGGCTTTTTAAACACACCACCATTTTAGATAAATTTTTTTCCAATAATCTTCTACCCAAGGTTCCAAACACACACACAAAAACCTATCCAACACAGAAAAAGGTCCCAAAATTTCACTCGATCAATAAGATATTCCTAGATTTACAATTCTCCTCTCAAGTTCTCCTACATGCCTACATCTCTTTCGGGATAGGATTTCCTTAAACTAGTTTTTTTTTTAAAAAAAAAAAAAAATCCCAAACTCTCCCATTTTTTCTACCCCTTTCACCTTTTTTTTTTTTTTTTGGTGGAAAGCAACAGAGACATATTCATCATTTATATCAAATCTGCAAGAGTAGCTCTTCAATCACTTTCTTGGGGAAGTTTACAAACCATTCACTTGGAGTTTAAACTAAACTCTGAACCGAGAAATGACCAATTTTACCAACTTACATCAGGCGAGCCGTGAATCGGGTGATCTACCCCTCCAGCTGAATGCTAACATCTAAACTCGACTGCGCAAACTACCAGGATTATTCCGCCAATAGAAAGCTTCCCAATCCCAATCTGTTTACCCTCTACCCATTGGCCCTCCAAAAGAAAGGAAAAAAACAAAAAAGTCCACCCTTTGACCATCCTTAGATCTACTGCTCAAATCGCACAACCCCTGCCCTTTCCCTCTCTTCCATCGACAATTCAATTAATCTCAATAAATTTGCAGAAACTTGAGTTTTTATTCCCTTTTCTGCATCCAATACCAGAGCCATCTCATTCAAAAAAGGTGCTGTAAGTCCCCTTTCTTTTTTCCTCCCAATTTTCATGCACATTGGCTTCTGAAAAGAGCAGTTTGTAAAAATTTATTAGAACACGTATGGATAGTAATTATTCAGCTATATCCAAGGATTCTGACGTAGAGTTAAAGGTTAAAGATCATATCTTGGGATCAAAGGACAACTCTTTCAGATTGATATCTCAGGATGAAGAACTGGGCTATGTGAAACCTGACAACGTGGATGATTCAGAGGTTCGTGATGATCTTGATTTTGATGATTTACCCCTTATTATTGGAGAATCTAAATCAGGGTCAGGTATTTATGGTGCTGTTTTTAACCTCACCACTTCAATTATTGGAGCTGGCATCATGGCCTTGCCTGCAACCATGAAAGTCTTGGGCTTGGTTTTAGGTGTTGTGCTTATTCTTTTAATGGGATTCTTGTCTGAAATTAGTGTTGAATTGCTCGTTCGATTTTCGATTCATTGCAAAGCCTCATCATACGGGGAAGTTGTGCAAGCTGCACTGGGTAGGGCAGCTAGGATTTTGTCTGAAATTTGTATTATTGTCAATAATGCTGGCGTTTTGGTTGTGTATTTGATTATAATGGGGGATGTTTTATCTGGTTCAATTAGGCATATTGGCGTTTTTGATCAGTGGTTAGGCCATGGAATGTGGGATCATAGGAAACTGTTGGTTTTGGTCATTGTGGTGATTTTTCTTGCACCTCTTTGTGCTTTGGACAAGATTGATTCATTGAGCTTAACTTCAGCTGCATCTGTAGCTCTTGCAGTTGTTTTTGTTTTTGTTGCTTTTGTTGTGGCGTTCATTAAGCTTGTTGAAGGAAAGATTGAGGCTCCAAGAATGGCACCTGATTTTGGTTCTAAGACGGCCATTTTGGATTTGCTTGTGGTGATTCCTATTATGGCAAATGCTTACGTCTGTCACTTTAATGTTCAGCCGATCTACAATGAGTTGGAAGGACGCTCTCCTAGCAAGATGAATCGTGTGGGGAGGATCACGACAGTAATCTGTGTTTTGGTTTATGCTTCAACGGCTATAGCTGGATATTTGCTCTTTGGAAAGGATACCGAAGCTGATGTGCTGACTAACTTCGATAAGGACCTTGGAATTCGATTTAGCACTGCTTTAAACTACATTGTCCGAGTAGGATATTTATTTCATTTAATTCTAGTTTTTCCTGTGGTCCATTTTTCGTTGAGGCAAACAGTGGATACCATGTTGTTTGAAGGATCAGCTCCACTTCAGGAAAGCAAGAAGAGGTGTCTGGCCCTGACGTTAGTGCTCTTAGGACTTATTTATTTTGGATCCACAATGATCCCAAACATCTGGACAGCTTTCAAATTTACAGGAGCAACCACAGCAGTGTCATTGGGTTATACATTTCCGGCTCTTATTGCACTCAGGTTAAGCAAAGAAGGGATTAGTCTGAGTTTTGCAGAGCGGTTATTGTCTTGGTTCATGTTAACATTGGCAATTGTTGTTAGCGTTGCTGGGGTGATTGGCAATGTGTATAGCATTAAAAGCCAATCTGAGTGATGTTTTTATTTTAGTCTAGAAGTTGTATTCGAGAGTGTGGTTCGGACATGGAGGAAACTAGAGCAAATGGTGGAGTGAGTTTTCAGATGAATAGCTTTGCGGGAGTGGTGGTTTAGTGAGGTGAAGAATGAGCAATGAGCCCTCCCTCTGCAGATCCAGATAAGATCTTGGGCATATGCCAAATTTCAGCATTGATAGCCTTGCTTGGAAACAGAGTGTTAGTTCCAGACTTTTGGTCATTTTCATTCTACTTTGCAAGCTTAAGAGCAATCAACAATGAGTTTTGAGCAGGCATCCGGATTGAAGTCATTGTTTGATGGGATTGCTGCAGAATTGGTACCTTGTGCTCCTTATCTTGGCAACTTTTGGTTATGCTTCCTCCTCGAGCCTAATCTCTTTTGCTACCATAGAGACTTGTAATACTTTTTGGCATTGTTCATTAAGAAACATGCGCAAACCATTTAAAGTTCGATGGATTACATACTTTGCTGATGACTCGTGTTGGAAGACACGAAAAGCACGCTTAGTTACGGGCATCAATTTCTAGTTCTCACTTGCGTTTGCACTTGAAAAAAATGGTATTTCGTGTTCCACAGCAGTGTCGTTAGGTCTTATATTTCCAGCTCTCATTGCAGCCAGGTTAAGCAAATAAAGGGTTAATCTGAGTTTTGCGGAGAGGTTATTGTCGTGGTTCATGTTAACAGTTAATATCCATACCGTATATAAAAGGAACGGAAGGAGATTGAGATAAGCATGAACTTTCTTTGTTGTCCTTGTGAAAACTACTCTCACTTTAAGTAACTACACGCATGTTGTCAAGATTTCTGTCCATAACTATTTTTAACTTTTAATTACAAGGGAAAATCTTTCAAACGCTCCGCACATTTTACTAAATAAATTTTTAGCCTTTCACTTTTAAAATGTTAATTTTACATCTCTTATAAATTTAAGTGAGCAAGCAAAATTTGACCCCAACTTAGCTTTCTGATCACTTTTTAGTTTGAAATCATCACGTAACTCACATATGATCATTTTTTAATTATAAAAAGTCAAATGCCACTTGTTTATAGGTAAAAATGAATATAGATTAAGTTAGATCTTACATTTTTTAGGAGAAAACATGAATAAAGTTCGGATTAGATGCCACTTTTTTAGAGACAAAATGAATTTGGATCACATCATTTGTATAACTACAAATGGTGTCTAATCTTTTTTGTCTTTGGAAAATGATCATATGTGGATTGCGTGGTAGATTCAGGGTAAACAATGGTATGAAATCCAGGTTAGGATCAAATTTTATTTACTTGAATTAGTCAGGAACGTATAATTAACATTTTAGAAATGAATGATAAAAAATTTAGTCGATAAAATGCGAGAAACGTTTTGAATGATTTTTTTTTTTAACTATTAAAGTATATCTTTTCAACATAATTACCCCTAAATATTATAAACATAGAATTATTTTATGAAAAAGATTTAAAAGATCAAAGGTTTGCTTCGGCAATGAAAATTTTATATAAAATATATGACCATAAATATTATATATATATTGCACACGCGTTGAATTTGCATTTACCACTAGTTGGCAATTATTGTTAGCGTTGCTGGGGAGTTTGGGATAGCATTAAAAGCCAATTGAGTGACGTTTTTGTTTAGTCTAGAAGTTGTAGACGAGAGTGGCTTCGACACAGAGGAAACTAGAGCGCATGGAGGAGTGAAATTTCGGATGAATGGCTTTGCCGGAGTGAAAAATGGGCAATAGGCTCTCTGCTGTGCTGGGATATGTCAATTTCAGGATTGATGTTGGTTAAGAAGTAGCCTTGAATGGGAAAAGTGTTTCGTCCCGGGTTACTGGGGTATTTGATTCCACCTTAAACCTCTGCTTTTACCACGTACCAGTAATCAGGGTCATTGACTCTGTACGAGCCCCAAACACGTACTTTTGAAATTACAATTTTGATGGCTTTTCCAGTGACACCAAAAAGAATCAAAATTCCCTTTGCTCCGTTGCGAAGGGACCGATAATCACTTTAAAGAGAACGGAATTTAAGTTATCTAGCGATGCAAATAATTTTTATAATTTCTAAAAAACTTCTGAAATTTGAAAAAGAAGAAAAAGTTACTATTTGCTAAAGGGAAGAGACAGTTGCTAAATTACAGGGACTTGTAAAGGAGAAAAAGGCAAATATTGACCAGCGTTTCGCTGGTTGTTCACTTCTGATAGATAATGCGACTACAAGGATCATTGCCAATGTTTAGCAAATATGACCCAAGAGTCCTAGAGCTGGTTTTTATCAGAGACAGAATCAAGGAGCAGAATAGGACAACTGGCCAAATGTCAAATAAAAGTCATCAAGTTACGAACATGCTGCCCTTAAAACCATATCATATTGAATGAAAAGACACAAAGTTTCATCTAAAAACACGGAGCGAGTGATTCACGCAGCTGAAGCCGCCATCAACCATGAGGTTGACTCCACTTATGTACCTTGCTTCATCACTAGCTAAAAAGAGTACAGCATTAGCAACATCATGTGTTGTCAATTCTACGCCTTGCAAGTTAGCATGCCTCCCAACAAACGATCGAAAACCATCCATTGCGTCTTCTGTCCGTTCATCTTCGGGTAAATGAGCTAGAGCCAAGCTTGTTGCAACTGCATAAGGAGAGACACAGTTCACTCGTATGTTATGCTTCCCCAGCTCTGCAGCTACGTTCTTGGTCAGCCCTGAAACAGCATGCTTAGACCCTACATATGCATGAGGTCCTACACCGCCCATTGCACTCGCAGCACTACAGAGAGAAACAATCGAGCCCTTCTTCAGCGGAATCATGATACGAGCTGCGTGTTTCATTCCCAGAAAAACGCCTTTCACATTGATATTAAACACGTTTTCAAACACAGATAGTTCAAAATTACGAATATCGGAACAAGGAGGACCTGATACCCCAGCATTGTTCACCATGATGTCAAGTAAGCCGAACTTGTCAACGGTGAAGTCAACAGCACGGCTGACATCATCTTCTACCGTGACGTCACAATGAAAAAAACAAACATTCAGGTAATCACCAAGGTTCGAACACAACTGCTGACCACGCTCGTCTTGGATGTCAGCAATACAAACCTTTGCACCATGTTTGTGAAACAGATGTACTATGCTCTCTCCAATGCCAGTAGCACCTCCAGTGACCAAAGCAACTTTTCCTAATAATCTTTGGCTGGGAAGAGAACAGTCGTTGGAGCTCGTACTGGACATTATTGCAGGTTAACAGCACCAGCCCTATACCAAAGGCCTTCTATCTGAGGATCATTACCACCATAGTTGATACCCGACAAAATTTTCACTGCTTGGAACCACTGCCAGAAATTTACTTCCTATGAAAGTTGTAGCAGGATTGTGTTGGAATGATTAGGTATCCTCGTTGCACTCTGAGCTGCTCTGTTGTCAATCCATCATTTATTACACCAAAGGATTACACTTAGCAGCCGCTTGATAAGTAAACAAACACCTTTCCTAACAAAACCCTTCAAATTTCAATAAGATGAATATAATACTGTACTAAACCTAAAAAATCTAGGAAGCAATTACCAAATCCAATCCCATTAACTTATTAACCAGGGCACCAAGAAGAAGCCAGCTGACAAGAAAACAAATATGATTCCTGTACTAAAACGCATTCGAGAGAATCAGGTGGGGGAGGGGTTCTCCAATTGAGGGGTTCTCCAATTGATGATAGAAAGACAAGACAGATGGTACATAGACAAACTAGAGAGATGAATTATTAGTAAGAGAATGCTTATAGTGGATGAACTTAGAGACTTGATTTTAAATCTTGGGTCAATTTGACTTAGGACTGGGAGTTGATATTGACCTACATACCGAGTTAACTCTCTTTGGGAACCATCGAATTGGAAAGCTCATTGTTTAGAATTTCAGCTTGGTCATCTAGTTGAACACAGACTCACATTCAAGGTGAAGTTGAACCCCATTAGTACCATATCGACGCTGAGCCTCATTTCTAACTTACATATCGTACTTTACCCAAATATGAAGAAACTAAAATCAGATCAAAACGGCAAATTAGAAATTGGAATTTCAAACACACAGAAAAAGAGTTGTATATCATGCCACCATGTATATCAGTCAAGAACAAAATGCACGGATCATTGCAGCAGAGACCAGGGGTTGGCTACGGGAGCATAAATATATATAATATATGAATACAAAGATAACCAGATGAGCCCCAACAAGGAGCAGACCTAACGAATAAGAAACAGATCTTCAAAGACGAGCAAAAGTGTCCCCAAAAAACGACCCCTCAAGAAAATTACAACATAACAAGAATCAAATTCTCCACTGGCCCTCTTAACCTTTTAATCTATGTGGACCAGAAAACATGATACAAATAGTACCTTTAAATGAAAAGTGCAAATCAACAGATTTGAGCTCTTTGCTAGTGACAATTGCTCACAGAGTGATGCCGGAATGGTGTCGGCCAACCTATTCAACCGCAACGGAGAAAGCAGGGAGAGGAACAGGCAACAGAGTGAGAAAACCACGCAGAGGATGAGGAACAGGCTACAGAATGAGAGAACTACGCAGAGAATAGAAGAGAGAGGTATTAAGCGTCCTTTGTCCAAACCCACTTGAGAACTGCGTCTTGGGCATTGTGTTTGACTGCACGGGCCTCGTCTAAGTAGACTCTTTTCACGGGCTAAATCCACCATGCGCTATCTAAACTTGCGCCACATTTTTACTTTTCACTCTAAACTTTAGGCCTCGTTTGGATTGCATTTTTCTGGATTTTTTTAGATAAATTACTGCAGCGATTTGATATTTATGAGATAAAAGGTGATAAAAAAATATGTTCACGAAAAACGTAATAATTTTTCTGAGAAAAATCACAATCTAAACGGGGCCTTAGTGCTGGGTACTTTGCACCCTATCCTTTCAATTATAATTCATTTTTCTTCTTCTTCTTAAAAAAAAAACACATAACAATCATATGATCACCTTTCTAAGAGAGAATAATAATTTTTATCCACCAAATCCATAATTGAGCAAGAAAGACTAAAAAATGACGTGCAATTTATGTACTTTTTTCACTTATATAGCATCTATCTCACTGTAGATATATTTTGATTATATGTTTAGTGGATAAGAATTGAGGTTCCTATTGGGAAACTGGTCATGCAATAGTCATTTACCTTTTTTTTTTTTCAAGAAAACCAATTTTGTTCCCATTTTGCCTTTGAAATTGTGGGCACCCAAGAGAGGTATGTGCTTTTTGGGCTATAAATTGATCGATAATAAATTTTGGGACTAAATAGACACTTTTTTAAAAAAATATTTGAGGGATTATTTTGACTGATTTTGGATGTAAAGGACTAAAAAAGATTTTATTCATAATATGAGGGGCCAATTTGACAATTTTTCTATTTATAAAATCAGTATATGATGGCGACAACAACAAAGTGGTGAAAGTACAATTTACATAGGTTTTCCTAATTTAATGGCATAACTGATTTTTTTTTTGACAATTTTTGTTAGGATATCATGCATGCAGGACATTGTGAATAGAGAACATTTGCATTGTTATTTACTAAAGTTTTTATTGATAAAATGTACTATAACAATTTGAAAATGTACTATAACAATTTGATGTATATGAAATGAAAAATTGATTAAATGCGTAACCTTTTTTTTGTTTCTTTTTAATCAGGTTATGGACGATGACACGTGGATATCTGTTGCCTATGTAGTCACGCAATAGCTCCCACCCTCCTCCTTCGTCTCTACTAAAGTTTGGTGCAAAAAATGATTTGCTTTCAATGGCTTTTAGGTTTCAAGCATAAAACACGTCTTAGTTATCCATGACTAGGGCATATATCAGAGCCCCGACGAGGCTGCGATCACGTAAAATTGGTGTGGGTAACGATAGCGAAGCTTCTTCACAAATAAGTTTCCACGACCAAACAGTTTTACATTTCAAACGAAGAGAAAATTTTGCTAAAACATGGGTTGGCAAATTTCCGGTCTTTGATTAGTAAAGAAGGGAAATCATCCTACCAAGCAGTTCAACATTTCAAACCAGGAGAAAGTTTTGCTAGAACATGGGTTAGCAATTTTCCAGTTCTATCAAGATGGAAAATTTTACATCCTTGAAAAAATTTATAGAGGTTCCGAGCCTTGTCTAGCAAATTGCCAAAATCAGAAAATCCACTTCATCCGAATTCATTTTCTAAACAACATTAATAATAGCATCACTTTCAAGAATCAAAGTCTCGATCCCCACTTCTTTTGTCCATTTTAATTTTTTGATGACAGCTATAATTTCAGCAAATTCTATTTCCACAAAAGGCTACCCACCAAAAGGCTATCCGTCATCGTCTCTAACGAGAGTACCAATTCCTACATCCTCTAGAGTGCATGTTGCATCCACAGTAACCTTCAAAAAACCTTGCTGCTCTCAATTCTGGAGAATGCCTACCGTCTGAAGAATTCATTTGAGCTAGCCATCTTATTCATTTCTTGGGCTTGGGTAAACTCCTGTAAGTATGATTTTGCCCATTCAACTATCACGTGGGGTTTCATTACCTTTCCTTCAAATATGATTCTATTTTCCTGATAATTTCAAGGACTGGGTTATTAATTTTGTTTCACAATATTATTACTATTACAATTTAGGCCTTCCAAAGACGAAAACAGATTAGAGTCGGCCTAGTGCAGGATCCACTGACTCTGCTTTTTCCCATCCGTGATTGAGGGCACCAGATTTCTCATTTCCATGGATGACAGTCCTGGTCATCATTAGAATAATAACCCTACTAGTTGGCAAGCATAGACAGAGTTGGGAAGAATGCAAGATGTATCCTAACCAATGCTTAGGAGAATGCAGCTCTACACCAGAGGGAGAGAACCTTGACAAAACACGGGAGTTAACGTGGGATGGTACTGGCACTGGTACTGCTATATAAAGATATTGCGAACCCATATAAGATTGACGTTTGGAGATGGGTTTTCACAGGAAGATTTGTATGGAACTTCAGAGCTGTTGGGGTGTTGTTGGATTGGGCCAAGTGAAGAAGAACTTCAATGGTGTGACGCGATTCAGATAAATTATCAGATGTAACAAATTGTTCTCTTAGTAATTCACGAGCTCTCCCTTTTCGCCCACAATTCTCAGACATCGTTATATTTATTATGCACCCTCATTCTCCAAGCATATATTTATTTTGCACCAACTCAGACATCATCGTTCACTATTGTACGACTAAAACTTTAATCTTTTCACAACGAAGAGTGTAGTCTACACTCTGCAGAAGATCATGGGCCATCTTTCTTAGCCACTACCTACACTCTGGCTTCTGGGCAACGTTTGTTGTCCTAGATTTTTCACTCACAGCCCAAGGTACTTTGACAGTCAGATATGTTCAATGCACAGGCAATGTGCATTTAATTAGTGTATCAGTATCACCATCTTTCAATAACTCAAGCCTCTTTTTTAGGGTGAGCCGCCAGGTCTTTTAATTGCCTCAATCATCACACAACTTCACGAGAAATCGTTTCCAGAAGAGCCTCATCCCGTCCCATTTGGTCAAGTAGCCTTGCCACCATCCCCTCGTATACCATAGCAGATAATGCTGCAAGTTCTACAAAAGCCACTTAAAGACTCAACTTACTCGGGAACGATTGTCAGGAAAATCGTTTGGACCGATTTTGTGCAACATATACAAAATGTAACTCTATATGCCTACGGTGTAATTTATTTTTAACAATACGTAATCATAGAACAAAATTTTGTAAGTTTCACATGTGATGTAAAAAATGATGCATAAGATGCAATCTAAACTTTACATTTTTATTGATCAAATCTTGGGCACGAATCTTCAAGAATCATTGCTTCTTGCAACCATTCCTGTCCCCCCTCCGGAATTTTGCCACCTGACTCCATTCGTACGTACCAATGATTTTGATTGCGCAACTCTCAGTAGATGCATGCATAACTTTCCCTGCCTAAAATATTCCCTTCCCCGGAGCTATAGCTAGTCACCTCCGCCATCCTACTGTTTCCATGTGACCCACTAACTAATACTACTTGCGTCCTGTCTATTCTTATGGTTGCAATTGATGGAGGGATCATGTAACATCTCTGATTTAGTTTAAATATAAAATCTCTAATTCACGTCACTAACTTATTAACCTTAGTGCAGCTTCAAATTAATTTTTTCCCCTTCTATATAAAATTGGCTCCAAATCTTAAAAGAATAAAAAGAAAAGGCAGCTCTTAAACCACACATTGAAAATGTAAATCAATAAGTGGTTCATCGCTTCCTCAAACTCAACTTTACCACCGAACCTTCGGGCTCAACCCTGTGAATGAGTCAGTCAGGCTTAGAAGTTAGAACCCACCTCCGTCGTCCATCCATCTTAGCCAAAGAATCAAAGCTCTAATTTCCGCGGGTTTAATTAGGTTTTGTAAGCACCGGAGAGGGAGTTCCTTCAAGCAAGCAGCTGATACAAGTCCCAGTTTGACAGTGGAAACTAGTAGTACTTGGTTTCAAAACTTTTCTTATTTTTGTGTTAGTATTCTTTCTCTTTCAAAGTCACATTTAGGTCACCGTCTTGCAGATTCCTTGATAAGTTTCTATTTGAGACTAAAAATAAGAAGGATGCGAATGTCACACACAATCTTTATCTCGAAGCGAAGTATAAAATTTTCCATTAGCTCCTTCAATAAAGTAATGACAACTTGGTCCACCTCAAGATCGTTTGGAATCATTTGATTTAACTGCACGTCTCCCCAACAGAATTCGTAAATTCCAATTATAGTAAGAAATACATACTGATACTGCTACATGTTTTTGCCTGTCGCATACTTGGTTTTAAGAACATAAGAAATGAGTTGGTCTAGCTCTTGATCGATGTACGAAGGGGAAATTTTATACCTGAATGAATATAAATGATGTGTCATTAAATTTAAACTTTTAATATACATAAACCTATAGCTGCCAATAATCATTTTATTAATCATTAGTCCTAAATTTTCCTTCATAAATTGGGTCTAGATCATTGTGTTTGTAAGTTTAGAGCTAATAGTGAGGGCTCCATAATTTGTCTAATTCGGACACTTCATTTGACCCCAAAGTACCCGTGACTGTCCACAAGATATGATACTGGTGCTGGTTTAAGACATGTGTCCGACACTTGGAAAATTTTTTGGACACTTTGACTCTTGTGAGGTCCGATGTCGAAGATAGAGGAGGAGACCTAGTTGAGAATACTCATGGACGTGGAAGACTTGTTGCATTGGAGTCCGTATTGCACTGGAATCCTTTTCAACCATGACTTGTTGGTTACTTTAAAATTTTCTAATCCTCATCGAGCTATGACTTGCATGTTGGGGGCGTACTATATAGTAATTCTTACATTTACGAGAAATTTTGCCGCACCCGCGTACTCGTGTTCCCGTATCATAATTTTAGATGGTTGACGAATTAGACATTTAGACACGGACCCAAATCAAACACATGCGCCCGAGTCCAAGTATAAACGTGTTTAGATAGTGTGTTATTTGAAATATTATTTAAAATAATTACTGTAACATTTTTTGTGATGCGATGTATATGAGATAAAAAAACAGTTAGTAATATAAAAAGATAGATTCGAAAATGTGTTTATGATGCAAGCAAAATATTACGTGAAATAATTCAACAATCCAAACACACGTCTCAATAATTATCCTACCATGATCATGCTGCTGCTAATGCTGTATGATCACTCCTAAAACCAATGCAGTTTAGGATTCTGATATTAACCACTGGCTCTAAGCTTATCCTATGCTGGTGTTTAATTGTGTGATAGTAGTTTAATTCAAGACCTTACTATATATATGCAATTCTAGACCATACCACTATAGCCAAAGCTATATAGGATGTTATTTTGCACTGTGGGCGTGGGGCGAAGAACGAACAAGTTGAAATTTTGATTCTTTACCGTGGAGATTTGTGTAGTTGGGAAATGATTTTTTTTTTTTGCTTCTCTCTTCTATTGTTGTAGTTTATGTTGACCGTTTCATTGTGTAAGTATGATGGTAAAAAATATTAAATCAGAGATTTTACTGCCCCCGCATGACAAGATTTGGAACGATCCAGCTCCGTTGTCGTCCATTATGTCCTAACAAAATCCAAAATATAATCTATGTACCTCTAAAAGATAGTATTAGTATATGGTAACCGAAAGTTCGTTGGGAAGTAATGGTCAGCCGACAATAAAAAGATAAAAAAAAGGCGCTGGTGATTGAACAATGATGACGGAAGCCAAAACCTAATCACCTAATACTACGACCTAACTCAAAAGTCAAATTATGTTTACTATTACAATGAAATTTTTAACCAGGCCCATGCGGTTATATTAATGGCATGTAATAGTCGCGAATCTTGTAGTAAATGTTACCCTTGAAACCCCAACCAAAAAAGGAAAAAGAAAAAGGGGGAAATGCTGAGTTAACTATTTTGACAAGGTTACATTGAAGACTGATTTTGTTGGTTTGCTTTCAAATGGTCGATATCCTGCGCTATTTAATTAACTAGAGAGACAATTTAGATACGGGTGTTAAAAATTGTTTTGTTATTGAGCAAAGTGGCATTGAAGTTCTAAAATTTGAGCTCGGACTATTGAAATTGGAAGTAGTAACTTAGTAAAGTTACTAAGAAGTTCCTCCCGACAAAAAGATGAAATACTCCTATGCTTTTTCTGTTGTTTTGTATGCACAAATCGGCATTAAATTTTCCTCCAGTCCGGATTATAAGAAGTCTTGAATCACAATGAGATTGGAAGCTGTGTCGAGACGATTTTAACCTAATAATTAAGGTTGAGAATTTAATAATTTAGAGGTCTTGTGTTCAAATTTTCGTCCTCGTCTTTCTCTCTTTACAACTCTTTTCATGCTAGGAAAAATTAAAAACAAGAAGAAGAGTAAAGTGCAAGCAGGGATAGGTGAAAATGGCTAGTAGGAGTTTGGTTTTGGTCTATAATTCCTCTTCTAAACTGTGAAGTACGAAAACACCACAAATTTATGCGTTTTCTATCATATTGCGTAAAGGCGCACTTAGAAATTCCTCCAGGCCTGGAGCCATCCCCCTTTAAATCCCACGACAAAATCAACAGGCAAGAGTAGGCCTAATGCAAGATCCATTTGACTCTGTCTGCTTTTTCCCATCCGTGATTGATGGCATCAGATTTCCATGGATTTCTTAGTCCTCACTCATGCCACAAGAAGCCATTTCACATTCTTGGAGGGAACAATAGAAATGACTTTCAAAAGACCCCACAAGCCCATTCTTTTTCTTTTAGTCATTCTCAAGTTTTTAACTACCGTCCTATCAAAGCATAAAAAAGAAAACCAAGTCGAGTCACTTAACTCCAATCCCCAGAGTCCCTCTTTCCCTTTCATCATATCTCACCCTCTGCTCTTTTCCACTTCATTGTTTTTATATATATCCCCGCAGATTTCTAACTATCTTCCAGTCACTCTCATCTTATACCCAGCCATGGATTGGTTCTCATGGCTCTCGAAAACAGGTCTTGAGCCCTCTCTGGTTTATGAATATGGCCTAGCTTTTGCTCACAATGAGCTTGAAGAAGAAGACATAGCCTACTTCAACCATGAATTTCTGCAAAGCATGGGGATTTCTATAGCTAAACACAGGCTAGAAATTCTCAAGCTTGCCAAGAAAGAGAAAGGGACCATCCCACATCCCATGTCTAGGCTGCTCATAGCAATCAAGAGAACAAAGAGGAGTCTTTCCAAGTATATTCGCATGTGGGTTCGGCGAGAGGAGTCGGCTCTTGCACTGGTGCCAAAGCGTAGTTATAATTCAAGTTCAAGATGGAAGAGTGCTATGGTGAAGAGGAACAAAAGGCTGACGGTTGCTAAGCAAAATAGCAGTAGACTCTTGCTCACTAATGGTAGTCCTATGGTGATGATGCCTAGTTCAAGAATTGAGAGTTTCTCAAGCCCAAATATTTATGATCTCAGGGCTGATGACGAGAAGATGGATGCAGATCGCGACGAGTATTGGTCAGCAGCGTTCGAAGAGATCAAATGGGACTCAATGTTTCAGAATTTGAAGCCAACTTGATTGAATTTGGTTCTCATTTCTTTATTTAATTTGATTACGCCAATCAATTTGAATGGTGAGGGATGAGTTTTTGGTTCTTCCACCAGAGCAGGGGAGTTTTAGGTACTATTGTAATCTTTAATTTTATCTTTGTAGCTTGTAGTAGTTGGTAAAAGAAAATAAGGAATTGTATGACTTTTCTCAGCAGTGGTGGTGGATGACTCATGCAGAGCCCACCAAAAAAAAGCATTAGAGTCAGTACTTGTAATCAGATTGTCCCCCCTACTTTGCATGTTTGTAACTATCTTTTTCACATCACATAATCAGGTGTAATTATGGGCCTTCCGCCCTTCCCAGCCGTATCTTTTTCTTCCTCAACTTCAGGATGAGAAATGGAGAACTCGTTAGCATGATACATTAGCCAAACTGGTCGCCTCTTAACAAAAATGTTAATTAGGTACTTTTTCTTCTTCGACCGTTTCTGGTAATTACTAGTAGTGTATTGCACCAGTTCTGTGTGTACTTAGCTCCCAAAAAAAAAAGGGTTGTGCAAACTTTGTTACAATCGGTAATTTAGGAAAAAGTTGCTCACATCTAGAGAGATCAGGACTTAGATGAGTGCGCTGCAATAAATTCTGTGCAAGTACACAGATGAGAAGGAGATTAATCCTTCGGCAACTGAACGTTGCTTAGAAATTGTTATTTTAATTATCGCTTCTGCAAAATGTTTCTTAGCATTTAGGAACCGATGCTACATTAAATGTCCCCATAAATAATTGCGAATTTCAATAATAGATCCCTCTCATTAATTATTAGCACATATGCATCGGGATCATGATTTAGCTCCAAATCGCCTTAATGCCAGGATCACAGTTTATCCTCAAAAGAGAAAAGAACAATACTTAGCAGGATCATAAGAGCTCCATGACTCAGGGCCCAACAATGTGGACAAGGGAAGTGGCCTCTAACCCCACGAAAACTGCCGCATTTGCATTTTGCAGCGGCACCTTAAGACTCCTGATCTATCACTATCTAATCTTCTTGTCTGAAAATTTCTGAGCAAAGATGAACTAAGATCAAATGTGGTGGAACCCGAAAAGATATTTCTTGGCTGGGAATCGGGCACCGACGCATGTTTTGCCTTGTGGCATTGTCCCACTGTGCATTATGCATTTACTAGACTCATGCATTAAACCAGTTTGCAGCAATTATGATGGACAAAGTTCTTCATTCGAGATTCTACAGTTACTGGATACAACTCTTCCATGCAAATGCTTTTAAGCTCTGTCAAAAGTGTCCAGAGTTGTTGAACAAAATCTGAAATTTGTATTCAATCTAGAAATCCCAGATCAATCGCAGCCATCTTCGAATTTGGAATGCAGTTTGCTTATGCAAATATTTTTTTTAATGCAAGTTAATTATATCAAATTGGCAAAATAAAAAATTTCAGTTCAAGTGATCACAAAGTAGACTCCACCATTCACAGTTTCATTATTTATGTTAATAACATAACATTTTATGGCTCGTTGGGTACGACGACTTCTTTCTTTAGTTACCGTGCAAAAATTAGCAACACCTTGGTTAAATAATATAAAGATGCATGCTTCAGTTGGTCAAGAAAGACATTGAGAATATCCAGAAGTGGGAAAATTTAATAGTCAATTTAGACTGCCATCGGTTTCAGCTAAATGATATGCTGGAAAATAAGCTGGTTGATTAGAAACTAGAATCCTTGCTCATCTAGAATCACCGAGCCAGAATCCACAAAGTCTTCATAAATCTTCAATTTCGGACGAGATTTTATGTCAACTCACATAGATATAAGCAAATTCTAGCACGAATAAAAGACAATCACATATTCCACTGAAGTTAAGGCACGAACTACGGGGCATTACAGCCTAGAGGTAAAACAAAGGGAGAGACAACGTTACCCTAATTATACAGGACAATAGCGACCAGCACTAATCATTCACGAGAGAGCGTTCGTGCTAAGAAAGCACACTAACCCCCTATGATGCTATCTTATAATGATTGAATAAAGTTCAATCATTGTTTGATTAGATCAATCTATATTGAATGCAAGAATATACGCTTGATAACCAAATAAAACAAAAAATGGAGATTGGTGTGTTCTTAACTAGGAAGTTAGAAAATAACAAAGACAGAAATGAAAGCATACACGATTGCAGAATTACAGGGATGTGTTCTAACATCATGATTGCGAGATTGTTTGTCTACTTCTACTGTACGAGGACAATGTTCTGTAGTAATAAGATCCGCACGCATGCACAATACCTACAAGTTTGGAGTGGAAAATACGTTTGAGTAGTGGTCCATTTTGAAGAAGCATAATCTACATTTTCTCTCCTCATGTTGCCACAATCTCAATCTCATGGTCGTTTGTTATATCACAAAATTCAGCAAGGACCAAAAAGAAAAAAAAATGATTACCATTATACTACTACTCAACATGAACTCTGGTGCTAATTAAAATAACTAACCATCATTATTCTTGTCCAACTCTGTAATCTGAAAAATGGTGTTCACCAGTCCTGCATGCCCCAAAAGAAAGTAAATCCACTACGGGGGAAGGTAAATTTACATGGCACGACTACCTTGAACGTTCGGTTAAACTGCTGGGGCATACCCATTTTTGTGTTTTTAGGTAACGTTTCATAAATGGGTAGGAAGATTGGGGCGTCAGCTATAGTTTTCAACAAAAGATGGTCATTTCTTAGGCCGTCTGGCCGAGAAATTAAGCCGGGCGTCTGCTTTGTGCTTTCGGCTTGCAACTTAATGCAACCATATGTGGACAAATATTAGTTGGTAATTGGTAGTATAATGCTAAATAAGTTGTCCAATTCCCTGCTGATTATGTGGACTAGCCCCGGGATAAGCTGCTGACCCACCAATCTCCTTTTCCCAGCCGTGAATGATGGTGTGAGATTATGAAAAAGAATTCCTTAGGTCTTACTTCAACAGCAATGTCACGACTCTTTGCCCAATTCTTGAAGGCAACACGGCTTTAATTAAGCCCAGGGTCCATCTTTTTCTTTTGTCCTTCTCAACTTCAACTACCGAGTCATTCGGGCACTTGTCGTCCTTATTCACTCGATCGTTCTTCAAATCAAGGTCGCAAGTCTCAACCAATTGCTAAAAAGAAAAAATGTATCAATTCACAATTAAAAATTGGTCCC
This sequence comes from Coffea humblotiana, assembly GCA_023065735.1. Taxonomy (NCBI): domain Eukaryota; kingdom Viridiplantae; phylum Streptophyta; class Magnoliopsida; order Gentianales; family Rubiaceae; genus Coffea; species Coffea humblotiana. Next base: position 3,368,373 of record CM041211.1, read on the forward strand.
TAATTGTACTTGCTCTTGGCATCCGACCATGTATATATATATATAGATGCATTTCTATACCAAAGTCTGGTGGTGCATTGGTACCACTGGACTCCAAGCGATGGATTGGTTTTCTTGGCTCTCAAAAACTAGCCTGGACCCTTCCACTGCTTACGACTATGCACTTACTTTTGCTCAAAACGAGCTGGAAGAAGATGACATAGCTCATTTCAATCATGAATTTCTTCAAAGCATGGGCATTTCTGTGGCGAAACACAGGCTCGAGATTCTCAAATTTGCAAGAAAAGACAAAACTAGAAGCCTACGTCCCATGTTACGGCTTCTGATTGCAGTCAAGCAAGCAAAGAACTATGTTGCTAAGCATCTTCGCGTCCGTGTCGGTCAGGATAGCTCAGCTCATACTATGATCCCAGTTCCACAGATGAATAAAAGTTCAAGATGGAAGGCAGCTATGCTGAGGGCGAATAGGAAATTGATTCAAACAACTAAGCGAGGTAGGCCTACGCTTCTTGCCAGTGGTACTAATAGTAATACTCCTCCAGTTGTGGCAGGTCAAGAAATATTGATGCTCACAAATGGAAGCCCTCTGGAATCTGATTCAAGTAGTAACAGTTCATCTGACACTGACGTTCAGGATTTCCATTTTCACAATGAAAAGTTGAACTGCAGTGATGGTGAGTTTTGGTCGAATGGTATTGAAGAGCTCAAGTGGGAAACAATGTTCCAAAATCTGAAGCCCACATGACGATCCCAGTGCTTTTACATCATGTGGAATTCTTTTGGCTCTTCTATGCTCAAACTTGAGCAATTTGTGTTCCAAAATAAAATGGTTGTGTCGTCTCCCTTTGTACGCCATCATGCCTCCTTACCGTTTCAGTAATCGGAGCATCACCCTGTAATCATATCCGTACCATACATAACACGTGTAGTTGATTTCCAATTCTGCCTTTTCTTGTTTGGTCTGTAATTAGCTTGCTTGGCATTGACAAAAATGGATGAAGTCAGTTGCAGATGTTTGGGTGCAGTAACTTAGTTGCAACCCGTAACTGGTGTTTCTTTAATCTAGATTAATATATATGTGATGTTGTTATCAACTAGAATGGTTGTGAACCTTATTTGATCAGATTAACTATGTTTTTGCACCTTGAGAAATGGGCTTCATTTGGACACAATTACATCATTAGATTGCTAAATGGCGAACTCTGATTGACTTTGTTTTTACTCCAGCCAAAGTTCCATTATTCAAGCAAGCATTTAACAATTTCACATGATGGCACCCGAAATTTGGCCTGCTTAAGGTCCTTAGCGAGTTCTAGACAGGAATTTCACGTATTAAAGAGTATCACGAATTCTGATCTACTGGCAGACAGATATGCTTCAACCCTTGAAACTGTAAAAATGATAACTAAAAACAAAACTGCATTCTCTTCATATATGCATCAAACGATAGATATTACGGAAACTCATCAAGCCTTATTCAAGCAACTCAAAATTTTCTACCTAGTTCAAGTTCGTGTTTTGAGTAGTTTAGAGTACCGCAAAATATGTAATTTCTATGAACTCTAGCACTTATCCTAAGGCTAGATGTCCAAGAATATCCTCCAAGAACTGAATGTGACTCGATAACATTGTTTCTAGATAAGCCGAAAGATGCTCTAGACATCAATGGCCAGAACTCTGTGGCAGACGGAAAGAGCCCCCAGCATAAAGCATTTGGTAGACTGGTCTAATTCTGATTGTCAGAATTATGCTCAACAGAGCTCCCAGACCACAAACGCCAGCTAAAACTAGGAATGTAAGCCTATAGCAATCTGGACCAGCACAAGAAGACCCCCCTTGTTTAGCTGCTTCACTGTCATAGACCTGCCCAGCAAGCAGACCTGAAAAGAGGAGTGCACCTATAGGGTTCCCAAGCTGCATGAAGTTAAATATGACTCCGAAATGCCTCAAACCAAAAAGCTCAGATGCAGTTGGAATCATTATGGCAAACTGAAACCCAAAGCAAATACCAAGTAATGCTGTTGCAGCATATAGAGTTCCATTCAGAGCTGAAGCATAAAGAAGAAATGTAATAACCATGAGTATTTGGGTTACAGTCATCCAAGCTGTTCGAGGAATTGCTTTTGACCTGAAATTAACAGAATACAATGTTGAATTACCTGGGAAAGATATGTTAAAAGAAGTCTTATTGTTGAGATATGCCAACTTTTCCTACAGATTTTGCTAGATTATGTTTGATATCAAAATAATTTAGTTATTAGAAGAATAAGGATATTTGTTAACCAAAGATCATGTTGGTTTGTTAACAAATATATTAGCTAAGATTTGCTAGTAGAAGAAGATTATATTTTGTTGAGATTTTTAGGATAATTGTTAGTTGGATATTTTGCTAGTTTGTTTCATGTAATCACTATAAATAGTGAGTTGATGAATGTAGAACACAAGCTCATTTTCCATCTTTAATACAAGTCTCTTATAAGCTTTTTTTGCAGCACTAAAGTGTTGTTTCTTAGTTTATACCCCAAAAAACCAACACTTATCTAGAGTATATAGGTTCCAGAAATTGCCAGAAAAAAGAAATAAGAAGTAAGCTCAGCAATATGATTACCTGACAAAGTATTCTGAAACAGCACCAGCCCCAAGACGGCCCAAAAAGTTGCAAAAGCTGAACAAACTTAGCAATACTGTTGCATCATTCAATCCCAGAAGTGAAACTCCGATCTGTGCCAAATTATTCAGAACAGTGACTCCAGAACCAACCCCTAGGAAGTACACAATCCACAATAGCCAGAAATCAGCTTTGATTACAGCTTCGCGAAACTTAAAGTCCTCCCCCCTTCTTGGTCTTCTTTTTTCCTTCACTGCACCTTCACCCACGGCTAGAAGAGTATCCACATCTGAGGCATCATCAGTCTCCATAAAGCTTCCAAGATATGCTGCTGAAGAAGAGGGGGTTAAAAGAGGATCTGCCTTATCTGAATCCTCCCCTGCAATCAAATTACCTGAAGAACCAGTTGATTGGTCTTTCTTTCTACGGTTAGCAGGGAATAGTGTCATTTTTAAGGGAATTGCAAGAGGAAACATCAAAAGAACAACCATGATAGCCACAAAGACATATTTGATGTAGGCACTTAGAGATAACGTGTCTGTTAGAACTGTAGTAGTGAGAAGGTAAACAGCAAGTAAGAGACTCGCTGCTTGAATGAAAAGAAAATGGACACGTTCTGAAGAGTCTTCTTCAGAAGCAGGAGTACAAGCCCGAACAAAGTACATCATGGCCAAACATATGACAGGAATACCCAATGCAAGGAACAGTAATAGCTTCGAAGCTGACCCATCAAGCACCATGGTGTACACCTCCGTTAAAACTGCAGCACTGAGCCCCACATAGCCTTTTAGAATTCCAGCAACCGTGCCTCTACTGACAGGGAAATTCCTCATGTTGGTTACAAGTACAGCTGTGCCAAGCCATGCACTGCTATGTGTGGCAACACAGAGTGCAAGAAACAACTGTCAACAGCATCAGCAAGTGACTGATGAGAACTTAGATATGTTTGCCATAAAGGCAACATTTTACAGAATTTGAAACTTTAATTGAAGATGTCTATCTATTTGACATCTACCAACCCCAGAGAGAGATACTCAGAGAAGAAAAAGAAAGAAATAGTGAACGTAAATGAGCAAAAATGGCTCCTTTGCAGCCTTCTTTGTCAAGAAAAAAATGCCAAAAGAGAATGAGTGCGATGGTAAAACAAGTCATATCTTTCTTAAGAGAATGAGTGCTTGGACACACTGGTGACACATTAAACTAAGGTGAAAAAAAAGCAACGATGAGTATGTAAATAGAGATTATAAAATGCATGAGTATGTAAATACCACAAGACATACTCCACAACCATGATTACGTTGCACAAAGTTTGATCTATCACCCAAACGTGGAAGGAAAAAAAAAGGTGAAGAAAATTCGTTGTCATCACTTGGTTTAAGCTTCAAAAGTATTTATTAAACATGAACCAGCAGTACAATGAATACTCTATGAGATGACACATGGAAACAGCTTTGTTGGGTTGATGCAGAGAAAATACTATAGTGGTCTTTGCATTAGCTCGATTGAGGGATTTATTCAAAAACCTACGAACTTTCGAATCCTGTCAACATTATAATCAAGTAAACGAACCAACTAGTCCACATCAGAATAACCTACGTCGAAACACAGTAAATTCTTAGAAATTAATTCAGCCAAACATTATAGTCTTGAAAGCATGACAGCATAAGCCATCCATCCCTCAGGAAACTAAAGCATTCTTTGAATTGAAAAGTCAAATATTACAGGAAAACAGACCAAAAGTAAAGAGTGCTCAACTCGACATGTTAGAAACTTGCAGCAGTAAGCATTTGACAGATATCAATTTAGCACAACCAAATCAATGTCAGAAACTATTTCAGGATTATCGCAACTACTGCCAAAGAACACCAATCTCATATTTCAGAAAATGAAGTTCCCGGAAGGATGTAGAACACAACAATCATATAATATGCTTTTTTTAATGATAAATACTTGCACAGAATCAATAAATCCTAAAAATGCAAAGTAAGATGATAAATCATAGAAGCGGATAGGGATTGAGACAGAGTAAGAAAAGAACTTACAACCCAATAAGGCATGTAGTGAACAGTTTCACTAACAGCAAGCCACAGAACACCATAACCCAAGAAAGACAGACAAACCGCAACAAGCAGAATAGCCCAAGGTGGGAACTTGTTGCAAGCAATACCCGGGATAATCCCCACGTTTTCTCCAAAATCATTAGCCACCCCAAGCATTGTCAGCTGCTGCTGACTGAAACCCAGTACCGATTTGAGAGCAGAAGAGTAAAGAGGAAAAGTATAGCCATTCCCAGCTGCTATTTGCACCCAAACAGCTGCTCCTAATCCCACCCATGGCGGCCTGCTCCCAGCTTTCAAAGTTACTACCATTTTTTTCTTTCTTTTTCTAGGTAGAGTCCTAGAAACAAGAAACTTGGTATCTTCCCACTCCGAAGTGCTTTTCAGACCCAAGTCATTAGTAACCAGTGATCAAGGGGTTGGATTTGGACTAGTAACAAGTTTATACTACGTCAGACTGCATTGGGAAGGATTTTTGTCACAATAAAGACGAAAAAAAAGGGCCGACCAAAGAAAAGGTCGGTTTTGATGATTCTAGTGTTCGCATTTGGTAAAGTGCATTTGATTCGACGGCAATATGGCATACGAACTTGCGAAGTGAAGATACCGTGAATGGTGATGCCACGTATATCATATTTACAGAAAACTTTTTGTCCTTTTCTTTGGAATAATATCAGAAACCTACTTTGAGGTTTCTCCTAGTATCACTGCACGCCCCTGAGATTCTAAAAATATCACTTGCCTCCCCCTAGTAACCGTAAAATAATTATATTAGCCCTCACTTGATATATAAATTCACGTATCAAATAAATGGAGTTCAAAAAATAAACAAAAAGAAACAAAAGTCACTTCGTTCTCTTTCTCTGTTCTCTAATATCCTCTCTTGCTCTTTTTTCTTTATGTGATTTTTTTTATAAAAATTATAGTAAACTGAATTTTGTTTGTATTTTTTTATTTTGTGATTGTGATAGAGTGAAGTATGATTACTTTGTTTATTTTGAGTTGATTTTTATAATGATTTAATACAACTTAAAGGTTTGTGCCATTGATTGAGAAAAGGTTAGAAAAAAATAAGCTTAATAAAAAATCAATTTTAAGCATATAAAGTTGAATTGGTGCTAGTACTTTACAAATATCTATTTTCTTTTTGAAATTCATATTTTTACGGAATATAACTTTGTGATATGACGGTACTACTATATATTGTTTCGTAGGTGGTAGTTTTTCTTGAAGTGAAAGAGAAAAAGGATAATTTAGGATTTGTTAAAATTTTATTACACAAATAACAAAAGCAAGGAGGATAAGTAATTATCTAAAACATTAGAAGCACTAAGTGATATTAAGAGAAATCTCTTTGAGATTTCTAATATTATTATTCCCTTTTATTTTATACCTTTTTTGGGTTGAAAAATTGACATGCACCCACCATTTGCGATCATAAGCACACGTGAACCCAACGTTAATAAAAATTCACCAAACTCACAATGGCCAACCTTAATTTCCACGTGTAGGTAGCACGTGCATGTACCGTGAAGCAATAAGTCATGAGTTAAAGGTTAGTGGTCCCAATAGGCGACAACGGTTTGATTGGATGGGCCACGTCAACAATGAATATTTTGGGGGGCAAACTGATGTTTTAAAAAATTTTTAGAGCAATAACTTTATTCGGAGAGATTGAATTTTTTTTTACTACTATATTAGCTCATGATTTGCCTTTATTAGTTTTATAACTGTAGGAGAAATAACTTGACTTTTACCAACACTAGCAAGTTGAGCCTTTTAATAATTCAACTCGTATTGTCGGTATTTGATTGAATTCCATCTATCATTGAACCGATTTCACTCTAGAGTTACTTAATAATAACGTAGGTCCACAATTTCTTCTTAGCCCCTTTTGAAGGTTGATGCTGAAATAATTTTTATTTACGATTTTAGAGTTTTAGAATGAGCATAAGGTTAAAATTTTAAAAATAAGAGGTTTTAGATTCAATTTTTTCGCTCTCTCTTCATATTTCTTAAATCTCGCCCTTTCTTTATTATAAAAAAAATTGGATGAACAAGCAAAAAAAAAAAAAAGCAAACAAGTGATCTATCTTTTATTTAGAATTTTATAAAGGTTGCAGGGATGATCAAGACAAATGGCCAGCCAACCATAGAATCCATTATAAGATCAACCAACGGCTAAGCTACCATGCCTCGTTTTTTTTTTTGGGGTAAAAAGGAGAATTGCATAAACAAAACCAGAGCACAACAGATGTTACCTGGCTATTACATATCGTCCCAATGCTACGAGAGGAAAGCATATCCCTCTGATGTCCTCATCAAAAGCAAAAGAAATATCAGGAGGACAAGTATCAAAAATTTCAAAAGATTTGTCTAAGTTTGCATCCTAAACTTTGCAAGAGCATCAGCACAGCACATCTGTTGGCTTCGTGATAAACATGCATGAGCTTAAACTGCTGGAGCTGCAAAAGCAGGAATCTGCAATCCATGATGATAGGATGTAAATAATGGTCAGGACTGTCATTAGCTTTTAACCGCCAAGGATAAAATGTCAGCACAATCAACTTCTATCTCAAGTCAAGATGGGAATTTTGAGAGATGTCGAACGTTCAATTCTTCTCCACCAAACGTTCAAATCTTCTCCACCAAACGTCAGTCATCTCATTCCTCACGCCTGATGGAAAACTCCAAATGTGAAGTTTCCATTGATGGTAAAAGACCAAACTTAGTACTTGTACCATGTATGTTGGTCCAGTAACTAATGAGCTACCCATGGGTTTTTAACACTTTTGGGCTGGTGGCCACCACCAATACATTAAGGCCTGATGAGGTGAACCCTTGTCTCCCACCAATTTGTCACATTTAAAAAATCCAGGCGAATGCATAATACACCTGTCTAGTCTGATGGTGGTTCAGTTCCCTCTGAATTATTCCAGGACCTCTTCAGGCTTTCCCCTCTTTATAATATAGGAAGTTATCGTATCGATAAAAAAAAAAAAAAAAAAAGAGCAAACTTAGGAGCAGGAAAAAAAAGCCCACATGGCGGCTGCCAGCTTACAAAAGGTGCCCAGTACACTTCAGGCCCATGGGTTTTTAACACTTTTGGGCTGGTGGCCACCACCAATCTCCCACCAATTTGTCACATTTAAAAAATCCAGGCGAATGCATAATACACCTGTCTGGTCTGATGGTGGTTCAGTTCCCTCTGGATTATTCCAGGACCTCTTCAGGCCTTCCCCTCTTTATAATATAGGAAGTTATCGTATCGATAAAAAAAAAAAAAAAGAGCAAACTTAGGAGCAGGAAAAAAAGCCCACATGGCGGCTGCCAGCTTACAAAAGGTGCCCAGTACACTTCCTTGGGCCCTCCAGCATTCAAGAAGCACAACAGGACCTGCGGTACTTGTACGTTAGCCTCCTTTAACCTAAAGTTTTAACACCGAAATAAGGTTTTTTGTTCTCAGCTCTGTATGTCATGACCCTTGCGATATATGCGGGAATACAGTCTACTTTAAAATGTTTTCATTTTTCCTTTAAAAAAAAAAACTTTAAAGCTGCTACAAGGCCTCCAAGAAGGGAAAAAATATCAATGAATGCATTCGATTGTTTGAAATAATTACTGTAGTACTTTTTGTGATGTGATGTATGTGAGATAAAAAGATGGATTGAAAAATGTGTTTCTGATGCAAACGAAATATTATTTAGGATAATTTGCTGTCCAAACACTAATTTGTTTGGCTAGGAGTTTATTTGGATGATTTATTTGAGATAATTACTATAACACTTTTTGTGATATGATGTATGTAAGGTAAAAGGATGATTGAAAAGATAAAACGGTAATTAAAAATTATAAAACAAATTATTTTATCTCAAAACATTTCAATCCGAACACACCCAAGTTTTTTGAATTTATCATGTAATCCATTCCTGGTTTCTTAAACGGGTTCAGCCCGTGGTTGCAGTGAATGGCCCAATCCCAATCAAAAGTGCATCGCAGATCAGTTAACTGATCAGCCTGTGGTTGCAGTGAAAATACTCCAAGCCCAATCTAAAGAGTAAAAAGCCATAACGGGATACAGCAGATGCTGGCCAGGTGAAAGCCTGGTTGATTCTGTGGCCATCAATCGTTGTTGGAGTCGGATATCCAAGGCCTTTTTCTTCAATTCCTAACAGTGGCCCAAAATACTTGTGAAAAGTACAGGTATCTTTGCATTTACAGCTTAAAACATTTGGCTGTTATTAACAACATAACAACCTCTTTGGAGATTATTGAGGTTAGTTTCTTTGGTTTGGTCTAGGTTTAAATTGGTCTCATCTTCTTTCAACCCTTTTCTGTAGGTTGATATGATTTGTGCCCGCTTGATCTTGCATTTCGAGGTAAAAACAAAAATGGAAAAAAATGTAAAAAGTATATATATAAAAAATTTGTTTTTGCATGGATGGTAAATTCTCAAACACCATCACTTGCCCCTAATCCACACTATACCGGTACACAACTCAAGTCGTTAGTATTTACTACTAGTACTTACGACTCGGTCTCCCGACTATGTTTCTAGCCTCCAACTTTTTCTAAAAACGGCTGAAGAAATCGTCAAGTACTGATTCGGCGAGTTGACTCGAGAAACTCGTCAGAATCGCCACAACGTTCCAGTCGGAACTCGTAACTGTACATTCGGGGAAAGGCAAAGCAGCAATAGCGGCAGTCACAAATCTTCCGCTTTGGACATGATAGATAGCCGACTCGGCCTCGGGTGGAAGTCGCCCCGCCGTCGGAGATTATGCGACGACGGCCGAATTAAGGCGGTGAGGGCCCGTTTCACCAAATCACCTTCCACGGTGCCAATTCTCACCAGCGAATTCGTCATCGCCGATCTCCTCATGTTCAGTTGATGACTGGACGGGTTATAGGACCCCGTGTGGTGATCATTCCTGTTGGTGTTCTTATGCAGGCTGCACCGGAACGACCCCGGGTGGGTCGTCGGCGAGCACAGGCACGTCTTCTTCTGATTAGATGGCACTGGTCTATTACTTTGCCTCGATTGCCGGGGGGAAACAACGATCGATCGGCCGGGAGAGGTTGAGAAACGGACGGAAGGCGTCGGGGAAACAGATCTGCATAAATTGACCCGAGTTGGAGATGTGGGCCGGGCCATAATGTCGGGTCTGGGTCCGGCTCGGGCAGAGAAGGCCGAGGAAGATGAGCAAAAACGGCCCAGAGGCGAGAGTGAGCGTTGGAAATGGTGCTGAAATCCGGCGCCGGTGGGTTTGCTTTTCGATGATGACGTCACCATCTTGTGTCGATTTCACTTGTGGATTTGAAACTGGAGAGTGTGAAATATTTTTTTAAAATTATATTCGGAAAAAAGAGTTTTTTTCTTTTTTAAAAAAATTCTCCTAATAGCGCCGGTTGGCTCTCTATTTCGGCAAACCTAAGCAAGACTGGAGCAACGCTTATATAGCTGGGGAAGGCGATGGCAAGTTGGGAATTAAGTGCAGGTCTGAGGAGTTTTTGGTAAAGAGAAGGTGGACCGGCCGTTGGATTAGATTAGATAGATACTGGTAGCATGTCGGGATGGTTTTCCAATGGATTAAAACCCAAAAGAACAAAAAGCTATGGGCTGTCAGATCAAGATCATGACACACTCGAGACGCGCGCGCTTGCTTCTGACGTGCCTGTGTATGTTTTATGAATTCTATCCAAGAATATTGGCAACTGATGGTGTGATGATGACACTTGGGCCTCGTTTTGGCCGACGGTCAAAGTTAAAGATGGGTGGGAACCTTTAAGCAAAATGTGATTTAGTAGTAATTAATAAAAAGAATCTTTATCTATAGAATTTTGATTAATCTTATGTATATTAATTGTATATATATTATTATTGTTGAATATTAAATAATTAATTTAAATATTTAAGTGTGATAGTTTATATAGTATTAATATATATAAGATTAATTCATATAATTTTTCTTAAACATACAGAGTAAAATTAGCATTTGAACTCCAAATATAATTTGAGCGTGAGGTGTCAAATTTACGTACTATTTGGACTTCAAATATACGAAATGGCCAGTTGCGTGCGATACACTCGGATGAGATGAAATTTGGGTTGACGTGTAAGTTGAAAAATGCTTAGGCGCCGAAACTGGCGCCACTTGTCACTAGATCTTCGGAGCCGGTCAGTTGTCGGACACGTCCTACGTGCAATGCTCTTGTGACGGTAATTTATTGGACAAGACTATGTCGTAGGACGAAAATATCCTCTGCATTTGGTTTAATTCCTTGCCCCCGGCCGTGCTGGATGCTCTGATTTTTCATAGATATGATGATTAATATAATGCTAATAAGGAAAAATATCTCAGTAGCTATTCTATTAACTCAATGCCTTTTTTAATTGGACCATTTGTGATGGAGTGTTGGCTGCCAGTAAATGAATTTACATTAACACCGCATTTAATTTGAGAATGGGAAGGAACAAAGAAGTTGGTTCTAGTAAATGCGATGGACATTTTCCTTCCAGTAAATTGAAATATATTAACAACTCTAGCCAAAATGTGCCTCAAAAAATTTGAACCAAGAAAAAAAATAACTTCTATATGAAGAGGCATGTTGTTTCTCAAAGCCTTAATTGGTACCCTTTTATTCTATATTCAAATGTTTCCCATCTGGATAAGTTATGCTGCACATACTCATAAAACCTGGGGATTTTGTGTTTATATTTAGGCACTTCTCTCAAAAAATTTCATGCACTCCTTAAATTTCTTTCTTTTAAACTTTTTTTGCAACTCCAAAAGTTTTTTTTTGGCTTTTCCCTTCTTCAATCATTTCTTTTTGAAACATTTAATTCCAGATAGTTCCCTTCTTCAATCATTTCTCTTTGAAACATTTCTTCAATCATTTAACTCCAGGCTGTTCCCTAGTGAATTGTACTTAGACCCACAGCAAGGTTAACCGCTAACCAAACTAAAATAATAGGAAACTCCGTTTTCATGAGGTTAGGGATTGGGTTTATCTATGTAGGCTGATAGTTATGCCTTTTAATAATTTTTATAGAGTGGCAAGGGATAACTCATAAAATTCGATGTTAATCCATATCTTGTCTCCTTTAATCCTTCCTTTTGACTCTAACTATTGGTCACTTTCATAGTTCATCATGATTCAAGTTTAGAACTAAGAAACGGCCTCCTTCCATGAAAATGAAACGAGGACCATCCCCTTGCTCAGTGGAATCGACATTTGGCACTCAATTGCCTTAAAAGCACAAGAAAATGGTGGGCACCAAAGAAAAGAAAGATAACCCATGCAAGTTGATTCAATTAATAAGAGTAAATTATTTCACAGTTGATATGTCAGAATTGAGTTGACAATAATCTATTACTCCCTTCGTCCCACTTTGATAATCCTGTTTTTCTTTTTGATCTGTTCTAAATTGTAGTTCAGTTTCTAATTGAAGAACGTAATTGTATTTTAATTTTTCTAAAATACCCTTATTCAATGTAAGTTGTTGTTACTGTAAACCTACCCTATTTAATGAGAGTTGATTCTTTTTTTACTATCAATTCAAGTTTTCATAAAGTTGTACTTTAATTAATGTGAGGGTATTTTAGGAAAATAGTTACCTAAATTGATTGTTCAAACAAAATTAACTACTTTTTCTTAAATTGTGTAAAAAAAAATCAGGACTATTAAAATGGGAAGGAAGAAGTAGTGTTTTTATAAGTAATCTACCATTCCAGATATGTCCTGCAAAGTAATATGGAAAATGAGCTGATAACCATTTGTAAGTATCTTTGTAAGCCACCTATCAGATTCATATACGTCTTGGCTCGTAGAAACAATTGGAATTCCTTAATAAAAAAAAAGAAAAATATTTTCAAAAGTGAGGGCATAATGACGACGGAGTCAGCTGTTTCTCCTAAGGCGTTGGCCAAACGGCTACTTTGTATAACGGCATTTTAAACTGTAGGCGTCAATTTTTGGAAGTTTCTGTCAGATGGAGCACCGAGCTTGGCGTCAACAACAACAACAACAACGTAGAAATGTATGCTGCGTCGCCAGATGACACGTAGTAGCCAAACGCGGTGAAGTCTGTGGGCTAATTTGACCCCAATGCTGTCAGTTATTGTCGGAAGTGAATTGTCCACGATGCCATTTGCTTAACAATAACAACATGGACTTACTTCTATTCCAATTTTTTCTTTTCCAATATCGACATTAGTGACTTTCTTGCCGGCCCAAACTAGGGCTGCAAACGAGTCGAGTCGAGTCGAGTTTTGGCCTTATCGAGTCGAGCCTTGACTTAATTTCATCGAACTCGAACTTGAGCTCGACGAGCTGGCAATTTTGAAGCTCGAGCTCGAAAAAATAAAAATAATTATTTTATTTTTTTAAAAAATAAATAAAATAATATTTTTTATTAATAAATAATAAAATATTAAGGATATTTATGTAATTTTACTATTAAAATAAAAATAAAAATAAAAATAAAAAAATATATATATACTCGAGCTCGCGAGCCGGCTCACGAGCTAACGAGCTTAATATTTTGAGCTCGAGTTCGAGCTCGACTTTGACTCGATCAGCTCGAGCTCGACTCGAGCTCGAAAAATGTCGAGCTCGACTCGAGCTTGAATCGAGCCGCTCGCGAGCGGGGCTCGATTCGTTTGCACCCCTAGCCCAAACACCCACAATTCCTGAAAGTTGTTTCACGAAGTTAACCCAACTTAATCAATTGATGATTCAGATGCTCTTCATTATTTTATATCTAAATTTCCAGTTTGATCATTCCAAGGTTTGGAGGTAAGTCCTTTTTTTTATTCTTCTTAAAGTTTATTTTAAATCATATGTAGTAATTTTCACACATTGTATCGAACCAATACTATGGGCAGTTAATCTTGCTGATCACCAAACACCAGATCCCATGTGGCAAAACCTCAAGTGTCAATATTTATTTTTGTACTTCTTACATAGGAAAGACGTTAATCTTGAGAAACGAAAGACAAGTAAGTATACAACACAGAGGAATGCTTTTTAGTTCGTGTCATCGATTTACAAATTGTGCTAAGCAGTGTTGCAGTAGTGATATTTGAAAGAGTTAATTCAAGTGGTCAAAATTGTCATTATATTAAGAAGAAGTATGGTAAATTGACTCTCATACGCATTCTTGCAGCACTCTCTTTATCAAAATAATGACATGATTAACTAAAAACATGTAGTAATTATTAACTTAGTTAGTGGAAGAGTTTGCATGATGCAATGGATCTATTGTCATGGGAAGTTCGTGTCAGTCTTTGATTGCGGATGCGTGGTGGCAAGTGGCTATTCTATATTAAGTATGTAATGTTATATTTAATCATTATTTATATTCTACTTGACAACAATTCATTCAGCACAAATGGAATCCATTAGATTCATACAACATGTGTCAAATACAATTTATCACTCTCCGCCACAAAAAATTCTTTTACGTCACCAAGATCATACCTTTTTTTTTTTAATCCTTTTCACTCAATTTTCCATCCCTATTCTAGCCCCCATGGAATGCACAATTAAAATTATTAATTAGTTGCACTACAACTACCAGTTAGGTCCAGCGGGTTTGTTTGGATGGAGTATTATTTGAAATAATTATTATAGTACTTTTTGCGATACGATGTATATGAGATAAAATAGTGATTAAAAATATAAAAAAATGGATTGAAAAATATATTTATAATACAGGCGAAATATATTTGAAAAAATTTGATTTCCAAACAAAGCCAGCTGTTTTTGTTTCCATCATGGCTATCGCTTTGCAGGCATCATAGTTGGCGGAAGATTAGGCAGTGGTTCAACCTCACGCCTTATATATTGTTATATAAAGGAAGAAATACTTTGTTTGGTGCAAGCACTGATTAACCTGGATTCTAGTATTAGTGTTGTTAATCTAACAATTGAAGATTACGATGTGACGTGTGATGATAGTAATTGGTTTGGTGGTTTACATATCTTGATCCTCAAAGAACCAGATACAATAAAGACTACTTGGTCCATGATGAAGAGGGATTTTTCATTATTGTTTTTGTTTGAATTGGACCCTCCCATGGTTGAGAAACAAGATGATACTGACTTAACTCTTGCAGGCCCCAAATTTGGTCCTGGTCTCACACGCCATATAACATAATTCAGACAATATGATCACTAAAATCTCTCTTTGTGCAACGCACCAATTAGCATTACTCCTAATCCGAGGAGACAAAGATCACAAGCTAAGATTTGAGATTGGAAATTAGCTCGTATAATCAGTTTTGCACCTATTGAGAAAGCTTTGGTTTTAGTTGATCAAGGATTAAAGGTGGCTGTGGATTTATGAGTGATTAGAATTTTGGATATGATAAGAAATACTTTAATTAACTTAGCTCATTTTTATGTCATACAAGTGAAGTTTAGACTTTTGAAGGAGTTATAATCAAGGAGTTTGTTGTTCTAAATGTGGAAAAATAAAAAAATGTTAAAAACAATATTATTTTGATTTATATTCTCTAGTTACATACAAATACCACCCGCACGCGACATTCCACCAAAGACAAAAATACTGAGTAAACCTGCACTAGCATCATCTGGCTTAAACACAAGTAACAAAAAGATAATCCTAGTCCTGAACACTGGCAATGTGGAAATCCCAGACATTATTTACAGAAGAAATGACCGCACAAATGAATGAACCATCATCACAAACCTCAGGTAATATAGCGTGGCCCCTTGCTCTCGTAGGAATCTTGATGAGACCTTGCATCAACCAGTTTGGTATATTTCCTGTGACGCCTCTCTCTTGCATAAAGTAGCCAAAAGATCAAAGATAGTGCTGCTGCAGCCGATACCAATGCCAAACCAACGTGAATCCATTTACTGAATCGCTTTAGATCATCACAATGGTCGTCGTGAATCCTATTGAAGGTGTCGCGAACAAAGGTGCAGTCCAATAGGTCGGTCAGGAAGGGGCCGTAATGATACAGACCATAGCTCACGTTGACAGCAGAAGACATCTGCTGATACATTGAAGGTGTTAAACGACCCACGGTCGTGCAAACATTGTTCGTCGAGACCCGGCACACATAATTCTTCCAAACCTGCATTCAACCACTTATGTGTCCATAAAATCAGATGCATCTAACTTCATTGCATTCACAGCAGTCAGCTGTTTAATTAATGTGATGGGGAAGCACAGTACCTGCGTTGCATTGGTGAGGTCCGCTTCACCGGCTGCACATTTCCGCGCTGTCTTGTCTGGATTGAATGGATTACAAAGTAGAGGCACCAGAGGACCAGATTGGTTGTAGGACAAACGTCCAGCAGCAGGTGGTAGATTCACATTGGACACATTTGCGATGAGCCCATTAATTACCCCAACCAATTGAAAAGTGACGGTTTTGCTCTCGGACAAGGTTTCTTGAGCGGCGGTAGTATCCACACAGGGAAGTATATCATCCAGTGCTGTATGAGCAGTCGGGTTCTTGTTCCATTGATCCATTGCAACACACGTGTCGCCCGCAATACTTGAAAGAAAAGCAGTAGGAAGGTATATATTATGGCAGGTGGAATAAATAGCAATTGCGCAAATGTAGTAATAGAGTGGAGGACCATGGATAAACTAAGAGGGAAGATAGTCTGTAAATTGATAAACATAATCGTGGCCTTCTCTTGAATGCTGATATAGTGACATTCTACAACTTCTAGGGTGTGTTTATGGGCACTGCTCATGCTTTTGTTTCAGTGATTCACAATTTCTCGAGGCTGATTTCTTTTGTTTTTTTTATCCTCAGAACTTTGCTTTTCCTGCTTACTTTAGATTGATTTCCTGAGAAGATATGCTCAAGAACTATCTACTCAATAAACAACTCTTCCAGCGGTAAATTGGTGCTCTAAGCTTCCCTAAAGGAAGACGGAAACACATACACAGAAAACAATGAAATGGAAATTCCATTGACTCACTTGTACAGAGCAAGAAAGACGCCAGATAAGATAAATGTGACGGCGACCAAAATCCACCCAAGGATAACAAGGCTGCACAAAAGCTTTAAAAGTCATAATAAAACTTAAACTATTCACAGGGTCAAAGGGGAAAATAATGGCACTTACATGTATACAGGACACTGCAAGCCAAGGATGGAGAATACTGCAACCCATGATTGCAGAGTCGGTGTGAGGGCTAGATCGTGACTAATAAATTAAACTTAAAAACTTGACTGAAAAGAATCAGTAGGCTTACAAAACCCAAGAAGAGCCACAGCGAGCATGACCGCAGCAACTATAATTAGAATCTTCCTCCTGCAGGGGGAATAAGCTTTTATGTAAATTTACAGGATGAAGCTGATAAAGTAAAATGAAGGATCCTATTAATATACTTACACAACATCCAGAATGTCATTTATCCTATTTCTGTTCTTGTCAGTTTCGCTTTTAAGAGTGCTTGCAGCAGATTTGATTTTGGCATCAACTTGGTCAATTCGGTTTTGGACATCTGAAGGTAGAGATACATTCTCTACTCCAGCCTGCTTAGCAGCAGCAAGATAGTCTGACACATTCGTAAGGTTGTAAACTGTTGAGTCTGCTTGTCTCACAACATATTTCAATATATCTGTTGTAGTATTGTGAAATCTTCCCTGTCCAGTGTAAAGGACAACAGAACCGACGCTGAAGCAGAAAATGGAAACTCAACTTCAGTACATACAAAGAATCAACCATCAACTGTAAGAAAGAAGCAGGTAATTGAGGGAAGGCAGAGATGTTTACATTGCAGCAATGGTGAATAATGAGAGTAAGATAAGAGAAAGTGCATAAGCAGTTCGAGAGTATCCATAACTTCGTCCCCCGAAGCAGCAAAAACAGATACAGGTTAACAGCATGCAAAGGCCAATTGCAACAAACCAGATTGCTGCTACTAGAAACAGAGGAGCAGCAGTAAAACCCGCCGACTGCACGAAAAGTAAGTAGACACAGAAAGAAAAGAATATTTCGGAATTAGGCAACAATCAAAACAAAGAAAAGGAAAAAGGGCCAGATTTCAAATTTTAAAAAGATTGCAAATTTGAAGCAAATTCAATACAACTGCAAGGAAGAGTATCGTAAAGAGCACTAGTGCACCATAAGTAACCCTTTAGGTGATAGATTAGAATTAAGAAACCGTTGACGTCTATTAAAAACTACAGAAGTTAAAGAACAAGAGACAGTAGATGCCAGTCAACCAAATGAAAAAGCAAGTATAAAATGATTACTATGCAATAACAAACATCTTGACAGGAGGGAAGTAGAGATTGTTTCCTTTGCCAATCAGATTGTAAATTGAAAAAATAAAAAAAGAAAAGGTTAGCATCATTGAGCAATATTAGAAGCAAAATTCAAAAGTAAAGATTCAGAAGCTATTAGTGCACTATTCTTTTTCCATTTTTTGCTCCTCAGCTGCCCTGTAGTTGACTATTAAAAGGTAAATGAAAGGAGGGAGGGGTTGGATTACTCTCTCTCTCTCTCTCTCTGGAGATATGCACTTTGGAGTCATTGGAATTTGAAGGACTCAGAACTGGAGGAGGAATGGTTGTTTAAACATTGTATCTTCATCAACACTAATATTCGCTGGAACATTGTCAATCAAACAGAATCAAGGGAAGACAATCACAAATTATTGCCATAATTCAAGAGGAAAACAGTGGAAGAATGGCAAGTTATCAAAGGAACAGCAACAAAATTAGAGAAACTATATTTGAAACGTATAAAAAAGGAATATAAAGGGCAGAGTTCAATCAAAAAAGAAAAAGAAAAAAAAAACTTACAGCAAAGTAATGTTTATTGGTGATGTTCCATCCACCAGTATAGTAATTCAAATTGTCAAGTGGATCTTTTCTGCGCGTTCTCTCGGCAGCCAATACCAGAGATGAGTTTCCTCCGTTTTCTCCCTTCCAAAACAGATCTCTTAGTCCTAGTCTTACTCCCCCATGAAACGACACCATGATTAACCTCATTTGCTCCACCTAGTCATAGTAAGCAATGAAAAAGGAAAAAAAAAATGTTCAGTAACAAAAATACGTTCCTCTTGCCGAGTACAAACAAATTCTGCAAAAAAGCAAACAATCCTTCTGCATGGCCACAAAAGTTAACTTGAAAACTGATCAAAATGGACTCCAGATTTTACCCGCAAAACGCCTGACTTGAACCCTTTCCACCCCAGATGTAGTTGATGCAGAGCAAGTCGAGGAGATTAACAAGAAGGCTGGCACAATAAGAAGAACATAAAAAGTTGGCCTGGCAGAGACCATGGTGTTCGCTTGAAACTTTCCTAACTGTTACAGGTTACTAATTAGAGGAAGATTTATGTATAAACCAAAGATTTAGGATGGTGGCTAATAAATGGAAGGTATCTTTAATGAGACCGCTTCATGGGTTATATGCACAGAGCGGAGAAAATATACATTCCAGAAGGGGAGGGTCCTAACTCCTAAGCCGTAAGCCGGAGGAGATAACCTATTTAGCATGTAACGGTTAAGAAGTGCAACCTAGTACGTAGGACAGGCTAGACAATAGACAATACCAAGTACCAACCACCACGTGGGGAGCTGGGATTACACTAAGAAAGACGTGCTTACAGCTTTGACTCTTCCGTGTTTTGGATCCTCAATGGGAATTATGGGATGCTACTACTAGTCTCGTTCGGTTTTCCTGTCCTATTTTAATTCCAAACACGGTTCAACTGTCCAATATCCACCACAGGAACGGCTACCTGGCCCTCCATTGTTGTCGTTTGCATGATTTGCAAATGATTTTTGTATATAGCTTTTTTTTTTTTTGGGGTCAAACAGCACCAAGTGTAAGTTACTACATGGTACCAAAAAGCAGGTAAACCTATTTGGAAGATTGGCACAGGTAAACCTATTTGGTACCCAACCTTAGACCAGAAAAAATTTCTCTCTGAAAAAATCTCAGTGAAAATTCATGCAAGGAGTTACATTTTGAGGGAAACAATTAGATTTAGAGTCAAGTTGTTGAACGTTCTAACGTTTAGCCTTGAGAGGGAAAGGAAAATGAATAAATAGAATGGGACACCACACCATCATTCTAGGAATAAAATAGATATCACTGGAACTGGAGATTGAGGTTTTTTATTCTTTCCTTATGTACTGAGGAAGGATAAATAGCATTTCGCGTGCTATTTAGGACAAGAAATGCCTTTCAACCTAATTATTTTGTACTGACAGATTTTTTTCATTTGATTGGTTATGCCTTTCTATTTTTTCGATTTTTAATTTGATTGGTTAAGGGTTTCAACCTATGTCAAGATAGAATTTTTACAAAATTGAATTTTCCTATATGAAGGAAACTTTGGCCAGAGCCTCAAGACAGGATTAACAAAATTAAAAGTTTGTACATATAATCCAAGTCTTCATAGGCAATGTGCTTAAATTTTGCATAAGACAGAAGAGTAAAGCACTAAAGACCAAATATTTGTTCTGAAGTGGACGGGGAGGAAGATACAGAGGTTTGATTACTTGATTGGCACTTAGCACCAAATCATATTAGATATATAATATACTGATTACCAAGCTCCCTATCGATTGCAGGTTTTAGTATTAAAGTAAAAATAATGTGTGTCAATAATGTCAATCATGGCTTGAGATCTCATCTTTTGTTTTTTTCAGATTTGTTTGAATCTCTAAAATATGAAAACCAAAAAAGTAGTAGTTCAAGTTCTTTACGGGTAAGCTGGTTTACAAAAGGGGAAAAAAGAAAGAATAATACTTGTGCCAAAATCAATCACTTGCTAAGATTTCTTCTTTTGTATTTCCCAGAACCATTAACATAGCAGTGCAAGTTTTCTAGGGATAAGCATCTTTACAGGAAAAAAAGAAGCAGCAGGGTTGTCTTGTGGAGAAATGTGTAAGTCCAACTGCTTGGTGAAATTGGGCCCGCTTGCAGGTCCTTTTCTTTACTTCTGGATGACTAATGGATCGAACCATTTGGTTCACACATTGATCATTGCCATATGCACTGCTATTCGTGACCCTCAAATGGATGGATTGTTACGGTGTATCCTCAATTGACTAGTCTCAACGCATATGTTTCTTGATTTGTTCTTCCTTCTTTTTTTTCAAAAAAAAAAAAAAAAATCAATTTGAGCTTCTCCTCCCACCGACAACCAAAAAAAAAAAAAAAAAAAGACGAGTTCAACTTGGAGAATTGCTCTGTCCAACAAAAATAAACTTGAACAAATGATTAAGCATACAGCTGCATATAGTTTCAAATTTCAATTCGTCGTAAGCTTTTTCTTGAAGGATTTACAAAAAGAGAGAGATAGAAAGAGCAAAACATCGTCACCATGTGATTATGAGAGATTGTGAGGACTAACATCTGAGTAGCTCCTCCACTCAAGTTTCCGTTGCAGTTAATACCAAGAATGAATCACCACTTAGATTTGAGATTGTGTGGTCAAAATTGGAAAACCCTAGCTGTTCACATGAATTCATGTCAACTGAAAGTGTATGTAAATTAAAGAGGGAAAACGATGTCTGATGAACATTTTTCGTTTTGAACAAGGCAAAGCCAAAAATCATCACTTCATTGTAACAACAATTGGACATGGTATGAATGTGGTATCACTAGTATTTGCTCAAAACTGGTTCGCGTAAATATATCTTTGAGTACAGTACACACCAAAATAGAATGGCGTTCTTACAGGCACAGATTCACATAACAAAAATCACTCATCTAGGTCCATACGAAATACACGAGAACAGCTATAGACCGAGCAAAATGCTTCCAATGTCGTCAACGACAGGAGCACAATAGCAGCAATTAGTGTGAGCAATTGCCATGAACGAAATATATAATGCTTCAAGAATTTACTAGTCTTAATCTGCCACCTTCTATTGTAATACCTGTTAACATCTTCAATCACTTTGTCCAAGCATGGAACTGTTGTCAATCTCACAGACTTGCTCATCCCATTGCACAGGTTCGTCGCTTCTTCATCACTCTTCAAATGATTTAGAATAATCCCTTTTTCTCTGAGAAACTTTGCATCCTCTTCGGTATCAATAATCCCATTCAATAATTCGGTGTAACGTGTAAAAACCAATGGCCCTGATGCATTGCAAGCTTCATATGCAACCAAGTTTCTCAGGACCACCCCTGTGTTCAAATCTAGACATATCTTGGGAAGACGAAATGTAGCCATTTTGTCGTCAAAATGTATGCTGAAGATGCCTTCATTTGTAGGTATGAATTTTACACCGGCTTTAGAGAGCTCAGTTACAGATGGGATTGTGATTTCCTCCACCAGCGGGGGCTTCTTGATGTTGGTGCTGTTCAAATTTTTCTGGCTTTTGACCTCCTTTATCTACGGGGAAGCACATGTTTTCAATTGGTGCTTTAATGAGTTTGAGTACAGGAAGTTTAGAGATGAGCTTCCAGGGCAGCTTTAATATGACTTTAATGGGCTTTGAACGAAATATTCTTTTAATCAGCAGTTCCGGGGATATGCTCAACTTTGAGAGGATTTTCCGGGCCAAATGACGAAGTTGTTTAACTTGGCTAGGCTTTCCAACGTAACTTGCTTCAGCTTCTTTGATTTCACCTTCTTCATCAATCTCGGTGATTTCAGATGGTCCCTCTAATTCAGGCACGATCACACGGTACAAGAAGTCTAGCAAATGTGCATAACTTGTCACTTCAACTTTTGGCAATTCTTCCATCACCTTAAATGGCAAAAGCTCCTTGCAAAACCCAATTAACATTGACATTAACAGATTATCTGCCTCCTCCAATGAAGAAAACTGAATTTCCAACATTTCCCTCAACAAAAATAATGGAATTTGATTTTCAAGCATCACCATATCTCTGAGAATTGCGTTGTGTGCTGACTTTGTTCCTGCAAGATCAAGCAAATGAGACATTCTTGATGATAGTCTAGTTAGTACTTTACCTTCTTTTGCGGCATAGACTTGAAGGAACTCGAGCAAGAAAGCAGCATCCATAGCCATCATCCAAGCTAAGGTTTCACCATTTAAATCTAAGTACTTGTGGTAGCATGCTCGAATCCTAGGCTCAAACCTTGCCAGCTGGTCCACAACGTCTTGGAACTTCAAGGATTGCAGTTGTTTTTGAGTTCTTTTGGCTGAAGCAAGCTTGTACTTTTCCATCTCATACAATTCTGATCTCCAGTGATGGTAATGGACCTATTGCAACAACTTGGGGTACATAACAATCTAAAGCACTGACCATGAGGGTTTTAGGGACATTGAAAATACTCACAGGTAGATCGTTATATTCTTCAAGCTCTTCCTCAAGGGATAACCGGATTTGAATTACCCATCGTTGCTCATCAAAGTCTGAAGCCATGTTGAATAAGCAGATAGCCAGAACTCTTGTTTCAGAGTTATAAAGCAAAAAAGAAAATCGATGTTTATTCAATGGTGGAGTTACTGGTGGTCAGTTTAGAGGATGAAGCTTTAACGAAATGCTAAGAGAACGTAACATATAAATAGATAAAGATGTTATCCACAAAGAGTGACATTTGCGGTTCATTCTAAAAACCAATCATATTCCTTGATCCCCAATCAGAACTTTTCCCACCTTCTGGCAGCCTATACACGCAACAACGATAAAGACATTGGGGAAATGAGGTTGAGAAAGTCTAAATTTAACAACCGAAAACAAAAGGTTTGGGTCAGACGAATATTATGCACGTTTATAACAATTAAATCACAGCGTGCCAGCGTGCGTGGTAGAACATGCTGTGATTTGTTCTACCGACAATCATCGATTCCATTTGTTATCTTCACTTTAAACCTAAGATAATGAACGATAAACAGTAGCTTCTCCTTATTAGTTTATTATTGGAGATTTTGTTTGTACCTTTTAATTTGATGTTAAACAAAAACTTTTCACCGTTCTGATTTTACAACTGTAATCACTTGAATTGCTTTGCTGCTTCTTCTTCTTCTGCCCTTTTTTTTTTGGTGGTTAAGTTCTTGCAAAGTTATTGAATTAAACTCGTTGACAGAGTTGGGTATTCCACTAATCCTGCTTGGTAGTTCGTACTAACACATTCTTTGCAACAAGCAAACTTGGGAAACTGCCATTAGAGCTGACAAGAAGGATCCGGTGCATGCTGCCTTCCCTCTGCGAAGGCCCAAACGGAAGGCCTTTGATGTTACTGCCTGATGTTTATCTCATGTTTCCGTCCTCATGAAATTCGCTGGACGATTGCGGCAGGAGGAGAGAACGTAGGCGTACTTTCCCCAACAACTACTGTTTTACATGTTCCATTTGTCGAAGATTTTTGGAAAATCTCACCTCGATCCCTTTACTTTAAATTTTTTGTAACATTTGAAACCCGTTTCAAAATATTAATATTAAGAAATTCATTTTGGAACAGATAAGGTAATTTCATTCCAAATTTTTTTCTTTCTTATAATTTCTTAAAAAAACTTATTTTTGGAGAGATAATAAAATGTCATTCCAAATTATGTCTTAATTGTTTGTAAACTAGCTGGTATGGTTCTTTAATTAAAATTTAAAATTTTATAAAAAAAAAGATCAAAAAACTCTTTTAATAGTTTTGTGTCATTGGTTCGGACAAGGAATCCTAAATTATTTAAAATTATGAATGATTTACAATACTCTAAATAATAATCTAAAATAATTTACAATAATGAAAGTACCTTTTTTGCTCCAGCTTAAAAATAACACAAACACGTTCATATATAATTTTTAGCATCTTGTATTTTCTAGCTCTCAAGCCATCGATTTGGACAAAAAATTTAAAAATTTAACAAAATATAAACGATTTATAAAACTCCTTAAGTTAACTCAAAACACTTTTAGGTAAAGAAAATATTAATTTTATAACTTGCGAAAATTTCAAATAAACTTTCAAAAGTTAACTCCTCGTAAAAATACACTATAACTTGTCTAATCAGAATAATCCTTTATATTTCCTATTTTTGCTTTTAAATAATTATTTATATCCTCACATTTTTTGTAATAACAAGTAAGACAGCAAAAGGGGCAAATTTGAAATCAAATTATATTTACCCTCTCAAAATGAGTTTTTAATATTATATTTTCAAATGGGTTGTCAATGACATAAAAAGTTTGAAAGAGGAGGGACAAGTGATATTTTTTTTAAAAAAATTTGAAGGTGGCAAGTGAGACTATTAGAAACTTTAGGAGAGGTTTCTGAAATTATTCCTTAGCTCTATAAAGGAAAACAATGACCTCGAAATCACAGTTTAATCCTCCAATTTCCCAAGAAACCTTTCGTGCATTTGGATCCACCTTAGATTAGTTCCGTGCTTCAAACATATTTCATCACAGATCTTTCATTCTAATGTCCACCCACATACAACAAAGTAACGCCATTAATTCAAGACACGAATTAAAGAAAACCACTTAGCAAAGTAGATTGCAGCATCTTTCAACGGATGGGCAAGCAGAATCACTCACGCAGTCACTTTAGGTGCAAAATAGCAATTTCCTTGTGATGGAACACTGACTATAATTAACTATCTTCAGGTCCACCACTTAAATATCAGCTTGGTCCCAAGTTCTATCCTCATTCCACCATTCCTATGCTTTTTTTTTTTATTATTATTAATCTGAAAAAAAAAAGCATCGTGAAAAACCTGTTAGCCATCATTTTCTCATCACACTTGCTCGCCATATCACCACAGCGTTTTGCGCCGAAGCAAATTCATTTGGACTCATTCCATGTTGTTTCATCTACTTCCGGTTCCAGACAAGGAAAACGGGAATATACAAAAGACAAAAGGTCTAAATTCAACCAATAGAAAAAACAAAAAGTTTGGGTCATAGGAATATAAATGTGCACGTCTATAACAATTAAATCACAGCATATAATGGTTACACACTTGTCAGTGCAATGGTCATTTGTTCTACCATCAATTCCTTTTGTTTCTCTCTACCTTTAAGCCTAAGATAATAAACGATAAACCATAGCCTTCTTCTTAGCAGTTTGTTATTGGAGGTTTTGTGCTTCTAATGTGATGTTAAACGAAAACTTTACACTGATCTGATTTTAAAATTGTGCCACTGCATCATTGCATTACCTTTTTTTTTTTATTTTTTAAATTTCTTTGTAGTTCTGCGAGTTGTTGAATTAAACTTATTGACAGTGTTGGGTATTTCACTGATCTTGCATGCAGTTCGTACTAACACATCCTCTAGGAGAAGCAACCTTCGGAAAATGCCACTAGAGCTGATAAGAAGGATCCCTGTACACGCATGAGATTGGCCCCACCCGCGGATCATTTCTAGGGATGCAAACAAAGCGAATGGAATCGACTTTTAATCTAATTGAATCAAGTTTTGACTAAGTTTTATCAAGTTTGAACTCGATCTCGAACTTGACGAACTGTCAATTTAAAACTCGAGTTCAAAAAAAACATATTTTATTTTTTAAAAATAACTAAAATAATATTTTTTCTTAATAAATAATAAAATATTAGAAATATATATGTAATTTTATTATTAAAATTATATATATATATATATCGGCTCACGAACTAATAAATTTAATATTTTTAAATTCGAATTCGATTTGACCGGCTCGATCTCTATTTTGATCGAGCTCAAGTCGAGTTTTGCCTGGCAGGCGACTCGCGGTTTGCAGCCCTAGTCCTTTCCTTTGCTTCTTGAGGACAGATGGATCGAACATTTCCCCCCACATTTATCATTGCCATATGCACTGCTATTCGTGGGCCTCATTTGGATTGTTATGGTCTATCTTCAACAGACCGGTCCCAAGGAACATGTTTCTTGTTTTCTTCTGATTTCTACATTTTAAAGAGTATATAGTCACAGAACTATTTTAAATGACACCATCTGGTCGTTCATCTCTCTCTTTAAAAAAAAAAAAAAAAAAAATCAAGAAGCTCACTCAACTCCTCAAAACGAGCCTTTCGGGTCATATCTTCTAATTTAGCTAGTAAACCAACTAAAAAAAGGCACGTTCGTTTTCAGGGACAAAAATATCCTAAAATTCAGATATTTTTCAATTGGTTTAGTAAAGAATGGCCTAAAAGGCTCATTATAAAGAGTTGAGTGGCCTTTTGATCCAATAAAAAAAGTTAGTTGACTGCACCGTGCCACTTTAAATTGTTTGGTGATCGTTCTCCCATTGACTCTTTCTAGATTCATCTTGAGTTTCTCCTCGCACAAAAGGAGGAAAAAAGGTTCAACTTGGAGTACTGCTCTTCGTCCAACAAAAAAGAGACTTGAACAAATGATTAAGCATAAAGCTTTAAAGTTAAATTCATCACTTCAAATTCATCGTGAGCTTTTTTCTCCAAAAATTTTAGGAAACAAAAAGAGTAAAATATCGTCACCATGTGATTAAGAGATTGTGAGGACTAACGTTGAATTGCTCTACTCAAGTTCCGGTTGCAGTTAATACAAAGAATCACCACATAGATTTGAGATTGTAAGGTAAAAAATCGGAAAACTTTGCCTGTTCACATAAATTCATTCATATTAGTTCACAACTACAAGTTTATGTAAATTAAAGAGGGAAAATAATGTCAGATGAACATTTTGGTTCTGAGTTAATAAGGTAAAACCAAAAATCATCACTTCATTGTAAAAACAATTGGACAAGGTATGAATGTATTATCACGAGTGTTTGCTCATAATTGGCATACGCAAATGTTCTTTAGTACAGAGCATTCTTACAGGGACAGATTCACATAACAAAAATCACTGAGTTTGTTTGATATGGAATATACGAGCACGGCTATAGACCGAGCAAAATGCTTGTAATGTCATCAAGAACAAGAGCACAATAGCAGCAATTAATGTGAGAAATTGCCACGAATCAAATACATAATGCTTTAGGAATTTACCAATCTTAATCTTCCACCTGCCGTTGTAATACTTGTTAACATCTTCAATCACTTTATCCAAGAATGGAACGTTTGTCAATCTAACAGACTTGCTCATCCCGTTCCACATGTTTGCCACTTCTTCATCACTCTTCAAACGATTCAGGATAATCCCTTTTTCTCTTAGAAACTTTGCATCCTCTTCGGTATCGACAACCCCATTCATTAGTTCTGTGTAACGGGTAAAAACCACTGGCCCTGATGCATTACAAGCTTCGTATGCAACCAAGGTTTCTCAGGACCGCATCTGTGTTCACGTCTAGACTAATGCTGGGGAAGACAAAATGTAGCCATTTTGTCGTCAAAACTTATGCTCAAGATACCTTGATTTGTAGGTACAAATTGTACACCGGGCTTTTAGAGAGCTCGATTACAGATGGGATTTCGATTTCCTCCACCAGTGGAGGTTTGTTTGATGTTAGTGCTGTTTAAATTCTCATTTTCTGGCTTTTGATTTTCTTTATCTTGAGAGGAGCACAAGTACTCAATTGGTGCTTTAATGAGTCTGAGTACAGGTAGATTAGAGATGATCGTCCAGGGCAGCTTTAGTATGACTTTAATAGGCTTTGAAACAATACTCTTTTGATCAGACGTACCGACACTTTGTTCAACTTTGATATAATGTTCCAGACCACATAACCAATTTGTTTAACGTGGCTTGACTTTCCAAAATAACTTTCTTCAGCTTCTTTGATTTCACCTTCTTCATCAATTTCGGTGATTTCAGATGGCCCTTCTAATTTAGACACGATGACACGGTACAAGAAGTCAAGCAAATGTGCATAATCCGTCACTTCAAATTTTGGCAGCTCTTCCATCATCTTAAATGGCAAAAGCTCCTTGCAAAACCCAATTAACATTGACAGTAACACATTATCTGCCGCCTCCAATGAAGAAAACTGAAGTTCCAACATTTCCCTCAACAAAAAATAATGGAATTTGATTTTCAAGCATCACCATATCTCTGAGAATTGCGTTGTGTGCTGACTTTCTTCCTGCAATATCAACCAAATGAGACATTCTTGATGATAATCTAGTTATTACTTTACCTTCTTTTTGCGCATAGACTTGAAGGAACTCGAGCAAGAAAGAAGCATCCATAGCCATCATCCAAGCTAAGGTTTCACCATTGAAATCTAAGTACTTGTGGTAGCATGCTCGAACCCTAGGCTCAAACCTTGCCAGCTGGTCCACAACGTTTTGAAACTTGAGGGATTGCATTTGTTTTTGAGTTCTTTGGCCGAAGCAAGCTTGTATCTTTCCATCTCATATAATTCTGATCTCCAATGATGGTATGGACCTATTGCAACTTGTTGAGGTATATAACAATCTGGGATCGCTGACTTTGAGGGTTTTGGGGACATTGAAAATACTAACAGGTGCATCATTGTCTTCTTCAAGCTCTTCCTCAATGGCTCGACGGATTTGAATTATCCATCGATCCTCATCAAAATTTTGATTCAAGCTTGAATCCATGGTGAATGGACAGATAGACTTCTTGTTTTTGAGTTGTAAAGCAAGAAGACAATTGATGTTTATTCACTGGCGGAGTTAATTAGTGATCGGTTTGGGAGGATGAAGCTTAATGAATGCAAAGAGAACTTAACATATAATAAATAGGTAAAGATGTTATCCACCAAGAGTGAAATATACGTTTCATTTGATTTACTTGTAAAATATATAATCATATTCCTTGATACACCGTCTGAATTTGTTACCCCTTCTGCCGTCTATGAACGCATGAAAGAAAAAGACAAAGAAAAAATGAGTTGGAAAAGTCTAAATTTAATAATAAAAAACAAAAAATTTGTGTCATAGGAATATTACGCAAGTTCATAACAATTAAATCACAGAATGTAATGATGGACTTTGTGCTGGTAGAATATTCATTTGTTCTGCCATCAATGCCTTTCCTTTCTCTTCACTTTAAGCCTACGATAACCTCCTGAGTGTTTCTAATCCAATTGGGTGTGTATGTTTCTATTTCTTGATAGAAAAAAATAATGAACGATAAATAGTACCTTCTCCTTGGTAGTTTGTTATTGGAAATTTTTAATTTTTTTAGTATATAATAAAACAAAAGCTTTTCACTATTTTACAGTTGTATGACTTTATTGCATTACTCCTCCTTTTATTATTCTTGTCATTATTATTATTTTATATAAATTCTAAGAGTTGTTGAATTAAACTCATTGAAAGTGTCGACCATGTCACTAATCTTGCTTGGTAGCTCGTAGCAACACATTCTCTCTAACAAGCAACCATGGGAAAATGCCACTAGAGCTAACAAGAAGGATTCCCGTACATGCATGCAGCTGCCTTCTGCCAAGGCCGCCTTTGATCTTATTTGCCTGAATGTTTTTCTCGTTTGAATATATTATATTCCAATCACCCTGCTCTAATCGACAAAAAAAAAATCACCTTGTTCTAGCATGCCTTCAGCAATTCCATTTGCCCCACTTGTTACATTGAGCCATTACCTTCATTCCACTGAAGAAGATGGGCTTATTTTCGCCTATAACTATGTACAACCTTCACTATATACGTAAAACTTGCCCAAAATTTGACGATGCTCTGATTAAGCACCCTCTTAAATCAGCAAAGTTCCAATCACATGAATAATGCCAGACGGCCAAAAAGCTTATATGATGCCAGACAACCATCCGAAGAAGCAAACAACTTAAAAGAACAATGTCACCATGTTTAAAATGAAATTGTCTTTAAATCTGTTCGGTGGTTCCTCTTGCAGAAAGATACAGAGAATATAACTGAAATATGTGGCAGGATTCAAAAACGAAGCAAATTATCAGAATAGATGTCCACGAGCAGCAGGCAGCAGGTACTTGATGTATTGCACCCTTTTCAAACAGCATCATGTTGCTTCATTGAGTAAAAATCCATAGCTAGAAACTTCTCAGGCTTTTCGGAACTCTCCCACTTAATCTTTTACCCCTAGCATGCGAGCCAAGCGTAAAACTGTTTCCATGTCGCATGTGATGTGTCACTCACACCACAACTGGAACATAAGTAGACTCTTGAAGATCCCAAAAAAGAAACAGATTAATAACCAGATTACCTGCATGGAGTGATTTAGAAGTCAATGCATAATATTTCATCATTTAAGAACATAAGCAAAAACATAAAACTTCTCCTCAGAATCTTCCATTTCAGCTATTAAAGAAGATGCCATCTTTTCTACATTTTAGGAAGCTAGTATGTCCAAATGCACATACACTGTTTGTGAAATCCGCAGACCTTTCTTTAGTGAAAATTGATCAGAGAAATATCAGACGCAGCTCCAATTTCAAGGTCTAAATTTTGCAGTTGTCAAAAACCAATAGTTGAAATGCAGATCTTCTTAAATGTCATGAAATATTACACCTTTCCCTAACGTATTTGTTTAATTGATTTCTTCAGTAACTAGTGAATATAAACTTCTTATTCCATCAAACCACTTACATAGCACAATATACTGAATTGGGAAGAGCAACTGAATTTGAAAATATATGTTTACCATTGCCTATCTGATTGTCTAGTAAATGAACGTCCTGCTTGGGATGTAAGAATCTCAAAGTGTCTTCATGCAAGGGACTGAAAGTACAATCTCCCAGATGTGGTAAGCAAAAACTGCAAACAGAGAACATTCAGCTCCAAAGTTTCATGATCACACTTTCAGCTTTATATAGGGAGAACCATGACCTTGAAATTGCAGTTTAAAAACCTCCAATTCCCCAAGAGACCATTCATGGCATTTGGATCCACCTACCCATGTTCTCTGCGCCAAGCATCTTTCACCACAGATCTTTCAATCTACTGTCCACTCACAAATACCAAAGTAAGTTTATCAACGCATTGAACACAAATTAAAGAATAACACTTGGCAAAGAAGATTGCAGCATCTTTCAATAGATGAACAACCATAATCCACTGATGCAGTCACTTGAGCTGCAAAATAGACATTTTCTTGTCCTGAAACAAGAAGTGCAGTCAACCATCTTCAGGTCCACCACTTATCAGCTTGGTCCCAAGTTCTACCCTGGGCTTAGCAGATAACCCTTAGCCATCATTTCCTCATCATACTTACGTGCCATATCAACCATACCCTTTTGCACCAAAATATCAATCAAAGCATTGTAAGCAAATTCATTTGGACTCACTCCATGCTCTTCCATCTTCTCCCAGACAAGTAAAACAGGTCGTAGAAAACCCCACCTCCCAAACTTCCTCATAAGCATGACATATGTTTCCATTGTTGGCTGAACTCCAGTTTCAATCATCCTATCAAACAACTTTAGAATCTCTCCAGGCTTTTGAAGACATCCAAAAAAGCAATTATACGTTCTTACATTTGGCTCACAACCCTTGTTTAACATCTCATTGAAAATTTATGCGCATCCTTGTACCTCCCATTTCACACAAAAGCTTCAAAATTGTGTTATAAGTCACTATTTTGGTCGAAAACCTAATTCAATCATCTCTCGGTAAAGCTTAAGTGATACATCTACCCCTTCTGAAATCCCAATAGCCCGAACAAGTGTGTTATACGCCACTACATCCAACTTAACCCCCTTCTTTTTCATCTCCTTGAACAATTTCACTGCCCTCCAAGGCTTCCCACTCTTGCATTGTATATCCATATATATAGAGTAAGAATGCAAGTCTTTTGGAATACCCCTTTTATCCATTTCTTCCCAAAACTCCCTACATTTCCTCCACCACCCAATCTTAAACCACCCGCGAAGAATAATGTTGTATATTTTCGTATCCAATTTGTAGTTTAGCACTTCAGCACCAATGTCCATTCTTTCCAAAGCACAATTCTTCAGCTTCTATCACATGCTTATATTCACACAAGGCATCAATCAAAATTCGAAAAGGACCTTCATCTTTTAAATTAAATTCTTCCATTCTATTAAAAGTATCAATAGCTTCTTTGACAAGATGAGCTGAAACATAACGCTTAAACAGAATCCTAAATGTGTTCGATCAGGCTTTGAAAAGCCGAACTTTTCCTCATTTTTTCAACCAAATCCCATGCAATATCAAATTCAAAAACTTACCAAGAATATCAATGACCCGGTTGTAAGTTTCGGTCGTGTGCTGGAACCCACATTGGATTTCGACCCAATTGAAGAAATCCAATGCCCTTTTGCAGTCATTGTTGTATGAAGAGAGTGTTTCAAGAACTGTGGTGGGGTTGAAATCAAGAAACTCATGTGCGATGTCAGGGGAGGGTTTAAGAATGGTTTTATTGGCGGAAATATTGGAATTTGATGGTGTTTTTGGGTGTTTTTCATTGAAGTATGAAGTTGAGTCCTGGAATTTAGCTACAGAGAGTGGATTTTTGCAAGCAAAATGTGTGGAAGGGTAGGAAAATTTGGGAGTTGGGAGAGAACAAACTGAGAAAAATTGTAGGAATAGAATCGAGAGGAAATTGAAGAAAACATTTTTTGATTGTTTACAGAGAGGCGAAAACAAACTAGACGAGTACAATAGCAATTGTGAAATTTGAGCTTATGGGCCGGAAGTTTTCAGGTAATTTGATTGGGCCAGGAAGAGGCCGGATATGGAATTAACATGGCTCTTGACTTTCACATTCTTTGATAGTATTCTTGAAGCATTCCAATTTTTTCCCCCCTTTCAAACTAAAAATTACGTAATTGTGAGAAGAAAAAATTGGATTATGCAAAAAAAAAGTAGCAATTCTACACAAGAAAAAAAAATAAGTATTTAATTTTGGGGGTATTGAGAAAATAATTTTTCAATAAGGCAATTCCTTTTTTTTTAGTACAACAACAATTGGTCCTATATTAGAGAAAATGAAGGAGGATGGGTTTATCTAATCTATTGAGAGGTTCGAAAGGAAATAAATAAACATGCCGATAATGTTCCAAGAAATTCTGGAAAGGACACATAGTCAGGATCAGGGGATTTGACCCCTGAGTTGTGCCTAGGGAGGGACTTAATCCCTTTTCTGGTGGCCCAACTGAACTAGCTGAGTTGGTTAGGCAATCCTTTTGTGAGTCCACCCTCTCTCTCTCTCTCTCTCTCTTTTAAGTGTTCAGGTGAAGTCCCTGCTAGAAAAGAATGATAATATCAATTAGTGGCGGAGCCAGAAAAATTTTTTAGTGGGGGCAAAGCAACACTAAAATTTTTTATCTTACTCTTTTCTAGGTTTTTAAGTAAAAAAATATTCACAAACAAGTTAAAATGAAAAGACATTTTGAACTTATGTCAAATGGAACTTTATGACCCATATATTTCTTTTAGAATATTAGTTTATGAACCAACTTAAAAGATCACGTAATTCTTCACTTCCTTCGTAAGAAAACTCTGAGGGTACACTTGAGATTATATCAAAATTTATTGATACTGTAGGAATTTATGGAAACAGTGGAGGCCCGTCCCCCCCCCCACCTTAAATCCAACCACTGATATCAATCCATTATGCCTTATCATCTAGTTTTGCTACAAGCGTTGGAGTGTATAGCAAGCACAGAATAAGACAATGGAACGTAATATCTGATCATTGTTTCAAAAAAATTGAATTTGACATGTAAATCTGTTTTTTCCCAAATTATTTCTTTCTGATAAAGTATTAATTAGAAAAAATGCCACATATAGGATGTTGTAAAAGAGGGGGCATGAAAAAAAAAATAGAAGAGAGGAGGGAGGAGTGCTCTTATACGCCAATAGCATTCATGCTTTACAGTTGTGAAGGAAATTCATGCTTTAGGTAATCTATGATTATAACGCGTATCAAAAGATTTAAAGGTTTTTGAATTTAAATTTTACTTACATATAAATTTGTTCTCCCACTATTTATATTATTTTTGTATTTAACTATAATCTTGCAATTATAGATTAACTTATTGGTTGTATTACTCTAATCATTGTGATTACTGCTTGGCTTATCAAAAAGAACCAGTGCAAAAGTATCATACTTGCATCAACCGGCTACAAACAGCAAGTCAGGCATTCAAAACTAAATAAAATGGCTACGGACCCACATTTTAGAAAACATCTAAAAATGGCAGGAATGACATCAATCTTTATCCTTATTTCTTGGCAAACAGATCACACTAATTTTCAATTCTACAATCTTTCTCAACAACCATACATCATTAGGGCTAATCACTGAAAGTTTTGGACCCAATTGGAATATTCGAGGACAGCTATAGACAGAGCAAAACGCTTGTACAGACATCAATAGCAACATCAGAATTGCAGCAAAAAATGTTAAAAATTTCCATGACTCAAAGACATATCATGTCACGAATTTCTTGAATTTTACTTTGAACTTTCCATTGTAATACTTGTTCACATCTCCAATGGCTTTATCCAAAAGCTCCACCTTCGTCAATCTGATAGATCTGCTCATGCCATTCCACAGTTTCGCCACTTCTTCATCCCTCTTCAAATGGTTCACTATTATACCTTTTCTCTGAGAAACTTGACGTCCTCTCCAGTGTCAATAATCCCGTTCATCAATTCTGTATACCGAGTAAAAACCAATGGCCCTGAGCCATTGCATGCTTCATTAGGCCACCAAGTTTCTCAAAACCACTTCCGAGTTAACGTCTAAACAAACCACAGGGAGATAAAAAGTCTTTGTTTTAACATCAAAGTTGATGCTTGAAATGCCTGCATGAGTTGGAACAAATCGAACCCCGGCCTTAGAAAGTTCAGTGACTGATGGGATAATTATTTCCTCCACCAATGGAGGTTTTTCAAACTTTTCTCCAGCTTTAGAATTTCATTTTCTGCCTTGCCCTCTCCTTTATTTAGAGGGAAGAACAAGTTTTCGATAGGTTGTTTCAACAATCTAACCCCGGAAAGGTAGAGATAATCGTCCAAGGCAACTTCAAGATAACTTCAATCGGTTTGAGAGCAAAATACTTTTAATCATACGTACCGGACCGCAATCCAACTTAGAGAGTGCGTTCCACACCATGTCAAGAAAGTTTTTTGACATGGCTCGATTTCTGGGAGGAATGTTCTTCACCCTCCTTGACTTCATCATGTTCTTGGTCAATTTCTGCTTCCCCAGATGGTCCTTCAAATTTGGGCACGATGGTATGGTACAAGAAGTCTAGTAAATGAGCACTCTTTGTCATGACTTCAAGATTTGGCGATTCTTGAATAGCCTTAAATGGAGAAATCTCGTCATAGAACCCGGTCAGCATCGAAATCAGCAGCTCATCCGCCAAGTCTAGTGATGAAAGTTGGAACTCTAACACCTTCTCAACAGGAAGAGTGAAATTTGATTCTCTAGCATCACAATATCTCTAAGGATAGCATTATGAGCTGACTTTTTGCCTGCAACATCGATAAAATGTGACATGCTCGAAGAGATTCGAGTCAATACCTCACTTTCTTTCACAGCATAGATTCTCAGGAACTCAAGCAAGAAAGAAGCATCCACAGCCATCATCCAAGCTAAAGTTTCACCATTGAGATTGAGGTATCTGTGATAGTGAGCCCGAATCCTTTGCTCGTGCTTCTTGAACTGGTCAACGACATGATGAAACTTGAGATTTTGGTTCTCTTTCTGAATTTTCTTAGCTGCTGCAACCTTGTATCTCTCCATTTCATAGTGCTCGGGACTAAAATAGTGGTACGGGCCAATGGCAATTTGCTGGGGTACATAGGAAATGGGATGGCTATTCAAAAGGGTTTTAGGGACATTAAAGATGCTAACAGGGATTTCAATTTCTTCTTCAAGCTCTTCGTCCAGTTTTCGACTGATTCTAACAACCCAACCATTTTCATCGAAAGTGGACTTCAAGGTTGAATCCATGTTCATTGGAATATTGGAGAAGGTGTACTTGGTTGTAGTAAATTGGCTCATCGTATAGCCAAGAGGAGGAAGTATTTAATTGCCGTTCGAAAAATGGAAAGCAAGAAGAAAAAGAGGAGATTATGATTTCATGGACTATTAGAGTACGGCCATTCCCACTTCTGACTTCCCATTCTTATCCCAAATTTGATTGCTTCTAAGAGGAGAACTAGCAATTAATTAGGCAACACGAGGAGGAACAAGCATTTCCATGTGAACAAATATAGCAATTCCACTTGTTTGGTCATAACTCACAGTGCAGATAATAGTTTCTTTAGTCAGCCCTTCATCTAATTGGCTCATTATTTCTCCCTCCGACTAATTGGCTCACTGTTTCTCAAGTTGATGGACTGTCGATGTCAAGACGTCTTTCTTTTGTCTATGGAGAAAGCCAGCCAGCAAACGCTACGCGCGTAAACTTTCGAGGTTGGGTTAGAACTTCTGCTGTTAACCAAATATCAATATAATCTATGTTCATTTATGCACTTTTAGATAAAGAAGAATAGCTATTGAGTCACCGGAATATATCCATTGATAGGGAGTTAGGGACTGTAGTTTCTTAGTCCCCATTCTCACCCTCATCATGCATGGAAGATTACATAAATTTGTTGAAGAAAACAAGGTCAAAAATTTGGTCCTGACAATTACCCCAACAACCCATTGACCGACCTTCACCATGTATTTATGCACACATGTTTAGTAATCTTGAACGTGGCAATTCTTTCATAATCCCATGTGTATATGAATTTTCTTTTCGTATAATTAATTAAATAGCTCCATCTAGAAGTTAAAAGGAAAACGAGAAAAAAGGTTTGGTCAAAATACTCATCTAATCAAAATCCAGGTTCCACCCGTTTACTTTTACGTTTTAGCAAGAGCAGTGCGGGTTTTTCTTTCTTTTTTTTTTTTTAAGTAGGAAATTTTAAATCTAATATCTCCTACTTTTAATTTCTTTTACCTTACCTTCCAATCTAACACTCCCCGCACTATGATTTAATTATCAAGAATTTAATTCATCATCAATTAAACATAAATCCCTGGTTTTTGGTACTTATCTACCTTCTTAATAAGGTCTACATGAAAGATTTTTTTTTCTTCAAATTCTTCCTTCGAGTTTGACAACGTGGAATATTAACAGGGTGGGCGGCTATATATTTGGTTTTCTCTTTGGTTTTTTGGCTAGGTAGGCCATCTTTCACTATCAGTACAGCATTTAGCTCTAAACTCAAACGAGGCTGCTATATATCACAGCATAAATTATTTACACACGTCAAATGTCCCAACTCAATCATAAACTAGAGAGGTGCATTGTTATATTGATCCTGTAGCAATGCAAGACCATCAATAGGTTAGGACATGGGAGATAACTTGGTCCAAGTTTGCGCTTAAGATAGCATGAGCTCGTTCCAAACAACATTGCACGGATGAAGGGGGCATAATTCCTCTTTTGGCCTCCTCTCCATTCTCTAAATACAAGACTACAAACTCGTGTACCACATTAATTCAACTACTTGTGATTATCAAAACTTTCTAATTAATGGTGCTCTTTGATTACTCGTTGTTTTGCAAATCTAGGCAAGTACCAAGTCTTTCATCTGATGACATGCATAATAATTTTAGAGTAAATATTATATACACTGACAGTGTATACATTATCACCGTTGAATTCATGACATGTGTGCAAAAGTTTTAAATTTAAATTTAAATTTTACACAGTTGTCATTCATCCAATGCTGACAGTGTATACACTGTCAGTGTAAGAAAGATTAATCCATAATTTTAATGTAGTATGCCTCCAAACCTGTAAAGAATTTATCCCCTTTAATTTGGCAAACAAAATTCACAATGGTTGTTCCTAGCTAGAACGGTAGAGTATCTATAAATTATATTACAAGAAGCCAAAAGATTACTACTATCGTTTCCTCCAGAAGAAGCAACTAGCAAGATTACTATCTTTTCCTCGTTTAGTAGTAGTTCATATTACACAAAACCTATGCATTTCTTCATCTTTAAACTCGGCATTGGATATGATCTTTAAAATTAATAACTTTATAAACGAGACATTCAGCTAGGAATTGAAACGTTATAAAGCTTTTACCTCGGATTTATTGAATTATTGGATGAGGAAAACCCACCAAAACCAAAGTGATAACACTAATAAGATTTCAAAAAAAAGTGAAATGAGAAATGTTTTTTATTTCTCATAGTTACTTAATGAGTATTTGTTAGTATATTTTATTTAAACTTAACTTTAAAACAATATATGTACACTCTTACAATTATTATTCTCCTTGCATTTAAAGACATATATCAAAGTTAATATCATTTTTTCGAAAAAACTAATAGCTATAATAAATCATTTTAACCGGTTTAAAGTAAGAAAAGGCAAAGAAGAAAAAGCTCCAAAAGCTAATGAATGAAAGGGCCCGTTCTAGTCGAACAAGTTGGCCTGTGGGCCTGCTTCAATAAAACTTCCAACACTTACTTGCCGTGGATGTCTTCTAAAAAGAAGGAGATTAGTCTGAGAAATATCTGCGCTGAAGCCCAAAATATATCTACAATACTCGTCTTCTCCATTTTTTTCCCTAGTCCTAGACAGTACCATAATCACATTACAATCACAGGAATTTCAGTTACAGTTTTGTCATCACCAATTCCAGGTACATCTGAATGCCTTTCTATCCAGCCTACCTTTGTCTCATGGATTCTTAGTGTTCTGATTTGCATGTTGATCTTCTCGATATCTAAAATTTGTAATACTAAAGGAAAAAAAAAATCCCAGAATTTTGGGTTGTATGCACTCATGGTCTGCATTTTATTTGATTGAGATTTGCAACAATGTTAACCTCTGCTAAATTGGGGTTTACGTGTATAAGAAAAGAATTGAATTACTTCGTCCTTCATCTGTTGGCTGTAAAACTTTTGGAGGGCTTCTTCCAGGTGCGCCCTTTTGGGATACTATG
Organism: Coffea humblotiana; assembly: GCA_023065735.1. Classification (NCBI taxonomy): domain Eukaryota; kingdom Viridiplantae; phylum Streptophyta; class Magnoliopsida; order Gentianales; family Rubiaceae; genus Coffea; species Coffea humblotiana. The sequence goes on from CM041211.1 coordinate 3,407,765, forward strand.
ATTATTCCTCCCGCGCCGCTTTTTGTGGTTTGGGGTGGGGGCGCTCTATCGTTCTACGTAGTACGTAGGGATTCCGTTTACTATTTTATTTCTTAAGTTAGTGTAAAGTGGCTCTAATAGTCTCCTTGGATTTAGCTATGATTGTAACTCGTAAAGGGATTTTGGACGATTAATTTGAGTACCGATCACCTAGTATGTTGCTTTGACCCAGTTGTTTGTGATTTTTTTTGTTATATTTGATTTTTGTGTCCCTGATGAGTTCTGGCATTGATTTGAATTTATTTGTCGGCAAATTGGCCATCTTTTCTTTTCTTTTAAAAAAATTTTTTTTTTCATGAATAATATCTCTGTTTCAGATTAAACCTAATCGAAGAGGCGTGTGGTAGCAATGGATTATCTGCCTGATCAATTACTTTGGGAGATCTTGGACAGGATAAAGAAGACTGCAGATAGAAACTCTTTATCACTAACTTGTAAGCGCCTTCACAAAGTGGATAGTGAACATCGAAAATTTATCCGGGTTGGATGTGGATTGGATCCTGCCACAGAATCCTTGGCTTCTGTCTGCAACAGGTTTCCGTACTTGGAAAGGGTGGAGATCATTTACTCTGGTTGGATGTCCAAATTAGGAAAACAGTTGGATGATCAAGGGCTTCGAGTCCTTTCCAGTAACTGTTCTTTGCTAAAGGATCTAACCTTAAGTTACTGTACCTTTATTACCGATGCTGGTCTGAGTTCCCTGGCTTCTTGTTCTAAACTTTCAGCACTCAAGCTGAATTTTGCCCCAAGAGTAACTGGTTGTGGGATATTATCTCTTGTCATGGGTTGCAAAAAGCTTGCAGTGCTTCACCTTGTTCGATGCCTTAACATAAGCAGCGTTGAATGGTTGGAGTATTTAGGCAAGCTTGAAACTCTTGAAGATCTTTGTATTAAAAATTGTAGAGCAATTGGAGAAGGTGACCTGATTAAGCTTGGACCAAGTTGGCGGAAATTAAAGCAGCTACAGTTTGAGGTTGATGCAAACTACAGATACATGAAGTTTTATGATCGGTTGGCCATAGATCGGTGGCAAAAGCAATGGATCCCTTGTAGTAGCATGTTGGAGCTAAGTTTGGTGAACTGCATCATCAGCCCTGGAAGGGGGCTTGCATGTGTCTTGGGGAAGTGCAGTAACCTGGAAAAGATTCACTTGGACATGTGTGTTGGCTTGAGGGATGCTGACATTGTTTGTTTGGCACACAAATCAAAAAATCTTCGATGCATATCACTTCGAGTGCCTTCAGATTTTTCACTTCCCCTTTTGATGAACAATCCATTGAGATTAACTGATGAGAGCTTAAAGGCATTGGCTGAGAATTGTTCACAGCTGGATTCAGTTAGGTTGTCTTTCTCAGATGGGGAGTTTCCTTCATTGTCCTCGTTTACTTTGGATGGAATCCTTGCTCTCATACAAATGTGCCCAATCAGGGAACTTGCTCTGGATCATGTGTACTCTTTGAATGATTTTGGAATGGAAGCTCTTCGTTCAGCAAAGCACCTCGAGATCCTGGAGCTTGTGGGATGCCAAGAAGTTACAGATGAGGGGCTACAGCTCGTAGGCCAATTCCTGCAATTGCGTGTTCTACGGCTCAGTAAGTGTTTGGGTGTTACTGATGACGGATTGAAGCCACTTGTTGGAGCATGTAAACTGGAAATGTTGGTTGTGGAAGATTGTCCCCAGATATCCGAAAGAGGCGTGCAAGGAGCTGCAAAGTCTGTGAATTTCAGGCAGGACTTATCATGGATGTGCTCATAAATCTTTAGGAGTAAATTATGTATCATTCTAGTGTTTTTTGCTCCTCATCCATTAAGTGTGGGTGTATTTGTGTGCCATCATGGTATCTATCATGACAGATTTGTATATTCAAGTTTGCAAGTGCAATAGCTATATCCACGGTTGAATGTATTACAGTTGTTTTGGAATAGGGGCCCGAGTGTGTTTGGATATCTTTTTTTTTTTTTTCTAATAATATTTCACGTGCATTATAAATATATTTTTAATCCATTTTTTTTATGTTCTCAAGTATTTTTTTATCTCACATACATCACATCACAAAAAATATTACAGTAATTATTTCAAATAATATTCTTTCCAAACAAACCTAATTCCATTATTTAAAATATTTAAATATAAAAGGGAGAAGGGGGGATTGGGGGAAAACAGCAGCTTAAAATTTTGCTCCTCATTCCCATTTCTGACAAATAACCAAATTTAAAATGGTCTTCTTTTTGAAGGAACGTTGGACCAGAAGTCGTGATTACAACATAGTAGCCAAAACACGTCTTAACAATGGAGACGTCGACTCGATCAAATCCAAAATAAACCTTCGCCCGCCCCTCTGCTCTTCGCCCCGAATTCTCCATCAAAATCCGAGCCTTCTTAGCCCAATCCTACTAATTTCAAAACCCTAAATAAAACCATGAGCAGCTCCATTCATCTCTCCTCCATCAACCCAATTAGTTTTCGCCATTTTCGTTATTCAAACTCCCAAAACCGTCAAGTTTTGTCCCCATTAGCCTGCCTTAACGTGGACGTCCGAGCACCAGATTCTGGCTCATCCAAGCCCCCAGCTTTAGGACAAAATGCTCAAAGGGCTAAAGAGATTATAGAGGAGGAGAAAAGGGTTTTGGTGGGGACCTATGCTAGAGCCCCTGTTGTGCTCTCCAGCGGCAAAGGTTGTAAATTGTATGACGTTGAAGGTCGAGAGTATTTGGATTTGAGCTCTGGGATTGCTGTTAATGCACTTGGCCATGGTGATCCTGATTGGCTGCGGGCGCTTACTGAGCAAGCTAGCACCCTTACCCATGTCAGCAATATATATTACTCTGTTCCACAGGTAAAGTTTTTTTTTTTTTTTTTTGTGAACTTTTTAAGCTTCTACTTATGTTTATGCTGTGACTTTATTACGAAGTGGTGTTTCATAAGCAAATGAAATTCTACTTGAAAAATGGATTCTCTTAATTAGAAGTGATTGATATGGGAATTTTTTTCCCTGTGATTTTGAAGGTCTTTTAATTTGATTTGGAATGTGTTGGAGGTTTAAAATTGATGTGGATTGTGGGAGAGGAAAAAGAAAGTAGTAGAACGTAGTATGTTGGAAATTAAGAGCATGTGCTTCAATTAGTTTAGTTGTAAGTGTTCTAGGACTTCCTGGAGTAGTGAATTTGATTGTTTTGGCGAACCCTGGAAGGTAAGATGGTAAAGGTTGTTTGGTTCAATCTTGAAAATAATACTCGCTTGTGTTCGACATTTCTCTCTCGCTTTTGTTATGTGCAAAACAAATGTTACTGAACCTGTTGAAAATTTTCAGGTTGAACTTGCCAAGCGTTTGGTTGCTAGCTCATTTGCTGATCGTGTTTTCTTTACGAACTCTGGCACGGAAGCAAATGAAGCTGCAATAAAATTGCAAGGAAATTTCAGAGATCTTTGCACCCGAGCGAAGAACAGCCACCTGTGGAGTTCATAGCCTTCAGCAACTGCTTCCATGGAAGGACTATGGGAGCTCTTGCTTTAACAAGCAAGGAACATTACCGAATTCCTTTTGAACCAGTGATGCCTGGAGTCAGCTTTTTGGAATATGGTGATACCCAAGCAGCAACAAAACTGATAACTAGTGGCAAGATTGCAGCTGTTTTTGTAGAACCTATCCAGGGTGAAGGTGGTATATACAGTGCCACAAAGGAGTTTTTAAAGGCGTTGCGTACAGCCTGTGACAGTGCTGGGGCTCTTCTTGTTTTTGATGAGGTAATTAGTGTCTCAGGAAATTATAGCTTTTCTTTATTATTATTAAAACATGCATTTGGGCACAAGCAACATTGAATACTAAGTGAGATACAAGAGCCATTTTTTTGGCGCCTAATAAGCTTTTGAGAAGCACAGGCAAGAGATTAGAAATTCCAAATTTCACAGCGTGTCTTAATAGTGTGCATAGGTGCAATTCAGATATCCCATCCTGTAGCTAACTCTGGGTGGTTATTTCACGTTTATCTTTTTGCTTTTATATGTCTTGGATTTTCATTAAAGGAGTTACTTGACAATTGTTGATGCTTAGATTATGGGTTAGCCTATGAAACAGTCAAAAATTGGGATTTAAGATATGGAAAAATGGTGTGATAGTATGTTTCCTGTGTTCAATTTAGATAAGAAGCTCTCCTGCTTGTTAATTTATTGAACTCCTCCATCTGATGTAGTTCCTAGTGCAAATTCTCAATTACTACAATTGGATACTTATCCCTAAACCCATTACACGGTAAATTAATTCTGAAAAGTTTGAAAGATACGGCCACTAAACATCAGAGCTGAAAGTACTCATTTGATTACTTCTTGGTGTAAAGAGTGACACCTGGTACTTTCCCTCTCTTCTAGGTTCAATGCGGCCTAGGAAGGGCTGGTTATCTTTGGGCTCATGAAGCTTGTGGCATTTATCCAGATATGATGACTCTTGCCAAACCTCTTGCTGGCGGTCTACCAATTGGGGCTGTGCTAACATCTGAAAGAGTTGCTGGCAGCATTAATTTTGGAGATCATGGTAGCACTTTTGCTGGCAATCCTCTTGTCTGCAGTGCTGCAATCGCCGTGCTGGATAAAATCTCAAAACCTGGGTTTTTGGCCAGTGTCTCCAAGAAAGGCAAATATTTTAAAGAGTTGTTAGTTAAGAAATTAGGGGGAAATGCACACGTGAAAGAGGTACGGGGCTTAGGGCTTATCATCGGCGTAGAGCTGGACGTATCAGCCTCACCACTTGTTGATGCATGTCGACAATCTGGTCTTCTCATACTCGCTGCAGGGAAAGGCAACGTCGTTAGGCTTGTCCCTCCATTAGTTATATCAGAGCAAGAACTAGACACTGCTGCTGAAGTCTTGCTCGATTGTCTGCCAGCTCTTGATGGAATTGAAGTAGCTAGAAACTGATGACAGCTTTAAGTTATATGTTATATGCTGGCTTGTGTATGGTTAATGGAACCCTGTCGGGGTGTAATATACACTAGCCACCACTATCTTGTATCAGTTGTATGTGCTATTCTCTACTTGAATATTACCTGACCACGACCACGAGGCCGTCAGTTCTAGTTGAGACAAGGAAAAGTCGCGCTGCTTAATTTCTCTAATTGTTTTAGACTTCTTTGATTATTTATGGTAGAAATCACAGGCCGAAATCGTAAATGAAGAACTTCACGGGTTTGTAAACTTGCCTGTAGTGTAGTGGTTGTGAAATCCAAATATGTCGCGATGCTGTAGTTAGGCTTGTCCCCTCCGTTAGTTGTACTTGTATCCTGCCACCACTTCCTTAATCGCACCTAATCTGCTAACAACACAAATTGAAATTAAAAGAAAAAGGCAAATTGGAGGGCAAAATGCGGAGCCAAATCCAAGTGTAAACCAAATTCATCTTGATCCACATTTTGCAAAACCTCAGAAAACACATTTTGCACCATGAAATACATTTTGACTCATGAGCAGTAAAATATTGACGTGTGCTTCACAGCGTAAATTGGAGTAAACGTTGGGCATTAACCAAACAGTGCCTACCCATTTCTTGACCCGTTCTGGGAAAGGTGCAGAAACCCCAAGGCTCGTGTCTCCCAGATCAATCGATATCTCTGATGCTGATGCTGATCTTGTCATCTGGTCCCTTGTAACATATATTTACACCAAAAATAAAAAATAAAAGGCTCTGAGCATGGCTCCACAATACATCTTTGCAACACCAACAGGTGTGATAACAATGGAGAAACCATCAAAATCTAGAATCATCAGTTACATCGGAAAGTGTGGGAAAGCAATACAGGTTCCCTTCACATGGTGCAACAGGAAAGCCGAAGGACGTATACTCAATCGTCACTGTCTTCGTCAAAAGCTTGCTTGAGTGACATGCCTGCAAAATCTTAGACATGCCTCGTGTCCTCGAGTGAATGCCACCCACAAACTATGCAATTTGGATCGTTTGCCGACTGCGACAAGTTGCAGTTGTATTTCATGGATAATCCTGTCCAGGGTGGCGGTTGATGTTTCCATCGAAAACAATCGTTCGAGTCATTATTCTCCATGTCTAACATCAGCAACCAGCCGTGAGAGCATGGAAATGTATACTTGTGGGAATAGCTCTATTGTAACAAAAAGATTTCGGGATAAACTGAAGAATGTTCGAGGGAATGCTTGCCATATGCAATTCGGAATCAGAGTCAAAATCAAAATTGTTATGTATCAAGAGATGATATATGAACATCTCTTGATACATACAATATTAAGTTTATTAATTTGAGAAAAAAATTTGTATGTATCAAGAGATCTTATACACATTCAATACAACATATAGAAAATTAATTTGCCAAGTATGCGTTCTTAGGAAGTCAACTTTCGATAGGGAGTAATGGGGCGGCGGATGGGCCGGGGGGACGGAGGACAATACCTCCTCCTTGTCCCCCGCTTTAATTTATTAATATAAATAAATTTAATCTATTACATAATTTAATAATAATAAATTTAGAATATTTAGCAACTAAACGTAACATGTATTCCATTTCTATCCGAATTTCTAGTTAATATTTGGCACAAGTATGTTACGCATTCGATGAGTATTTCCAAACATTATCTATATAATCCAATTAAGTTTCTTAATTTTTTTGGTGTTTTATGTCAACACTTTTCCTATTTCATTTTTCATTTTTCACTTTTTTCAGCTCCGCATTTTATTTTATTTTTTGAATTTAGTTTTGATATATTAAGTAAAGACTTCTAGAAAAAAATTCAAATTATTACTCGCGAACATCCGTAGAGGAGGTGGGGTAGGGCGGGGCAGGAGGTAGGAGAAACGGAGGCGAGGGACAGGCGGGGTGGGATGAGTTTTTTGGCAATGGATCCCCCGCTCCGTTGCCATCCCTAACTTTCTAGCCTAATTTGTACTAAGACTGTAAATTGTTTCGGTTAATTAACCAAACCTTTTAGAACTTTTACTTTAAACACATGGAATAAATAAGCATTGAGTTTCTGGTGGTCAGAGTAATGAATATTAATGAGATAATGGAAGCTACTAACACAATTGTTTGCGTTGGTTAATCCTAAAACAAATGAACTCTGGATCTACCCCAAAAAATAAAAAAATCTCATCTATGGGCCATGTAATTGGGCTGAATGTTAAGGGTAAAACTGTATTAGCGGATGGGACATTTTCATGAATGGCCTTCATAGTCACGTACCAAAGAATTATCTAGGGGTGAACAAATTCGGTTCATACCGAATTCATAACCGAATTCAAATTCAATTCGATAATTTGAAATCGGGTATTTGGTAATTTTGGTACAAATTCGGTACATACCGAATTCACCGAATTCTAATATGGTAAGAAATAGGTAATGAAATTATGAATTTGGTAATAACCGATTTCGCATTCAAATTCGGTAATTGAAATAGGGTACCGCATTAGCGCATTCGAATACCAAATTGGTATATAAATTATATAATATATAGATAAATGCTATTTAGTATTAGTATATACTACTAATATATTATTATATTATATAGGTAAATGCTATTAATAATAATTAGTATATGATATTATCATCATATCATGTACTTATAATAATAATAATAATAATATATAATAATGTACAATATATTATTTTAGTATTTGTTAATTGTTATATTACTATAATAATACAAATATATAGTAATACATAACAATATAAGATAACTAATTATTTTATACATGAGTAACATGACTAGAATTAGATAATAATTAATACATATATGTATAATACTAAATATTAAACAATAAACATAATTAGTAATTAGAATTTAGATATTGGTAATTTGATACATCATTGATCATTCATGTTTGAATTATTGAATATTTAAATGCGTAATCTGTAACTTGCAAGTATTAGTGTGCTCTAAATTTATATTACATATTTAACATAAAAATTCATATTATCTATTCACTAATCTTAAGGCTTTAAGTATAGACAAGACAACTAAGCAGTGTAAGTGAATGCATGTGAATTGCAAATCAATGTATTAGTGTATTGACTTTTACAATAACATATGTAAGTAAATAAGTTTTATTTTGATTTGAAATAAATTATAAGTTTGTAACTAATATAACTTATCACTAATCATTGTAATTTGTAAGTTTGTAACTAATATTACTTATTATTAATCATTGTAAATTATAAATTCATAAATTATCACTAATTATTGTACAGTCTAAGATTTATTCTAGTTTAAATTAATCACTTTTTATGTGTTCCTTAAATCATAGACTAAGGATTCTAGATATAAATGATCCAATAAATGCCAATTAAATTAAACCACAAAATGATTAGAACATAAGTAATGTGTTAAATTATGAATAAATTTGGGGATCAAATCAGTAATAATTTTTTAAAAAATCAGTTTTTTTTAATAGATGAATTCGGTTAGACCGAATTCATTACCGTTTTCGAATTTAAAATCGGTTGCGGAATGAATTCGGTTATGGCCAATTCGAAATTGAAAACGATTTAGATTTCTATACATCGAATAACCGAATTCATTGCACCGAATTACCGCTATTGCACTGAATGCACACCCCTAGAAATATCCCCACATATAAAAGGATTAAATGAGGTTTACATCGCACTATTCCAAATTGATGATAAATTCGACACTCCTCCCAGCATTGACCATGAAATTGTTGGTCGAAGCGAAGGGTCTTGACGCTTGAACTTGGGTCTTGACCAGGGAGTCCAGTAAATAGAAGTGAAATAAAGAATTACAGATTATTCACCGTTTGCCCCGCTCAAGAATTATTACTATTAATTTCCGGTTTGACCTCTAAACATCTTCTCTTTTTTTACTTTAATCAACACCGATGCAGCAATACATCAATAATTAATACCAGAAAAAAAATGAAGGAAAAGGGATGTGGGCACAAATTAAAGAACATTTAAAAAAGTGCACCATCAAATAAAGCCAAAAGAGACCTACAAGAAAATCGAAAAACAAAAACATTAGGCAAGTTTACAATTCCCCATGAATAATGAACCCTGAGCTTGGCAAAAATTGAGTCCCACTGACACATAATAACATAACATGCACATACAACCGAACTTTTTACAGATCTCATAAAGAGATCATAATGGCATACTTTCATTATTGTCTCTTCTGCCTTTCTTTTTGGGTTTCTTGAGTTTCTAATATCTTTCTCAAATTCCAAAGCTGCAAGGAGGATAGGGGCTCTGGGAAACAAAACCATGGTCCAGCTCTCGGTCCAATTAGTGTCTTTTACTGCGTAGAACACTAAAATCTTCTCGATTTCATGCTCCAACACTGCAACCCTTCTTGGTATCGGAGAACTCTTTAGTTTCATCTTTTTTGAGAAAAATCATTTGGGTGCGTGATCAGAGAGCGTGCTGTGGAAGACATAGACAGACATTCTCTTCTTTCTGTTCCCACCGAATGTTTCTTTAAATTATCATATATGATGAAGATAAGATGAGCCACCTCCACTTCTTACTTAAAGGGTTTGCCTAAAAACGGCCAACAATAAAAGTCTACAGCAGGTGAACTCGTGTGGTAGATAAGGGACAAACTCACAATATCTAATTTGCCAGTATCAACGTTGTAATTCGTCGTTAGGGCCCTTTGTGAAAAATTATCAACATGCTAATTGGGACATGGACCATTTACGACTTCATCATCAGCATTTGGAGCTGCATTAATTTACTCTAACAAAAAAAAAGTGTGCAGGAGCGGATTAGAATTAAGATTGCTGCAGTTTCATCATCATTGCAAAGAAGCTTAAGTGGAGAGTGAAGACTTCACGTATGGCAAAAGAGAATGTCGTATCATGAATAAATGTCTCGTAAGGGATGGTGTGGCCAGAATGAGAAATTACTTCCGTGAAATAAGCCGATTTTGGCTGTGAAAAGTGGGAGTTAGAAAGATTGACAACGAAATGCAGCCAGGCAGCAGCCCCGCCCCCAATTATTTTATTACTGTGCTTCCCACTGTAGTCGGGGGGGACGGTTATGACAAGAACTTGTACTTGATCAATTTGATGACGAATTTATTAGCATTCTCAAATCTCAGGTATTACTACTTGATATGAGCGCAACCTCAATTCAACTAGAAGGCACAAAGTAATAATTTGATCATTTGTCAAAGGGTTTTTGTTGATAGGTCCCATTAATATTTTGTCTTACCTTTATACATTTTCCTTGTTTCGCTTTATTTTTAAGTCTATCGTTAGACATCCAAGGGACAGGCCAACCATTTGTGAAATTAAACCTGGACAATGTCTTGGTGCACAATTTAACCCAAAATTAGATTGACAACAAATTTATTGATTTTTATTGGCCGAAAGAAATAAATTTTGCGGAAGACTTTCATTTCTGTCGAATCTCAACAATAAAATGTTTTGTTGCCTGCTTTTATTTAAGAAGGGATTCGAGTGGACGTCTCGTCTCGTCTAGAGTCTAGACTCTCGTTTCTCTGCTCATTCTTGGCTTTCATACTGGAATATTTTGTCCAACATGCATGGTTATTGATCAAATGAGAAAGTGAGAACTTCTCCACGCTAGGAAGTGTTTTTCATGCGTCAGATGCTGCCAAAAACCAAACCCACCACAACTGATTCGAGAATTCTTTAATCTCAATCTTTTGCATTGTGCAGGGGATTTGATCCAACTAGAATTGCGTGGAACTAAGAACAACTGACGTTATAATAATTAATGCCACCAAGAGAAGCTGCTGTGATCTTTGAAAAATTCGTATCCCCAAATATTTCACCTGGAACCATCAAATGCGATTCGATTAGAAGTTAAACCCTATCATCATCCCTGCAAAGACAAGTGACCCTCCAACCCAAATCCATGAGCAAAGGTCTGCACCCCACCAAAAAGATTACAATTTACAAGGCCATCATCGACACTGTTAAACCCAGATTTTGCCTCACCAAAACCAGATAGCCAGACCACGCAAAGCCCTCGAAGACTGATGTGATCAAAACCATTCATGTGTCTCAGGTACGTAAATGATCAGATCGAACGGAGCCTTATCCCACTTCATCAGAGTCCTCAGGCTTCCATATTGGTTCTTGAATGGCACCATACGGTTACAGAAATGCACTTCCGCAACACCCAATTTCTTCCACGGTTAAAGCGGTGCGCAATCATAGCTATCAAGGCCATGCAGTCAAACAATCTTTTCGGCTTGACGCCACTGTGACGCTTTTGGCACTACAAGTCACGTAATCCATCGGCTACTTGATTTTCTGACCTCCTAAAATACACCCCACCCCCTTCTCTTCTTCATATTAAATTCTTGTGCTCACTTGATGACCATAACTCTTCATCTAAAGACTTCTATGTCCCTCACCGGCCATCCGCAGCTGCCTACTCCACCCCTTCATGTGTAAAATTCATGAACCTAGCAGCCTGTTTTGATGTCTAAAGACATCGATCCATGTACTCAATCAGCCAAAAATCAGGGATAAAACCGATCATTTGCTTAACGAATTGCTCTAAGAAATTTTGTTAATTATGTAATAACTTAATGATTTATTGCAAAATTTTTGCACATGCAAATATGCAAAGAAAGAAAAGTACAAATTTTTTTTGTGTCATGTAATAACTATATAGTATTTCAATCATATGCCCATAATATTTTTACAAACATGTATAAAATGTGATCATGCACATTTTGTTGGCCTAATTGTTACCCCCAACTTTTTTTTATTGTGTGTGTGGTTGATTTCTCAAGAAGTAGCTTTGGGTTGAGATCTTCCGCACCTCTAAGCCCTAAAATATTCCAGAGGGGTAAATTGGTAAATAGACTAGAGTATATCCCCTCTGCCAAGGAAGGACGAGTACATGGCAAAATAAAGAAAATAAATACACATGACAGATGGTGGTCTTATCGAATTGGACAGGAATATCTAAAATCTTCAACAAAATCTAAAAGTTTTTGATGATCATCGATGCTTAAATAATTAAATTATTCATTCCCGCTGGGTATAAATTGTGGAACTGCGAGTTTCATTAGTATCATTAAAGTTTTGTCTTTCCAACTTTTTCCCAAATGTCGAGATACGCTTATTGCTGCTCATCAGAACCCGAGCCTACAACAATGAACATAAACAATCCCTACCTCAATCCAAGCACCCCTTACGTTCCTAAACTGCAACTGTTTGAAACAACTGATGAAAAACTGCTTCCTCAAATCTGTGCTCAACATAATGGCCTTGCGGGACCTTTGCTCTCATTTTCTCCATTTTCAAGCTCAAAATTTGTTGAACCACAAAGCCAAACTCGACTCTCAAATGAGATTCCTTGGCCTTCTCCTTCAGTTGCGGATGATTGGGATGTTAAACCTGATAACAAACCGCCAGTTCTTGAAGGAATTGCAGCTGTTGTTGGAGAGCATGTTCTTTATGGGAATAGCAACATTAACAAAAACCCTGCATGCAATGGAAGCTCTGACGGGTCAGAGAAGTTGTTCAGGCCTGGGGTTGAGAAGAGAAGCCTTGGAGGAGCAGTTGATGGAGTGCAAAAGAACTATAGAGGTGTAAGGAAGAGGCCGTGGGGAAGGTGGTCAGCTGAGATACGTGACCGTATAGGGCGGTGCCGCCACTGGCTGGGAACCTTTGATACTGCTGAGGAGGCTGCTCGTGCTTATGATGCTGCTGCTAGGAGGCTGAGAGGTTCAAAAGCTAGGACCAATTTTCAAATTCCACCTGTTTTGCCTTTGCCCTCACCAACCTCCTCGTCTTCATCTTCTGAAGTCAAGAAAACAAGGGCAAATCATGCTAGGCGGAAGATGAACAAAAGTCAGAAGTGTGCTGTTGTGACTTCCGTTGCTCATCTTTTCAGCTGTAATCCGGCTAATGAAGCTAAAGGGAGTGTGAACTTGGAGCTGGACTTGAAATTGGGTGACAGTTTTAGTAACAAAACTAGGGCTTCTTCCATGGTTGTTTAGCTCTATAGTTTTGGTAGTATATATTAGTACTAGTATCAGTAGTACCAGCAGTAGATTACTGTGAGAGCCTTTTTCCGTTACTGTTTCTGAACTTATTGATAGTGCTGTTAGTTCATGCATGCGGATTCTGATGGCTTCTACTAAGTCTAGTTCTCGTACCTAGTACAAGTTTTTTGTTGTGTGTACTGCGCAGGATGAAATCTACGCGGTATGAAGAATATTGGGGTACTGAACTCAAGTGTGGCTTAGTTGTGCTACTTCACAGATTCCAGCTTAGTTTCTTCCAACAAACAACCCTTCCCAATTTCTGATTTTACATATTATTGCTCAAAAAAAAACAAAAACAAAAAAAGTCACGTTAATTCGGTCCAAATATTTCTTAATTAAGCATTGGTATTTTGCTAATTTTCGGTCGATTGAAGGTTCATATGTGTGCGCTTACACACACCTTGTAATAACCAACCCTTCAAATCAGATAGAAGCAAAACTTCAGATTTTATTGTCTGTATACTGAGTAATCTTAGCCAAGTATAGTGTTACCTATGCTTGGTTCTCCTCCCCATTCGCAGGGAACTCTACCTAGGAATATGGAGCTCCTCGAACCATGTCTTAGTGAAGCGGTTAACTGCCCGGGGCCGACTTCTCACCCCGGTCTTTCATGCAGCTAACCGGCCGGTTACGGTATAAATGAGGAGGTATTGCTTAAGTGTTGAGTACTGGCCGCTGGGCTACAGATTCCAAATCGCCACTGTTTAATACCTGTACTAATGTTAGGGCCAACTCTACTCTTTTCTAGCTGCTGCAGCTGACTAGCAGTACAATGACCTTTTTAAGGGTAAGGAAAAAGCGCAGGAAAGGCATAAAAGTAGTAATTCCTGGGGTAGGAGTAAAAGCGATTAGTGATGGTTGGGTTTGGGACTTGGGAAGGATGTACTGCTAGGATGCTTGACGAGTGTGGCAATTTCAAAATGGGATAATTTCAGAAACCTCCATGACGTTTTTAATAATTGCAGAGACCTCGCATCAAGTTTATTAAATTACACCTAACTCCCTTGCTTTTCACTATTTATATAACAATATAGGCTCAAAAGATTATATTTTTTCTTAAAAATCCCTAAACTACCCTTTTTGTACAAAAATAAAACGGAAATTATTTTGCAAATTACGTTCTTCCATATCTCAACCGAATCCACTATACTAACAAACTAACCTAATAAATAGTCTAATTCCAAATTCTAAACTCAAGTAATTCCATCATCATAGTCATAAAATTAATTCTCCCAAAGCATGCATTCAGTTATGAAGATTCATTCCATCCTTCCAGAAATATTCTTATCATATAATTTCATGGAATGATCAAACTCAAAATCAACCGCTCTTGTATTTGCATAATTTTCAACATAGGATGTCATGATTTGATTCCATATAAGTGGCTCAACTCCTACTACATGAGCGCCACGTTATGGTTTTGAAGAAAATCCTTAGAGGAGATTGAAGCATGGATTGGATTAATTAAGTTTAACAAAAGGAAAGGCATCATTATGACTATAGAAATTTTCAAGAAATTCATTTTGCCAAGAATCAAAATTCTATTTACAATGAATCACACCCCAAATTTCAAATCCATTGCCCATACCTTCTCAAAACAAAATAATCTAACCTACTATCAAATCTCCAAACATGTTAATATCTTAAATACAAAGAACAAACTCTATCTTCATAGCGAAACCACAACTAATAATTGTTAAGCATAAAAGAAATATAAATGTACTTATTAACATATTAAAAAGTTTTTTGGATGGATGATAGACATATTAGCAAATTTACCGATTTCAATCTCTCTTCCTCTTTTGGCCAATGATTGCATTATTATTGTGTACCTCTTCATCTTCTTTTAGTTTGACCATGAAATCGAATTTTAATTCAAACATTAAATCTAATCTCTCAATTAAACTTATGATTTGACAATTTCAAAAGAGAAGAAAGAAGGAATAAGAATATATAGTAGAGTTTGAGGGATCACTTATGGTGTGATTGGCTGCTATTATAGGTAATGGTTTGTGGTAATTTGAGAACTAATTATAGAAGGAAGGGGTTGATGAATGAGAATAAAATGACAGTAAGTAAGAGAGAATCGTCGTTGGCTATAACTTGTAAATAGGATAGTCGAAGAGGTCAAATTTCTTTTCCTTTTTTTTTTTAATTTCATTTCATTATACTATAAATTATTTATTAAGTAAAGATCATTATAGTCATATTATTGTGACAAGGGAGGTCATTGTAATTTGTAAAACTTGATAGGAGCCGAGTGAAATTGTCATAAACCTCAGCGGAGGTTTCTGAAATTATCCCTTTCAAAATACACATTATTGATGGCAACTAGGACGAGAGTTTCGGGGAAGTACAGGCACAAGGGATTGTAAAAAAATATATATATATATATATATATAAACGAATTAAGATACTACTATACTATTCTTTCAGTGGGGGAGTAAATGTGGACGTTGAGCGATGAGTACGCCATTGAACTTACTTATTGTGAAGCACACAGAGCTAGCCCTAGCGGCTAGCTGTTGCTAATCGACGGGAGGGCATGAACACAGTTCAGTGACAACCGTTACCCTTGAATACTGTAACACTTGCTGAATAATCTGTTATTCTACGCTATTTTTTTTTTTTTTTTTTGTAAGTGGGAGGAGAGGGTTGGATTGAATACTAAAGTGTGAGAAATTGTGAGTAAAAAGTATTGATCACAGAAATAAAACAAGCGTATGCAATCAGATAGCAGACCTTCAATTTACATCAGTAATTCCTTGTTAAAGTACACACTAACCACTACCGGCTAAAACAATCGTGAGCTAAAGCTAAGTTCCATCTCCGTTTCCCAGTTCAACTTTGTCCGAGGGAGGGATTCTTCTCCAACTAGCAATTACATCCTGAGCTACAGCAAGCACATCTGCAACAGTATCCACCAGCAACAACAGGGCTCTGTTGAAAGATCGCCTGATTTCTCACTTTCCATATATAGCCGGTACACCGTTATAGCAAACACCAGCCTCTCGTAGCAAATCTTCAATGATGTCAAATGATCCATGCTGAGTGTATAAACCGTTGGTTGATAGAGCAACCTAGAAATTTGGCTCTGAAATGTTTTATCTGTTTATATGCTACGGAATCATACTTACAAACACCCCTTAATAGTTTCCCAAGCTCCACTTCCTATTTCAATCGTTAAAAAAGAGAGAGAACAAAAGAACTGACGTCTAAAAATGTTAGTAATCGATAACAGAAAGGAGTAAACGTGTGGTTGTCTTTTTTCTCATCCTTTTCAGCACGCTAAAAAATGGGAGTGGAGCTGAAGAAGTTCAAAGGCCTACACTGTTTTACTATTCGCGGTTTTCTTCAGACTCTTATCTTATGCAGCGTTTGACGGAATTTGCTGTGCCCAAAAGCCTAACAAGACATTGCTTAATTAATGACGCCCTTAAAGCCCTGATCCCAACTAAAGACGGACAAACTTAGCATTTTGTCAGTAAGATCGTGGACCGGACGAAAGGCCCACTTGTCTCCGTTGGGCTTGTGCTCTCTAAATCTTTGCTGGACTATCTAACGCAGACACACCGCCTTTGAGAACGGGTAAAGCAATTACTCAAAACAAATGTTCATTCATTACACTGTAAACACGCGCTTCCGCCGATTAAAAGTCGGTGCTTTTACTCAGACGTTACCCTCCAACCGTCCTCACCGGCTGTGTATATTAGTCCCCACTTCTCGGACTCGAATAGAGAGTTTCGGGTCAAGAACAGCGTTTTTCAAGCAAAGCAGAAAGGAAAGCAGATTCAGGCGGATTGAGCAATTAGAAGAGCATAAAGCAAGCCAACCATGAGATAGAGAGGAGAATTCATTGATGTTAAATTTTTTCTTTAGATAGTAGGATACCCAACTTATATTTTTTCTATGAGAAATAGTTACATCTTATGTATGTATATTTCCTTTCAAGAAGGAAATAGAAGGAATGAGGGCTGACCCCAAAGAATTGAACATTTTGAAACCTGCGAGGAAAGAATACAGGTGCCGCAGCTAAACAGTTAGGATCTCTACCCTACACCTCAGCGAATACTAAGATCCTAACTAACCCCCAGTACCTTCAAATTGCAGAACACTTCCCCTTCTGTTCGGAAAGTGGTCGAGGTAAATTTGGTCCGTAATTACGGTTAAAATACATCAGCCTACAACAAAGTTAGCACTTATTAGCCTAGATGTTGCTCTTCATATTTATAGCTCGCTTCCTCCAAGAAAAGTTATTCGTGTACTCCCGTTCCTTCTAGCATACCCCACACAAGGCGTCGGAACTGGAATTATCCTCAAAAGGAATGTTTAGATCAGGAAGCACAAATTTGCTAGCTGTGAGTTCCTTGTTCCCTTCACAACAAGATACTTCAGCAGATGGTTGAACTGGTCCTTCCTCTTCATTTCTTGCAATTATTGGAGGTAAGAGTGCTGGAACAGGGTCCACACAAGCCATCTTCTGAAGATGTTGATCCAAAATTGCCTCATCAGATTTGACTGTCGGACCACTTTCAACTACTGGAGGTGCTTGCAACTCAAGCTGCAGAAAAAGAGGAGGGGGGGGGGGGGGGGGGGAGGGGGAACTGTCATCTATAGGCAATAATTATGAAGGACAACATAAACACAGTCTTTTGCAAGTAGATTGTCCCTAGTACAGTGTACTCTAGAGACATGATACTTGAGAAGCAATTCCTGCATCAATTAATAGACAGCAGGATATTGAACCTAGAATTCCACTGTAAAAATCTCTTAAACTAACAGCTAATCGTATGACCAGACTCGAGTAACATGTTTCCATCACCAACTTTAGCTGTTATGCACTCTTCTAATTTACACGTACCTTTTTGTTATAAAAAAGACCTATAGATCTCGAACATGTACGGACAGATTAAGAATGTTGCAATTATTAAGCCAGTAATATTTCAAAACGTGTTCATATTACATCCAAACGTGACTCACTGCTAACAACGACAAATCAAGCTACTTTTCTAGGCATGTTTCAGGCTGCAGACAGAATGCAGACGAATCGACTAAGTTTATGAAGACCACTTGAAATGGTAAATTAACCAAACTTCCTTACATAATGCATATCATTTACAGGGAACAGTCAGCATCGTGCTAAAATACCTTTATTCTCTTAAAGTTTTCATTTCTAGCTCTTTCCTTCTCCAACTTGAGACGTATAGTTGCCAATTCCTTCAAATTTAGACAAATATTCAATCAGCGCCGTAAGCAAAATAGAAAAAGAAAATAATCATTTGAAAGTACAGGAGTTACCCTCTTCAACTGCCTTCTTTCCTTTTGCAACATGTCTTCCTCCTCTTTGAGCTCTGCTAAAGTCTGCAAATCAAGAAGGAAATTGAATTACCAAGCCTAGTTGAAACCAGTAACAAGCCAATTATACAAGGCTCTGCGTATGAAGTGTCTTATTATTTCCTTTTGACTATAACAAGATGATCTCTTCAATGGCTTAAAATGCAACAAATCTCCACTAATCTGTCTGTGTGAACACAAGAGGAGATGAGTACTGATTTTCCTAAACCAACCTCCCAATTCATAATTATACCTGCCATCTCTTCGAGCGAAGCTAGGACAGCAACAGTGAAAAGAACAAATTCTACATTATTGTTTAAGTCACACATGCTGGATAGCTTACAGATACAGAACCCTGATCAAATTTGGTAGATGATGGGGGAAAGAGTTAGTTGTAGGTATTAAAATGTGGATTGTGATGCCAAAATGGCCATTTCCCCATAGTCTAGAACAGCTTTCAAACAAGTTAATGAAAAGGATATGACGAATCAAATTTCTACCAGACTCCAAATAGTTCACAGGGCAACATTTACAGTAGTACAGTTCAAGAAAAACAAGAGTGCAACCTTTGGGAAGGAAACAGAAAGATGTATCCATTGAATAATTCGCTAAATCTAGGGGACATTCTCAAAATGACAAAAAAAATCCAGTACGGATTGTGCTGCTTTCTGAATGCAAGATGCTTGAGGGTGCAAAACTCACTACTCTTTTTTATGCTTGGTCCAAGTAAAGATGCCTATGCTGCAGGACCGATATGATCATGCAGGGATCAGAATTATTACCTTCTTCTTCTTGACCTCTTGTTGGTGGCGTTTTCACTCGTTCCGATAACCTGAAAGCAAAAAGATTATGATTTCAAGTTAACCATTAAAGATGAGTTGAGGAAATCGATTATTGAAGACTGGACAACAAGCAATTTCATAAATCCAAAATTTCGTCTTCACCAAATCCACTAAAAATCACCAAGTGAATTACTTTTGCATTCATGAAATCAGATCTGCCTTTTGACAAAAGAACCTATTCAGTAAAGCATGTTGCAGTATCAAACTACTAGAGCTGAATGCAGCAAAGCATAGAGTTTCATCCCTCAAGCCACACGAGTAGATTTCCATAGGTGAAAAATAGAAGTGCATGTAAACAGAATTGCACATGCAACCACGGGCGCACGGTCAAAACTCTGCTCGGCACTGACTCAATACACAAATGGTAAGGGGACCCGAAACTTCCTGGCTGCTTAGACCACGAAATTCTCTGGGAGAAAAAACCATGACCGTTAATAACTAGCTTTCCACAATCAGCCCATGCACGACAGACTTATAAAAGTCGTAACGATATACTTTGGCTTGAGAGTGGGAATAAATGCAGGCAGGGAATTAATGTAAACTCATTCGGTAAAACAAGTCAGCAGAGGAGGCACTATAGTTTCGTTGAAAAAGTGGTCCCCTCGATGACTCAACCAAAAAGCCAAATGTAAACCATACGCTTTACTTTTCAGCTCTCGCTCGCTTTGCACCTCTTTTTGTACTCGGTTTACAAATCCCCCACCATGTTCTAGTATTAAAACACTAATTTGACCTAAATCCTTTTGGATCAACAATATAAAACATAAAAATCTTTTTAAAAAAAAAAAACCCAAGTTAATAAAAAAGACTAAAGAAACTCGGTGACAGCAACGTATATGCAGTCTTAGTCTTAATCACCACCTTTGTTCTTCCTCCTACAGAAGAATCAAGAAAGAGCTGATCTTTCCTACTTTTGACTGCGTCAAGAGGATAGCCCAGATACAGGGTACCGTCGTACAAATCGTACCCATGTAAGTTAATTCTCCATTAAGAGTCTTTCTACACATGTTAGGCTGAAGCGATCATTTGCCAAGCAGTGAAAAGTCTATTAGCAACTAGTACCGGTGCCCGTTTGATTGGAACCCTCCAAAACAAACAACAGAATCCAAAAGATAAATACACGTACAGTTGTGCCTTGTGCGTGCCTCGGAATGTTCGCAATTTTGTGTACATTTGGCGTGAGATATGGAGTCAATATCACGACAAACAGATCCGAGTGGATACTTCTTATTATTAGGTGAGGCTTGCGAACTAGGGAGAGAGAATTAATAATCCGCTACCTGCCACGTAAGCTCAAGCGGCACCTTCGTACCAATAACACCATGCCACTCAGGAAACTGGTCCCACCTAACTGGTGAGCATATTAGTCCAAAATTGTGCTTACCGCATAGGATCCCGCCCACCTCAAAGTACCAAATTGATTTTTTAAATATTAATTTTTTTTATTTATAACCACTAACAACACTACACCAAACTGAACGCAGACCTATCTTGCCATGAAAGCACGCCACCGATTAAACAGGTCCCAGTACCAAAGACCCCAGCCCACCAGCCCATCTCCAGCAACGAAGATATGCTGTTTGACCAGAATACCCCTTCAAGAGATGCTGGTGGACACTAGTCGCAGTATGCAGCTGGTGAGAGAGGTTTGACTACGTGGGCTTTTTCTCTTTCCTTTTTTTTGGGGGGGGGGGGGGTTTGGTTTGTTGGAGGATTTTACCAAATCCATTGGCTCAAAGGAAGTGCCAGCTCCGACAAGGACTTGGGGACGGTTTCTCGGTCCATTCGTGAATGACCACAAAAAGGCTGGATACGTTTACGGAAGGACCAGATTACCCTTATCCAGAAGGGCAATTTCGTCATTCGGGAAAGTCCATAAAAAGTACTACTATGACACGAAGACGCATAATAATGGGGCTTCCGCTGGTGAGCGGAAAGGTGGTGAGAAGAAAACGTGATGAGTCATTCGATCTACTACTCCTCCTGTCCCCGGTCCCCAGTCATCCCTTCTGACCCATATGCGTTCAATGAAAGTCAACCACCACTTTTTCTTCTTTTTAAACTACTCCCCAAGAAAAAACACAAAAAAAAATTTACAAAATGAAAATAAAAATAGAACCACCCTATTGACCTTTTTCCTTCAAAAAAAAACTAGTAGTATATACTAATAACGAGAAAATATTCTTCGGAAATATAAAATAATTATGGGGCAGGCAGCGACCGGGTCCGAGTCCGAGTCCGACCATCGGAGAGTTTCGAATCTGGTACAAGGGAAGTTTTTTTTTTCTTCCCCCATGCAAAGGCAAAGGCGGAGGAGCTTACAGTGTTGTCAGTTTCAAAACTGAAAAAACGGTGACAGGTGAGATTAGAGCACGCCTCAACCATGGACACGTATCAGTAAATACCACACTTTCCCCAGGGCGTTCTGGTCATTTCGTGCCAACGAATCAAATGACACGAAAAGCTAATGCAAATGAAGGCCAAAAAAATTACTAGTACTAGAGAATTTTCCTGAAAACAGAAGAAAACTATTAATAAGCCACGCATCGGCGACCGCGACAACCCCACCACATCCGCCGGCTTATCCGTCGGCGGCGTGGCGTTGAACTCAGGCGAGACTTGTTGTGAAAAAAAGAGAGATGGGGATGCTGTGAGATTGGATAAACGGACCTTAGATCTTGAGATGCCGGAGCGTTTAGAGGGGCGAACTAACGGATAAGGACGGCTGGACTCCTCCTCGGGACCGCCATCGACGGAGCAGCCGCCACTTCCGCATCCACCGCCCACACCGCCACCACTGAGAGAGGTGGCGCCGCTCCATGAGAGAGGCGTGGTAGGACTAGCCCTGGGAGCCTGCTTCTTCGCCTGAACTACCACAGCTTTAGAGCGCCTCTGCCGGACGCTCCACTCGAGCGATAAAGCCGGCTTTGCTGGCAAGGGCGGCGGGGAGGGCTGCGGCTGCTTGACTTGCTTTAGCATAACCAGCAGCTCAGCCACCGCCGTGTCATCCACCGTCGCCACTTTGACCCACTCTTCGTCGCTCATCTTCGTTTCTTATTCGGTCTGGCCTTTTTCTTTTTTCTGGACTATTACCGTCCGTTTTTGGGGACAGAGAAAGAGACAGAGAGAGAAGGGGAGATATGGAAATGAAATGAGGAAAAAGTGAGGAAGAAGGCAGGGACAAGAGGAGAAGAGAGAATGGTGGTGGCAAAGAAAATCTGAATGGGAGTTTAATAGTAGTGTAATAAAAATAACTGCTCAGCAGCATGACATGAGTTATATATATTTGTATATGCGAATTTGTACATATTTGTGTGTGTGCGCGTGTGAGTGTGTGATTGTGTGCGGTGAAGATGCCAACTTGTCAATTCTTGTGTTGTTGTTCTGTTGGGGTGCGTGTCTGACTGTAGTGGAATTGGATGGATTTTGGGACTTTTCTTTTCTTTTTGTTTTTTTTTCGCCCTTTCTCTTTTACTACTATTATTCTTAATGATGATACATATAGATCAGCTACTTTTCGAAATGAACATCCCTTATGCAACAAGGAAATTGCCAACTGTTGGGCTTTGCTCGTAAAATGAAAAATAATAGATTAGCAGCTCTTTTCATCTGATCAATTATTCCTTGATGGTTCGATAAGTTTTGACTTAGGTTATTATGACAAATAACTTCTCGTGACTGAAAAGCTTAGAGCCGAACTTCTCTCTATAAATAGTATGCTTAGCGAATTAACTAAAACGACTGAATAGAGGAGGCACAATTCAAATATTTACCAAAAAAGAGAGTACTATAATAATTTTTTTTTTATTTCTTTAAACCCGACATTGCTATCTGATACCAGTAGTGTTATATTGTACATTGTGAAAAAGAGAAATTCAATTAAACCACTCTTGAAAAAAATTCAAAGAAAATATCATAACACCTTTTTAGTCTAATCGAGTTCTTATAGCTGCTAGATTATGTTTTTTTATTAATTTTTATAAGTATTTTCAGCGTTTGAACGGAATGGACTGGTGGCGCTGTTTATGAGTGTGTGTATTTATCTTCGACGTGGAGTAAGGGCCCACTAGTCAGACGTGGCAAATGGGAGAGGTGGAGAGAACGCGCTGCAGAGAGGGTGTGGGACAGAGAACTCCATGAGGCGCATGGAATGGGGATGTTGTCTGTGTTGTTGGTTGGGTGATGGGTTTAATCCGTGGAGGAGGGGACCTACAAAGGCTGGTTGATGAATAAATGACGCCGCATGTGAAACGCTGTACCACAATACTACCATACAGTACAATTTGAAGCAAAAACTGGAATCAAGTCTGGGGGATTGGATTGGGCATGCGTTATAGACGCGAATTTTAACTGCTGCCATCTGATTTTGTGATTGATGCCATTTATCGTATGACGAAGAATTTCCCTTCGTGGATGATGTTGAAAAGATTTGGTGCATTAACTTTCAACTATTGTCCTTCAAAAAAAAGAACTTTCAACTACTGCAATCAAGGAGAACAACAACGGTTCTTCTAGCTGATACTTGAGGAAGAAAGGATTGCATGCCAATCCAACTCAAATTCACCTCATCCGCAAGCTTACTCCGTTAAAGCTCGAATTTGAACACCAAGAAGAGCTCAAGAATATATGAAATATCCATTTTCTTCCTTACTTTAAAGAAACAATATATTAATTCGTGTTACTTAAGTTCGATTCAGTTTGATTAAGGTAGGTTCAATTGATCGATTAAGCTAAAATAATAAATGAGTCTAGATCGAGTACGAGTTTAGCTATTTTAACTCGACTTGTCTCATTCACACATTTATTATTGAGAGCGTTGTATATTTTTAATTAAAATTTAAAAAAATGGGTTCGAAGTTTAGGAGTTAATATCATCCATTTACAACTAAAAAGGGAATAAAAAAGGTATTATTGATTAAGATTTGAAGAAAGTTGGCTCTAAAGATGATTGGGTAGGAGACTAAAAACTTTTTCATTAGAAGTTCTAAGCCTGACAGGTGAAGGAGTAATATATCAGGGACACACAACTCAGTTATCTTTTTTCGTCAAAACCTGTGATGGCATTGAAAATTTTTTCTAGTATTCAACTAGTTAGTATTTACAGATAATAAAATTTGTTCCAAGGTATGCTGGATTTGTCGTAGACTCTGCATACCATACCAGAAGCATCTTGACGGTGCATCAATAAACCGAGAAGCCATTAATATACCATGCTAGAATCATTGATGCATAACTTGAGAGAAAACAAATTTTACCGTTGCGTTTTCCTGATCTCACAGGGTAGATAGGATATCTAAAGCGGATTAGACATTGCAAAAAGAAAGAGTGAACCAAAATTGATATAAAAGTCAACAACTAATGCTAATAAATTAGGTAGTGCGATTGCTGGATCACAGTTGATGGCTCTGTCCCTTGATTACGTCCGGTTGCGGTGATTCAACAGGAAGCGGTAGCCTGCATCTCATCGCACGAACTCGAACTTATGCTAGCACATTGGGTGTGGCTTTTTCAAGCATTGGCACAACTTTACTAAAATATGTAAATCCAATGCCATGCTAGTTGTCTAATTTGCAGCCCAATCATGTTCGTCAATGTTTACTTGTTTATGCAGCGTGAATATTCATGTATTTGTCCTTTTCCCTTTAAAGTAGGGGGAAAAATTAAAAGAACTGATTCAAAGTAGTAAGGGGGGGAAAAATAGAAAGAGTGACGCGCAGAAAAGTTGTACTTGAGAACACATGGAGCCAATACAGGATTTGGGTGTCTAATTCCATAAGGCATGCATCCATTTCTTCAATGTGCAGCTCACTTGAAATAGAAAGTAAATATAGAACAAATTTTTGTTTGTTCCATGCGTGGCATTATAAAGAATGTACGTACGGTTATATGAGCCTTGTATAAGTCTCATATTCCTAATAAAAGATTCTTCTACTTCTCCTCTCACGACCTTGATAAATTTTCTCTAGATTTTTGTTAAGTTGAAATAAAAAATGAACAATGTTTGTGAGTTCCAACGTGTGGCGAAAAAAGTTTTTTCTTTAAAAAAAACTTTTCGACTTGGTTTGTGTTCTGAAAGCAAATTAGAATAGATCAAGAAGAATATCAATGCAAATTGAGCGCCTTTCTTTGTTCAAGTAAAATGGTGCCAATTATTTTAAGTGTTGTTAAATTTGGATATACAAACATATAAACAATGTATGCGCTACTATTTTGGATTTTGTCGATAGTAGTGAGGGCAATTTTATTTTAAGTGTCGGGGCAAACTTACAATTTTATTTACATATATGGAGATTTTGGCGGGGGAATTCTCTAATACTTAAATTTATAGAAAGGGTAGTATGGGCCAATTCTCTGCTGTCCTTAGAGGCGCAGACGAGTCGAGTTGAGTTTAATTTTGACCTAATCAAGTCGAGCATCAATTTAGTTTTATGAACCTCGAACTCGAGCACTCAATGTAAAGCTCGATTTCAAACTCGACTCAAATTCGAGTCGAGTTCGAGTTTAAAAAAATAAAAAAATGATTATTTTTTTTATAAAATG
The DNA here is from genome assembly GCA_023065735.1 of Coffea humblotiana. NCBI lineage: Eukaryota > Viridiplantae > Streptophyta > Magnoliopsida > Gentianales > Rubiaceae > Coffea > Coffea humblotiana. The sequence continues at coordinate 3,433,523 of CM041211.1, forward strand.
AATAAAATAATAAATTTTCTTAACAAATAATAAAATATTAGAAATATATATGTAATTTTACTATTAAAATCAAATATAAGCCGACTCGCAAGTTAAAGAGTTGAGTATCTTTGAATTCGATTTCGATTTGATCAGCTCGATCTCCATTCAAACTCAATGTTCACCAAACTCGAATCGAATTCGGACTCGAACTATTCGCAAGCGGTTAGATTCATTTGCAGCCTTAGCTGTCCCTGCCATATTTCCGCGAATACATCCTGAGGCCTGACTCAGATTATAGTTGTCGATAGACAAATAAACCCAAGAGATGAACCCTTTGGCATGCAGACTTAAGATTGGAATGCAGCAGAGAAGCTTACGATGTGTACATAACAAGACAAGGGGACCACTGCCACCCGAATTTTACCAAAAAGAAGCCACTATTGCCTTGGTCATTGGAGCGTGGCATGTATAAACTACTCATAAACATCAGATATAGATACTTTCCTAAAAGGAAATTCAACTGTGTGTGTTGAGTATCGAATTCTCTGTAGTTGGCTTTTCATCGTAGCAAAGATTAAACTATCAAAAGCGTGAGGGAGTGAATGAATGGCTGAATATCGCCCTTTTCCGCTATCTGTTCGCCTCTGTCTCTTCTTCTCTCTTTGCCCGTTTCTTCTGCACATCTCCTTAGTCCTACACTTGGCCCCCCATCCCTGTCTCAAATATTTATTATTCCAGAATAATTGAGAAAAAAGTACCCCACCTCACTCCGTCCAACGCACATCTTGTTCGCCCTATACATGCTTTAATTTGGTATTCGAAAAATTGGACCCTAGCCGTGCTTGAATGACAATCAAAAACAGTAGCGGTTCATTTTAACTTGCCGTTTTATCTACTTAGCATTTTTCATCAAAATGCTTACACGTGTTTGATGAATGAATAATTCGGAGTTGCTTATGGTACTGATTAGTAATGATCATCGTGACTCTAACTCAGGGTCTCTTTCAAATTTTCAAAAACGCAGAAAAGTTTACTGTCCAGTTAATATATCAAGATTTTTTTTTTCTATGTTGTGTCCTAAATTTACTGGATAAACAGATAAAATAGATATGCACCCACTTTAAAATTCAAATATTATACTGCACCCCCTTGGATCGTGTAAATTTTGCATGTGTCTAGACACCTGTCCTACCCCTTATAGAAGAACCCATTACCACATTTCAACTAGCTGTATGTAGATAACAAGTTCAATGCGCAGAAACAATTAATTGTTTCATTCGTAAGTAAATCACAAACCACTCATCAGGGGGATGGATTGGGAAGAGGCTTGAAACGTGGAATAGATGATAATGAGGAGTGCCAAATTAATAAAGGGGTCGGCTCGTTTGCTTGCAGGGCAAGATCAAAGATAAAAACATCAAACCCTAAGACTTTCGGCGATTAGTGGACGCACATCTGTCTCTACTGTTGACTTTGGCCGCAGAATCATGTACTTTGACACTTTTAACATTCCAACTCCGGTATATGTTGCAGCCTATTCATGTTATCTTGCCAATGGAAAGTGAGTCTAATCAAATCAAATATTCTAATGTTGAAATTTATTTAATTATTTTTAAATTTAGCTTATTTATTTGTTGAATCGAAATTGAACGTGTTTTTTTTCAATCGAAATTATCAAATATTTTTGAATTTTGTTTGACTAGTTAAGGAGTCAAATTCGAACAAAATCTTATCAAATCGAATTCAATTTGAGTATCAATTAGTTTGGTTCATCTTTCAATCGTAAAAATAGCGGTGGTTAGTATAAATATTTTTCGTCATTTTTTTTATACTTTCAATTATATCTGTAGACATAGTAATTTTTATCTGAATCACATTTGTAAGCACAATTACTCATAAACACCCTAAGTACGGTAACTAATCAAATTAACTACTATGACTATTCTTGTTTCTTTTCTTTTCTGAATTTTTATATAGTATTCAATTTGAAATATGTGATACCCGTACTCCTATTGTCTTTGACTTTGAAATTCTGAAAAATGTCGAGTGTCAACCCTCTGGTCGAGTCGGGTGGAGAAGCCGGCTAAGTAGCGCAGTGTAGTTGAGTCCACTTGGTCTCCGCGTAAAGAATCAGTCTCTGACTGAGACTGCTTTTATATTAATAATATTTTGTTACTTTATTTCTTTTTATTTTATCCTCAACTTTTCCTTCATCAGCCTTTTTCTTCACATCTTCTGATTAGTGCGTAAGATCGTAAATTGTTATTGCGAACGACAAAATCCATTTCCAGCCACTGGGTGGTCACCACCGGTCCTGTGCGTGCGAGATATCAGGAGTTCAATCCTTATTTTTCATTAATTTATTATTTTATGTGACGATCCTAATTGATTTTCTTCGATGAAATCTCTTTTCACATCGAGTCTCCTTCCTCTTAGATTAGGCTAGATTAAATTATAAGAATTCTATTGTTACGATAAAAAAAAAGTAAATCCATTTTGCGGCATTATTATTCGTCCTCTCTCTTTTACTTTTTTTTTCTAGGAGAAGCATTAAAATCTTTTGAAAAGCTATTTTTTAAATAAAAAAAATTATATTTTTGTGAATATATCATCGAATCGTTATAGTATATTTTCTTATAAAAACTTTAAAAAATAACAATTCAAACGAGCTCTAAATATTTCATGAGCTTTGTTTCCAACGTACACAAAACTTTTTTTGGCTAAAGCTTTTGTGCACGGAACTAATAAAATGGTCGCGGATATATATATATATATATATATATCTATTCAAATGTGGGGTTGCAAATTTCTATTTTTATGGCGCAGAACATGTAGTCTAAAACAGCATTGAGAACAACTTCGGTGACGTACGAGAGAGAATCCCGGATTAGCTCTTCCTTGGCTGCCGGAACCGTGAATCAATCCACCGCCGTAAACCTAAATACGAGATTACTCTCCTATTCTTTACAGTTCTTTTCACTTATTTAATGGACTTTTTTGACTTTTCGTGGCTTTTGCCAAAGTGGCCTACGCCTTTCGCTTTCTTTTCAGATGCGTACTTGTCTTCCACGGCCAGATGAGTTTTTGCCACTCAAGAAGAGAAAAACTTTACCAGTTTGGCTTTCCACCATTCAGTGTAGGTTCCAACTTCTGGGAGTCCACGACATAATCTCTCTCTCTCTTCTTTTTTTTTAGAATGTATGAGTGAGGTTCACAACTAAGGTGAGAATTAAGCAAAAGAAAAACTGAATATGCTTTTGGATTATACGAATGCTGCCCTAGCTAACTCTATAATTTGCTGTTCTTGATCAGGTGCAGGTAATAGAAGTGTGTGCGCATTATATATCTTTTTTTTTGGTTGCAATGACTTAATATAATCTATTCTAACCTAATTTAGAGAGAGGGGAATGAGGAGCCTAACTGATGGAGAACTCGTCGGAGGCAGTTATTTGAAAGTGATAATCGCAATTAAGTGACAAGATCAGAGATAAAATTTAAAATATTGGAAATGACGAATGGTCCAAGAGACTGTTGGCGTGTGCGCATTATATATCAGCTAAACAAATTCATGGCGTGCTTAAAAGTGTACAAAATTTTCATACACTACTAAAATGGTTTAGTTGTTTTGGCCATAGCTTGTATTGACTTGACTGGATAGATTAATAAGTCCTACGAGCTAGAAATTTTCAGAAAAAGAAAGCTTTATCGAGTATACAAAATATAAATGTAGATTAGAGTGATGTACTGATAAATATTTTTATTTTTGGTAGAATAAGATGATAGTGCATAGACGGCAATTAGATAAACAACTCTTTCTCTATTGATCTGTGTTACATCTAGTCTATTGAGTATTGACTTGTTTCTAGCACGTACTAGTAATTAAGTGAAGACCTTTTTTTTTAATTAAAGAGGAAGAAAAAGAATTCACAAAAAACTTATATTAAAGGAAAAGAAAAAGAATTGCACAAAGAAAAGAAAGAGAAGAGTTGCAATTCACCACAATCCAATCGAATAAGTCTGTGAAATGATATTTCCCCTCCCCTCCAAATGAGCCGGGGCGAAATACCAATTCTCCGAACCCGAAACCGAAAAGCAGTAAGAGTGGCTTGTTAGTTGTTCCTGTTAGTGCACTTGGCTGAATAGGTGGATGCTAAAATTTCAGGTTCCTTAGGGTTTCCTCAAGCCTCTGCAATCAAATCTCCGCCACGCGTTATGGCGGCAACCACCAAGCTCCTCCAACTCCGGCCCTAAAACCCTCCCCCTCACCACCACCACCGCCCACCACTCCAGCCGCCACTTCAGTTTCATTTCTTTTCATCCTCCACCACCCCTGACCCTGACAATACCCCCTCCCCGCAATCCAAACCCCGTCCGCCACCCACCCCAATCCCAACCCCAACCCCAATCCCAATCCCCATTTTCGTTTTCTTCTTACTTCAGTGATGTCAAAGCCTGCCTCAAACAACAACAACAACAACAACCACAGCAATCACAATGGAACCCTCAATCCCAACCCCGTCGAAAACCATTCTCTTTCGCCTCCCCCGCCTCAAGCAATCCGACCAGATAGAAGAAATCCGTAAAAATTTACTTGAGTTTCGCCTCGTTCTGCACCCCCTCCTCCAACACCACCATCTCCTCCATCCTCCACTTCTAGCACTACTTCTGCCCCGAATTCCTCCCGGCCCATTTCGTTTCAAGACTTTACCAGCGGGGTCTCGCTTCCAAAGGTCAAGAATCCGCCCCAGGTGCCTCGGAGGCAATGGTGAAGAATTCATTCAGGACTATCCGCGACAGCTTAAATCAGCTCAAACCCTCTTCAACAAACCAGAGTCAAGGGGGTGGGAGAACGAACAATGCCATGCCCATCTCGAGGTGGAAAGAGAGTTTGACGACGAGGCCACTAGACCCAAGTTTGCCATCTTTGCATCAAAGGGGGATTGGAGGCAGCGATCATTTGCCGCCGTCGATTTTTGAACGGGAGATGAACGAGGAGGACGGCACTCAATTTCAGACGGAGTTTGTGAGGATTTATTCCACTCGAGAGTTGGGCGAGAAGCTCAGGGCGCTAAGGCCGAGAGACGGGACAAGAAAGATTGGTTTTCATTGGAAGAGTTGAGCGAAAGGCTGGTGAAGTTGAGAAAGATGGAGGAGGAGGAGATAAACTCGAAACCTGCTGGTGCAACCTGGACGACTTTGAGGAAAAGTCTTCAAGCGATCAGTGAAACTCAGAGTGAACCCAAGAGTAAGTGTAAGCTTGCATTGTTTGCAGCACACCAGACTTGGAATTGGTAACGCTTGTGTTTAATGTGCCTAAATTGCTTGTCTTGATGATATATATATATATATATATATCTGTGTGTGTTTGTGTGTGTGTCCGTCCTTAGATTGGTCCCCTTGTGCCATGAGATTATGCTATTGGGGTTTTAGGTGGAGGAAAATAAAATGTAGAATGAGGTTACATGCCGATTAGTTTGTAAGCTTTCAGCTATTGCTGCACTCGTGATTACTGTTCTTGATATGCTAGTATGTCGATTAGCAAAGAGACTCTGGGAAGTTTTGATCGTCTGCATGTATTCTGAAAGCTTGTTGAAAGTAAGGGGCTGGATTTATTGCAAATTTGTGATTTATATCCAACTTACCTGTGTCCTTGAAGAGCTGTACTCGTGGAAAAAATCCATACTAATTTCTGTTTGGTGGTTATTGTTCTAAAGGATAATTCAGCTATTAATTAGGTACTTACTGTACTATATTTATAGTTTTGGGATTCTTTTTTCCATTTTCTTAGTTTTAGTGAGTTACAGCAGTTTCACAAACTCAATTCAACATTTTTTTCTATTTTTGTTGTACCTAATAATCAGAAATATGGAAGAGTTATCTGATACCGAAATTGAGTACAAGGAAATTTTCTGAAGATAAATGTTGTGCCTTGTGAATTTTAACGAAATGCTAGATTATTATATCGTTATTCCTGTCAGCTAAGTTGCTGGAACAATTACTGATTGTTAGATAAGGATTTATTTGTTATTGCAAGTCTGTGTGCGAGTTTTCTGATTCTTCTTGATGCATGACTGTGATAAATGATGCCTATTCTTCTGTATCAATCCATGGTTTAGTGATCTATTAACTTTTACAGAGCACAACATTGCTATCTTGGGCCAGCTTGCTAGACCTCCACTCTACATGTCATCTCCCCCAAAGGAAGAATTAGTTGAAAAGGCAAGCTAGTCTTTTCTTGATTTGCTAGCTTACAGTCAGGCTTTTAAAGCAAATCTTTTACTGTGTGACTTTTTGTCTGAATTTTGGGTGACATTGCATATGAAGTTTATCCAAGCTAGTTCTGAATCCATGTGAATGGGTTTTTGTTGGATAGTATACCTTTGGATCACATGTTTCAAACTAGTTGTTGAACTCCATTATCTGAATACTTTGATTTTCATGACCTTGTATGCATTTACAATTTGTTTTTCAGTCACTAATTGCAAGACTGATCTTGTTCTTTCAAATTCAGAATGATTAGCTATGAATGAAAATTGCAGGAAATTCTTTGGTTATGTCACTTCCAAATTAGTTTACAAATGCTTTATTCAGCATTGCATTGGGATTATCGATAGTTCAGTATGGTTGTTTCCATAATTTTGTGTTCATTTTTTTTTTTTTGGAATACGGAAAATGGAGAATGAACCTGAAAATTTATGATCTACAGCATTTGATTGCTGTTGCACGTTTCAAGATTCCAATTTTTGTAGCCATGCATCCCATCATTTAAGAGAAGCTATAGTGCTTAGTAAGAAACAAACTATACAATCTAGAACTTTCTGCCTTCAATGAACTTTGACGTTAAAACTTCCGGAATTTGTTTAGTTGTTGCTATGCATTATTCCTTAATCATAATTTTGCCTTTTGCTCTGAATTATGCAGTATTTCCACCCTGATCACATGTCAGCTGCAGAGAAATTGAAGCTGGAGCTTAAGAAAGTGAGAGACAAATTTAAATTGTCGGAGTCAGATTGTGGTTCTGCTCGTGTTCAAGGTGAGTTCGCTGAATTCGTTCATAGTGTTCCTTGTGGAGGATTGACTGGATCCAGCTTGCTGCATAGCAAGTGGATTCAGTTGGCCAAAGTTTGCTGTCTCTTTCTCGTTTCCTTTTGTATCTGTTAGACTCTAGCTTATTTAAGAAATTTTTTTGGATAGTTACTGTCTAGTTAATTTAGTTCGCATCGCACTTGCAGTATTTCTTTGCTTGCTCTTAAACATTTAAACAATGTCATCCCTGCGGTTTTAAATTTTGTTTTTAATCACAAGACCTGAATTTGAAGTCTCCTCATGTTCTACTTGTTAGGAAAACCAAATTAAAAGATTTCTTTCTCTGCTTAAGTTCAATTATGTTTCTTAATTTGGGATTTTTTTCCAGAATTTTGCTTGTTCTTGTTTTTGGGCTATGAACCTTTGCCTCAGAACTGTCAAATCCATCTTTTCCTTTTGAATTCTTCATTCTCCAATGGCTGATGGATGTGTAGAAAATTGAAGCTAACTGGGTGGATAATGGAAATTCATAATCTTTTCTCAGAAACTGATATCTTCAGTTGAAAGGATTATCCTTTTTACTTATTAAGTATTTTTATTATTTTTATATGTAGACATTAATAAATCCTTTTCCATGAGTTCTTTATCTATTTCTTTCCTTTTCCTTTCCTTCTAGGAAGAGCTTTATCTTTTGCATTTTTCCCACATTTTTGGCCAGCCTTTTTTCCCAGAAGTTCAGCTTGTGTCATGCACCAAGTACAGAGGCATGAAGTGTCACCATGATTATGGTTGCAAGGATTGTTTCTAATCTTTTTGTTGTTCTGCAGTGGCACAACTCACAACAAAGATTAAGCACCTATCTACAGTTCTGCACAAGAAGGTCAGCATTTGGCTAAATATCTCTTCTTTGGGACCTCTATGAGGTGGTCCATAGTTGTCTTTCAACAAATTGTATCTGTAGCGGCTTTAATTTGATCATACATCTCAGTTTGAGTGATTGTTTGTTGATAAAAAAAAAAAGAATAGACATTGCTTGTAGGTGTGGCTAAACTGAGATGATAACTTATCACTTTCGAGAAAAAAAGATTCTGAATTCTTCGAAATGAACTTCAACCTTCAAATATTGAAGTCACTGTTTGAGAAATGACCTTGAAATTTTTTTGTAAATTTCTCTGCTTTGGCTGATTATGACTTAGGGCCTGTTTGGAAGGTGAGTTTTTTGGGTGTTTGTATAAAACTTTACTGTAGATCACTGTAGAAGTTGTAGAAAAATTTTTGTAAAAGTTGTAGAAAAACTTTTGTAAAATGAATATATTTTTTTCTTTTCCTTTTTCTTTCTCTCTTTTTCTTTTTTCTTTTTCTTTCTTTCTTTCTTTCTTTTTTCTTTTCCTTCCTCCCTTCCCCCTTCTTCTCCCTTCCCCTTCCCCCTCTCCTATTTCCTCTCCCGTAACTGCCTCTGCAACCACATACAAACTTTTTTTTTTTTTTGCTTTTCTCCTCTCCCCCCTCCCTCTCCCTCCCCCGCCGCCCCTTTCCTCCCCTCTCCCCCGCCACTTTCCTCCCCCCACCATTCCTTTCCTCCCCCCTCTGCCTGCCACCCCCTTGCGCCGCCACCCCTCCCACTCCCTCCCCCGCCACCCCCCTCTGCCCCTTCCCCTTCTGTCCAGCCACCCTTTTTTTTTTTTTGCTTTTCTCCTCTCCCCCCTCCCTCTCCCTCCCCCGCCGCCCCTTTCCTCCCCTCTCCCCCGCCACTTTCCTCCCCCCACCATTCCTTTCCTCCCCCCTCTGCCTACCACCCCCCTTGCGCCGCCACCCCCTCTGCCCCTTCCCCTTCTGTCCAGCCGCCCCCTCCCCCCGCCACCCCACTCTGCCCCTTTCCCCTCTGTCCAGCCACCCCCTCCCCCCGCCAGCCCCTCTGCCCCTTCCCCCTTCCCTGTTTCCCTTCCTGCTTCTCACCATGCCTGATTTCTTTCTTTATTTTTCACATTTTCCCTCTCCCTCTCCTCCCCTCTCCTCTCCTTGCTCTTTCCGGCAGATGAAGCAGTGAAATGATTTTTTTTTTTTGGGCAATTTTCCTTCTCCCCCTTTCCTCCCCTTCCTCCGCCACCCTCCCCCTCCCCCGGTGCAATCTGGTCTCGCGACCAGATTGGCCAGAGGGGAAGAGGAAGGGTGGTGGGGGAGGAGTGGGGGAGACGCAGAGAGAAAAAAAAAAGACAGAGGGGAGGATGGCAGGGGATGAAGAGGGGGAGAGGGAAAAGGGAAAAAAAAAGAGACCGGCACCGGAGGAGGTGATCGGCGCCGGAATCGGTGACAGAGGTGATGGGCGGCGACGGAGGTGTTGGTGGGGGAGGAAGAAGAAGAAAAGGGGAATGGAATTTTTTTTTTTTTTTGTGTTTTGGGTATTTTAAGTGTGTAGGTTAAAAACTTTGATAAGTTTTTGGGGTTCCTGTAGCAAAAGTTGTTAAAAAACTAGTATAATACAAACTTGCTAAAAAACTAGACTTCCAAACAGGCCCTTAGTTTCCCAGTTTGAATTTTTATGCCTATCTAAATTTTGACAGCATGGCCATGGGGAATAAGATCAAGCTTCTAATAGGTCTACAATATTTTAACTCCAAGTTCCTCATTTTGATCATCACTAGATTTTCTCGTTTAAGTTTACTGCTTAGTTCTCGCATATAGAGTTTTGCTTCCGGAAATGGTCAGTGGATGCTCTGTGGTCTGCAATTTGGGAGGCCATTCTCTGGGATTGGGGGTTACAAACTAGATTAACTTGTAAAAATGGTGAACTTGCCTTTTTGCTTGTTTTACATCTTTCATAGTCTGCGGTTGCAGGTAGCAACTTCAGTAAGCTCTATATGTAGAAGTGTGCTCTTGGTTTTTGGCTATTATTCTAGGTCCATAGTCATAATCATAGCGTTTGCCACATTTTTCTATGGACAGCGAATATTTTCTTGAACTTTTGAGTTTCTTTTTAAATCAAAATTTCATTTCTTGCTACTATGTCTCCACTGTGCTCCATTGTCATAGTATTTGTCTTGCTGCCTGTGCTCTCAAGTCTCACATCTTTCTTATAATGGTTGTAGGACAAGCATTCTCGAAAAGGTCTTGAAGCAATGGTTCAAAGGAGGAAGAAATTTTTGAAGTATTTGAGGAGGACTGACTGGGATTCTTACTGCTTCGTTCTCTCAAAACTTGGTCTTCGCGATAGTCAAGACGATTATGCCAAGAAAAAGAACTATCCTTCCAAAAAGGACCATTCTGGCAAAAAAAAGGCACTTAAAAATTAGAGCATACTATCTCTCTGTTTCTTCTCATTGGTTTGTTCATTGCTTCATCTGTCCACATTGGGAATGATGGCTTAGATTTCTGGTTGCCATTATCACCCCCTGTTCTCTGCAATGTCAGTGTACTAGTTCTCTTGATGTAGTGAAAGTGAAAACTTTCACGTACAAGAATGGTGAGCATACCAATCTTGAGAACGTCTAGCCGGTCTAGGTAGAAATCACGTACAAGAATGGTGAGCATTCAGTGACAGGTACTGTTTGTGCAGTCCAATTTTGTCTTGTTCAATAATGTTATGTTATTCCTTGCTGCTGTATTAATTATTAAAATTTTGTCGTTGTATTTGCGGTGTGAACATGGTTTTGAACTAGTCTAACTGAAGCTAGTAAACAATTTTCCAATGATTCAGCAATCAGCTGCTCGCCAGAAGAAACCAACTCCGTTATCTCATTTTAGAGTTGTGTAACCCAGTTTTCGCTCAAAATTAATCCAGTTGCTTGATGAATTACAGGGCCGTGGTTAATAAAAGGACGAATTGGTGGCGAAGTATCAGAAGTCTCAATACGATTTTCCATTGAATTTGCAATATGCAAGGTTCAAGAAGCAGGAGGAGAGATGACAAAAATCTAATGCACCTCAGACTTTACAGTTTTAAAGCCTTAATAAGTTAAACGGGTATAGCTATGAATAATGAAGATTATAAATTGAAATTTCGCAGCTTGTATGATTGTCAAGACGAAAATTATTCACATTCAAGGATATTGGGAGAAAAAGAATCTGCAGTGCAAGTAATACGTATCTAGATTCTGGTATGTAGAATGACTAGTTACGTAATTTCACTCAATAATACTTGGGAAATCTATCCTACCAAGAAAGCATATTTAATCGTTGAATGGAGGCGAATCTGGCAGCGGGGGATCCTCAAAAGGAGGGATAAAAGGTAGTGGGGGACTCTGTGCTTGCACCACCGGTACAGCATCCGGTGACGGTGGCGCAAAGACGAACGGCAGCGGCTGAAATGGGCTCTCGGGTATATCAGGTATCAGCGGAGGTGCTAAGAAAACGTCGGGTGCTTGTGGAAGTGGAAATGTGGGTGACTGAAACACACCCCCGTCATCCGCTGGAGGGCTTGGAGTAAATGTGAAAGGCAATTCAGGTGGAGTATAAGACGGGATAAGTGTTGGTGCTGGTGGCGTGAACATGATGTCTGGGCCGTCTTGTGGTGGAAGAAAGAAGTCCGGTGGAGGAGATAATATGGGTGCAAGAGGAGGTGCTGGGATGAATATATCTGGCGGCAAGTCTGGTATTAGTGGTGGAGGAGAAACTACGGGGAATGTTGGAGACTCTGGGTTGGTATCGGGTGGTGATAACCACGGAAAGACGGGTGGTTGTGGCAGTTCAGGGGGTGGTGGTGAAGGAACTAGTGGTGGTGGGGGGAAAATAATGGGGAGGTCAGGAGGAGGAGGGGATGGTGAAGGTGGGGGTGGCGATGGGACCAAGGGTGGTGGTGGTAAGGGCGGTGGCGGCGATGGTGAAGGTGGTGGAGGGGATGGGGATGGTGGGGGTGAAGAAGGAATTGCAGGTGGTGGAGGTGAAGGTGAAGGTGATACAGGCGGCGGTGACGGTTGAACCGGTGGCGGTGAAGGGACTACGGGTGGAGGCAGTGATATGGGTGGTGGTGAAGGTATGAGAGGTGGTGGTAGCACTGCAGGTGGAGGAGAAGGAAGTAGCGGTGGCGGTAAAGGAATAAGTGGAGGAAGAGGAGGAGAAGGCTGCACAATTGGCGGCAGCGGCGGAGTCGGGCGGGGAGAGGGAGTTGGCCTAGGCAGGAAAGGGTTGTTTCCGGAAGACCTTGAGAAAGGCCATTGGCCGCAGCTTCCAAATAAAAATGAATAAAGGGGGTCACAATTTGATGATCCTCCTGATCTTCTTCCTCCGCCGCTGCCTCTTCTACTGCCACCACTGCTCCTCCTCCGACTGCCAACTCTATTTCTTCTTCGAGCACTTCTTAGTTCTTGATCCTCTTCTTGTTGACTCGATTCTGTATGGTTATCCTTGGGATGATTTCTGGAATATTCTGCAAATGATGAATTGACAAACACCAATGCTATCAGAGTCACTACCAGTACGTTTCTTTTCATCCTCAGTATTTTTGGTGGTGCGTCTCAGTAGTGTACTTGTCTACGTTCAAGAACTGGAGAGCATCTCCGCACAAATTCTAGTAGTAATACTCTCTGCTTAAAACAGAAGCAAACTTGCTAGTAGTTTGATAATACACCACCCACCTCGTATATGAATATAAAGACCAGTAGTCGATAAATAAATTAAGCAGTAATTAATACTACTGGCTCTCGCACTTGAGTAGAGTTGATACAGCTGCTGCTGGAAACCAACCGGAGCAGTAATTGAAGCCAGCTAAATGCTACGAGTATCGATGCAACTGGATTTGGATGGAGACACTGAGGATATTTACTGTACATTACATGCATGCAACGTCTGTGGCCGGGGTTGGGGTGTGGCCGTGTTTCAGGTTGCAGTTGAAGGGTGGGCGGAGGAATGGGTGGAATTCAATGAAAGGGTTGCCTAGTTTTACGTGCCATTTTTGACATGAACAATCATCCTTGAATGCATCTGCAAGAGTTATGCATTTGCCCGCAATGCTTCCTTGAAACATACATACATGTACATATACATATAGTAGTACAAACGCACTCCCAAATCTTCTTCCTTTGGATGTTGTGGGCTTGTGTCGTACTGTCCTGAGAATTTCGTTTCGGGTTGCCTGCAATCATGTTGTGCAAACACAGAAGGAGCTACCATTCAACCCGGGTTTTGAACACCTGGCCAGAATAACCAATTCAACCACTTGAATATCGACCCAACATTATATTGGCCGGACCTATATTGAATCTGAAAAACTAAAGTTCTGTTTGATAATTCAATTCAACATTTAAACTTAATGAGTTCAGATCTTGATATGTTGAGATGTGTTTGATAACCAACAATTAAATACCTGAATTAATTAAATGACACTGAATTTTTTAGACAAAATTTACTCCCAAAAATAAATGAAAAACTATTAACTTATCACTGAATGTGATATATACTCAAATGTATATGATATAATATTTAATCATTCAATAACTTAATGGATAATTAAGCAATCCAAACGCACTTGAGTGAAAAGGCCATCAATATTTTGTTCGTTAGAGGCAGAGGATTCTATTTTATTCGACTTGAGGATGTTCTGGGTCGAAATTCTACTAGGGCTGTGGCTGTCGTTGTTTAGACTGGGCCGCCCTTTGCAAACTTCTAAACGGCAGACAAATACTGGCTGTGAAGTGTAAAAATCCAAATTATCAAGCCCAACTATGACAATAAATGCATTGGCAGTTCGTGCGATTAATTAGTAGTATGCATTTTGATTATAAAACAAAATTATGTATTAAGTTTTTGTACACCAACAATATATACATTGTTAGATGCTTGACAATTAATCAAAGGACAGGGAAAAAATGGGATTTAAAAGGTAGGGAAAAAGGGCAAGAGGAGATCTATAGGGGATTCAACCCTAACCATTAGATCAAGACTTTCTCGGTACACACACATATATAATTCTTAATTTAATTATCCATTCCAAGTGGCATGCCTAAATAAATAGAATTAATGGGTCACATGAATATTTGAGTTTTAACCACCATATTCATAAGCAACAACACTTAACTAACTAATTTTCTTTCAGAATTTATCTCTCTTCTTTCATGATAACCTGATCATTTTTAATAAATTTGAATTACTAGTACTTTTTATTATGATTTCCCTCTTTCTTCTAACAAACTATTATTATTTTTTATTTTTTTCAATTCTGTAATATATTTTATTCCCTCTTTTCATTAACGTTGGGAACTGTGCTGTTACAACATTAATGACACTTTTTAGTTTTTATATCAAGGGAAGAAGGAAGGAATCAAGAAAGCATGCTTGTCATTTTCCGCAAGGCCAGCGGTTCAGAACAACACATTATGATGGAATAATTTACAACTGCATGTGCAATTATTGTAATTAATTAAAATGTCTAACTAACCCGATTGTTGTATGGGCCAACCAAAGTTTTCTGATCTTTCAACGGTAGTTGAAGTTTCCTAAGTTAAGCTGGTCGCTAATAAGTAAGTACTCGAGACTACACACTATAGTACTGTCAATAACGTTGGAAAAAAGCAACTTCTGGTTTTTGCTTTTCGAGTTTCGTAGCTGTCGACCGACTCCCAGTGTTAATCTAATATTTTCAACCCGGAATGAGCTTTTATTAACCAAAAATAATGATGAAAATTATCATAATCAACAGTTAAAAGTGGCATTAGCAATCACAAAGTAATACAAAATGACGTTTGTTACTTGTTTAATTTAGCTAAAGATGCTTTAATTGTTTCAGTTCAAATCAAAAAGAGCTTCATCATCGAGCTGTGGACCCTTGAACAACAACATTTGACTGATTAGTCATTTCCACAACTGATCAACCCTTTCTTTGAAGCACACAACTGATCAACTTGCCTGAAGTTGGCCTTAGGACTATGACAGGACATGCTGCGAGTATTTATGAGCTATACATAACCTTTTTCTTTTGGACACCAAAAAAAAAAAAAGAAGAGAAGGAAGAAGAAGAGGAAAAAGACACTACAAAAAGGTGAAAAAAAGAGATGTTAATGTGAAAAGAATTATAAATAGAAGATTTTGGAAGGAAAAATAGGTGGAATGGTGCGAAAAAGAAATATTATAAGTGAAATGTCTCGAATTCAGCGTACCGTACTTAAACTAAAGAAAAATGAAAAATCTTGAATTGAGAATCTTATATTTATATGCAAAAAAAAATACTAGTATATTTTAAGTTACATCTTGAATTATTCTGCGGGATCCACTGTACAACTTAAAAAAGTTGTAATTGTGAATGACAACTTGGCTGTGATTGAGTTCAGACGACTAAAATGGTACTTGCGATTCAAATACATTGAAGTGGTCATTATCATCAAGATAGAAAAATTAATAGGAGGAAAAAGAATTGTTATAATTCCAATTTAGTACTTTATTCAGCACCCCGTTTTGAATAGTAATTGACAGGAACACTACAAGGTACAGGTAGTATTATATTAGTTTAAACCTTGAGCACTAAAGTGAAATCTACAAAGCTCAAACGCTATGATCGGCTGCTGAATAATTGAATTTTAGTATCGGTATGGTAGTCTTCAATTATATATTTCACCTTTTCAGGCTCCTTTGGATTGAGAAATTGGACCAAGAATTTAAAACCCACTTCAAATCGCTCTAGTTGTTTAGATTATTTAAGAGGCATTATGATTTGTAATTAGTTAATTATTAAAATACGTTTTAATTACTAAAATAATTGGTGATTTACAAATTTAAGTAATTGTAACAACCAGAGGCATTTGAAAGGATCAAATTTTTCATCAAATTCTTCAATCCAAACGCAAGAAATTAGAAAAACTACTAACAAATCTAAAACTACTAACAAATCTACAACAACTAGTTCTCCTATAGGTAATACAATTCTATTTCCTTATCCCTAAATCTTAAGTAAATCTTCCCCTAATCTTCAAACACTTAAAAATAAAAATAAAAATTTAGACGTTATCAACCGATAACTAGTAGTCACATTTTAGATATTTGTACTTACTATTTACAACTCTCAAAATCACTTTATGCATATCAAGAATTTGAATATCCTTTTATTTATTCCTGCAAAAAAAGAAGCAAGCTTATCTTAGGATTGTTTTGACACTCAATTTATATATTATCAAGAATTTCAATGTTATTTTTTTTATAGTGTAAGTGGGAGGTATTAAAACTTTTCACTTACACTTTTTCTCCCGTCCCCCAATTTCAATATCATTTATTTACTCCCAAGCCCAAAAAAAAAGGAAAAAATTTATGTTAGAATGGTTTTGCTACCTTAACCCCAAAAGAATAAAAAATAAAAAAAAAATCAGTTACACCAATTTTTTCACCACTAGTTTCCACTAGACCTGGCAATTATACCCAAAACCCAATAACCCATCCAACCCGCCCACTAATTTGAGAGGTTGGGTTGGGTAAGTTGGGTGTTGGGTCAATTTTAGGTTGGGTAATAAAAACCCATACATATTTTGGGCGGTTTGGGTATTTGTGTTGGGCACCCATTACCCAACTTAAATTAAAAAATAAATTAAACACAAAATGCATCAATTTTGTGGCCACTTCAAGATTTTAAAATTCTCATCAATTTTGTGGCATCAAACGCACTTGCTTTATAGAAAATAAGGGAATCATCAGCAAAAAAATGTGAAAAATGTCAGGACTACCTCAAAAATTCTCAATGAAGATAATATATTTTTCTTAAGTGCTTTTTGATTAAGTTGGAATGGCATTTAACTTTCATATTTGTACCTATCAAATAGACATGTCATAATTTTTAAATCTTTTTTTGTAATTAAAAATCTAATCTAATTAACCGACGGAATAGTCCATCCGGCATTCACGGACGAAATAGGTTATCTAGCATTCATGGACAAAAGGTACAAATGTTTCTACTTAAATGTGATAATAGAAAGTGATTAGAATTGATGAAGGTACAACCAAACTTGATGAGAATGCATGGCTTATACTAAGCAGATGTCTAGTTGCATAGAAAGTAGGAAATAGAAGTTGACTAGAGGCAATGAGAAAGCAATGCGAACATGCATGTGGACGCAGATGAAATTTCGACTTGGAAGTCTACATCTACAGATGTTAGTAATATCTAGATTTTCAATAGCTTTATTTTTTACTATTAAAAATTTACATGTTAGGTGGAATCCACTTGACACATTAAATGAGATCGAGTGGGATCTTTGTATATCTATGTCAAATTCTTTCATTGGTTCGGGAACAAACATGCCAAATAGTTGCTCTAGAACGGCATAAAACTTTCCTAGGTCAGTAGATTTCTATTACCCTCAAACTTGACATATTAGATGAGATCAAGTGAAATCTTTGTATATCTATGTCAAACTTTTTTCATTGGTTTTGGAGCAACATGTCAAATAATTACTCTGAAGGATAATAAAATCAAGTATTTCAAAAGAACTTAAAAAGTGAGTGTGTTTTGTATCTGTGAGTGTTTTAGTATGTGAAAATATATCTATCTATGTGAAAATGTATTTATGTGTGTGAATTTTATTTTTTTTTTGTATATGAAAATATATTTGAGAGAGTTTATTTATCAAAATCTATTATTTAATATATTGGGTCATATTTGGGTCATGAGTTTGAAATAACCCAATATGACCCAACCCAAAATTAACCCAATCTAAAGTTGGGCGAGTATAACCCATTTAAATGAAACCCAACATCAAATCGCTCAAAATCCACCCAACCCGCCCAATTACCAGGTATAGTTTCCACTTTACAATAAAAAAGAAAAGGATATTAAAAAGAAGAATCCTACTTGCCACTTTCCACTTTTTCAGAAACCACAACCCGGTACGTGACTGTCTTTAAAACAGGGGAGGAGGGCACTTTGGCATCATCTTTTGATAACCGCCACATGATTGACGTGCAATTGACACTCCTTTTCTGGGATTAAAAATGGCATTGGTTTTTCCTGACACTTTTTCTTTGTCTTTTCTGGGGACCAAATTGCAACACGAAAGACTAGGAAGACTGAGATTACACATCCAAAGTATTTGTACTGTTCTTGCTGCTTCAGTGCCACTCTGCAACTACATTTGAATTGAATTTCAAAGCGCTCCATACAAAGTTACACTATCAGACAATAAAGACAGTTTCATTGCAAATCCCATTTCCAAGATTTCCCATTTCTCCCTGTCTGTTTGAAAAATCTGTAAAAGGGGTTGACACAAAAGACAGCGAGAAGAATCATGAAAGTTCTGATTTTGGTGGTACCCGTCTTGATTTTCAGCTCACCTTTGCTCTCATTTCCTGTGGATGTGAAGCCAAACCCCCCTGTTTCTGACCCTGTTCTTCCTACTGAGAAAGAGCCCCCTGCTTTCCCTACTTCATCTCCTGGAGTGGAAGCTCAATCTCCAGGTAATTCAATAATGTGTTGCCATGTTTCTGATTTCTACTAGCACTTAATTTTGAATATGAGTTCATGCTCGTTTTGTTGTTAATTGTTGGATGACTACTTCAAATTCTGAAAATTATGAAAAATACTGATCTTGTTGCTGTTTTGGATATATTTGCTAAATTTTCCTTTGTTCAAGGAAATGGTCGCCTTATCATTGAGAGTACTCTTTTATCGTACTTCTCTGTACTTTCAGCAATCAGGATTTGACACTAAAACCTGTAACAGCTCTGTCAGCAAGTACCCATCCTTCCCCCGATGACGGTTTAGTTGGGGTGCTTTGCATTGAGAAATGTTAAGCAGGAGAGAAAGAATTGTTGTAGATGATTGATAAGCCGTTCTTTTTTCTTTTAAAGTCGTAATGCTGTCTAAAGCCTTTTTTTTTCCCCTTTTTGGGTCCATCTTGGGCTTTGAAGGAGATGCGGCTGTCAGGGTAGTCCATCATCAGGACACAAACAAGAAAATTTTAATTGCACTCGTGGTTTCTGCGACTCTTCTTGGTGGAATATTGTTATTGCTGTCGTGTTTTTGGTTCTACAGACTCAAAAAGTTAAAGAGTTCCGATACAAAGGCAAACCAGAACTCAAGTATGATGCTTTCTTCAAGATGCCTTTAAGTCCTTCTAATTTCTTTTTCCTATCTTATTTGTACATTCTGTAACTTGCATTACAACTTATTTTGAGTTTGGATTGCTTTCTCAAGATGCTGCAAAAGGGGTATCATTGGGTCCAATTTTGGATAAAAATCACTTCTTCAAAAGCTTTTTGGAAAGAAAGGTTCAATTGCTGTTATTGAATACCCTTTGCTAGTAGCTGCAACCAGCAACTTCAATGAAGACAACATTCTGGGTGAAGGTGGATTAGGATGCGTATATAAAGCTCAATTTAGTGATAACTTCCATGCAGCTGTCAAAAGACTCCATGGTAAATGGCAGGACTCCGAAAGAGAGTTCGAGGTAAATTCCAATCGACAATTCTTGAGGATTCTATTTGATTTTATCCCATTTTGCCTTTATTTCTATTTACTGCTTTCGTCATTGGAATTGCAGAATGAGGTAGATTTGTTGAGTAAAATCAAGCATCAAAATATAGTTTCAATTCTAGGGTACTGCATTCATGCAGAGACACGGTTTTTGGTGTATGAATTGATGCAGAATGGGTCTTTGGAATCTCACTTGCATGGTAAAATGCCTTCCTACTTTTGATGTATTATATTATGTGCATTCTGCATAATGTCTTTTGGTTTCTCAATTTGTGTTTCATTAAAGAGATTAAGTTTCTCCTTTACTTTAGGACCTTCTCATGGATCAACTTTAACTTGGCATCTACGGATGAAAATTGCTCTAGATGTAGCAAGGTATGACATTGAGGAGGATCTGTCCCTCAAGATGTTACTCAACCCCCCAAACCACCCCCCCTCCCCAATAACTTTTTGGCCTGTTTCCATTTCTTGTAGACTAAGATGTATCTCTGAATTGACTAGAGGACTGGAGTATTTGCATGAGCGTTGTAACCCTCCGGTGATACATAGGGATCTCAAATCCGCCAACATCCTCTTGGATTCTACCTACAATGCAAAGGTGAAATGTGGATAGGAGCTATGCCTTCAAATTCCTTCACTTTGCAAATGGAAACTTGATGAGTATTTGTGATAAGCTAATGAATTCCACTTTCATACAGCTTTCTGATTTTGGCCTTGCAATTAGTGGCGGGAACCCAAACAAGAACAGCATAAAGCTTTCAGGAACTTTGGGTTATGTTGCTCCAGAATACCTCCTAGATGGTATGATAGAGTACCTTAAGATCTGCAAAATTACATTATGTCAATTACATTGTTGCAGCTAAAGTTGTCTGTTCATTCTTTTGATTTTGTTCTGTTGACATGAGCTTGAATAAACATTTTTTTTTTTTCCTATTGGTCAATGGAAAGATCATACTTTTGAATAGGCATCTGCTGTTGCTTCTTTTGCTAAACAAATATCAATCTTCCTGGCGTAATTATGCATTTGAGTTATGTTTCTTGGTTTCAAAAGGTTTTTCATTACAACCCGCACTGGCATCTTAAATAATAATGACCTTGGTGCTGTATCACAAATACATGTTAGATGCCCCATGATAGGGATCTAAATAATGACCTTGAAACATCTTAACAGAGCCATATCTTGATTGCTGGATCAATTTCAATTATCCTTCTGAAAACTGTTGTCAGTCTCTGCTCTATCTTCCACTGTTCCTGTTGTCTCATACTTGGAAACTTCCAAGAATTACTGCATTCAATGCTTATTGTAGTTTTTCTGCAATCTTTTTTGGATTTTGATATCTCTGCAATCCTTGATTGACGGACTGCTTGACCTGAATAAGTTTTATGTGTCACTTTTAGTGCACACAGTTGAAGCAGAAACACTATGTGGGCTGTTTTTTGCAATCAAAAAACAAAATTACTATTAGCATTTTGCTGATACGGGACTTCACTTAAAAACAAAGATTATTTGGCATCAAAGTCTGGGCCTTTGAGGCGCAAGCATTAGGTTGACCATATAAAGTATAAACACTGTTAAGCTGAAGTGACTTCCTTAATAAGATAGGGCAATGAGGATTTCAGTTGTCAGAGGTGGTGGTAAAAATCCCTTTCTGAGAAGATAGTGTCCTCCTTTAACTTTAAAAACTCTGCTGCTGTTGCCAATGTTCATGAGCCATGTATAGAGAATGTCTTGTTCAATAACTGCTGATGCGTGAGCTTTTATTTAAAATTGTTCTGTATGAAAAAAAGAACTTTTAACTGTAGTTGTTTAATTGACGTTTAGGTAAATTAACTGAGAAGAGTGATGTATATGCATTTGGTGTTATTCTACTGGAGCTTTTAATTGGAAGAAGGCCAGTGGAGAAAATTACTGAAGCTCAGTGCCAGTCTATTGTTACATGGGTAAGTTCTCCCTAAAGCTTGTCAGTTCAAGATCTGGTATCTCAGTAAGCATACTTTCTGATGCAATCTTCCTTTTTCATCAAGCAGGCCATGCCTCAGCTCACTGATAGGTCAAAGCTTCCCAAAATTGTGGATCCTGCCATCAGGAACAAGATGGATTTGAAGCACTTATATCAAGTTTGTATTAAGACAACTTTTTTGACTGTTCAGCAGAATAATGCCTTCTTATCAATTACTGATTCAACTCCAATTATTCCTCTGGTAGGTTGCTGCGGTTGCTGTCCTGTGTGTACAGCCAGAACCAAGCTACAGACCATTGATCACAGATGTCCTTCACTCCTTTATTCCCCTCGTTCCTGTTGAGCTTGGAGGATCATTAAAAGTTGCATAGTTGGTTCTTGCTCAAGGCTGAACCTCGCCTAGATGCTGTGCTTTCTGCTGGAATATATACTCGTTGAACGGCTGTCTTTCTTTTTCCTGG
This sequence comes from Coffea humblotiana, assembly GCA_023065735.1. Taxonomy (NCBI): domain Eukaryota; kingdom Viridiplantae; phylum Streptophyta; class Magnoliopsida; order Gentianales; family Rubiaceae; genus Coffea; species Coffea humblotiana. Next base: position 3,455,335 of record CM041211.1, read on the forward strand.
TTTTTGATAATTAGATGTACTTGTGCCGGAATTCTTAGGATAGAGAACACATAATTCTTAGGAAGAAGTTTTGACGTCTGTCAATGTAAATATAAATCTGATAGATTTCAAAAGTGGAGCATCGCTGCAGTCTCATGATCTGGATTCATACCATCCCATCGTCACATTGCAAAGTCACCTAAGTGATGGAACAAGGGCTTCATTTTACGGGTGTTACCGAAGATCCGTCTTTTCTCTTCTGGCTAAGAACAGTGGAACATAATTGACTGTACAAGTAGCTCTCTCAATATGTTACTTTTTTGGGCATCTCTTTCAATATGTTAAGACCGTATCCCTTTCATAAGTTCCGGCTATCGATCCTTCACGGAAACCTAGTTTAGAAGAATCCTTTAAACTTGAGAACCCAATCTAGAAGAACCCTTTAAACTTGAGAACCTCGTCAACGCATTAGTGTTCGTTAGCCGCTCATTACTTAGACCTAATCAAGAGAATCTCTTGTAAATCATTTCGATGGTCAAGGATTTTCCTTGATCCTCTCATCAACTTCTCAAATGTCTAGATACATTTTTGCCATTCCGATCCCCTCTCTACAAACGAGATCTTACCATCGAGTCCCACTTCACATGAAATGTTCCCCATAATTAATGCCATATTAATGCAGCTATATCCTGTGCTACCTAATACGGATTATCTGTACAAGCTTGCAAAAACTCTGGCAGCTTTCTTTTCCAGCAATTTCCCGTATCTGACTCTGAGGCCGAAATATTAGCAAGTATTTAATGCCCGAAATGAAGGATACGGTATCAGTAAGTCTATGCTTCTTTCTTCGGGTGCGAGTTAATGAGACCACGCCTTCATTTACATCGTTCCTAAAGGCGTTCCTCGTGTTTTTGCACCTTTCAATCGTTCCCCTCTGAAGTCGTTTTAATCCTACACCACCTCGTAACGATGCTTTCCTATGATCCAAACCAAACCAGTTATTCAGTAATCATAGGTGAATTTGATTGGTTGCAATATATCAGTTGGAGTTTTCTTGCTCCATGGCCAAGAGCGAGGGGTCAAATTTTTATACTTTCAACCGTGATTTCTCCGCCTGTGGAAACTGGTTTTTTTATATCTTATTATTCCCGATAAACAGGATCCTAAGATGGCATTTGGCATGTCCCAAAACGTTTTTCAAATCTTAGACATCAAAATTTAGCTTATAGAATCCAGTTTTCAAATTCTGAACAAAGGTGGAACTACGATTTTTTTGAGTTAGGAATCAACAAATTTCAAAACTACTTTTTTTTTTCTTTTCTTGCGAAGGAAAACATCAAAGATTACAAGCACCGTCATTTTGGCAATAATAGTATTCTAATACAAATCATTCCTTTTATCCAATCCTAACCTCATCCCTAAATTTTACATATACTAAATCTTTAAAAAATGAAAATGAATGAGTTTCGATTTCTAGCATGCAGTCCAAGACATGATGACCTAGACGTAAAGAATCAGGTGTTTAATTTTTGCAGATTACATGGTTCTTTGTTTTTTAATTCTTCAAATATGAGGCGGCTGTTTAGAATCAAATCCATATCTGCGGAAAGTTGCCAATACATTGGTACCTCTGAACAAGAATTTGTCTTTACATCACATATGCTAATATTCAACAAGTTTGTATCCTGTCCACATTCAGACTCCATTTTGTATCTAGTATTTTACCAACGTAAGCATAGTTGTCGCGGTAGTATTACCAAACAAACGTTGTTGAAAATAAAAAGAATATAAACCTGCACTTCTCATCAAACAACTCACAGCTTCTCAGAGATGCCTAACATGATAAATTCGCTGTATCTCAAAGTCTTAGCCGTCCCACATATTACTTCAATTCGATAAAAAAAAATGAGAGAAAAAAGAAATGTGGCCATTGCAAGATGCTTGTGTAGGAATAACACAAAAAATATGTTTGTCAAGATCGTACATCAGGGTGGTCATGTTGAACTTCAAGATAGGCCAATTATTGCTGCCGAAATAATGCATCGAAATCCCAAATTTTGTGTTGCCTACCCAAATGTGTTCAAGCAGCCATGGGCAGTTGTTGCACCAGAGACCACCCTCATGCCTGGACACAAGTTCTACGTAGTGCCAATAAGTACAGTCAGGAAACTTCAGTTACTTTCCATGAAGTACTCCGCTTCTCAGGTTCTACAAAATGAAACCACCACCACCACCCCGAATGGCACAAATGAGGGAGAGATTCACGGAAAGCATTCAAGATGTTTCTTGTTCATAAGCGGTAATCATCCTAATAAGTACCTTATTCTTGTCTTAGAAAATCTGATAATGGTGGAATAGGAACTACTTTTGAAGGAGAGGAAAGGTGATAGCTGCTTTACATTCTTGATTACTGGAATGACGAGGAAAGCCAGTAGTGAGGATAAAAGCAAGGAAACAGGATCTCCAAAGAGCTTTGGATCATCTGAGACAGATGCACTGGCTATCAGGAGGACCATAGATCATGCAAGCAGTCCCAAAAGATTATCATCTTTTGATCGCTGGCAACCAAGTCTAGAGAGCATCACTGAAGAATTTTAGAATTGTAGATAATATCTCATGCATGTTAAGTTCTTTACACACACACAGAGGAAAAAAAAGTACGTTATAAGTGTTTTGTTATAAAGATTACTTGGTATTAATGCTCAGCATAGTACGGAATGAAAAGGGATATTTCGATCTGATCCTCTTTCAAACGGGGCACATCTGTTCACATTCTGCTTAGAAAGAATTTCTACTTTCGAGTTCATGAAATTGAAGGGATAGACTCGTAAAGCAATTCAAAGAGACCTACTAAGGAAAGGATTCAAATCACATGTGAACTGGAATTCTAAAATATTAATGCGATCTTAAATATGTCAACCAATTTAGTACTAATATACTTCTAAAGACACTGAGGTCCTTCCTATCATAGCCATTGGTCCTGAAGCTTCACGGAGTATATCAAGAAGAAAATAGATGGCCTTCTTAACAAAGCTTCTTTCTAATAGAGACAGCATAGAGCCTGGAGTTCTAGGAAACTGCCCCCAAAATTTTCGAGTATCTGTGCTGTTAACTGATAAGCATGTTATTTATCTACAGATTGGCCACAGAAATCAGGCAACCGATGATGAATTAGACAGCTTTATTCATCAGAATTGAGCACGGTCCAGATGACAGAACTAAGAATATGAAAATTAAGCATTTCAACAAAATTTAACTTGAAAGACACAAAGCAAACACATTATTCTTATTTGAGAAAATGTTCCTTATTTTGTCAATTTTTTTTTATCATGTTAAATATCAGATTAAGCTTGCAAAATTTCTGTGCCTTGGTAGAATAACACAAGACAGTGAAAGCAAGAAGCCAAACAAGAGAACCTTGTAAACTTTGGGACAGGTGCAAGGTAACTAATTGACAGCTGAATTGTCTTCATAGGCTAATTAAACTTCATATGTATTGTTCATCATAGTTTCTCGTTTCTATCGAGTCAAAATAAAAACATTTCCTTCGTATTCAACAAATTGATGACGATTTTAATTAGTGCAAAAGATTAAACCCTCAGTCTAAAATATATGTAACATATCTAGTAGAAACGAGAGGAAATTGTTATTGAATTAGAAATATACTAGGAGTATAACATTTGATCTTTTGCCAACGTGGCCAAGAATACAGGACAGGGCATCTAACATGGAAGTCTAGCAAGTTAATAATGAAGTAGCAAGCTTCCCTATGCACACATTTCAATGAGACTAATAGGTAATAACAACAACAGAGACATGCATAGTTAGAAAATTAGATATGATAGCTAGAACATTTTCGTGTGATTTGTTCTCGATATATAATTGGACAGATTGCTTTTGGTAGGTTCACATCGAGTGAAGTAGGATAACATTTGAAACACATTTAACGCAGAACAAATGTCTTTATTTGGTCGCTATTCAGAAGAATCTGAAGGTAGAAAAACACAGTACTAGATGAATCTCAACAAAAAGTATGTTAAGCAACTGCATAACTGCTGCATATACTAATTTCTAATAACTGTATACTTAACGTGAAAAGGCGCAACAAAAAAAGCTTAGAAATGCGGCTTTGAAAAATAGCCTGACTAGTAGCAAAATTCGATATGCCAAAGCAACTTGACCACATTAGCTGCCTAACACAATGAAGTAGCACTACGATTAAAAGCCGCTGCCCAACTAGCTTTTCTACTGCAAGGCTCCAACTTCTATCTGTTGGCATCTTCCCAACCCTCAAATTATCATCATCCCCACGAAATCTAAGATTCAACGAGAGAAAAACAAGGGCATAAAGAAAATCTAATTTCCTATTGTTTTCTCTTCCCAAACTTTTCTGGGAATGGACAACTAAAGTTTTCATTAATAAACCGGAGATGGAAAAAAGAAGACATGGAAATTTGTGAATAATTGGGAGTTCCCACATCCTCTTTTGCTCTCATCTAAACTGTGTAGTGTTGTTGGATCGTCTCGATGTCAAGACCCTTGAGCTTCACCACTGATTCCACATGCCCCTTGAGCGTATGAAGCTCCCTTAGCCTTGAAAGCCAAAGGAATACAAGCAATAAGACACGAAGCACAATCAAGAATTTAACTCAGTTTACGTTTAAAAACCCCCAACAAGGGAAATTACCTTGCGACCTCAGCACGTTTCTTGGCCCTGTTCAGCAATTTCAGACAACTCTCTATAGTTGTTTTTGTCATTCAAAATATCCGAGTTCTCTGGAGGATGGAGGCCATGCAATGTGCGCTGAGCCAAAGCCCATTGTGCCTCCTTTCTCCCCTACCATAATCCTTCTTTGTAGTGAAAGCGGTCTAAGAACCAGATGATTTGAGGCAAAGATCAGCACGTATTCTTATTCTGGGGCAAGGATAATAAATGTTTTTCGTTCTTGATGAATAAACTGGTGACAAGATTACCTTGTTCTGAAGTAGGTTATTCCAAGCTCTGCCGGTCAAGCAATATCTATAAAAAATTTCATTACATCCAGAGGGATGTAGAAGATAACACTATAGAGCCAAATCACTCCAGCCCATCCCCAGCCTATGCCTTGAATATAAGCAAATTCCCAGTTTGCATAGACCGCAATCAAAGTGGCTATCTTATGGATACCAAGGAACCAATCAGCAGAATATATATATATATATATATATAGTCACAGGAATTTAGGGCGAAGGGAGGCAATAAGGATGGAATAGACTTACCAGTTGTGCAACTACAAAAGCACCCACGAGCAGAAGACCAGGACGTTCTACAAAAGACCAGCTCCTGGACCGAGTAACAAAGATGAGTGCTTGACTAACAATACTCACTTGCAGGTAGAGTGCTGAATTTAGCTCGTGGTACTTGTCTCTGATTGACCTTACACCGAATTTATCCTGGCAATTTCAGTTGAAACATCAATTTTGGCAGGGAGGAAAGAGAGAGATTAGGATATCAGAGAAAAGGACACGAATAGGACACCAACTGCAATATGCATCTAAGAGATATCCAAGAGGGATAATCTAGTTTTTATTGAAAGAGTAGAACCTTACCGAGAAGAAATTTGAACCCTGTGCAGCCCAAAAGAAAATGACAGTCATCACAGCAAGATAAGTTCCCAAAACTATACCAGTAGCAAAAATTTCTCTCAGCTTCCATGAGTCCGGGCATGGGTGATGGTCGCACCTTGTCTTTTGAAATGGTCATGATGGTTCCATCATTTAGGATGGCAATAATTAGAACCATGAATGGTGAGAAATCGAACTTCCAAATAAGTGCAATGAGCATGAAACCAAGGACAATTCTGATTGTAATGGAAACTGCATATATGGTATAATTCTTCATTCTCTGGAATATAGCTCTACTTGTCAAAACAGCACTAACTATCACGCTAAGTCCTGGCTCTGTCAGCACTATGTCTGATGCACCCCGGGCAGCATCGGTGGCATCAGCCACTGCAATTCCAATATCAGCCTTCTTTAGTGCTGGGGCATCATTCACACCATCTCCTGTCATCCCACAAATGTGCTTTTCTCTCTTGCAGCTTTTTTCACAATCTCATATTTATGTTCTGTATTCATCCTTAGGTAGTGTTAGAACATTTCAAAGAACTATTAGCTGAAACACATCAAGTAAAACGACTCATCCACTAAGCATTCCTACTGGAGAGGCTACATGCGTGCTTCTTCACTACAGCTGGATTACAAAATATAAAACATAGTATCTCAAGTCAAGTATGACTTAAGCTTCTCCAGTAGCAACTTCATAAAACTCAAAACTCTTAAGTGGAAGGTTTGTTGGATGTAAAAATGACAAAACATTAAAATAGAGAGAGATGGCCGGCTCACCAGGGAAGACGCCAGCAAAGCCATCTGCTTCTCAATGAGCTCCTCAACAGGAAGGTCAGAAATGGTTTCATCTTTGTGTTGACCGAGGAGGGACGAAGAAGGATACATGTTGATCCCCATGCCAAGCCTTCGACCAGTCTCCTTGGCAATGGCCAGCTGATCCCCAGTAATCATCTTAACATTGACACCTAAGTGTAAGGCACGTTTGATGGTTTCTCCCACTATCATGCCTCGGAGGATCAAAGAGAGGCAAGAGACCCACAAATACCCAGGGTCCTCCCTGACCCTCCTTGGTCTTCTCTGGTACGGTCTGCAAAAGAAGGACAGGCAAGTTTAGTAGTACTAGGTACCATTTTTTAAAAGCTGAGGGCCCAATTATCACAGCCCAAGAACAACGACCCAATTATCACTGCAGCATTCACTCTAGTTCCTACGGTCTTTCTACTTATAATTTACGTAAAAACAGTCAGTCAAAAATAATTAATTTGAATTGAACTTGACTTATTATGAGTTCTTATCAAAAATTGACGAGAAAAGTAAGCCAATTAAATGAGATTCACTAGCTTGCCTGTTGGGCAACAGCAAGAGAGCGAAGACCCCCGATCAGCAAACTTGTCAATTATAGAATGAAGTTTCCCTCTTCATATCTTCCCTTAGGCCACATAAATCAGCAATCTGGAGAAAGATCTCAGATAAATAGGCAAGTGTTAGACTTGAACCTAGGATCAGATATAAGATAAAACCCTAGACTTTGTGTTTTACCTGTTCAGGAGCACCTTTGCTGACTCTATAACCAATCTCCACGGGAGTCAAAATAAGTGATAGCAGTGCGTTTTTCTACAGGATTAAAGGGAAGAAAATGCACCTCAGTAATATCTGCTCTTGCCTGGTAAATTCAAGCATCAAAATCAGCATCATAAAAGGTAAATGATTTATGCAAAGCAACGAGCTTGGGGTAGAGGGCGATGACAATCCATGTTGAATGACATTAATGCAAAAAGTTGATTTAGTTTCACATCATGTACAACTTCTATCAAACTAGAGGTGGAATCAGCAGTGCGGATGATTATAAGGGTTTTTTACCTAACCTTTCAAGAACATAAGTTATCAAAGCTACACAATAAAATGGGCTCATTCTTTTTCATTTTTCAGTCAAGTTGCACCTGAGAGGTCTCTAAGTTGCAAATCAAAGTCCTGATCATAGGATCCAATGAAACACTTCACACAAGTACAGCGAATGTGAGAGAAGTGAAAAACTGTTTATACCTCTCTTGGATCAGCCAACATTCCAACTATGCAAGCATCAATGGCATCTTGATTCTCCACCCTGGAAGCCCTAGCTCCAAGAAGAATTACAGTATCCCTATCCACATCTTTTGCAAACACCTGCACCATGTGACAAAACATTAAAGAAAAAAACTGAAGTTGGCTGAAGCTCAAGCTGATTCATATTGTCTGTAAAAGCTTTAGATTGGGACCAACCTCAATTAGGTTCTTGTCTACTGTAAGCTTGTTTAAAGTGAGAGTTCCTGTCTTGTCACTACAAAGGACATCCATCCCAGCCATCTCTTCTATAGCAGTCATCCTCTTGGTGATAGCCCCTTGCTGTGATAGCCGGTGGGACCCAATTGCCATTGTCACAGACAAAACTGTTGGCATAGCAAATTGGAATGCCACCAATGAGAAGTACCAAGAGATTATCAATCCCATCTCTATACCTGCGTTTCTGAATTGGGAACATCACCACCACCTCTACTATTATTCCCACAGCAATGGAACAAATGCAGAAGTTGCCAATGGCAGTCAACACCTGATCAAAACCATCAGAATGCAAGTCAGAAAATGTCAAATCACCAAAAGCTGAAATAGCTGAATGTTTGATGTCAAGCTATGGGAAGATGTCTATTTGAGTAAGTTATTTTGCAAAAAGCTTGTTGGTGATGCAAAAACTTCATTCAGAATACGCCAGTCCCAGAAAGCATCGAGGCTAAAAATAAATAGAAATCACCTTCCTGAAAATGTAATTTTCGCGTTCCTTTTATCTTGTCATTTACGGGTTTGTGACTAATGTCTAGTACTTGGTGTAGAATATCATTATCAGCTCATATAATGTGTGAAGCAATATAGAGAACCTACCTTCTGGAAATGTCCAACTTGGTTGGTGCTGTCAACAAGATGAGCTGCTTTTTCCAAAAAAGGTGTTGATTCCAGTGGCGATCACAACTGCCTCAATCTCGCCTTGTTTACAGGTGGAACCAGAAAACACTTCGTCGGCTGGGTTCTTTGTCACTGGCAGCGACTCACCAGTAAGGGCAGATTGATCAATCTTGAGAGGATCCCCCTCCAGGAGACGAGCATCAGCGGGGATGATATCTCCCAGCTTGATGCTTATTATATCACCTGGGACCAGTATGGCCGCAATCCTGCTCCATCCATCTACCATCCCTCAACACCTACACAAAACAAATATAACAGCATACACCAATTCATAATTTGTTTATCACACTGGATTTGTTGTTGGATTCAGACTTTGCTTCTGGTAATTCAAGCTGTCCACAACCTTCTGCTAACGAACACTACCTTTGTTTTTGGTGCAAGACCGGCCATTAGAGCTGCTGCAGCATTGCCAGCATTGTTTTCTTCAACGAAGCTTATGGTGGAGTTGATAACCAGCAGAATTATAATGCAAGAAAATCTTGCAATCTGGAGGCTTGCCCTGCAAGTTTTCATTGTACTTTAAGAATTAGGGATTTAATCCAAACTAAGAAACCGATTAAATATTTTGTGTATGGAAAAGAAAAGAAAACTAAGGAAACAAGAAAAACAAAAAGGTACAAGAAGTACCTGTCCATTTGCCAAGGCAATGGCTATGACTGCAGCTGCTTCCATGACCCATGACAAAGGGTTCCACATAAAAACCCAAGAACTTGAGAATTTTTGCTTTCCTGTTTGAAGAAATTTTTAAACGAGTTTCATCACCCATAATAACGAAGCAGGTAAACTTGATACAACTGAAATAGAGCAAATGAAATTTGCCTTTTTCTCCTCTAGCTTGTTAGGCCCAAAGATTTGGAGCCTCTGTTGTGCTTCCTGGGTGGTCAATCCTTCCCTTGAGCAATTTAGCTGTTCAAATACTTCTTGAACCGGTATGCTCTCCTTTACGTGAGCAAAAACAAAACCCGTTAACAAACAGCACCTCTTAGCGCAGATTGCTTAGTGAATGAGCTCAGATAATGTATTCTTCATTTCTTTACAAAATTTTAAAATTTTCACCTGATCATTTATACGTATGTCTATACATTAGAAATAAACACAGCACTATGAAAATCAATATTTTCTCGACCCTTGAAAATCAATTTTCCGAATATCGACCCTATAATTTAAAAACTTTTTCAAAACATACAATCAGATAAAATAACCAATCAAAAAACAAAACCCGAATCACTTATATAAATTAGACACGGAGTGAATTTAGTAGTATTTGACATGCAGGTTGATGCCAAACAGTTCTCAAACAGGTGACATGAATCCATGGCTCATCATCTTCTCTCAGATGCAAACATTTGTAAACAAAAAAAGTAAAAGACGATACTTGAAAGAAGCAACAATAAAAATTGAAACATATAAAAGGCAATACTTGAAAGAAGCAACAATAAAATTGAAACATATATCACTTTCGGCTTGCGAGTACTAACAGCAAATATTGATGCATAATTAATCAACTTAACCCAAAAAAAAATGGAGACAGCTTAGCTAAAAATAATCCAAAAATTAATATCGGAACAAATTTTCTTTCTTTCGGGTTCAACTTTCATAATAGCCGATTTTCGAATCTACTGTTTTGAAAGAACTGCCGCAGAGAATATTCATACGTATCTTATATATATATATATATATAGGCAAGATATAAACGCATATCAAAAATTAATAATCAGAGAAAACAACCAGAAATAAGTACGAAGAAAATAAAAAATGGTTGCAATCAATGAAACAAGAGAAGCAAGAAAACAGGCCCCGTACAAGATCAACATTCTCCTTCCTAATCTCTTCCAAGCTGATACTTCTGTTGTCCGCCATCGCTCCTGCTGGGAATCTTCAAATTCTGTCCCCTTGGATTCAATTCTATGATATATTTACGTAAATATTTCTATGATTCTGCTTGATATATTCGTTTGATTTCGTTATTTCTTCTCTAAATTAGAGATTCAAAAAACTGATTGTATTATGGAACTGCATGGCTCTCTACTTCCTACTAAGTCAAACTTGCAAATACTCTCCCTACTAGTTTACTATTATTATTTTTTGGTAAAAAGATAGTTGTGATGGGAATGGGCTAAATATATACGAGGAAGAGGAAGAATTTGATTCCTTTTCTACTATCAGTTTCCTTCTTTTGGTAAATTCTCAGCCTTTGCTTTGTAACAAACTTACACAATCGCTTTGTTATATCGTGATGCTATTTTTTTCAGCATGTGTCGAAATATGACTCGGGTGTGATCGTTGAGATAATTCTTACTGTTACTGTATAAATTACTGCAATTTAGATTTCCAGGTTTTTGGAGGACTTGAGTGCAAAATAATGAACAGATGGCCTTGATCAGAAACAGAAGAATGAAGGAGCGGGAGTCTTGTCAATTTGTAGCCCAAGTCATTCGGTTGAGTGTGGCTATTGTCTAGTATTTTAGTATTCCCTTCTCGAACGAGATTCTTTTCTTCTTCTTCTTCTTTTTTTTTTTGTTTTCCTAAATTCAAGGTCAAGTAATATGAGTCCACGTATCTGTTGGATTTATGAGGGCTTAATTTTAAGGCAATTGAGGAAAGCTGGGGATAAGCATGAGAGGATGATGATTTATAAAAGTCAATTTTTGAAAGTGGAATAAATCAAAAAATAAAAAAGAAAATCGATCCATTGGATTTAGCATGTGGGATTTGTCAGTTTAAAATTTGTAAGTTAACGGAAGGATTTCTTACTTTAAAGAAGGATATATATGCATGTATAGCTTTGGTTAGAATAAATTCACTTGATTTGTTGAGATCCTACAGTATTGTGAGTTTTTTACTAGGTCAGGTTGCGTTAGAATACTACTATTTTACTTTTTAAGATATATCATTTACATTCACCAAGGAGTCGACCGGCATCTGGCAACTGTCAATAACTTTTCTCAGTGCAAGTAGTATTTATCTAGAAGACAACAAAACCTAGTTGAGAATTGGGAAAACAAGTGTATAGGGTTTCCTCAAAATCAAAAGGTCTAGCTAGCTCTGGCCTTTTACAGGTTTAAGTCATCCCAAAAACGTTACAGTTGAGAAGCAGTGGCCCAAGTTGTACATAATCTTTGAAAGGCCTTTTCAAGACCAACCCATGAGCTAAAACAAACCCAATCCTTAAATCTTAATAAGAATTGAATTAAAAGAAAGAACTAACTCATCCATGCTAATACGACATAGGAGAAATAATTTCTTTTAATGTCACATATTTCAAATTTTAATTCAGTGTCTTAAAATCATAAGAAGACTTTGCCAGTTTGTAACACCTGAAAGGCAATAATTTTCTGTGGGTATGCCAAGTATTTTTCGGTTAGTTTCTTTTGAGGAGCAATATAGCAAACTATGGGCAAGTCCAATATTTTCACTTTACATGAAGGCTGCAAACGAATCGAGCCGCTCGCGAGTGGCTTGAGTCCGAGCTCGACTTGAGTTCGGTCAACATCAAGCTCGAGTCGAGATCGAACTGACCAAGTTCGAATTCGAGCTCAAAAATACTAAGTTCATTAGCTCGAACTCGATTAATTATATATTGATCGAGCTCGAGTCGAGATCGTTTTGATCACGTCGAACTTGAGCTCAAAATACTAAGTTCGTTAGTTTGTGAGCCAACTCGAACTCGATTGATTATATATATATATATATATTTATTTTATTTTAATAATAAAATTACATATATATTTCTAATATTTTATTATTTGTTAAGAAAATTTATTATTTTATTCATTTTTAAAAAATAAAATAATTATTTTTTTTATTTTTTAAACTCGAGCTCAAAGCTTGACATTTTGAGTTCGTTGAGATCAAGTTCGAGTTTCGTAAAATTATGTTGAGATTCGGCTTTGATTAGGTTGAAATTCGACTCGACTCAACTCGTTTGCACCCCTAAGTTTACATAGAACAACATTGTTCTCAACTGATTTTAGATTTTAATTTTGAAAAAGTTATTTTATTGTGTTCTTAACTACTTTTATATTCTAATTTTGAATTTTTTAAACCTAAAAAGGTTCAAGATCAGAAGCATCTATTTGGTGCTCTTTTATTCTGATTTTTTAAAATCAACTTTTACACAATCATAAGTAGTTGAGAACAAAGTCAATATACATAGAAACTCTCTCCGACCGTTCTGTCATGCATGTCCACAATTTGTATACCAAGAAAGGATGTATATATATTTTTAACCATTTGCAATGGCGCCAATCTAAGGAGTTGGATTATGTCCTCTTGTATAGTTGTGTGTCTCTACCCTAAAAAAAAAAAAAATTGTTTTCTCTTTATCCTATCTTATTCGGAAAATGAGGATTTCAACCTTATTTCCTTGCATCAAGATATGATAAATAATTGATTATGTCTTCCTCTGTAATCATCTTTGTCATCCTTCTTGTCGCATTTCTGATATTTCAACCTTATAAAATTGGACTCAAGAAATGAATCTATGTATATTGGAAAATTACTTAATAGAACAGAATAAACCATGTTTAGACTGCTAATCGCGAATACTACCACTCCAACCTGTTTTTCCCAATCATGTAGTAAAAAAAGGAAACAAACTGTGCTGAAAACTGGACTCAGTAATGTAGCTGCAAAATACAAAATGCGATTGGAGCTAGTTCAACCTTAGAATAAAAACCAGGAGAGAGGTGAATCCGTTAATGCTCCGTCTTTAATGTCTAGCTACAAACTTCTAAAATGCGAGAGCTGATGCTGGACTTCAACAAAAACAAGAAACATTGAGTGAAAAGTCGATGATCGGTTGTTTTCTTGCCGACAAAAATAACCAAATAGAAAGCGATAACAGGACTGTGAGAGAAGAGAAGCCCACAAAACTGAAGCTGATTTCTAAAAGGGAGGACCTGATAGGATAACATGGCATTTGATACCTAACAGATGGTTGGAGAAGCAAATCATGTGCCCCCTAACATGAATTTTTGGCTCTTCATTAACGTAACATGGTTGCACATGTCCATGGTTATGGCAAAGGTTCAGAGTCTATTAGTTGACCGGAGACATTGCCCGTCCAATGCCCATATACAGACGTTGTGTCCGTGCACGCGTGTACGGGCATGAATTCTCACTTCTATCATACATACTCTCAAAATAAAACGGGGGCTGCAAGGAATTGGTTATAGTCCACAGTATTTAGTGCCCATCATTTGTGGTTATGGTGACATATCAAGGAATAATTTACGTGATAGAGTTTTCGATAAAATTACTTGTTTAAGTATGATGTCGTTAGATATGTGCTAAATGCATTGAATAGCGTGTGATTATAAATTTTTTTTATGTATTTAAAATATAATAATTACTCTAAAAATATCAATTTTTCACTTCTGCTAAAAGAGCACTTTTGACAGCATAAAGTTTTACTTTGCTCTAAAAATATCAGTAGTTTTGCGCTTCTAGTAAAAAGTACTGATGACACCGTAAGTTTTACTTCTAAATTTATGAAATGATACTCGCCAAATATCTTTAAAACAAAACTTTATCATTCAAAAGTATTATTATTATTTTACCAAAAGCATCACATTCACAAAAAGGCTCTTAATCACTTTTGGATGTTTATTGATTATTGATGTAAGTTTAAGAAGTTGGACTTCCTGTTACTCTTAATTACCGATTTACAGATTATCTAAGACTGGACTCTCCGGTACTCATCATCTCGCCCTAACCTAAAGTGAACAGGAATTTTTCATTGTCCAGTCAGGGATTACGTACGCTTAGATTATCACTGTTGTGGATAGCACTGAAGTTTAGCTCCTAAAAAACCATCACTTTGTATTTTTTTTCCCCTGAAACAAACAACATCTTGTTTCATCGGACGTTGGAAGATAAATTTGTGATGTTTCCAAATCTGGTCTATTCTAATCAGTAATCTCAGAAGAAGAAGAAGAAGAATTATCTGGGTGGGTTCTTGATGATATCCAAGAGAGAAAAGTTAAGTGAACCGGATGAAGCTAGGATGGACCTGGGGGACCAAAAGTCGGCTTTTCATATAGGGTCCAGAAGGCCGGGTTGCCAGAGCTGGGCAGCACAAACCATACGTGCTGAATACTAGCATCATCAGAGATGTAAAAGCTGGTGAGAGGCCAATGAGAATGTTCCCCAGATATGCAAATGCATCATCATCAGCCCCAAAGTGTCAAGCCTGTTCACATCGGACAGGGTAACTTCCAATTTTCACGAGTCACACATTATTGTTTGGTAAAGGTTCTTGGGAAAAGCATTCCAAGACGAGACTAACATTTGGTTCCCCCCTTGTTTTCTTTTCTTTCTATCATTCTTCCGGTTCCGGGAGGATTTATGGTTTAACTGCATGTACACCCGAACTGACATCTGATCAGAACATAGAGCTAAACTTTGTCCAGTAATTTTCTTGATTAATCAATTTTATCATGTTACATTTTTACTTGATGAAAAACTTGATCCCACCTAAGATCAGGGAGATTTGATATTTCTGATTACATATCGGGCTTTTTCTAGAAAGGAAGCTGCCAAATTGATAGGGCATTTGCAATGTCCGCTTTCTCCTTTCCACACTCCTAGAGTTAAGCAGTTGATAGAGCCTGGAGGCCTCCAACTCGCGTCCAGTGCAGCATCATTCGTGAATTATTAGTAGAATACGCGTAGAAACAACTGTTAATTGATTGAACATCTGAAAATTTTGAAAAGACTAAAACTTGGACAATTGTATTTACCGGCAGTAGCCTCATCATTTTGCCCTCCTATAATCAAGGGCCTGGCAGGAGGCATCCAACTGGGCAGAATGACTAGTACATTAACGTGTAAGAACAACTCTGTTTACTGGTTGAAAAACTAAAACTTGGGTGAAAAAATATATATTTATTAACCAGCGAGGGGTAATTTTTCAATGAAAGCAACGAACACACGAAGAACGAATTTGAAAAGCTTTGACCACAGAAGTTCTTCTGTAGAAAGTATCAACGGCTCAAAACCTATTTTGTTTAAATTTTACATTTTTTATGAATATTTTTTTCAATCATCTTTTTAACTCACTACATCAAATCGCTATCGTATATATTTTTTTTTACCAAAACTCTAAAAAATAGCAATTCAAACGAGTACGAGGAATAGGTAATCACGAATGATGAATTATAATCAGTTGGTCGGCATATGAATTATGATCATGTTCCTCCATCCTTAGCAACCCGGGACACACACTAGATTCGATGGGTACAGGCAACGTTTTGAGTGGATATCACCACAGCGGTCACTGTTTACACAACAGGGCTACAACCACTTTTACCGAATTTTGACCATTGAAAGCTTTGTTCCTGAACCTGATTGATAATTGTGATTCCCCTGCCCCAAAAGCCAATTACTAACACAACAAACAACCACATCGACAAAAGTTGAATGCTCTCTTGGATTATTACTGATATAGTACTACGTTAAAGTTTTAGCTTCTTAGTTTAGACAATGCGCGTTCTTCCATTAGTGCAGGAGAAAACGAAAAACTGAAGAGGAATGCTACCTTTTGCTATAGTCAACATCAAGAGTTCCCGAATGCCTTTATCAAGGCATCTAAGTTCAACAAGGATGCTCTAATAGAATTTAATAATGCTACATACATACACTAATTCTGCATTACACAAGAAAGCTCAACTGGGCTATAATCGAGCAACTCCTGGATCATCTGCTCTATATGGTCATCTTCAAGTGACTTGAACTCTTGCCCACTGAGACTCTCCCCCTGGCTTTCACAGCGATCCTGATTCAACGGCACAACAAATTGCATTCGCCATCTCTCTGGCCAATGCCATCAAGCACCCTATTCCCACGAGAACCACATTGCTCCTCTTGATTTTCCTGAGCAGGTACAGGCCTCTTGTTGACCATCTTGAGAGAAGTCATGTGGCATCTTTGAAGTTTAGCTATTAGGGTAGCAGAGAGAAACTTGGTTGAGGAGGAATCAGGATCATTGTCATTGTAAGCAAAATTTGTACGCGCCCTAGGCCCACACATGAGCCTGGCTGCTTCATCATAAGCTCTGGCCGCATCCTCTGCTGTCTCAAATGTGCCTAACCATATTCGAGTCTTCCTATAAACATAAACACAAATGCAATACCACACTTGTCAGTATATAAAGTATACTTACAATTGATCAAGAACTCAATATGGTAAGTGGTAACTAAAATGAAGAGAGAATACGTTATACATACAATAAAGGATGGCGAATTTCGGACACCCAAGAGCCCCAGTGCCGCTGCCTGACTCCACGATATCGTTGTTCTGGTCTACCCATGGCTGTAACACGAGCAAATACAAAAGGGTTTTTGATAAGAAGTTGAAAAATTGCAGGTGAAATGTGTTGAGGAAGAGAATATAGTATCAGTAGAAGGAGATGCGGGGGAGGGGGCTGAAGAGCAGGGGACTACGGGTTTTGTAAGCGCTCATTTCGGCCTTCACCCTTCAGCTGGCAATCAATATGGGACTGGGCCCGCGAGGCTTTCTCTGACTTTCTTTCACTTCTTTCCGATGGTTATTATAAAATTTATAAAAGTGAGAGTTTTTCATAAAGCGAGACTTAAGACACAAAAGAAGTATTTATAGAAAAGGTTGCCTAGAAATATTTATTTATGTTGGAATTGAATCAGTTTATATTTTAGCACTTGAATTTGTCAGTGAGAGATGTATCAGGTAGCTGCACACAGAAGATTGTAGACATTCTTGTTTGACAATTGCATGAATGGCCGAGTAGTGCACTTTCTCTCTCTCTCCCTCTCTCTCTTCTTTTTTTTTTTTTGTGGTATTTGGGGGGGGGGGGGGGGGGGGGGTAGGACAATTGTGTGCCAGTACATAATACGCTTTAACAAGCTATTTGATAGTTAACTCCCTGAGAAACGACAGGCAAAATTGATTCTTGCCTGTCAAAGGAACGTGTTGACATTCTACTACACCATTATTCTAAACTTGTATTCGCGTATATTTGTGATGAATATGCAAAACCCGTTTGGACTGAAGTTTTGGAGAGTTTTCGTTGAGAAATATTCAGTAGCGAGGTAGTGTATGCGAGTTACAGAGATGATCGAGTGATATTTTCAAGAAAATATTTTAAAATTTTTTATTAAAAAAATAGCAATAAAAAGGAGACCTCGATATTCATAATTGAAACGCATAAAAAAAATTGTTTTCGTCTACCTATTATTGCTAGATATTTGTAACAAAACGACGGCTGTGAGCTATAAGGGTGATAGATGCACCAACATGTAGGTCTTCAAATTTAAGTATCCGTTCTCTATAAAACACTGGGGAATGGCTGGAGGGATTTTTTTATGCAAATAAGAGCTAGAGGCACTATGCTTGTAATTTATTGCACTGCATTACGGACAAAGTTACGTGGCTCACATCACCTTTACTAAACATAGGAAACCTGCCCATATGCCTCATTCTAAGGCAAAGACAAAAAAAAATTGTAGATAGTAGTGTATCTGTTCTGTTTATGTCAATTTTACATACATTTTACGGGCGTGGTGTAGTGTTTGTAGCTGCTATTTTTGACCATCTTCTCTTGTGCTAGATTACGCAATCCAAGAATGCAACAAGGATGTTGACGTTGTTTTCTTTTTTGGTAAGTTGTAATACAATTGTTTCATCGATGACCATTAAGCCAATAAGATTGGGTCATTTCTGCCTTAATGGTGACCACTTGATGCCCCTTCAAATTGCAGGCCACCAATTGATAATAATGACTCCTCGAAACTTAATGCTTGATTCATGATCCATGTTAAGCGTCTCGGGTTGTTATGTTGCATCACTTTTTATTGGAAAATGATCAAAAACTTAAGAATTCAAACCTCACAATTGAGGAGCCAGAAAGTCCTAAGAGTTTATTTGGATTGTTATTTTTGAGAGTTTTTTTTTTATATTTATAATAATTTGATATATGTGAATTAAAAAAATATGTTAACAGAAAACAGCAATTCAGAGGCCGACAATTAGTGAAGAAGACCATGGACAAGATTAATTAGTAGCTCTTCGAGTAATTGTTATTGATCTTTGTTGCAATAATGCATCTTCAAGAACAACTCCAAATTAGGGGAAACACTATAAGTTAACGAACATCATGATATTGGGAAAAAAAGAGAGAGAGAGAGAAAGCAGTAGTGTTTGAAGCATGATCAAGTGTCTCGTGGTTTCTTAAATAAACAGCTAATCAAACAAACTATACATGCATGATTTGAGTGGTGGTATGTACGTCGAGGAATAACTTAATGTGCTCTAATTTCATTTCTTACAACAAATCCAATCATGCATGCAAGTGTGCTCTCTAATTTCACTCGCACGCATTAGAGAATTAACACAGCTTGGGGTGAAGTTAAAATTACAATTTACGAGCACAATAATAATAACTTTAAAAAAAAAAAAAGAGGGTTGATGATGATACCTGATTTTATATACAAAGCACAATGATATCGCTCATGCACAAATTTTCATGATGACTTTCATCGCACTAGAAGAAAAATTTCTACCAGTTTTGTCCGTCTGCGCTAGGTGTATCATGTATGCCAAATTGTCATCTAATCAAATCTTATCACTTTCCTTTTTCGTGCATGGTAGTCCTATGCTTGACAGAGAATGGTCGACAAAAGAACCTGCAGGCTATTGATTTTTTCTGGCAATTTGTTTTCAGCCATCAAATTCCAACTCTTCTCTTTGCATGGACTAGCTCCAACTTTATACGTCCCAACCTTTCATACTAGTTTGAGTTTGTTGTATCACCGGTCAAATTTTAAGTTTCTGGAAATTTGCTCGATGAAATAATATTAATTTGACAAGAGGAAGCAGCGTACAAGGCAATTAATAAGTTTTTTGATCATTGCTCATGCATGATATATAATCTTCCATATGTCTTTCAAAAATGAGCTTTGAACTCCAAAGGATCACAATTTTCAAGGGTTTTAGGATGCTAAATCAAAGCAGTCTCCTTAAATCCTAATTGCTCGAGAAAACAAAATTTCTGCTCGTGTGAAAACATCTTTTGAAATGTTAAAGATCTCTGAATGCAAGACTATTGAAGCCCCTATACATGCATAAACAATCACAATCTGCTAACTAATTGAAAAAGTAAGATTGCGCGTGCATTGAGAATCGGAGAGATAAGAAAGATCCATTCCCAAAAAAAAAAAAAATATTTTTTTATTTGTTTTGCTTTGTGATGTTCCTTTCTTGACATTCACTCAATGGCTAGAGAGAGGGTCACCTTTAGATTCTTAGGGGCATTTGTGTTCGTCCAACATTATAAAACATATCACAAAGTGATTCGCTTCTCTAATGCAATTCTAATGATTGTCAAAGACAAGAAAACATTAACACCATCTAATGTGTGCCACTCAGCAAACTGGGCCATGCTATAATTGGAGGATTGGAAGTAAAAGGTGAATTTAATTCGATCGAATATCCAGTTTTAATGATATGTTACCTCCAACTTTGTTACTTCTCTTTTTCCTCCGTAGTCCAATCCGAGTTCGAGGATTCACATCTAAGGAACTTATTGTCCAAATCAACATCCCATAATTTGACTCGAAATACTCCAATCGCATCAAAAACAAATACTTCTGTGGTCGGCTGTGGACTGTAAATGAAACTAAAAATGAAACTTGACGTTACAATGTTCGAAGTTGAGTTTGAACTTGTAGCTGTCTCGACATGATTGTGCTTGAGCTTAATTTTGCAATAGTTTTTGTGTGGTTGTTGAATTAATTATAAATCGAGCTAACTTTTGAGTAGAGCTTGAAAACCCTAATTTATATGTATAATTTGACTCGAAATACTCCATCGCATCAAAAACAAAATACTTCTGTGGTCGCTGTGGACTGTAAATGAAACTAAAAATGAACTTGACGTTACAATGTTCGAGTTGAGTTTGAACTTTGTAGCTGTCTCGACATGATTGTGCTTGAGCTTAATTTTGCAATAGTTTTGTGTGGTTGTTGAATTAATTATAAATCGAGCTAACTTTTGAGTAGAGCTTGAAAACCCTAATTTATATGTATAATTTGACTCGAAATACTCCAATCGCATCAAAAACAAAATACTTCTGTGGTCGGCTGTGGACTGTAAATGAAACTAAAAATGAACTTGACGTTACAATGTTCGAAGTTGAGTTTGAACTTGTAGCTGTCTCGACATGATTGTGCTTGAGCTTAATTTTGCAATAGTTTTTGTGTGGTTGTTGAATTAATTATAAATCGAGCTAACTTTTGAGTAGAGCTTGAAAACCCTAATTTATATGTGTAATTGTGCCAAACTCAAATTCAAAATACCATTGATACTGGTGTTCGTATTGAGGAAAAAAAAGCTTAAATATCTACTTATAAACTTAAAAAAACCTTGATGTTAACATTGAAACTAGATGAAGGCACGTTTAATGATAAGTGATGTATTAGTTTCATATGTAGAATCGATTTTAATAAACTTTTTTTTTGAAAAAAAAGAAAGCGAGGAAATATAGTAGTTTGGACCCTTTATTTAATTCATTAATCTTTATTTAATAAAGTATTACTTTTTGTACCTTTGAGAGAACAAATTTCATAATGCTAGTTCTTATACAACTATAAAATTTTCAGCTGCGAGAAGGTAATCACATTAGAGTGTGTGCTATACATTTATTTATAGATCTACTCACCAATGGAAATAAAGAAAAAAAAAGTAAATAAAGATAGATCCTTTAAAAAAGTTAAACAATTACCCAAAAAAAAGAAAAAAAAATCCGTTACCCAGCCCACCCAAAAAGCATTGAGCAACCCTCCACTGACCAAGTTAAGCCCACAAGCCCCAATCCCAATACCCACTCCGTTCAAACCCCACGGCCACCATCTCCCACGCTTTCTCACCAGCACAGCACCCGCTGCCCTGCCCTGTCCTGTCCTGTCCTTCCCCCGCGATAACCTTCTGCTTGCCTAAAGCAGCTGCTGTCGCCCTCCGCCGCCTGTCACCTTCTCCTTGCTCATGGAAGCTTCGCTCGCCATTCTCATTCCCCTTTTCCTGTTTTCTACCCACTTGCTACTCTTTTAAGGGGTTTTCAGCAGACGAGTTTGGCATGAGGTATGGAGCTTCGTTCATGTTGTTGGTGTATTTTTTCTACATTGAGCTCGTTCAATTTACTTATCAGTTTTGTTCGGGATGCTGTTGGAGTATTTTTCATTGCCTTTTATCACTAATTTTAGTGAAGCTGAATTTGGTTTAAAATTTCGTCCTGAGTTGAAACGGTTCGAATCGACATTTCGGACTTTTTTGACGCACCACGAATCGTGACCCACCGATCGTGGAGTTGATCGTTCTCGAACGGCCAGCTAGTTTCCAGTGACAACTAGTCCGATGCAGACAAGACATTGAAGCATTTCAATAGCCGTTTTTTGTTCTGTGCGAAAATTTTTGGTGGTGTCAATTGGTTTGGGCTCAATGATGTGATTTTCCGAAAATATTTGGATGATTTTCTGGTATATAAGTCAACTACACGTCCAAAAAAAAATTGCAAAGGCACTTTTATGGTTTGCGAGCTTTGCCCTCGATGCAATGTTTCTAGCGATTAGGCACAAAAAGTAGTTTTTGAAGGACTAAGGGTGAACTCCATGATTGCATAGTAAATTTGTTGTACGAGTCCTATTAGATTCACAATTGAATTACTCCAGAGAATTCATTTTGTATTAGTAAAGTTCACTTTTTCTGGGACTTGTGATCCTGCTGCTTTCGAGGACAACTAACTCTAGTTTTAAACTGGTACACTTCCGTGAAGTATAAATGAAGAATTTGTTACGTTATTCTTAGTGATGCATTCAGTCAAATGATCAAACCCAGTACATAAAAATGACTCCACATTGGTGGCAAAGATTGCAAACCTCAATGTCTATGAAAATGCATTCAGTGGTAATGGTTTGTGTATAATGTGGTAACAGAGTGTCTATAAAATTTTATTAAGTTTTAACAAGTAGGTTCCTTAGAGAAAAGGTTCCACATTTAACCATGTAATGTTAATGTTGGGCTTGCTTTTTTAGTTAGCCAATTGTAGGAATTTGTTTGAAACGATTGAGTTATAGTTTGATGCCCAATATTGAGGCTAAGCTATATTCATGTCCTGTTGCTGAATTGCTTGTTCATGTCTTTAATATGATCAATTTGCTGGGGATGGCTCCATTGTCTGCTTGATTTTTGAATAATGTAAAGTGTGGAAAAGAATGAAGCCTATTCTTTTAATTAAAATTTTGTTATGCACAATATGATGGTCCTTTTCCAATATGTATATGTAATTTTCTGTGATATTCATTTTACATATGTTGTTCTCAGAGGCTTGTGAAAAGCAAAGTTCCATAGATTCGGCAAAAGGATGGAGGTTTGATTCGGGGAGTTTGGATCTTCTTTTACTCACTCCATATCAATGTAAAAGAAGAAAAATTATCTCCACATGGAAAAAGCTGCTTCTTTGTCATGTCAGGATCTGAGTAGGATGAATCTTTGTTCCCAACCCTGCAATCAGCCGATTATTTCACTGAACCTAGCTTGAGTAAGCTTGTTACTCAGGAGGCCTTATATCCTGGTTATTGCAGCAGAGTTAGGGATTTTACTGTAGGAAGGTATGGTTATGGATGTGTAAAGTTTATTGGGGAGACTGATGTTAGATGGTTGGATTTTGGATCAGATCATCAAGTTCAGGAGACATGAGGTGGTTGGTCTATGAAGAATGAAACTGCCAAGCCTGCCATTGGTCAGGGCCTAAATAAAGCAGCTGAAGTACTTTAGTACTGCAAACAAGAACTTCAAGAGAAGCTGCCAAAAACCAGTCAACCAGAGTTGTGGAGAAGCTGAGGCTCAGCACAGAACGACAAGGTGCAAAATTTTTGTCTTTCAATCCATCAATGGTGAATGGAAATTCCTTGTTCAACATTTTAGCAGATTTGGTTTGAATGAAGATGATGAAGAAGACATAACCATGGATGATGTGTCTACTGAAGTTCAAGCTCCTTTGGAAATGAATGGTGGAGACATTTCAGACATTGATGAAGAAACTGCTTTTGTTGATGCACCTTCAGCTTTCACATTCTCTTCCTGCTCATTTAGGGCTTGATCCCGCGAAGATGAAAGAAATGAAAATGTTGATGTTCCCTTCAGAGGAAGAGGATGAGGAATCCAATGGCATGATTTCATACCAGAGGGGAAACGACTGAATAAAGAATCTGTGAAAATCTCCTTAAGACAGTCTTCTCAGCAGATAGTGAACAAAGACAGTCCTCCTTTAGTTCGCAAGACCCCACTAGCTTTGATTGAGTATAACTCTGGAAGTTTTTAGCTCAAGCTCTCCTGGATCAATTTTAATGGCCAAACAGAATAAAGGTGTCCTCCTAAGGACAACAAAAGCTGAAGGTTTCAGGCTTGATCTGAAGCAACAAACACCAATAACTGGTAGCCATTCTGGGAATATCGTTGATGCTGCATTATTCATGGGCAAGATCGTTTCGAGTAGGCTGGGGTCCTAATGGCGTTCTTGTTCATTCTGGTATGCCTGTTGGCAGTAGTGGCTCTCAAAGTGTTTTATCTTCAGTAATTAATTTAGAGAAGGCTGCAGTGGGACAAGTAGCACGAGATGAAAATAACAAAATTAGAGAGGGCTTGTTGATTTTGTTTTGAGTCTCCACTTAGTCTTCACAAGGAAATGAGTCATGAGATGAGGGATGTTGAAGTTGGAATCCTTTAAACTAAAGCTTCAAAAAGTTGTCTGCAAATCGATTCACACTCTCAGAGATTTGCCGTAGCTATATAGGAATTATTGAGAGGCAACTTGAAGTTTACAGGGCTGTCTTCTGCTTCTCGGGTTTTACTGATGCACCAAGTAATGGTCTGGGAATTGATAAAAGTTCTTTTTTCCTCAAGGCAAATGAACAGACCATTGGAAATCTGTGGAGGTTGACCATTGAGGGGAGACATGATGGCTGATGCTGGGGAAAGTTCTCCTGAAGTTGACTTGGATTCACTTCCATTAATCCGGAGAGCTGAGTTTTAGTTACTGGCTTCAAGAGAGTGTTTGCCACCGGGTACAGGAAGATGTGAGCTCCTTAAATGAATCTAGTGATCTGGAGCACATATTCTTACTCCTAACTGGCCGCCAGTTGGATGCTGCTGTGGAGTTGGCTGCATCTAGAGGAGATGTCAGACTAGCTTGTCTTTTGAGCCAGGCTGGTGGGAACACCGTCAACCGTTCTAATATTGTCTGGCAGCTTGATATTTGGAGAAACAATGGGATGGACTTCAATTTTATTGAGGAAAATAGGATGCGTCTTCTTGAATTGGCTTGCTGGCAATATCCAAGGGGCCTTGCATGATGTTAAAGATTGATTGGAAGAGGTTTCTGGGAGTGTTATGTGGTATCAGCTTCGACCTGACACTTCTTTACCCATTGTTTTCCACACATATCAACAGCTCCTTGGACAATGGGAAAGGCTCCATGTCCAGTTTCCGGTGTATATTGATGAGGGACCCAGTAGAACAGGCCAGTAAAATGGCCTGCAGGAGAACATTTTGATCTTGCTTATTATCTTATGCTTCTTCATTCTTCTCAAGAAAATAAGTTCGGCTATCTAAAGACCATGTTCAGTACCTTTGCTTCAACAAATGACCCACTTGACTACCATATGATTTGGCATCAGCGTGCAGTTTTAGAAGCTGTGGGCACTTTCAGTTCTGATGATCTTCATATTCTTGATATGGGACTTGTTTCTCAGTTGCTCTGTTTGGGCCAGTGTCACTGGGCGATCTATGTGGTGCTTCACGTACCCCATCACAAGGATTATCCTTACTTACAGGCTATGCTTATCAGGGAAATCCTTTTCCAATACTGTGAAGACTGGAGTAGTGATGACTCACAGCGACAATTTATTCAGGATTTAGGAGTTCCTTCAGCATGGTTGCATGAAGCTCTAGTAAGTCACTCTGTTTCTTTCAAGTCTGTACATTCCTTTAGCTTGGCGTAGATTACTTGTGTTATGGTTGGGAAGCTGCAGAGATTTTTCCCAGCTCTGACAGGTTTGAGGAATTTTTATTTTGGGTTTCCTTTACAGGTGTAGTAGAAATGTAACATTAAAGAGTCAAATTGACTTGTTCTGCTCCACTTCTGGTTGTCATAGTTCATTTGCTTAAAGGGGAAAAATTAAGAGCACTATATAGGGGTTCCATTCTGCTGATCTTTTTTTTTTTTCCAATTTAAAATGCATGCAGGCAACGTACTTCAATTACTATGGAGACTTTTTCAACGCCCTAGAACACTTCCTTGAATGTGGGAACTGGCAAAAGGCACACTCAATCTTCATGACTTCAGTTGCTCATTCTCTGTTTTTGTCAGGTGAAAGACTCGAAGCTACATTTTCTTTTTCTTCTACCTATTACTTCACTATGTTGCTCTTACTGGCTGATACAATTTTGTTCTTTTGGAGCATGTGACAGTAGTTTCCCTCAAGAATTAGATGCTTGCCACCTTATTACCAAAGATTTTACAAGTGGTTCAGATATAGTGCCTGCAAGGAGAAACTTGGAGTTTCTTCACAGCATGCTTTTGAATTGATTTAACCATTCTATATTTGTGTACATTGATTATAGCAGCGTAGGTAGAGTCACATGTCTCTGCTTTCTCTCTAGTTGTCATTAGTTTAGAACTTCGATTAGATCTCTTTTGAGAAGGGAGGCTTGGTTAATTGATTTGAGCTTATGCAAGTTTGGCACACTTGAACTCCTGGTATAGTAGCATAGAGAGGGTTGAAATAATTTTTCAACCTAGTTTTTCAAGGGGAAGCTCAGTCTGAGTTATAGGTCGTGTCTTTCAAATTTGACCAAATAAAAGTTTGATGAAGAAAACTATAAATGTTATTTTTGTGGGAGCTTTGGCATTTTTTTTGTCACTATATATTCCTAGTTTACTGTTCATAAGGCTTAATTTTTTAACAATAAGTGGTAGTAAATAGTGCTAGTCCTTTTCTTTTTCTTTTTTTTTTAAAAAATTAAACACTTTATATCTTGAAAAGCGATAACACACTAATTTTTTTTAAGAGAGACCTTTCTAATCCATTAAATGTTGAGTTATGCTCCTACAACCAGTACTTTTAGGCAACATTCTGTGTCAGAATGAGTCTGCTTAGATTTGCTTTTTAATTTCCTAGCTTGGTATGATCTCTTCTTCTTTTTGTTTTTTTGGTAATATTATTGTCTTCCCAGTTTATATTTGCACTATTTAGGTGGTAGCAGAACATTCTTTTCCATTAAAAATATTGGGCAATCACTTTACATTCTGGGCCAATGGTTTACATCAAGAGATCTTCTTTGCTGCTGTTTGATGGTATTGTTTAATCTATTAAATATCCCCTACCTTTTGCAGCCAAGCACTCAGAGATATGGCGGCTTGCTACTTCCATGGAAGACCACAAGTCAGAAATTGAAGATTGGGACTTAGGAGCTGGACATGTATATTTCATTTTATTTGTTAAGGAGCTCTTTGCAGGAAGAAGCACACAATTAATGAACTGGTACAATAATCCTTGGAAAAGCTGCAAATGTTTGTTAGGGCGTTCCATATCTCAAGATTACATGTGTCAGCTGAATGAATGATTTCAAATGTTAAAACTCAGATCTCACATGTCATATGAAAATTTCACCACACAATTCTCCTTGACGTGTTCCCTGATATATCACTCTCTGCCTTGTGTTCCCTCAGCATATGTTTGTGCTTTGTGTGAGGACTAATGAGCACGGTGATGGTTGCAGGATAACCTAGAGAACAAAAATGATGCCTGTGCAGACTTCGTTGGTCGAGTGAACAAGTCTTTGGCAGTTTGGGGGTAGCAGATTGCCTACTGACTCAAGGTATTGATAGTATTTTGTTCTTCCTTTCTTTTCTTTAATCCTTTGGAATTTCTATTTGGATACGCAAATAAGGTAACTATACATTATAAATGTGTATAATTTGAACTGAAATGATCATTTATAGGATGGATTTTGCTTATTTTCTACTTCATCTATATCCTTTTCTCTTGGGGGGATGTTGAGTTAGTGGAAACATGGAAGCAAGTTGGGACGCTTAGCATTGAACTTGTTCATTACCTTGTACATGTAAAAAAATTTTGTACTTGGATATCTATTTTTCTCCTTTTTCTATGGAGCTCAGTGAAGTTGAACTAAAGTTTTTGTTTAAAATTATGCCCAATCTCCTTCTGTGCTTTCTATAACCGCTTTTCTAGTTTGATGTGCTGTTATAGGGCATCATCTTGCTTTTGATTTCCTGTTTTTTATGGTTCTTGCGGGTTTCTTGTTTATTGGATTGTTCCTTCATTTAATTATTTAAGCATCTTCACGACGTACTGGCGTCTCAGGGTGGTTTACTCAAGATGGCTGAGGAGATCTGCAATCTGCTTGTGTCCGAAAGCGGGTGAGGGTTCAGGCATTGAAGTTCAGTTAAGCTGCTTCACGACATATTCAGCAGCACCCCTCCCAGAAGACCTTCGCTCATGCCATTTGCAAAGATGCCGTCTCATTATTTACCAGTTACATCTCAGAGGCTGCCCCCCAGTAGTTCGCTTCGCTTCCACTTTGTTTGGCCAACCTTTTGTATTTTTTAGTTTTGGTGGTATTTGTATGTTAAAAATCAGTAGTATCTTTGTACAATTTTCTTGAAAAGCCAGACAAATTTTTGTTCTTTCCTTTGGAGGAATTTTGGCGTGTAATTAGATTTTTGAAGAGGTCGGGTGACATATACAGCATGTTTAGTAGAATTGAAGTCAGTCTGGTTGGGTGATAGAGCACACAGACGTATTTCAGCACCTGATGATGACCGGAGTCGGCGAGTGTCCTGATCCTGAAACTTTTTAAGGTTACACCCTGTTTGGAAGGTGAGTTTTTTGGGAGTTTGTCTAAAATTTTACTGTAATTTACTGTAGAAGTTTTTAAAATTTTTTTTGAAATATGTAGATTTTTGAATATTTTGAAGTGTATAGTTTAAAATTTTGAAAAATTTTTTGAGGTTACTGTAGTTAAAATTTTTAAAAAACTTGTAGCAGACAAACTTGACAAAAAACTTGGGTTCCAAATAAGGCACTATCCACGGTTGGACCACGTGGACGTGCAGTGCAAGTGGACAAGTGGCTACTTTCGTGCCACCTGAGCATTCCACGGAAGTCAAGTTCTCAAATTTCATAGATCCCAAATTAACGTATATATTTTATTGGTTTTGTCACTTACCCTGAAAAATTCACAATTTACCTTTTTTGGTAAATCTATTTTGCTCAAAGCTTTCTTTGGGAAAGGGGGATTTTTTTGGTGGGGGGTTGGAAGAAGCAAGCATATAAAATTTTACAAAATAAAATAGAAAAAACTAGACCAATGAAGAAGTGAGAATTTACTTTTATACCAATTGATGCCGATCCTTCTCTTCCAAAACTTGTCTAAGGATCTGTTTGATAATATAAAAAAGTGCTGAAACTGAATTTTTTTAGACATTCAAATATTTTGATTGTTTGATAAATGAAAATCTATCTGCTGAACTTGTGTGTATTTTTTTCAGCACAATGATCCTAACTGAATGCGTAATTCTGATAAGAATCAATAGAATTATTTCAACTGTCTTATCTTATCTATCAAATCTATCCTTGTTTGTTAATTAAGTTCAAAATTCTTATCTAATTAAGCAACCCGATATTCTCTATCTAATGGTTTTCAGTTTCTCTTTTCTCCCTTTTTAATGACTTTCAGATCTTCTCCGTACTCCTCATATAATATATTTCATCTTTTATATTAATTTGATTTAAAAATAAATATTGTCATTTTCATATCTAACTATTTTAAACTAATTAAATCATAGGTTCTATTATCTTTTTTGAATGAAAAGATATAAAGGGCAAATTGTTAAATTAATTTATTAAACATTCAGTTATAAAAATTTATCAAATGGTATAAATAGGTTCAGCGTTAAAATTCAAACATTCATATATTTCTTTTCAGTGCTTAAAATTCAGCAAATTAAATGTTTCAGTATTCAGATTTCAGAATTCCAGATTTAGTTTTATCAAACGGAACCTAAGTTTTTGAAATTTGAGTTAAAAAATAAGAAAGTTTTCGAGACAAGAAAAGAATGGTGCAGGAAAATCTCGAAATTCACCACCAAAAGTGGACAATTTTAATTAGTGAAAATCAAGAAGTAAAACATTTAAATTTGGACATTCTTAAACTCTTTATTTTTTTTTAAGGTGTAAAGTGGGATTCTAGGAAAATAGACGGTTGAAAATTGGGGAAATGCTCAAGTACTCTTCAGAACAGAAGACGTCACCAATCCTTTGTGAGGTTTTAATGGGGACCAGGGCAGGAATGGTTGAAAGTGGCAATTATGTACATTTTGCACAGCGCGTAACTTTGTTCTCACACGGCGTAACTTTATTTATTATAACGGGTAATTTTAGAACAAATTTTTGTAAATCCTACATAAATTGTTAAAAATGAAGTATAAGAAGTGATCTGGATCATACAAATTTTTTGGGCCAAATCTTGGCCATGAACACCTCAGGAACGGTTCACCTGATGACCGTCCCTGCCCCCCGTATCCGGTTTTAAATGAGACAACGGACCGATACGCGCACTCCACTGCTACTGTACGCCGCTCTTTGCTCTTTAAAAATAGAGAGTAGCAGTACAACTACAAATTGCGGATTACTAATCCAGCTCAGGAGTCCTCTCTCTCGAGTCGGGGGAACAGCTTTTCGAGCGACGACTGCCGCAGCATCGTTCGCTCGAAGGGTTAAATTCCGCGTAATCGCAAATTCTCTCTCTCTTCTCGATAGAGTTCTCGACGAGGAGGAGCAGAAGAGGATGCCTCGCAATTCATCAAGAAAAGGTCCCTCCAATTCTACTACCTCCACCAATTCTTCCTCGGCGGTCGATCTCTTTCGCTCTGGTGATGATCCTTTCGTTTTTTCCTTTTAATATATATCTGGAGTTGAATTCTTTCTTTTATAAATTGGAATTTGATTTTCTTCCCCTTCAAAAAATTTTTTTTTTCTGATTGACATATCAGTAGTGTTCATGATGACTTGATGCTTAATTCTGCTTAATTGGACTGAAACTCCCGTATGGGAAGTTTTCTCTCTGTCGCGTATTACTAATATCTATGCTGACTTAAAATATTTTTCTTTGCTTTTTTTGGGTTCTTTTTATTTTCATTGTTAGCTTTTTTCTTTCTGCCTTTTGGAAGCTCAGTTGGTATGGATAATAGTTTAATTGAAGATTATAGCCATTGTTTGCAGCTTTTTTTTTTGTTATAGAATTTTGTGGTGGAGCTGATTGGCGTGTCATTCCAAGGATAAGGCTTGAATGTTGTGCTTAGGTAAGTTAATTATTGCAAGGAAAATTGTGATGACTAGAGTAGTTCTTGGATTCTTAGATTGAAAATTTTGTAGAGACCTCATACTATAGTATTTTGAATTTCAGTTCTTTTTGATAAATTTCTTTGACTCGAATTTCATGTTGACTTTGTGTCAAAGGACTGCCTTTTGATCGTTCGCTTTTGAGGAGAGTGGGAGTAATCGAAGTAGAGACTTTATGATATGCTCTTATGCTTTCAAATTTGGATCACTATTAGCTTCACTAAGAAAGAAAACAAAAACACAATGTTGAGCCTAGGGATATGCTGTCTTTGTGACATGTCCTCTTCTTTGGTGAAACTTACATCCTGGATGATCTACTTTTGAGTTGGATGTCAAGCCCAGTTAATGGTTTTCAGAGCATGTCAATTTGATAATAAAAGGTGTTGATTATCAAGGTATGATTTTGAGGTGCCAGCTAAGGACTAAGAAGAGTAAAAGGACACAACATTGCATTTTCTGCTGCTTGAAGCAATTAGCATTGGAATAGCCATAGTTCAGGACGGGTTAGCAAGAGTGGCTGGGAGGTTGGGAATGTTTTGGACTGCACAGAGTCAACAGATGAACTTTAACAGGGATAACTTGTCTTCTCTAGGCTGACAACTTCATGGTCTCACTATTCTTTTTATCTTTGTTTCTTTTCTTTGCTTGTCAATTATCAGCATAAACTTGTCTTCTTTAGGCTGAGCACTTCATGGTCACTGTTCCCTTTTTCTCTTTGTTTTTTTTCCTTTACTTGTGACCTTGTTTTTCCCCTTTATTTTTCTTTTG
Source organism: Coffea humblotiana (assembly GCA_023065735.1). Lineage (NCBI taxonomy): Eukaryota > Viridiplantae > Streptophyta > Magnoliopsida > Gentianales > Rubiaceae > Coffea > Coffea humblotiana. The sequence continues at coordinate 3,487,137 of CM041211.1, forward strand.
TTGGTGATGGTTAATGGTTAGAATAAGGGTTACAGCATATAGTTATATGGTGCCATATCTCCCTATTCCCCCTCCCACCCTGGAAAAAAGAAAAGAAAAAGAATTCAAGAAAAGATCTAGTGTCTGAGACTCGAGAATCCCTCATATAAACCATTTTTTAGCCTTCTGCCTAGGACTATTGATGTCAGTTAATGATTGTAAGAAACAATGGTATTAGGACATTCGCTGAGCTTCTTGGTGAAGTAGTGTTTATTCTACATCTTAAACTCAATTGAGTTGTGCATTATCTTTGTTTTTCATATAAACAAAAAAATATGAACAAATTTGCTCGTTTGGCTGATTTGTTGTAAGGTACTTTATCAGTTTAATCTTTTCAAAATTATTTTCTTTTGGATAACTAGTGACATTCTGAATTCTAAGAATGCTGCAATTATTATAAATTTTTCTTGTCATTTGCATTTACTAGCCGATAACGGTGATATTCTTGTCATTTGATATGATCTTGTGATACAACAGAAATTTCAGCACATTAAACTCTCTTTTTCATCAGTTGTATTTTAATTCTTCAGCTACAGGTAAAGCTGCCAGCAAGAGCTGGAGCGAATCGATCAGCTCTTCTTTTCATATGCAAATAATTCATCTGGATTAATTGAGTAAGTGTGCAATTACATTTCCTATTCTGTTCCGTGTCATTTGAGCAAGTCTGTGAAATTACATTTTATATCTGTCCCATGTCATTTTGCGAATATATTTTTTCACCCTACTGATGAATTAAATCTTATAATCTTCATCCATTATTGGGATGACACTTCTCTCAGACCATCAGTTTTCTGCTTTTGAAATTAAGAATTTTTCATGTTCATGCTGTTCATCGTGTCATTGACTAGGTTGACTATATTTTTTTTGACGAATGGCTGGAAGCAAATATGAGTTCAACAACAATAGAAGCACATTGAACATTGAACCATTGAACATTTCACTTCTTTCACATGGTCCTATAATGTGTGTTAGTGATTATGCTATAAGATTGTTGTCTAGTTGAATACAATTCTAAAATTCTCGCTTCTTAGGAGTTTGGTGATTGCCATAATTGTCATTTCTGATTGTTTTCTGACTAGCCCTGAAGGAATTGAATCTTTTTGTTCTGATTGGAGGTGGATCATACTGATGTCCGGATATTAATGCTGGCATGGTAATTTTTCTTTCAGTTGTGATTTTCATTCACATAGTTTCCTTGTAGTTCTGAATACTGGCGAATGTTAATCTCAGGAAAATGCAAGCTGAGAAACAAGGATACTTTACCCTGGTAAGGAAGCGAAACCGAGAGATGAAGTATTATGATAGAGCACTATCTGTTGTGGCTTTGGCTTCTTTTGGAATGGAATCATGTTTGACTCTTTTATTTTGATACTTTTAACTGCAACAAACCTCTTGGATAATGACAATTATAACATTAAGACGGATGAGGAGTTACATCTTTGGTCAATAGTGACCGCAGACCAACTATTGAAAAGATGACTAGATCTGTTTGACTATGCCTTTGGGCTTTTGGCTCCTAAAATGATGCTTCATTTGTCGTAATATGTGAATGAAGAGTATTAATTTTTATCCTTTTAATTGCTATTGCTCTCTCTCATTGGGCCTAGTTTTTATCCATTGAGATGGTATTGCAGTATTTTATGTGTCTCTAGGATTTTCTTAGATTTCTTGAGTTAATGAAGCCACTCTCTTTCTAGGATGAATGGAGAAGAGGTCTCAGAGCATTGCGAGCAGATACGATTGTTAAACTGAAAAAAGCACTTTCCGACCTTGAGAAAGAGGTTAAATTATTTTTTCTCTACAACTTTGATAAGTTAATGGTATCATGTCTTGATGCTCTCAAGAAAGAGAGTGACCAAGGGAGATTTGGTTGGTTTCGCTTTAACCTTTTTCCTACATATTTTATAGGTTAGGAGGCCATCAACGTTTGAGGATTTCTACACATATGCATTCCGATATTGTCTAACAGGTGAAATTCTGTCTGTGCAAGTGTTGTCATGTTTTTGAAACTGGTACTCCCCCTTTCTCCTTCTCACCTACTATGCTCTGTTTTTTCTAGAGGAAAAACAAAAGAGCATTGATATTGAGAGTATATGTGTTCTACTGGATCTTGTTTTGGGATACCTATTTGGACCGCAAGTTGACTATTTAGTTCAGTATCTTAAGGTGAGTAAATATTCTTCTTTCATAACACTTAGATTGAAAGTTATTCTTATTCCAAGATAGCCATATCATTCTCAGGACTTTGCTTTTAATTTTAATGAAGAAACCTTATTCACATGGTTGTCTTGCTGCCCTCTTTTTAAGAATTGTGTATTATATGATCCTAGCATGTCTATGGTGTATGTGAACTTCTGCAACTTGCCATGATGTGGTACCACAGAAGTGACATGGTTCCTTTTTGTCATAATTAATTATTATTGTTTGCAATTTGACTTAATTTTACGGGAACAGCTGTGGGATTTTATTGTTTTGAGCAAGAGGTGAAATAGGTAATCTTTGCTAATACTTTTGTGGCTTTCATTTTTCTGCAGACACAGACTGATTACAAGGTTATAAACATGGATCAGTGGAAGGGGTTTTATCGTTTTTGCACTGAGGTAGGTTTGTGTTGGTTCTTTCATTTTTATTCCCCAGATGTTTGTCAAATCTTCTAGTAAAGATGGTCATCTCATATTGGGATTCATGTTGATGATTCTGACACTGGTCTAGTTTGTGGGTATCGTCCGTTTTAGTTACATGAACACCCTATATGTTAAATCACATATTGTTTGTAACCTCGTACCACTGCATGATTTTGAATTCTTGACCTTCTGAGTTTGATGGTTCTTGTGACAGATAAGCTTCCCAGACCTTAGTAACTATGACCCGGACTCTGCTTGGCCCTGGATCTTGGATAATTTTGTTGACTGGATGAGAGCGAAGCAGGGTTAAGGTTAAATTTAGATGCAAACTTAGCCTTCCTCCCCATAATGCCATCCTCAAAGTAAGTAATCACGTTCCCTATTCCATAGATGGGGATGCTCAGCGGTCTCAAATGTGACAAGAGGCGTCATTGCACAATCTATTGGCTATGTGACTTTCACGTGTGTGCGGGACCAGATATGTTGATCCTCAAGCACAAGTTTAGCGCATGGGCTGTTAAGAGTCTTGTCACAATATTATGCTTAGCATTGTTATGAGATGAATTCAGATCTTTTTGGGAGAATGCATTACCATTATATGACAGAATTGATATGCTTGCAGGATTCAAGCAAGACTATACACATCAAGTTGGCTGCCTTCTGCACCATGTTCTGTTTAGAAGCTTTTGCTTTTATTTTTACTGATTGATGTTCTTTCTTTCCTTTTTTTTTATTGGGTGTAGGGAACAGATAAAAAATGAAAGGTGCCTTATTCTTGCAGAACTGAATATCTTGCTAGAACAGCTTCGCATCTAGTTGCTTTTGTGTTATATGGAAAACTTGTTACTACTATATAAAAGTTTCAATATAGTCGTCTGCCTGTATTTTGCGCTCCCTGTTCTTTGTTGGCATTTTATAGCTGCTTTATACGATGCCTTGAGCAGATTTAGCGGTGGCAGGAAGATGATATGATTGAATGGTAAGCTGGTGGGGCCTGTTTCAGGTACTGCTGGGACTTTTTGCAGCTAAAACGCAGAAAGTTGGGGGACAGTGGTTGGTAAATCAAGAAAAGGAGTCCCCATAATTCAAAAAGCAGTTGAAGTAATATCTCCTTTACATACAAATATTCTCAAGAAATCAGCCAAGCCCCCGTGACATTGGATGTGGAAAACCACGAGTCGATTAGGGCCAGCAACCGCTAATGAGGAATTACATGTCTTAGTTTGGTTAACAACTACCTTTGACTGTTGGTAGATGCCTTCACCCTGGTGCTTAATTCCTTGACGAACTGGATTTGACAGGAGTAAACCTGGAAGCTATATATATATATCCAACCAGCGTGAATGAATAACAGAAATGTGAAAACTGTGTGTGAAACTACCCACTTTATATTTTGAGGTCCTTTAATGTCTCTAAAATGAAAAAGAATCAGAAAAGGAACGCCCAATTCACTGGATGGAACGCCAAGACGTGGTTCTAAACACGTTAGTTATTATATTATGGCACAAAAAATTTGGGTCCGACAAGTTTAATGGTACTTTTTAGGTGCATTTTCAGGTCCAAATTAATCCAAGGACTCTGAATGTACAAATATGACAAAAGTTTCTTGAGGGGTAAGCACTATAGATCACCCGGGATGGGAGAAAAAATTAAAAAAGGTTTTATATAAACCCACATGAAGACATCTAGGAAGAACTAGAGCCAGGAATCAATGGTGAAGATGGAGGATGAGAGGTTCTACTTGGATCCCTATTTGTTGAATCTTGTGAGGATGAAGATGATGATGAACTTGAAGGCGAATTCGATCTTTTTGAGCGGCTCCTGAGTTTCGTTTTCTCGCTATCGCAGACCTTGTCTTCGATTGTGTGATGACCAACTTTAGTTGTGTTTAAGGTCACTGGAATGATACACTTACAGAAGAAACCTGAGAGCCAAAAGAGGAGATACATGATGTTTTTAACTAAATCCGACATGAATGGACTCCCAAAAGCTTCTGCTAATTCAGGTAATAAGCATCAAATCAAATGGATGTTCGTAATCGTTCACACACACACAGTCTCAACTCAAAATGCAGAACAACCAAAATTTGTATCTTTTCGTAGACCTTGAAATCTAGTAAAAAAATGTGATGGATTCGTGAGTTCTGGTATCCTTTTCAAACGGTAAGCAAAACTACTAGTAGTTTTAGCCGAATGTTTTATTTGGTTTCTTCTTATAAAGAAGAAAAAAAACTTCGAGACTCAATCAAAACCATTTAAAAGCAAATTACAGCACACAGTTCTAGGAAGATTACACAAAAATTTGAGATAAAAAAAGAGAAAGCACAGAGAAAGAGGGAGAAGGTTGGGATGGAGGGTTTTACCTAGCTTGGCAAGGCGATTGACCCAGCTGGGAATTGGATTCGCAGTGAGCTTAATGCAAGCATCATTGCAGAAATGGTTACAATTCTTGGTGATGAGATTATACGCATTTCCTCTGTACTTTTCAGCAAGCTCCTCCATCACTCCCCTCACCTGCCCTGGTGTCATTTCCGTCCATCCCATCAACAGCGATTTCCTAAACGTGAATCCATCACACTGCTTTGGTTCCCCTTCGAAAATTCCGGTCGTCGGATACTCATGAGCTCCAAATGCATACTCCACCCCGTGAACTGCCAAGTTCCATCCCACCCACATGATCATTAACCATTTTTACTCTGTTTGTAACCTTTTCCTTTCCTTTTCTATCTATGTACCTCTGGTGTTATTCCTTTTCTTTCTTTGTCCCTCCGGTATAAGCTTTCCTACGGTGTAACTTGTTGCAATTGAAATAATCAAAGAGCACTTTTCTGCTCAATCTAATCAAATTCTATGTGGGTTTTTCTTTTCACCAACTATCAAGCCAATGTAGATCTGAATTTGCATAGATTCAGAGCTATGGATAGTAGCATAACAGTTACGTCTTTCAGTTAAATTTAAAAAAAAAAAAATTTCTGCCAAAGCTTGAGAGAAAAGCAAGAATGAATTCTGACCTTGAACTCCGGAATGGTAGACCCCGAGGCCGAGCCAATAAGCATACCCATTAATGGATGTAAGGTCATAAACATTCAGGTACACTGGCACTGTTCCGCGGCCATTTTTAACTGAACTTTTTCTGCACAACATTCTTGAATTCACTCTGTAGTAAAAAAAAAATTTGACGAATATGCAAGAATGAATATATATATATATATATATATATATATATATATGCACTAAAATTTGAATCTTTATTTGATGAAGAAGAGAGAAAATTGAGTTGAGCAGCTTTCGTGAATATTATCTGTGACTACAAACCGGCGGCATATCAGTGCCGCAGCGTCTAATTTTGGCGGACGGGAAAGAATATATAAAATCCCGGGGAAGGAGAGAAATGGCCCGAGGTTGAGTGGGAATTACAGCAAGGACCTGAGGTGATTGGTTGGAATCCCAGCTGTGTAAGTGTAATCTAACTTTTTAAAATTTTGAAAATTCTTTTTGGGAGAAAGCAACGTGCACTCATTATGAGAAGCGGTGGCAGGATGTTTATTTTATTAGATTAATTAGGAGATTAGATAGGATGGTGAAGGGGTTTATGAGGAGCTTAAGGCAATTTTGATTATATTAAGGTATGATGATCTGTGATTATTATTGGTGCAAAGAATTGACAGAATGTGATGATCCCTGGTGCAGAGTAAGTTGGTGGGACTGGGCCATGCAAGAATTGATTTTTGATAACTCTCCTTGTCCTCCTACATCTTCTTCAAGAAGCTCTTTCTTTCCTTTTCTTTTCTTTCCTCCCATTGCAATTAATTTCACAATTGGTAAGTGAAAAATGCAGCATCCTGATTAAATCTCTAGTAGGGTAACGGCTAATCTACAATTTAGACACCAACCTCGGAATCAAAGGTTTGAAATTCTGAAGAAATAAAATATGTGTGTGTGGGTTTTTGTCGGACTACATATGTCCAAGAGAAAGTCACCCCGTTTGGATTGCATTTTCCGTCATTTTTCATAGGAAAATTACTGTAGCGATTTGATGTATGTGAGGGAAAAAGGTAATAGGAAAATGTGATCACGGAAAATGACGCATTATTTTCCGACAGAAACCGCAATCCAAACGGGGCCTCAGTATTTGGTTTCTCGTTTCCTTTTTTATTAGTTCTGTGCCTTGATTCTGACTCATGTTAGTCACGGAGTACTTCATTTGTCAAACAGTCAAAGCCAAATCAAGAAAGTGAATTTGTCGAGAAAGATTTGCTTAAACAATTAGCATAAGTGAAACGTCTATTCAAGATTTTTCAATATTAGCTGAGTAGATCTTGGTTTAATAGTTAAAATTGAGATTTCAAGGTTCAAAAATTTTAGATTCAAATTCTTCTTTTTCATTTTCGTTTCTTAAACACCACCTTCGCCCCCTGTTTAAAAAAAATTAGAAAAAAAATCTCAAGATTAATCGTCCCTAACTCAACCCAAACATAACACCCAAATTTCTTTTTTTTTTTAAGGCATAAACATTCAAATTTTTGTTGCTCTAATATTGCAAAATGGACAGCAACCGGTCTTTCTAATTAAAATCGCACACAACAATCTTAACAGAGAATGGAGCCTCTTCCACCCTAACCCCACCGTTTCTGGCTAACACGTCTGTTTGGATAGAGATTATTAGCCAAAATTTATTTGCTCATATTATCAATATATTTTTCAATCATATCAAAAAAGTGTTACTGTATTTTTTTAAACAAAAATTATCTCAAATGATCTACTATCCAAACAACTTGACGATTAGTTTTGGTCTCATCTCGCATCAACATTAGCTTTGCTGACGTAATAAAACCTCCAAGTACCACCATAATCTCTCCATAATCACCATTGTTAATAGCATGAGTGCCACCAGCCACCACTTACTACTACTTGCTTCATCTCATAGTTTTATCTTATCTTGAGGTACCTCATTTCATAACTACCATTGCCCCAAATCAGGTTGGAATAGTAGGTCCATTTTATGCTAATGCTGATTGAAAATTGTTTTAGTGCTAATGATGGTTCATTTTGAAAAAAGTGGCAGCACATAGGAATCGAAAAACCCATAATGTCGAATATCATTTTCTTTCTTTCTTACGAATAAAGACCTCATTGCGAACCCAAATATTGCCTCAGACATCGATTAAGGCTTCATATACAATTTCAGGAGTGGGGACGGGAGGTAAGGAGAAATAGGTCATGTCCAAGCCCCGATTTGGTTGATCCTAAAAGCTACATACAAGATTTGAAGAAAAAAAATAAGGGACTTATTCTGCCAAGTTCCGAGACTAAAGTCAGCCATATTGGCAAAATTTCAGAACTTGATGGACCAAAACTGCAAAATTTGGAGCTCGAATTCTGATCTTCCGGTCCATTTGCTCCGCCCAAAAGCGAATTTAGGAGTAGCACTAAACAAAATAGTATTCGGCATTCTCCACCAAAAAAACAAGCGTTGTTCCCTCTGTGAAATGCTGATGACTGAAGAATGAGAAGCAGGGGACAGAATATGGGGCCTATTTTCAAAGCGATTCAGACGCTTTCAAAGTAGACCCTTTTGCACCAACAAGCCCTCCAACGCTAACAACAAGAATGGCAACTAATATTATTTCAAGGAGGAGGCTAATGTTGCTGATGAGGCTTCTTCTTCATCTACAAGCCGACAAGATGCCTATAAAGAGCTGAAAACCTCAACTTCATGACTGCTGCAAAGATTCTCTTTACCACTCCCCCCAAAACCAAGAAATTTGGGGTACAGTTTATAGGGAGTGCATTCATTTTACTTAATACGTGGCATGCTATTAATCTGTGTTTCTAGTTGATTTCTTTTAGGGCATTTCACCGAACAGCTTCTGCCACATGTATTTTTGACTAAAATTGTTGGTTGTCATGGCAAAGTTTCCATTTTATGGGATTGTTTGTGAGTATTCCTTTTGCGAAATTTACCTACGACTAGTCTCATAAGACGTGACTAATTTATGTTCAGAAAGAGGCTTTGCTAGCATTAGCAAGCTTTATGACGAAATTTTTGTGTTGGGAACGGTCAGTGCTTGAATTCGGTGAAGCTTATATATATTCTTGGTGCCTATTCCCGGCAATTGTTTTCGAGCCTTTGAAGGTAATGGCTCATTCCTCGATTGGGCAGTGCTATTAACAAGTCTTCATAGCTTTTCTGTAAGTTTATTCTGCATATTATGTAAAGATCAAATGGAATGCTAATTCAATAGTTATTGAACAAAAGAAGGGTTGAAGTGACAGCAGAAAAGCATAAAAGAGGGATTCAAGGGAAGGACAAATTAAACAAAATTGCATCATCTGAATCTGTTTGCCTTCTCTTATGCTTGAATATCTTGACCCCGTAATCATGGCCTATCGAGGGAGTTGGTAAGACTCTCATATGATTTCCATACGAGACTTCTCAAAGCATTTTTATCGGTGTTCATTGCAAGACGATTGGTGACCTTTTATGTTTGCTGGAAAATGGCATTTTTGTTACCATTGCTCCCGCATTCTCCTTATGTATTTCTCATTGATGGTCAGGCTTGACTTCCATCTGGTACAACTCTTCTTTTGCCTGCTTGCCATCATTGGGTACTTACAATCACAAACTCTCACTGTATAATTTGTTTTTCAAGTTGATAAGGTGTTAATATGTTTTTGCTGTTTTCCCTGGCAGCTGTATATTTGGTGGCTCAGTATGCTCGCTCAGAAATGAGAAGAATGGATGCGGTATGACAACCTTATCTTTTCACTTCAATGGCACATTGCTTTGACAGTTTTTGCTTTTCAATTATAGCACAAGCTTCAGCAAATCATGACTTAGTTGATGATGTGAGATTTGATCGAACAACTTGAGACTAAAAATTGCCGTTTTGCACATTTAAGAGTCAAGCAGACATTGAACCATTTTTATCCGATACATCACGGTTTTCAACATAAGATATAATTGTTTTCTGAGGTTTTAGATTATTAATAATGTTGGCTGTTGAAGAGATTGTTAATATACTCATCATTTTTGCTTAATGCCAAGTATTTTTCGGACACTAAATCAGCTGAAATAAGAGGGCACAAAACTTGTTGTACCTTTAAGAGTCAGGTAGACATTAGACACTTTTTATCTGATATTTCACGGTTTTCAATAAAAGACTTAATCGTTTTCTGAGGTTTTGGATTATTAATAGTGGGTGGTGGCTGTTCAAGAGTTTGTTAATACACTCATCATTTTTGCTTAATGTCAAATCAGCTGGAATAAAAGGGTACAAAACTTGGTTTCTGAATTGATGGTGTTTGTGTTTACTGGTATGGCTGTTAGGATTTTCTATTGCAGGCTTCCTTCATTACTAAATTCTTCAATTTAGGTTACGACTGGAGTGCTGCTTTTTAATTGAAATTAAAAACAGTAGAAAAGAGAAAGATGTTCAGCAACAGATTCCGGATTAACTAGAAGTACCTATTATCCTTAAGTGATATCGATCATGAAGTGATATTCCAATGAATTGATCTCTTTCGCAAATACTTCCTGTTTAAACTGGATATGATATAAAATACTTTTCAAACTTTTCTCCAAGAGCTTAAACTCTTGAGCAAGCAATCCATAATTTTATGGTGTCAAGTTGTAGTTTTGCACTGTAAATTGGCTTCTTATTGATTATGCTCCCACTGAAAGTGCAACATCAGGAACTGGAGGTGAAAAAAAAAGCTGAAGAAGAGGCAAAAGCAACAGAGAAGGCTGCCGAAGAACAAGAAATGACATCTGATCCACAGCTTTTGGCAGTAAAGGTGAGACTAGATAAGCTGGAAGAGACGGTGAAAGAAATTGTGGTGGAATCAAAGAAAAAATCAGCCGATCCCAGAGATAAGGGTCAGGTTGATGATGGTGGAAGAAAGCAACCAACAATGGTTAAACCCAACAATAGTGCAGGAGATGCCAGTTCTTCTAATGCTGCTAAGGGCAGCCCCAGCAAAGAGGCTGGCGAGGGTAGGACACCATCCACAGCACTCACTGATGCTTCGCAGGGTGATCAAAAGTCCAGCAAAAACTACGAGCCCTCTTCTGATGTAAAGAAGTGAAGAGTGATTAGATTGAATTTTGATCGGATTTGGCAAGCCTTTTATACATCGGCAAAAAACATTTTTGCAACAAGAATTGGATGGAAATTCGGAGACTTGTAAGAGCCAGAGAGGTAATGAGCATATGTGTCAATTGCTCGGATAGATTGACAAGTAATCATGTTTGAGGGACCAATGCTGTACGATCACTGGAAGGCCAACCTAGGCGGGCTTTAGACATCTAGAATCTTAAATTTCTTGGAGGCTCTACATGGAGCAGTTTTGGTGACTTTAGCTTTTCCCAATCTTTTCAGGAGTTCATTTGGATTTCATGGCTCTACCTTATGTATAAGCGAATATGCATTTTGAAAACCATCTTCGTTGCTTCACAGTGCAGTAGTAGTAGAAAATTAGAAATTTGCAAATCTATTGCTCGTCAGGTGAGATAAAGTAGAATTATGCACTTTATGAACAAATCACTAGGAATATTCTTCACAATGTGGCCGATGGTCATATGTATGTATCTTGATCATCCTCCGGCCACACTCCCATCGTAAAAAAGAAAGAATTCTCTTCAATAGCAGTTGATGCCTTGCTGCATAGTACCTCCAACGAATATTGGTGCATGCAGGCATTTAGGTTAAAAACAATTATGTTGTTACAATTTTTTTGATCCTTTTTATCGCAATCTTGGATTCTTTTAAAATAGTGCAACTAATATTTGGCAAGTACCCAAAAAAAAAAAAGGACCAACAGGACTTGGTCCAAGATATTTCAAGCCCATTAAACCCAGCAAGAAAAAAGATTGCTCAACAAAATCACATTTCAATTTGCGTTACTTGTCTCTGATGTCGGAGTTAAGGCTGGAGGGCCAGGCAGACAGGTGATAAACCCTCCTTAAACCCTCAACCCATCATCGGACTTGCCACAGACCTCACACAGTAACACACACACACACACACACACAGAGATAATGGCGCATCGCTTAGTGAGACCTCTACGAGGGACCATGACAAGACTTCTTCAGCAGCTACAGTTGAAGCCCTCCAGTGCACTGAACCCGGCAAACTCAAGCAGAAATTACATATCAGAGATGCGAAAAGAAGCATTTGAGGGCAATATTCTCAGACTTCTCCGCAATGAAATCCAATACGAACTCGACCATTCTCCTCCCTCCCAGGTACTCATTTAACCTTGTATACTATTATTCGCTGTTACTGTTACTGTTTCTGTTTCTCATCAATTTCCCTTGCCAATAACCAAAGTTCTGTTCTTTTATACCTGAATTATTCCGGGGTTACGGTTTACTCATTTCTTTTCTCTTTTTTTCTGTTTTTGGTTAATTGACCCTCTGTTTTTTTTCATCAACTGTCCTTGCCAATAGCTAAATTTTTGTTCTTTGTCGCTGAATGATTAGGGAGTTAGTGTTTCACTTACCAAAACCCCCTACTTATTTATCTATCTTTCCAATCCTAATTGCTGAATTATGTGAAGCTTCGGTCTTGATCATCGACTTTAGGCTATTTGGTCGCCTCTGGAGAAGTTTTAATTGTTAGGGATGTGGGATGCTTGCCCGATCGCCTTTCTCTTATATCCCTTGGCAAGATTTTAATTGGTGAAATAACATAACATGATGTTAAAGCAAATCAGTGATGGAACTGGACCTAACAGGAATTCTTCTGTCTGCTAAATGGGAACCGGAACACATGAAGTCCTGTACAGAGTGGTATCTTATATTCTAAAACTGGTCAGCTAACAAAATACGAGTTCATACTAAATTTTCTTGGGTTAATTAATTTCTCCTAAGAGATTTGTACAAAATATATCGCCTGTAAAATCTAGAAGGAAGAGATGATTTTCAATTTTTAGGACAAGTTCGACCATTGTGAAGTAAATGTGTGCTGCTGCTGCCTTAGTCAAGCATCATTCTCCATTCTATGCAATGACTGGTGAATCGTTGTTTGTAAATTAGTTAGAAGGTTAGTCCAGGTTACATGGCGCTTATTGTATCAAGTTTCCTTTGAGTTTGTTTCAAGCGGAGGTACCACTTATTAATCTTGTAGGACTGTGGCAGAGAACCTCTTCAAATATGTAGAAATATGAGGGGTGAATATGAGAAATGACTAAATTGTGACGTTCAAGGAAATATGTAATTGACAATCACAATTGACGAAACAAATGAAGGGATAGAAGCAACAAAGCACATTCCAACTGATAATCTCTTATTGCAGCCTATTCCAGAACTTCACCTTTTTACAGTTGATGAAAGGCCTGGAGAGCAGTGGATCAGATTGAAGAAGAAATTTGGAGAAACTGAAGAGATCAAAGTTGATGTAACAATGTTTGATGTGTCTATCCCAAAAAAGAAACCAGGTGGTGTTGTCACGGAGGATGACGTGCAGCTTCGTGTTACTATGATTGTCAATATCTGCAAGGGGGAAGGTGTTGATGTTTTGGAGTTTGTTTTGCTCTGCATGGCCTGACACCATCGAGATTCGGAAAGTTATGCTCGTGGACAAAAACAGATTACAAGTCCACCCTACATGGGCCCGGAGTTTAAGTATGTAATTGTTTTGCTTTGCTTCTTGAAGTCATCATGATTTAACCGAACATGGTCCTTGTCTCAAGTGTTATTGGTACTTGCTTTCTTAGAACATGATGTTGTATATTCAGGAAGAAGGATGTAATGCTACCATTTTTGTGAAAGCTGGTGAGAAGTAAACAATCATAGCATACAGTATTTACTATTTTTATCCTGTATCTTGTTTGCCGCCTCAAGTGAAGGGAACAAAGAAATTGAAGCCAAAGAAAAAAGAAAAACCTGAAGAAATGGATTACATTTTTATTAACCTGTTGTATATGTATATATAAAATTTTCCTAATGGTACAAAACTATCTGAAAACCAGAAAACCATGGTGTCCTTTTTCTTTGTTTCTCAGCAACTGAGGGTGGAGCTTTAGCCCTTCATATTATGCTTGTTCTGATTTGTATTTGTGGTTTTTTCTATATGCAGGGAATTGGATGATAAGCTGCAAGATTCGCTTTATGATTATCTGGAGATAAGGGGTATAAATGATGAACTTGCTGCATTCTTGCATGGTTACATGAAGAATAAGGATAAAACAGAATTTATTCGTTGGATGGGCACAGTCAAATCTTTTGTTGAGAAGAAACAGTAGTAGTAGTCAGGCTACACTTATAGCTAGTTGCGGTATCTAGATCATTTGATTGCAGTATAGGAAGGACGAGACTTCATTACTTGTCATCATCTTTGAATTTCACCTCAAGCGTAAGATCTGTCACCTCAATTTTAACATAAGATTGGAAGTAGGCTGACTTTTTCCCGGCTTTTCTATTGGCTGTTCAATATTCTTGGATTTTCTTATTCTTGTAATGTGGAGTTGATTCTGTATGCTGTACAAGTCAATTTATGAAGTTCTGACATATTTCTCTGAGCAAATTTTTAGTTTGTTGCACAGCTTGATTGTTTGTTTAGATAACAGAATAATCAGTTTGATAGATAATGGAGATCATGATTTCTGACAAACCATATGAATGCAGCATCGTACTGTTTTATGTGTTTTGTTGCTTCTTATCGTCGCCCAACAAAACTCATTAATGTCAGGGTGTGTTTAGATTAGAGATGATGAATTGTCAATTCTCATGCCAGTGTCACTTATTCTCTGTTGTTTCTTTTTCTTTGTTTTTTCCCTTCTTCCTGAATATCGATTGAGTATTTGGTATGATAACTGGAGAAAATAAACGCATGGTTAAAGTTGTCAATAGGGAAGAGCTTACCTGTGAATTTTGGTATTACCAGCAATAGTCTTCATCAAGGATGAAGCATTTATTACCATATTGATTGTTAATTTAGTACCTTTTCGAAACAACAAACGTGCTTGTGCACTGTGCCGACCTTTTAATTGGAGATTTGTTGATTTCACCTTCTTTATAATAACCTCATTAAACACAAGGCCTCATTATGAACATCTGTACATGATTCATCTTGGATTTAGCCAGTATGAAGTACCTATTCTGCCTGCTACTATGGAAGTATGCTTATTTGCAGGTCCTTTGCCTTCTTTTTATTCAACAATAAAGAGCGGGGCTGTCTGGTAGGTACTTTTTGTTTGTCAACTTCCCAAGATTGTACCAGGAATACCTTTTTTTTCTTTCATTTTTTACTCTCACTGATTGAAAAGACTGCCTAATTTTGCTCTGAATGTCGTGCTTGCAGTTTCTAATACTTTCACAGAGTTATTCTTTGGAGGTTAAACTTAGCAGTTTCATTTTTATTTAAGATAGTTTTTTTTTTGGTTTTTTTTTTTTTTTTGTGGGGGGTTGGTTCTCTGGGAGGATCAGCTGACCCCTCATTTTCATGGGGTCAATTTAACTGAGGCTCCAGAGGGATAATGAAAGTTACTGAAGCTATGACCACATTTTTCTCCAGAACAGGAGTCTCCACTGAAGTGAATGTAATGTTTTCTCAGGCTAGCTTTACAGCAATGGGCAGGTGCTGATGACATCATGCAATGGATATACTCTCCCAGTTTCAACAGGTGCTTAATGTTTGGTATGTGTGAAAGGATGTTTGATATCATCCTAAAAAACAGTGTGTTTTATGAGGATAGGACAACCAGATAATTGGCCCTTCGTTAAAGAACAGGGCCCTCACCAAACATAATTTGAGCCGCATAATGCCTGAAGAGAAGAACCAACTTTCGTTTCCCCACCGTAGCATACGTTTGTTCGTTTCCCACCCAGTGTACACCTTTGTTCCTGGTCTCTGGGTATTGAACCCATGGTTCAAGTTAGTCAAAACCTGCAGAATAATGAAGCTACACGCTTCTTCAGATTAGGGGGTCAAACTTCAGGCCACAAATCGATCAGGTTATCATCCCTGATGAGGATTGTGTTTGTTGAGGCAAAAGCTTATTTTGATCTGAATATATTGAATCGTTTTAGTACCACCGACTAACAAATTTTGCCCAGAGAAAGGTTGAAAAAGAAGAAGAAGAAGGGATTCAGACTATGACAAAAGCTTTAAAATTGATGACTTAATTTGGTATCTGTTATTTATCACGTCTCCAGTTGCTGCTTGGATCACATTAAGGACCCTGAAATGCATCTAGTCAGTTCTGTCGTGTACAACATTCTCAAGTATCTCAAAGTCTCTTTCAAACAGAAAAATTGTATTCATGTTATTTCAAAAACACGAGCTACTGAAACATGAGTTTCAAAGATTTTGCATTGAATATCTTGACACAATTAATTCCAATGCCTTTAACATGGCCCCATGCCTCTACCGAACGAGCAAGAAGTTTATTATGCATGGTAGTACAATTTTTTGTCTGCCCCCTCTTCCTCCTGCTAATCAGACCACCTAACTTTACAATTTACAATTTTGCATGGTACCTTAGGGGGATGCCATTCTCTCGAAAGCGCTCTAATAGTGCTCGACTCTGAATTAGTCGAGGGTTTAAACATAATCACCAGACACTTGGAAAAAAACGAAAAAAACTTAACTGATTATTGCCCCACATTTCTCTAAATAGATTTTGGCCAAAATTGCAGAAACAAGGTTCCCATATATGTCCCCGGCGACATCAGCAAAGGCATGTGAAAAGTACCGACATTGCAATATGCACATAGGGGAAATTTTTGAGTTAAACATTATATAAAAATGGAGGTGGAGAAAAAGTTTTAAGTGAGGAATTTCTACAATTTTTTTTTTGCATTCTTACCATTAGCATCACCATCCATTCAATTTCTTGCGCTTATTATCGTTTGTGCAACTACTACCAAGCCATTAATTTAAACAAGATTACGCATGGAAATCAATCCTACTTGATATCAATTTAAGACTTGTACTTTACACCTATATTTTGGTCTGAAATTAATTAATTAGTGCACATACACGAATGATCTTTTATTTGTTTCTAGAGAACACGGTTTAGTGTTTGCATCGGACAATTTAAGGTGGAAGATTGATGATTAATTTGATTCCATATCTCCATGCACAAGATATCCTGTAATCATCTCATACCATTTAAAGATGTGATTTTAGGTTGTGGCAGAAAATTATTATGCCCCCCATCTTGCAATCTTAAATTTATCAAACAACAACAGAGAAGTCACATACCATGAGCCTTCTTTAATCAATTGAAAATCATTGTGGATCTTCTTTATTGAGACACAAAATAATATATAGGCTTACACACACATATAAAAACCGTCCATCATTATTAAAGATGCCCCCTGTGACTGGATTTTTGAGTTACGTTACTCTTGCTTGGATAATGACAAGATAATTTTAAATATTTTACGTGCATCATGAGTCTGATGTGTCTCCACCATGGTACTAGCTTAAGAGATCTCTTAGGTAACAAATCAAGGCAATAAAGATTTACAACATTTTAATATAGGAAAATTGATGTGATAGCATGGCTTGTGGATCATTGTAGAACTCAATTTCCACATGGCTTTACCTAACGATTGAGGAAGACCTCTGCATAGATGGTCTATTTCTTCGCCTGCAGGTGGGTCAAAAACCCTGTCGTTTAGTAGAGTCTCAGCCCTTCTAAGTTCTAACGAGCACTACTTTCTACTACTACACTTTCTTTTCTTTTCTTTTTTTGGAGCTAATGTCACTTCAGAATGGTATACTTAATCAATCATTCATTCATTCAACTGTACGGACTGATGTTTATATGCAATACTGACTGAAACCCATGATACCATTAATTAAAAATGTAATCTTCAAACTAGTTGTGGTGCCCAAAAGCATAATGGGAATCCTGCTGACAGTTTCGTGGTAGTTTCTTCAAATATCATGGATCATGTCCCGTTTGATATTTACTAGGATGACAATTACAGGCTCCATAAAACCATCGTATATTTCCATGTTTCTGAAAATATTCTGAGGATCAAGCGAATACTTGGACTTGGAGACTTGTTTCTTTTTCAGCCAACTGTTCCTCAAACAACTCTTTCGTTTTTCTTTTGAAAATTTGCATTAACATACCACCACAAAGCGTTCTGCAAAAAAAAAAAATCTCTATGGAAGGAACATCAACTAAAGCTTAAAGAGATTTTGGGACGAGATGTCAAAATTGAGCACATATGATAATCTACGCAACGCAAATTGATCGCCAAAGCTATACACGATAGAATCTGCCAACTGCCAAAACGATAACCAATTCAAGAATAGCAAATTCCTCTGTGGCTAATAAAAAAAAATAACAATTTTAACATCTACTAATTATTTAAAAAAAAAAAAACAGAATCCAATAAGAAGGAACCCTAGAAAAAAAACTGTCACAAAAACAAATAAGCTGTAACTACTGGTGCCACTAGGACTACTGCTGCTCTAGAGTTTGAGGGACAAGTCGAGCTTTTTCAACTCTTCTTGACTAGTTTTCAGGTTAGGAGGAGGACCACCGTCCCATTTGTACGACCCTCCAATTCCTTCAACCACAGGAGTAGAAAATTTTTGATTAATATTGGTATCAAACCTAGCAGCCCCACCAATTGAGGAAGATCCCATGTGATAATTTTCCGGTGCAAGCCTCCCAATCGCCGGTTGCTGATCAAGAGGCTTTCTAGACCATCCAGCTTGCCCATACATAGGTGAAAAGCCAACATGATTGGATGCAAAATAAGCCGGCTTGTGAATCATGGAATGAGCCTGAATCCCAAGAGACCTGTTGTTGTTGAGTGAGCCATGCAGAGGCAAAGAAGCCATGCTTGGGTAACGCTGCAACAATGAATCGTGCCCAAAAGCTGCTGCTGATGAAGATGACGCTCCCCCGGTCGAACCACCAATCCGGTTCCCTCTTTTTGCGATTGTTCTCTCACGTTTATGTGCATTTTGATGGCCTCCAAGAGCCTGAGAACTACAGAATTTTCTCTGGCAGTAGTTGCAAGAAAACACCCGTCGCTCGGGTTCTTGATTGTTACTAGCACTATTGTTGTTCACCCCCAGGGGATGAATGGCATCCGTACTAGCACTAGTACTTGAGGGATGATTAATCTGTGATGAAACCCCCATGTTGTTGTGTAGACAATCTATAAGGTTGAGTTCAGGCTTCAAATCCTTGGCGCTGGCGAGACTTAAATCCAAAGCGAGATGAGGGGTTTTGACATCTTTATCATCATCTTCTTGCTTGTGATTTTGATGTTGCACTTCATCTAATTTTGGGCTGTCCATTGATGATGAGTTGTTTGGGGACGCAAGAGAATCAGTATCGGAAAGTGAGACTATGGTTGAAGAAGAAGAAGCAGAAGTTTCATGAGAGAGATCACATGCCTGCTTTCTTGTTGTTTTTGCCTTCATATGGAAGAATTGATGTGAGACTTTCCACCTTGCGGGTGAAGATTATTGGGATAAATACAAAGAAAGTCGTAATACTTATTGATTGAGAATAAATGCTGTGGCGCTATGTATAGAAGGAAAATATACAGTTACAGGATCTTATTACGGTAAGAATTGTGAGACAGACAATGGAGAGAGCTGTTATATCTATGCGTCAGCAAGCCTTTGTTTTGTTTTGTTTCAAATTCATGAAGGACACCAACACTTTCCACTCGTCTTTCCTTATGTTAAATTTTTTTTTTAATGTATTTCTAAATTTTCTTGCCTTTTTGGTCTTGCCCATTTTTGGGACTTCGGTGGTTGTTTCATGAAAGAGGGCCTAAAGAAAAGGTGATCTTCCTTCTCAGTGTTTTGGGGTGCCCAAGTGTTAGCATTTTGAAATAGACCTTTCCTTGAAAATATGTGGTTTTGAGTCGAGCTTTAATGATACGAGTTGGAACAATGACTTCCATTTTCTTTATTCCTTATCCTTCTTGCTTGCGAACTGTAATGTCGTCAAACATGCATGACCGCTTGATGTGCATCAGGGTAACACTCAAAGTTGTGATTGAAAAAATCACAGCCACTATCTATCTATCTATGGGGTTTCTTTTCTTCTTAATCTTGATCTTATTTCCTTCTAACAAACAGATGCTTTCCTCTATTCCTTTGGATATTTTGTTGAACTAGACTTCATAAAATTACATGCGTTTAAAAGTCACATGGCAAGAAGTAGAGGTATTAAAGAAGGAATGATGTTTGCCTTAAATAATCAGCGTCAATTATGCAAAGCATTTGCATTAATTACTTCTAAATCAAGAGGGATTTAATTCTTCTTAGGTGAGTTCAAACTTGTGAAGAGGAATTTTCGGGTATGGAATTAACATTGGTTACTGGTAATATTGGTGTTCGCATTCCAAAATGATTACCAACCTGCATGGCATGGATTTGAATATAGCTGATGTAAAGACAAAGCTCAATCTCATCAAGTTGGGAAGAAAAGGAACATTGATAACGAATAATATGTAAGAGGGGTGCTGTTGCAGGTTTGTCACAATTTTATAATTTGTAGTGAGACAGCACTCATAATTAAGCATGGGAAAAAAAAATTACCGCTGCAACAGAGCACATAAAATTTCTTTAGAAGCCAGAAAGAAAAATTAATCTTATAATTAGTATACAAACTAACTAGCATGTCAAATTAATGGAAGTTAATTACTCGATATTTTTTTTTCTTTTTCCTTTTTTGGAGGGGAAGCTATAAAGCACAAATCAGGAATATATTTTACCATAACACATCCACTTCATGTGGAAGAAATTTTTATATAGTAGTATATATGCCATGGTGCTTTCTATGGCAATATTCAAAGATCATGTCATCATTAAGCTTCGCAAGCAATGAATACATCTTGTTTCCAGTAATTTATTCCACTCGCTAAGAAAGAAATCATGCGATTTTCCCACTAATTGCATGCATTCCAATAGAAATGAATCCCATACATTAATTGCTTTGCACCAAATACCTTGACTGAAATTATTTCAGTGAAATAAATATTAAACCATGAGCTAGCGCTCTGTCATTATTTTCGTATATCAACAGAATAAGTTTAATATCCTCTTGAGGAAGAAATTAATGAGCTAGCCCCATTTCTTCTAGATGTTCCATTAACTAAATTTAGTCATAAAATAATTACCAATATTTCACCACTGATTACTCGAAACGAGTTCAATTTCAAAACCCTTTCTTGGCAAAGGAAGGTAACTTTCATTCCAAAGTGACAGGCACTTTTATTGGATGATTTTTAATTTTAATACAGTCGAATTTATGACAAGGATTTGTTAGGTACCACTCCACATTGAAGAGAGAATATTATAGACTAAAATGAAACTTGCTCCTCGAATCAGATCTTGGGAGCTGAATCATTATTATTATTAGTGGCCTAGGAATCTTATTTCGCTGTTGTCGATATCTCATGATCAATCTGCAATACACAAGTAGATAAAAGAGTTCCAATAGCTCTCACAAAGTCTCTACTTTGCTTGCTTTGACAATAATTCATTCAGATTCAGATGTGATTGCTTTAATGGTGTCTATCATACTAGTTCACGGTCACGTAATTAACTACTACATCCTTCTGTCTTTTCATTTTTGGTTCTTTCCATTTAATTTCTTTCCCCTTTACTATAAAAAAAAAAAGGGACAATAACGGAAAACCTCCTCTTCTCAAGTGGAATTTATTGAGATACATTCGACCACGAGATGCAGGAATACAATAAATTTGGCTAAGCTACAGTTTGGATTATCATCGCTACTTTCAGAATTTCTTTTTATATATATATATATATATATATAAATGTACTTTAACGATCTGATATATATATGTAAAGCAAAAGAATGATTTAAAAAAGTGTTCACAAAAAATGTAAAAATATTTTCTTGAAAAACTACAACTCAAGCAATTAGATTAGGGGACCATATAAACTATAAGTTGAAGTTGCAAAAAAATTAAACTGAATCCACACTTCAGTATTAAACTGTTTTTCCGTTGTTGAATTAGCTCGAGATAAATTTACTAATAAATATTTGACGAGGAAATTAGGCAATTGGTTAATTTGGAAGACATTTATGGTTTTATATGTATCTATGCATTCGAGCCAAACATTTTGCCCTCAAAAATCCTCTAAGTTAGACTTCATCAGTTCGGACCTGTATTGCGTTATTTCATTAAACATTTTGTCAGCCATCAAGAACATTTTGCGGATCCGGAATAATTCAAAGGCCTTCGTCAGTCGAAAAAGAAAATAGAAAAAAGATAACCAATAGCCCAATAGCATCAATGCCCCGTGCGCAAATAGGAGTTGTGTTTTGTCATGCAGCAGTTGGAAATGCGACAAATGGCCGACAGGTAGATTGGGGAAGCTGATGTATAAGGGCCTTAACGTGCTACCTCAGTGCCATCCGACGCTGAGATTGATCTCTTTGTAAGAATTATTATCCACAGAACATAATCATTTCCTATATATATATTAAGCTTCTGATAAACATCGTTTTCACCGAACACTACTGTTAATCAAAGAAAAGGGAGAGACGTATTCTTTTTTTTTTTGTCGTAACGATAGAATTTCTATAACCTAATCTAGCCTAATCTAGGGGAGGGGGAGGGGACTCGATGTGAGTACAGACTCCATCGATGAAGGTCAATTAAGACCGCCACAGAATGTGACAAATTTTAGTGGGAGCCAAGGATTGAACCTTTGATCTTCCACATTCCCAAGACTTAAGATGTCTTTGGGTTACCAACAGCCCAAGAGGCTGTTGGCGGGAGAGACGTATTCTCATTGGAGAAGAAAGGGATCAGAAAAGAAAGGGACATTAGTTTGCAGTTTTAGTTGGAAATTATTCGGTGCACAACAACCATGCTTGCCGGTATTATTGTACACTAGGAGAAGATGATTGTCAATGAACACTGAAAAAACTAGCTTTGAAAACTGTAGTACCTTAAAATTAGGATGAAGTCTCACAAGACAAATAGTAGTTTCAATCCACAATCCAAGATTTTCTTTAGTACTCCCCCTCCCTCCCTCCCTCCCTTCTTCCTCTCAGATAAAGAATAATACCAATATCGTGTTTGTTTGGACAGGAGATTATATATTGAAAAAGAATTTTTAGAATAATCACATAAAACATGCACTTTATGGGTAATATGATGTACGTAAAATAAAAATTTATTAAAAAAATAATTAAAAAACATGTCAGGGAGCAGAGTGGCATGATAGCTGCAGCGTAGACTCGTGAGTGTGTGTGTGTAGTGTATTGCTATACACATTTTCATGCGTACAAGTGTTGGCTCGTGGCACATACTTACAAGATAACGAAACTTGTGTTGACAATCCCAGCAGGATGAAAAGGGTGCGGTGGTATCCGCCCAACAGCACACGATCGATTGTGATAAACTAAAAAGGCTAAAACAAAAATAACAAATGCACATGCCTGCAGTGTCTTTGGATGACATTATGGGGCAATTGTGAAATGTGGGAGAAGCCAAGGGACTTTTACGTTGATTCCTTGTTGGGTTGAGCTTGCTTGGTCTAATCAAACAGCAGGTCCAGATAATAAAGCTGGTTAGATTTCTTTGTCTGCATATCTGATGCAATCAACATCAGGAAGAAATTTTGAAGAGAAAGCTTTTGTAGGCTTTTCTATCGCTGTCTTTCAGTTTCACATAGAAAAAGGCGGATCACAAAAGAAGAGGAATATATCAAAGTCCAAACACCACTTCAACTATGACGTCTCCCGTTCCTTTTAAATGTCACATTCAAACCCCTATTTCACTTTACTTGTTGCTCGGTTCGTACATGAATCAGCTTAGAAGTGGATCCCCAGCCCCCCTCCTTTTTTCCCCCAGAAAACCCCACAAAAAATGAAAAATGTGAATCACAATTTACAATAACCGCTGAAAAAAGTGAATTAAACTAACCCCAGCACAAATTGCATTAAATCCTTCTCTGAACTATAGGTTGGGGTTTCAAACTAACCCCACCTTTAGTGATAAAAATTCAAAAGTGGTATCAGAGCATCCTTTTGATTTAGTTAAATCTGCATACTTGTTAACCCCTTACAATACCACCGTTGCCCGGCAAAAAAAAATGAAAAAGGTGAATCACAATTTACAATGCCCATTTTGCTAAATAAATTTGACAGCAGGCCAGGGTACTGGGCATGGTCAGCATCGCGCTGCTCCAGCGCCCTTTAGTCTTCTTGGCCCATTTGGCTTACCCAATCAGCAACCCGCCCAGCCACTGCATCCATATATGATACGATTAAAACCTAGAAAATCCCCAAAAAAAAAGGGAAAATGGAAAAGTATATACGTGTTTCTTATTTTGGCTAGCATGATACTTTCAGCTAAGTAAAGTATGCTGAAACTTGGTTACAGACTCCCACTTTCAAGTAGCTAATATTTTCCAAAGGGTTGGGATCTTCTCCGTTAAATTTCTCTCCATTGTTTATAGCTTAATTTATATAATATTATAAAATTATGTGATTGTGCCTTTAATTTTTTTTAAATCTCTAAATCAACATACTAAAAAATGATATGTATTTTTTTAAGAATATCTTGATATTCAATTTAAAATAAACATTTGAACAGTGAAATATATATATATATATATATAGGTCAAAATTATGAAAATAATTGCAATGATTAATTAGACAGAAATACTTGGTCAATTTCATGCAAAATTTTATGTATAACTGACACAAGTAATGAAATATATTATAAACCGTGTTGATTTTCGAATATAATTTCTAAATTAATTTTATTAAGGCGCAATCGATAGAATTTCCCTCCAATGCAACGGAGAGAAGTCTAATCTTTCTCAAAAAACCTCATTTCAAGGGTGCGTAAGACTCTACACAACCACGCTGTAGAACCTTCTTTCTCAATTATTAAGAGGCTACACAACTTTCTCAATCATTTTCAGTCAATCGATGGATATCCAAGATATACAAGGCCGACAAATTTAAGCACGAATTTCAAGTTAACTCAATGATAATGCCATATAAAGTCCAAAAGATGACCTGGTAGAACGTCTTGTTACAAAAACCAGAAAACTCAAGATAATGACACTCAGAACTAAGGATGAAATGTAAGGACAAAGGAAAGAAATGCACAAGCAGCTGAATTAAGGATGGAATTAAAATTTTTTTTTTTTTAAAAAGGAGTAAGGATGGAACGACAGTATATCTTTATATTCAAATCTAGCATGCTGGCAATATTGACAGTCCAGTTACATGCACCTTGCAATAAAAGATTACATGGAAAGTACGAGGAACTAAGAAGAAAAGGTAAACAACCATGTGTACAAATTAAGCTGACCATCATGGAGAGTCAACAACATTTGCCAGTGCTTGATCCAGGCTTGATAATGTGCATCTTAAGTTTCAATGGATGCAAACATTCTCACAAACTCCTGTCTGAACCCAACTAAAGATCAAGGTTTCTAGCCCTTAGAAAGTTACTGAAATTTTCGCATATAACTGAGTAGAGGACGATATCAACAACGTTGCAATACTTGCACAATGTACATTCGAACATTTGACAAAACAAACATATATACCACACTTGTCAAATTTATTCCACTCTGTACCCCTCTAATTTATACCTATCTAGCTTGGGGAGCTGGCAATTGTGGTGAACTCCAGATTGATACCATTGCAGAATCTAAAACTTGGGCTTCCTCCTTAATTTTCTAGTAGATATCACCTCTGTAGAAATGTCTTGTCCTAAACAAAACAAACGAAACAAGACATCCAAACAATGTGGCAGCAGTTATTATCTCAAAAGATCGCCTGCAACACTCCATGCCCTCGCATGTTAAACTTTCCCGACTTTCCTAGTGAGTCCCAATGTTGCCATTTGCTTCATAGCCACCTTGTCATAGAGATAGCCCGCCACTCTCAACATTCAATATGTAACTGCCAAATAGGCTAGCCCCGACACCTAAATATTGTAAAGTGATATCTCTGCTTCTGCTCTGATTGCTTGTAGTGGTACTAAACAGCTATTAATGTGTTGATAACTAAAATAACCTTTTCAATAAGTTTATGGATTTAAGTGCACGATTAGTACTAGCTCAACTCCTCAAACATTTAGTACAAGAATTCCAGAAAAGGAAGAAAGGAAAAAAAAAGAATTCGAAAAAATTGATTGCCGTGCTTGGGGGCATATTGCTGCATTCTAAATGATTGGGACTGAAACACAACTATTTAAAATATGAGGGACCTTTCTAGCAATTTATCCCAAAAAGGGGCAGTCCTCAGCTTATGTCACTAGGGTTTAATAAGTATTGGCAGCCTTGTATATCTTCCCCGCTCTCTCTATTTGTTCTCCGCAACAGGACCGCCACTGCTTATCGCTCCGACGGGTGTTTCTCCGGTGAGCTTTTGAGAAGACGACGTTAACATTGCTGCTCTTTGTTTTATTAATTATTATTTTATTTTTTTCTTAGCTTTAATTTAGAGGTTGTGCAGAGATTTAATACTATGGCGGAAGAGGAGCCGAAGCCGTTGAATTACATACCAGAGGTGATATTGAAGAAGAGGAAAAACAATGAGGAGTGGGCGATTAGGAGAAAGCAGCAGTTGGAGCAGAGAGTTAAGAGGCTCAAGTCGGATAATTTCGTTATTAAGAAGCCTGAACAGTTCATCCGAGAATATCGCGACAGGGTAATTTTTCTCTTAATTTCTTGCTTTTAAGGTACCAAATTTTGTTAAAGTTGTTCAATTCGTAATACTACCACTATTACTTGATCTCTGTTTCCTGTGAGTACAAAGAAGTTTGTAATACCACTATTAGCTTCAGAATTGATGTTTAACACAAGACTTTCTCCTAGCTGTCCTTTGATATTTTGAGCATACCTGTTCTGTATTTGGAAAATTTGGGCTTTCGAAGATTCTTCATGTATTAGTCCCAAACGAGTGTGTTTACATGAGGTTTTCTTCGTATTTGTGATCTGTGGCAATGAAGTTATGAATGCAAAAAACTTTGGACTATGATTTTGTCCTTGGGAAAGCTGTAATAATTGAATGCCCTTCTATTATGATCTGAAATGACTTCGTCCTCCTGTGTGTTGTGTGACATATGGGATGTAATCTAGTTTACCAAATTTGAAGAACAAAAACAGCGGAAAGAGGGAAGAAAGGGGTTCTTTTTTTTAGGTTTTTTTTGGGGGGGGGGGGGACAAATGAAAATGCCAATTAGCAGAGCAAGTGCATCAAATTTTATAAATGATGAATCACTTGCATTGAAGGTTGGCAACAGTACCCATATGGTGATTCTCCGTGCCTTTCAAATTCACTCAGTTTTGATTATGGCCTCGAACAAATCACTACATTTTTCAAATCTCCCCCACCCCCTGTCCATGTGCATTAGTGTTGTTAGTCATCTGACTATAGTCTGCAGTTCTCCTTCTGATCTAATTCCAATGAATGCTATGTCATACATGTTGGAGCCACTGAAAAGCTTTGAGTACTCATTTGGTGGACATGGCTGTCTATAGTGTTTTGGGTTGTACCACTTCTTTTCTGTTGCTATCCAGCAGCAGAACGTTATTGAGTTATGACCTTAAATTTCATTGACAAACTTTTCTTCTATCTGCCTATATTCTGGATGCTTGGTTATGATTTGCTAAAATTCTTACAGTGAAATATTGGTATCCATTGAGCTGCTTTCAATATTTGTATTATCCTGCCTCTCATGTCTCATATGTTGAAGCTAATTTTAGTTGGAAAACTGCAGCTTCAGAAACCAGCGCTTTTTGTCATCTGCATGTACTGTTGTGTTGTCTGATATCTTTTCTTCCTGATAGGCTAATATATTTGTCATTTGCTGTTTGGCCAGGAGATGGACCTTGTCCAAATGAAAAACAGGAAGAAGCAACATATACGGAGTGGCGTGATACCCGACTCCAAGCTTCTATTTGTTGTACGCATAGGAGGGTGGGTATCTAGACATCTTATTCACTTCCAATTAGTCAATACAATGATCTATTAGATCTTGTCCTTGGACATTTATGAGTTATTTGGGGTGCCTTTAAAATTGTACATCAATTCGCCATTTTTTATTTGTTTCAGAAAGAATGATATGCATCCAAACACACGGAAAGTTTTGTATTCCTTGAGACTGAGGAGAGTGTTTAATGGTGTCTTTCTCAAGGCGAATGGAAGGATAATGGAGATTTTGAAGAAAGTGGAGCCTTACATCACTTATGGGTATGCCAAAGCTGAACCGTATTGCTGCTGATTCATATGAAGTTACAGGCTATACTTAATAGCTTGTGAATTCTGTTATGTTTTTATTGAGTTGTACATATATCTGCTCCTTTTAGAGGTCTGCTTGACATGCTGACTTGAAACAAATGATTGGCTTATCCCTGATAAAACCTTGGGACAATTGATTGACTGTACTTGCTCGCAACTGCCCACCTTGATTTGCTGCATGTCACCTCTTTTTTGAGTTCAATCTTCCTCCAGTTCTCTGTTATCGTTCTTGAAATCTAATTGCTCGACAACTATGTGTTGTGTAACTTTGTGAGAATTTAGCTTTTTTTGCTGGTATATACATCTGTTCTCATCTTTACACGAGGTGGTTGTCCAAATAACTTGTTGCAATTCTGCAATTTCAGTAAAAGATGGTTAGCTGTACATAAGCATACTGAATACAGGTTATATTTCTGTTCTTGTTTTGCGTCCGCTGGCTTCTCAGAAATACATGTTCACTTATAGGTATCCTAATCTGAAGAGTGTGAAGGATTTGATATACAAGAAAGGCGTGGCAAAATTTGAAAAACAGAGGGTTCCTTTAACTGACAACAACATTGTTGAACAGGTATGAGAGAGAGATCACTTCTTTGTTGCTTGGGTCCTGTCTGTAGTTGCTTATTAAGATTAGCAATAACGCCTTTCAATAAATTTTTGCAGGCATTGGGCCAGTTTAACATAATATGCTTAGAAGATATTGTAAATGAGATCACAAATGTTGGCCCACACTTTCAGGAGGTCTCTAGTTTTCTTTGCCCTTTTACTCTGAACAAGCCTGTAAAGGCATTGCAGGGCAAGAGGAGACGATACAAGGATGGTGGGGATTCTGGAAATCGTGAGGATGACATCAATGAGCTGCTTCGCAAGATGAATTAACACATTGCTGGAGTTCCTTATCTGGATATTAAGTCAACGGGCTGATGTACCTTTTTTTTTTTTTTGGGAATTAACCAGTTGAAGTACTTTAAAAGCTTTGGAGCATGTAGCTGTAATTCTTTGTTCCGTTAATTAAGGAATCCGTATCATGTAGTAATATAAGGATTTTGTCTTTAATGCAGTTACACGGTAGCAGAATGGAATTTATCATTGTAGTATACTTGGCTAACAACTATACTAATCTGAAAGTAATGAATGATCGGAAAAGAAAAATGGAGTAATTAGTGGTCCAGTTACAAAATGATTGAGAAGTAAAATTTTAAACATAGCCTCAGGCTCCGATTGGCTATGTTCTGCTTTCAGAAGATGTGAACTAGCAAGTCACCAATTTTCGCATACAGGCCAAGAATGAAGTAGTGAAACATGCCCTGTAGCCGCGGCATGTTATTTGAAAGTGTCCGCCAAATGGAACCTTTGTGCCGAACGAATACGATGCTGTGGTGTACATTACGCCATGATTCGAGGACGTCCAAGCTCTTGAAGCCGAAAGCCTGAATCATTGCGCCATTTAGATCTAGATGTACGTCATTATGTTGTTTGTTGTTGAACTTTGTCCAGACGGCATGCAAACGGTTAACCTCAATCAAAACGAATAGCAGCTTATACTAATACTCTGGTGTTTGACATGGAACACGGTGATGACTGGTTAGCCCTAGACAAACTCTACCACGTCCTGTTCGGCTTCTGCGCCACTATCATTTTCACTCTCCTTGCTTCCCGGACCCGCTACGCTTTCATCCGCAACCGTTCAACCTGGGTTGGGTCCGTACTTTCATTGATGGCTGGCGCCTCCAAGGAGGTTGCAGACGAGATGGGCTACTTCAAATCCGCCGGTGCTTCAGCCAAAGATGCTGTCGCCGACCTCTTCGGGACTTAATTGCTGTTTTTGCTCTTTGCTTGACTGAATCATTTAATATCCCGGCGGGACTCGGATCTGATTATTCGGATCAAGTTAAGAGGGTCGAGATGGTTTGAGATTGACCTCGTCAGGTGCAAAGAGGACATAAAGCTGTCCGCTTGTGAAGGAATCATCTGTCAGGTTAGCTGGATTCATTTGATGGGTGTTTTTCGTTGCTCAGAAATTCCAAATTAATATGCAGTTTTCCTCATCTTTTTGTGATGGTTGCTTCTGTTGATGAAGGATGTGAAGTTCCAAATTCGTGGATGCACTTAGCTGTAGACGGTAATAGCTTACGTGATTTAATCTGTATTCTGAATGATTTGATATTTGGCCATTTCAAATGACTTTACCTATTTATTCTCTCTTTCGAAGTCCGGTAATTTGAGATGATATCCTCTGTATGCATATCTGTTCATTTTGGAATTCATTAGAGGGGTCAATTAGTTTTCATGAAGGGGTAAAGGTGACGACTTTGTTGATTGGTTTTCATGAATTTGCTACGTGACTAGCTGTTTGATTTTTTAACCTGTCCTAGAACTGAAAGTATATATCCTGTGGTAAAAGTTAGATTATTCCACCAATAAAGTGTGTTGTGCGTCGTTTGTATAGACACTTCGGTGTCGTTTGTTTTCACGAGGATCTTCGGGAATGTGCATCCCCTTTCAATAACAGGGACTGTTAAAGGTAAACTCATGGTTTGGAGTGATATGGGAAGTGATTATTATTGTTAATTATTGTTTAAAAGTGATACAATTTGGGTGAAACTTGAAAGGACGCCTAAATGATGCTGCATTGCTGTCCATCAACAATGTTGATTTCGTGGAACTGCAATGCACTTGTTTGATTGTTACTCATCCTCCTCCGGGAGATGTAAACACACCATAAACAGGATTGACACTGATGTAAACTTTTTTTTAAGAAATACTGAGGCTGACCTCATAAACAATCAGCTGCATCTTAGAAACTCCAAGTTTTATTTATATGTTTGTTTAGGAGCTCCATGTTATTGGTCCAGCATTTTGTCCATTCTTGAAAACTAGTCTCCTTAGCATTCACAGACTTGTGCTTTATTCGAACTAGTGATCGATGCACACTCGATGTGTGTGCAATCTTGGTACTTTGTTGCTATTTTCTAGTCCAAATCATCAGCCTTTCCTACCTATTTAATCTGATGTAACCTGAAAATTCTGGGTGAAGTATAGTAAAACAACGAATAGGCTGAGATGAGATGTTTGGAGCAACACTTGATCTGTTGCACTGCGTTCTGGAATAAATGCTGAAGCATGTAGCTGGTCTTGTTGCAGGTGTTGTGAGTTGCAGAAATGGTGGCTGTGACAATGGTTTCTTGGTCTCCTCATGTTTGGACAGTTGCGCCATCAAGGATTGGCTGAAGCAGCATAACAATCTGAGAATCTGGTTGGAGTTCATACGCGAATTGACATCGTATAATCCTCTGGCTATGTGCATTGTCTAATTCTGGCGGCCCGATTTCCAATTTGCTCAAACATCTGATACACGCATCTGCTTTGTAACGACTTCAATATCTCTACTGCTCCCCTTGAACTACATTGCCAACTGGATTGCTTTCCCAGTGTTATCCTTTTCCACCCTGTCCTACAAATCTTTCAACCGTGATAGATCTTCATACCCATCCTACAGTTCTGCAGGGAGTAATAGAGGCTCCTGCAATAGCTTCCTCTTTGGGTGGACTCTTTGATTTTGAGCGATATGTTTACTTGTTCAGGGAGATGCTTATGATTCTTGTACTTCGGGGTGGATCTAGATACCTTCTTTTTTTTCAGTTGGTTCAATGTTTGCTTAAACTCAGAGAATATCTCATCACTTTCTTAAGAAATTTGTAAAGTAAATGCCTTAAATTCGTTTCTTTAATCGTTTATTCCACCCTTAGCACCAAGGCTTGTTTTTGGCACGAGACAGCTGGGACGCTTTCAAAATCTCCCAGAGCTTGCCTCATAAAAGCAGTTTCCTGGGTATATAGCAACAAGAAGGATGGCAAATTGGCAAGACTTGGAACTGATAATTTTCATGGTATTAATTCTTACCATTTTGTCGCAATGAGACAATTCATATATACAGGCAACGATGCTAGCAAGACTCGAACTAGTGATCTTACAATACAGCTCTTAAATTCTTTTCAACTAAATAAACTAGAATTGAAAATCTCACAATACAGTTATTGCTTCCTTTTCATCTAAGCTATGCATATCCTCTCAACTAAGCTATGTGCCAAAGCAAAAATACAAATTTGGAATTTTAGCCCCGTAGAATAATCATCTTTTTATGAAACATTATACTAGCTAGACTATGTGATGAAAAAAAAAAAGCCAGGCTATACGATGGATGAGCTTAAACTCTAATTTTTCATTTTATAATTCTAATTTCGCTTTGATGACTTTTTTTTTTGGGCGAAAGTAGTTCAACAGAAGATTAAAAAAAAAAAAAAGGGTGGTAAGCTCTGTAGTGGGCCTTGGTCTTTGGACTGGTTACCTATCCTTGAAACGGCCCAAGAACAACACAACAGTCTGATCTGAAGTCTGAATAGAGACATAGAGAGCCCAGGGGCAATTAAGTCAAGAAAATTAACTAGGGTTTCTGATGAGGGTATAAGGGCTATATATTTATTCAGTCATCACTACAGAAGCCAGCTTTCGTGTTCATTTTCCGGAAACCAGAACAACCCTAGTTTCCGCCAGTTCCCCCGCCCGGACAGTCAAAAGAGCAAAAGCGAGAGAGGGATGACAAAACAATGGCGACTGCTACTACGCAGAAACAGCTGTCGACGAAGGAGGCCGACATCCAAATGATGTTGGCCGCCGAAGTCCACCTCGGTACCAAAAACTGCGATTTCCAGATGGAGCGCTACGTCTTCAAGCGCCGCAACGACGGTAAATTCCCATTCTATTTTATTTTGATCATATTTTAATATTAATTTGTTAGTACTGTGCTATGTCGTTACTCGTCTGGTGTATTGAGGATCTTATTGTATTCTAGATGGTCTAATCGTTCTGGTATTATTTGCCTTGTTAGGTTCTCACATTTTCGGGCAATTATCTTTTAGTAATCAATTCTGATGGTAGTGTAAGTCCTGACGAGTATGATGGGATTCTCAATTTTGAAGTTAAATTATGGGGAATAAATTTCTGATTTTAGGTGTGAGTGACAATCTTTGAATATGTCGGGCTTTTTCTTTCGTCTCGTTTGAAGTTAAATTATGCCTAACGTTGTGATCTAGCTGGAACTGAATGAAGCTTGAAATGGTGCAGAATTAGGAATTTGGCTTCTTTTTCTCTAAAATTAGGACACCTGACGTAGAATTTTGGACGAGCAGCTAGGTTGTAGGCTTATCTAGTTGTAGATGGCCTTTTTTTTCGGTGTGCTTGAAAACTTTTCTGAATGTGCTTGTGAGTCTTTTACTTTTTGTTTTATTGTATGTTGATTTTTATTGTTAACGGCTCAGGAATTCACATCATTAACCTTGCAAAAACATGGGAAAAGCTTCAAATGGCTGCAAGGGCTATCGTTGCGATTGAGAATCCTCAGGACATTATTGTCCAATCTGCCAGGCCATATGGTCAGAGGGCTGTCTTGAAATTCGCTCAGTACACCCATACTCATGCTATTGCTGGGCGCCACACTCCTGGTACCTTCACCAACCAGCTCCAAACCTCATTCAGTGAGCCTCGTCTCCTTATTCCTTACAGATCCAAGAACTGATCATCAGGTTATCCCTCGTTCTTGTTTGAGGTTCACCAACTGGGCTTTTAAAATAAAAAAATATGGACGGAATTGTCTTGCTTGTTATGATTCTCAAACTTCTTTTGAACTACCTGCAGCCTATTAAGGAAGCAGCTCTGTCAAACATCCCAACCATTGCTTTTTTGCGACACTGATTCCCCTATGCGATATGTTGATATTGGTATCCCTGCTAACAACAAGGGGAAACACAGTATTGGTTGCTTGTTCTGGCTCTTAGCAAGGATGGTTCTACAGATGCGTGGTGTTATCCCACAGGGTCACAAGTGGGACGTTATGGTAAACACTACTGTGTTTTTGTTTTGATTTCTACATCTGTCAGTAATTTTGCTCATTCAAATGGGGAATATGCTCCAATTGACTTCTGAAGTTTGATGATGTTTGAAATCTTCATAATTTCTTGTTTGGATTAACATGATGTTCTGACACACATAAACAAGTGGCAGCAAATTAGACTGAAATTTGTTTCTGTTACTTTGCATGTCTGAAATATAGTTCTTTTTTTGGCAGGTGGACCTGTTTTTCTACAGGGAGCCTGAGGAGGCCAAGGAACCACAAGAAGAGGAGGCACCTGCTCCAGATTATGCAGACTTTACTTCTGCAGCTCTTGGAGTTCAGGATAGTTGGGGTACTAGCAATATTCCAGAGGGAGAATGGACAATGGCTGCCCAACCTCCCATTCCTGCAGTTCCTGCAGCTGGTTGGCCTGTAGAGCCTGGTTAGTTTCTGTCCTTTAAAACAAATAATATTATATGAAAAGTGTTTTACTGCCAAGTTTTGTATTTAAGTGTATAATGTGAAATGGTGAATTGGCTGTCCTTATTTTGTTAGATGCTGCCACCAGTTTATGGCTTAAACTTTTTTAGTTAAAAAAACAAGTGTTTTTGAGTATCTTTTAATTCTGCAACTTTTGTTATCTATCCTTGGTACATTGATGTCCCTAAGCTTACTGCTTGTGATCCATTTGTGTTGAATCGTGCATTGTTTTTATTTGTATCCTAACCCTGTCAACTAATCGTGGAAATTTGTCTTCTGATTGTCTTCAGTCCCTGCAGTATCAACTGACGGATGGGAGGCAACTGCTGCACCACCAATGGCTCCTGCAGTTAATCCCGTGGCTCCCCCGGTGGGGATTGGGAGTAAAAGTTTTTGTTAGGGAACATTTTGTTAATTTGTCCTCCTACCTTAAGCCATGCAATCTGCTTAGCTTGAACGTCTGTTAGTTTATGGTCTGAATCCTGCCTTAGTTATTTTTGTAGCGGTTGAGCTTAAAGAAAATTCTCTGATACAGTTCCAAAATGGTGTTATATGTTTGTCTCAAAACTATAGAGCTTATCTTCTGCTGATGTGCTGGTGGATTTTTGTTGAAAATTTTGCATGTTGGGCATTTTCAAGTCAAAAACTAAAGTTGATTATATTATACTTTGTGCACGCAACCTAGAGTGAAGGTTGATCCCGTAAGAAAAAAATTGTGTTGGTACTGGTTTGCCTTGCCAGATGTGCAATCCCTTAAAAGGGGTAAAAGCATTTTCATCTTGAATCGATCGCTCCTGGTAACTGGCTAACTGCTGAATGTGGCACTTCCGATTCTTGTGCTGCGCGTTCTAATGAATTCATGTGCATTCAAGTGGATATTAGAACTGGGCTGTCATGCCTGATCTAAGCCACGGGGTGGGTATGCTATCGGAGTGAGGCCACTCCAAGGGTGGTGAGAAGTCAAAAAGCTACCTATGCGAAATGCATTGCGGCAGATGTGCCTTGAATCTTAAACACGCGTGTTACACGTGCGAGGTATACCTAATACGCCTTCAAGATACGGTGCTCGATGATTGGCTGGCCCGCCCTAACAGTGCAAAGAAAAGAATTTGGTAAAACTTGGGAGCAAATCTTTCTACGCATATAACATTGGATATTATGTATGGATCCGCGACTATGAAAGATTTGTAGGAATGCCGGAAGGAAAGTAAATTATATCCGTCACTATGCCGAGTGAGTTGTGCGGACAGCCCATCCTGGAACCTCATCGGACGAGATTTTGAACAGGTCTTTCCAGTGTTGCAGTCCCCTGGCTAAGTTGATTATCTTGCGTGAATCCCTCTCTCATTCCGTTTGCATTAAATTATAGAGAAGAAAAGAGAAAAATGTTTGCGTTAATAAACAGAAAATAATCCCGGCGAATATCAAGAATAAATAAACTCGGGATGTTGTCACTTATCCATGAATTCCCCCCGTAAAATCTTGTGCCGTGATTTTTACTGAGGAGATTCCTGAGCAAGTCATTGTCGCAAGAAGATGGTAGCGAAGAGCAAGTGACCCGTAATAATGGCTAAGGTATTCATTCATGCTGCTTATCATTATTCCGGAGAGAAGGTTTGATGAGATTTTGGTCCGACTATTTTGCCTGTTTCCGGACTGCCTGCACCACTTTTAGGAGGTCTATTCTTTCATTATTTATACTGATTAAGTGGAAGCATAAATGTCGAAAAACAGTTTTGTCATCGAGATTCATTCAACGGCTTGGTTTTGCATATCCATTCAGTCTCTAAACCAACAAGCAACAGAAATTGAGAAAAAAGAAGGGGGGGAAAAATACGAAAAAAAAACACGTCCAAAGTTCGTGCCAAGCCTGTACAGTTAACTTAGAGACAACGAGCCAAATTTGTGCAATGGTTCGCCGCCAGCTAGCGGAGTGTATCACTATCAATCATGCTTCACCTTCTGAAGCTGGGTGCTGCTGATGGCTTGTTTTGAGGGTTGGCATCATCATCAGGTAACTTGACAGCAGAGTAAGTACCTGCACCAGCCAGTGCCCCAAGTACGGGTGCAGTCAGGTAAATCCATATGCCTTTGAAGTTGTTTGCTGCTACAGCTGGACCCAGAGTTCTCACTGGATTCATCGACGCTCCCGTTGACTCCCTGTACCATTACACGAGTGGAAAGTTTTTAGATTCATTGGTGTAGCTCCTTGTGGATTTCTCAACATTTGGTAATGATGCTGGGGACTAATAATTCAGGAGGAATGACTGGTGCATCGTTTTGAGCCTCTCATAGCGTTTACTTTCTTGTATTTCCCTTTCTTCTTCTTGAGCAGAAAGAGAGGAAGCATCTCGTTTCAACTTTCTGCGTTGTCAACTCACTTTCTTTTTCCCTTTCCAAAAGGCAATTATACTTGCATTCATCTTTGCCGCAATAATGATAGCAGCAGAAGTTTTCTTTTCCACACAAAATATAAAAAAAAAAAAAAAAAAGATTTTCTTTTCTTATTCCTTTCTGCAGCATTATTATCCTTCCAGAAATCTTTATGGCCAAATCTTTTTCATTCTGAATCATCATAACAAGAAATCTATGTGGATTGTTGCCTGTTGGTCTCATTTTTGGTTTTCTAACATGAAAAGTACTTCTTGATTTCTACGTTATGGTCACCTTCTCATGGAATGAATTCAGCCATTGACAGTTCCTATGGTCACCTTTCATAATGGAATGATTTGAGTCATTTGGCAAGCCCTACAATACATCACAACCATGTAGAATTGTAGATCGATCCTGTAAGGATACAATATGGGGACAGACTGAAACAAGTTTTGGGGACTAGTTATTCTATTTTTACCGTAGTTGGTGGTTTGGATTATTGTATTGCCACTGCAACTGACATAAATAATCACTGAACTTACAACTTCTTTATGTTTTAATTACATGGGATGGACTGAGAGAACGACGCTTTGAACCATAGTCTATAGTGTATTATATTCTAAGAGATTCCCTACCAGTTGAGCTCAGTTGGCTCAACTATGTCACAGAGATTTTTTTTTTTTTTTAAATGACCGTGGCCCTTGTATGTTCACGTTTGAAATTTTTTCCGTCACCAGTATAAAGAGGAAAAGAAATTAAGGAAAAAAAAATTTAAAGAAAGAATCGCTTGAGATGATTATTAAAATTTTGAAGATTACCCAGCTATGAGTATGTTGAGCATGACTGTAGCTCCCACTGCAATTCCTGCGAGCTCCCCCACCTGTGGAGTGACACAAATGACATGATCATCAATCTGAGAATTAGCCATCTTCTCACAAGGTTCCACTAGTGTCCTACACATGTTAGGTTCTTGCATGATAATGCATGTGAGGAATAACATGATAATGAGTCTGAGATTTGGCCATCATGTTACATTACGATTACATACATGTGGATGGACGTACAGAATCCAAGCAAACTTATAAGACAGAAAACCAAAACTGCAATAAGGCCAATAATTTCCATACCCTGTTTATATCATTACATTGATTTCCAGATCACTGACAGATTTGCCTGAACAAGTGTCTGTAATTTTGTAGTGGCACAACTTGATGTGGTCGTTCAAATTAATATTCATTAAAATCTGAAACTTGCAGCTGTCATCGTTTAACAGATTGTAGCAATGAATTACAATAACTAAGACTATTAGTAGCATCTGAGTAGTGAGGGGTGACTTACAGCTCTGGTGTCAGTGGCCACAGCAGTAACAACAAACATGAGATTGAAGCCAATGATGAATTCTAAAGCAAAAGCTTGGCCATCCTCTCCTGATGGAATAGTTACTCCCCCGCTCATAATAGGATGGAAAATTCCCTTGAGTATAAATGCGGCAGATAATGATGCCAATACTTGTGCTGCTATGTATGCTGGAACCTGACCAAAATACAAATTGCACCATCTAAGAGCATTCAAATGCTGTAATCTTATAGTTGAAAACTACTTGTCTCACTCGTTTGCAGTTTTTAAGGTTAGTTGTTTATACATGCTTCCAAGGAAAGTGCTTGAGAGCAGCAAAGGCAATGGTGACTGCTGGATTGATATGGGCTCCTGAAATATGACCTGTGGCTAGAATCACAATCATAACAGCGAGTCCGGTGGATGCTGATAGGCCTATAAGAGTCTCTGAGCCTTGAGTCTTTTGATTTACTATGGCCGTGGCTGTCCCTGAAAAGATCAGTATCAGAGTGCCTATAAACTCAGCTCCCACCTGATTTGAACAGCAATTCAAGAACCAATAATATCACATAAAAAGTTATATATGACAGTTTATATTCAGTGCGGGATGTGGAAATTCATAACAGCTTTCGGGAGATTTGCACACCTTTCTTGCAAGTGAGACGGGAGGAGGCGGCAATGCGCAGGAGACAGAGGGTAAGGTACCTTCTTCCAAGGCCCATGCTTCAACCGTGAAGCACTTGCAGCTACTAAGAAGGGATCTTCTGCCATTGCCACTCCTCTCAGGCTTGATCCCACCAAAAAGGGGAGCTCCAGGAGTCCCTGGAGTAACTGGCGTTGAAGGGGCTGATGGGACATCTTCAGAATCCATCAATAAAGAAAAGGGATTGAGGACAAAGTAGAGTTGCAGTAAGAGAAGCTGGTACCGCGTGCTCAAGTGCTTACCCTTCCTTCGTCCTTGTGACTGAGCTGGAAGATGATGCACAGATTTATACTACAGGGCATAAGAGAGTTGACCTGTGCAGTACCATGAGAAAAAGAAGGCCTGAAATGAAATTAGTGGACTGAATTCAAAAGTGATGAGCGAGTGAAAGTGGCTTTGGAAGTGGATGGCGGGACAAAATCAGAAAATTTTTTGCATTAGGAATTGAAAAGGACAAAAATCAGAAGCATTGAACTTGAGACACCAGTCATGGTCTTCCCGTCCCTTCCACTACGAAATGTACGTATTTTCACTCGAGGCTGGCTTGAACTCAATTATTGTCAAGACCATTGTCTGCAGTGCCCTTAGTTGTTAAAGGAAAAGAAATATACTTGGATTTCAACTTTAGTAAATTAAGATCAGGAGACGGCCAGAGAATCATGGTAGGTGAATTGCTAGCGAAAATGCACTCCTCCTAGGAGATTATGTCGTCAAAGTAATCATATTTGGTAGCTTTCTTCTGATTAACAATAGCAAAAAAGGGACTAAAGCAGGAAAATGATGCGTCGGTTGCTAGGATCCCCTTGGGCTGTTTAGTTGTTTACAGAAGATAAATGGTTCAGTTTAGCCAACTTAAGAAGCAGTTATGGCTTCTTAACCTTTTCTTCACTTTCATGTCGCAGTGTAATGATTGAGATCATTACCTCCAATTTTAAAACTAACACAGACAAGTCGGTGCATTAGTATCATGGAGGCAGCCAGTTGAGAGCTACATCTCTGTGGACCAATTTGTTGCATTTGAAGGGGTGTAGGGCTCTGAAATTGAGAATTTCTGTCATGTGACGTACCCCATTTAAATCCTGATTTCGCTTAAAACAAAAATTCGAAATTGAAAAGATTTCAACGATATCGGAAAGTGAATTAAAGCATTTTATGAGAAGGTACATATTTAATTTTTTTTCCTTCTAATTAATGTTTCATAATGATCATCCTTATAGTTTGGTGAAACTGCTAAAGTCACACTCAGCTGATTCCAGCGTTCCAGCTAGTGAACGGATCAATATTATGGGTATTGTCTCCAACTTAATGCTCGTACAGATTTCTTGTCTCCAATTTGTAAGTTTGCCAAGTGACACTTTTTAATAAGTATTTGGCACCAGTTACAGATAATTGGCAAGTAAATTCCACCCATCCAATACAAGCTTCTTCAGTACATGACAATTTTGGTCCCTCAACTTACATGACCCGTGATCCAAGATGAACATTTTGCTTTATTTATTTGGTGGATCTTCAGAATTTAGATCAGCATCAGCTTTGATTGCTAAGCTTCAGCAGGGGTTTTGAATCTTGTTACGGAGAAGTGAAAACAACGCAAGAATAATACAAGTAGTTTTTTTTCCCCCTTTCTTTTCTTGTTGAAGCATAAGAATAATAATAGTAAAAGTTAGCAAATGTAGAACACACAAATGATTCCAGTGTCTTGCTACGTTTACATGGCAACTTTCTTTCAGAATTTAGATCAGCATCAGCTTTGATTGCTAAGCTTCAGCAGGGGTTTTGAATCTTGTTACGGAGAAGTGAAAACAACGCAAGAATAATACAAGTAGTTTTTTTTCCCCCTTTCTTTTCTTGTTGAAGCATAAGAATAATAATAGTAAAAGTTAGCAAATGTAGAACACACAAATGATTCCAGTGCCTTGCTACGTTTACATGGCAACTTTCTTTCGATGCATTTTCCCCAATCAGCCAAGTTGCCTACGTTGTCTTATCAGCTATATATATATATCGAGTCCCTAGAGCTAACTCTACCGCTAGAAACAAAAGTCATTTCAGGCGTGGGAATGCCTAACTCTAATTTTTGTTCTATTATACTACTACTAGTTTGAGATGCAGAAGTAAAGGATAAAAAGTACTCCCAGTATCATAAACGAACCAAGAAGGAGATTCTTAACATAATTATTAGTATTTCAACGGCAGGGCATTTCTTGCGCTGACGGATGGTTGGCCGGGAAACAAAGTTCTTCCCATGTCATCTCAAAGACAAATTCTTGATGTCTAATTCAAAAGAGCCAATGATGCATTTGCATAATTATCTACTGATATGTATCACTTAATGCCAACTTGCCATGCCAAGGGCATCTCTGCCTTCGGACGTATCAGATTTTGGCAGCACTCTCCATCCAACTTTTATTTATGCAACCATTTGTTGCCATTAAAGATTTAATACTACTATGGATGCTAGTTGACAAGTGAGATGCGACGATAATTATTAATGTGGTACAGAGCACATTAATCAAAGCAATAAAGGTTAATAAATATAGTAGGAGCAGTGAGCAGTAATAAATATAACCTGGTAAATGAATGAATCAAACTGCTGAATGATGAACAGCGTCACAGTGATAGTTTGAATGCTCGGGGGCTCTTATTGGGCTATCCACCCTCCCTCGTCAAAGCTGCCTAACCTCCGTCCTTGGGTTGATTCTAACCAACCACGAGATTCCCGCACTGCGAGTCGGTAAAATTGTCCAGCCGTAGGGACGGCCTCCCCAATAAATAATTTAGAAACAAATATTTACCACAATAATTTTTATTATTAATGTCTTTTTAGTAGGAGGATAGGAGTGAGATTTAAAGAGTGAGGGAGGCTGCAACTCAAAATTTCTAAGATAGGGAGACTTTTCGCTATTTGAGGATAAATTACATTTGATTCCACCAGACATTTATTGCATTTATAATGAATTTGTTGAAGGGATTGTTAATGAAATCGTCACGTGACACATGATGAACACTATATAATTCACAGTAAATTACTTGTCCAATTTCATAACAACACGCTGCCGATAGAATATGTGCAACAATTTCGTAATAACGCGCTTAGGGCTGTTCGGTCAAAACTTGATTCGGACTCGGGTTGACCGAGTTAGAGAAGCTCGATAAGCCGAACAAGTCGAGTTCAAGTATCCAAATGCAATGCTCGAAAGCTCGTCGAGTCTTATCGAATTTTTTAATTTTAATTCTTTAATATATTATTATTATTGTGAAATTATCCTTATGCCCAAAAAAGTGGTTGAATTTACGAAATGTTTCAAATAATCTAAAAATTTTTAAAGGGCAATAATGTCTTTTCGCTCAAAAATTGTCAAGAAAAAGAAATTTTCTGACTCGAATTCGATAAGACTCGCATTGACGAGCCCGAGTTCTATGAGCAATCACCGAACTCGAGTTCGAGTTCCAATAATACTACTGGTTCGATCTCGAGTTCGAATTCGAAAATCCTTTTTGCATGTCGAGTCGAGTTCGAATATGACCATATTCGAGTTCGATTAAACTCGATTACATCCCTAAACACGCTACAAATGAGAGATAATAAACAAGACCTCCCTTCCTTGGAAAGCCCCTTTATTTATCTTTTTCAAAAAGTTGCAAAAATGCCAAACAAATATCTTTAGAAATCTTGTATCCGCTGCCCACTATAAATTAGGAGTAACTTGCATCCTATTGAACACATGTTACATATCCATGATGCCAAAAACATCCGTTCAAGGAACCAATTAGGTTCATCTCTAGTCCTTACAAGTACTCTATTCTACCAGTTACAGATTCCTGTTAGTCACAATTTAAAAGGAAAAGAAATTTCCATCCTCTTTCCTTATTACAACCTAGGGTTGCAAATGAATCAAACCACTTGCAAGTGGCTTGAATCTGAACTCGACATCAAGCTGATTAAGTTGAACTTGAGTTTAAAAATACTAAACTCGTTAGCTCGCAGCTGGCTCGAGTTCGATTATATATATATATTTATTTATTTATTTATTTAATAGTAAAATTACATATATATTCCTAATATTTTATTATTTGTTAAGAAAAAATATTATTTCATTTATTTTTAAAATAAAATATTTATTTTTTATTTTTTAAACTCGAGCTTAAGGTCAACTCGAATTTGACTCGAGTTCAAGTTTCGTAAAATTATGTTGAGACTCGATTTAATTAGATCGAATTTTGTCTCGACTCGATTCGTTGGTACCTATTACAACTTACAAGAGGGAAGTAAAAATTTAGTATTAACAACTCTATAGTAGTACTGAGTGGATGCAAAAGTAGTAAAAAAGAGATTGGATAGGTGCCTATGTAGTACTGAGTAGATGCAAAAATTCAAAAGGGCAGTGTGCACACATGTCGACAATGAGGCATCTGACCATTCCATTCTAATGGTGGACACAAATCCAAAAAGAAACAGGAGGAAAAAGAGATTCTATTTTGATCAAAGATGGACCAAGAATCCAGATACAATGGAGGTGATTCAAGAGGCATGGAGTAATGCCCACACGGGATTCAGGATGTATAAAATGACCAGGAAAATAAAGAAATGCAAGATAGCTATACTGGAATGGAGGAAAAATGTGCAAGGGAACTCCAAAGTAAGGATAATGGAACTAAAAGGGAGACTCATCGAAGTGAAAGAGGGAAATAATGTAGGAAAGTGTGGTCGAATTGCAGAGATCAAAAGCCAGCTAAGTAAAACATATAAGGAGGAAGAGCTGTACTAGAGCCAAAAATCAAGAAGCAAGTGGCTCAAGGAAGGAGATAGAAATACAGCTTTCTTCCATACAAGTGTGATGACAGAGAGGAGAAGAAACACAATCAGTACTTTAAAAAAAGATGATGGGACCTGGTGCAAGAATGAGAAGGAGATTGAAGAGGAGCTGAGCAAGTACTACAACGACCTTTTTACTACAACTAACCTTGATGACTTTGAGGATATACTAGCAGAGATCCCAAGCACTATTTATAGACAGATGAATGAGCTGCTGATTAAGCCAGTGGAAGAAAAAGAAATTAGACATGCCTTGTTTTCAATGCATCCAAACAAAGCACCAGGAACGGATGGTATGTCCTTACTCTTCTTCCAACACTATTGGCATATCATAAAAGAGGATTTGGTGTCTGCAATAAACAGTTTTTTTCACACTGGCTGCTTACTTAAAGTTGTAAATGAAACCATCATCTCTTTAATCCCAAAGACTGAAACAGCTATGTCTATTTTAAACTATAGACCAATCAGTTTGTGCACTGTTCTGTATAAAATTATTTCAAAAATCATTGCAAATAGACTGAAAAATGTGCTTCAGCATTGTATAAGCAATTCACAGTCAGCTTTCATTCCAGGCAGACAAATCCTTGACAATGTGGTGGTAGCTCA
The DNA here is from genome assembly GCA_023065735.1 of Coffea humblotiana. Taxonomy (NCBI): domain Eukaryota; kingdom Viridiplantae; phylum Streptophyta; class Magnoliopsida; order Gentianales; family Rubiaceae; genus Coffea; species Coffea humblotiana. Next base: position 3,531,241 of record CM041211.1, read on the forward strand.
TAAGATACTACATTTTTTGAAAACAAGAGAAAAGGAAAAAACAGATTTCATGGTTATTAAACTTGACATGTCTAAAATCGACGATAGAGTAGAATGAAAATTCTTGGGGAGATTGGTGATGAAAATGGGTTTCTGTCCAATATTTGTCAAATTGATCATGGTCTATTTATCCACAGTGACTTACTCCTTCAATTTAAATGGCCAGAAAGTATGACATATTAAACCAAGTAGAGGCATTAGGCAAGGAGACCCTTATCACCCTATCTGTTCATTATTTGTGCTGAAGTACTCTCTAGCCTTATCAATAAAGCAGTGACTGTGAATGAGCTAACAGGAATCAAAGTTTGCAGGGAAAGTCCTGCTATTTCTCAACTATTTTTTGCAGATGACTCTCTATTGTGCAGTAAAGCCAGCAAACAGGAGGCATTGAAGGTGAAAAGCATCCTGGCAAAACATGGCAAAGCATTTGGACAGGTGGTGAATTTTGACAAGTCAACAATTTTCTTCAGCAAAAACACCAATGTAATGATGAAACAAGAGGTGAGAGAGGACGAGAGGACTGGATAACATGAAAGAAGCAATGAATGGGACATATTTGGGTCTGTCAATGGCCATTGGAAGATCAAAGATACAAGTGTTTGATTTTGTAAAGAACAGAATCAGTAACAAGCTCCAAGGATGGAAACAAATGCTACCGAGTTAGGGAGGAAAGGAAGTACTGATCAACACAGTGATAATGGCAATGCCAACATATGTAATGGCATGCTTCAGACTCCCAAAAGAATTGTGCAAAAAAATCACAGCAAAAATTGCGAGGTTTTGGTGGGGAAAGGGAAAGAAAGAGGCAAGTGTCCACTGGGCAAGTTGGAAGAAGCTTTCTGAAGTAAAGGGAATAGGGGGAATAGGCTTCAGAGATCTAGAAGCCTTCAACACTGCCTTGCTTGCAAAACAAATTTAGAGATTCTTATATGCTCCAAATATGTTAGTAAGCAAGGTAATGAAGGCTAAGTACATGAAGGACCCAAACTGGATGGAGAAAAGTCCCCCAAACTCAGCATCATGGACCTGGAAGAGTATACACAGTGCCAAATCATTGCGGCTAGCTGGATTATGGAAAAGAATAGGTGATGACAGTACGGTAAGCAAATGGAAGGATAAATGGATAATAGGTTCAGAAGGAGGTAATTTGTCATCTGGAAAACCTGATGGCTGTCAGTTGGAATGGGTAAGTGAGATGATAGAAGAGGGGAAGTGAAAAAAAGAACAATTGCAGAAATGGTTCTGTAATAAAGATGTTGAGCTCATCGAATGCATCCCCACTAGCATAGGAAGAAGAAAGGACAGAATGACCTGAAAATTCTCCAAAACTGGTGTATATACTGTGAAAACGGGGTATGCAGTGACAAGACAGGAGGAGAACCAGCAGAGTAGAAAAGGAGCAAGCAATGCTGAAACAAGTTGGGAAATAAGAAAACACGGTATGTGGAAGAAACTGTGGCAACTGAAGGTGAAGGCCAAGTTGAAACACTTTATGTGGAAATGCCTGCAAAACTGTTTACCAACGAATGAGATTACTTTCAAAAGGTTGGGGAAAAGAGAGGAAAGATGTAGCTGTTGTGGAGAAAGTGGTGGAACCATTGAACATTTACTCTTTTTTTGTATGAATGCAGCAGAAGTATGGAAAATGGCACCAGTAAGGTGAGATGATTTAATGGACAAACAACATAATCTGTAGCTCTGGTGGGAGAAGGCTACTCAGTTAATCCCGAAGGAACAAGGGCCAGATAGAGTTAACCTCACCATCAATATATTTTGGTAAATTTGGAAAGCACGAAACAAAAAAGTCTTTGAACACGGCAGCTAGGATCCACACAGAATAGTCATGAAAGCACAGGAGGACTGGATTGAGTATGAGCAGGCAAGGGAGGCAGAACAGGAGAACATTGCACCTCCCATCAATAGTGAGCCTCAGAAAAAAGAGCAACACCAAGGGAAGATGTGGTATGTCTGTTCATAGATGCTGCAATATCAGCAAAAATGGTCAATACTGGCCAAGGAATTGTAACAAGAAACTGGAAGGAATGATTATGAGAGCAAAAGGAATTGTCAATCAGTACAAGGGAACACCAAGCAAATAAGAAGCCCTTGCAATCAGGAACGCAATACTGATGGCTAAACATGCAGGATGGACTAAAATAATAGTCCATTCTGATAGCAAATCAGTAGTAGATCAAATAAATAGATGCAATGACTATGAATACAGCATTGCAACTATTCTGGAAGATGTGCAGGAACTCAGGACAGGGTTTGAAAGTTGTAATTTTGTGTTTATATTGAGATCAGAAAATGAAATCAGCAATGTTCTAGCTCAATTTGTTGTCAAGCTAGTGCATGATATTGAATGGGAACAAGACTTCCCAAGATGGCTGATGGATTTAGTGTAGAAGGAAATGAGGGTAGTAGCCCCTTTTTGTAATTAAATATTGTACTATCAAGTGTTCACACACACATATATATATATGAATCTGTTAACGTTTGTTGAAAAAAAAAACTCTATATTACATTATATTCATGGTATTACTAGTAGTACTGCTTATTGCGGCTAATTACTGCTCGTCTATTTGAGAGAAACCTTGGGCGTGTTTGGACAAACAACATTTGAAGTAAAATAATTTACTTTATAAATTTCAATCACTTTTTTTATTTTTTTAATTATTTTATTATCTCACGTACATCACATCATAAAAAGTGATATAATAATTATCTCAAATAAATCATCCAAATAAACTCCTATCCAAACAAATTCCTTGACTCTAGTAGCTCAGGAGTCTTGAAGACTCAAACCAAAGGCCCCACACTGAAAATTACAGAAAGTGAAACCCCACTTAATAAACGTGCACTTTTACCAAGGCTCGATTCCCGATTTCGCTTTCTGAAATCTGAACAGCTCAGATCACTTTTGCAAGTGTCGGGCCTCGGTTTATTGACACATCATCCGGATTAGTGAGCATTATTATTAATAATATTTTTCTTAAGTACTATGATTAGTCAATAACTCAATATTATATTCCCATGTACGTACATTCTTTAGACGAAGGTGTACAACACATTTATGTGGAAATCGGTATCCTGACAAAAATTGTTGAATATTAGTAGCATGTAATGTATATTTATTTGTATGTGAGCTGTACTCCGTGTCTCATCTAATGATGATGTTTGATTAACGGTTCCGATTAGTCATAGTGGTTTTTGCTGCGAAACACCGGATAATTCTCATCAGACCTCCAAGGTGGAGTGGAGGAAGTGACTCTACAGCTTTTTCACTTTTTCAGCGCCCCACCAAATTCCCTCCCACCAGTAGCTACTAAACCAAAACCCATTTTTCTTACTGACCTTTTTCTTACTGCTTCTTAGGGTTTTGAGGAACTATTTTTAGCTCTCCAAAAACCCTGCGATTGCTGCCGGAGATTCTCGTGTCGCCGCCGCAGTTACTGACGGTGGAGCCACATACATTTGGTCCTCGTTTACAGTTGTCGTCTTTCACCCGCTCTGTCTCTCCTCCTCCATCTTTGCGGTAAAATTTTGTAGACAAAAAAAACATGGTGGAAATTTTGTGCTTCGCTCTGTTTTCTGGCGTTATTTTCTGTTTTTAGTATCTATAAAGCTCTGCATTTGCGTAAGCTTTACCGTACTTAATCCCCTTTGCTTAATGTGATTTTTTTTTTCTTGGGGCATCATTTCTTCCTCCTTTTGAACCTGCGTAATGGGACATTTTTTGAGTGTTAGCTTGAAGTACTGTTGGGAAATTTTTTTTTGTTCTCTTGTCAAGCAAATTGGTTCCTTCTTTTCAACATTTATTCTTATCGTATCTGTCAAATTTGCTAAATTTCTAATATTAGTTCCTGTTCACTCGAGTATTTACCCACCATCAGAGAAAGCAGAAGAAAGGGATTAAACAGAAGGTGCTCCTGTCTGAGCACTTTTGACTAATATGGCATAATTTATTTTTCTAGATTTGTCTTGCCACTGTGAACTCTGCTATTGGGGTATAATGTAGAGACTGCTAACTCTTTAGTCCATTGAATCAAGAGTTCTTGTCTCAACCTTCTTGTATTTTTGGATTCAATTGGTAAATTAGCTCGACTTTACCCACTGCATTACACTCTAATTTACATTCAGGTAAACAATGCCGTGAAAGCTTCATTTTTATGTGATTTTTTTAATTTTCTTCTATTATCCTTGCTAATGTAAGCATACTTCTTTCCAGTAGCCCTTTTTAAAATTTTTTTTTTCCTCTCTCCCCTTTGTTCACAGTTTTGGACATGTTGTGGTATGTTAAACTGCAGAAACTTCTGCTCCTCTTTTTGTTTCTTTGCTTTTGATACAGAGGACAGGGACAGGATTGGAGGTGGGCTGGGCATTGTGGCTTTGTTTAAACTCTAATTGGTGTACAGGGATTTAATGAGCTTGCAACTGATTTTTTTCATTGTGCATGCTAATTTACAAAGCTTGACTTCACAGGCCAGACAATTACGTATTTTATTCTTCTTGAGTATGGATATGATGGCTCACAAAATGAATGACCTATTCCACCTAAGCATGTTTGTGCTATCACAGCTTTAGCGCTCTCAAAATGCTTAGTAAGATTGCTTCTGTATTTCAATTGTCATTCCACTGCCGTCATTTGGAAGTTTACAACTTAAAAGAACAGTACATTGTTCACTTCAATTCTTCATCTGAGTACCTTATCACCTGAATTTATGACAGATCACACATTGTATCAAATTCACTAGTCAGTACCTGGGATCTCTCATGCAGTTCTATAATTATAATTTCCCTTGTATTCCTAATGCTTATATTCATTTAAGCTTGATTCTTCAGGCCAATGTTTTGTGGTTTTATTGGTTGCTTCACTTTATGCAATTTAATTATATGTACAACTTTTGCTAATGATGTCAACATATTAAGCTCTATGGGTCACATGATTTATGTAAATCATCTTTTGGTTCATGTTTATTGTTAGATGGGTAGCAGTTGCTCAGATGAAGAATCAGATATAAGTGATTCAGAGATTAAGGACTACAAAGGAAAGCCGTTAGAAGAATTGAAGAGTGGAAAGTTCAAAGTAAAGGGCCCAAATGGCACCCTTCGTTGCCCTTTCTGTGCCGGAAAGAAGAAGCAGGATTACAAATACAAGGACCTTCTACAACATGCTACTGGAGTCAGTAAAGGTTCTGCCAACAGAAGTGCAATACAGAAGGCAAAGCATCTTGCTTTAGCTGAATATTTGGAGACTGATCTTGTAAACGAGGCTGAGCCACAACCATTGCGTGTAACTCCACCAGCGGTTGCTGATACATCTGAGCAGAATGAGTTATATTGTTGGCCTTGGACAGGGGTGGTGGTGAACATTCTGAACGAGACGAAGAGTGGGAAAGCTGTGGATAGCAGTGCATTCTGGTTGAATAAATTCTCCAAATACAAGCCTCTGGAAGTTAAGTTTTCTGGGATGATGAGTGTCAGATTGCACAAGCTGTGGTAAAGTTTGATAATGATTGGATTGGTTTCAGAAATGCAATGGAGTTTGAGAAGTCCTTTGAAGGTGATCACCATAGCAAGAAAGAATGGATTGATCAGAAAACTAACTCTGCTTCAGGTATTTTTGGCTGGTCTGCACGTGCTGATGATTATTATTCAGAAGGACCCATTGGAAAGTATCTTCGCGATACTGGAAGAACTTAAAACTGTTGCTGACCTTGTCAAGGAGGCCGTGAATGACAGAAACAAAGTTGTGGCTAATTTAACCAATGAGATTGACCTGAAAAATGAAAATTTGAATAAGTTAAGAACAAAATACAATGAGAAGACCTTATCTTTAAGTAGGATGCTGGAGGAGAAAGACATGCTTCATCGTGCTTTCTGTGAAGGTTTTTCCTCCTATGTTTTTCATGCTATTAGACACACTGATTTACTGTAATTAACTTTGGTTTATGTGTGTTTTTTTTTTAATTTCCTTGTTCCTTTCAGAAAGAAGAAAGATGCAACGGCTTGCTCACGATCATGTTAAAAAGATTCTTGATGAACAAGAGAAGCTTAACTCGGAGCTGGATAGCAAGAAGAAAAAACTTGATTACTGGAGTAAAGAGTTGAACAAGCGTGAAGCCTTAACTGAGCGTGAAAGGCAAAAGCTTGATGAGGAGAAGAAAAAGGTGATACCATTTGCACATTAGAATGCAGTCACTTATATAATGTGAGAAACATTTCCTGATTGGTGTCAACTGATGGTTTCCAGAATGACATGAGAAACAATGCGCTTCAAATGGCGTCTGCAGAGCAGAGAAAAGCAGATGAAAATGTGTTGAGACTAGTTGAAGAACAAAAGGTGGGTTCAATTAATATCATGTTTATGCTCCTTTTTCCTAGTCAATTATTACTTTGCTTTCTTTTTCATATTGTTCCTTGTAAATTGGATGTTATATATGCAGAGAGAAAAAGGAGGAAGCTCTAAAGAAGATTCTGGATCTGGAAAGGGATCTAAATGCAAAGCAGAAGCTGGAAATGGAAATTGAAGAACTGAAAGGTAAATTAGAAGTGATGAAACATTTGGGAGATGATGCTGCTGTTCAGAAGAAAATCAAAGAGATGACTGAGGAACTGAACGAGAAAGTTGAGGAAATGAAGTCTGTTGAGGATTTGTATCAAACTTTAGTCACCAAAGAGCGCCAAAGCAATGATGAGCTTCAAGAAGCTCGAAAAGAATTGATATCGGTACTTTCTTTTTCTTTTTTCCCTTTCAAATTTCCATAGAGTTCATTAAAACTGAAGTTGTGGTTGATACTATATGAGAAGTATAGAATCAGAAAGCAAACATCGGAACCATTCTACATGAACTTGATTCATGTTAAAAAATTATTGCTGATTTATATGGACTGGACATCCAAAATGGTAGTGGCTATCTGATAATGCCTCTCTGATTTTATCTAAAGAATGTAAAGTTGGTGATGTTCTTTTGATACTAAACAAGATGACTGTAACTCTGTAAGGTATGTTATATGTAGGAGAGGAATCTAGGCATGAGCTAATCAATGGGTGGTCCTTAGTTGATCACATGTGATTCAGAAGTGATATTCTTTGCATATCGTGTATGGCATGAAACTGATTAGTTCACATGTTGAAATATGTGAATACAATGTTGTGCTCTTTGCTTTCAGGGCTTAAGTGAGATGCTGACAAGAGGTCGTGCTCATATTGGTGTTAAGAGAATGGGTGAAATTGATCCGAAGACTTTTGAAGGTGAATGCAAGCAGAGATACCCTGATGATTATGACTACAAGGCCCTAGAATTGTGCTCCTTATGGCAGGAAAGATTAAAGGATCCTGATTGGTACCCGTTTAAAATTGTCCGGGTCGATAGTGAGAATCACCAGGTAGGCCCAAAATCATTCACTGTATTCTCTCCAGTTTCTGTTTTTCAGCCCATCTTTTCACTCAATGCCTTTCATGGCTGACTTCCTCTTGTAAATACAGGGAGCCACTAGTTGTACGTCTCTTCAGCATGTTTTAGTTTCACTTATCTTCCATATCTATATGGGCAAAGGTTCTTTTAATCCCAGTATGTTTTAATATTTATTCCTGAATGCAGAAAATTCTGGATGAGGATGATGAAAAACTCAGGGAATTAAGGTCAGAATGGGGAGAGAATATCTACCTTACTATAACAATGGCCTTGAAGGACATAGATGAGTACAATTCAAGTGGTAGATATGTAGTTTCTGAGTTGTGGAACTTCAAAGATGATCGAAAGGCCACATTGAAGGAGGTGATTGGTTTCATCTTCAAGCAATTGAAGACTCTCAAGCGCAAGAGATGATTAGTTGAGGTACACGTCTTATCCATGTATGCTGTCTGTTTACTAGATTTCGGATACATGCAATTGGCTTCTAGTTAACAGCTGGGTGAGTTGTCAAGTGATAGGCAATTATATATGTGGTTGTGCTACCCTACTAGGGTTCTCTTATGTAGATGTGCTTTTCTTTCTCTCTCTCTCGCTCTCTTGTATTTCTGTAGGCTAGCGGGAGAAGTTTGCAAATTGAATGCTCGCATGGATTGGACATGGTTTGAAACGATAATCCTCTGTAGCACAACGAGTCTCAGCGGGCATATGTTTTCCTTGCGTGCTCTTGTGGGAAAGACCGTTCAAACTAATAATATATTTGCTGAAACAAGACAATTCTGTACATTCTAAACTGGGCCTGGCCAAACATTTGAAAATCAATTCGACCATGCTTAAAGGTCTCCTTTGCAATGGTCCGTTCTGGAAACGGATGCCTGTCCATTGTATTTGCATATTATCTGTTCAATTCAATCCGGAATCGTTGCTGGGATGCCACGCCAACTTCGACACCCCAAACATATTCTAGAGTGTCCGGGTTATTAAGTAGATTACAGAGTCCTAAAGATGATAGTTTAACCTACAAAAATCAATTGCAAATTTCACAACACATTTAAATCAGTTTTAACACATTCCGCCGTACATTAGCTTATTTCTGTAAAGTAACTCAGTTCGTTTCTGGGTTGGGCTCTAAAAACACGTAGCAATAAGGAAGACTTTAGAGGTGGTCAAAAGGAGAAGAATATTACAACACCTCCCTAGAGGCCAGTGGTTAGCAAGAACAACGAGCCTTTTCGATTAATATTATCAAACAAGAACAGAAGAAAAGCTAATAGCCCTGTTGGTAAGGGCCAATTGTTCATTAGGCCCGAAGGTTTCCTTTTAAAAGCCAGTTTTCGCACCGCTTGGCCTGAGAAGAAATCTAATTCTGGCAGTACACAACATCATCTGATTAGGGATCAATATTCCAACAGAATTTGGGTCACAATACAGTAAAGCACGTCTGATTTCACAAATCATTCTAACTTCATCCTGCAGATTATTAACAACACATGCTGGAAAAAAACAAAGTAAATGAAAAGGATTACGAAACTAAATCAGTGCTAGCACAAGGAAATGAAATCAGAATACCTGGTGACTTCATCCAGTCAATAACCACCCCAAACATCTGACTGTCGAATAGACGTAGAAAAGTAGAATTACTTGCAATTACTAGCAGATGTAGTACACATACGGTACTACGCTGGGAGAGCAATTCTTACATATCCGTAGCAAAAAAGTAAGACATCCTTACATATCCGTAGCAAAAAAGTAAGACATTGTCTGCGGCTTGTGCGCTAGAGTGACTGTATAGAACCATTTCTCCAACAGATTCATGTTTTACCCTGATTGACTGGCCCAAAAATTTAGAACCCTTATGTCACCAACTACAGTTCTCATAGGTTCCCACACTGACAACAAAACACCCTCAGACTAATGCAAACAGAAAAGAATGGAAGGAAAAACAAAAAGAGGAATGGTCAGAAAGAAATTTTGACAACAAAGAATCGATGAAAAAAATTTGTACTCACCTAGACAGAAAATTTTGGACGAAAAATCTTCCTCCATAGATAGGCCTGATAATTACAAGATAGCAATAATCAACAGGCAACAATATTTATTTCCACTGTGGTGCTGCTTCCAGTAGTAAGAAAGTCTAAGTTCCAAGTTAGTAGTAAATTTGAATGCCCACAAACCCAATGACATGCTGAACTTGATATTTGCAGAAAAAAAAAAAAAGAAGCTTCAGACAACTCAAAAATACAATAGATCCAAGATCCAGGCTTGCATGACTCATGTCTATGGTACCAACAAGACGCCGATTCTGAATCCCTTAACTAAATGTCAATGGTTGAGTGAATGAAAGAAGGCAACTTGGGAACAATCATACTAAGCAGCTTCTTTCGGTTGTTCTTGAGCAGTGGGACAGCTCTCTTTCGTTGTTGACACTTAAAAGAACTCAATGCTAAGCTGACTGTCAACATCCTTCTTAAAATGGAACTTCATAACATTTATCTCCAAGCGTTGAGAGAAATTCAACATTTTAAGCCTGCAAATATAGTGGTTAAACAAAGTCGAATATTACAGGAAGCACATCAATGGCACTTATCATTCATTTCTGGACACTTGGAAAGAACTTAATGCTAATATGGCTTTGTGCAGAACTTTTGACATCCTTCTTAAAATGGATATTCATATTATTTAGCCTAAGGAGCCAGCTAGAGATATTGACTTTAACCATGCGAAGTTCATGCTGGTTGGAAACAAAAGGGAATGATCAGGAAGTAAAGACAAAAGGAATTCCTAACCAATATAACTATCACTATGACTTCAACATGCTCAATAAAGAAGAGATGAGTTTGAAACGAGGAAACTATTTAAAGCTAATCTGTTGAACCACAAGCTGGGAAGCCATTAACTCACAATGAAGCCCGGTTCTAAGAATAAATTACTAGCATGCTATTGACATAAAATTGACGCAAATCCCGAATTAAGGTAAGTTGTGAACTCAGACATTTCTGTTTGGTCAATAAACCAAAATAGTGGGAAAGATTTACCAGGTTTCTATTACCCACGGATTGACTATTGATTCAAATCTAGGTTACGGTTAAAACTGGAAAGGACCAAAAAGACACAGATGAATTATGGAAAAGAAAAGGTACAAGAGAAGAGAAAACGGATACAAAACATACCTGTACAACCTCTCACAAAAGTCTCGAAGCAAAAGCATTTGATTCAGCCAAAATGCGCATGATGAACCCTGGAATGTCAATGAGAATTGTTTGCATAAACTTGAGAACTATCATGTAATATCAATGAGAACTGGTTTTGATAACTTGAGAACTATCATTACTCACGGGACACCCATCCAAATGTTTTTAATTTCTAGTCATCAATCCAGACCACTCATGTTGGGAGTGGAGCAAGAAGTGAGAGGATTGGAAAACACAAAACCAAGGAAATCATTCATATATACGGAAACGAACAGATAATTTCATCAATCAACATCTTTATCTGGAAAGTTACAAAGAAGTACATGGAGTACAATAAACATCTACTATCAATTCTTTGTTTTCTACCACATTTTTATTTTTTTTCAGTGAACATTCTGTCATTCTCAACGACCTAGACGTACAAGACACCAGTATACTTCTCCAGCGAGCCACTAAAGAAGTTCCTCTTTCAACTTCCTGAATGTACAAGCTGTGAGCAGCTATCTGAACCGGCTTGGTGGCAGACACCAACCCTCTCAACTTCCAAGAGCTCTGCAGCTTGTTTAATCCACCATGGAGGCTGTTGCAGAACTTCATCAAATGCTTGATATCATATATTACCGGAAAGTAAGATACTAATCAATGTAAAAAACTCTGCCTGCGTGTCCGGCAGGTTTTGGCATGTGAGGAGCTTAAGCAAATACCCGAAATCATATCCGCTATGAAATGTAACCCAATACACATTATCATTCAAAACAATCCCGGATGACATCAATAGCTCCCCGAAATGCTTTGCATCAATACCGTTTTCGTTATTCTTCGCAAAATCAAACCCACTCTGCCTCAACAATTCAATGGAAATCATTCGCAAAAACATCTTCATTCGGGTTAAACTCCCTGAAATTGAACTGCCAGATGCAATACTTATTATCCACTCCACATTTAGGCAGATTTCCCTTCTCATCCGAAAATGTGAGGCCTAATTGGATTAACTTCAGTAAGTCTACATTGTCCTTTAAAGTTTGATAATGAAAATCAGTATTGCTCTTGAAATTTCCCACGGGCCGAAGAACAACACCAGGAAACTCAGTATCCATAGCTACATAAGGATAGTCATCCACAATTTCTCGGATCAATGCAAACTCTTCTTCAAGATTATCATTCCATACCTCCCGAATTTGAACCGATTCGCTTTTACGCAAAAAGCGACATCTCTTGGAAAAACAAAAAAAACCAGAACCTTTTTTGACCTGTTTCAATCAAAATCTACACAAAATTTCTCTCAAAGAACATAATCCTCAGAGATCCTTGAGATTTACCAGAACCTAAATCCGATCTATTGGACAACCCTCCAACTCCAACAGACCTGCAAGAAAGTCAAAACCCAGAAAAATCAGCCCAGAAAACAACAATTAATCAAAACCCACAAAAATTAACCAGAAAAGAAACAAAAATTATTAGGATCCAGATCAGCAAAAAACCCAGAAAATCTTTCCGGAAAACTTACCCTCCAATCAATTAAAGATCCAAACTTGTTTGAATTCTGGATCAATGATCGGACGCTAATAAGTATAAGAGCGTGGAAATGTATTAATTTTTTTTCTAAGTTATGGATTCCTTTATACGTACACATCAATATATGTATATATATCTCTATAGAGAGAGAGAGAGAGAGAGAGAGAAATGTCTTAGGGTTTGAAGATGGGAGATGTATGGCGGCCAAGAGAGATAAGAAGATTAAGCAAATTAGGGCAAGAAAACAAAAGGCAATTTTTATTTTTATTTTTTCCAATATTTTATTTTTATTTTTTTAATTTTTTTTTTAAAAAAGGAGAAACAGAGAAGAGTTGTTTTTTCTGTTTTTCTAGATAGAGAGTGAGAGGAGGGTTTGGGGTGAACGAGGATGGGGGCCCCTTCCCTGTTCAAACCTTCTGCAAAGAGAGGAGAAAATGTGAGTCTCTTAAAGTTGCTGTTCCAGTCAGTAAAGGGCCTTTTTTTTTTTTTTTTTTTAAATTGTCATTATTTATTTAATTTAATTTTAAATTTTTGGGAGGAAGAAGAGGAGACAGAGGGATGCATAGGATGTGGAGGGGAAAGATTTGAATTGTACTAGTCAATAAAAGAATCAGGGCTTTCACAAAATTGTTTGAACAAGTCAAGGGTTTTGTTAGGGTCTAATCACAAATTATGCATTTCATAATAAAAAAATGTATGCCTCCGAACTTTCTATCTTTGTCATTTGTTCTCTCGAAATTAGGCAAATTGCACCTTTACCTCATTCACACTCATTACCGTTTCTCATAAATAAATGAACCATAACTAAAGCACTCTTTTGTAGTGCTACCAGCTGATTGCAGATTAATGTTGCTGTAATTAATGAATGAATAATACTGTATGAGGTCATCTTTCTACAGATTTGATTTTGAAGCGAAAGTTAAGGAGGATACTTAATTAGAGCTAATTTGAAATGCAAGAAATTAGTGTATAAATAAATAAATTGTATCTGACTCCCTCATTCTCATCGTGGAATGGATGGTGGTATTGGTAGGGACCATTTAGGCCGGCCGGTGAGGGTAGATTAATGATTAAGATTTGTGTGGTCAGCGATGGAAGCCCCCTCTTCCGGGGCAATGGGTTGGCTTTTACCTATCAGATTTTTTCTTGGGACAGGCAGGCCCAAAATACAAAACAAAAAAGTTGCATAGTGACTTTTTAGCTTTGAAGAAGCCTTGCTAAGTTGGACATTTGTACCACTACAAAAGCTGAATAGGAAAAACGACCCAATTAGTGGGGTCAACAGAGGTTTTGGTGAATCTGAAAACAACACCTGGCCCTGCGCCTGCCGTATTAGCTGCTTTCTGCACTGTGATCGATCATCAGTGTCTTGTTCCTGATTCGCGAAGGATGATGACACATCCCATTATTAACTTTGAAATTTTGCAGTGCAACGCTCGCTGTCAGTTGGTACAAGTTTATGGAAGCCCAGAGCTGTTGAGCTATTCCAATGTGCAGGTGAAATTCAGTTAAAGAAACGCAGGAATCAGAAGTACGTACGCTTCGATGGAAGATTATTTGAAATAATCCTATAATATTTTTTTATGATACAATGTACGATGATGAGTGCAGGTTAAATGTCTCGGTAGGAATGGAGGGTCACCCTCCCCACCTTGTCATTTAATCGTGGTTTTCTTCTCGTTCGTTCTTCTTTTTAGACTATACTAGAGTAAGTTATGACAAAAAAAAAGTACTTTATATGATATAAAAATAATAAATTTAAATTTTACTCGTGTGTCATTCATTCAACCGTGATAGTATATACACTGACAGTAGTGTATGTAAGATTTACTCAAATACTAAATTTGGGGGAAACAAACTATAAAAAGTAAGCAAAAATATGCCTATAATTCAAATAAATATTTTTTAGTGGCTCGACCAAATTAAAAGCCGGGCATTATAAGAAGGGGGAAACAAAAGAGATACTGCTACTCTGTACCAGTAATTCATATCCACAGCGGTTAAAGTTTTTTGGAAAAAAAAAAAAATCTGTAAAGCTGAAGTAACAAAATTGAATGCAATAATTGCAGGGGAGTGATGATTGGGAATGGTATAATCATCTTCAAAATGCACGCTACGTCGACGTCTCTTTACCAGAAGTGGAGAGCGGAGACCCCATGCCACGAATGAATGCATTATTGATTTGTTTGAGATGAAGACTGCTCATGCCAATTGGCAATTCATTCATTCCAAAATATACCAAAGGAGATGAATCTGTCTGTATGTTTCCTCTCTATCAATTTCCCTTACACTTTTGCTTTCAACGCATTCATATAAAAAAAAAGCTGCTCAGCATAACATCCGGTGATTGAATTATTTTATACTAGCAGTATTCTTTTGCTTTTCTTGTGGCCCAATTTTTTTTTTTAAAAAAAAGAAATAAAGAAAAGAGTCTTTTTTTTTTGTGCCTTAGTCTCGAGAGACAGAAAAGATCACTACTGCTTTTGTTGGACACGGTGTAATTGTACATTTGTCCTTGAGTCTATACAGTTCAATATCTGGCAAGTTTTCTTGACGGCCAGTTATAATTTGCTGCTGCTGGCCTGCAAATTTTTCTTCGCAGAATCCATTCGATCTCGTGGCTTGAAAGAGATCGGGTCTTTCTCTCTCTTTTCCCCCCTTTGTCCCTACATTGAATTATGAACCACATATACATATTTGTGCATTTTGCATGAGACAAACATATTTATTTATGCCAACCTACATTGACTAGCTTTCTTCAGATCAAATTAACTATAAAAATGAGCTTAATTGAGCAAATGATAGTTTAGTGGAAGGGTGGGTGAAGATTTTCATTTTTTTGGGTAGTTATGGTTCTTAAGGATAGATAATTAAATACAAATTGTCGACTGAAAAATACTTAATTCGTTGCGCATGATAGACACTATTGAATCAAGCCCAGCTTCGTAAGGAATTCCAGGCTACCCGAAGTAGGCCCAATAGCTTACGGGGCTGGAACTTTCCTCAAGGTAGGCCGGGCCTGGACTTAATGGAGAATGGAGGATAAATCAGTAAATTCAGTGTGAAACTAGGGTTTTGGGGCTCTAGTATAAGAGAGCAAAAGTTCCAGCCGTCGTCTCCGTTTTCACTCTCACGACTCTCAGCTGCGGCCTCGGCTTTCTGTCTCTCAACTTCCTTCATCCCTGGTCAGTTGCCAACCTTCTCCCTTTAGCCTCCCCATTTCATTCATTTTTTTCTGTGTATAAGATTTGCAAATGTGTTAAAAGTTTAGAGCCGTTAAGCTCTTAAGTATGAACTTTTAAATTGGTTAGATGGATGCTTGTTAATCAATGGGTTTTTTTTTCAAATTTTTTAATGTTTTGGGTTACTGAGTTTATTTTGGAATTCGGTGGATACTAACTTGTGGAGAAGGGTTATTTTGCTGGACCAGAAGAAGCATGAGATGAGGAAATTGCATATTGTGAAATTTATCCGTTTAGATTTTGCTTTTCAAGTTGTAATCAAAGGCTAGATTAGTTGAGCATTGTTGAATTGGAACTTTAACTTTTTTTTAAAAAAAATTTGGCACGCTTTTGCTGAAATGAGCTTAAAAAATGAAAGAAACCTAAAATAAGTGCTACAATTAGTTTTTTTTTACATGAAGAGGATCCTCTATACTTGTCTTCTGTGTTTTGGATAGTAGAAACGCTCCTTTTCTTTTACATGTACGTTTATGAGAGCGTGATTTATTATTTTTTTAATTACTACTCTGTATATATTAGAAGCATTAAGTGATGCATAGTAATTCTTTTGATGTTTGGATCAGTTTTCCTGTGTGCAAGTTTTATGCTACATCTTACCTTTTCTTTGCATACTGTTTTGGCAGGTTTTAGTTGAAGTTTAAAAACCGAAGGCAACAATGTCGGGGTATGTGTATATGATTTTTCAGTTTGGCTTTTCTTTATCCACTGTTCTGCTCATACTTTAATGGGAAATGCGCTGGATTGTCTTCGGTTGGGGTTTTTGATTAAACTTTTAACTCTTGTTGTTTTCTTTTCTCAATATTATGGTGGAGTTATGGAAACTATTAATCAGTTCTTCTAAGTGTTTTGTTGCACGTAGCCAGTTTGGACTAGTGCAGCCTTTTTCGGTTTTGTCTTGGCACTCGATGATAATTTTACTTTTCAGTAGGGAAATTAGGATACTGATTATGATTTAAAGGACCAGGATCTTGATTATTTTAACTTTGCTTAGATGGTAATATGTCAAGTGGAAAGCATAGCTTGTTTCCCGTGCTGGTTAATCATTCATTTTATGCCTTCCTTCTGTTTCTTTTTCTTATTTATCTTTTGCTGGCTTTATGTTTTCCTGCATCTGGGTTTCGTTGTGGTTTGGATGGCTGTTTATCTTTCATTCTTATTTCGGATAAAGAATGCTGTCTTCTTAATTTTCTTTGTTTTGTATATTCTATCTTGCAGTGAAGAGCAGCCTGTTGCTGTAGAGACTCCTGCTCCTGCTCCTGCTCTTGGGGAGCCCATGGACATCATGACTGCTTTGCAGTTGGTCTTGAGAAAATCATTGGCTCATGGTGGCCTTGCTAGAGGCCTTCATGAAGGTGCAAAAGTGATTGAGAAGCATGCTGCTCAGCTCTGTGTATTGGCTGAGGACTGCAACCAGCCAGACTATGTTAAACTAGTCAAAGCACTTTGTGCAGACCACAATGTGAACTTGATTTCTGTTCTAGTGCCAAGACTCTTGGTGAATGGGCTGGTGTAAGTAAATATTTGTTGTTGGATTTCGAGGTTTATGCTGTTGTTTCTTGATTATCCTTCCCACCCCACAACTCTTCCTGAAATATAAACTTGTGTATCCTTTAGCTTTAGTTCTTTAAAATCTTGAAATATTTATTTTTCTGAAAGCTACTTGCACATACAAAGAGCACTCATACAGGCACATTCCCTTGGTGGAACAAAAAAGCATGGTTAGCAAAGTAGGCTTGGCTGTTTGTTTCAGCTTTTTATACATATTAATGGTCTAAACATGCTGGAAACATTATATTTGAACATTCAAGGACTAATCAGTCAGAAAGGTAGTATTGAGGCATTGGACACTTTGTGATGGATTTGTTCCTTTATGTGGAAAGAGGAAAATTTGTTTTTTTGTACTTGTGATGTGTCTTAAAACTTGTCTTTTACTTTTATCGTGTGAGATATGGTGCTGTAGTTTCACTTGTTTTTCCCCTCTGTATACAGTTGTGCCAAGATCGACTCCGAAGGGAAGGCAAGGAAGGTTGTGGGTTGCTCCTGCGTCGTTGTAAAGGTAAAGAACGAGCCTAATGTTTTTTTGTGTTTGGTGTGAAGATACTATGCTTAATATGAGCCCCGACATCTTCTTTTGCTTTCAGGACTACGGAGAGGAAACGGAGGGTCTGCACATTGTTCAAGAATATGTGAAATCTCACTGAAAAAACTGGACGTTGTCTGGGATTTTTTCCAAACAGAAAACCTAGTTTCAGTTTGTTGTTCAAGAGCTTCTCTTAGAAAAGTTTTGTTATTCAATGAGAACCAAACTACCTTTATGGAGCTTAACAGATTTTGATAATTGAGATGCCAAGAGTTGCTTCTTATGTATGTTTCACATTGCTACAGATTGTGGCTCTTTATTAGTGCAGCTTGTTTTAATCGTCATGGTCTTTAATACGTGTGGGGAAGAACTTGACAAGAAGTCTTCCGACTTAGGCTAGCAGTTGATTATCTATCCTTAGTTCTCGGGGTGATGGTGTCTTTGGTTGAATGGTGGGTGGTAGTAATAATGCTTAATATGATAGTTTTAGCGCTGAAGAAGCAAGTCTCTAAGGTACGGAAGATGAAAATTTAGGCGTTTAAGATTTTTTTTTTAAATTAAGAGAACAGTAAAGTGTTCTGGTGCTACGTTGGAATTACAGCGAACTCCACTCAGTGCTTCATGCTGCCAAGCCTCCGTATGTTACTTCTTTTTCACCGAAATGCGTATATCACTTCAGAATTTCTATGATTCAAAGCAATTAATAAGAGAAGGAAGGAATAATATGCAGAACCCGTGGGTTAGACATCTTAATGAAACTCTCTCTTTCGCCGTAAGAGGATAAGATCATGTAGCCGGCTCCCCATGCTGTGATAAACATGTAGCCAGTTAAGCATCATCAGTCGATGGCAATTTATACGCGCAACTGAATACCATAAGCGGGTTATTATAGGCAGCACAAAATAAAATGGATCCACCCAAAAGGAAAATACATATATATGTGTGTGTGTGTGTGTATGTATGTATATGCAGAGAGTAATTAATTGTTCAGGAAGGTCTCAAGAGTCAAGACCATCACCCCGAAACAAAATACGACTTCAACCAAGTTTACATGGAAGAAGACACAATCTTCTTGTGCATCATCATCATTGATGTTGTATTTATCCAGAATCCGACCTCTGCAATTGCTAGTCGGACCTGAATTCTGCATCTGAAATCAGCAACTTGCCTAACTAGTTCAAAGAGATTTATTTGTTGCATTATTTGTATGTTCAGGATTAAACAGTGTATTAGAAAGACTTTGACATGTAGTGAATATTTGAATACTTGCAGTTTATGAAGTTCTAAGAGTTCATTTTGTTTTTTATTTGAATGCCTGAAGGAACAAAATTCAAATTTTCTACTCCAACCAGTAACATTACCGTTGGACGGGGGAGTTTGGGTAGTTTTCCAAAACTCAAATAACTTATATACCACAGCAGATTTTAGCTTTCACCAGAAGCAATTCTTACGCGCATTAATCATATTAGCTTTCTGTAAGCTGTTGATGTACTATATACAAGCCAGAAGCATCAAACTGAAAACCTTTGGCCCCGTTCGTTAATTAGAAATGCTTTGGGATCAAACGCACGAGTGCGGAAGGGGACCCTCAAGTAGTAACCAAGATTACAAGCGTACATCTGTGCGTGTAATGCGCTTAAAGAGTTCAATAATGCAAGATTAAATGGTAGAGACAGCTCAAAAAGAGCACAGAATCATGATTTGATTCTTATCTACAGCAAACTTGACACCACCGGAAATTTGAAAGGACGATAAATTCCTAGAGTTCCACATGATTGTTAATAGTGCATTACTCTATGTAATGGTTCAAAATCTTAAGGACTTGCAGGAAAACGGGCCCCCTGATACAACTACAATTCTGAACCTCATTTGGAACAAAAACAGCAAATGAACATTTAAATGACATGTAAACGGAGCAAGTTAAAAGAGGTTTTGGCAGGGAGGTGAAGACGCGAGAATTCAGAAAAACTAAGGCATATTAGTGTCAAAGAACTCTAAAATCATGACGATGCATGCTTGCTTTCAGCTACTGGGAGGTAAACACCCTCTGCCGCCAACCAAACGTTATCAGGGCGCTTCTCCCGAACACCACAAACCTGCAGAATAGGCAAAGAAGCTGTCAAGGAAGGGCGGATTAAGAGAGAAAGGCATTTAGCCTTTGGAGTTTTCCGGATGCAAGAAAGAAGACACAAATCATCCCTGTAAAGAGCTAAGTTTGCAATATATGTAGCTCTCACCTCCTGCTGGCCCCCTGCTATGCGGGTGTATTTCTTATCATGACTGTGGAGGTATCCACCTGTATCTACATGGCGAAGCCTCACCCGCTGATCTTGCCTCCAGGTTTTTCCACTTCCCTCAATTTCAAGCCTACAGATACAGCATGATGACTAAATATCAATAATTTTCAAAAAAAGACATAATAGAAAATCTAAGGAGCTCAAGTATCACCTCCAAAAGTCTCCGGTGTCAGATTCACCATCACTGCCAAAACAACTGACCTGCAAAGTTTATTTAACAGATTACTTACAGCCTTTATAGTGTCAACACACTAAGTCCAAAATGGAGCTGATTCTAAAGCACAAAATATTTCTCCATCTGTTATAAGACACATTAAATTGGTCAACTTTAAGCAGGCTCCCTGTAAATTTAAGTTGATCCATCAGACTCAAAATAAATGATTAAATTGTAGCCTGAAAGTAATAAACAAGAAAACTTGTAGTCATGTCAAACTACTCTTCAAGTTCATTCTTTTGCTTCTACTATTTTCCTGTTTTGCTTGGAATTCACTCCCATGCTTTTACAAGTGATAAAGTTAATATAAAAGCATTCCTTGTTATCTGCAAGGCAGTATGACTACCCAATTGAAAAGAACAGGAACCTCAAGGGAAAGATTAGAGCAAACATAGACAGAGGAACTTAAAACACTGTGTGTCTTTTTCCTTTTGGGAATTGGGGTAAGGATGCGAGCTTTACTACAAGCAGAGTGGTTCTTCCTCTTTAGTCTTGTCCGTTTGTAGCAAGTGCAGGCTGATTCCAGTAGGTCCAAAAGGATGCCTTTTTAATCAAGTGCCGGTTATGTTAAATATGAGTGAATTAAGACCAATGGAATAAGAGTTTAGGAACTTGCTTGCACAAGATAAACTGGAGGTTTCTTGAAAAGACTCCCATGACTTTAATTCAGGGACACATCTGTATTTGACATGTGAATCAGAGATTGCGATACTAACATGATCAGCTGCACATTCTACAAGTTCATAAACAGCTCGAGCTACACAAGTCAGTCTTACAACATTAACAAAGCCAAGGACACACCACTACTTTATACGTCAAAAAGAACCATTCAACATCATGTTCAACTTGGACGAGAGAAGCTACAGAGAAAAAGTAGGTGACTGACCTCCATATTGCCAGAGATGGGGGATGCATGCAAGTGGCTATGTAGCCATTTTCTGGTCCTCATGTGTTGCAGCTTGATGATGGTACCACCTTTGATTGTATCCCCTTGTTGGGCATTGGTATCTGGTACAGGTCTAACAATCTACAAGCCAAGTTTAATTACGTTAACCTTTACCTAACCTTAGAAAATTATGATGATCTAGAAAAAAATAGATACTAGAAAAAGAAACATACCCAATAGCTGTTTGAGTCATCAACGTTGGGAAAACCAGTGACGGACTGCTGCCCACTACCAGAGCCATATGGTACATCATGCGAATGCAGCCTACACTTTGTTCTTTCATGCATCAACTTGATCACTGACCCATAAGTAATCTACCAAAATCACAGATGCCGAACAAAATAGAATGACTTAGCACAAAGCCCCCATTATACAACTATTAGAACTCAAAGCATCATACACCATTTTTAATTTTCGCCACACAATAGAACCTCAAACTATAAAACGGGGAAAAAAAATCAAATTTAATTCATTAATCAGCTCTTTAAAAAATCCAAATTGCAATTTTTGACTGACACCCAGCTAGATTTTCAACAAAGATTATCGAGGCATTTTATCAAACATGTCGAAGGCTATTACTAATTCTACACAAACAACTCCATTTCCTCTTTCCCTGTCCTCTTTTAGCTTAGAAGCCTCTGAAACGCTAAGAATTTATATCCATCACATGCCTATAATAGCACAAACTTGGTCTAAATTTTGAGCCAAAAACAACTAAAAATCAACTTTCCGCGTACAGTTTCAACAAATAGGGGGAAAAGCACACACACAAAGATGCACGGCATATCTGTGCAACTACAGGAACGCAAAAACCACGAATTTGAAGTAGTAAGTGGGCTTTCGGTTTACCTGGACGCCTTCGGAAGCGGCAGAGACAGGGGAAGAGGTGAAATCGGAGTCAAGGGTAAGAAAAAGGAAAATGGGCGAGACCGAAAAAACGAGATTGCCATTAGTAAAAGTAAGCCAATGAACCAGGTAGTTTGCCAAAAGGGCAAATTGAGATCGGACTTGGAAGACGATTCTCGATAAACTATTCGAGTCGGGGGGGAAATTTGTTGAGCCGAATTCGAAGAAGAAGAAGACGATGACCCGGAAGTGGGTTTCCTTCGAGAGAGATTTTGTTGCTGATGCTGCTGTTGGCTGCCTGAGGGAGCCACGGTTGAAGCTTTATGGAAATCGGAGCTCCAATCACAGGCTCCGATGCTTGGAAGATCCTAATGATGAAGTTGAAGGCGGGGCTAATCGTAATCGGAATCGTTTTTATTTTCGCTTTATTTTGATTTGATTTTTGTTTTTTTTTCTAACAGTTCTTTGCCTGCTGAGCTAATGATAAATTTCCAGTGCCACTCGAGCTGAGTCATCAAGGCGAATTCCAATTCGCCAAGTGGAGATCCAGTGACGTGGCTAAATACAATTGGATGACCAGTAAGTCACCTGACGTGTCCCGGGCTTCCCGCTACGGTGGACTTTTTTTTTTTTTAATGCCCTTTTCTTTCGGCTCTTTCTTTCTGTTGCTTTTAATAATTTCCTTAATTAGCGATGCATTGGAAATTCTAAAAGAAAACTTCCAAAATAGGAATTAAAAAGAAAAGGTTTTCCAAAAGAAACATAATTCAACTGTAGATAAAAAAAAAAGAGACTAAGCACGAACCTTGATTTTCTAAGGGTGCATAATATAGCTCATGACATAGGTATGTACGTGGCACATAATGAAATTCACGTAAGGAGATGGTTATTGGTAACAGCAAAATTTTACTTATAATGTTCAAATTCATTTCCCCATTCTATTCATCATAATTTTTGGGTCTCCAGTAGCAATGCTGCATATTATAGTGCTCACTGAAGTTTAACAAATTAGCCAAAAAAAAATAATAATAATTAAAGAAACCACAAAGAATGGAAAAGGACCAAAATTCACAAGAATGATCCTTGATGCCAAAAGTTCAATCAATCACAAACTAAACCCCGATAGATAAGTAGACCATTAACAGCACATCCAAGGATCATGTACAATGCTCGTCTATAATCTTCCAGGCTTTGATACCAAGGATTACTGTTGCTGGCTGCCCCGCGCACCAAAAATGCACGGCCGCTTAGGTGCTAAGATACCACAAAAAATCTTTTGTCATCTGCAGCATCTTGTGAGTTGTGAACGTAGCTCGTCAACTTATTTGCTTAGAACTGCAATAGAATACATGGAAAGCAAACCAATTAGTAGGTTTATTGGCAAGGAACTAGCAGAAGAATCAAACTGGTCTAATGTCCAAATTGACGTCCTCTTGCAGATTTTTTGCCCCGCGTATTGTAATTGATGGAAAGTTGAAAGTCTAGTCTCTGCTTTATGCTCCTGGCACGGTGGAACTCTACTTGCTCTAACAAACCGTTCCAAGCGCAGTTGTAAAATCAGAGAACATCTGAACCCCTAGTAGTCGTCTCTTTAATTTCTCCAGTTGCTGCTACTGTGAAGCTGCGGACATTCTTGAAACTGTTGCAAAGTTCAGCTGCTTCATTATCTTGTTGGACCCAGGCTTCGATGCACCAGTAGTCACTGAAATCTTAATGTGAACTCCTTTTGAGTACCATTAAGTTGAGTCTAATATGCTACCACTCGCATGCCGGATTCTCCAACGTGGAAGAAATTTTGACTTGGCTTAATTACAGATGAAAGAGATGGCTTCTAAAGCCCCTTCTAGCCTGGAACGAGAAGGGAAATGATGTAATGATACTCTTCACTCCATATATATAGATGGCGCGCGCAATGTTTCATTTTCTTGTCATTCTTGTTCCATCTTCACTCTTTGCCACAGATTACTTCACCGGTTTCCTCTTGGTTAGCAGCAGGAGATCATTTAACAAGAATGTCCTTTGCTAGCTACTGTGCTACACCCAAAAGGAACACGAAAACAAGATTTGTACATAGGTGTAGATGAGCGTGGTTATGATTTTTCTAGTACGCAAGGCTCCTACAGATTAATGCTGCAAGGGCAAATGGGTATCGCTTAATATTATAATCTATTTGTAGTTTTGTACCAGGACAAACCGGATGCACGAACATAGCACGATTGTCTTCTCTTTCGGCGTGTGTTACTGCATAAAGCTTGGATAACGCTACAAGACTGAATGCGTGCTTATTAATAATATGGCTTCAACTCTCTGCCAACTTTCTAGCTTTCAAGATCATCGTTTAGATCATGGATTGGGCGGTTTTACTTTTGAACCCCCAAGTCAGCTAACACTAATAAACTGGCCCTGAAATGTTAATGATAGATTAATTATCAATTCTCGTTCCAAAGAATTCCAATTAATTAATTGATGAAGCTTATGCCTTGAATTGTTGCTTTGACATGCTTTGGAAGAACAATTGCACCTAGTAATCAGTATACTTTCGAATGCAAACCGGTCTATGTATGCATGTTAAAACTTAACTGCAATTATAATCTTTGAAGGGAGCTCCCAAATTGGTCTTGGCGGATGGATTTCAAATTGAAGTCCCCATTTCTTCATTTGTCCTAGCTTTTGTCCCGGTGCTTTGAGCTCCACCTGTAAACTATTCTCTTTTGCTTTTGGTATCACTGGCACGTGCACATACTACTCCAAATTTGTTTTGAATTTTAATGAGATTCACAAACTCAATATTTCAGAAGGTGTAATCCACGAACTTCAAGCTCAGAGAAGCTAAGCGTTGAAGCTTGTATTGAAGTCTGGAAGAAATTCAGTGAAATATGCGTAATGCTCTGGCGAAACAAGCAAGTATAGAAGTATCATTCATTCGCTCATGTTTCTATGGCTCCAGCAAAACATGACAGTTAAAACATTTATTGGCATGTCGAAGTGAAACCCAAACGTGATTATTGAGTCACTAAAAAAGTTTAGGTTTTGGTGACTTATAAGATCACTACAAGCCACAAAACTTCAACCGGTTTGTTATTTAGAGAAAAGCCAGCAGGGGACAACGTGGTACTATTATTTCTCTTCCTTCAACTGATTTGCTATTTAGAGCAAAGCAGATATAATTTTGTTTCTTGCTGTATCCAAAAATTCATACCTCACTTCTGTTGTAATACTGTCTTGCTCATCGTGTTTGTGGATGATGGAGATATGCATCGCATCGACTTCCTTAATGTTGCTTTCCTTCATTTTGTCCACAATATGAGGTGTACGAAAAAGATCATCTTCCTGTAACTTCACATTAAAATTTGAAGGTGTACAGGAAGATAATAATCAGTGTGGAATGTCCCATTTGGATTGTTATTTTCTGAATCTTTTAGATATAAAAAAATATATACGGCAACGATTTGATGTATGTAATGTAAAACAGTGATTAAGAAATATGGTAAAAAAAAAAAAAGTAAAAATTTTTCTTTGAAAATCTCCTATCCAAACAAACTTAACAGTGCTTTGAGCAAGTGAGAATTCTTGTAGTGGTTCTGCATGGGCCACTCTAAATTCGTCTTGCTGCATTACCTAATTTTGATTTCGTGATCGCTAGTTTGATTTTGTTTGGAGCAAGTGAAATATGATGTTTGGAATTGAAGATTTTCAAAGTTCTTGAATTGACAACATCTTCTTTCTTTGCATTCTAGAAAAAGGCAAACCAACCCTCAAAAAGAAGGGGAAGAACAAAGGGGGGGAAACCAGGAAGGAAGTGAAGGTAGTCTACTGACTTTCCACAATTTTATTGCTGGCTGTCTACAACTGAAAGCATATTATCCCGGAATCAGGTGGTTTAGATTTCTACGCATATGCCTTTAAGGTGTTCTTTAGGTAGACACAAGAAAAAATCAACCAACGATTGACATGTATCGTAAACAAAGCGTTCATCTTTTATCGCAAATGAAGATTACTTGTGAAAAACAAGAAATAGTGGTAGTATATTTTTTATGATTGTGGACATCGATTTATGTTTTTTTTTTTAGCACCACTTGATGGATTAACTCTAAAAAGGTATAACTTGAAAATTCATTCTTGATGCTGTCTTCTTTCTCCATTCTCATTTCTAAAGGATGCGGAATCTATTGTGTCATTAAATTCTTTAGAACAGCCAGAAATGCACAAACGAACTGGCAACTGGCAACCACAATGCAAATTAAGCTCCCTAGATAGCTAAGGTGGACTTATTAGTGCATGAAAATTGGATTTGCCATTTTTCTACTACGTTAACCAGAAGCGACTTTAATTTACTTGTTTACGTTCACGTAGATTAAGGTATATTTATGCTGCTTCATGGACAGAAGGATGAGGAACCAGGGAGGAGAGGAGAAAAGAAAACAAAGAAAGTTAAGGGGAAAAAAAAAAGAAATTAAAAGAAACCCTCTAAAAATTTAATTATAAGTCAAATATTGAGAACTAAATTGTAGTTCGTACAAATTTTGTTGGTTAGTTTGCCTCTCTGACCAACAACGTTAATTGTCAAAAAAAAAAAAAAAACAAGAGCTAATAAATACTGGGAGTTTGTTAAATTCAGGATTCAGAACACGACCAAAGTCAATGTGGGGAAGGAGAGCTTTAGGTGTAGGTGTAACTACAAAGAGAAACTTCCCTCAACATGGTTGAAATTTTCTAGCAAAGGTTGTTGCACTTAGATTATGCATTGAATTTTTTTCTGGAAGACTGGAACTAACTTGAGATGACAAGTCCGTGTAAATAATGAGCCAACATAATTAAATTTATTTCGCTCAAGAACCTGCTATGAATATGCTAATTAAGGTTTTCTCAAAAGGGAAAAAAAAAAAAAAGAACCGGTGAATAATTAGTTTTAAACCAGAACACTGGATTCCTAGGTTATTGAATGTGAAAGCCAAATTTTGCACCAACTTCCAACTAAAACCCCTCTAGCCTTTGTTGTCTGATTGTCACGATACAGTTGAAATTGAAATGTCAGAAACAGGTGATTGGTGTTCGTCAAAGAAGGTAGCAACTAAAAAAAAAAATTTCCCGTTTCTTTTGCCCTTCTTTTCTTAACCAGTAATCTTACATTAAGAAAACATCAGCTAGCACAAGAACGTACGTAATTTTCAAAATTGGCAAACTGGTTCGGTCCGAGTTTAGTCCCAAGTGCTATGGATAACTTCTTGACTAGTCCCGGAGGGAGTTGTTGTAAGCGTTTGTTTCGTCTGATGTTCTTCAATTGACTTGAGAAGCCGGTTAAGAGGTCGTCAAAAATGACTTTTTTTCAGGACTAAGTCATTCACAGCTATGAAAGAAATGCCAAATGCAGACTTATCATGTCGAATGAACACAAGAGTTGGTGAAGTATTTCAATCAAATGCATTTGGAAAGGAGTGAGCCGGTCACGCGGTTTGAATTTTTTTTCTCTTGCAGCCGAAGTAATAAGAAGTAAGAATAGAAGGAACAAATTAACAGTGGGAAGATAAAAGTTTGGTACCATTTGATTCTCAAGTAGAGTTTCACATATTGTATTAGAATCATTAAATTCCACTGCGAGTATGAGTCTTAACTATTCTGTTTTACTTGTTTGGCTTAGAACCGGAATAGATTTCATTCAGTCAATGAACTAATCGATTTGAGATTCAAATGGTAAGCGTGGAATGATAAGGGCAAAACTAGCACTTTCATTGCCATTGCAGGATGCCAAACAATAGGTATAGGTATTATTAATTTTGATACTCATTGATTGTTCATAACTGTTTACCAAACACCCCTACCTAAATCTAGTAACCTAAATTTAGACTTCTAGGCTATGTTCAAGAACTTGATTCTTCATTTCTCTCGTCCAAATCTCTTTTTAAAATTTTTTCCTTGTGTGGAAGTAAATTAAGAAGCATGTTGTCTACTTTAAACCCGTCAGTAATATGTTTACATGTCACATATTTGTGAATAAATTCAGTGCACAACATTTCTTTTTGCTACAACAACTATTACTGCAAGGAAAATAGCCTGCGGGAGACCCTCTTAACCCAATATTTGCCGTCTTACTATGAGAAAGATTTGTGAGGATTTACATCAGATTAAGGCAAAAGTGCTTTGCAAATGAGAGATATGGAAGCTGAGTGTGGATTAGGCGAGGTGGGGTGGTTGTTTTGATTTTGTACAATTACACTGACACATCATATACCCCAATCAAATAGCACCACCAGTTAACATGCGATAACTTTGAATTCATGCTCATATATTTATGTTTCAACGGTCCCCTTCTCCATTATCTTCTCTTCTTAATTAAATTGCAAAACACTACTAACATTTCACGTGAAATGGTTAGAATTAAGCATTCAATCAAAGAAGTTTGGCGTAATTGAAATATAAGGTTAAGCACTAAAACTGGGCTGGACATGCAAGGCAATAATAAGATCCTCTCGTTATGGTCTTCTGTGACTGCCGTAATCTTGATTCTTGATAACCGGAAGAAAAAAAATAATACTGTACGAAGTATGAACAAACTAGTGAGAGCGAAGGCAATAACTTCTGTTTATATCTAGAATTCCAATTGGGTCTTTTGATTTGTCAGAGTTGATCAATTAGGAGTTTGGGCAGCATTCAAGGGAGTGGTGATTGCTTTTTCTTGTACCAGGGCGGCACTAGATTCCACATAGTTTGGGCATCCTTGGTGTTATTTATTCTGTGATCTATACGCTAATCAATACTACACGATTTTTGTTGGCCAAGACAAAAACCAAAGAGCATCAGCATCCACTAGACTTAAACCCCATGATTGATTAATGTGCCAGGATTCAAACTTCTGATTCCATACACATACAGGATGAAAACTAATACGCTACTACGAGTGTGAATACCCGTGCTATACACAGTGCTGACATTATTGAAAAAATAAAATAAAAGGGTGAATTAAAAAAGGTTAAAAAATTATACCAACACAATTAAAATATAATATTTATTTAACAATAGTTTGAAATATGATAGAATGTGTATATTATTCAAAAATTACCTTTTTTCGGAAGATAGATTCTGAAAAAATAATAGAAATTTATATTAAAAATGAATGATATATGAATAAAAATGAATGTAATTAAATGTTGTTAAAATAAAATACTTACAAATATTATGCATGAAGGTGTGAACACTCTTCACACCTATCAACTTTTAGTACGAAAGTCAAAATTGGTGATTTAATTAATTCTGTTGAATTTTATGAAATGTGTACTACAAATGAAAATGCACGATCATTGCATGAATTGATTCGTTGGTTGAACAACCTATCATCATTATCCTGAAAATTAAGTATGTGCGAAATTCAAAATTAGTGTTTTTTTTTACATAGTTTATAAATAGCATTATAAAAATAAACATATATCAAGAAATTCTATTTTTCTTTGTAATTCTCTGAGATAAGAAGTATTACAATCAAATATGAATCATGCATGTCTGTCCTGTAGATTAAGATACATGTTACCACTGGAATCTTTGATTTGAATATTAACATTGTACCTGTTTGACAAATAAAATGTTATATACAATACAGAAAATTTTGTTAAAATTAAAGGTACATGAAATTAATTACCTAACAACAGTGTCGACCACGTCATTACAATGCATACACACTGTTTTTGAAATCGACCTTCACATAGTTAGCCACAATTTTTGCATAACTCATAGAACATGTTTTCTATGTTAATACTCTGAATATAAGTAAGTATTCGAAAATATTTAATCTAGTAAGAATGAAAGAAGATATATGTTATGATTATAAATTTTAAAAATTTGTGCAGTAATTAAATTAAATAGAGCAAGTTTACCGTACGCATGATTGTATATTCGAATATCCATATTCTCTTTGAATTTGCTATCAACAATGCTTGTGATGTTGTAAAATTATTTGACCTCAATCACGTAACTAACTTTCGAGCATATGTATTATTTTCAAACCTATAATTTTTTGAAATACATGTTGATAAGAGTATGAAACAATATTTAAAGTCTAATGTAGTGTTACTGATGGAACTCACCAACTACGTAGGTATTGAACAAAATCTAAATTGTGATTGATATACAATTTGCTAGTTTCAATTGTACAAAGTGATGGTCCTGCATAGTATGATTATAATCGCTAAAAAACTATTCAAATTATATAAAGTATAAATAAAAGCATTTGATTTACCTCTGAAATTTCATACGCAAATAACACATGCTAGTAAAATATTATTGTTTGTAGCAAACTAATATTATAGGATTTGTAGTATATTTAATAACTTGATATTCAAATCACCGATGAGGGTAAAATTTGTCTAAATAAACTTTACAGTGTCCTAACTTCTCACAAAAAAAAAGAAGCACTAAATAGTCCTAATTGGCATCGCAAGTTACGGCAACGTACCAGTGCTATTTAGGCCTAATTTTTTTTTGGGTCAAAATCTAGTCCTAATTGGTTATGCTGTTTCTTGATCATGTTGCATGCTTGCGAATTAAAATTATATTAAAATAGCATGTGAATGAGCATTTGTCTTTAATTAAAAAGTAAAAAGATTTTAAAATATAAATAACAAACTATAAACGGTTTATGAAGTAGATTGTGGGAAAGTTTTAAATTTTAAATTTGACAGGTGATAGGGTTGGTTATAACCCACTACTTTTTATGTATTAAAATAAATACAAAAATCTATAACCCACTACTTGTTACGTTCTTGGGATTTTTTTTATGATTAAATATAGTAAACTCCTTAACTTTACATTTAGCTGCACTTTACCTCCTCAACTTTATATTTAGTTGCACATTTGTGATTTTTTTGAAACGTGATTGTAATTTGCAAAACTCATTTGTAGGGGTGGTTATAAGGATAGTGTGGTGACAAATATTTCTTAATTATAAAAATGTAACATTGTATTAAAATACCATACGAATGAGTATTTGTCTTTAATTAAGGAGTAAAAAAGATTTAAAGTATAAATAACAAACTATAAATGGTTTATGAAGTAAATAGTGAGAATGTTTTAAATTTTAAATTTGATTGGTGATAGGGTTGGTTATAACCAACTACTTTTTATGTATTAAAATAAATACAAAAATCTAGAAAAAAGAATGAGAAATTTGAAAATCATTAAGAGGGTTTCTGTTAAAAACCGCTTCTGCAATACATATAGATATAGATTAGCCAATGGTCGGACAGTTTTATCCACGTTAGGAAAGATGTTTAATGCAAATCCTATGCAAGTGGAAACGTTTCGTACCATTAATTTTTATTTGTATGCATAGCCAAAAATGAATGGGCTTGGCTTGCTTTGCCTAATTGGTTCTAGAATTTCTCTGCCCTCAACTGTTGTAACTCGTAATCTGGCTGGATATTTGATATTCTTTGTCATTTCTATTATTACAAAAAAGTAAATCTTATATACACTGACAGTATATATATTATCACCGTTGAATTCATGATATGTATGCAAAAATTGAATTTCAAATTCAAATTTTGCATAGTTATCATTCATCCGACGCTGACAGTGTAAACACTTTCAGTGTAGAAAAGATTGATCCATTACAAAAGAGTAAATCTTATATACACTAACAGTGTATACACTATTATCGTTGGATTCATGACATGTATGCAAAAGTTGAATTTCAAATTCAAATTTTGCATAGTTGTCATTTATTTAACGCTGACAGCGAATATACACTTTCAGTGTAGAAAAGATTAATCCATTACAAAACAATAAATTTTATATACACTCACAGTATATACAAGAAGGAACCACACGGGATCCTCAGTGTCACTTTTCCGGTGACAATTCAGTGCGACTTCTATATTTATGCAAAGTGTCCTATTTATTTAATTTGTCATGTGTTATTTATTTAAATTTCTTCTACCATCACGTGATAAGTGAAATTGACATTGAATTTGGCACCGACTAATGGCACAGAGGATCCCAATTGCCAAAAAACTTGATAAAAGACGGCCTTACAACGAATGACGTAGACTTTCATCATCCAACCACCTCTGGAATCCTAATATATTTTCCTTAGTTTTGTTACTTATTTAATTAACTCGACCTGTTTATACATATATCCGGAAAATCACCAGCAGTTTAATTTAATCTTTTATAACCAACCCACTTGTCCCTCTCAGGCCTCTTCTTTCAGGAATTTCTGTTTATCTAATATCTATCACCATTTTCCTTTTATATTACTATTTCTAATTTTTTTTCTTTACTCGAGTGTGGTAGGTGAGCCAGTGAACGTTATTTTCGCACTATAAATTCCACTTGAATCACAGCCTTTTTCTGTACTTTGGGTCTCCCCTTTGCCTTTCATTGCAGAAGAAATTTTGTTCTCGCGCGCAGAAATCTTCTCATTACTTACCAACCTCACGAGTCACGTCTCACCTAAACCACAAAGAACCAGGTCAGAAGCATGCCTTCAGTTTCCGGCCAAGTCGTCTGTGTCACCGGCGCCGGTGGATACATCGCTTCCTGGATAGTTAAGCTCCTCCTTGAAAAGGCTACACTGTTAGAGGAACTGTTCGAAACCCTGGTAAGATCAAATATCATTCCCTCCTCTTCACTTTGTATACTTGCATATTATGGTTTTCATATTTTCTTAGCCGGGAAAAAAATGATGTTTTTACATGGCTGGTTGCTAAATTATTGATCATATCTTTCCATTACTGGAGGAGGGAATTCTTGAGTGCATGAACATGTCAACAGCTAGTATGGTTATCAAAATGCTAGGTCCACTTATGCTTTTTTTTTTTCAAATTTTTTGTTTTGTATTAAGTGCAGATGATGCGAAGAATGGTCACTTGCGGGAGCTAGAAGGAGCGAAAGAGAGATTGACACTATGCAGAGCTGACCTTCTTGATTATCAGAGTTTACGTGAAGCCATCAAAGGCTGTGATGGGGTTTTCCACACTGCTTCACCCGTTACGGATGATCCGGTAAGTTCAAAGTTGTGGATCATGGTATCTTATACTTCATGTCTGTATCTCATCAGGAATCGACTCCTACTCACCAGTCACCAACCACCCTTTGGTCTTTTCAATGTTGGTGAGAAAATGAAAGAAAGCGATTGCAATCATCGCTATGGACAGCAATAGCATATTTTTACAAATTTTCTCGCTAGCTAATACTAGTATGCAAGATTAAAACTTTTTTTTTTTTGGGGGAAAAGCAAGATTACAACGTTATGGCCCTGAAATAATTGGAATAATTAGCATTTCTTAGATTTTAAAAAAAAAGCAAAATTTAGAATATAATTTTGAGTTGGGTTTGGTGAAGGGCCCTACTTCTTGTTTATTATTATTATTATTTTTGAACATATCTTTTGTTTATCTTTAGTTGGTGGCATGATGCTAAGTAACAGAGCACCTGCCCAGCACCATATATTTCTTTTTTGACATTCACATTACCGGTAGCCTGTAACTCTCCATGGATCCCAACAACCACGGGCAATTGTTTATTTATTTATTTATTTTGAGAAGGGGGAGGGGCATATGCGTATGCATGACGCTAGAGGAAATTCATTAGTACTATAATTTTATTTTTGATGCCTTTAATAATTGTAATAATAATGATGGAATAAACTCATAAAGGAACAAATGGTGGAGCCAGCGGTGATTGGGACCAAAAATGTGATCAACGCAGCTGCTGAGGCCAAGGTCCGGCGGATGGTTTTCACCTCATCAATTGGTGCGGTTTACATGGACCCCAACAGGGAACCTGAAAAAGTTGTGGACGAGAGTTGTTGGAGTGATCTTGAATTCTGCAAGAATACTAAGGTTTGCTGCAACTCATCTTATCTGCTACATTTATAGCATTAGTCCATTGAATATTAGGAGACAACAAGAAGAACCTGACAAGTCATTTATTTTGTTCTTTAACGTGGACTTGAACAATTAATTTTGGTGGAATGTTGAATATGCCGCCCAACAAAAAGCTTGGTGCTTGATCATGCGATGAACAAGCATATAGAAATGTGACATAACTCGCTGCACATATCATTTGTGCTTTTCGTGCGGGCGAGCAGCTTCCAAAGTTGCCAACTTAACCTGGCTGCCCTTAAAATATTCCGTGGAATTTTTACCGGGATCTGTCACAAATTTATGAACAGTGATCCCTTTTGGATCTTACGTATAGCTAGAACCAGATTTTGTAATTCTACCTTGCCCTTATACATTGAATAGAGAGAATGACGGTACTGCAAAATTGTAACAAGATAGCAAAAAGATGGTAGAAAACTTCTGCCGGTGACAGGCACATAGTCCAAACCATTAGTGATGATCCTACAAGGTTGATGCTAATTGATGATGGTACGTGCAGAATTGGTATTGCTACGGGAAAGCTGTGGCAGAAAAAGCAGCATGGGACGAAGCCAAGGAGAAAGGGGTGGATTTGGTGGTGATCAACCCGGTGCTGGTGTTGGGACCATTGTTGCAACCGACCGTGAATGCCAGTATTCTTCATATCCTCAAATACTTGACTGGATCTGCAAAGACTTATGCCAACTCTGTGCAGGCCTACGTGCACGTTAAGGATGTAGCATTGGCACACGTTCTTATCTACGAGACTCCCTCGGCATCTGGGAGATACCTCTGCGCCGAGAGCGTTCTTCATCGTGGTGAAGTGGTTGAAATCTTGGCCAAACTCTTTCCGGAGTACCCAATTCCAACAAAGTAAGTTCACTTGCTCAATCATTCTGATTCTAGTCCAACTCACTGTAACATTATTCATTACTTTTTATGTAAAACCCAGAAAAGCGGAAGTGGTAAATCAAATTTATGCTGTAGAAAATTAATGAGCCCACAAATTAATTTGGTGGCCCTTTGACTAATGTTAGGTGAAATGGTTTACACCCAAAAATAAGAAATAAAAAAAAGTTACTATTTGAAAAATGATGGTGATTTCTTGTTTACTAATTTGATTGATATCTTTCTGTTTCCGCAACATTCTTTTTGTAGTCTTTACCCAACTTATGTCAAAGATTTTGCTTCTCCAGTGATAGGTAATTGTTTCCCTCAAAATGGCAGGTGATTTGGCTTCTCAATTTCACCAACCCAAAAAGTTTTTGACTTTGGAGAATGGAAATAGTTTTTTTTTTTTTTTGGGACGCATGTGTAAGAAGAGGCTTTATTATTATTATTATTCTTTTTGGGTGTGGGGAGTGGGGGAGATTCATTTATTTGTCATCTCCAATGGTTTTGTAAACGGATTAGGGAGCATAAGTTATGCATAATATATTAGCATAAACTATATTTTAGAGATCAATACAGTACATATAATAATCTTGTGGCTCTTTTATGCATATAGTTTTCAATACCCTGAATGAAAACCGAAAATAAGCTCATGTTTGGAATTTCTGATAGTTTTTAGAATCAGAAAAAGCAATCCACTCGCTTTGACAATATGTTAAGAACTTCCTCTTTATACAATCAATTTGAATTGATTTTAAATTGAATTGGTACTATAACAAGAATAAGTACACACCAACCCTTTCTTATTCAATTATCTTTTTTCGTTGCTGGTTTGTGGGCTGGAGGAACTTGGAAGCTCCTTCACGTAAAGTGGTTTAGGTAACCAACTATGACAGGCAAAAGTAAGTTGTATCAAATTATTAGACGAAGGCATTGGCAGTCATCCTCCTTATTAAAAATGATAAAGAAAGAGACCTTACCTACCGCCACGACCACGAGTCGTTTGTTAGCTGCATACATCTCTACCTACCGGGGCCTTGTGTTTTGTGGCTTGCCATGGTTGAAAAACGTAACCCTTTTCGATCTATGTCATGGGGTCTAATCTCGTTCTTGTCCAAGAAAATCTAGTTCTGTCTTAATGCTTAGTGGCCCTATTTTGATATCCAAGTGTCGGGAAAGAACAATTTTGCTCCTCGCATGAGATGTATTAATCCTTGTTTCACTTGCGCATGAAAGTTCTGTACAATCTGATGCTAGTTACTACACAAATTTTCTTTTTGAATTGAGTACGCATGTGGGTTTTTTTTTTTTTTTTTTTTTTTTTTGCGGTTTGAAGAATACACGTATGTATTTCAAATTTGCATCCACAATAATAGACTAGTATATGCTAATTTCATATTCTGCTCGTTATTGTTTTGGTCTGATACGTTATTGTCAAGCATGCAGTAACTAGGATGAGATCATAAAATAGAAACATCTTGAATTTGCTGTACATTTTTATATCATCTTGATTTGAGATGTTGACTTAGTTGTGAACTGAGGTCTCATTTCATCGTGCAAACGGTTTGTATGGATGAACAGGTGCTCCGATGAAACAAGACCAAGAGCAAAAGCTTACAAGTTCACAAATCAGAAGCTCAAGGATTTGGGGTTTGAATTCACACCGGTGAAACAGTGCCTATATGAGACGGTTAAAAGTCTTCAGGAGAAGGGCCAGATACCCCTCCCTACTCAGAATGATGAGCCCATTAAAATTCACTACTAGTCTGACTTTCTCGTATTCTGATTGCTATTGATATCAAAATGTTAGCTTTTTATCATCAAAAGAAGAAGTAGTAGTAGAAGTATAAAGACTGTTTAAGGTTGCAATCCAAATCCGTTGCTTGTGAACCAGAATGATTAGCCACCCCTTTTCGATCTGAGACGATTGGGGTAGTATTTGTGCTCCAGATTTCCGTACCCGTTGTGAAGTCTTTACTACCTAATATATATAGTTTCTGGCATAATTTATAGTATCTACTTTTTATTATTCTTGGTTCTTCCATTCACTCGGACAACTATTTCTGGCATAAAAAGTCTGGATAGATGATTAAATCTTGCACGTTTTAGCGAGGGGAAAAGATATGGTAGTATTAAATTAGGACGACTTGTCCATTGTATGCTACGTGCAAAACATTCATACGGTCACATATACTTACAATATCCAGAACATCTGCTAGTAACAGTTTATTGCAATGCATGATCTGGAAATGATGATGGGCAAACTCACCCAATGACTTTCTAGTGTGAAAAGTGAAAACGATCGTCGATTGTACTAGGGAATAGTGCAAGCCAAGTAGTAGTTTTCGTGTGTGTGGACTGCGGTCTGAACACTTGTCGGTCATCTAATAAACAGACCAACAACAATCGATACTTTATAGGACAACCAACATAGATCACAAGGTCGTGTTTTTGCCAACCTTGACAGTGTTTGACAAAATCTCTCTTTGCAGAAGCAATGTAGCTCGCTGTCTGTCATTACTCATTAGCCCAGAACAGAACAACAGCTACCCCGCTGCGAGCCCTATCATTTCAAAACACCAGAATTATGAATAGACTCTCCAGCATTTGCTTTTTCTTGGACCAACAATAAATATATTCATCCCAAACCAGGAAAATACTTGGTTTAGATTCCATCACGTTTATATCACTAAATTCCTGCCACAAACTTTGGTCAGAAATTTAACCAATATAAAATCTCACACCCAACCACCCCAATAGATGAATAGACCGGAGGAAACTCGTGGAATTCTCCGAATGCACAAAATACCTCACAAAGTGTTGTGTTTTTCACTTTTTCTTTAACATCTCATCATGTTTAAATCAATGCAATTATCTTTTTGCCATCACATAGATCCACTTATATGGCAATGCCTAACCCCTTTTTCCAAATTCTGTGCTGATCCTTTTGCTACTTCAGCACTTGAGCTTGTGCTGCCCTCTAATGTTACAAAAAACATTGGAAACGAATGAATGTTGTCAATTTAGAATAAGCCACTGTGTGAAAATTATTAGTCCACGTTCCAATTATCTAGGAGCATAGGAAAGACAAAGTCAAGTCACTTAAAATCAACAGAAAAATGGGGTAATATTGTGTGTAAAACAGCTACTTGAACTAGCTATCGTTTTATTTGGAACTGAAAACAGAAACTTTCCCCTACTTCTGCCTCGCCTACGATATCTATACGGAGTCCTTTTTTAGTCATCATCCGAAGTAGTCCTCGTCTGAGGCAATTGCATGTTTACTATATCCTCCCTGGGCAGAACTGATGCATTGCCCGACTCGTTTGCCATCTGCAAACTTTCGGGTAGAAGAATGTCAACTTTCTTAGTCTTGCGCACGACCAAGTATAGGATACCAGCCAAATAAACTAACACGGCCGAAAATCCTAGTATTCCACAGAATACAATGCCAACAACGCTTAAATGGCTATGAGTAAGAGTTGTTACCAACTTCTCTGCCAAATAGTAGATGTTTATACCCATTATCAGGGAACCAATGATCCAAGTTGCTGCAGAGATCTGTGCACAACAAAAGGCAGCAATGTGATGTGATGTTCTTAAAGCTGATATTACCGTACCTTAGATCGCATAGGCTGCATATGTATCAGCAAACTCATAAACAGAAAGCTAGCTCTCAGCCTCTTACCCAAATAGAGTTTGCATGCATTCCCATCTTAGTCTTGCTACTTGTGAACTTGAGAAGTGGGATGAGTGCAAACGGAAGTTCAAATGACAGGATCATCTGCAAAGAACGATAAAGAAAAGTGGTTTAACTACAACTTCTGTTATTCAGCCATCTATCGGCATGACCTACAAAATTGGGTGGTCACCAAAAAGGAGAAAATAGTGAGTACATGTGTCGAAGACTCAAAGCAAAAGATACCATACCGATGCTATAATAATAAGATTTCCAGCACCAGCAGAGCCTCCAATCAGTGCCACAATTAGACTGGGGACTATAGCTAAGCAACGAGTCAAGAAGTTCCGAATCCACGGTTTCATTTGCAAGTCAAGGAATCCCTGCAAATATGAGATAAGGAACATATAGTTCTCTACCATAAAGAACAACTCTTGCACTTTACTGCCATCCGTATGCTTCCATTATAAAACAGAAAAGCGACAATAAAATTGTTTAATTTATAAAAAAAAAAAAAAAAAAAGTGCAACTGACTTGCATAACATATTGCCCTGCATATGTTCCAGTGATTGTAGAACTTTGGCCTGATGCAAGCAAAGCAATTGCAAATACCTTGGAGCTCCAACTTCCTAAAACATGCTACAGGTAACAAAGAAAATGATAGAAACCGGGGTCATGAAATCATGATAATTTGATGGTAATTGCAGTCAACATACACTCGCAATCATGTGCACCGTTTATCTTTCAAACCACGAAACATACTTTAAGTAAGAATGATGCTTTGTTCAAATCCAAGTCTTGACAATTCTGCTCATCTTCTGGGTTCAGATCTGGGGAATTGCAAACTGCACCACTTACTGAGATGACCGATACATTAATGAGGAAGGCCACCATTAGGGCAAACCCGCTTTCTAGCAGATAAAATCTGCAAGCCTCCTGTAGACAATACAAATAATTCAAAATTATGTGAAGAAATGAAAAGTAATAGAAGTGCTTCGGTAATTCCACTTCAAATGGCAAAAGTAGTGGATTGATGGTTACTTAGTCCAAATGGAATTATCATTCATCTTAGGCTCAAAAGATCAACTGCATTGGTCAGAACAAATTTTAAATCTTCATCACTGGAGTAGCTATGGATGAACTTGATCCAAGCTTAAGAAAAAGACCTCGCATATAAGATATGCCCATGCTTTTCCAAAACATCTTAATTTGGATGACTGATTGTCAAGAAAATCAAAGGTAGACAGAATGCGGTACCCAGTAGTTTTAGATTGATTTGATAAGAGACTCAGCTATGTACTAAATAGCCCTCATCATTTTCAACATGATTTTGAAGTAATTACAAGAAACATCCGGTTAAGTAAAGGCAAAAACATGTAGCAGTGGAATGGGCTAGTAATGCAATTTCTGGGATGTAATGTTTGTTGAATTAAAAATTTCTATAAATCCTATATATTCTCTTAACATGGTAAGCATATAGCACTGGCATTACTAGAATATTTAAAACCTCATATCCAGTAACAGCATCAAAACATCATTTCATGATCAAAATACCTGTTGAAATTTAGAATAATCAAGCTAGTGTCAAAAGAACCAAATGATTTCACTTACTTGCATGTGCTAGTTGAAAATAATGAATAAATACATAAGTTGAAATTATAGTCATTTGGAGATGAAAATTACTTTGAT
This sequence comes from Coffea humblotiana, assembly GCA_023065735.1. Lineage (NCBI taxonomy): Eukaryota > Viridiplantae > Streptophyta > Magnoliopsida > Gentianales > Rubiaceae > Coffea > Coffea humblotiana. The sequence goes on from CM041211.1 coordinate 3,571,136, forward strand.
GCCAGAAACTGATCGTGGAATTTTCCTAGATAAGACCAAAGCAGAATGGAGGAACAGATTATGCCTGCAAGAAGGAAAATTAATTACTGTTATAATGTGCATTAGCATGAGTCATTTCATTGCCAAATTAGCTAACATGCTAAACACTCACGGCATAACCATAGCACCAAGCAATGAAATGGCTAGTTTAGTGGCACCACTTCCCTTGAGCTGCGGAACAAAAAGTCCATAAAGAACCTCTGAAGATTTGGGTTTTGCATAGCCAAGCTCCACAAAGAAGCATGCGGCCATGATAAGCACCAACAAAGCAATCAAGATCTCAAGTTTTCTGACCTGTATAATGGTTGGAATTAATTAATACTGCAGTAACTGTATACTAGGATTAAGGTGCAAATTCTTGATCAAACCATAACTTCTTTGAATTACAACTCAAATTCATCTTTCCTAGTAAGTTCAAAAACCTCAAAGTTATTAAGAATAGCTTTAGTACCCCATATTGCTGTAACAATAGCAAAACCAAAGTACTGAGCCCTGTGATTAGCACGCCACACCATATAGGAATTTTGAAGAGCATGTTTAATGCAAATGCTGTCCCTATCACTAGTATAAGAAAAAGTAACAGAGTTAGCACTGAAATTTATTGAGAGCCACTCACACAGTTTATGTCTTCAAAGAAAGTCACAGATAAGGAGAAGATTAAATTCTATCATAATGATATTATACTCTGCCAAATTTCAGGATGAGGATGTTAAACCAACATAACATCATCATTCCTCTGAATAAATATAAAATAAAATATGATACTCATGCAAGCCCAAGAAACCAGTTTTTTATGATAAACCCCACTTTCTAATTGCCACATGTTGGTTCTCCATTGAAGATAGAAAATTGATTTTGTAGAACAATCAGATTGTAGACCTTGACAAGTAACTTACAGCGTCCTTTCCACTCTTGCTCCTCCTTTAAGTGAACACACAATGAGAATTTGAATATGGAAAATATGTTATATGGTGCAGAGTTTTCTTTCTAAATGCCTATAATGTTTTCCAAATTAGTCAATCAACAATACCCACAATCCAATCATAAGTTGTACTCAGCCAACTCACACGCTAAAGCTGAATAGCTCCAGAAAAGAAGGGTGGAAGTAATATAACAATACTGAGAGCATGATATCACTGCCAAGATGAATTAAGTAAAATAAACAAAAACTGAATACCTACCTTCAGGAATATCACATGCAACAATAGCAATTTCAGCAAGAATCCACAAGATGATATTGGCCACCTTTGGATACTCTTTTCTACAGTGTTCTGCTAAATGCTTTCCTAAAATAGTATAAAGTGATCCAAACTAGCCAAGGTTGCAATCAAATCTGAAAGATGATGGTAGCGGAAATACATATGGTAGACCAATAGAATACCTGTAACAACACCCAAATTTGCTGCTAGAGATTGGATTATGAGAGCTGCAATTGATGCCAGTAATATGATCCAAAGTAACTGTAAAATATTAAGAGAAGGTCTTAAGAAGTGGAACAGAATCTTCTTTAGTTACTCATGGGTAGATGTAGAAAAACTCTTGTGAAGGCAAAGCTTTTGTTTGGTGGCTCGCCAACCAAAATTGCAGAACAATGTTCAATGGCAATCCTACTTTTGAGCTCATTATTCGACGCAATCCACAAAAACAAGAAAGCTAATCAATGTCCCTAGTCCATTCAATCGGATTTACTTTAAATTATAGAAGTCTAAGGGGACCAAATAGAGGAAGTTATTGCTCTTTCAATATGGGACAAGCAAAAGTATCTGATGCAAACAGAATCAAGACTTCCCAACACATGTTCAAGATAGACTTTAAGTTGGATGGACTAAGACAAAACAGGACAATACGCACCCCATACTTGTATTGGGCTCCTGACTGCAGATCAGTTTGAACTGTAAACCAAATCACAAAATAAGGGTCATGATGTGCGGCAATATCTCCATTAGCATGAAACAAAACACATGGCGAAGTCTTACAGTTTCCTGGATCAATGTAGGCAATAGAAACAAGAAATCCAGGACCCAAATAGGCAAAAAAGTTCCTCCAGCTTTTCTTCTGCACATTGAAATTGGAAAAGCCTCCAATCAAGTATCTATATTTCATATTACACAGCACTTCAATTATCATATTCAGTGATGAAGAGAAATAGCAAACCAAAAGCCAGAAAAATTATAAATGGGTCTGTTAACAACAATAACTCAAAGTGAAATTTTATTTAATGGGAGTTGATATCTGCAGCTCCAAGGTTATGCTTCTATGATCACTTCTATAGAGTCAAGAAGCAAGACAATGGGACTTTATTTACTTAAGATTTTAGAGATCAGATACATCAGTAATTAGCTGAGCCACTGCCACTTTATAATGCTGCAAGAAGAAAATCTGTGATAAATGCTCAATGAGGCTAACTGGAACAAAAGATATGATATTTTGAATCAACAGATTTTGCAAGGAAAAAGGTTAGCTACTCAAATGAGTGTGCTCTCTCACGAACTCAATTGCTGAAGGCCACAAATGGAGTGCATTCTCTAATTCTGAGATTTTTAGTCAGAAATTTGTGTCCATGGGATCCTTTTTAGATTCTGATAACTTACTCTGTTGCACTAGACGCCAGCTTTTAAAATAAATCACAGTAAAGACAAAAAACAACCGACTCCTGCAATATAATTTTGGAAGATTACTTATGCACTAAAAAAAATCTTCGTTTATCAGACATTTACAGTTTTCATAGATTAAAACTAAAACCAATCTCAGATAATAAAAACAAACTAAGATGATAGATCACTGCATGATATTGTCACCTATTACGGTTGTGGAAGACAATAACCATGAAAAAGGGAAATAAAAACTCCAAAAACTGGTGAAAAACAGAAGAGAGAGAAATACTGACGTCAGGAACGACAATCTGATCATATTCAATGTTATCAATGAGCGGCTCATTGGCAAGCCTCGGATTTTCAGAGCTGGTCATGAACTGTCCTTGGCCAGCAGTTCTAGCCGCCATCTTGCCTCTGCTTCATGGGAAGTGAAACAAAAAAAAAATTAGAAAATGGATTGAACATAACTGATAAAAGCTTGAATTTTTCCAAAAACAACAATGAGAAAAGAATAAAATTCACAAATCACAGTGCATGCAAATAAACATTGAAAAGCCACCCGCAATTACTGTGAAGTATTTCCATGATATAAATTAAATCCACCGAACCGAAAACAAACTTCTGATATACCTAAACAATGGGAAAACCCCATTAAAGCTTAAGCTGCCATCTTGAAAAATTCTCCAAAGGTGCAAGGATTGAACCCAGTTACTCAATCTTCAAAAACATGCAAATTCATCGACCATGATTCTAGAACAAGCGGTAAGGATTAATCTCGTGACCCAGATCGTGGTTTTAGTTTTTGCTCGTGATAAAATTGACTGGTTGACCAAAAAAATAAAAAATAATAAAAATATAAAAGAGGATAGTCTTAACTCTTAAATTAACCACCATTTTCATGGCAGTTAATCTCACTGAAAATGCAATCAAACGCCGAGAAAATTAAAAATTTTCCAGGATTGAAAGAAACGAAAAGAATGTCAAGAAGAGTATGTGAACTACCTTTCTTGAGATACGCGTTAGTTTTGAGAAAACTGAATAAGGGTTGGCAACAGAGAAAAACTGGGGAACCGAATAGTATAGGGGGTGGCAACAAAGATGTATCGGGGAGAGAGACAGAGACAGGTCAGAGTTAGGTGTCAGCTCCAGCAGTCAAACATAGAAAATACTTGCTATCACTAAACTTATAATGTGGTGGTTTAAAATTTTTTGGGACAACTAAATACTCTATTTTATAAAAAATCAATTTATTCAATAATCAATATTACAGAAGTTTAAAAGAAAACTATCTAAGGCTTGGTATTTATTATTTGCTAGGTCATCTAATGGAATAAACTTGTATAGTAATTAAAATTATATATGAATATAAGATTTAAATTCTAATATATAATACTATATAGTAGGCGAATAATTTGTATAACAATCAAACTTTGAAATGAGCTCGTGCTCCGCTTATAATTCAAATGATTGAATATTTAAGTAAAGTTCAATATTAAGTAAATAACATTTATTAGAAAGTGAAAGAAACAAAGCAATTTGTAAAATATTTTAGTTCAAGGTTCCATTGTGAAGATAGGTGAGAAATTTCATTACTTTTGTTGTAATCTTGGGGTAGAAGGAATACAATCAAAATTTAGAAAGGCAAAATGTGGAGCAATAGTAATATATCTAAAAAATAATAATAATACTATTCTATAGTTTCTACTACTACATTGATAATATTTGTATAATCTAATCTATTCTACTCTACATGTAGGGGAGCCTAAAGAGGTTGTGTAAGGGACTAACAGGTATACAATTTTTTTTGCCGGCAACAATAATATTTGTATAATCTAATCTAATCTATCATATTCTATAGGGAGAGGGAATCTAAAAAAACTGTATAGGGAACTAGCAGATATACAGATCTAACTAGATCAAAAGGGTGCTCTGACACCACTTTTGAATTTTTTTCAAATCAGGTGGAATTTAAACTCTCGAACTGCAGCCTAAAGAGCCAAAAAGGGACTTAAGTTTCCATTTGGTAACCCCTGAGCCACTTCTTACTAATACTACATTCATAGTCCTTGAATTTTCCAGGAAACAGTTTACTTTTCCACAAATCGCTGCTTTTTTCTGGGTTGTAGAAAAGATGTTTGGGTGAGTTCTAACTCCGATTATCATAACGGATTAGGATATATTTTCGAAATCGTAAACAGAATTGGTATATAGTCCACTCATCCCTCACATTCATAGCGAAATTTGAATATATGATCAATTCTAAAGCTTTGCATACGGAAAATTATGTACAAGTAATACAATTTGCAACAATCAAACTCGAAACGAGGACGAGGGGAGAGTTTTTTTTTTTGTTTAAATCTCTACTAGCTTTATGTCACGTGCACTGATAAGCTTGCCTTATATTTGAACTATTGCATTCTTTATGAACAATAACTCGGTCTCTTGAACGAATTATGTTCCTAGCTCTGAACGAGTAGTTTTACTGTATGAATACAGATAGTTCTACGGTTATATTTAACCATCCACAACTTAAGAAAAAAAAATGCTAGTAAATTCCAAAAGGACTACTTTACGAAGATGAGTCAATTAAACCAACAAAATTGAAAAGTGAAGAAAAGAAAAGAAACTTGCAGCAGTTTTAGGGTGAGTGTTAGATTTATCGGTGTGGTTGCCCTAATAAATTCATTGAACATGCAATGAGGAAACAAAAAAAAATGTAATAAAGTTCCCGGAATTGAAGAAGAAGAAGAGGAAGAATGTGAAAAGAGAGAGAGAGATAGAGCTATAGACGACTAAACATACCTCTTTGAAGAGCGAAGACTCGAAATTAATTGTACGGGGTTGACAAGAAGATTTATAGGGTGGGGAAGAGAAGGGAAAAGAGCTTCTCTGGGAGCGACGAGCCTAAAAATAGTGAAAGTCTAACGCCAAAGGGGTCCTGACTCCTGAGTTGTTCTGTTCTAGACTTCTAGTACATGCAGTCCTTGCGCACTAGTTTTACTGCAGTGTAAATGCTGCTTGTGCGGAACTACTAGTAGCATGCCCCTTTTTAGCGTGTGCTAATTTCTTTATTTTCCGCTGCGTGATGCGCGGCCACACTCTTTGAAGAGTAAATAAATAAATAATTGAAGATTAACTTAGTGCATTCCACGTAACTTCACGCAAAATGTGTTTCGATACACATTTTTTTTCAAGTATTATTTTGTTTGTATCATAAATGCATTTTTTAATTATCTTTTCATGATTTTTTAACTATATTTTTATATCACATACATCATATCATAAAAAATAGTAGTATTATAGAGGTTATTATAAATAATATTTAAAACAGTTCGTCTAACAGGTGCCTTATGAGCACTCGTTAAAATATAATTCAGGTGTTATTATATTTTTTTGAAAATTTAAGATTAATTAAAAAAAGTAAATAAATACAAGGAAGGGTTAATAAGATTAAATAGTAAAAATATATAAATATAAGAGAGAATAATAATTATCAGTGTATATATATATATATAGTAGGTTAGACAAATACAGCATCAATTAGAAAAACCCTATTTAAAATAACACACTATCCAAGCACATCCCATCTTTCTTTACTTTCTTTTTGGCAAAGGTGGAGGAAATATTCGTCTTTTTTCTTGATAGTAATAACAATAATGACTATCAATTGCTTAAGAAAACAAAAAGTATTTATTATTCTCAAACTGAAACTGAAGCTGACTGTAGATGCACAAATCCAAGTTGACTGCTGAATAAGTGGGGCATGCTTAAGTAGCACGCCATACTTTCTGTTTTATTCCCAAACTCAGGCGGCGTAATTTATCCACCTCATCACAGATTGTAGTGTAGGACCCATCTAATTTATCGTTTTACTGTTTTAGTGTTCGGCATCGTCCTTTTTGGACGGGAGTGGATGATTCTCATCTCATCTTCTGCTGATTACTCATTTTCTGATCGATTCTCTTGCCAGTGGACAGTGGACAGTGGACAGTGGAGTGGGGTACTTTGAGATTACTCAATTCTGACGAGTTTAAGATTTTGTGGGTCCGCTTAAAGTTTCGAGCCCTGCCGCACACGTGGAATGCGTGAATCAAAGTCAATTCCCCTGTCATGTTTCGTTGCCATGTAACTAATACTAACACAAAGTGCAAGATTTGATTTTTTTTTCCTCGTTATTGAAATACTAGTAAATTTTATGGACTACACGTAGATTAAAGGATGCTGGATTAGTTAATCGTAGCGCTACCGGTGTTTGTGGGTCAAACAAGAAGTTGTTCCTTTTGCCGGCAATACCAGACGAAAGTATGCCTCCGGTCCAATGAAAGAAAAACAAAAAGAAACTTATGCAACGAATCCAATTCCACATTTGATGGATTTAGACGTCTTTGAAAAAAGTAGCCATTATCCAACCCCGTTTATATGTGCAGTTTTTGTCAATGTTTCGTGTTGGAGAGATAAATCAAGCCTAAAACGAGATTTTTTTTTTTTTGACTTAAAAATCTGGATGGCTCGTGCGCCATATGTGATAAGACAATTAGAGTCAAACACAATTTGGCTCGGAAAAGCTCAAAAAGAAATTAAGTGAAACATTACTTTAAGGTTCAATGATTATCTGTTTTGGTTGTCGGATATTTGAAACAAGAAGTCTTATTACTTACTCAGAAGACTTGCTCATATGATAGATGTAAACTAAATAATGGCTAAACTCTTTGATTTTAGAAATTTTTATATTTGTATCTATTTCTTAAATATATTATGATTTCTAGTTATTTTTAATTTAAGTAATAGAAACAAATTAAAAGATAACCCACCTTATTGATTTTAGGAATTCTTACATTTGTGCCTATCGCTTATAAATGTTGTTATAATATATAGTTGCTTTTTCTAGGTATACCCTAATGGGAAAATGGTTTTCAATGAAGTAATTTTCTAATGTGTGACTTTAATTAACATCCAATAATGCCTTGAACCATAAGGATGGAGACACATGTGAAGACAAACATGGTTTTGGACAGAAAACAAACTAACAGACGTCAAAAATTAGCCATGTCTCCAAGATGCAAGATATATATATATATATATATATATATATGGAATTAGAGTTTATTTAAGCAAGGACAATTCAATTTTTCTGGTGAGACTCAAGAAATTAAAGGTTTTGATATATTTAATTATGTATATAATATTTTATTTAATTAGTTTCAAACTTATAATAATGATATTATTAGTTATATTTTATTATATAATGCATATTAGTATATGTAATATAATTGATATTATCAATTATACTAATAATTATACATGTTTACTAATAGAAATTAGTAATTAGTTATACTAAATTTATTAATACATTTATACTAATACATTTAATTAGTGAAAATTTCTTGTATCCCATTTCGAAAGAGCTAACGAACCAAATATCAACTATAGTAACGATATACATTTTTGGTACTGAATCAAACAGATGTATTGAAATAAATGACTCCATTCCAAATCCAGGATGAAAGATCTCAAATTCAAATCCGATTTCGAGGTGCTAACCAAATGCCACCTTAGATTGACTTCAGTTGAGGATACTGCCAAGCCTTTTTCATCGTGTCTCCAAACTATTTTTCATAGGATAATTAGGTTGGTTGAAAAACACTCGTTGAAAAAAAAAGAAAGAGATTCACTTAGTTTAATATTTGGTTTAATATATGCCCATTAAGGTAATTCTGGTTCAAATGAAAAAGGGATGGGCTAAATCCACATTCATAATGCATCGATGACTTGTACCACGAGCAATCATAACTTGAACCATTAGTGTTAAAAGTTATATCATGTGTGGATTTAAGATAAAGCAGCGTGGATTTAGCCCCCAGTGAAAAATCACTCTTCACGGTAAGACTGAATTGGATTTTTTTTTTTTTTTTCTGATTCAAGGGAGACTTGACCTAATTTGGTGTTGATAGTAGCTGAAAGGATTAAACCAGTAGTGATTAGTAAGACATAGGGCTACGATTTCTGTAATCCTTTTATTGGATCAATAGAGCATAATATATTTTGAACGCCAGCAAGTGAGGCTGTGAACTACCTCGACTGAAATTGCAGCAGCCACGAATACAATACAGAGTAGCGGGCCTTTTTATTGGGCCATGAAATTTTTTTGGGTTGCACCCACAATGGAGGTGGCCATGTCCATCTGTCATTTTACGATCTTTGTTTGCTGTTTTGTTTAAATACAAACGTTTATCCAACAGTTGATTTACATATATTATGACTTTGATTAGCTTATTCATTGACACATTTAGGCCCTGTTAAAAGCCCAATTCACCACTTAAAATTAATAATTTCAGATTTTAATATATTCAATTGTGTTTGATAACAAAAAATAAAACATCTAAATTAATTAAGTGACATTGAATTTGTTAATCAAAACTTGATCACAAAAATAGGTGATAAGTTATTCACTTATTACTTAATATAATATACACTCAAATGTATCATATTTAGTATTTAACTATTTAATAACTTAATGGATTCAGATTTCAGATTTCAGTTTTATCAAATGCATTCATAGTATAATTTATCTACTAACATTACTTGCATGAATACTTTTTATTGAAAAGTTGGCACAAAATTTTATGTTTAGGCAATAAAATACATCTTAGGTCTGTTTGCTTGCCTCCTGTTTGAGCATTGATTCACATTGTGACTATCACAGCTAGTTACTGTAGACACCAAATTTTTTCCAAAAAATGGGGCGCGACAGCTACATCAATGTATGAGAGGTTAGTTGTTATATTTGTTTACAATATCTTTATTACTATACTTATGAACACTATTAAGTGGTAATGCAATATGTTGGTTTATGTAAATGGTTACTTATTAGAACAGGATTCAACCTCAACAGTAACAAATCCCCCGTTACAGATGATGCAGCAGAACCAAGCACCACGATCCCGAAGAGAGAGGCAGAAAAAGACTAGCACAGCAATGACAAACATCCAAGTCTGAATGAAACAACAACCGCATGCAACTCCTTTTGATTAGCCAATGAATCACCCATTCGTAAATACAAACCTCTGCAACAAGGGCTGCATAATCTTTGGACTGAGCCTACATTCTGATAACTAATGATTTATATAAAACAGCCTCATGAGTAGTATTTCCAATGTAAATACAAGAGCTGTGAAACAATCAGTTTATGTAAAAAATTCACTTATGTTATATAAACACATTAACTTTTGCATAAATCTTAATCATCTATATACACTGTATATCCATCCATTGCCAATCAAAACCTCTGCCCGAGCCACCTCACGCGAAGCCTGAGGCCCCTCTTCAACTAGTTTGAATAGAAGGGACAGAAACAGCAAACCATAATAGTTTCTGAGACAAAGACGGCATCTAGAGGAGCACGATGTTTCGGGCCATAAGATGGGCCACCTTAGCTCATGGCCCCTTGTTTGAGCTTGTTCCAATCTACACCAAAGTCTCCCAAGGGTCTTTCAGAAGATAAAACCTTCACTGTATTTCCCTTCACTAGAAAAAACAAAAAAAAAAATCGTTCGTCTTTGTCTTAACTAATTCATCCCAATTTTTTTCCTTTTAGGGATGTTGCAAAAATTAATGGGTCACCATCCAATATAAGATGATTTTAGAAAATTACCGAGCCATGCTGGGAGAGTTTTGATCCATGCATGACCTTGATAATTTGCTTGTCATGAGGATTAGGTTTTTCTCCACCTCATTAGGTGTCTCTGAAACGTAAGTATAAAGGGATATATTATTTGTCTCCATATCTTATAAATTCTGAACCTACAAGCAAACTCCCTATACAACAGACGTTTGCTGATGGCACTTGATGATAGATTGCTTTTGCGCATTATTGGTGATTAATAAGTTTATTATTGCTGGGCATATCATTACAAGCATTATTATTATTAATCAAGTAGAGATATAATTAGCCGGAACTGGTCAAGCTCACACCACTTTTCTAATAGGCCCTACTTCACATGATGCCCATTTCTATCGAAACATCGACGTTTGGAGCTAGGGTCAAATGCGCATGCATGAGCGTACAGTTGCAGGGATGCATGAGTTTTTTGACAAATTGTTGTCCAAATAAAAATTACAAGAAGCCAACAAAAAATTAAAAGAAGGAAACACACACACATCAAAATCATTAGTCCCCAGGTGGCATTATCTAGATAGAGTTACACTAGTGCAAGCAACAAAACTGATGTCTCAAGCCGTGATAAAAACAAAAAAAAAAAAAGAAGGGTTAGTCATGTACTCCTGGGTTTCTGGAAAAGACCATTGACGGTGAAATTTTGCCCTTTCTTATCATTCTTATTTTCGTTTTTGCTACGTTCCCCTTTTTCTGTGTTTTATTTAATGCTCTAACTCAAAAGTCCTAAGGAATTCATGTACTAAACAGAAATGGTTGTGAAGGATTTTTTCCACGGTAGTGAAGAATAAGACGATATACTCTAGACGAAACTTGGGGAATGAAATTAGATTCTAAGCAATATAATGTTCGAAGGAAAATTTTTCCTTCTATTAAACTTTTTCAGGGACTTCTATGGTTTTCTTTTTCCTTCAAAAGAAAAAGTAAATTTCCAATACTTGGCTGTGGTGACTAAAGCTTTTTTTGGTAAGCCCTGACTCTCTTTATTGGACAAAGGTGTAAAGGCAAAAGAACAAGAAAGAATGTTTTGGAACTTGGACCTATCAAAGATGGACGTTAAGATTAAAACTTGAATGTGATTGTTCCGTGGTAGAGTCACTCTCTCTTTATACCTGATTTCACTGGTTGCATTTTTATTGGTAACAATCAATCAAACGTTTCACCCTCCTTAGTCTTGCTTTGGTCGGTCTAGTGGTTGACCTTCACGACTGATGAGATCATGAGATTTGTAGAACAAATAAGACACTCATGCCAAGTGTTTCCCTCTTCCGGAAGTATTAGCACAAGTTTTGAGTAATCTCAATAACATTCCGCTGGTGGGATGGCTCGCAATATTTCTGATTGAATTGGCATGTTCCTTTTAACCTTAATGCTGTGGGGTGTCTGGATACTTGCATGCCCTTCAACCCTCTTCCTCGATGTATATTGCATTACGGAAGTGTGGGGAAGAATGTATCGCCACTAAATTCTGTTGAGAAATGTGACTATATTGTTGTTTTTCAACTTTTTCATTTTATTTTTTCCCGTTCGGCAGAAAATTTCAGGTCTTACAACAGGAAAATGGGATAAAGGACTAGCTATTTTACCGTCCTTAATAATCACTTAACTAATGTCTCTATTAACCGATTGCGTGTTGGGACTCATATTCGTCGTATGGGTCCAGTAGATAGTAAAATCAGAAAACAGGCATCTTGTTCTCTTTCTTCCGTTTCTTTTTTTCTTTCGTTGGCAAAATTCATTTCACTATAGCTAATTAATTTATAGAGATTTTAGTGTAGTACTTATTTAGTTTGATAATAGTGTCTTCACCAGTTTTATCCAATTTCATTTCACTAAGACAGAGGTTTAAAGAAATTGACAAAGTACTAGAAAAATAGCAACAAAAATAATGTGCAAAAGAATAAGGACAACGGTCAAATATAATTAGCTATAATTTTTTGACCTAAAGCTCAAGTGTATTGCCCAAGCACCATTCTTTTTTCTTCGTCTATTGAAGCCCTAACTACTATACTTAGCGTATGCTTATGACTCCCTTACTCGAATACAATTATGTTGCTTTTCAATATTTGTTTGGGATAAGATATGTATCTTGGATTTTAATGGATTTTCTCTTGTATCTTGAGTTTTTTTTTTTTTTTTTACTTTGTCCTCTTGCTCTTTCTGATGTTTGTGGTCTTGCCTTGGTCTGTGTCACTTTTCTTCTAGGGTTTTAAATCTTCTGCGAATCGATAGATGTCCAAGATGAGAAGTGTACAAGATTTCTCATCTTTTGTCCTTAATCCTATGATTCAGTTTTCCTCAACAACAATGATTAAATATTTGTTTTCTTCTAAAATTTTCAGAACTTTTTATGAGAAATATATACACAATAAGCTCAAACTTGTCCAAGTAATTCCAATAAAAGGACATTTTTTTAAAAAATTTTAATCCTCTCATTTCCGAAATAATCTCATTTTAGTGTCTTATCCCTTGCACATTTGGTCCCTTATGCATTACGAATTATGATATATTTTGTTTCACTTTAGGTCACATTTTGATCTTAACACGTATAATCCCTTGTGCTTTTCTAGTTTGCAAATTTTGTATACCACTTTTGTAACTAAGTATTTTAGAAGCATACTTTGAATACACTGCAAAATACAAAATATGAGGGTACAAAAGGTAGATAAAACCGAAAAATAAATGGATTCGCTGCCTGATTCGGACCCGGAATGTAGGTAAGATCCGGTCCAGTTTCAATCCATTGTCAACCCTAGTAATTCCAGGTGCCACGGAGCCCTTTAATTTGCCATTTCAGGGTCGGCTCAGGCCAGAAACTTTTTTTTCTTATCGGGTAAAAATAGTGTGTGGTTCCACTTCAACTACATCAAGCCCTCGAGAATTATTTTGATTCCGACACATAGCAACCCCACCAAAGTAGATGTTGACTACAAACCACCTCATACCGTGTACCAGCAACCCTTTTCCAACTGCACAGCCATTGCTCAACTACACAAACCACCCCTCCCCTAATGGAAAGATAATCTAAACTAAAACAAAAGTTTAGGGATTCGTCAATACAACGTTTGTGTTACCATGAAAAGTTGGTTGGGGAGCCAAAATTCTTTCAAAACTCCGTTCTGACTTCTGAATAGGTGTATACCCAAGTCAAATAACAATCATATGCTCGAATTTAAGGTCGAACTCTGAGTTTAGCTTAATTGCTTGTATTAAGAACTTGCTTTGACAATGCTATATACATATTCCCATAGCACAATCATCCAAACACAAAATTGAAATTGAACTAACATCATTTACAAACACAAAATATCGACACTACTGCATCACAGCATGTCCATACAAAATTGGCAAAACAAAGGGCATGCAAAAACGGCTGTTAGGGAGAACTTATCAAATCTAAGCCAATGCCCATGCAGACAATAGCTTTCCAAGAACTAGCATTAGTGAGGTTAGTCTTGGCAATTACTCTCACCTTGCCAACTCCATACAATGTCCTTGAGGGCAGGCCTAACATCCTCATCACAAAATTTCTTATACTCTAGTGTGTCACCAGCGGACTTAGAAAACTCAACCACGGCCACCTCTGGCGCCACCTCGAACACCTCGGCCTTTACCGTTAACTTCCCTTTTCGGCCCTCGGAAACCCCTTGCATCTTCAAGGTGAATTCCTTGGCACTAACAATTTTGTAGTTGAGCTTCTTGGCCAGTGACTCCAACTTTCCCATGATCACTGAAGCAGAGCTCTTGGATGTGAAAAGTGAACCTGATTTTCTTTTGTTCTCAAATAGACTAGATAGATCAAATCCTGATGACATTGATGATATGAACTCAAATGCATTATAAAAAGGCGGCGATGATTTCGTTTTTACCAAATTTGCTTCTATGTTGACGTCGTCCTTCTCGTCAAGATTGTCTTGACCCGGTTCTTGGATTGTAAAGGCAGTTGGCCGGGTGAATCCCTTGAGGAACCAGGGGACTCTCATGATTGCTGGAATTGAAATCCTTTTCTCCGGATCGGCAACTAGAAGCTTTGTAACCAACCTCCTTGCATCACTTGAAAACCAAGGTGGAATCTCAAACTGGGCCTTGAAAACCTTCCTGTACATCTTCATGACATTTTCATCCCGAAATGGTAAACACCCGGCTAGCAGAGCATACAAGATAACCCCACACGACCAAATATCAGCTTTTGCACCATCATAGCCTTTCTTCCTCAGTACCTCCGGCGCAACGTAAGCAGGGGTGCCGCATTGAGTATGCAACATCCCATCATTTCTCAAATGCTCAGGCAAAGCAGAAAGCCCGAAATCCGAAATTTTCAGATTCCCATCATCGTCCAGAAGCAAATTTTCCGGTTTCAGGTCCCTGTGCGAAACCCCGCGACTGTGGCAAAAATCCACAGCACTAATTAATTGCTGAAAATATTTTCTTGCCACCTCTTCTTTGAGCTTCCCTTTAGCGATTTTGGCGAAAAGCTCGCCGCCTCTGACATATTCCATGATGAAAAAGATTTTCTGCTTTGTAGCCATGACTTCTTTGATCTCCACCACGTTGGGGTGTCGAACCAGACGCATTACCGAGATTTCTCGCTTGATCTGCTCCATCATGCCGTCTTTCTTGACGTGATCTTTGTTGATCACTTTAATAGCAACGCTTTCGGAAGTGTTGAGGTTTCTACCATAGTAAACCTTGGCAAAAGTGCCTTGGCCTAACAGCCTGCCCATCTCGTACTTGCCAAAAATGATGTTTCTGTTGCCATTGATGAGGCCGTAGGTTTCGGATAACGACTTTACTGATTGGACCTCCATTGAAGAACGCCTGGAGGAAGATGCTGAAGGGCCTCCTTATATGGGCTGCTTGCTTGAAGGAGTAAATAAAAGAGGTTTGTTTTTTTTTTTTTTGCCCTTTTCTTTTGGGTTCCAGTGAGGGGGTTGTTTAGTAGTAGTGACAGGAGGACATGGTTTTGGTTTTTTTGGCGTTGGGGCAAAGGCAGAGGGGTGGAAGGACTGGAGAGGCCGGCAAGCCCATAGAAATAGAATGATAGAAATATCTATAAATATTGTTATGTGGAAATTTGTCCCACTAAAATGGGACAAGTGGAAAACTTGGGATGTTCTGTTGATAGGGAAATAAAGAATTATAAACCATTTCAATTAACAATTTAACAAAAACAACTTATTTTCCCTTTTAGGTCTTGTGGGTTTACCATTCGTGCTGGATTCTATGTGTGGTTTTTTTTATTATTCTTTTATGCTAAGTGATTAATTGGTGGGACCTAAACTATTTGATTGAGAAATGAATATAATGGTTTATTAAGGGGGAAAAAATATTAAGTAATTGAAGAGGAATGCCGAATCAACTTTGTCTATTGGAGAGAGAGAGAGAGAGAGAGACAATGCGTTAGAGTGAATTGCAAAAAGGATTTTTCTGATGTTGATCTTTCATGAAGAGGGTTTATGTAAGAGTTGGCCACTTAAATAAAAAAAATTTTATTCGAGCTTTAGGTTTATGGGTCTGTGTTCGGTCACCATTGGAGCCATATTCTTCTTGAATTATTTTGTGTATGTGGAGTGTCTGTTTTGTGTTCAAGTGATAAATGGTGGGACCTAAGCTAAAATTGTAAATTAGAAATTAAAAAAAAAAAAACTACAAGTGGTTAGTGCTAATTGAAGACCGTGGTATATATTCTTAGTGACAAGACTTGTGCTTTTGATCTTTTCCGGAGTCAGCTAATGTACGAAATTTCTTTTGAGGAAGCCACTTATTACTAGTATCATTTTATAAGTGGTTTGGCAAGACTTATAAGGTATTTCACAAAAAAAAAAAAAAACGGCAGAGCAGTTCTGTTATAAGGTATAGAAGTTCAGTCCTAGAAAAAATGGAGATGTATAAACTGTAATATATATATTTATTAGGTGCTGCAAGTTTGATTCCGCAGGGAGGATCACTTAAATGAATTCACAATCAAATGGAGGCTAAGAATAGGGATTCAAGATAGGGGGAAAAAAGACAGAGAAAAACTTGTATATTCTGATAAATTAATCCTTTGCACACACCATATGTTGCAGGAACTGTTCCTACGGGCTCCAGTTCGGTTCTAATGTTGGTCTTAGACAACATCAATTTATTCCGTTGTTAAACTGTCATAGTTTAGACTTATTTTTAGTGTTTCATTCCTTTTTTTGTTTTCTTTTTGTAGGTATTCAAATCATTTTCTTTTGATTTCTCACATTTTGTTCCCTAAAATTATAACATGGGGTTTGTTAAACCGCTAAAAGAAGACGAACATTAGTTGATGAATTCTAAAATCAGGTCCATTATTGCATTTGATGCCCCTTTTTTTCCCATTCTTTTTTGTTGATAGTTTCCATACTCTACTAAAGGAACCAATGAAATATTTGTGACTTTAAGTTCATGAATAAGGGCTTTCCAGTATTCCATTAGAAAATAGATAGTAAATTGCTCTTGTCCGGTGGACATGAACATACATACATCTCTAACCCTGTCCAAGATGGTAAAGAAATTGAAAGAGCAAAAGAGCAAAGCTTCCAAATGTTCCATTCATCAGAGAGATCCATATCTGCAGTGGATTTCTTTGCCCTCAAGGAGCTTCTCCACAGCATCAGAAGGAAGGCCGACCATGTCTAGCGTCTTCTCCCACACCAAATCACTAGTCTTTTCATCGTATGCTGCTTTGGCAGGCTTGATGGGACGACAAGAATAGGAAAAGTAAGCGCACACAGCCAACTTTTCAGCCTTCAACTTACCACAAAATTTAGGGATATCTGGATCAATGGCCGCGAAAAGAGCACTCCTCGACCCCTGTTGAGCATCAAAAAGGAAAGATGGCATGCATTGATAAGCAATTTGCACCACTTTTGAGAGATCCCTTGCAACATTTGTGCGAACAGATCCAGGTTCCACACACAATACATCAATGCCTTGGGGATATTTCTAGCAAGAATACTGGTGAACATCACCTGTGCTAGCTTACTACCCGAGTAAGCCCTTAAGCTTGTGAATTTCCTTTTACCAGAAAAGAAATTCATGTCATTTGGATCGACAAATCCAACAACATTCATGAGAGAATTCACATTTACGATTCTGCTTGGAGCTCCTCGTTGTAGGGATGGCAGAAGTAGCACGGAAAGCAATGCTGGTGCAAGATGGTTGACTTGCAAATGCCTTTCATATCCATCCCTTGAGAACTTTTGTGGCTCTCCCATGGAAAATATCCCTGCGTTGTTGATTAGAACATGCAACGGTTTCATGGATGAATTCCATGATTCTGCAAATTTCACTACTGATTCTAGAGAAAGAAGATTGATTTCCATAACATCGACGTTGAGGTGCCTGGAATTAGGCTGCCTATCATTCCATTTCTCGATTATTTGATGGGCTGCTTTTGAATTTCTTACAGCCATGACAACATGAGCTCCTGATTCTGCCAATTGCCTGGCTATCTCAAGTCCAATACCACTAGTGGCTCCAGTAACCATGCAACTAAGGCCACTGAGTTGCGGTAAGGGATATTTCTTGGGCAAATGTTTTGCTTTGATTTTCTGAAGGAGTCCCTCGGATAACAAACGAGACCATCCTCTGAGCCATTCCAGCCAGTCCAATTCCTGATTCTCTTGCTTCCTCAACAGGGAAGAAGAGGGGGCAGCCATTACTGTTTATGCCTGCCTAGCTTCTTCTCTATTTCAAGAAATGCACCTGTGTCTCAAGTAAAGGTTATAATTAAATTCCAGAAGACCTGAAAGGCTTTAGAATCCCCTCAAGAATATTGCATTTTTGAGACATTTATTTTTGTGCCAACAAATCAATTAAGAGGATTTGCAGCAATCATTGGTGTTGTTCTGCAAATCTGGAGTATGTTTAAGAACATCATCATCACGTTATAAGCGTTTTCTGGATCCAATGTCTGTGAGGTATATGCATGATCCATGTAGAGATTGAATATGGTCAAACGAGCAATATATGTCAAGGAAATCGAGAATGAATGCTTTAACCGAAATATCACGCATTTTCTATGATAAAGTTGCATGAGAGCTTTCATCATCTGATTCCTTCAGTTTCTCTTTAGAATTTTGGAATTTGTTAAAGAAAAGGAAGTGTAGAGAGGAAAATAATCGTTTGAATGTAGAGTATCTCTTTTCTCAGCATTTCAACTTCATTCTGTTCTTCCGGGGAAACAAAATGCAAGAATGTAACAATGCAAAAAAATCTTATGGTACTTTTTTTTGGCCAATATATTGGCAAGATGGGAGCTAGGTATTACATGCTAATTAGATGAAACGGGATGCATACCTTGAACGGATGACGATCACAAAATCTAGCCCTCGCCGCCCCCCTAATATTTCAAATTGTATAGATTCTTCATGTTCTTGCATGCAAAAACCTGTGCCATTAATGTTGAAACACAGGTCAGGCAAAAACAATTTCTTGAATACTCTTCATCATAATGAGATGAAGGGCCATTTTAACACATTCACCTGTTATTGCTTACTGCCTAATCTCAGATGTTTGTGTTCGAGGGTGAGAGATGAGTACCTTCCGCATTAAGAACATGATTTCTCGTACAATTTGAGCAATTGTCACATTTTTTTTCTCCAAAATATTTGAAATGCAGAATGTGACCATCTCTTTGGGCCGTGGATTTGAATCATGATTTCGTACAATAACAGTTGGGAAGACCACTTGTCTGTCTCACCATTGCAGACTAAAAGCCCATTCAAGATGAGACTAAAAGCCCTAAACCTTTCTTGGGCTAGTCTTCCAACAGAAATTAAGATGGGCCTTGACCTGTATTCTTCCCTACAATGGGCCTTGACCATTGTATTCCACTTTCAGTTGTGATTCTCCCGGGTCGAAGACAACTCGCGTCTCAGGCTTCTTCTGATTAAGATTAGACTGCAATCGGACCGACACTCTTTCCATCTTGATTCCGTAAAGTCCAGAAACTAACAAACTTTCAAGTTCATTGAAAAAGTAAGTTGAAGAGATGCAACTATCTACTTTTTAGAGTAGTTTTTTTTTTTTTTTGTTTGGTCAAACTTCAACTGCATTATATAATACTTTTTAGAGTAGTTGATCACCTAGGTCAAGGGATTGAATACCTTGACTTGTATTCATCTCTGGAAATTTCATCAGCGGGTACAAAAGGCACCTGTTTGATCCGGTGATGATTTAGTTAAAAAAAGATGCAATCGAAGTCTCTTTTCTTCAAATCCCATGAGAAATGGTGGGAGAAGGAACAAGCAGGAAGGGAATAGTAACAAGTGCAATTTCTTTCTTCTTCTTTTCTTTTTCATGAAACACATCATAATTTCACTAAATAATAAAGTTTGTATTAATGACAAAAATTATAGTATTAGACATACAAAGTTACAAATACTACAGATATAAAAAATTAATAAAAAAAAAACTTCCAATTCGACAAGGGCGATTTGACCATATCCCATTGTCAAGACTCAAAGAGCAATTGCAATTTGATCTTCTTAATTAATTTACTTGACCTATCTCGATTAAATAACTAACAACTTGCTAACGTTGGTACAAGTAACGTGGTTGCATCCCACTTTAGGATCTACAATTGAACTTAATCCAGCATCTAAACTTGGCAACACCAATGATCAAACAAATCAGGACATCACAGATTTGCTGTGAGTTTTTTTCTCTCACAGATTTGCTGAGGCATATTCAGAAACCCATCAAATTTTCAGTCAATTTCACTTTGTTCTTCTCGTATTCCTCCAAAGCTATGGCAGTAGTACATAGCATTCCTTGGTGGTGGTTGACCTGTAGCTTCAAACTGAGGACCAATTTTTACATGTGCCTTATTTTGAAACAGTATTCTATTTCTACTACCTATAAAACGTGTTTCCCACGTCCAGAAAGCGTGCGCCAACTTTCGCCACTGCTCGCTTTCCAAGTCAACGCTTCAGTCCGTAGACTAAACCATTAAATACATCTAAAATTTAGAGTCAGGCAACAACCAAAAATACACTGTTCAAATTTCGGCCCCTAATATTAAAATCACCTAACGCATTCAACATGCTATGGGCAGTTTAAATGCTTAGACCAAATGGATGATGACATTTTTAAATCTTCAACTCTCTTGCATAGAATATGGGGAAATATCGCACAAAAAAACAAAGGAGAAGACCAACGGGGGCCGGTGCCGTACCATTATCACCGTGTAAAGCTACGAAAATTTGTGCACAGAAAGATGATGATGCAATGAATTGTGGGTATTGATTGAGAACTTGTTTTTAATCAAAGAATCTACTAATAGTGTCTTAGGTCTTTAGTAATATTCAAAAAACAAAATGAGTATGTTCAACGAAATGGACCGGACACCACAAAGAAAAAAAACGTTTGATTATCTCTTCAAGCAGTTTGAAAGTTTGGTGACCCAATTAATGTAATTGTTGGACTAAGAATGAAACAAGATAACATGAGTACGTTCTATCACTTTTTTTTTTAAGTGCACTTTCTACTTATAATCTCTTTTCTACTTATAATCTCTTTTACTTTATCGTTCAATCCAACCCTTCCGATAATTTATTACTTATTCCGTTTCAAGCTGTTAACGAGAAAATTTATATTTTCCATTTAGTCATTTCATTATAACTCGTCTACAGGCTAGGTGAATGTGTATTAATTTTTCGCTAGCATGACCTGGAATTGTGGGAGGCCTGTGGAAGATGCCTGTGGGATGGCATTTTACCTTTCTTTGGTCAAAATAAAACTCCTATTTGTGTTAGTTTCTGTCCCTGGAAGTATCATTGAGGGATAATATCAGAAACCTCCCATGAGATTTCTCTTAATATCACTTAGTATGTCTAAGGTTTTAAAAGTAATCACTTACCTTCCTTATTTTTGTTATTTGTGTAACAAAATTTTTAAAAACCCTTAACTACTCTTTTGCTCATCTTACTAAATAAAATACTCTTAAACCACTTTGTTTACTCCAAAAAAAATCACAACATAAAAAACAATCTCTAGTGACACCACTACATCACAAAGCTATAGTCCATAAAAATATAAATTTGGAAGGATATTTATAAAGAAATACACTAGCACTAATTAAGTTCTATATATCCAAAATCGATTTCTTGTGAACCTTATTTTTTTTCCCCAACCTCTTCTTACCCAGTGGTATAAACCTTTAAGTTGTATTAAATCATTATAAATATTTATTCAAAATAAACAAAAAATCATACCCGACTCTATCATCATAAAATGAAAAAGATAAACAAAATTCAATTTGTATTAGTATTTACAAACAAAAAATTGCTTAGTCATCCAAAAAAAATGAGTAAGAGAAAATGTTGGAGAAAGGTGAAAGGGAAGAAGGTGAATTTTGTTTCTTTTTCTTTAATTTTTTGAGACCATTATTTGATATGTGAATTATGTATCCGGTTACGTTTAATATAGTCATTGTGCAATTACGAACGAAGGTAAGTGATTTTTTAAAATTTCAGAGGCGCTAAGTGATATTAGGAGAAACATTAGGGGAGGTTTCTAATATGATCCCTATCATTGATGTTAACTATAAGTGTTTTACCAAAAATGTTGATGTAAAAATATTTGAAATATTTTTGTTTGGATAGGAGATTATTTGGAATAATTACTGTAGCACTTTTTTGTGATGTGATGTATGTGAGATAAAAAGATGATTGAAAAGATAAAAAGTTATGTTGAAAATTGTGTTTAATAAAAAAATTTGGAGCCAAATAATGACTATCCAAATGCACTTATTACTTTTCTTGATTGTGTAAGGAAACAAATTTGACGGGACGAAGGGAGTCTGTCCTAATTAAATCTGATTGGGACTTGTTGTAATCTTGTGTGACTATTGACCAAATTGTAGGAACATCATCATTAATATTAAGGGCGTTGATGAGATCAGCCATGCAGTCACAAGGCAACGTTCTCCGCATGTGGGTTTAAGGGGTCTTATCTTAAGCTAGCATGGCCCCAGTTTATGTTTACTCCATGTGTGTGGAACTCATTTGGCCCGCAGAAGCTTCTACAGAAAGCGAAAGAATTTTGATCAGACTTGTTTTCCAATTTTTAAAACCGTGGGATCGACAATAGGAAGCGACAAACGAAAGAGGGAAGCTCTAGAAACGGTAAAAAAGTACATTTGGATAAGCCCTTTGAAGTGTTCCATATTACGGATTCAAACTCGTACGTTTGTATTCTAGTACCATATTTGTTCTATGTTCGTTGCATGGTATATTTTGACTGTGCATGCGGTATACTACTTTAGTTCTCTGGTTTAGTTATAAGAAATTGCCTCGAGTGTTATCCGTACGATTAGACGGTTCAACATGATGATACCATAAGCGAGAGAGATGCGGTCATCAACCCTGTGGATTTGGGGCAGGAACAATCACTAGGCGGACCGTCCCGGAGCAGTTCACGGTCAAAATTTGATCAAAAAAATTGTACGGTTCAGATCTTATCTTGTATTTCATTTTTAACAACATATGTGGGATTCGCAAAATTTTATTTTAAAATTACACGTTATTGAAAGTAAATTACATCATATACAAAGAGAGTTACGCCGTGTGTAAAATGCACGTTACCTTCAGCGACCGTTTCTACCCCTGGTCCTAAAGCCTATGCAGGAACAAGTGATCAAGTATTTGGCCAGTTTTGATTTGGCAGCCTATTAGTCTATTGCAATAAACTGCGGCTCTAAGTTGAAAATCACAAAAATCTTGTCAAGAAGTGATTCTCTCACGATTTGGTCAGGGTATTCAAATCCACTTGCACAGGAAGCGGAGAAGAAGAAGAAGAAGAAGAAAATTAGTCGGTTTTCTTTTTCTTTTTGGGTCAAAAAGAAAAATTCCTGGCATAAAAATGAAAGGTGAGGAAGGGGTAGGTGATTTTGTTGGGATGCAATCATGCAACAACATGTACGTGGAGAAAGTTACCAAGTACTAATAAAGAAAGACTTGGACGCACAAATGACATGAGGGGCCGGAGTTGCAAACGTGGGGAAAGCGTGTCAAATTTGAGTTTCTCAGCATTAAAGTTAATGCAGTGGGAATTTTATAACTTCTGAATTCAAGACCACAAATGAAATTACACTACTGAATTTGTTGCCCGATTGACCAGTACTCCACTTAGCAGCCAATTTGAGTCCACAAAGACTTGGGGTGGTGGGGAGGCAATTTGTCGTTTTGTGTTCTTCAAATTCACCGGTGGCCATTTTTCATGTCTTACTCTTATCCGGATGAAGACATGGAAGAGCCAAAGACCCAGGAGAGTTTACCAATTAATGCTCGATGGAAATTCTGGACGCCCTCTGTTTTTCTTCCAAAGTGGCTCGCTCCGTGGGAATCCTGAAAGCTGGATTCTGCCTAATTCTAGAATGCTAGTACTGTACATTATGGGCTTTCACTATCATAAATCACTCGTGTTTTGAATTTTGGGGCATCCATGGTTAGAAGGTGGAGAGATGCAATTAGGCCATGATTGCTTTTCTCTCTGCTTTATCCTTTTTATTTTTTGTGGAATTAGAGTGAACTTTGATTTGAAGAGGCACGGTTTTTTCCAGATTCAGGAGGGTTTCTTTGACGTTCGTGTGGATTCGGTAAGCTACAGGCTTGATCGGTGATTCGTCGAGATTATTTGTGACTTTCCTTGAATGAAGATATTTGTTCCTAAACAGTTACTTATTACATTAATAATTTGGCTTGAAGATATTTAGCTGGTAATTATCAACAGATATACTGGTTAATTTAGTCCAAGTATATACGTGTTGGTGTTTTCCGATTAAAATTTATGTGTTATATTATGCAATGGACTTCCTCGGAAGTATACTTAGCAGAAAAGGAAGACAAGGCTAGAAAAGAAGAAATATCTCTTCTCTACTTTACACAAAGCGTGGAAGGGCTCGGTTATATTGTGATTTCATTGCTCATTTTGTCCTTCATGGTCTTTTTGGAGCCGCAGGGTTGCATGGGACTTGTTTTGCTGCTGTTCATTTTTTTGCCCTTTTGTCTTGGTTATCCTGTTATATTTGTGTGGATTTTGGACATATTGGTCTTTTTGCACTTTGGGAGCTATATTCCCCACATGTTCCTACTCCGTTTGTTCCCCACAAGTGACCCACTGTCCTTAAATAATGTGTACTTTTGTCGGGTGCTTTCATATTTTTGCTGATTCATTCCAATTAATCCTTTTTCGGTTGATTTCCTTGCAATTTCTCCTTTTCATTTTGTCTTTTGTAGTCTTTTTATTCCAAATTTGCGCGGCATTTCTTTTTTTTTTTCCTCAAATTTGCGCGGCATTTCACTAAGTGTCTTTTCTGTGGTGCAGACCACTCTCTCATTGCAATTTCTCCTTTTGATTTTGTCTTTTGTAGTCTTTTTATTCCAAATTTGCGCGGCGTTTCTCTCTTTTTTTTTCCTCAAATTTGCGCAGCATTTCACTAAGTGTCTTTTTTGTGGTGCAGACCACTCTCTCAATGTCAGCCATTCATCCTTTTGTTTAATCTCGCAATTCTTGGATTCCAAATTCAATTCTTCAAACTTGCAGCTCTCTTTTCCTTCTGAGGGAAATTTTATGATACGGCATAATTATCAATGCTATTTTGTGTGTTTTTGTACTTGGATATTCAAGTGAGAAACACTATACTTCTTTTATATATTGCAATCGTTTAGGTGAATAAAAAAAAGATAAAAATATTCCAACTATAAAAATAAACGCAAATATAGCCATAATTATTTTCAACTACAATGAAAGCCCAAACGAAGACATTTTACAGTTAAATGGTTCTATCAAATCAACAGAACAAAAATTTACAGCCCCAAGACACGCACATAAATTGATATGTGCATATCAAAAAATTTAAATCTTGTATACATTTCTACCAAAACCCCTACTAAATAACACCAAAACCAACTATATTTGTAGGGATAGTAAATGGGCGAACACCCCCGCCTCGTGGGGGATTAATAAACTTCAAGATGTGTAATTTATAGGCAAATGGACGTTACCTATTCAATATATCAGCTCTTTATGGGCATTGTACTTTTAAACATTTAATTTATGATAAATACATCAATGTTACTACTTAATTAAATGCATACCAAACCGACAAACCCAACCAGAAAAATAACCACCCAAACTAATAAAAATTCAATAGAAAATAACACAAAAACCAATACTGCTTCTATTAAATTATATAAAATTTATAATGAACGACTACAAACAAAAATAATTCATAGACATATACAAAAGAAATACAACCGATAACCTCACCACCTAGTGTTAGTGTAAAGCAGACTGTCTTTTTAAGAAAGATTTTACGCATTTCAAGAGGAAAAAGAGAAGAACTTGATACCCAGATTAAGGATCTCATGATGCGCAACCTCTTGAGAGCTGGAATGAAGATTCAGATGCAATTGGGCTAGCTGTTAGGGTGAACGAGGAGAAAACCTTAGATAGAAAGTGAATAGGAATAACTTAATTTCCTACGAGTTTTGAACATTTGTTTGTTAGGAAACTTTGGGATACAAAAATTTTTTTGTAACCACTCATTTTTTTGTACAATTTTTCCTATTGAAGTTGATAGGAAAGTGAGTTATGAGAAAGTTTCAAATAATTAGATTTTTTTTGCAATTTTTTCTTTCTAAATTATTTCTTCCACTCCAAACTTCTATATAAATTAGAATATATTAGAATTTACAATTCAAACATAGAAAGTTTCAACTAATTAGATTTTTTTTTACAATTTTTTGTTTGAAAACTATTTTTCCCATTCTAAACTTCTATATAATTTAGAATATTTTAGAATTTACAATTCAAACGACCGACTTATAGTCAGATATTTTATTCTTATTTTAATAATTAATAAATTAGTCATTTATTGAATTTGTATGAGTAAGTATTTTTTTCTTTTACATATTATACTCCTTTTTTATATCTATATATTTTGAAATAACGCATGCGCGCGCGCTCACACACATATATATATGTATTGTTAAAGAATGTGACTAACTTTCATGTAAACAAGTCTTCCAATGTGCAAAATGTTATAACATGTTTTCACATGCATTAAATATAATAAAAACAAGAACTTCAATATTGAATATTTTCTACTAACAAACACAGTAGCCAATTTTGTCGTAACTTTCCGGTTAAACAAACACAAGAATTTATATTTTCTTGCATCATTTCCTTGTTAACTAAACACGTGTGAGAAAATTAGTTTCCTTTTCCTTTATCTCACTTCACTTCATTTTTCCCATGGCGCACTTTCTTACACTACTTTCTGGTCAAACAAATAGAGCCTTGGGTGCAAGGTAGGATTTTTATAATTTATGAAGAAAGGGAATTGGTTTATGGACTACTTGGTGTTGCTTCATGTTTGCTAAAGAAAGGTATACAAGCATTTCCAATGTTGTCTCTGTCTTGTATGTGTACACACACGTAGAACGTAGAATGTATATATATATATGATACTTGTAGCATGTAGAATGTATTCTAGTCTGATGAAACATCTTATTAGCCCCTTGATTAGGAAAATTCTGGCTTCATTTCCAACTTCCAATTCAAGCCCTCTGTCTCTCACGGTCAATGCCATGCCGCAGACCAGCGGAAGCAGCCGAGCATGTAAATGAAAAGAAAAGTTGGAGGAGCAAGAAAATGAGGCTAAAAACCTACTACTGTTATGCACACGAAAGAGTCAAGGACACAAAAATATACAAGTAAATATTTGCAGATGCAGATTTCATAAAATTCACCTATCACAGTTAGATAACAGTACTATTGTTCAAGAAAATAGGGAAAAGAACAAAAGTTCAATCTTACAAAGGTCAGTAACATACGGAGTAAAATAAATCGTACGTGCAGGTTTTTCAAATGGATTAGATGGATGTGGATTGTCTTCTTATATTTGTTGCATATTTTGGACGAAACTTATGTAAATCGCTCCCCTCCCCCCACTCTCTTTCTCACTTTTTTATTTTTGAAAGGATTTATGTACATCCCTTTTTATAATTTTTCTTTTTGAGCAAGAGCAAGGTGAGGATAAGAAAACTTAAATTTGAACCAACTTTTCTTGAAATCTCAACGTTAACTGCTACAGTAAACTTCCTCAGTGCATATATATGTCCACTCTTATTAAGGGCTTAATACTTATGAGAGGAATACAATATACAATGAAGAGTTAGTAATGATCCTATAGTCTACATTAGTTGCCAGATTTTTAGATGGATAAGGTTTTTGGTTCACGAAAACAAAAGAAGCGATTGCCATTTTTTCACGGTACAATGACCATGAATTACTTGACAGTGTAAGAAGAACGGAATTATATTTTGAGATGCGGACGGAAGAGATGAATTTAATTCCATGTAGGAGGAATCTTCTACTCAGCCATATAGATATAGGCCGCCATGTAAATCTGGCCCGCAGATTGAATATTCCACTCAAAGGGTCTAAATTCAGGTGCTGCAATTTGCACTCACTAGCTACCACGGCTTAATTTTAATCTCCTCCTTAGTTAGTACAAAACAAAAACGAATGTTAAGAGTCCCAAACACGTGCTAATCCCCACTTTTTGAATTCAATGCAATTTCTTCGTCTTTTTCTAAATGCTACTACTGTATTTACTAGTTCTTTTTGCTGTACATTACTGCCCAATTATCCAGTTCATGAATGTGGACAGACGTAGAAATTTTTTTTTTGGGGTTTTGATTTTTGAAAGGTTCAATGAACGCACAAAATACACGCACAGAAACGCACGTAGAAGTGTGTGGTCATGGTCCATGGTGAAGTCTTGAGGTTGGCTAACTTTTTGACTTTGTAACATTCACTTTTAATTTGCAATTGCAGCTTCCTTTGCTTGCTGTCTATTTGGGTAAACTGCAAACTTGGCTTCTGCTTAATTGGTCCATTGTCGGCCCTGACCTCAGGACTATGACGTACCGCTCCAAATCCAATGCCGTCCAAGGTTAGCTTCGGGTCGGGACCCTCTTTGACTAGTCTTTAAGTTGGTTGGCTCATACTAATATAAGTCTCTCTCTACAAGTTTCCTGTACCATTTCTTAAAAGTTGACTTTAAAAATGAAAGAAAAAGAATACGAACCACTAATATAATCGAGGCTTTTTTTTGTCCCCCTCTTTGCAAGATTCTTTTTTGTTGAAGTTTTTAGGTAAAAAAAAAAATAAATCACTGACTTAAAGTTCTATCTTAGCTTCTTGATTTATTGCCTTAGAATGATGATTTCAATTACGGTTTAATCTTTCTTTGACTGCCAGTGTAAACTTTCAATTACACTACTAATAATTTTGCATGCATCCAAATCTGCTCTTGTGAACCAAAAAAACAAAAAAAGATTAATACTTCGATTGTCATCACTCCGTTCTTCCCTTTTTTACTTTGGTCATTCTCATTCCTTCGAAAGAAAACAAATTCCAAGTTTCTTGGGGAAATTCTAATTTTTAGACTGCGTATTAGAAATCCCATTTTCATAATACACAATAATGTCATTAATTTCCTACCACAGATTCTACCCTATTTAATTGGGCAAGGTTCGCATGCACCGAAGCCAAGATTTGCAAGGAAAGCTTAAGCAGTTATTATTGGTTTTTCCTCGTTCACTATTTTGCTTAATCAGTAGTGCTTTAGGTTGTGTTTGGACTGGAATTTTCTGGAATTTTTGTAAAAAATGTACCGTAACAATTTGATATATATGACGTAAAAAAAATTAAAAAATGTGTTAAAAATACAGAGATTTTTTTGTTAAAAAATTCCTTTCCAAACAATTAATAGTTTCTGGTAGTGACACTTTTCAGTTTCAGATATTATTTTTCCACCCAGAGTGTAAAGACCGTGTCGGTTGCTAGCTGCTAACATAAGGTTGCCTCCGAGCGTGTAAACTGCGTCGATTTTATGATCTTTCTTTCTGTTCTTCTTTTCTCGGTTTCTTCGCAAGAGTCAAAGAGTAGGTGGTTTTACTTTAATGTGGCGCCCTTTGCAATCAGCAATTAGAAACAGAGAGGACTGAGGAAGACAGCTGCCAGAGCCAAGAAATTGGTGGCCGGGAATCTTAATTATGAGTGGCTGAACTGGTGGAAGTCATGGAAAAACCCTTCCAAGTCAGGTTAATACGTCTTTTCTGGGGCTGCCCAGATTGCACAACTGTTAAATTAGAAAGGGCTGACCAGCAATAGCAATGGACAGGTCTTGTAAAACATTTTGAGCAGAACTGAAAGCATAAATGCCATGGAATAAAACAACAACATTATTCCTGTCTAGCTGTAGTTAATACCTAAAGAGGAGTGGATATGGTTGATTTTAATTGAAGGTTGCTAGCACGTATGAAAGTCGAATCGGTAATACTTACTTGAGATGCCCCCTCAAGTCGCCAACTTTGACGCGTATTTACAGTTCATTGCATTTGCTTGGCTTCTTATTCGTTACTTTTTTGTCTCTCTTACGATACTACTATCTGATGCATGATGCATCCTCTAAACTTATGCACCTAAAGAGAGAGAGAACCAATGTACGTGAATATGTTAAAGTTCCCAAACTTCGAACATGGGGGGAAAGCTGATTATAATTTATACGTGTAGGTTCATCAGGTAGCGATGACGCATTGCATGATGCAAAAGTTTGGTGAAAGCCGGCAGCTGGAATGGTTTGATATTCTTCCAACGATGACATTCAAGTGTTCAGAGCAGTTTGATATTCAAGAGTCCAAGCGTTATTCTCCTCTCGTTGCTGCTGTCAAATTCAAGATTCGAATCTCGAATTTAACGATTAGAATTGGGAAGGATGTAAAGAAGAATGGAAGGTTAAAAAAAAAGAAGATAAGTGTTCCGAGTATCATATCCTGATCATGCAGTAATTAGTTCTTTTACTCATTCGAGTGTTTCTTTTAAAATGAACATAAAAAGGAAAGGCAGGCAGCACTAGATGACTATCTCTAAAAGTTGAGGAATGGAGGGTAAAATTTATTTTGTATCTTTAACACAGAGAATTTGTCAACAACTCGGACGTACGGTTGTTATAATCCTTCTCTCTCTTTTCTTGGTTTCTAATGCATCTGAAACGACGGAGACACAGAAAATTTCTTTAATCCAAACAGTAGAGTATTAACATCTCTAGCTTCCAAACGTTTTTGAAAATTTATTAGTTAATTTGGAATTTGTTTACCATCTTGAATACTCAAACATAATGAATGAATTACAAAAGTCAACATATGGTCATTATAAGGCAATTCTTGAAATTTAGACCAATTTATCAATGAATAAAACATATTATACATATGTTTTTTAAATGGCGGACATAAGGCGTTGACCTTCAAATTTGAGGTCAACCTTTTGGTTATTCAGACATGAAAAGGTTGCAAGTATGAGAAGCACTGATACGAGACTTTTGTTTGTAAACATAAGCAATAACCGAATAAGACTACATCTACATTCAAATATTGCGCGGCCGAAAATCAAATCCTGGACCAGTACGTACTATGTATAGAAGAACAATTGATGAGTCTTTCTGGTCAGCAAGTTCTTCTGCTGTTAACTGCACTCAAAACATTCAAACCTGTTTGAACTTTATTTACAACTTTTTTGTAATTCAAAACCCAAGATTAAAGAACCGTCTATCATGTTCCTCGCGTTGAAACAGAGGACAAACCGCGTGGAGGAGGACAGCTTTATTTTCTAGCTTTATTTTAGAGTAAAAAAAATGCAAATTTTCACTTAAGAAATCAAAACTTATCCTAACTACCCTTACAAAATCTGCAATATAATTAATGGGTGTATCTTCTTGAACCCTTAATCAATGCCCTTTTTGTCTACTGAGCACTATATGAAATAAACTAGCATTTATTTCATTCGGTGTATATATATATATATATATAAATAAATAATGTGTAACGTGGAAAATGCTTTGAAAACGTGACAAGAAAGCGAGGTCCAAGTCTGCAGCCACAGCCTTCCCCGGTAGAGGTAGAACAACAAAGTAGTAGGGTATTATTAAGCAGTGGTAGAATTATTACGAATTAGTAGAGCATCAATTTGTGATGTATTGTTAGATGGATAGATGGACGCTGAGGATCGGGTCAAACAGGACTTCGACAATCAATAAACAAATAAATGTGGGTATGGATTGGCACTACTTTGTCTCTTGTCTCTTTCTTCCTTTCTTCTCTCTTCCTTTGCTAAGGTGGGCTTGACTTTGACTATTACAAAGAATTTCAAGATCTCCCCATTTGCTTTTCAACTCCATGACCGACACCAAACCTTACTTTTCTTTTCTTGGCAGTCTCGAACGCCAGCCGTTTATAAATATACTAGAATATCGCCAAGCAGCGTCTCTCATCTATTATATTTTCTTTGACTCCTTTCGGCCATCTTCCTTCCGACCTTCCTCCAACTCTACAAGTCGCCGGCCTTCCTCTCTTTGGTTGTACTTGTATATATCCCCACTCTATCCTTTCTTGATTATCAACACACACAGCAGAAGTAAACTTCTCAGCAAATATCATCATCTCTTTAGCCATCCCTTGCTAAGTTTCGACTCTGATCTCAAAAGCTTCTTTAAAGAAGAAGTAGCTTCTTCTACAATTCGTGTGGATTTGGAAAACCTATTTTAATCACTGCAGCTATGGATTATACTAGTTTGGTTGATACTTCACTGGATCTCAATATTAAACCTCTCCGGCTCTTGGATGATGGTCTGGTACGTCAAAGTCAATGCAATCATCAAACAAGATAGGATATATTGGAGTATCTTCTCTTATTTTTGGTTATGAATTTTCCTTTTCTAGTTGCTGATTCTTTATGTGATTTACTACTTCGATTTCAGAAACAAGAAGTGCAAAGCAATTTAATTGGGGGAACAACAGTTCCCGTCAATGCAGAGGTTGGCTCTCTCTTCTCCTTCTACTCTTGTAATACGAGATTTAATTTCCCTGGCTTTTTCCTTCCACCCCCCCGCGGGGGTTTTCTTCAATTCAACAAAGATTCTTAGTTCTACTCTTTAAGTTTTTTGGAGCAAGAACCGTACGATTTCTTGATATTTTATGTTACCAAACCGAGTGTGATTAGGAAAGATCTAAATTTCAACACGGTCCTTCCATTATTTGCTTTCAGGCCGGTGCTTTGGTAGAGGAACTGAACCGAGTAAGCGCTGAAAACAAGAAGTTGACAGAGATGCTGACAGTACTTTGTGAGAACTATAATGCTTTGAGAAACCACTTAATGGATTATATGAGCAAGAATCCTGGAACGGACAACAACAATGGATCAAGAAAAAGAAAATCCGAAAGCACCACTACCAATAACAACAATGATACCATCATTGATGCAACTAATGGGCCCTCAGAAAGTAGCTCGAGCGATGAAGCTTCATGCAAGAAACCAAGGGAAGAGCATATTAAGGCCAAGATTTCAAGAGTTTATGCCCGAACCGAGCCATCTGATACAAGCCTGGTAAGTCCATAATCCCTAGCATAGACTTCAAAACAAACTTCCATATTTCATGTGGGAAAAAAGTACTAATTAATAAGCCAATGTGAATCTGAAATGATTTCAAATAGTTGATCGTATGAGGTTGAAATATGATCTGTCCCTTTTATACTGCGAATCTGAATGGCAAAATTTCTTTATTACAGATTGTAAAGGACGGATACCAGTGGAGGAAATATGGACAGAAAGTCACCAGAGATAACCCCTCTCCGAGAGCTTATTTCAAATGCTCATTTGCTCCTAGCTGCCCCGTTAAGAAGAAGGTATGCTAAACTACTAGCCTGCGCTTTGCTCAGGAAACTGCAAATTAACATCTCATTATGCGATACTATTAATTCAGCTTACAGATCAAGCTAGTAGAAATATCAGTTTTTGTTGGAGAAAGATGTGAGGCATGCAAGTTTTATGTCTATTTAGAAAAGTTCAAACAAGTCCGAAGAATGATCATTAAAAAAAACGCTTCATATGGAACCAAAAACAAATTGTCTACAGTCATTCCTACGATATCATCTTCTTGCAATAAACATTGAAGAGAAAGCATTCATTCCATTAATTTTGCCCAAGATAAGAGGTAGCTACCCTGTCATGCCGTGTTTTATGTGTGTTTCTGAAGTTATCTATAGTACTAGAGAGGCATTACTAAAGTAATTTTTGGCCCAAGATGAAAGATAGTTTTTCTATCATGCCGTGTTTTAGTAGTGTTTCTGACATAATCTACTACAGTTTTTTTGGTAGTATTGGAGTGGCATTACTAAACTATTTTCGTTGCATTTGATCAAACACAGGTCCAAAGAAGTGTGGAAGATCAATCTATTCTTGTAGCAACTTATGAGGGGGAGCACAATCACCCACATCCATCAAAAATGGATCAAACACCCTCGAACTCTACCCGATGTGTAACACTTGGTTCGGTCCCATGCTCAACCTCTCTCAGCTCATCTGGACCAACAATTACCCTGGACCTTACCAAGCCTAAATCCCATGAAGAAACAAGAAATTCAAGCACTCGCAAGGTTAATTCACCAGAAATTCAACAGTATATCATAGAACAAATGGCTTCTTCCTTGACCCAAGATCCGAGTTTCAAAGCAGCCCTTGCAGCCGCCATATCGGGAAAATTTCTCCAGCATAATCAGACAGAGAAGTGGTAAAGAAGGAAATAGTAGTGGAATCTAGTCAAGGGTTGTTGTCAATTTGCTTGTATTTGACTAGTCGAAGATCGAAGGGACCAATTTGATGTATATACCACATTAGAAAAATTGAAGTTGATAGTATGGTAGGGTAGGCGAGCTTCATCCTTCACAAAAAAAAAAAAATGATGGGTTAAAGGGGAAGGATCAATTCAAGTTGTAATATGGGCTGCCTCAACTAAGCCCAAAAGGCAGCTGATTCAGCCACCCAAACATACGCTACTTGTTTAGTTGTAGATTCTGAAAGAAATTTACTCCCTTAATATTTCTATGGATTTGTCAACAAATGGGGTTGCATTTGATTCTTTTATCTGTCCAAAGGACTTTTTGGCCAGAGGCGGCAGCACGACTTTTGTGCTCTAAACGTCAAGCTAAAGTCTATCGTTGTTCCGTCAACTGGATTCTACATTTCTTGAAAGGGATAATTTCAGAAACCTCCCCTGAGGTTTCTGACTATGTCACTTAGTTCTCTTGAAATTTTTAAAAATTACACTAATCTCCCTTAATTTGACACTTTGGTAACCAAACCTTAAAATAAGTTCAAAAATTTAATGAATACCTTAAAATGCCCTTATCTTATAAAGTTCAATTCATTCTTCTAAACAATTGTAAAGTAATTTGACACAATTATATATATATATATATAAAAAGAAGTCTCAAATTTTTCCTGCCAATATTTGTTATTTAATAATCAACTCTAACAATAAATCTTTTGCTATGATAAGCTATTTTTTATAGTGCTTTATTGGGAATATAGATTTTTGTTTTTTAAGATAGAGAAGAAAGTGTTATCTTGTGTTTTTTTAAGTTTATGGACTATTTTTTTTAAATTAAAGTTTATGGACTAGTTTAGTGATGGAACTACCATAGTTTGGTAGTGATTTTGGGCCATTTGTTTTTAATTATTGTTGATTTTGATACAAAAAAAGAGCTAAAAAAATTGGATGATATAAAAAATCATTAAAAAATTACTAATTTAACATTTGATTTGTATAGATATTAGCGACAACATTGATCGTTCTTCTATACTTTTAATGAAATAGAAGATAAATGAATAAGAAGGAAAAAAGAAAAAAAATTATAAAATCCATCCTCTGTACAAACATTGTAGCAAGAGAGTTTTATTACAATATTAAGATTAGTATTGTCATTTCAAATGAATAAGGGAGGAAGGTATAATTTTTGAACCCTGAAGGGAGCCATATGAAATTATCAAAAACTTCAGGGGAGGTTTCTGAAATTATCCCTTCTTGAAACGACAACTTTGAGGGGCTAAACCAGAGCATACAACCATAGAAGATCAAATGTTTTTTCATAGATCCTGATAGGGATTCCCATGTGTAAACAACGTCGTATTGAGAGTAAAATTCGAGAGGAGCTCGAGAAGTAAAAACGAAATTATCTCTCAAAGCCGCAGCTAATTTTTCTCAAATGATCATTGATGTTCACAGATTCGAATGGCATATATTAAGCAATGCCAGAATTTTGTTTGGCATTCAAAAAAGGTAGTTCGGTTAATTTATGCTGGGTTCCTTCTACTTGCAACTGCCGACTAATATTCAATCCATGTAGGCATACTTGGTGCTCGAAACCCAGTCTTTCAGTCCTTTGGCAAGACTGCCAACAAATATCCATGAAGCGTAATGGGTAGGGGAACTGCATGGCAAACGCTGTCTCAGCAAACATGCCACGAATCTGAAACTGGACATGCCTGGAAATCGATCAGTATGGAAGAAAAGAAAAACATAAGGTAGCCTATAGACCTTCGCAGCCTCATCCTCGGGCAAGACTGCTTTCTAATGCTACAGCAGCAAAATCCTGTTGGAAGAAAGCACTTGCTACTAAAGTGGCGTCAAAATTGAAGAAGAGGGTCAGTCCTGGAAGTCGCCAATTGACAGTTGATACCAAGCACGTAGCATGAAGCCTATACAGAAGGCGGCTGCAATTCACAGGAATACCCCAGACACCTTGCACATCATCGTCGTGTGCAGCCAAATTCTAATTTGCACTTTACAATGCAATGAACAAAAATGATTCATCATCATTTATACATAAACAAATTGTTGCATTAACCCACAGCACACAAGCACGGGATACACTGCACAACATCATTTATCAGCTTGACATGTCACAATGTTGATAAGGTCAATGCATCTAGTCTTTCCTCAAATCCACTTTCAGCTGAATCCTCGGCTTGTTTTCCCTCGATCGTGGCTATGAGGTCATCATCTTTATTTCTTCCATCACCCACATCTACACAATCCCTAAATCTGAAGCAACTTATGAGATGGTCATTTGTGATTCCAGCCACTTGCATGAATGAGTAGACAACCGTAGGTCCAATTCCTCGAAATCCTCTCCTTACAAGATCTTTGCTGATTGCATCAGCTTTTGACGTCTTAATTGGAACCTGCCTTGGATAGCGAAAATGACCAACTATAGGCTTGTAATTGACAAAACCCCATATATATTTCTCAAAAGACCCAAATTCCTCAATGATCTGCAACATGAGCAAAACAACGAACTCATTAGATGGATTACCATATTATCACTGACTCGCATACAACCCATAAGTGCTCCCTTTGTTTTCCAGATTGATTGTATAAATAAGGCTATTAAACACTACTATTAAGCAGTGCTGTATCTCTTTGTTTTTCAATATGGTAACAAGTTCTAATTTGGGAATTATTCTTCTGTCTACTATCTCTTTTCCTTAAAAAAAAAAAAAAAGAAAAGAAATGGCAAGCAATGATTAGTATGAGATGCTAAATATGTTCATTTGTATAAGAAGAACGTAAAATCATGTTTGCAAGAACTGCCTGAAAGTTGAACGTGGTATGCCAATTCTTCCATTCTTTAGGCTACAACTAAACTTCCAAGAGTTTACACCACCAACAGTCACTTTAAAAAAGGAAAACTATTATTAGCAGATTCTTTCATGCTCAATATGATATGACAGATTTAAGGCTCCCATTAGGTTCTAATTTGGGTCATCTTTCACAAAGATTTCATTAAATCATCCTGCTTTTAGCATCTACCATAAACATTAAGACCTCAAATACACTCATCTTCGAACTGAGCACTAATAATTATAACAGCTAGTGAAAAGAAAGATATCACTCTTCAAAAACAGTCATAAAATGATAGAGCTACACAAATATATTAGTACTTACTTTACAAGTTTCGCGTGCATTTTCTACAATTGCACGCAGTTTTAACTCAGATAGAAGTGAACTAGCAGGGCTTCCTGGAGTTGCTATCTTCTTCTCATTTAATTTGGAGACAGCAACTGGATCAAAGTCCTGAAAGACCTCTCTGCATCCAAGCACATTCAATTGCATCAATCACTTAGATGTGAAAACTTTGAACCTGCTATTGTTTACTTTAAAGAAACTGATTTAGCTTTTTCTCAGCTACTTCTCAATGCATTTTCTTTTGCCACACCAATATATGCTTTTCAATATTTATGGGAAAAAAATGCCTACGAAAACTTCAACAATTTGTCAAGTTTTAGTACAAATTTTGGAAAAGCTAAAGCAAAAAAGAACAGGACCCTCGTACAAGCATACAAAAATTTTGAGCATCTGCCCAAACATCATAGACTTAGAACCTACCTGAATGTATGCCTCTTATTGAGAATGGTGGGCCATGGAAGTTCAGCCAATGCAGTGGATAGGCTGAGAAATTCAAAAAGCTTCCTGCAAATTGGCAAAAACAATCAAACTCAAACATGAAAGCCTGTCAACTCAAGTTCATGAAACTTTGAAATCGACAAGATAAACAACAGGGTCTTTTGAGTTTTCTTACTTATCTTCATGAGCTGGCACTCCCCATTCTTCATCGTGGAAGGCAGCATAGGATGGATCTTGTCACAATAAGAAACTAATTAGCAAAAAAGTAAATCAAAGGATGGTATATGCACATAAGAGGACTACGTCAGATTGCAACACACTGACAGTGGAACGAAAAGATGGAGAATAAATGTACATCAAAACAGTTAAGATAGTACCATCATGCATTGCCTTCCTAGTAAAACCTGTTCCTATTCATTGACATAGTGCACATATCCACAAGTAACATCATATTGAGAAACCCAGGCAAAAATGAACCACTAAGATGACTCTTAATATACCAAAAGAACTGCCCTAAAATGATGCTTCACAATTCCCTGAGATGTCCTAAAAAATAACTAAGTCAGCGGAAAAACAGGACTAGAAATTACATTTAGAATCACATGAAATTAGAAAGTTCATTCATAACAAAATTACTAAAACTCATTTCCATGTGTATCTCACTGCCAGTTGTGAGCATTATACGGAAGCAAACTCGCTTTGACGACACTTTCAATCGCGTGAATTCTAAAACAGCAAAATGGAGGCCAATACATACCCCTTTACAAAGACATATTACACATTTTCTGTCCTTCATATGCAGCACTCCCATGGTCACATCCCAAACATGTATACTCGCATTATATCAGCTCAAACTAGTAACCTTATCAAACAAAACATCCAGTGAACACTAAAAACATAACTTTCTATGAAAAATTCGAACTTTTTGCTCGACTCTTTGAACAAGCTACATGGAAGGATGCTAAACCTAATAAAGCTCAAACTTCTATATATGGGGGAAAAAAGAAAAGAATAAAAGCCCAATAATCCTACCAGTATTTGGAGTGACCCAGGCACACCTTTTCTTAGCCACAGAATCGTCAGCTAGTCCTACAACAGCTACAGTGTCAACCTCAGAACCAACTTTCTCCAATTTCTCAACTTTTGGCCCACAGTGTTGTTGCTTCCGCCTAATCGGAGTGGGCGTCAAGCTTCTCCTACTAATTTTCCCCGTCGACGCCCGGCTTTGGGAAGAATCCGTCGAAGCGTCCGACGAACAAGAAGCATTCATGGACAAATTCGACCTCATCAAAAACGACTTCACCTCCTGCCGCTGCTGCCTCATAATCGCAGCTGAAGCTCCCCCAAACTTCTTCTTCGGAGACAGGGACCAATCCTTCTCCATCGTGACAGTGGCCGGAGATTTCTTCCCCTCTCCTTCCTGCATTTTGTTCACACTACCAATCTTAGGCTTACTCACGGGCTTCCTTAGCTCCAATGCCGATCTCGTCTTGTTACCCGCCGGTCCGAGCACCGGGCGGACCTCCGACTCGGCATGGTTCATCGATCTCACTCGCGGCGGCCCAGACATTTCCTCTAATTCACCCAAATTTGCCGAAAATTTTAGTTAAAATTCACTGATCAGTGAGAAAAACTATCCCAATTGCTGAATTTGCTGAGTAGCTAGGGTTTGGGTAGTATGAAGAGTGAGAAAGTGAAAGGCGCATTGTAGTAGTGTGGGGAGGAGACTAGTGAAATAAAACCCAAAGGAGACAGGGGTTATGGTAGAAGTGGATGCATTAGTTACGATGAAGGCGAATAGTGTAGGAGGAGAAATTCTGTGGCAGTTGGATGATCAGGTAGAAACCAGCCGGCAGCTGCTTCAGGGAAGATGGATGTTTCTAGATGGAAACCACTGAATCGGAGTTGGTGATGAATGATGATGATTGCTGAAAATGAAATTTGAAAGCAAAAAGACAGAAA
This sequence comes from Coffea humblotiana, assembly GCA_023065735.1. Taxonomy (NCBI): domain Eukaryota; kingdom Viridiplantae; phylum Streptophyta; class Magnoliopsida; order Gentianales; family Rubiaceae; genus Coffea; species Coffea humblotiana. The sequence continues at coordinate 3,610,728 of CM041211.1, forward strand.
AGGTCACCAGTAAAAGTTTGCCACATCAGCTATGGCAGCCTGGACTCGGGGACCCTAGTCCTTTTATTTTTCTTATTTCACTTTTTTTTTCTCTTGTTGGGGGATTTTCAAATTTTTGTTAATGGTGACAATAAATCTATCAGTATTAGTACCATATATTTTCTTTTTTTTTTTCCTTTTCTTTCCATTCTTTTTTTTTTTTTTGTAATTTTGGTGGTCGGTGTAGATGCTGGATAAATAAACTCGTGTCACATGCATAGGGTTCTTGTTTCCTTTGTCTTGTTTCGGTGTATCTAGCAAAATTGGTGACACAAAAGTTATTCTAGTTTGAAATTGATTAATTGCTGGAAAAAAACATATTAAATTTGAACCTAAAAGGGCATAAAGAAAGGGATAATTTCAAGCTCCCTTGAGGTTTATGACCATTTCACTGGTCTTGCTTTAGATTTCAAAAATTATACTAACATCTCTTGAGGTTTAACATCTTAATAACATTTAAATCTAATTAACTATTAAAAGTGATATTAAAAGAGAGAAGATAGCATGATTTCATCATTGACTTTCATCTACTATATTATTTAGGTAATCCAGTACCAACTGACATATTAAAGAAGAACACTAGAATTTGTTGTTTACCATAGAATCAAATCACATATAAAATAAAAAAATAATATATCATTCTATATATAAAATCCAAATTACTCTTTTTAGCTGCAGATCCATTGTCAAACATAACAATAACAAATAATCGAAAAAAAAATCTGCAACCAAAATATTACAAAGAGTGAACTTAAATACATTAAAAATCTCAGCAACTAACCTTAATATATTGATAAGGATATTTATGATGTTAATGTTTGCTCTCTGTAAAATTTTGGTCGCAACCTTTTTTTTGATTATTTTTTGTTGATCATGTTTAACAATAGGTATGTAACTAGAAAAAGTAATTAGGATATTGCATTAAGTGAAAATGTAGATTGATGTTCTATTTTTGGATGCTATATATGATTTGATTCCTAATGATAAATAACAAATTTTAATATTTTTCTTTAATGTGTAGGTTAATATTACATAAACTAAATAATGTAATAGATGAGGGGTAATGGTGGAATCATGCTATATTCTCTCTTGTAATATCACTTTTGAATTACTAGTTGGGTCTAAATGTTACAAAATAATTAACCTCAATAGAGGTTAATGTAATTTTCGATATTTGGAGGGAAGCCAATGAAATAGTCAGAAACCTCAGTGAAGATTTATAAAAATGTCCCAAAAGAAAAATCACTTATCTAACAAGTGCACATTTAGCACACATTGATATATATTTCAGATGTCATATTTTTTAAAATGTAAGACTAATTAGAAAAAGTAAACAAATACAAGGGAGGGTAGGTAAGATTAGATAGGGAAAGTATATATATGCAAGGGAGGGTAATAATTGCTAGTTTGTATATATATATATATATATATATATATTTATATGGTAGATTAGATGAATTTTAGGTATATTAACAAGTATTCAATGGGTACTAGCTAGATTAACTAAAAAAAAAAAAAGCCTTGAAAATAGATTATAGAAAAGGATACTTCGTTGTATGCATGAAGTATGTCAATAAAATCATGGAGTTAAACTTAGTCAACAAATTAAAAAATTGCAAAGAAAATTTAAACAAAATCTCAAACTTGAGATGGAAGTTATGCCCCCAAAAGTACTAAGAAAGCTAGTCCAGAACTTGCTGGCAAGATTATTCGTAATTTTTAGAATATGACTTAAAGTAGAGAAAAAAAAAATAGAAGAGTGTCTGCGGACGTTAGCAGAAGTTTTTTAAAGAAAATTCTTCATGAATTGGACTTTGACTTCCGCCTTTGCGACTTGAGAGCTTAGTTAAATTAGCAGTTGGTTTAGACGGCTATAAGTATTAACAATTCTATAACAGTTGGATTATCCGCACAGACAACTTACATTATTAATATTTAAATAAATCATTAAGTTGCATCTCTAACTTTTCTTCCTTTTCGTTTTTCCTTTTTTTTTTTGGGATAGCTTTCTTTGGGTGGGGCCTACTTATCCAATCTTCTTCACACATTCAAATCCAACGTCCAGTCGTCCACTTTGATAAAGTGCTAGCAAATACTACCACTAGTAGCAAGCAGCGATGGCTTGAGGCTGTCAATTCAAGAACACTGGAAGTGGATATACTAAAATGGCTGCAACTTCTCTACTGCCAAAGTCAATTTCACAATTTCTCATCAATTCGCCTTCAATTCCCTCAACAAGCTTAATCAATGTCACCTTTGTAAACAATTCAGCAGACTTAATTTTATGCACCAAAAATTCATACAAGATTGTGACCAATGCCAAGAAAAATCCCTGGCTTGACCCTTTTGACGACGGTGTCGACCCCGAAATGGAGTATGGCTCGTTGTTTTCCGAGGGAAAGCAAGATGAAGATCCAAGGCCACCTGATAATCCTGATAATCCTTACGGGTTCTTGAAATTCCCAATGGGATATAATGTCGAAATTGCTTCATTGGGATTGAAAATTCGAGGCGACGTTCGAAGATGTTGTTGTGTTATTTCTGGTGGAGTTTATGAGAATTTGTTGTTCTTTCCAGCAATTCAGTTGTTGAAGGATAGATATCCTGGTGTTCAGATAGACATTGTGGCATCTGACAGAGGGAAACAGACTTATGAGTTGAACAAGAACGTCAGATGGGCTAATGTTTATGATCCAGATGATGACTTCCCTGAGCCTGCAGAGTATACTGATACATTAGGAGTTCTTAAGGTTGGTGAACAATTCTTATTTGTGTCATGGCAAGCAACGAAATTTTATATCAGTTGAATGGAATCTGATTTGATCCATAGCTAATAGATTGTATAGACAACATCACATGCGGGAATGAAGAAAGTTTGAAGCAAACTGCTCAGAGATGTGAATTGGGGAGTTTTGGGGGAACAAAATCTAACGTAGTTAAAAAGGCAATATACGAACAATTTTAACAACACGCTGGAGGCAGTTTCACCTCCCACGACCCCATATATCTGCCATGGCAATGAGGAATTTGGCCCTAGCCATCAGCTTCCAAAACTCTGATTGAATATGTTTCTAGTTCAATGTGAATAGATTCTTCTTCTTCGCACTGATTAAGAATCACTATGCTACATATCAATATTTCCATGTAGAACATGAGCGCATGGCTTGTCTGTTTTACACGGTGCTTCTATACATGTTTCCTCTTCTCTTGCTTGCAGGGAAGATACTATGACATGATCCTGTCAACAAAACTAGCAGGGATTGGACATGCAGCATTCTTGTTTATGTCAACAGCCCGAGACAGGGTTAGTTACATATACCCAAATGTAAATGCTGCAGGAGCAGGATTGTTTCTTTCAGAAACATTTAAACCAGACAGTACGAATCTCTCTGAGGGTGGATATCACATGTAAGTTGGACAAAAGGAAAGGCAGAAACTTGCAGACAATCATCGGCTTTCTCTGTTGAAAAATATCCCTAGCTAATGCCAGTGCATTAGAATTGGCAATGTCATGTTTTGTTACTCAAAGAAAGACGTGTATATGCTGTGATGCTGTTTGTGTTTATCTCGTGCATGCAGGTACCATCAAATGGTGGATTGGTTGGGGAGACCAGGTCGTAAGGTACCAAGGCACCCTGTGCCTCCTCTAAAAGTATTGATCTCAAGGAAACTTAAGGAGGTTGTAGAGGGTAAGTATCAGAAGGCAGGTGTGCAGAAAGGGAAATATATAGTCATCCATGGGATTAAAGCAGATTCAAAAGCTAATATGCAGTCCAGGGGAGACACTGACAGTTTGCTTCCAATTGAAGTATGGTCTCGGATAACCAACGCGATTAAGTATGATACTTTGCCATTCCTATCTGTGGTATACTTGATTGATTTTGACTCACATAAGCAATTCCTTTCTCATGATCAAAGTTATGATATTTTATGTCGATCTAAACTGACTTGGTTTCTTCTCAAATACTGAGATCAAATCTTTATCTTTTCTTAAAAATTGTTTACCAGTGGACTCAGGCCTGTTTTTGTCATCCCACATGAGAGGGAAAGGGAGAATGTAGAGGATGTTGTTGGATATGATGCAAGTACAGTGTTCATTACTACACCTGGGCAGGTTTGCTTTTATCCCCTAAAATTATGTTCTTAAATACCGTGCATGTTGCGTAATAGTAGAAATACAAAGTAAGGACACAGTTCGAATGAGTTCTAGGACTACAAAATTGGAATCGTCTCTATATCATATCCACAAAAAAACACCATGATCTCAAGAGTAAGTCATAAATTGTTCCTCTCTGCTCAACAATTTGAACTTTCTAAACTCGAGTGGTGATAGTCATCACTCATCAGTAAGCTCGACAGCTTCATCTCATCTGTAGTTCTAGACCAAAAAGTGACCTTACAACTTTAGATGGTCATCAATAGGCTCGACAGCTTAACTGATCATTAGTTCTAGTCTTCTAGACCATATAAGTGGCCTTACAACTTGGAACTACAGTAGATAATATTTCTCCGAGTATGCCAATCCAAAGTCACAATTCTTCTTCTTTCTCCTTGTTTTTTCAATTCAGTGTTTTCCTTACCATCATCTGTTTGTATAAAAAGGAAAACAACTATTATTTACAGATAAGCCATAACAACCAGAATGACCACGGGTATCAGGCTGTCATCTATTTCTAAGGCTTTGGTATTCAGCCCTTTTTTGTTCACGATGGTTAAAAAAAAAAAAAAATCTAATGGTCATTTTAAATATACCATTGTCTGTTAATGGAAGCAGAAATACCTTCCGGATCTGCAGCAAGGTTATCTTTTCATATGTTCAGTGGTCACAACAAATTGGACTTGTACAGATAAGTGTGAATTTTGCAAACCAGATTGGCATTCTTAGACACTTCAGTAATTCTTGCATGTGGCAAGCTTAAAGTTGAGAATGTTGTCTGCTTATTCTCTCATTAAAGTCTCTTTAGTCCAGAGAAGGATCCCTTCAAAGCAAGTTATAATACTGAAATTTCTCATCTGACAAGGTCCTCGCATGTTGTGATAACACTGCTCTTGTTATAAATTCTGAAACATAAGAAACAAAAATCACCACATAAATATCTGTAACTAGTAAAATGCTGCATAGTTCCTACTCTATAACCAGAAATAAAAGTTTTGCTAGAGGGTTGTACCATTATGGGATCGTACCCTTTTCTTGAGGAGTTCCGAAAGATGATCCAGCAACTGAACCAAAGTAGGGAGAGGCCAATGTAAATGAAGCATCTTTACCCTAACATGGTTTTGCTACCCTTGTTATAGCTGGCTGCTCTTATCAATGACTCTGCTGGGGTAATAGCAACAAATACAGCAGCAATTCAACTTGCAAATGCGCGAGAAAAGCCCAGGTAAAATGCTTCTTTTGTTCAACTGCACCCCAATTATTACATAATTCATCAAATGAAGTTTGAGAAAACATGTGAGTTATCTACTGAACTATAAACGAAGCATTTTAATCTATCTCCGAGATCTAGAATTGCAAAAACGTTCGTGCTATGTTAGGCAAGCAAGCTTTACAATCGATACAGCTTCATGTCGTCTGTTTTCTTGTCTTGTTTTGCAGCATTGGATTGTTCTCTTCTGAAGATAAGGGCAGGCTGTTTGTTCCAAATGCAGAAGCCAAGAAATGTTCGATTATTTCATCTAAAACTGGAAGACTAATAGATATTGATGTTGAAGCAGTCAAGAGTGCAGTTGAGATTTTCACAGTTCCCCTTGCCCTGGCTTCTGTATAGCAGATTATCCTCCAGATTACAGTTAAATACAGAGTATTATGTCCTCTTGGATTTTAAAATCCAAAGTTCACTGACGACATATATCTAGTGAATTCAACTCATCATGCAAAATTCCCGTGTCTAAATGGCAACAAAGCAGCATTGAAGAGTCCTTTCTTGTATATTATCTATGCCAACAAAGGAAGAATACAAACTAATAAATGAATGCAGAAATCATAGAGATGCTAATCTTGCAACGATCACAGAATTACCAGCAAGTGTAGGCAAATCCTATGTTCAACCACTTGAATAACTTAAATTGGCCATGGGAGCGAGCGAGCGAGCGAGCAAAAGACTGAGGTATGCTGCACCAAAGCTTACAACGGGTTCACGAGTCATGACCCACTAAATAGTGAAAGCCTGAACCCCAAAAAAAACAGAAAAAGAAAAAAAAAATGTAAGAAAACAATCATGTAGTCAGTAGCTGCTTGAAAGCGTGAAAGTAAAACCACGCCTTCGCACGACGCAAACATAAGAAAGAGGATGACGGAATTGAGGGTCAATTTGATTATGATTCAAGATATTAGGGATACTCTTTGCCAAAAAAAAAAAAAAAATAATAATAATAAAAAGATATTAGGGATACAATTGATATTATATATGCATCAGGGGAGGAAAATGAAATTATCCATTTTCAGAAACAGGCGCCTTAGAGTAAAGCCCTTCGCTATCACTGAACCCCCCCTGGTCGTCACTTTTGTCTAAGCTTCCACCACCGTTACTCCCAGCACCTCCCTCCCCACAGCTCCACCGCAAGAAAACGTAATCGGCCTCTCTGAAATCATCAATAGGACTCCACTTGAGGTAAAGCTTAAATTTTTTCCGTTTTCTTTAATATGCCTGTATATATATGTCACCGGTGCTTCGAAATATTAATTCTTTTTGCAAGCTTTAAGTCGATATACTTGTTATTGAGCTCTGCAATCGGAAAATCATTATGTTGAATTATAATTTTGTCTACTACTAGGTTATCTTGTTGCATTTTCACTGGATTTTGAAAATATACTGCTTGATTTCGTCGGCATTATGAACAATATACTGGAAATCTTGACCTTGACACAATTGAGATGCATATCATCCTTATATGGTAGAGATTTTACTTCACTTTTGTGTGGTTCATATGGAGCAGACTCGGAAGGTGTTCTATCCAATGTTTGAGTAATCTTTTCTTTTACACGAGCAGGTTTGGAATGCATGCCAAATTGCAAAAGAAAATGTGTCAGGCATCCACATCTGTTAGTGTAAAACCTTAAGCTGACGGTGTTGAAAGGATTAAAAAAAGTTATGCCTTGTTTTTGTTCTCAAATATTCTTGTGTCTGCCCTTTGGCCGAACTCCCCAAATTTTCAATCTTGGGACTAATCTCTCTTGTATAATGTTGTATAGATTAATAACTAATTTCCTCATGGTTGTTTAATTTGCAGTTGTATTGGATATGGAGAATATCAAAGCTTTTTGAGCTTCATGCAGTCTATAATTTGATCCACCATTTTGTTGAGATGATGAGCTGCCTTCAGATCACTGTGCACCAGCACTGCTGCAACTTCACTAGTGTATGTCATCTACGTTCTGCATCCTCAGTGCAGTGTGCGACACCAGCATTACAGAGTGTTCAACCCCATAAGACTTCGACAACTTTCAACTCAAACTCTTCAAGTTACCTTGGTGCAAGGCTTCCTAAGATTGCCAAAAAGCTAAGTATTGGTGCTTCTGGCGTTCAAATATCTACACCTGTCTGCTTATTTGGTGGCAAAGGGAAATCTGAGAATGCTGATGAGGTAAAGGTTTTCTTAAACTTCTGATATTTGGTTTGTGAATTTAGTAGGTTTCTGTGACTTAGAGAAATAACTTGTTTGATAAAGAAAGAAAGGGAATTAGGAATCTCTTTGTGGCTATTATGTGCTTAGGCTAATACTTTGCCTGTCGTTAATCTACTTATCTTGGGCCCAATAGCTGTGCAGTCTGAGTGGCTTACAACTTCCTTGTTCCTACAAGTTTACTGAGCATCTGCCCTACTTGTGCCTTCTTCATTTGTAACCAAATTGAAAACTTGAGCAGAATGTTTTTATTACATAATCTAATAAACTGCACAACTTGGTTGTAAACAATTAGTTCATTGAATTCACATGGGGCATTAAATTCCATTTGCCTTCTTAGACCTGCTACTATGAGCAATATTCGCAAACAAAACTGTTGGATTTACTAAATTGTTGCATGTTCAGTATGCTAATGGGTTAACGACAAAGTTTAATTTGGCATGACCAAGTGAATGCTCAAAATGGAGCCTAATGCTTTTACGTGGACTTTCCACAACCTGCATGTGAAGAGTTGACAGATTCTTGTAATGGTGTCTCTAGCTGGTTGTGTTTTCTTGAGTTATTTTTCAAGCTTTCCAAACAGTAAGCATTTTGGCTCTCTCTCTCTCTCTCTCTGTGCCGGCGCCCATGCCCACTTGTCTATGATGAATTGTTAACTGACCTGCCCATACATTTTCTGCTCTTACATGCTTTGCTTTCTTCTGGATTGAAAATAGCATTTAAGAAGAAACATTTGAAGCATGTTTAAACCCAATAGCTACCAATTGGAAGCAGGGTTCTGCATGGAAAGCTTTAGAGAAAGCCATGAGAAATTTTGGGAAGGAACAGTCTGCTGAGGATGTACTACGTCAGCAGATGCAGAAGCAAGAATATTTTGATGATGGAGGCAGTGGCGGAAGTGGTCCTGGTGGTGGTAGTAGTGGCAGTGGGGGCAATGGTGAATCAGAGGATGAAAGTCTTTCAGGAATATTGGATGAATTCCTCCAAGTGATCTTGGCAGCCATTGGCTTTGTATTTCTGGTACACACACACACATTCTCTCTCTCTCTCTCTCACACACACACACACACGCACATACACACACCCACACACACCCCAACACAGTCACCCAAGAAGCCCAGTCAAAAAAAGATACCTCTCAAATTTAAAGACGAACATGTTGGAGCTAGGTGGAGTAAGAATTACAAAGGGTAGACATAGTGAAGGAGGATATTGTTATTTCCGATAGTACTGTGGGTACTCAATTTACCTCATCCAGTCAAGCTCCTAAATATTTTCCAAGTGTTTGTTGCAGGAAAGCTGTAATAATCCTACCTCTTTTGTAAAATATTGAAAAATAGTAGTAATAATTGATATGTCTGTTTACATCTTTTGCAACCAAAAACAATGTAAAAGAAAAGATGACCGTTGCTACTTGGTTATAATTATAATATTTTGCGTTAGCTGAGCATGAAAAATCTAATGTACAACGTAAGTTGTTGATTTTCAGCTTGATAATTCTGATAGGGACACTATTTGAAAAAAGACCCAGCTTATGTTCTGTATGAACGTAGAATTTTTACTCTTTTAAGATTAAATTCAGTTGCATATGTGAATATTATGCTCTTCAGACTCGTGAAAGAGTTACTTTAAGTTTGGTGCTTCATCATGGATCAATGATCTGGTGAATATTGCCTCTTTTTCAGTATATGTTGATTATTGAAGGTGAGGAGATCACTACCTTTGCAAAAGACATCATCAGATTTCTCTTTACTGGCCGAAAGAGTATTCGTCTGAGACGTTTGATAGATGACTGGGTGAGGTACTTCCGAAGTCTTTCAGCTACTAAAGATGAGGATCCATACTGGTTGGAGCGTGCAATTCTTGCTACCCCGACATGGTATGACAGCCCAACAAAGTATAAGCGCATGTTTAGGCGATATACGTCCTCCAGATCTTATTCAAGATCTTATTAGTGAAAGTAGAATCTCGAGTTTTTTTGCTTTCTTTTGCCTGCGTTTTATTTCTGGATCAGGGAAAAGGAGAATCGTATGTTTTTTTGCTTTGTTTTATGCGTCAAGCAAAACCTTGCTGTTGACATTCAGATGTAGAGGCCTTACTTTGGGTTTTTTAATTTTATATTTTTAATTTTTATCTTTAGATATAGTTCAAGTTACCCTGATATGTGCTACGCGCAGTTTTTTGCACTTGTATTGTGGCGTAAAATTTTTTTGTTTTTCTGGGGTAATAAAAACTGTTTCCATTAGTCTTGGATTGATCAATCTCCCATGGTACAGTGGCAAATAAAAGCATTTGCCAGGAAGCCTCTGAATCCTGAGAAAACATGGACACGAAGTTGGGGGTTGACTGAGTTGGTGCTGTTATGGTTAGTTTCGCAGCTTTTTTATGAACTGACTATAATTCAACTACCAGACAAAAAGATGAGTGTCTAGCTTGGTTTCAAGTCGAACACTATATATAGCACGCAGTGAAGTAGTTCATCTCTGTTATGATATAGTACGAAGGCCAACTTCTAGGTCTGATCTCTAGCTAGATGAGAAGTGGGAGCAATCCAAACCGGTGGGTGCTTAAACTTCATGGTTTCAGTCGGATAACAAGCACTAAAGCTCTTCTCTTCCATGTTGAATATCCCGAAATCATGGCCTCCAAAAGCACAATTCTTGTTACCGCGGAAATGTGCGTGATTTAACATGTAATGATCACCGAAGTAGATAGAATTTCCTTCAATTCCTGGGACTTGCTTAGCAGAGACGGCAGAGTATTGATTAATTTCCAGAAACAAAGTCCGAACACCCAAATCTTTCACCAAATGCAGTTTTTTCCCCGAACGATCAAGCTTGTAAGCATCAAAATCAAAAGTTCTATAAGGGAGTTCACACTCATGCTCCTGGATGCAGTCCAAACATGACGAAGGTGACGCTAAGAAAATACTTGTGTGATCAAAGAGAAGGGCGTTGCATTGCGAGGGTTGATTACTTTCACAGCAAGTATAAGGAAAGAGAAGTATTTATGTACAGCATTTCTTATGCTGCAAGGTTTCTTTTTTCATATTCTGTTTTCTTATTATTATTGTACAGCAGGCTGATGAACTTGTGAACTGCAAAAACCTGGATAGAGAATTTGGAAATGGCCTGAAAAACAAGCACATCACTGTTAAACACATCCTTGTTCAAGCCTTCAGAAGGAAGAAGAAGAAGATTTAATGGCTTGAATAGATAATTTTTTTATCTATTAGCTGGTCAGAAACTCAAGCTGTAAAAACTAGTAGCAGTTCATTATTCAGTCTAAGACATGCATCAAATTGGAACCACTAAAATGCAACAGTATTGGCACCCCAATACAAAAAAAAAAGAAGAAGGGAAAGGATGACTTAAAAAGGCATTCTAATGTTCAACCAGAAAATTACTATGTTCGCATTCGGCCCTATCAAGAAGTAAATGAAAAACAAAACTCATGGTTAGGGGTCCCTAGGGACCATACAAGTATTGTGCAATACGGGTCAAAATTTCTTCAGCACTTATTTCTTCAATCAGCAGATTAGCGATTAAGAAATAGCCTCTGCACGAGTACTTGGGTCTTCCTTAGATTCCAGATGTATCATGAACGCATAACCCAGGACCCATAAAAGGATATATAGGAATGGAACCCAAGACAGACAAGCAAGAAGACTCATAACACTACCAACATACTGTGGATCTTTGATAACTCCAAAAGGAAAGTCTGTCACCCATGGGATGGTCTTTCCAAATCGAACCCCATAGTAAGTTCCTGATTCTCCCAGCAGTTGATATACCCTGCATTCAATTGTGTGTTTTAACAGATTGTAGCGAAAATATTAGTAATCTAACATACAACGCCGCCAAATTAGTTAACAGCAAATGAAATAGATATCATCCATGCATTTTGCATCAAATACTAACAATACTTGGCTCCACTAAACGATCTTAATCAACCTCCAAGTTCCTGTCCTTCACAGTTCACACACAGGAAAGTTATCCTATAGAACAAATTTCCGAAGCTTAACTTGTAGAATCTGTTCTGCATCCACATATAGAAACAACTTTGTTTAAATAGGTCTTTGATTTTCCAACTTCCCAATTCTCACTGTGAACAAGTTTTTGGATTCCAACAGCCAAGAGGCCATATTCTTTTAAGTCCATTGCTCTAAATACTAATTTATGACACCACAAGAGAAGTGACAGCATCTGATCAACTGCAGTATTACTCTCCTACCTTAGATGTCTCTTTTACGTCTGTGTTTTCCTGTTCATTTACATTTTCTGCCTCTATCTCAGATATCCAGAAAAGTTGTTGACGTCATTGTTTAGTAGCATCTCTTCCTCTTTTCTATATAGCATTCCTCCTTAGGCTAAATCCAGCACCAAAATCCCTATAGCTATCAAATCCTGCAATTCAGGTATTTAATCAAATGACAGATGAACAGAGCGTAACTTAAGTTGATCACAATCTCTATTCTACATATGCAGTATAGAAGATCATTCCCCTAGTGTGACTTGATTAATTTGTTGAAAGCTCAAGGGTTTTTCCTGGAACATGTAGGTGAAGTATGTAAAAGGGGACTAATCTATGAACCTATTCCTCCAGCTTGTAGCTATATAATTCCATCTAGAGACTCTAAAGGAAACATTCTTGCTTGATGGCATAAGGAACAAATTCTAGTTAAAAGCCAGCACTTATCTTTCTTCTCAAGAATAAACGTAAACTTCTAATACCTCGCCTTGTCAGCGCCAAACCTTGGCACGTACTCGTTCATCAAATTTTACTAGAAGGCTGATTCCGAATGTAAAACTTGAGACATGATAATTTGGTTATCTATTAATGACACAAAATCACAGTTTATGTAGAGACACATTTGTACTCGTACTATTTCTAAGCTAGCATACAGGTAAAATTGGGGGCACCTGAAGCACGGTAAGGCTATAACTAACTTCTATTTTCTCCAAAAACTAAAGCCTCGCTAAACTTCTATATGACTTCAAGCCATCAAACGAACATCAAAGAGTTAAAACAGATCATCGCAGCAATAGGCCAAACACCACCAAGACCTTTACAAAATCCAAAAACTCTTCTTCTACCTTCCTCCTATTGACGTAGAAAGAACAATTATTTTCAAAGAAAATAAAGAACTAACATTTCTCAGAAAAGATAAAGAAAAATCTTCAATCAGGGCATCAAATGATTCTCCATCATTCAAACATTCACAGCATTTCTAGATCAAAAAAACGCATATGAAAATCCATATAAGATTAAAAGTTTCCATCTGGGATCTCAATAAATTCCTCAAAATCTCAAACTTCAACAGCATTTCCAATATCAAAGACTTAAATGACTGCACATTTACAAAGCTACATAATATGAGGCAAATGGACAAAGCCGAATAACCTGAAATTTAGGAACTGGCCGAATATGAAGAGGGGCCAGAAGTAGAAAGGAGGCGGCCAAGAAAGCGTTGAAACGGAAAGCAGAGATGCAAACTGAACCAACTTCAGAAAATGAGACACCATTGCCATAACTTTGCAGGGGTCACTCCCTTTCCCGCATAGATTTACCCATGTCTGAGGCTGAGTCCACAGCCAATAGTAAAATGGGAATGGTGATATCACCCCTAAGCAAGCCAGCAAACGCATAATCTTTTCCTTTATCGAAGTACTGGTACTATCCACCAGGATTCCTTCCTTAATTTCTGAGCTCAATTGGTTCGACTGTTTCATCAATCTAGGCGAAGAAACTGATTTTGTGACGTTGTTGTCCTGGGGTTGCCATCCTGCCATGGGCTGGGAGTTTATGCTTCCTACGGGTGGGCTTGATGTTGTGTCTCGAACGATTTGACTTGTTGGCCCATTAAATCAGATTTAGTTATAATAGAAAAGCTTTCCTGGCCCATTAAATCATATTTCTGTTTGAGAATAAATTGCACAAATGGTCCCTCATATTTGCAAAACTATCCTTCTCTAGTCTTCTACATTTTTTGGTTCCTAAAACATTTACAGTGCGTTTGAGAGGAGAGATTTGGCCAGAAAAGAAAAGAAAGGGATACAGGAAATCAATTTTCCATCTTTGAGGAGATTCTTAATGTCAGAAAAGAAAGGAAATGAACTGATTTAGATAGATCTGTTTAACACTACAGTAGAGAAAAGTTTTCTGCCCATTTTGGGCTGATTTGGACGAAAAGTGGAAGAGTGCCTATAATTTTTTTTTGTCAAAATGCCAATTGTGTTCTTAAATGGTTATTGAATAAATTTTTAATGACATATATATTTAAAATCTTTCCACTTTTTCCTTTAAATTCCCAAACAACATCAAAATCTCTTATTTTCTTTTCTATCTTTTCTTTTCTTTTATAACTTAAGGTTTCTTTTCTTTTCTACCCTAAACTCCCAATCTAGCCATTAAAGTGCAGTAAGATCTTTAGTCATTAATCTCATTTGTGGCCATTTTTGCCTCATGATCTTAGTCATTATTAGTTTGTCTATATAAGCAATTTTTGGACACTATAGGGAAAAATTGAGATATTTCCTAAAAATTTCTCAATCATCTTTTATTTTTACACACATCATATCATGAAAAATATTATAAAAATTTTCATGAAAATATGATCTAAATGAACCCATACTGATCTCTTAATGGAGAAAGGATAAAGAAAGAATAATATGCAAATGTGAGGGATTGTTTCATTTTATTTTATGGCCATGGAATGAAAATGTTTGCATATGAAAACTGGTAGGATGTCGGACCCTTTTCGCTTTTTTGGGATGTGCATTTCCATTACAATACTACTATTATCAGAGAAGAAGGACTTTGTTTTGCTGCTTGAACTCTTCATTGACTCCTTTTTCTTACCAACAATGTGGTGATATTTTTGTTAGTGGAAGTGAACCCATTTTCCAGCTTCATTCAGTAGTATCTTCAAGAACTATATCGTCGTCCTGCATTGTTTCTTACATCACATAAAATGCTACTGTGTCACGTCTGCTTGCCATAATATGATCATGGAAAACACCTATGATAATACAGAAAATGACATAAACCAACCAGTTTGTTGGATGGAACAATTTAAACTCAACTCTCTATGGCCGAATAAAATCTCGATCGCCTCTTTAGAGATCATTCATATCAAGCTTAAGTTTCATCATCTTCTTCCACTTTCTCAACCTTGTTTGCCACGATTCCACGAGAGAATTCTGGGCGGCATTATTTGCAGCAGTTCATGATGGATGAGAGAACAAAATTAATCAGAGGGAACCTTTAAAAGGGCTCCTAGCTCACTAGGTACTGTAGAAAATGACGTTGAACAAAGAAAGAATATACTGTAGAGAGTATATTAATAGATGGTAGAAATTTGTGCTGTAGATCCTCTTCCTCCCTTTTCATCATCTGGCTGCGAAACGTATCCCTTCATACTTCACTATCATACTTTTCAAGATTTAACTTTATGATTTATGACTGGGGAATTTTACAAGTTGAAATATTCTGTCAATTAGAGTGACTATTGTGGTCAATCAATTTCCATATCTCCCATAAAAGTATTCGTAATTTAGACATACAAATGATGCTGGAAAAGTCGCACACAATTATTGCCAATACATTCTTCATGTCATGAAATAGAAGGTGTATTTCCATGAAGCAACCTACAAATGCTTGTATCAAGAAAGATTGATTTACTTGAGAACCATAAATTGATTATTTCCTGCATGCATTCTTGCATCAAAAACATATGCAGGATTAGTATGTAGATTTCACAAAAACAGGGAAGGAAAAGAACAAAGAGAATCGTACGTATGAACAGTTAATAGTAGTACGTTATCCACAGGAAACTTCCTAAAATTGGTGGCTTCAGTCTTTGTTGTGACTGTGAGTGGAGAATTCGTTGTGCTTGCGTCGCCCCCTGGCTTTGGCTTTGGGAGATAAAGCCGTTCGAGGACCAAAAAAAAAAATTTTATTCGACAGAGGAATTATTACTTTGCAACCAACAACGCAAGAATTCTATAATCTCAGCCATCCAACATCTGTCCCCTTTGTGCGCCGTCACCATGCTTTTGAGGTATGCGTTTCGCTTGATGATTGGAAGAATTTTAAGCGTTTCGTATGTTTAAATAATAAGATAATGCGATCATTGGGGAATGCTCCCAAGAGCCATCCACATGTCCACCAATAAACCCTTTCTCGGCCATTATTCTACAGACTCAACTCGAACCCAATAATTGACCCTACCAAAGTGATGCAATGATAAAAACAAGTTCCTGGGGTTTCTTATTTTTTTTTATTTGTATATATATATATATATATATATATATTAATTTTAATTTTATATGAAAAGGCTTAATTATGAAAGATCACAGGCAGCAGCAGAAAAGGGAAACAGAAATTTCTGATTTTTTCAGAGGGAGGTAAAGAAAAAGCATACTCATTCTCAATAATATTTCTTAAAATTATACACGAGCATCTGATTTCTCTCAATCCGCTGCTCCAGAGAAATGAGAAAACTAAGAAGCGCATTAAAAGGGATTATTCCAAAAGACCCAGAAATGCTGTAATAAGCTGCATTTTTTAATTGGCCTTGAACAATCTGATAATGCTCAAGGCGACAACGAGGACTTCAGCTTATAAGGTACCATAGGGGCCGGGTATATGTATACATAACCAGATAATTCATGAAAAAAAGGCAAATTACATTTTATCCCTATGTGATTTAGTATTTTTTTGGGGCATGATCCCCTTATGATTTCAAAAACTATACATAACCTCCTCGTGATCTGAATTAAAGTGTCAAAGTGACGGAAATAGTCATTCGTAACGGAGTTTTTAAAAATATCGAAATTACCCTTAAAAATACATGACACACTAACCCTGTATGATTTTTATGTTTTACCATATAACCTCCTTATGATTTTTAAAACATACACGTAACCCCCCTTGGTTAATAAATAATTTTCAACTTTACATAAGGGCATTTTTGAAATTTTAGGTGACTCCGTTATGAATAATTATTTCCGTCGCTTTGATATTTTAATTCAAACCATGAGGGGGTTATATATAACTTTTGAAATCATAGGGAGGTTATGTAAAAAAATACTAAATCACGAGGGATAAAGTGAAATTTGCCCAAAAAAAAAAACATTTCTAACCAAATCTAAGTGATGTGAAAGATAAAATTAAAGCACATTTGCCAAGAACCAATGATTCAAATACTAGTTGGTGGATGAGTAATGCGCCTAACACAAATGAAAAATGTCAAGCAGCACAATCCGTGTAGTGAAAAGTAAGAACTTTAACAACTTCACATTTACAAAAGCCAAAAGTTAATCAAGTAGTGAGAAGAATATGTTTACAAATAAATGGTCACACACTTGCACATAGTTAGACGCCAGTGCCGAGATCAAAATTGGACCAATTATTGGATACACACTGCCTAGATAAAAACACTCACCATTCCCCAAAAAGCACATGCGAAAATATAGACTTGTGGATGGACACTCCACATTCCCATGTCATGTTTAGGACTAATTAAAGACCTACGGTCGAACATCCAAAGCTGCCTTCTTGCTATCTATCCAGATGGTTATATATAAATAAGCCACAATCCATAAGCTTGTTTTGCATTAGAGCTTGGAGAAGCTAGCAACATTGATTTACTTCTACCCTTTCAGCTCCTAATTATACAAATGTCAACTAAAATAGCAGCTGAGAGTTTTCCAAATCCACCACCAGGAGAAAAGCCAGTACTGGTGGTGGTGAGAGTCTACGATGGAGAAAGAGATAAGGCGGCGGTGGAGGAGTTGGAGAGGCAGTACGAGGTCGGAAAACCCGGGAAGCCGTCGGTTGTCACAGACCTCATGGGCGATCCTACTGCCCGCATCCGCAACTTCACCTCCCACATCATGCTGGTAACGCTCAACTCATCAATTTCCTAATTCTCTCGAGTGAGTCCACCGGATATATATCTATATTTTTTCAGTTGCACAATATATAGTGGAGTACTTATTATTAGTAATTACGCATGCATGCTTTTACTCATTGAAGGAATTGTATCCTTTTGATTTCAAACTTCATTAATATTCTACGCTGACCATTAATGAAATGATTAACAAATGGACATAGATGATGATAGCATAGTGGTGCATGGTTTCTTCATGCATGGCATGATATATATATATATATGGATTTTGCGTATTTAACTTGGCTATTGTCAATTTTTTCATGCTGTGACAACACAACAGGTAGCTGAATATGGATTTGAAAGACGGATTGTTGGTGTTATTAGGGGTTGCTTAAAATCTGTTACTAAAGGAAAGAAACCCTCCGGCCGGTTTCCTGCCTATGTCAAACTGGCTTGTATTCTTGGATTAAGGGTTTCCACTGCACACAGGTATTTCTTTCTTCTCTCTCTCTCTTTTTTTGAAAGACATCTCAAGTAAAGAAGGGATAATGCTACTCATTTGTATGTATTTCATGTTGCAAAAATCACACAGGTTTTGATAACTTCTCGATTAATGCTCTACACAGAACTCGCATATATATGTTACCATTCTACATTGTGAACATTCGCCTATGAAATGATGGGATATTTTAATTAACATTCACTGTTCTAAAACTTTTCTCTCCATGTATATTATTATTGCCGTTCATCCCGTGTCCCTATATATGTGAATTGTACACAGAAAAGAAAAGGATAACGAAACCTCTTTGCTAGTTTCTTGGTGCTTGGGCCACGAAGATCCCAACTGATTAATTTCTTCTCAGTGACAATTAGATTCCACACTAAAGAAATATCATCATAATAATTATCTCCCTTGAATGATAATACTGCATGGCAAGAATAATAAAGCCCACTGTTTAGTTGTCTAGTCCCATCTAAATCATCTACTGATACAAAATGTCTCTAGTACACATTCTTGCACTACTGCATCAAATCATTCTTGCAACTTACCAGAAGTCTCCTGATTCCATTCTCGAGAAGAGCCATTAATCTTGTGCACAATTTCGTCTATCGGACTCATGAATGTGCTTCGCATTATTTTATTCTGACAAAGCTTTTTTTGGAACATATTCCGTACAACATCTCCCCCCAAAAGCAGCTATGGATCAACCCCATTAGTGATAATTTTAGAAAATGTCACCTACTTTACATAATGAAATCACATCATCAATGACTTTCCAAAACGAAATAGTACAAGTGGGGAGACTAGAATAATTATCCACACTTCTTTATTGCAAACGTTGCAATTTTTTTTATTAGTGGAGAATTCTTTGTCAGACCATCTACTGTTCAAATAAAATAATTCTTCTTATGCAGGCGGCTCGGTGTTGGTACAAAACTAGTTCAACAACTAGAAGAATGGTGTAGAAAGAATGGTGCAGATTACGCATACATGGCCACCGAATGCAGCAATCAGCCTTCCCTAAATTTGTTTACCATAAAGTTTAACTACGTCAAATTCAGGAGGCCTACAGTTCTCGTTCAACCTATTCATGCTCATGACAAGCCACTAAGCTCGAGCATAGCACTGATTCGAGTCTCTCCAGAGCTAGCAACATTAGTGTATAGACGGATTTTTGCAAGTTCAGAATTCTTTCCTGAGGATGTAGATATGATACTGAATAACAAACTTAGTCTTGGCACCTTCGTGGCCTTGCCAAAAGGATACCTCTCCAATTGGGACCCTAAATCTGACACTTTTCCACCTAGCTTTGCCATACTCAGCATATGGAACACCAAAGAAGTGTTCAAGCTGGAGGTAAAGGGTGTTTCCTCCCTAAAATACGCGTGCAGCGTGGCTAGTAGGGCGGTAGACGCTTTTCTTCCGTGGCTGAGGTTACCTTCAATACCTAATATATTCAGACAGTTTGGACTCTATTTTTGTATGGCCTTCACATGGAAGGTCCTCATGGCTCTTATCTGATGAGGTCACTTTGTTCATTCGCCCATAATATGGCAAAGGATGATAGGGGTTGCGGCATCTTGGTAGCCGAGGTAAACCAAAATGACCCTGTTAAAGAGGCTATTCCGCACTGGAAAAGGTTTTCATGGGATGATCTTTGGTGCATAAAGAAACTGGCAGTGGCAAGGAAGAGGGAAAAGAAAGCGGGAGCTTTGAACCTCAGGATTGGATTAAATCTCGAGCTTGTTCTTCCTCAGTTACGTTTGTTGATCCACGAGACATTTAATAGTGATGCATTTTTGCCTGGAACGAGCCCTTCCCAACTGTACAGTGTTTAAATCGAAATTATCTAGAATTGTTTTCTATCTAAGATAAGTTTCATCGATCTTTGTGAAGGATCCGATAAGCTCAAACAATAAACAAAACCAAAAAAAAAAAGAAATTGTTATGAACACAAAAAACAGTAAGCCTTGGGCCCCTGACAGCTAATAAGACTACAAATTTCAGATTTTGATAAAGTGAAAAACACATAGAGCCGTTGTACTGGTGAGAGCAACTGCTTTCATTCTCCATCGCAAGACACCAAAACAAGAAAGCGGGAAACAAAACGGGGAAGTGGACAATGTTTCGTGGAGACAATCTCAAGTTGTCTATACACAGACAAAACATGAATTTGGGTTCATCATTATGCAAGTTCTATGCTTTTCAGAACTCAACACGTCACAATCAGAGTCGACCGCTTCCGCATGTTTGGGCAAATTCTCGTACAGATGTCTTAATTCAATCCTTTCGGCTAAAGAACTCCTCCAACAACAATAATGGAGCTAATAAAACTACAAGTAAATCAGCAAGCAGATGACCCCCCAAGAATCCAGGCAGCTTTAAGACGGATATAAGGGTTGGGAGACGTCGGTTTCATTTCACCAAGAATTAGGACCACATTTCCAATAACGCTATGATTTAAGTAACCCTGTGTATAAAAGGCAGTTATATTAGTATTATAACTTAACTGGTTAGCTACCTTCTGAAAGTCCGGATTAGCTTTTCTTTTGGCACCATGTGGGAAAGCATGCTCATAGAAATTACATTCATAATTTTATAGCTAGGCAAACATACAGTATAAAGTAAGGGGAAAAAGGCACGAGATGCATGGCACAGAATGACCAAACGTGGCTTTCAGCTCGCTATCTAAGGATCATTTCAATATTCAATTGAAACGAATATCAGTCTTTTGCACATAGAGATACACCCAGAACTATTTTTATGTCCAAATTAATTTGTGCCACAACAAGAAATTAGACAAAAAGAAAGATGAGAATGAAAGGAAAGTAACTCTGCCTACCGAGACATTTACTTGCAAGATTATCAGCTCTTTCATGTTTGCTATGACAAAAGTTTTAGGCCATTTCAAAGACATCATCAACAACATCAGACGGAGGTGCCTAGACACCTGCAAGCGAGAAGACAAGTAACTGAAGGGATGTGGGAAGTACTTATTTTCTCTATGGTTTCATATTCACCAACCTTCTTCAGAACTGACAATTTCACGGGACATTTGGATGCAAAACTGATGTAACTCAACAAACATAAAGAGGCGGAAATCCGCATTTGGGAAAATCAAACTAGTCTATGTCAACCGATAATTTCTCTCTAGCCAGCATAAAGTAATTGGACTAGGAATCTAATAATACATCGTTCATTTGAGTCTCATACGGCAATACTGTTATTTTTCATACCGAAGTCGGCTCTTTGTCATGAACCACAAATATCACTGATACAAAGAAATGTGCACAAACAGAAATGAGAAAACCCAAACTGTTAAATAGTTCTAGCAGTGCTGGTTTTGAATACAACACAGGCAATGCAGGCCGTCACATTTTCGATGCTTTTGCAAAACTTGCGAATCTGGATAAGTCATCATTTAGAAGACTATTTGGATTCCCTTGCTCAACCTAAAGAAGGATAAAGAAAGATTAGATTCATATTTTTGAGTTTGCTATCAGGAAAATTAGATTTACGGAAAGAACCCAAGCATACCAGGATTCCTTGATCTAAAATCAGGATATTGTCCATATTCATTACTGTTGAGATACGATGTGCAATCGTGATTACTGTTAATCCTCGGCACTCACTAGCTATAGCATTCTGTAGTTTTGCAGATGTTTGAGTGTCTATATTGGCAGTGCACTCATCCAAACATAACACCTGAACGTTCAGTATATCATTAGCACACAAACAAGTTCCTTCTAGCGCGCGCGCACACACACTCTCTCTCTCTCTCTCATTGTTCTACCTGAGAAGACTTGAGAAGTGCACGTGCAAGGCAAAGGAGCTGCCGTTGGCCCACAGAGAATGATATTCCGGACTCCTTTACATGCATGTCCAGCCCTCCCCCTGCTTCTACTTCTTGCTTTACGTGACATTTCTCCAGGATGTTCCAAATCATTCCATCATCGCTTATGTGCAATGGGTCTAGATTGTCCCTGAAAATTAATAATAATTGCAACAGTATTTCTGAATAACATGTAAGTATTCGGGGGAGGGTTGAGTTGAGTGTTAAGACGGGAGGAATTGTAAGTAAGAAGTCGTGGGTTCAAAACCTCTCATTTACACAAAAAAAAAAATAAAGTATTGAAGGAACATCTACGTATGATAATTAACTTAGTGTACCTTAATGATCCTTCAAATAAAGAATGGACTCTGGGGAACGACAGCCAAATGAGAACGAAGGTCTCTTAGGGAAATCTCAGCTATATTAATTCCATCCACTAAAATACAACCTCCGCTGATTGGATTTAAGCGAAACAGGGCATTCAAAATGCTTGATTTTCCCGCACCTGTTCTTCCAATGACTCCAACCTGGATAATATAATATCAATCAGTGGCAGAGCCAAGATTTAGCATTAGGAGAGGGGAGGGGGAGAGGTGGCGAATTGTAAAATAAAAGAATACGTAGAGGTTGTCCTAAAATATAGTAAAATTTGTAGGTTTATATAGAACGTTAGTTTAAAACTAAAAGCTTGAATTTTTATTACTACAGAGGATTGTTTCAAATGTAAACCAAATTGAATTAAATGTAGTTTTTCTTGAAGGGAAAGAAAAACTACTACAAAGGTGGACTAACCTGAGTTCCGCCTGTAATAATAAAAGACACACCACGTAATGCAGGAGGCAGAGAAGGCATATATCGGAGTGTCACATTCTGGAACTGGATCTCCCCTTGAGATGGCCAATTCCGATCCAATTGTTCGTCTCTGACTTCTTCTTCTTGAGGAATGTCCATATACTGAAATGAAAAGACAGAATGATAAATTCAAGTATGGAGATACGTATATATGTATGCTTCCTCTGTTTTAAACTAATTTACCTGAAGAACCCTCTCCACAGAAACCATCTCCTTCTCTGTTTCCGTGAAACTTGTTAAAAAGCTTCCGAGTAAAGATACAATCGGAGCTGCATATGAAAGAGCCAAGCCAACCTGATGTCAAGAGAGACATTGTAAATCAGCGTTTGCAGATTTTGCTCCAAACGTCATGCTTGACATTTTCGTCAATAAGCACAAAAATTAACATTGGATGCATAACTCTTAGGAAAAGAAGGCAAGCCAAAGCTCTAACACTCACCAGCCCTGGAGTGCCTAAAGTGATGGGGAGAAGTCTCTGAGATCCAACAACAGACATCACAGCAACAAATGAGACAATAAAAGCTGCCAACAACTGAAATAAGTCATGGATTAAATTGACTTTAGCAGGTTGGAGTGATTGCAAGAGTCGTAGAAGTATTAAAATGTTGAGCTGGAAAGTTCTGATGAATACAAGCATATATTTAAAACATAAATTACAATCAAGCATTGGATTCTCCTTTCCGAACTATATTAAAAAAAAAATGTAATAAGACCTTGTACAAGTAATTGTCTAGTAAGAATTTCACGTATATACCTGAAGGCGCAGGGAAAGCCACAAACTTGCTGTCACCTCAGAGTAAGAAGTTCTTTGATATACTGTTATATGCTCAATGAATCTGAGGAAGAAAAAGTCCTGGCCACAAAAAACAAACAAATGACTTTTAGATCTTTGTCATTGAATAACCTAAAAAAACGTGTACTCATATAGAATCTAGAAACTAAAAGCAAATTCTTGAGTAATTAATGCATCAAAAGCCATTCTTCGAGGCCTTGCCAAGTACAGGAGATTTGATGATCAGGTCTAAACATTACGTGAAGGATCTAATAGAACACTGGACTTAGATCATGCAACACTGACAGCAGTTAGTACCAAGTTTTAGAACTTGCTAATACGCATTACCTCAGAGCTGAATGCCCTAATGGTTGATGCTCCATCCAGTGTCTCCGTGAATGATGCGTAAATTGGTGAGCGAGAAACACTATCCAGCCTTCGCAGCTCACGTGATGTTGACCTGTAGTAGAACTGCAGACTTATGTTTAATTACTCTAAAATTGATGAATTATCTTCAAGTAGAAATGTTTTTTGGGTAACACTTAATTGTAGTCCAATCCTCATCCTCATGAATAATATTTTTAGATGTTCATAAAGTAGATCATTTAGTTAAAATTACGAAAAGGTTCATCACATTCATATTAAGATTGCGATGACATTCAATGTGATCACATTAAGTACAAAATTAGCAAGCATAGTTGAGAAAGTGCTTGAAGTGAAACTATATACGCTGCAAGCATTCAAATTTTTTCAGATGAGCTGAAATACTTAATCCTGCTCCCGTGACGGAAAATACCAATTTTTTACTTCTTCTTAAATTTCCAATTGTTAACTGCATTTTTAAACAGTAACTCTATGGTGGTTCCATTATTATGCCAACTACTTTTGCAGAAAATTATGAGCATTTGAAACTATCTACTTGAATACGTTCCTCTAGTTCAGCTAGTAAACATTGAGCTAATCTGATTTCCAGATCTTCCTCTCAGTCACAGCAAATTGCAAGCATAACTAGTTAGCTGAATTATAGCTCTCCAAAATAATAGTACAGAAGATCGGACAATTACCTGTAATTTGCTGTATATGTACCAGAAAGGCAACAATACTATCAAAAAGATGACCTGAAAATGAACTGAGCCTAGTGAAACAAATATTCCCACTTAACCTTTTAAGTAAATCAAATCCCTGTAACAGTAAGAAAATAAAGTAACAAGGATCTATAAGAAACTATTTCTGTACCTGCACATATGACAAGATTATAGCAATTCCCAACAGGCCAACAAAATTGGCCAGGAGAATGTTGAAAATAAATGGGAGAGAATCATCAATAGTATAAAGATCCGAAGAAAATCTGTGCAAACAGATTAGTTTTGTCAAACAATAGCAGTCTGGAATGTGTTATTTTAATTGATTAAGTCATGCTACCTGTTAAGTATTCTCCCACTAGGTGTCTGATCAAAGAAGCTAATACTTGCATTGATAAGCTTATTCAACAAGCGATCATGGACCTGGATGGCGGCATGTATGCCACCAAATGCAAATGAAAATGCCCTCACCAAAGTTAGTGTAGAATTCACCAAACAGAACATGCAGAGCATACCCTGCAATACCAGTAAAAGTGTTCGAATATGGTCAAATCTCAGATTCAACATAGTTTCACTTTAAACTTCAGTGAAACATTACCACAAAGGTTTAGCATACCAAAACCATGGAAAAGGGAAAGGCTTAAATCCAGACTCTTCCTATTTCCGTGTTTGTCACTTTATGTATTAGCACTCTTATTTCTCTGTATTAGAATTGGCATTGGCTGAAGGACGCTCTCTCCTATAACGATGAAGTAGGTGAGAACAGATTCATACCATCACACAGTGTCCAAGTACAACTTGGTTATTAATTTTTCAAGCCACTGATCCGAGCCTTCCCAAGAATGAACTTTGCTTTGAAAGCAAAGCTCATGTTCCGGGGGAGAAGGGCAAATTCTTTATGATCAGGTGAAAATGTTATTCCTTTTGAAATTCTTCAAATGAAAACAGTTGCACTACTATTCTCACAAGTGGAATATAGAAATAGTTCTTATGTAGGTTATAACGCTCTGGTTGAAGTCACTTCTGCTAGACTAATAATGATACTAAGGAATTAAAAAATCACCAGATAAAATGTTGTCGAATAGTCTTTCTGACTGCTTCCAGTTGTTATCAACCCAATATGATAGCCACAGATCATTTCCATTACGAGAAAATTGCATCAAAAGGGCCGACAAGCATGTTAATATCGTAATGAACCAACCAGCAAATTCTGCATAATTTCTGTGAAGGCAGAATTAATAGTTTGTTAAAGTTGCTCACAGACAAAAAAAAAAGTTAATATGGTAACAAGACCCAACGGAAAATTCTGCATAACTTCGGTAAAAGACAGGAGAAATAAACCATTAAACTCATCAACTTGCAGTACAAAAGTTCTTAATTGCAGTGTACAATCATGGAAATAGTCACGCACTTGTATACAAGAAGTTCAACTCTCCCTTCTTTCCTTGTCTCAGCATCAATTGTCCCTTGACCTCCTTCCAAATTGTAGGAATTGTCCACCTCTACTCCTCCTTCGGCTTCAACAGAGATAGATGACCTTTCCTCTACTTGAACTTCGGAGGAAATACTACAGTTGTCTATAGAGGGAAATGCCAAATAGGAAGAAACATTTAAGTCAGATGGAGTTCCCACCCACTTCACTCTTCCCTTGTCCATTTCAACCACCATATCAGCAGCATATATTGCCTGTAATTCAAAATACAAGATGCCAAATATTATTGACCCTTAAGAGCTCAAGTGCTTCTAATTGATGATACATGCAAATAGAGATGCCAAGACAGAGAATATTTTAAGGAAATTCACTTAATTCATCAATACAACTTTTACCTCATCATGATGATCAGCAGAATTTTCAGAAAAATTGAATACACGTTAAACAGTTTACGAGCACAACCAATAAAGGGATCATGATTTCCTTCTAGAATAGCACACGCATAACAAAAAAATCCTACCAAAATTTACGCACTTTATATTTATCTGATGGGCCTGGCATTGGCGACCCTCTTCCCTGTGGATGCTACAATTACTCGTCCTATAATGTTGTAGCTAGAACAGAGAAAATTTCTGGGCAGACCCATTGGTTTGTTACAATAATAGGTAAAAACACACACACCAACATAGATAGATAGAAAATAGACAGAGATAGATAGATGTGAGAAAGAGAGGGTAATAAAACCTGAATGTTATGTGTGCATAGAATACGTGTCTGCTGGTTCATAAGAGGGCCAAGAATGGCATTATGCAAAATTGAGCAGGCAACATGAGCATCTACTGCACTCAGAACATCATCAAGCATGTATATATCAGAGGCACAATAGAGAGCCCTGTTGGTCAAAAGGAGTACCAGAGATCAGACCCAGTACCATGATTGCTTCAAATATTTCCATAGGACATGCTGATTACAACAGATTCAAGATACTTGTCTACCTGGCAAGTGCAAGACGTGCTCTCTGGCCACCTGACAGGTTAATTCCTTTCTCTCCGATACAGGCCATATCACCTCCAATCATCAAGGAGATATCAACATCAAGTGTACAAGCGTGTAATACATCTGAGTACCTGATCCAAGAAATGATGCAAAAGTTAAATAATATAAGAAGCCCTCCATGAAAGAAATTAAAATACAATTTAGTCACACAGGAGCACAGGCAGTCAGACTTCTATAAAGCAGAAGACTAAGTTCAGCATGCGGTAAACACAATGTTACCAAAAAGAAACTGAAAAAGAATTCAGCTTTTTCCATTGAAAGTTATGAGGTTACCTTGTCGAGTTGTAATTCCTCCCAAACAAAATATTATCACGGATGGTTCCAGAGAGAATCCAAGGTATCTGTTGCAAAAGAAGATAGGATAAGAAGTTTTCTTAATCATTGTAGTTACAACATGCCAATAGAGGGACAACTTTGTCAACCTGCGGTACATAAGTTGTGGATCCATTCAGATGTATTGATCCATTAACAAGTCTCATTTCTCCTAAAATCAAATTTAGCAGGGATGATTTACCTGATCCAACCTGCAACAAGCACATATTCTCTTTGAGAATATTAAATAGTATCGACATTGGAACATGAAAGGAAAGTATAATCACTGTATCATGTGTTTCATTTTAGATGTAAAATTGAAGCAAAAAAGTTTCTTGACGTATTCCAACCCTTGCAATATTTTTCCAAGGATCTACCAAGGTGTGTGCAATTCATAAGAAAACATGAATATATGCTGAACAGCTCATCTACATGAAGCAATACTTCATGATATTACTCTCTAAAAGGAAGATTATGGGTAAAGCCGAAGTGGAGAGTCAAAAATAGAAAGCAAATTTATTTGTGGCAACAAATCTGACCTCTCCAATAACAGCAACCAGGTAACCTTTTGGTATTTGAAGAGTAACATTGTCCAAAATTAAACTCAAATCTTTTTCATCAGTGCTTGACCATGTTGAACATGCATCACAAATGATGACAGCCAAGTTTTCAGGATTTCCTGCAGGATTTCCTTTCTTCTCCAGCCCAAGTTCACACTCAGAACTGGACAAATATTTGCTCAACCTCCGAGAAGATATAAAAGCCTGGATTATAACATGAGAAAGTGACTAATCTGAAGGTCTACAAAATACAAAGATGACAATTGAAGTCAAGACAGAAGGCAGTACTCACATCAATTAGCCCATTAATGACCCAAGGAAATGAGTTTAGTGGGGAGATTAAATTGTTAAATAATGCAAGGCAAGTGAAAACCTGAAAAGTAATGCTGAAATATGAGAACGATCAAATTGCTAACAAGATATAAGTTCACCCCGTATACACTATGAATTTAGCAAACAGGGATACTACCGTTGCCGCATCAAGCTGATGTCCCATCAAAGTATAAAGTCCAAAGGTGAACAAAGAGAAAAGGGTTGGTGTAGTTGCCCAAAAAAATACACACCACGCGTCCAAGTATTTCCTGGTCTAGCAAAAAAGACAACAGGCTTTGAGGTGCAAAGAAGAAAGCCCAAGTTCCAAATTACTGTACAATTAGAATATTCAGGTTCCTTACTGATAAGTATTTCACTTCCAATGCTCTTGTCTTCATCAACCAGCTAGCAAATATAAGCTCCCAGCTGTACATTTTCAAAGTCCGAATGTATGTGAAGAGTTCAGCCGTCCTCCTAATTCTGCAAAACAAATATATATATATATATATATATATATATATATATATATATAAGAGTGCATTTCAAAGATGTTGTTAATGACTTAGACCAGCAGAAATTCTGGAAAGCAATGAGGAAAACAAATATCTTCTTATATCACCCCCCCCCCCCCCACAACAAAAACCAATACAGTTAAACCTTGGCATATGTCTGCATCCACATCAAACATCAAAGAGAGGGTCAGGGTGCAACACTTGGTGGGAAACAAGAAAACCAATTTCACTTTTACAAACTTTTAAACTAATCGCAATGAATTAGAAGAATAAAAAATTGTACACATACCTTTCATCCTTCTGTTCCATCATGCTTCTTGTAGCCTTTGCAATTAGTTGAGCAATCCATTTATTGACTGCATATAAGTCAATATAACCAAGTTTTATCGTCTGCAGAATTCAGAATGACTTCTTGGTGGACTTGTCATACACTACAAAATCCTGCTGAATATATGCTTTTCAAACATGGAGATAAAAGAAATTCTCTTGGATTCTTAGAATATTATTTTACTCAACTATTACACCTATCAACAAGGTCAACTATTTTTAAGCGTTCAACTACATTGATTTATTAACAGACATTAGCATTACATATTCTTCAGCATTATTCTCTTAGTGTAATTTCTTAGTTGTATAACATACTCCAAAGCATGCTGCTTACTCTGTCAAGCAATTTCACTGAAGAAGTAACAAAATTCTCAATATGTACAAATATGTGCGAGTACAGAAAAGTATTGAATTGGACACAAAATATGCCCACATCATAGCAAATTTACCCAACCAAAAAAAATTTTAATCAGATACCAGTCCAAAATATTCTCACCCGGTATTAGCAGAATGGTTATTGCTATTCCAGAAAGAAATGCAAACTTGACTTGTACGTAGAGTAGATATAGAGCTATTCCAATTTGCAGCGGCAAGCTGACAAATCACATGACAGTCAAACCATTTAAAGATTAAGAAGAAAGCAATGGTGCTTATAAACATAAAAAAGCTATTAACTGTTGTTAATCCCTCTAATTAACGAAAGACATTAATGCTCAACCGACTCAATTCTAATAATATTTAAAAACTTACAAAGGACTTGAATATCTGAGTGTTTAAATGAAATGAAGAGTTCAGAATGTACTAAGTTGAGCATCTAACAGATTGCTAGTCAGAATGTTTAAAATGGTTTAATATACTGCTTGTTATCTGCCGATGTCTATTATTAAAAGAAAATAAAAACATTTATGCCGCACTTAGTAACAAAAAATTCTTTAGAATTTTCTCATTTGATCAGAACTCATTGAATCTGTTCAAAAAGACCATTAAAAAAAAGGGTTCTATGATAGTTTTAATATGGGCAAAACTTTTCCAGTTTCCTTGAAGAAACGTTTGACAAATGATACAACTTCGCCAAAAGTGTAAACAAGCAACAGCTGTACAATGTTTATAGTAACACGAGTATATAACTGAAACATATCACCCGATATAGACAAAAGCATAGAAATAGGACCTCCATATATCATGGAAACTGTTGCAAAGGTTGACAGTTCTATCAGCATCAACAGACATGAATGTTTGAATCTCCCCTTCAGAAAATTTTGACCTCTCTGCAAGTCTAACATGAAGACACTGGAAAGTTGCAAGAGATGTCAATATTAACATTCTATATATATATATATATATATATATTAACTTTGGAGAAAAAACGTTAAATGAAGCAAGAAACACGTAAATTATATGGGTGGAAATATCTTACAAACAAAAAGCCTTTTTTTTTTTGGTTCAGGGAGAGGTCTCCTGTATCTTCATTAGACATAAGTTGAGACACCATTTCTTTTCTCAGTAAAGTTAATGAATCAAGAATATGTCTCAATGGACAGAGCTTGTACTAATTAATAAACATCATATCCAGACAGATAAGAGAGAATAATCAACATACAGACTACCTAGCTAGTACAAGTTGATTACTAAGATAAACTAAGATATTACCTTATGGTAAATAATAGTCATAATGCTAGAGCGCAGCTTCAGCTTAAGTTTGGAAAGATGAAAAGTATATTGTGTATCAAGGAAGGATCTGCACCACACAAGATAATCATAAATATCATCCACGGGTAGTTAGTTGTCAGTGGAACAGATTGGATGAAGAGCACCACAAAGCTCCAGCAGATTTGGTTAACGTATGCATTCATTAAAAAAATAAACAAAAAATAAAAAAAATAAAGAAGAAGAAGTAGAAGAAGAAGAGTAAAGCCAAACTTCAATCAGGAGGGATGTTAATTTGAATCATGAAGCATTTACACATATTTTTCCTATTTAAATACCTACCCAAATAACGGACATAATAAATATATGTAGCTCAAGAAGAAAATAAAAATGACTTAACAAACATTACCAAATTTAGAGAGTGAGAATTACTTCAAAATAGAGGCTAGGCCCAAGGATATAGCAAAAATGTAGCCATCATAGTGGTCAGAACCTGTAAACCAAAAATTTCCTCTCCGTGAATACATAATTATAGCAGGACAAGTCTCCTGTATAGGTAAGCATGTAACTAAGCAAAATTTGGACAAATTCCTATCACAGACTCTATATGAAAATTGAAATTTTGCTCTCATACTTATGTACCAAAGTATTGCTCCATCCAATCCAGGACTCCACATGTAATTCACTTCAAATAGTCCTCATTGGTTTCATCCCTATATGGCATAACTTGCTTGAAGCTTAAGATATAAGCAACCCTCAATGCCTTTCTTATGTAACCAATCAATCTTCCAATTTAATCTCCGACACCTTTAATTTTTACTTCATGAGGGATTGGAATGCAAATCAATTAGACTTATCTTGCCAAATGGCTTCTATGTAGATTAACAGTTACAAGGGTGTTTGTTCAACATACTGACGAATCAGAAATAAAATCAATACAATAATTCATGTTCATTTCTGTCTTCTGGAATACCATGTTCATAGCATGATATGAACCAATTGAAGTGCAAACCTTGCTGAAGAAACCGAATCAACTTATTGAGAAGCACTGGTCCCACAAAACCTAGACAATCATTAATCACCTGCAAAGGTATAATACTTTGTGATGGTACTTTGAAGTTGATGAACCCATAAATGAGCCTTTTATTTAATCCAATTTACTCCATATTCGATAAACAAACATTATGAGATAATTGAATAAACCCCCAAATCCTACAGTACAAAGAAATATATTGAACCAGTTGAATTCCTTAGAAATTAATTCCTCATCTGCTTATTCAGTGTAACAATAGCATTCATATACAAATTACAAAAATAAGAATGAAACATCCTGTTTTTTTACCAATGCTCTTAGTATATCACCAAAAGAAGTACCTTTAGAAAACCTAGATGAAAGTATGGCCACCCATATGCACAACAAATTGCTTTGAGTAAAGAAGGGTGAGAAGAATTTTTTCTTTGTTGAGCTTCCCAGCATTGCTGTAATATTTGATGGCAAGAAGAAGGATTCAAATCTTCTGGCAAACTGAGCAAATCATTTGAGTCAAGCTGTCTCTCTACACCACATGCCATTAAAGTGTCAATGGTTTTGAAAGTTATAAGGTGCCAAAAGTTGCTCATAAGTCCCTACAAGAACAATGTAATTTTTAGATCAGTCTACAACATCGTGACAATTAAAAGGGGCTGATGAAATGAACTAGAAAAGAGTAGCAAAGGGATAATTGTGTTGGGAACAAATAATTTTATAGCCGTACATAGACAATAGTTACTCACAGAATCCTGCCAATCTGGGCATAGAAGGATGACAAATTTACAAGAATTAGACCTTATGACATCTTAAAGATCAAAGAGAAAGAGAGAGATTAATTTAGAGAATATGAATCAGAACAAAATGATCAACTGTTATATGTAAGAAAAGCTTGGTTTGAATGCTTTTAGATGTAGTAGAAGACAGTGCTATCTGAATTTGAGGACATGAGATAGGTTGTATTGTATGATCAACTAATACTATCAATTGATGAGATTCCACACAGTTCTAGTGGATAAGATCTTGTTCCACCATTTAAATCCTTTTGGGGATGCCTAAATCAAATATGAATTGATACCATGCTATAATCTGCATGCATTGCCTAAATTAATTTCTCATTCTGTTTGATGCTTCCGCTAAATAATAGGAACGATTAGACTCACATATTACTAGCAAAATCATGGAAAAGATTTGGTCAAACTCAAACGAACTTTACCAGGAAAAAACAATGCAAGTAACTTACAAAGCTTATCAGAAGTTGTAAGAGATAAAACCATCACAATGTCACAAAGAACATTCTGTCTAAGACACCATTAACTTGATTAAAAGCTTCTACAGATGTCATCCATCTAGCAAGCAATCTAAACTTTGACTACAAATCATAGTTAAGTTTTCCTTCCAAGCATACAGTACAAGACACCAATAACTTGATTAAAAGCTTCTACAGATGTCATACGTCTAGCCAGCAATCTAAACTTTGCCTAAAAATCATAGTTTTCCTTCCAAGCATACTGGTGCACAATTGAGAGCAATAATTAGCATTATCCAATTACCAGAAGCAACCCAATATAACAAGCTCTGCTAAAGGATGGATTCTAGATTGCAGTAATTACATTCTTTCAAACTCAGAGAGTTTGTCCTCGGAAACACAAATTCAAAGAGACAAGTTAAAGAGTAACGACAAGTACTCTGAGGTCCAATGGATGAAAATGATATCAAGTTGTCTTTTATTTGCGTGACTAAATAGGGAGGAGATCGTCACATTAACATTTTAAAGACTATGAAAGGTAAAAATAGTACATACTGGGAATTTCGGGTGACCTTCTTTGACATCAATCTTGCAAGGAAGAAGTGGTTCTTCCATGGAATTACTCCTTCACGAAGTAAACACTTGATATAAGGAAAACACAAATGACATTATAAATACTATCTGAAGACACAGTAAATCAGAAAGTAGCAACTCTGGATAACTGAAAGTTTCTTGATAACATAATGCAACAGATATTAATCATTATGTGCAAACAAAGTAGGATGAAAGGAATAAGATGAAGATGAGACATAAATGGAATTAAATGCTTATCTTGTTTGGGAAGATGTAACATTTCTGGAAACCTACAAAGGTTTCCGTTGCTACTACTTTCTCTTGGACTCTGAATTTCAGAAGTCAGTGTTCACATAAAATATTATGCTTCCTTATTCTCCAAAACTAGAGCTTAGACATACTAAAACACAAAATATTGAGAATCAGGCAGGGCTCAGCGCTCATTTTTATTCCATAAATAGAGAATATCAAGCAGGGTACTTTTGCCAAACCCTCCAAGCCATCATAATTATGTAGGCAGTGTGTCCTAGTCTCAGGTTTTCCACTGAAAACTTTAGGTTTATCTAATATTCCATGTTGCTGAATCGAATGAGTCATTTAGCAGTGAATTGAAGTCAACCTAAAGCATAGCATGCCAAAGTCCTCGACTCCTGAAGTCACAGTTAACATGCACCTTTCATTCATCTAAACTTCCAGCTCACTACTCAATAAAGTTATGACAGATAAGATCATAAAGAGACAAAAAACAATAATCAGTTCCAACCGGAGAAGGAACATATACTTTCTGAAAGACTTATCCAGATGGCTAGAAAATTCACAACATATACGCAAGTGAAATTACCTGCCTCTGTAAGATGCCCATTTTATCCTCATGATGTTAATCAAGATCCCAAACATGACATCCAGTAAAGCAAAAGAGCTCTCCCTAAGACATCTGAAAGCCTGTCACCATCAAGTGAGACCAGATTTCATAAATAAGTACTTTATGATAAACATGAGTCATAAGCAACATATAAAGCATTTGTCTTGGTACACTACAGTATTGCAACAATAGTAAACAACGTTAATTGTACATATTTGTTCATGGTAACATAGTGGATCCAACAAGAAGATACTTTAATCGCACATACAAGAAGATGGTAAATGACTACCTCAGGTCCAAGAAAATTTGAATTTATTTCAAAAATTAGAAGGAAATGGAAAATCAGGATTCTCATCAGCTAAGCTTTGTCTTCTACTGAACTTGTAAAGCATTGACACATCTCTTTAGCCACACAAGCAACCCATTTCAATTTTCTCACAGTTGGAATTATTATACTTCAAATGTTCTCCATAAGAACGTACCCAAATATGTACCTAGCACATCAAATGCCATTGAGAAGACTATTTGGGCTTACATAAGACTACTTTTAACTCTGAACAATTAGACAAACATAGATATAAAAAATAAACTAAAATAATCTTCATTTGCAGATTGCAGCTTAAAAAAAACTAATTTTGATTACCTATATTCCTCCATAATGCTGTACATCTATCATACATTTGTGTATTTGAATGTTAATGTGAATTAACATTGTCAAACAGTGTGTATAGATAGACTTGTAGAAAGATGTTTCAAGTTATCAAAGAAATTGCTCATAATACACTTCATGCTCAGCAGAGGTATGCTTTTGTACAGGAAAAATAACCCAGAGTTGGATATTTCAGATATGCAGATAATCAAGAGACAAAAGCAACTCCAAGAATGATGATTGACAAGAAAATGAATATTGAAGATATAACTTATAACATGTCTACAGGCAATGAATTCAAAAACACATAAGATCTTTTACAGGAAAAAACTGCATGCAGGTGCAAATACCTTTGAAGTGCTATCATCTCAAACATCAAACAACTAGAACAGGTGCATACAGGTTGTTTCTAGAGAATCCAATATAGAAAATTAGACGTTGGTCACACATGATCAAAATTAATTAAGAAATCATACCCCTTGTGAAGAGAAAACTGTTTGCAGATGAGGAATCAAGAGAAATGGTTTAACAATCCACCAAAGACTCAAGACTTGGTTGCAGAAGACGAACCAGTAGCCACGTGTTGAAAAAAGTAAAACTGTAACCTAAAGGTTGTAGCACAAATGAGAGAATGGTGTAATCCCATGATACAAATGGCTACTATCACAGGCTTCTATTAACCAACTCAGAAACATCTATAAGCTTACCCAGACTGCAATCTGGGAACAACTAAAGAGCCATCTGTGAAACACAACAGCATAACCCTGTCGGAGACTTCTCAGAAGCAAAACCATGTCGAAGAATGCTGTACATGCTCCAATAACAGGTAAAACGTACAACAAAACCTTGAATGGAAGATTTATCTGTTCAGATTAAATTTTTTAAAAAAAATCAGTGCACTATAACAAGGCTACAAGAGACTATTTATCAAAAGCATTGCCATTTCTTGTAACACTACTAACTGAAATGTTAATATAGTGGGCGGTGTAGCCAGGCAACACTAGTCAATCTCCAGAGGGTACAGAAATCTGCTGGGATTTGCAGAAAATGGAAGGCAAACACAGGATAAGTTTAACAAGACTCTGAAGTGCAAAGAAATTATATGGAAACCAGTGTTGCACTGCAAGAAAACTTTTACTAAAACTACAGATTAAGTATTTGCGAGGTGCCATAAAAGTTCTGACATTGGCATTTTCTAGGTACAAGGGCAATGTGAGCAATTAGTATCTATATGGCCCATATATATTCCAAGCAAATGAACTTATGCGCTTAATAAATACACACAATTAAGGCAGTTAGAATTACAACTGCTGTGACTAAGTGGCTTATGTCTTCATTCCTTATACCACCTGCAGTTAAGAACTTCATGCCAATTCTGCAAGATTGTTTCTTTCACCTGTCTCTAAGAAGTCAGAAATTAAGCAAGCTCTGCAGTCTAGGGCAGTGAATTGGAACCTACCTTTATATTTTCCTTGACCCTTCTCTTTGTAACTCCAACCACCGCAATCACAACCAAAGTTGCCACATTTGCTCCGAAAACCAGCACTGTAACTGCTCTTAAGGAAACAAGATGAGAAAAAAAATTCAAAACCAGCATAGCGATTTTTTATGTATGTGCTAAGCAAAATAGAAGCCAGGACAAGTGAAGGATATATGTCACTAAAACACTCCGAGACACCTTTGCCATCCCATACCTGACCAAGAATAACAAAGACAGAGACATCCAATTAGCATCAGCAGGAAACCAGCCAACAAAAATTCGGAATTAATAACCAATGTTTTATGTCCTGGACGCCACGGCAAAGAGCAAATATTTGCATCCACATTTTTTGATGCCAAATATGAGATAACCCTTCCTTCAATGCCTTGACATTTTCCTTCAGAAGTCAAACTTTGCTACTGTATCGTTTCTTCATTGAAATGGCAGAAGGTAACACAAAGTAAAGAAGATGTCATAATCATCTTTGCAAGTCTGACGAATTAAGCATTCCGGCGTCAAACGGATTATTCTCATATACAATAAATCAAATACTTCGTGCTAGTCAAAATCGATCAAGAATTCTAGAAACACAGAGTAAAAGAGAATAAGATTGTCCCATAGAAACAGAATTCTTGGAATTCTTAGCATGATATCTTCAGCAATCATGATCCTTTCTCAGTACTAAAAAAGAGGAAAGACTTTGCATACATATGGTGAGTCGGGGCAAATGTGCTTCAACAAGTCCATCAGAGCAAGGCTTCACTCTTGAACAGCAAATTTCTTTCAGGGCTAAAATTCTAATGGTTGAGGAATGCACTCGTGTTAGCATGATAAGGTAAGGTGGCAGAGGAACAACTACTAGCCCACTATCTTATGTTCATAAGTATCGCCTGATTAAAATTGTGAGAGAGGAGTGTGGGGTTTAATTAATGATTAGCTTTTTGGGTTCTAGGTGTAATATTGCAATCTGGGATGTGTTTTGTTGAGCCTTTTACTTCGGTTTTATGGGCAAAAGCGAAAGATACTCTGGTACTGGTAGCATATGTGGGATGACAGAGAGAATCCAGATTAAGAGAAAATGTCAAAGATCCGCATGCATGTTTGTTTTTATGCCCTACACGTGGAATCTGAGTGGCACTGAAAAGACTACAAGGCTTTCGCCTTCTTATTCTACAGAATCTTCTTTGTCTTTTTTATTCTTCCCCTTCTCTTTTGCTTTTTGTGCCCTTTAAATTTGCCTTTTGTTTTCCTTTGTTTACTTTTACGCTATTTTAACCCTTTAACTTTTGTTTCTCTTATCTTATCTGATCCTGATTTTGCAGGAAACTCATCAGAACCCACTCTCTTGAACATAGTGCACCAAAGCTCTTGCTGATCTAGCATATGTCTGAGGCAACTTGGACTCTCACCATGCATTTTTGAAGGGTAGAAGTTGACTGTAGATTTAGAAAAGCATATTGATTGGTTATCTTTCTGCAGAGAGGATGTATCTGAAGAAATTTATCCATTGATTTAAGGGGTGCAGTCAAATGACCAGATGCTAAATCCATAGCACTGATAGTGATCAGCCATTTAGCACAGCGTCAGCACATCTGTTGTGTTTTATACTTGCTTACAAATAAAATGGTTTTGTTATACTTTTCGATTGACATTATTATAT
This sequence comes from Coffea humblotiana, assembly GCA_023065735.1. Taxonomy (NCBI): domain Eukaryota; kingdom Viridiplantae; phylum Streptophyta; class Magnoliopsida; order Gentianales; family Rubiaceae; genus Coffea; species Coffea humblotiana. The sequence goes on from CM041211.1 coordinate 3,648,986, forward strand.
TCTAACGCTTTCAAGTATTTGTTGTCAAATGGAAAAAAAAAAAAAACATTCATATATATATATATATGTTAGAATTTTTTCTTTAAGGAAAAAAAAAAACACTAACTATATTTATTTTCTTACCATTGATTTGAACTATTGCATCTTTTGGACTGCATTTTTTTTCCTTACAGTTAAAACAACAATCACAAATTACACCTTCGTCTTTTTCAATTTCCAAAAGTCTTCTCATCTTCTTGCTTTCCACTCCCTTTTTTTTTTGGTCCCCTTCCAAATAATCCCTTCAATTCCTTTTCCGTCAATAAAAGGAAAATTAGTTAAAAGAGACCGACACTACCAAGTGAGAAAATACTGCCAATTATCAAATCGATTATACCGCTTCAGCTTCTGAACCGTGTGTTATCTTCCCTCCACTCCCCCGCTGCCTCCCTCCAACCACCACCAAGCAGACCTTATCATGGCCGTTCCCATGCCCCTTTCACCGCCAGCACAGCCGCGTCCACTGTCCTCGACTTCCCTCTTTAAGACTCATCAACCACTTGCTCTCACTTCTTCTTTCTCTCTCATTCCCACATTTTCTTGCCCGCCAAAAAGACTATCTTTATCGCCCGCCAGCTCATCGCAGTACCGCACTACCATCAAAGCAGCAAGAACAACTGCAGCTAACGAATCGGATCCCAAGCTCGGCGTCTCACTTTACAAGCCTAAATCTTACGAAGTGCTCGTCACTGATGCTGCCAATTCTCTGTTCTGTGCTCTTAATGATGGCAAGACCCGCCTCGAAATCGAATTCCCGTAATTTTTCATCCCAATGTACCTACTTAAAGTTCTCACTTTTTGATTGAATATTACGGTTGTTTTTAGTTTCTTTGTCCAATTTTAGACATGGATTTTTGTTGTTCTTGTTGGAATTATTTTGCTCTTGCTATACCACTATTAATTTTTTTTGCAGCAGGGTCAAATGAAGTCCTGTAGAGTTCATTAATTTATGATCCTACATTTCGTCTTACGAATTTCAGACGTGGGTTTTTTTTTGTTTTAGCTTATAATTGATGTATAAATGCGCACTCTTGCGAAAGGGAAAAAATTTTAAGTACAGTTTAACTGAGGCAATTATTTCATCGAAGTAACAAAAATGACATTTATGATGTGGATAACAAATCAGGGACTTTATCATGTAGAATTAATCTAAGATGCATCTCAATTCCCTGAGTTAACATTGCATTGTAGGGTGCCTAAATTCTGGTAGGGTAATTGCTTATTAACATTGGCATAATCGTGTTTCTTAATCTACTTCAGTATCTGTCGTTACCGCCTCGATTTCTCTTTTGCTTATGCTGACACCATTTTCGTCTTTGTGTTTTACTTTTCACTGGTTTGCATCAAAAAGTCCCCTGCCTAGCAACATGTCTTCTTATAAGGTAATTCGTAGCCGGCCTTTATTTACAGAGTTTGTTTTACATGGATCGCATGTCCTTTATTCTCCATAATTTGAGTGTGTCGTACTTATCTTTTTTCTGATGCAATTTGGAAATTAGAAAGGTATTGACCTATAACAAAAGATGTTACATGATATTGTCGAATTGCTGAATATGTGAAGGGATCATCAGATGAGTTCAGTGATGCCAATATTCAACTGGCTTTGGCAGTTGTAAAGAAACTTCAGGAGAAAACTGAAACAAGAGCTTGCATTGTAAGGCTAGACTTGTTTCGTTCACACACACACACACACACACACACATATACAGATAGACACACGCTAAAAAGGGTATGAACTCTTATAACTCCTATTGGAATTCTAGGTGTTCCCAGATAAGCCAGAAAAGCGAAGGGCCACAGAACTCTTCAAAGCTGCCTTTGACTCAGTAAGAGAGTGTCTCATTTGTACATCACATACTGTTCTCTTCAGTCCGAGGTAGCTAATTCATATGTAGAAGCGCCTCAGGAGTCACATTGACTGTGAACTACCAGTGTAGTTGCTTTAATGCAGATTTTTTTTGAGAAGGAATATTAATGGGATGTACATTGTATCACGTGAAGTTTACGGGCTCTTTATCTCCTCTTGCTGGAAGTGCTGAAATGACTTCATCTTATCAACTCCAATGGTTGCTTTAAGATCAACTGAGGTAGAAGAAAGGAAATTTTATAATGCCTAGTGTTGTTAGGACAAGTTTTCAAGATTTTTTTTCAGTGTCTAAAAACAGGTTTTCAAATAGTTTGAATCAATATTATACCTCATGTGTTTCTAATAAAGTCAGTGAATTTCACATACCAAAATTTCACAAGTGTTATTTAGGTATTGAGGCTCAGTATTTACCTCTTTTGTTCAATGTTTTTAATGGTATAAAGAGCAGTTGCATGGTTTTGTGCTGCATGTGCTTTTATGTTGAGACGGCGCAAGGCAAATGACAAAAATCTTCCACATGATGTGATGGTCCAGAAATTAATTGTTGTGAGCAAAGGAGAAAAGATACATGCATTAAAGGATTGACATCCAATTAAAACTAGAATATTACTTGACTGAATCAATAGTTACATTACTCATTATCTTGTATGATAGAAACCTCTTTTCCAATGTCTTATGATACTGAGATGCATGAAATTGCTTGATGCTGCTTCTGGGAAAAATTGCAGGAGCTTTAACAATTTGTAAAGTCATATGATCTCAAGTGTTTATTTGTTTGTTTACGTGTTCAGATTGAAGGATTAACCATTGGATCCTTGGATGATATTCCTGCTGGTCCTATTACCACATTTCTTAGATCTGTACGGAACACCTTGGATTTCGATTTTGAGGATGAGAATGAAGGTTGGTTGAACGAATATAAGTGTCGCATTGCTTTCTGGAATTTAGACTAGACTTAGCGTATCCCTACAAGCTCATAATGGGTAAAATTAAATCTCTAGTATTTCATGACATAAAAAGTTCCTATAGTCAAAGTAATGGAAATATCATCATGAAACATGAAGGAACTATTGACATGCCAATGGAGGAGAAATAAGGAGGTCTGATTTAATAACCTGTTTCTTCTCCTTTGGATTTTGGCTGAGTGCAATATTCTTTCTGGAATTAATAGAAAAATAATCACTATACCAACCATTCCTTCCAAATGCAGGTCGTTGGAAGTCTGACAAGCCACCATCAATCTATATATTTATTAGTTCTAGCACACGGGATCTCTCAGTGATAGAGAAGTATGTGGTATGCTTTCCTTGCAACTATAATTTCGTAGTACTTGATGTCTGTAAACTTCACGTGCAAATGTGACTGCATAGATGATGTTTCATGTCCAGTAGTTGAGCATCAGGAATTTGTCAAGGTTATTATTGGCATCATGCATATATAAGGCTCTCAAAAGGTTTTTGTAGGGGTATGAACCATTTGCATGGATAAGGCTGTATGCACCTAACCTTTCTGCCATGATGGTAGGGCTTTTGTCCGCAAGATAACAAATAACCACATCAACAGATTTCTCCTGCTTTTCATGCATGTTTGTGTTTAATTTCTAATACAAGAGTGTAGTGTTTCTTTGAAAGAATGAAATCCTTCTTAGATATGTAACTTTGCAAGGCAAGTGTGATTTTTTTGAAAAAACCTATGAGAAGAATCAGAAGAAGCCGAGTGATGTAAGGCTATTACCTTGACTCCCATTTCCTCCTTTAACATCACCTATTAAAAAATAACCAATTAAAACATAAATACTGAATTAACCTGAGGCATTTTCAGGTTTTGCAGTTTACATTCCGAAGCTCCGGACTCTGAGTCTGAAACTTATTATAATTGACAAATTTAGAGGTTGTGTTACTGATTGCCAATCATGAACACTAGTTGTACTTCTTGCAGCCTGTACTTTTCTAAGTATAAAAAAGAAATTTATATGTGGTGCTCGTATTCAGGTCACTGATGAGGCTTTTATTTCTTTTGCAATGATGCAGGAAAAATTTGCCACCTCCACTCCTACCCTTCTTTTCAATCTGGAGCTTGACACGTTGCGGTACTTTATGATGACCCGACTTTTAGTTGGATTAGTGGTAGTCTCATCTTTGATTTGTTCCCTCTGACCAAGAACCAATCACAATTGCAGTGCTGACCTTGGTCTTCTTGGCTTTCCAACGAAAGATTTACATTACAGATTCCTCTCTCAGTTTACTCCAGTTTTTTACATTCGAACAAGAGAATACTCAAAGGTAATAATTGCTGTTGTAGGTTTAACTTCCTGCTTGATTTCTCATAGTACATTTTACAGATCTTTGTTTTCTGATTTGGAAGACAATTGCAGTGGCACCTTATGTAGTGAATTATAGTGGAGCATTGTTTCGTCAATACCCTGGTGAGATATATAGCTGTCACGCATTCTTATAATACAACTCCTTATCATTTTCTTTTCTCTCTGCATCTTATAATGTTCCTATCTTTTGCTTCTACTGCTGATGCATATTTGCTTTATTTTAATCAGGAGATTTCGTATAAATTCTCCAATAATGATTACTAGAAATATATGTCTCTTACCTCAATCATAAGTTCTCAATGGTATGATATTCATTGAGGAGAATTTGGAGCAAAATTTTGGAAGAAAATCCATCTTTTGATGTTATTGTTTTGCATTCTTCTATAACACCTTAAAAGCACAAAGATTGGTTCTGCTTTCATCCCTGTAGCTTACACATTGGTACTTCTACTTCACAGTGTGCCATTAGCTATACAATCTTAATATGTAGCATATAGCAAGACACAAGACTCATGATTAGCTAACAAAATACAGTCATGCTCTTACATTCCCTCAAAATTTGCAGGGCCTTGGCAGGTTATGTTGAAACAAACAGATGGTTCTTTTGCTTGTGTTGCTGAGAGTACAACTCGCTTCACCCTTGGTGAAGTAAGAATCCTCACTAATCCTTAATAAATTCTAAGGCGTTATTATTATTTGTTAACTTAAGATTTTTTTGGCCTGCCAGGCCAAGGAAGAATTGTTGAGGGTCCTTGGACTGCAGGAGGAAGAAGGAAGCGCACTTGAATTTCTTCGAAGAGGCTACAAGGTTGTATTTCAGAGTAGTTTCCTGAGATCTCTCCCCTCCCTCAACTTCCCCCCAACCCCCAACAACACCCCTTCTGGCTTCCTCTGGATATGCATCTGTTGTCCTTGCATAACTGCACTTTTTCCATTACTCCTGCTCCTTGCTCACATACTTGAATTGAAAAATTCTCATTTGAAGTACATAATTTCAGACTATCACTTGGTGGGAAGAAAATATTGATCTGGAACAGTCTGCTGCTTGGCGGAGCTGAACAGTAGCAATGGCAATGAGACAACTTTCACAGGGGAGAGGAAATTGAAGAATGGGAGAAAAGAGTTCACTACATGGGTTGGGTGTTTGAAGTGGAAACCAATATGTGTAAAGGAAACTCAGTTAATAGATTAAGTTACACATTCACCTTCATACCGTTCCCCTTCCTCCAACTCACCAGAAATTGTCTGCTTGCTTTACAAATGTCGCAGTTGCTTTGAAACCGCAGAAATGGAAATTTATTTTTTTTTTTAAGTTGTGGATTATTAAGTTCATTCGTAGAGGCTTCGAAAGTTTATAGCAATGAGAGATCAGATTGTCAAGACTGATTTTATGCTTTATTTCTATTCTTGATTTTGTTTTCTGGCAATATTCAAAAAGAAAATTGCAATTGAGACTTGAGAGCAGGTATTTGTTTATCTTCATCCCGTTCATGATCCTTTTCTACCTGATACCAGTAGTTCTAAATATTTTGACGTACACTGGTTAGTTTCTATAGTTAACTTTTCCTCATTTGTTCTCGAAGCCAGATGCTACCACAGATCAATCGAAAAATATCCTCATTTGAAGCGGATTAACATAAATGCTTTTCAACTACTAAGAGGACATTTGGCCTACAGCACAGATTACTGCTAGAGATGCTGCTTGGATACAGAAGAAATTTCACTTAGTACAGCAGATCCGGGTTTCTATTTCACCTGACAAGATAATCTACGGTTTAATCAACTTCTCAATCCACAACATCAGTGTTGGAATCAGGAGAGCTTGGCGCAGCTTCATCCAGTTATAAACCAGCTTCAAAGTCAGGTTCGGGGGGCTTTTGCGGCTTTATCAACCTGGAGCTACGAATCCTGTGAACACCGCGCAAAGCGTTGGTGGCAAATCTGGAGGCGTACATCGCAGCTCCAAAGCTGGATGATGGGACTGAGTTGGATTCATATTCTTCATCTTCTGCGGCTTCATCTTCAAGGCGACGAATTTCCATGTGCTTCCTCCGTGAATAGCGCCTCCACGCAGCCTGGATGAAGGTGGCGGCCCAAGTTCTCCACTGCTGTGAGTAAAAACGGAAGGTATGCTGCACTTGTCGACTATGAATGCGCCTGAACTGACTGGTAATGTATTTCACTTCATCTGCTATCAAGGCAAACGCTTCCACTTCTGTCAAAGCCTTGACAGTACGAGTAGATGGTGGTAAGTTGGAACCAGCTTTCGGATCCAATGCCCAAGTGAGGAGCTCCTCCCCACAAAAGTCACCTTGTTTCAAAAGACCTCGATTGAAAAATCCACTTCTCCCACCATCTGTTGTTACACTCTCCAGGCGACCACGGATTATAAACAACATCTCATCTACTGGATCCCCTTCTCGGACAATGTATGTATTTTCTGTGCATAAACTTGGTTTAAGTCTCTCACAGATTGCATCAAGCAACCTCTCATCCATATTGGCAAATAAAGGAACCTGCAAGCTCCCATTACTAAAATCAATAGCAACATATAAATGTTTATAATTTTTCAATGCTCATACATGATCATATACCGTGCCATATTTCATCTGGCGCCTTTACAACCAGAAAAAAAAAAACCTTACAAATGTCACCCAAAAGTTATCATACACAGAAATACCCTTTGTCTTCATATTCTTGTTGACAACGACACAAGATAGAAAGTAGCTTTTCACAGACATGTATCAGATAATTCTGCTCCCCAACAACGGAATATTTATCTAAATTTGAGGACTCGGGAGAAAAGCAACCATCAAATGCTTTTACCTATTATCTCATTGTCCCAATGCACATCTAAAAGAAAAGCTCACGTGGCAGTAAACAACTACAATAACAGGATAAAAGTTATATAACACTTACTCTTCTGACCAAATTCAAACAGAGATGCCGCTTGATATCCCTCCTGAGATCTTTTGGCAGACTCTGGACCAAGCTCTCTTCATCCACTCCTCTTGTTTCCATCCATTTGTACTGATCATAGCGCCGAACTCTTTCTCTTAGTTCAGGGGGAAGCACTCTATGATGCATCCACTGCTCAGAGTCACGTCTTTTAATTCTCATCTCCTCAAGCCGAACAGTCATAGATTGAAGATAAGTCTGTTGGAGAAACCACAAGAGTCAAGAAAGTCTTGCTTTCATTGTAGAAAATAATTGGCGTCTTAAAGATAAAATACTGTGCGGATGATACTGCATAAACTTTGTACAATGGCTCTTTATACTCATTTACAAGACTGCAGAAAAAAGAAAAACTTATGAATTCGGTATTCTTATTGATACATGTGGCTTTGAGTAAGAATTTGAAAAAGCCTTGGTACCCAACAAAGAAATCCTTATAATGAAAAGGAACTGTAAATGCAACAAAAATGTGCAAGTTAAATCCCTGTAAACCTGTTCTGATCATAAGCCTAATAACAGTATTCAATTCTTATCCAACGTATGGGATTCTGGGCTACCAAGCCGATGCTTCTGCAATTTCATCTGCTAAGCAGGTTGTGATACAGTGCTAGCAATAAATCGTTGACCCAACATAGGTAGTTTAGCTAGTGTAGTGATCTGTATAAGTGCAGATTCCGTTTAAAATGTAAAGACATTTTGTTTAGTAAGAATAATTTTGCAATTTATCATGTAATATCTTTTTAGACGTTTCCTTTGTTAATCAGCAGAAATGAACAGATTAGTTCCATTGCCACAGTGTGCTGGTAAACTAAAGGAAACATCTGCAATTGATTTCTTACGCACCTGCATGTTACCGATGAGAAGAGCAAACAAAATGAGACCAAAAATTGCAATCGCTATGGAGAATATAACCTCTCCAGGATAAGTACTGGTTTCAAGCCCCTGGCCAAGTGTACTGGAAAAAATGAAACATCAAAATGAGCTCTATATACCGCACGCTACTCAACAGTTAAAATTCTCTAAGCATATTGGAGAAGTACTGAATTTAGTAAATAGTTCATTTATGGCTTTTGTTACCAAACTATTTGCAACCCAGTCAATCAAATATTATATGCTTTCTCATGCGCAGCTTGTACAAAAGACATGCACATGCACTAGCATGTACAGGATTTTGATATTCTTTTCTGCATAGCCCTCCCTCGGATTCAGTTTTTTGACAAGTTAATTGAGGAGGGAAAATCTCACTGCTAAAAGTGACATTTCAGAGCTTGTCTAAGATATTCCAAAATTAGCTCCTGCATCTTTTCAGTTAAACATGATAAGGAAAGTGAATGCGTATAATTTATCACAGAAATGCAAAAGACTCCAAAACAATATTTTAGCTGATAAGCATTGCATGGTGCTGCTTTTCCCCTCCCCACTTCCTCTCGAAGTCCGTCAGAAGTGGAGGGGACTCTAAATTTCAGTGGAATCCTGAATTTTCATTGACAGAATGGCAGTGTAGATGGTATCCAATTTTTAAACATTTTAGCAGCTTACCTCAAATTCTGGAGGCCCCACCATAAACAGTAAAAGTATTTAGAGATAAAATATTCGGATTCAACAACTCCAGATGTTAAAGCATTTGCATAAATCCCATAATCGAATGCTGAATATGTATCATTAATAGCACAGCGAGAACCGAGAACTGTCTGGGTGACGTTTTCCCAATTTGAATTACTTGGTCTCTCGCTTGCACAATAGAGAAGATTAGCATTAGCTTTGCACATATCACTGTCTTGACAAGCTTCCTCCCAGCATGCATCTCTGCGTTCCACAGCTAATAGGTACCAAAAGGCCCCAACAATCTGTAGTATCAGAGTAACATATGAGCTCAACATTTTTGTAGAGAGAAACTAAAGCAACTTGAGCAAGTAAAGCAGTTCCTTCAAGTAGCTCAGCTTTTTGATTTTCTGTTTCTGAGTTGATGATTCAGAAAACCTTATTGCAGCAAAAAGACACCATTTGAAAGTCAATTAGTTAAATCGTATCATATGAAAGACCATGATCTTTCTTAGGATGATTCACCTCAGTAGAGTCTCCATTCAATGATCAAAGATAGGAGTAAAATTGCAAAGAATGCCAGAGTAGAGTTTCGCCTTATAAGTAGCTGATTCTTTTTATTTGTTCATTAATATCTTCAGAGCAACTTACATGGCTAGAAAGCAAAAACCACAGCAGATAGTATACGGCACCAGCCCAAGCACTTTCTGCAAAAACTCCAGCTGTTTTTTTCAACTCTGACATCAATGGTAAAAACCGCAAAAACCTGGGGATATATTGGAGAAACACAATGAATACTAATGCTTGTTTTGTTGCCAAGACATCTGAACCTTTTGCCCTATGAAGAAATCTCCACACAACAATCTGCGGATAAAAAATGATGTAATGGCAAGTCAGATCAAGGATTTCCTGCAGTCTAATATTATGATATAGCAAAATAAATGTGCACTCATTCTGGTAGTCATTTCCTCCTTTAAAAGGGAGATGCTACAACAAACAGATGCCATTATTTGTTAAATGTTGCTTGGTGTAATCATCTAAATATAGGATCCTATTAAAGAGTCAAAAAGGGCAACAATCACTTCCGATGTCTCTAAAGTAAGAACTTCGTTTAAGTGGTGGTAACATAACTCTCACTCAGAAGCAGATTTGATATCAGCTCCCGCTTGGAGCTGTGTTTTAACTATTTCAAATATCAAACTATTTGTCTTAGATAACTGCAATGGCATCGGTTAGTAAAAGTGCCCTTTACAACTAAGTTGTTTGGGTATAGTGCAATTGTCAGCTGATGAAGTAAAAACTTTAACATATATTTATGAAGCGTGGGAAGATCTAATTGACAATGTGGGCAATTAAATTTGAAATTTCTTTACCATGCTTTGGGATGTCAAATGTCACTCATGCAGAAATCATTATGTAAACCACTTTAACTTCTATTAGCCGTTCAAATAGAAAGAAAAGCACGAACCAAACCTGTGGTAGAGGTAGCACAGAGAGAAGATCTACTATAAAATAACGATGTGTGTATCTTTTTGCAATTTGTTTAGGATCTATCACAAGTTCACCACGGCCAAACACTCGGGATGATGGTGCAATGTAAGCTGTCCGGAACTGCAGAACCATGCGAATAAGGTAAAATGCATCTACTAATGTCCGAAGAGTTGTAGTTGTGTGAGCTAAACTGTTATCTATGTGAAGGCACATCTCTTTACTCCGGAAAACTGGAAGATACAGAAACAGAGGATCTATTGATACTGCAAGGGTGCAAGAACAAACCAAAAGTTTGTTCCAGAATAAGAGAGACTTGTCTTGAGGATCAAAAATTTTTCTCCCAGAAACTTTAAGATCTTCTGGGAACACAGCACGGCTGACTCCAGATTTTAGTGATCTGCCCAAGGTAATAATACCCTCGGATCCTCTTTTCATCCCTACCCTAAATGATTTTGATGGTTTGTTGGAAGAGCGACTGGCACCAGTCAGTCCCTCTAAGCTAAACCCAATTCTTGTTTTTCCAGGCATATCGGCTTTAAATGATAAATTAGAGTCCAAATCATCTAACCTACAACACAAACAAGTGTCAAATTATCATCTACAAACATTAATAAACATTTCACAGAGCCAAGCAAATGCAGATTAAGTCATCCAACAGAGGCTTCAAACAATGTATACAAAAGAATAACCAGTACTCCAGCATCATTATAACCATCTATCATGCCACAGTATTTACAAGACAATATTTCAAAGGTTCTTACCAACTATACCTCCAGTACTCGAGTATTAAAAGGATGAGCATATATCAAGTATAACGAGGAATGCAACTTAATTTGTTTTCATTAAGTATATTAAGTATATTAATTTGTTTTCATTAAGGATGAGCATAATTAAGTATAACAAGGAATGCAACTTAATTTGTTTTCATTCTGGATATCTATACTTGCCATCTTGTCTAGCGGCAACACATCAATATACTAGATCTCATTCTGAGTGATCGCATATGAGATAACATCAATCTCCTTTAAGCCCTTAATTGATTGCGAATGCATGAGAGAGACATGTACAGGCTTAAAATCAAGTTAGTAAGAAACAGGAATTAGTGGTTCTGGAACTGTCAGTTGTATCATTACAAGTTGGTAACTACAAAAAGGCCAAATTTTAAATCTATCAATGAAAGAATATGCCTCACATCAATTTTCAGGATCTCTCCCAGAAATGAAACAAATATATACATGCAAAATTTCAGGATTCCTTGCAGTCTGCAGAAAAACACACACAGTCTTAAGCATTCCAAAAGAGGGGGAGAAGGGAGGACTAACAGGAAATGAAACCACACAGTCTTAAGCATTCCAAAAGAGGGGGAGAAGGGAGGACTAACAGGAAACCACTTATGAGTAAAATTGAAAACCTGAAATGCTGAAAAGCCTTTAACTCTAGCTAAAGGAAACTGTAAAGACATATTTTTAACTTGCTGATAATTTGTTCATTCACCCAACAACATGATGTCCTGAATGGCTTTAATGCTAGAACATCAATTACCACCCTACCAGGAACTTACAATCGCCATGGAAGAGGAAGCAAAACAAAGACAAAATCAAATGACCTTCGACCATACATGCATAAGGTAGTTAATATGATTGTGACACTCTTTAGGATGATTATAACACCATCAGTGGCACCATATAAAGCAAAAAAGTAGGCCCATAAAATATAGTCAATGGCATTTCAGATGGCTAAAGCAGCTAAAGTCAAAGAACCAAAAAAGTCCATATATTATAATTGACATAACTGCAAATTCTTAATAAAATTACCATATTCCTGCAAGGCTGGTGCATTATCTTACCTGACAAACTTCTCTTTCTTGCCGCCCATAAACTGAGCCTTGTAGTTACTGAACATTTTGTAACACTGACAACATAGAGAATGAAGGTTCGCTTAATCCAAATATCAATTTCTTGTGAAGAATGCTGTACCGGCGTACCATAGGTCGGGCATCACGGTAATGCAATTCCTTTGCTGCACAATGATATATGATACAGCAGGTGAATTCACATCTAACGAAGCAAATGACATACCTCGCAAGGTAGTTTAGGCAGCCACATTGTCTCAGATGATCAATTAATTGGAAACATCAGAAGTAACTTAAGCTGAGGAAATATCAAGTCTCTTGTCCAGAGTGCAAATTGTCAGACTAACAAGGGGGAAAAAACTATTTATTTTTTAAAGGGATCATAAAAAGGAAATTATTCAATCACCGAAAATGCAGCAAGCAGAGAACGTAGAAACCAAGACAACGTTTTTTCAACTTTTCATATTTTTCTGGTGATATCAACATTTCGTAAATACCCGATCTTAAAAAATGTCAAATCCCCTGCTTTAATTGGTCGGAAGTCTTTCATCCCGTTGATCATACAAATGAATAAAAAAAAAATATCCTTAGTCTAACTACATTGCCTTTTTATGAATGTGAACAGGAATATTTCAAACAGATGACAGAATTGCATAAAAAGAATCCTTAAAACGAATGATTGACTTACAGGAACATGTGTCCAGTTTTGGTTCCCCAAAATGCTCTTCTCAAATGGGATGTTTGTATCCAATCCAATGAAAAACGGAAAAGGAATTTCTGGAAATTTAGTGATTTTCCCAGAGAAAGAATGATGGTTTTTCGTTTGGACGGAAATGCGCGCGAAGTGGATATCCTGCCCATTCAGATTGAGCAAACGGATTTGGAAAAAAATACTAACCGGTTAAAGCGGTTAAAGAATCGTCAGACTCTGTCCCTTTTTTAAGAAAACAAATCAATAAACTCGACTGTGTTTTGCATGATTCAAGAATTGGAGAAATTATGTAAATAAACTAAAGTTTGAGTCTTGCACAAATAGTATATAACAAGAATTCAATAATATTAAACATATATATTTACGACTTTCTCTTATTACTTGTTTAGAATATCTAATATATATTACAAGGTTCAGAAATTATACAGTCAATTTCTCAGTTTGAACCCGCTTGTTGCTTGTGATGTTGGGTTGTATCAGTTGAGGAGCTGGATTACATCCTACCCAAGCAACTTTCATGCATATGAAGGTAAATTGGTCCAATACGCAATAGGCCACCCCAAAAAAAAGTATTCTAAATCCTTCACTTTGATTCCTTCGGTTTGTTACCAAAGAAATAAGCTTGCAAGAAGACAATTCATGAAAAGTTTCGCCTAAGTTGGTTGGCTTGTTCTTTCGAGAGAGAACCGTCCAAAAAGTCTTTTACATATTGTGAAACGAATTTTTTCATCTTTTATTTTTAAAATGATAACTTTATACCTCTTATAAAATTAAGCCATCCACCACATGATCCACACATAACTATTTTTTATGGGCAAAAACATTTAATCCCATTTATAATTAAATAAATAATCTAATTTGTATTCATTTTTATCCCTATAAAAATAGGATCTGATCCGAATCATATTTATCTGTTTCTTTAAAGGGTGAGATTGGACCCCATTTATATTCATTTTTGCCACTGAAAAAAATATTTAACATTTTTTATACTATAAAAAATGATTGTATGTGAGCCACGTGATGATTTCAAACTAAAAAATGATCAAAAACTTACGTTGAAATCAAATTTTGCTAATTTGAATTTATAAGAAACTTAACTTTTTAAAAGTGAAAAATAAAAAAAATTTATTTGACAAAATATGACGGACATTTCGAACAATTTTTCCTCTCCCGACCTTGGGAGAATCTAATTAGTTGAGTTGGTAACAAACTTGAATAATTCTCGAATCGAGCTCCTGTGGTGGAAAATCAAGAAGATAGCCATCAGATAGCAGTTCAAGTCTATAACCAATTTATTTGGGGGGAAAAAAAAAAGTACAAGAATGTATGTGTGATCCAGCTGCAAAGATAAACGATACTAAGGCAGTTCAATTAGACAAATGTTTACAGTTAAATTTACATTCATGCATGGAGTACAACGTCTCTCAAAGACTAATAAAAGCTGAAAGGTAATGATGTTGTACTTCTTTTGATAAAAATAACTTTTTCTAGTGCGCATCCTTTTCAAAAGAATATTGCAACTCGACGCTTGACAAGGATTTAGCACCTAAAAGTAAAACGAAAAGGAAAACTTTCTCCTGATGCTTAAAATGGGTAAAGTTTAGAGACAAACAAGATAATATACGGGCCTAAGCTAATTGTCCGTAGTTGAGGGTGGAAACGTTGTCCTGTCTTTTCACATTCCTTTCCTGTTTCTCGCCAAAACCTAATATTCTTATGTTCGTCGTATTAGTTGCTAAGTGGATGCAGGTCATAGGAAAATTTTTCATGAGAATGTAACGCAAATTTTAAAATCAGGAATTATAGTTTGGAAAGTGGACAAAATTAAACCGGCTGTGGATAAATTAATTTTTTGGGGTTCAATTTATACCAGGGAAAGACATTTTCGCTAGAAAAAAACCTAATAACCTTGCTTTTTTTTTTTTGGGAAAGACACAATAGCCTATTCTTCCCAAAATTCATAACCATACAAAAGGCTTACGCGAAAAATGTGCTTATATTACAGCCATATAAATCTATTTTCTGTAATCCTTGAAAACTTAAGTCTAATAAAAACCCTACATTCTCTGTTATGGATCAGGGGCATGTCTCCATTATGGATCAGGAATCTCATAAGTTGAGTTTTATTTGATTCAAACCAATCCATGCAATTTCTACTACACTTGATGTAAGCTCATATAGTTTTTAGGAATATTAATGGGTAAGGTAAAATCCGATGCCTGTGAGTAGTCAATCTGGTGGTTAATCTGATTTAGATGAACAATGAGTAATCCGTTAAGGTTTAGTATTGACGAGAGATTGCCGACAGGTAATCCGATAAAGTTTTATAAGCAAACTCTAAATACCAGATACATATGATGCATGCACGTGCCTTAATTTTATAGTCTAATAAAATATAATTTTAACCCAACTTTTTATATAGCTCTTCATGAAAAAAATGTTGAATTTCTCTTATGCAGGTTCTATGACTCTATCCAAATTTAAAATTTAACGTAGTGGGTTAATTTAATATGATGCATACATTAATTTTATTTTGATAATAGTTAATTTCCTTTTTTTAACTATTCAAATTAGCGAGTACTCGATGGATTACCCAAACTCAAGAGCCAGAAGATTTGGTAATGAAAGTTAAAACGTGCAAGGTTACCTAATAGAATTTGGTGAAAGATTTAAATGTGCAGATCAGGATTTAGTAAGACGGATTTTTGAGGGTATCCGATCGACAACCATTCCTAACAATTTTTGTTGTATTTGTAATTTTGCATTTATTTAATTTTATGAGTTGATAAATTTAAATGCATGCTCAAAGTGTATGAATTTGCACCAAAAATTAAACCGGAGAAATCCAAACTTGTGAGACCCGTTTCCCTATGTTATATACCTCTCACAATAAAAAATGTTATATACCTTTCACAATCCAAGGGGCCCAAGCCTATATGCTTCAAGCCCTGTAGAAATCGAGGAAGCACAGAGGAGAGGAAGGAAATCCAACCAGTGCAAAAGTCTTAATTCCGGTGATCTCTTACCTTCTTCTTGGTGGAATGGTCCTACATTTTCCGCCACCAACACCACCAGCAACAGCAGCCACGTTTGTTTTTGCCTGCCAGCAACCGGCTAAGCACGAGAAAGATATACTGCGATCCGTGACCTGTTTAATTAGGATAAACCTTTCTTTTTAAGAACAAGTGCAGCAAAGTGACAAGAACAACAACTTTCCACACGTCCAAAATCTGCTTTTGGTTACAAACACAGTGGGGTGGAAGTGAGACTAGTGCTTGCTGCAATTAATGTCGTCATCAAACGAAGATGAGGATCACTTATTAATGGTGCCCCAGCGCCCAACTATAAATGTCACAAACTTTAAATTATTAATTGCATGGCTCAATCATGCTTCACACCCAGAACTAACCACGATAGATAGATAGCTAGACAAATGAAACGAATTTATGATATATGCATAAAAATTAAATTTTAATTTCAAAATTTACGTCACTTATCAATACTACTAACAGTTTATACACAGTCAGCGTAGAAAAAATTAATCCATATACGAAACCAAAAAAAAAAAAAAGCACTCTATCTAAGTCTAGGGCTTACATGGGCTAATTGTGAAGGGTTTTAATTTTCAAGAAATGAGTTGCATCATAAGAACATCATTCTCAATACCAATTTTAACCGTAAAAAGCACTTCAGCATTGATACTGGTACTAGTACTTGATATGGGTATGGCCCTTCTAGCCATGTGAGATAGTGGGATGTAGATTAATCTGGTTAAAAGCACTACAATGTACTGCAGTCAAATTCACACGCATGCAATCATGAAGAGGAGCACTACTAATATGTTCCTTTTCAGTCATATTATTATCTCCCGCAATTCAATTCACACAATTACAAACTTTTTTTAGATTCTGTTCTATTAAATTTTTTTAAAAAAAAGATTGTTACTTATATAACCCCCTCCCCCCCAAAACCCAAAAAAGAAAAAGAAAAAGACGTGGTACTTTTTATCATGGTTTTTGCTGATAGCTATGGACCAATATTACACTTTTTATGTTGAGATTTGAGAATTAGAAATTAGGAGGGATAGAATAGGTAACGTGCGATTATTATGCAAAATGCAACTCTGTATTTTAGGCAACATTTTTTTGAAAGGATAATGGCAACAATAAATATGATTTCGTAAGGGAAATGTTACTGGCACTCTTTTTTAACTTTTTGACCATATGATTTAGACCCTATTTTGCATTGAATTTTACATCATAAATTTGTAATCAAAATGAAATGTATAGACCATTTTGTTCTTTTTCTATGCGAGTAAAAAAAAAAAAAAAAAGCCTCAAGAGAAGACAATTGAGTTATCGAGGTCGTACCACCAACCATTCCCTATTCATAAAAAGGTAAATTTAAGCAAAAATGACAAATCAGAGACGTTATATTATATATACATAGCTGATGTTATACATTGGAATAGTGGAAAACTCTGTAGTACAGTAGCATTTAATTAATCGCGTAAAGACCCAAACGCTGCCGATCCGATCCGATCCGATCCACATTGCAATCGCAAAGGCAAACATCTTTGCCTAAGCTTGCGGATTAGGATTATATGTCGTCGTTCGCGGACAGATGAGGTGATGATGGTCATACGACTTTTTGTTGCCAAATAAAAGTGAAGAATTTATTAGTAAAACGAGTACATAATCTGCTGTCGTTCAATTTACAAGTACCTCGAAAGTCAAAAAAAATGATGAAACAAAGCATATCCTTTTCTTTCTTTCTTTTTTTTGCCCCTTTTTTGAAGCATGCCTAAATGTAGCTTTAGCTGAAAGTGTAGAAGGGTTTTTTTGGAAAAAAAATCTCAGCCACAAAGCCCCTTGTCGTGTTAAACTGGAAACAAGCCTAGGCCCGAGTCAAGAACTGAAGCTATTTAAGGTCTGAATTCAATTGATAAGAATAGTGCAGCGGTTTTTTGCTCTATGATTTACTTGTAAAAACTCAGGCATAGTGGGACCAAAATTTCAAGGTTCCTGATACTAATACCTCAGACAGTCTTGAGTCTTGACTTTCAGTCCGCGGTTCTACGCCCGGAGGAAGGGGGTATTTGGCCAAAACATAAAGCATTGGCACTTTGGCAGTGCCAGTAGTGTGTGTTTGGAAAACCAAACAGGTCATATGAAAGAAATATATTTGAAATTCTCTTAACAAGTTTTATTATTATCATTTTTATTTTTTCAAGGGAAATTACCTTTGTATGACATATATACTACTACTTTATGACACAAAAAAGGCTACCGTAGATTAAAAAAAAAAAAATTTCCCTCCAATTTTCTTCCCCAATCCATCACCCTGCAGAAACTTTCTCTTTGGTCAATAAACCCAAAGCCGATTGGGTCCCCACCCCACAATTCCCTCTGCTTTCATTAATCTCCTCCTTGGCCTCCCTAACTTACACTAAAACGACTAACACAACCCCAGAAATACGTACGACTTTCAGTGTACTGTGCCATGTCTCGTCTCGTTACAAAACTCATACTAGTCTGATTCTTTTACAGAGTCCATACATCATAATCTAATCAATACTACTTGATTACCCAACTGTAAAGCCAACCCATAACATAAACAAATACTCCCTTCTTCCCCGGACAACTCCCCCCTGCCCTGCCCTGCCCCTGCTGCCATTCCCCACCCAGACCCCGAACAATACGTCCCATGAACTAGAAGATTGAAGCTGAGTCGAAAAATGGCCTTCAAAGACCAGCCATTTTCAGCAACCTCAAGGCCTAAAGCAAGCATAGTCCTTTCTAACAGGAACCATCTGTTCTTCATCTGATTATCCTCTTTGCAGTTGTTTATTTTCCTTTATTATTTATGGTACTCGTTAGTCCACCGTTTCAAGAACAAGCCCATTTGATTCCACCACCCCCCTTGTCAAGCTTCAAAGATTCACCTTCAAAGAGCTTAAGTCAGCCACCCAATGGGTTCGGTGAATCCAATTCTATTGGTAAAGGAGGGTCTGGCACAGTCTACAGGGGAATTCTCAAAGATGGAAAAGTTGGTTGCTGTCAAACTCTTGATTCAGCTTCTTTGCAGAGTGAAAGGGAGTTCCAGAATGAGCTGCAGGTTCTTGGTGGGTTGAGATCATCTTTTATTGTCAATCTTTTGGGATATTGCGTAGAGAAGAGTAGGAGGCTTGTGGTTTATGAATACATGCCTAATCGTAGCTTACAAGAGAGCTTGTTTTTCTGAGTCTAATTTGAGTTTGAATTGGGGTAGAAGGTTTGATATCATTCTTGATATTGCTAAAGCATTGTCCTTTTTGCATCTTGAATGTGATCCACCTGTGATTCATGGGGATGTGAAGCCTAGTAACGTGCTGCTTGACTCAGAGTACAGGGCTAAACTTTCAGATTTCGGCTTGTCCAGATTGAAGCTTGAGGCTGAATTCGGGTTGATATGTTTAGTCAGGAGCTGGGGAAGAGTCAGGAGTTGTGGAAAAGTCAGGAACTTTCTGGGAATTTAGGTACTGGGGGTGGAGGAACCGGAACCGGAACCGGAACCGGAACTGGGACTCCTGTAATTGGGACTCCAGTAGATAGTCATGATGAGGTTGATTTTGCTTTGGCTTTGCAAGCTTCCTCTTCCACGAAAAATACTACAGCATTCCACAGTTTGAAAAGTTTAAGCTGGGGTTCTTTGAACTTTAATGGTAATTTTTTCATTGATGACGATACTAAGAGTCGCACTGCTAAGGGGAAGGAGGTTTCAGTTGTTGAAAATGGTGGTGGAGAAGATTCGAACAAGTTTCTGAATCCTGATAATGAGCTCAGTGGTCTTGAACTTGGTAAAGAGTTTGAATCTGAATGCCGCTTTGGTTGGGGATGAACATGGTACCAGGACCAAACAATGGGGGAAAGATTGGTGGTGGAGACAGGATGGAAGTGGTGAATTATGTAGTAAAGATTATGTGATGGAGTGGATTGGGAGCCAGATCTGTCCATCCCCAACGCCAGATTGGGATGATGAAAAGAAGTCCTCTCCTCAAGACAATGACTTGGTGGATAATTCAATGCAGCTAAATAAGGTGGAAGATAAATTCGAAAACCAATTACAAGAATCCAGATTGGATTGTCCTAATAATGGGGTTGAGAGGGAGGGTTCTAATCGGTGGAGGAGAACGCGTAATAAGAAGCACAGGAAGATGCAAGAATGGTGGAAAGAAGAGCATCTTGATGAACTTAGCAGAAAGAATACTAAGGTAAATGAACTGGACGTTAGGATTAAGAAGCGCTTTAAAATGCCACATTTCAGTTTGGGTAAACGTTTTTGCTTAAAGAGGAGAAGTGTAAGGCGACAGAGCCAAGATTTAGACAATCAGGATGGGGAATTTAGCTTTAGAAAGGGTTGGAAGAAGAAGAATGCACGTTCTGTAAACAGCGATCTGTGGAGTGGAGATCTCTTTAGTGGACAATTGAGCAGCACAACTAGCATGAGAGGCACTCTTTGCTATGTGGCACCTGAATATGGTGGTTGTGGATATCTAATGGAGAAGGCTGATATTTACAGCTTGGGCGTTCTGATCCTTGTGATTGTCTCTGGTAGAAGGCCATTACATGTGCTATCTTCACCTATGAAGCTTGAAAAGGCAAACCTGATAAGCTGGTGCAGGCATTTAGCTCATGCTGGAAATGTATTAGAAATAATAGATGAAAAGCTAAAGGATGATTACAGCAAGGAACAAGCAAGCTTGTGTATTCACTTGGCACTTGCTTGCTTGCAAAAAGTTCCTGAGCTACGGCCAGATGTTGGGGACATTCTTAAGATCTTGAAAGGGAAATGGAACTCCCACCACTCCCATTCGAGTTTTTCTCCCTCTCCACCTTCAAAATTATTCAGCAGGTCAAGAAGGAGACAGAAGAGCAATCCTGAATAGGTTTTTAGTTTGTTAACATAAACGAGAGGAAGGTTCTGATGATCATGTTCTTCCAGAAAGGCTAGTTTATTTTGATGCAAGATTGTAGATGCTGATTGCCAAGTTTGGTTCTATTGTATGTAAATAGATGAACGAAGCTTTTCGGAATTGAATTCACTTGCTGCCCTTGATGCTGCTGCTCTTTTTTGTCCTTAGATTCATGTTTTACTAAACAATAATATCAAATCGCACTGTTGACATCTGAACCAAACAATGCAGCACTGAGCTTGTATACCTCATACTTCAAAGACGAACATTTGTTATGATTGTCAACCCATCTCATCCCTTCTCCCTTTTTTTCACGCCATGGTCCATTGGCATGAAAAGTGAAAGAACAAAGGGTGGGGACTGGAGAGTAAAACAAATAATGCCTAACTTCTCCTTGTGGAAATCGACTTGGCCTGCTTTTACTGGAGAAGGGGATGGAGTAGGTGAAGCACCAGCAGAGAATTGAAATCAAAAAGTTTTAAACTAAGAGGAAAAAAGTATGCATTTTTGGAGCGTTAAACTGCTGCCAGTATCAGAATGTATTGGCAGTTTTTGGCTCCTCCTTCCTTGTTCATTTGGTGAGCAAGAATTTCCACTTTCCCCGCTTCTTCTGATGATGGGAGAAAAATATGCAAAATTTCTACAAACTTTCCATTAACTTTTTGCCCCTCTGTATATTCGAATCCAAGGACCCTATTTTTTGGTTTAGCAGCTCGTGTTCATACTTCATAGGATACTATTACTACTAGTGTCATGGCACTACCCACTTTGCGCTGCTATACTTGACTGCAGTTGCTCCACTTCATGAATGCCATCACACCGCTCTGGCAGTTTTTGTTGTTTACTGTTTAACTTCCTAAAGCCCTAACAGACGCTATATGCCAATGGAAAGCAGATTGCTTCAATATTAGCCTTAGGAGGAAAAGGAATAAGTTTTCCTGAACTTCAAAAGAGTGGTCAAATTCAATACCACTCGAGTCACCATCACGGTCTGCACCAACCACCAGTACCTTTAAACCCACACAACACAGCCAACAATTGAAATATATATATATATAATGCTCGTAGCTGCATGGCAAAAATGTCCGTTTGCATAGAAAATTACTAGTATATTTCTTTCAACTTGTTTTTTGAATAGAATAATACCGTTGTTATTTATGTGATGTGATACACGTGAAATAAAAAAATCATTGAAAAGATAAAAATACAATTAATAAACTTGTATATAACGCAAGTAAAAAAAAAAAAAGAAAATTGCTAATAAGGATCAATCCCGACAACCTCACTCACCTTAGAGATGGAAATCTACTTTGAGAGTTGATTTTTGTGTCTATTTTGTTTAGGATAAGGAAGTATGCGATTCTCTCTCCCTTTTTTTTTTTTTGGTTAAATCATTCCGCTACAATATTATTTGCCTACTAGATGCATGTATAAACAATTCATGGCTAGTTTGGGAGATAAGATTTGAGCAGAAAAGAAAAAAAGGGGAGAGAAAGATAGATGTTTCCAATGTTTGGGAGATTTTGTGAAATAGAAAGAAAAGAAAGCAACTGATTTGGAAGAAAAAAAACAGCAGCTACGGTTAAAAAATTTTCCATCCCGAAGAAAGCAAAGGAAAGCCGCGAGAGCTTGCAAAAAAATTTTGAAATTGCTCATTCTATCCTTGAAAAGTTATTGAATAAAATTTTTATTCACCAATATATCCAAAATCATTTCTTTTCTTTCATAAACTCTCAAACCAATCTCTTCTCTTCTTTTCTTATCCTTTCTTTTCTCTCATAACTAACCTTTCTCTTCTTTTCTTTTCTATCCTCAACTCCCAAACTATCTATAAGAGTTGAGTGGAAGAACTTAAAGAAGCAATATATAATCATGCCAACGTAGATTCGTTGAATGCAAATTGATTTCCCACTATAATAGTTTTTTTTTTTTTGGGCTTTGAGAGTGAAGTGCATTGACATTTTGAATGACTTCATTCTGACTATCTTAATAATTCTGTAAAAAATTATGCAGAGACAAATCCAGAAATTAATTGCCGAAAATCTCTTCAACAACTCTTTGTGTGATACGAATATATATATTTTTTTCCAAGATATCATTGATCTCTCTTATCCAATGCCTTTGAAAATTCGAACCGGCACTTCTCTCAGCTATGGAATGTTATGCCATGTGTCATTTGACCCAAAACTAATTTTTTTTTTTTTTGCCCTCTTACTTTCAAGTAAAGAATGTTGGAGTATAAACTTGGTAAAACAATTCCATTCTAGATTCTAAAACAATCCCTTTTGTTTTTTCTTATTCCATTCTAGATTCTGAAACAATCCCTTTTGTTTTTTCTTTTTCAAAGACAATAATCTTCTGGATTAGAAAACAAATTTGAGGATCAATCAACAAGACATCACTTAGATGATCAGTTGGCAGCAACAAGCCAACAAGTATATTAAGTTTTGTCCTGCTCGTATCATCGACATTTCATTTGGCTCTTATCCTTTAGCCTTTTTTTTCCCCCTCTTTTGGCCATTATTGTCATTTCGTTTCTCTCCATGTGATATGATGCCACCACCAAAGTTGGTGGGATGGGAGGTCAGGATTCAAATCGTACCTCTCATCATTAGCTATAAAAATGTGGTAAGCCATTTTAAGTGGCTTCCAAACGAGTGCACGTTCTCTTCAATTTTTTCTTGACCTCTTCAGGTCCCTTCTTCAAAATATAGAATAAATGTAGGTTTAAAAAAAAGGGATACGGTACCTCAAAACATGCGTCATAATAAAGAAGTAATACTACAAAATTAGAACAAAGCGTAAGGTCGAGGCCCATCATTCAAGTAGGAATGTAGGATGTTGGGCTTTGTTCGTCAGTACTGTAAATGGATTCACCCATCTTTTTAGTGTATTGAATCTGTACAATTTAGTTGAATTGTCTTATCAAAAATGAACAAAGCCTCCTGCGTTTTCAGTTACTATAAGACCAGGTAATTAACATCCCTCACTGTATAAAAATGTTTAGAGTTCGTGAAGTGGCTTGCCTAATCAAATAATATGAAATTAGCTGTTCTTAATTGCTGCATTGAGGTTTCAGCCAAGGGCTAGTAATGGCGAAGAATGTCAAAACTCAAAATTTAAACTCTTAGGTGTGTGGCTTTAACGAAAGAATGAAAATAAATACTTTGAATTTACTTATTCATAATTGCGTCAAAGTTCTAAGATTTAAATTTAATGAATGGTAATTTTCACTTGATATTGGTCAAACTTGGATAGCTCGGATAGATCTTCACCTTCTGCTTTTAACAATTTGAAAGCAGAAGGTGAAGATCTATTCGATTTGGGGTAGAAGAGAGTTCTTAGAGTTCTTTCAGCTATCAGATTCAATGTTTGAATTTTGATAATTGAAGGTGAAAAGGATATGGAGAAGGTAGAGAGAGTATTTAAAAAAAAAAAAAAAACTACGATGGGTTGGGGGAACTGGTAATAGGGCAGCCCACGCATTAGCCCAGCTAGCTGAGCTCTTTGATTTCCCAAATTTCTGGTCATCCACTCCTCATTGTATATCAACAATTATGTTGGCTGATTTGATTCATGAATGAAAGGCTTGTTTAGTTTTTCTCTCTCTATTTAAGGGGAAAAAAAAAAGAAGAAGAAGAAGACCCATTATAGGCAATTGGGTTCACAAGAGGTTTTTTGGGCTTTTGAGTGAGAAAGGTATCTCCTTCAGCCCGTTCATGGTAAACTCAAAGGTCAGCCGTACAATATATAAACTCAGAGGTGGCAATGCAAAGCTAATCACATTTTTCTAGTATAACTATTCATAACCACCTTAACTGCTGTAATTACCAAATTACCGTACCTTATAAATCAAAGTTCTTTAATTAATTTTGTCGAAAATTGTATTTATGCGAAAAACAAAAATCATTTTAATTGTTTTTAAATTGCATATATATTAGGCGTGCCCTTATTCGGACGAAAAAATTATGGAACAAGAAAATTCAACAAAAACTTTACAACAACATGAAAAGATGAATATGAATTAAAAGACTCACCAATCTCCCACTACATCAGGCTAAAAAAGAGGAGAAAATAAAATTTCTCCAAATTCAACACTTGGATCCCACACACAAGCACAAATCAAGGCAATGGATTTTTTCGCACACCCACAAAAGCAAATTTTTTTTTTCAAAAAAAAAAAAAGAGAAGAAGTCCAGATCCACAATCAAAGCCCAATCCATATAAACGGAAAAAGACCCATCAAGACCAGCATGGAGTAAATCCCACGCGCCGCTGCAGGTGCAGCTGACTTAGTGGACGCATGAGTGGCCGCAATGGCAGGCTTGGGCGGAGAAGGAAGAGGGTGGACGATGACAGAAACCTTCATCCCATTGAAGCAGCCACCAGTCCCACAGATGAAATAGTACCTTTTAGCTTTGTTAAGGGGGATAAAGTCCTTTCCGCTGCTCCAGTTCCCCACTGCCCCTTCTATCGTACAGTTATCGTAACCTGTCTCGTTCACTTCAAAAACGTTGTACTGTGTCTTCTGATACCTAAATGCTGTCCCATATATATATATATATAACCAAAATTAATCCAAAAGAAAACATAACATAACAACGTGGATCGTATAACAAAGAATGTACGTGGTGGAAAGTAGTATATGTACGTACAAATGAGGTCTCCAACGTAGAAAGTTTGGTTGTTGGACCAGAGGGTGTAGTTGATGCCAGGATTCCAGCCTTGGTTGGCACCCACAATGTGGTCGGTGGCGGAGACTCTGGTGGTCAGTAGGAGGAGGAGGAGGGGGATGGTGGTGGTGATAAGGTGGAACAGGGTTGAAGCTGCTGAGTTGGGCATGATTGGGGTTGATGGTGGTCGAATTTGTTTTGGAGAGGTGATTACTGATGACTGTACTTGCAGCTCTTTTGACTGTGCTTGACTACTGCCGGTCCACTGCTGGCTACTGACTACCCTTTTTCTTTTTCAAGACTGCTAAGCTACTAATTTGGGTTTGGCAGGAAGAAGCTAGCTGTCATATAAAGCGCCCCCGCAAAGTTGAGCCAATTAAGGAAACAAACAACGGCTATCTAACGGATCCAAGAAAATCCCGAACGGATAGTAAATGCCAAATAGAATGCTGGAGACTGCAGGGTACCCTTTTCTTTCTTTTATCAGCATCATTATTATTATTATTTTTGTTCTTAGCAAGTCTAATGAAGTTGAGGTCACGTATATATATCACCAGATCAGTCAAACTAGAAGGTGTAAAAAAAGAACATTTTAGCGGTGGTTATGCTTATACATGGTAGTAACTGAAGATGTAAGTTAGAATCGAAAAATCTCGCAACAATTTGTTTTGGAGTAATTGTTTTGCCAGATTTTTTTTTATCAATCATTTAACCAGCCCGAGGTTTGAAGGATGGCTTTGTAGATATTTAAGACTGGTACATACTAGTTGTGAAATGGCTGGACTTGGCTGTACTGTACCTGGCCAGATATTGTGATGTGATGTGGACCTTCCGGTATTCTAAGTTTCAAATTTTTTAATATGGTTATGACTGTATTCATGCAACGTAGCAAATTGTAGAATAACTTACTTTTAGCATTTATGGCGTTTGCTTCTGATGTGTTGGATAAGATGCTGACAGGAAGAAAAGGTTGGTAGAAGAGCCAGTGGTCGTTCTCTTTCTCTTGATACCCACCGAAAAAAAAAAGGGCACTCTTCTCCTCGTCGTCCTCGATGAGATGGGACCAATATATTTTCTTGGTGGAAGCACTTGAACACTCACTAGTGAAATGTTGGAGCACAAACATCAAATTCGGGGATTTGGACCCCAATGGTACGAGTGAGCAAAGCCTGAAAAGTCACGCTAGAATCTCATGCGCATTTCATTTCTTTTGGTTTAGTTTATTGATTCTCGCTAATCACTCTTCCCCAATCCCAATTATCCATAGGCAACATTCCAACCTCTGAATTGCTGATAAAATGGTGGCTCAGATAGGTAAAGTTGCAAACTTGCAATCACCAATGAGCGAAGTCTTTTGCATTCAAGATGCCAGTGTTCTCAAGGTGATCTTTATGAGTATATCCTCACCATCTTACACTTCTTCTAAGTGGAGATTTACAAAAAGGTTGCAAGGTCTGCCCCGCAGGAACATACCAGTCATCAGGGGACTAGACCTCAAAGGCTGACAAGTTATAACTGAGCTTCAAGTTGAAGCTCCGCTCTTTCCTTGACTTCATTCATAGAATCATAGTCCATGACTCCATGGTACTGAATAGCACAAAGCGCACCAGAGACTCCAAAGAATGCAAAATGCAACAGCTCACCTAGGCACAGATTGACTCGCAATGCTGCCCATGGAACCAGCACAAGCACAGCTCCTCCATAAATATAGGAAGAGGAGAAAAAAACATAACAATCTTCCTAGTTTAGCCAATCTCCAAAATCAATAATATGCTTTCAGCGGACCACCCAAATGCAGACATCAAATATAAGTTTTCCACGCTAAAATCCATGTGCTGACCCAACGAGTCATTGATCACCAAAAAATATGCATTTACCAAAGCCACAAGAAGAGCAAAGGAATCTCAACTTCGAGTTATTTTATTCTTGCTTGAAGTTTTAGTACCTCTTCTATTTTGCATAGCAATATTTCTCCCATGAAATGAGGATTTGCCTTCCTCAACGTGTTTTATGGTTCTCTTACGGTCTCCTTCAAGATGCCTATCCTTCCTTGGTTCTTCAAAAAGTTTCTCAAGCTTAGGATCCCTAGCAAATCCTCTAGATCTCATCTCATTGTAAAATTCTCTAGCCTTGACCAATAATCCACATTTAGCTAACCCTTCAACCAGAACTCTGTAATGTGCTAAATCAGGCAATATCTCATAGTGCCTCATTTCCAGCCATACCTTCAGGGCACTTTCAGGTTGCTTCAATTCAAAGAATTTTTCCAGAATTTGGAGAAAGGTATTCCCGTTTGGACCAAGGCCAGCTTTTCTCATATGATTAAGAACTTCAAAAGCTCCTCCTAAACTTGCACCAGTAAGAAATGCATGGTATGTATCAATAGTTGGACTGACATTGTCTTCTATCATCATAGCCAGTACCATTCTTGCCTCCTCTAGTTTCATATCTCCACAAAGAGGGCTTATGATGTTGTTGTATGTGGTAGAATCAGGATATAAACCTGCTTCTTTCATTTTATTGAGAATGGTGAGAGATTCCTTCAAGCAGTTCTCAGAAGCCAGAACATATGCTAAAGAATTATACACCTCAATGCCAGGTTGAAAACCCCTTTTCTTCATCTCGTCACACAGTCTGAGTGAGTCAAATAGATTTCTAACTTTCGTGAAACAGGAAATCAAGTGCGTATAGGACATCCCATTGGGCAAAATACAGCATTTTGACATTTCTCTCCACACTCTCTTGGCTTCAACTATATCAACTGCTATATTGCACCATCCATTGAGAATTATGTTAAAGCCCTCAGTCACCAGAGGGAAGAACTTTTTGTTGAGAAACATAAATTCTTCAGCCTCCTCGATGTTTCCATGCTTGCAGAGAATGTTAAGAAATGTGAAGAATGCATCCTGATCAGGCAACAAGCAGAACTTCTCCATAGTTTCAAATGTTTTCACAGCCTTGTCAAATTGATTTGTAGCTGCATACCTGGTGAATTGTAATACAAGAACACCACCAAAATAAAAGAGTCAAAATCAATTATACTGATACTGTAAAAGACTCTAAAAGAAGTCACTTTGACTGTTAGATACAGGCAGCTTTGGCCTTCAGTGACTGGATTACTATTGTACAACAGATGGATTTTGATTCTCAATAAACTCTAGAAGGAACATGTCTACTACATCTTTTGAACAAAACAAGTGCGACAGAAACAGAGTGACAAAATCCGTCAGTAAAATCTGTAATCACACAAGCAAAAAGGAATGCACTGCGCCACTGGCAATCGGCATGAACATGCTAGTAGCTAAACAAGATCTATGTTGGAGTTTCTTCTGCAATGAATTTCTTCAAGCACTACAGGGAGCGGTGGGAGGACGATGGAACCGGTTTTCACATTTAGGGACATCAGACTTGTACTCCAAATTAATATTGCAAATGTAATTTATATGCTACCAAATTCAACATTAGCTGAAAGATGTCATTTGAAGTTTGACAGGTAGTGAGTGAATTACATCTCCTAGTTGGAATACCTGCTCTTTCTTACGGACGATCTACATTAATCAAGGAGATACAAGCTGCATAATGACAGCGATCAAGACTCTACATTTACCTATCAATCATGATGAGCAATGCTTCTTTAGTATCCACTGAATTTTTATGAAGGTCATGATCAAGGACCAAGCAGTACCAAACTTTGTATGGTTTCCCCAGAACCCATATCATCAAACACCAAACCATTTCATCCACGCAATCCCATCTCTCACCCCATTTATACAACAAGAATGCCAACTTCCATTCTTTCCTCAAAGCAAAGATAGAGGAAAAAATCAAATCTTTATTGGGTTTAACACCTCCCTTATCAAAGAAAATCCAATGCTTCATCTCCGGAATCAAAGTTCTTAGCTTTTTGGATTAACTCAGTCAATTCACTGAGACCCACTTGAGCATTTTCACGGGTTTCTTTACACACTCACGGAAGTTGATGACATCATAGACGTGTCGTTGGTCAGAACTATGGGATGCGGAGAAATGGAGGCTCTGTAGACTGGAGTGACAAGGGTTGATAAGCGTTTGCTGAAATGCCCCAATGGAATGATGCGACGGAGAAACACCTGTATAGCAAGATGAAAGTTTTTGATGAGGCTAGTGGGTTCAGGAGTTGAGCCAAGAAGAGTGAGGGATGTGCTCTATGGAGTCTTCTAACATGGATAAGTAAGCCCTATCATTTTCAGAACTGAAGCATTTTTTAGGACGAGAGACCTAAGAACACTCTTTAGGAGAGCACACAAATGATACTACCCACATGTCCTCTTTTTGCCTGCAAAATAGATGCAGATTATTACATTGAGTCTTTCGCCAACCAAATTTAGAGACAAATACATAATTTTCTTTTTGGCAAAGCAGGAAAAAAAATTCTTTTGCCCAAAAAATAAATTCTGCTTTTCTTTTATGAAGGGAGAAAACAATAAAACGGCAAAAAAAATAAGTTCTGCTTTTCTTTTATGGAGGAAATAATAAAGCAGTGGGTAAGTGTGATATCAATCCCTTCGCGACGAAAAATAATCTCCAAAAAGTGTCACGTGGCTAGATCAAACCAAGCATAGTGTCCCCCCCAGAGCCAACACGTGCCGCCACTACTAGGCCCAGATGGCCTCTAGAGGTCGAGGCTATTCACTATTTCTTTCTTTCTTCGTAGGGTTTAAGGATTTAAGCTCAAAATCAAGAAACCAAAGAGCAATAAAATTGAGGGGGGGGTTTAAGGCTTTTCAGATAAGAAGAGAAAGACAGAAACCGAGCTAAAGATGGCTAGTGAAACTAACAAAACAAGTGGAAGCAAGAAGAGTGGAGGAGGCAATGGTGGTTTCAGGGCTAAATTGGATCATTACCTGTATAGTGGGGAAAAGAAGCATGTCATCGCAGGCATAGCCATAATTGGCGTCCTCTTTGGGGTTCCTTGGTACCTCATGAACAAAGGTATCATCTTTTCACATTTTTCCCATTTTTTCAAAACAATTTCTCTC
Source organism: Coffea humblotiana (assembly GCA_023065735.1). Lineage (NCBI taxonomy): Eukaryota > Viridiplantae > Streptophyta > Magnoliopsida > Gentianales > Rubiaceae > Coffea > Coffea humblotiana. The sequence continues at coordinate 3,679,412 of CM041211.1, forward strand.
TGATCCTTTTAAATTTGAGGATTTTACTTGGTGCAAGTTGTGGTTGGTTTTGGAAAGATTACGTTTTTATTATCCAATTGTAAAGATTTTCGCTTCCCCAACTCCTTTTTGTGAATTTATTTGGTTACTAGAGAGGACTGTTGTTGTCGTCGTCTTTTCCTTCCCTTTTTTGTTTGGGGTTTCCCGTGTTTTGGAGACAATTCAAGTGATTAAGATGGTTTTGAAATTCGGGCTTTTTTTTTTTTATTTAGTATGTGCCAATTATTAGTTTTACCGGAAATAAATTGTTTTTGGGTGGAAATGTAGAAATCCTTAGCTTTAGGAAGGCGAGATTTTGCCTGAAAGATCTGGCATTATTTTACTTAATTCAAGGATAGAACATGTTCTTATGATCAGTGACATGTTCTTATGATCAGTGACCTGGGAGTATGTTCTTATGGTTCAGTTGAATAATTTGACATGAGAAAGCCAGTATAGCGGTCATTGGATTTCGAAGTATGACTAGCGAAAAATGCTTGAACTTTCTTGGACTTCAACAAGTTTTAACCAAATGGAAAACATATCCGTTCTTGTTGCGACAGCAACCTCAACCCTCGTGCAGAAGTTCTTTTCCAGAGTGGTTACACATACTACAAAGCAGACAACAATGTGATTGTAGTAGTAACTTCTGCTACACCTAGTCGAAGTTGGATTAACTGGCATGGATTACCCACAAGCTCTTTTCCAAGTTCGTCAGATTTCTCTCTGGGAGACATGCATACAGAATGCCTCCTCAAGGGTCTTATCATGTGGCAATCTATGTGTTTTGAATGTACTAAAATGCAGTGAATCTTGTGTGAAAGCCTTGTGGATTAAAATTGAGTTGATCCTGAACCATTGAGTAATTGTATAGCTGTTCCAAGCATTGTGTTTCAGGTTGATTGCACCAGCGCCATAAGACTTTTCTTTTATTAGATTGTGTATCAGGTTGCTCTATCCTCTCCCTATTTGCCCATGCATAGAAAGAAAAAATAAATCTGCATTTTGTCACTTGTTCTCCTTTATCAGATATGCTAGGATAGTTCTTGTTGGAATTCTATGTCTCTGTGTTTCCTTGTGTGATCCAGATGTAATGGAGCTGATGGTCCACTGGTCTAACAAGAGTGTAATGAGCATGACAGATTTCAAACATGTAATTGTGGATCTCTCTCTCAGTTATCGTCTGTAAATGTTGAGAAACTAGCACGAAAGCTGTATCTCACGCTCTGCCATTGGTTGCTTTCTTTCAGTTATTGTTCAAGCATAGAAAACTGAATTTTCTATTAATACCTGATCTTAACAAAATTTTTCCACCTTCAGGCTCAAAACATCAATCTCATCAGGATTATATGGAAAGAGCTGATAAAGCACCGAAGTGAGAGACTTTCAAAGGTTCATCAGCAGCTTCAACATCTTAGTGTGGGGAAAAAGCTTAGCTCGATGATTGTCTGATCATGGTTCATCGGACTTGCTGTTTCCTTTATACCACCCTAGTCCGTTCTATTTTTTGTGCTCAACAGAGAGTAATGGAAGCTTCATTAGGATGGCAATAACTTTTTCAGATGTTATAATCTATTTTTTGTGCTCAACAGAGAGTAATGGAAGCTTCATTAGGATGGCAATAACTTTTTCAGATGTTATAATGTCGCTGCACCGTTGTTTATATGTGAATTGTTAAGGCGTAGGTTCCCTTTTACATTTGATTTGACCATCATGTTCAAGAAGAGCATTTCTATTTCAAGAAATTGGAAAGCAGGAAACTTCTGCATTAATAATGAAAATCAGACGGTTGGGGAGTCAATTGATGTGCCTTATTGTCATCAGAAATACGGTCAGGATGCTGTTGGTTTAGAATATCACCATCTCATACTCTGCATCCGGCAAAGGATGTATGGTTTCTGCATACCCGACTCTATGTTTCTTCTTTTGGGAGCATTCCAGTGCTTTTCGTTATCACCATGGCGTTGCTGGGGGTTACGCGGTTCAAAGTATATTATTGATCGAAAAGTTTGAAAAAAGGAAAGTATAAAACAGAGCAGGGAGCAGGGGCCTATGAAAGAATGGAGGCAGCTTGCTCTTTTGCTATATTTCTTGGCATAGATTAGACACTCTTACAAAAATTTGATGCTAAAGGTTTGCATGACTAGCAATGCTCCTAAATTTCCTTACAGCGGCATCAGCCTTTTGTATTTGAAAAACCACAAAAATGAACAGAGATATGATAAGTTCCAATACTGCTGTATAATTATGAGGACCCACTTGAACGCATTTGGATTATCGAACAATGGTACTGTAAAATTCATGCCAAATATTCCAGCTACCACACCAAAGATGGCAACGACAAATGTTGCTGTTGTAAGTAACAACTCAAATTGGTATAAGCTGGTTTCGGACATTATCCTGCAGAAAGAAAATAAAATTAGTTGTCACAACTGGTCATTCTTATTTAAGAGCTAACGTTGAGAAACAATAATGAGTCATGTGAATTCACCAATACACTCTTTATAAACGCAGGACATGTGATTGACGAAAAATCCTTGCAATTGTTTACATTGATAGACACTTCCGATGTCCTACGTACGTGATGCAAGTAAACAAAAAATTTCAACTGGGTAAAGCAATTATGACCAAACCTCGGAAACTATGTTTGACTTGCTGTGCAACGATTAGCTTACAGTCAGATATCTCAAGCGTATCCAAAGAAAATAATCGATGAGTCAACTATAAGCATACAGTCAGGTATATCAAAAGTATACACAAAACCATCTATATAATTTTAACAAAGATGACTGTGGTGTGTTCAAGAAATATATAATCAATATTGACTAAAATGTTCAACTTCAACTTTAAAACTTAACAAATTAATGTTGACAGACCCTTTGAGCAGTGTGTCCACAGTTTTACCGTATGAGTACTATTAGAGATCATAGAAGAGGTATAGGTTCCATATCAATCCAAGATACATGCATATCAGTGTGCAACCTGTAGCTAAAAGACTGTTTTTCACAACTTAGGCCAGAGAAAGGAATGCATACCAGCTGAATGTTGATGAAATCTTCTGTGTCATCTATGTACTCCTTCAGCTGAAATCAGACAAAGAAAGTTATTCGATCAACGCTTTTGCTTAAACCAACAGACAATAAAAAGCCAGATAGGTAATTTTTGACAACAGAATATACCGATGTCAACTTGTTCAAGCTGCTGTCAATAACAAAAAATAGGCTTCCAACAACATTTCGAGCTCTTCTATACTCTCATTTGCACTTTCCTGAACTCCCTGACACTCTCATGTCTGCTCCTTGCAATACTTAAAGTTTTCTCCAGCTTTCTGGAATCAGGGGGTGACGCAACAGGCGAGACTGGAGCAGAAATAGATTGTACACCCCATCACTTGACCGACTATCCAAGAAGAGATTGATCACCATAAAGGGATGATTCCATTCGTCTTTTCTTCTCAGTAAGGTACATTTCAGCCATATCTCCATCATCGTCCATTAGCTGCTCTATCTCATCCCTAACCTAGATGGAACGGTGGTATAAAAGAAAGACAGAGAAAACATCAGAAATGGGAAGAATGGGTTTCAATAAGATAGCAAAAATATAATAAGCACGATACCTTCTGAACTCTCCGGGTCAAAGCAACAAGTCCGGCTTTTTAATCGACGAACACGCTTCCAAGTTTAAGGTACTAATCTTTGATGTAAGCTCATCCAGCAGTGGGGTATGCTTCAATCTCCAATTCTGCTGCCTGAATATAATAATCGATTTTCCAACAGCTAATTATAACCATATACTGCTAAAGAAGGCATGGATAAAATTTCCAAGCACTCTTCATTAAGAGCTCAATCAATTCACGTTTCCAGCAAAGTCTTACTATTATATAGTTTAACTATTTGGTCATGGTTTCTCTTACGCACCTGAGAATCCAAAAATGTGCAAGCAGTCTCCAGAGGCAACTTCAAGAGCCCGAAACTCGAAGGGCAAATAATCTGGTGAAGTATTTCCAAACATATTGGTCAAAGTTCCTTCCCCTCCTGCTCAGAATCACTACCTTCTGTCTGCCAAACATCACTGACTCCAGCAGCGTGGCAGCCGCCGTTGCAGCTCCCACCACATACTGCACTACATAGTTATCTAGAGAGTTCAAAAGCAGCACCTCATCTGCTGTTATAATACATCGAATCTGCTCCAGGTTTACAACTATTGCCTTCTCTCTTCCAAGAATTGTGGATGGGTAACAAATAATGGATCTAACAGGCGCAAATCACGGGCAGGGAAGATCACAACGACGCATCATACTGAATTTGGTCAACCTCAATAACTTGCGAATTCCCCAGAGGAATCAACACGATCCATGAACGAAGGCCTTGGCCACGCTTTTTGAGGCCTAGAACGTCAACACCTGGAAATGGTGGACGGCCAGATGCAGAGGGCCTATAAGATACATCTCGAAGATTTGCAGCTGATGCAGGTTTTGGGGGTAGAAGGCGTTCTTTAAGATCAGCCATTTTCTAATTCTGAGATGTGAGAGAAGGAAACAGAAATCAAACCATTACTTTGCAGAATGAATGCAAAAACGAACAGAAGAATGTCACAGCGTACAAAAATGCCAAACATTTCACGATTTCAAGTAAAACACATCCATTCACTATCTACCCATGCATCATGTAAAATTAGGGAACACTGGACCTATTTGGCAGTGCATGATGCTCTATTGGAAGCATTATTACTGAAAAACTTCATCACATAACTAAGTAGTTCACTAAAAGTAAAATGATGTATGGTTGAGCTGGAATGATGAAATTCTTCAGGAAAGAAGAAAAAAAAGTCATGACCATCATATCTCTTGTTCAGCTTACCAGGGAAAATATACATTTTATTCCAAAGTAAGGACAAAATGCTTGACCTGCAGATATCAATCACCTTTGAATTGTCCTAACTCCGGCTAAAAATTTTGCATAGTTTGTCATTCATCAACGCTGACAATGTAGGAAATATTAATCCCCTTTACTTTCCAATGCCTAAACGCAAAGATGATCAAAGGGCGTAGAATAGCAAAACTAAATTTTGAATCTCCTCTATCTGAACTATTCATTCAGCAGAGCTACATTTTCAACCATGACACCAGCAACAATCCAAGCACCATTCCCGCCCTCATTTCTCTTCACCCATAAGGGTCCCACAATCCCCGAAAAGGCATTAACTAAAATAACATTCCCTTCACTGTTTAAAGAAATGCCAAATCACAATTCCCCAGAATCCCAGAAATCAAAAGAAAAAACCGATAACTGAAATATTATTTTTCCAATTGTCAATCATACTCTTTCCAAACAAAACAGCTTCAACCCCCATAGCCCCTTCACTTTTTTCTTTCCACAATTCAATTATACGTAATAATTGATGGACCAGTTCAAAATGAAGACAACACAGACAAATCGATTCAATCACAACATCCATCTCAAATGGGGACAAGTAAATTAGAAAAACAGATGTATTATTGTCAGAAATGCGATCAAATCCAAAAAATTCCTCCCCAAATCCGCGAAAGAGAAATTCGAACAAACTCTGCCAACTTAGCTCAATCAATTGAATTCACAGAAAAGCTACGAACTCTGCAACCATACCTCCAGAAGAGGAAGAAGCTAGGGTTTGGGCCAAAATGCCGCCGTAGCTGCTCCACCGTAATAATTACGTAAGACAATTATAAAACTCCTCTACACTGTTGCATCTGCACTAGAGAAACAAAAGTAGCAAAAAAAAAAAAATATCCCGCCGGGACTCGTGCCCGGGGGCTATATTATCTGAATCATCATTCTCGTCAGGAAAGGTACAAGTATCTTGATTGCCCTCCTCGGAGAGAAAGGAAGGAACTTCTCAGTAAAACGACCTCGTAACTTGGTCCCCTTTGATTGACGTCAGCCTTTCATAAAGCCGGAGCTACTACTTACCGAAGCAATCATAAGCTTGTTATTGTTACTATTATGGTAGTTTTTCTTTTTTGGAGACTATTGTAGTAATTAATGTATAACAATGGATTTTTTTTCCCCATTTTCTTGGTAGCGAAGTGTTTTGGTGTCCGCTGTTCTACCGCTTTTTATCCTAAATTTCATTTCGTAATTGATATATGATCATTTTTTAAAAGAAAAACGATTAGATCCCTTTGATAGTTAAACAAATGATTTGGTCCATATTCATTTTCGTCCCTTTTAAAAGTAAGATATGACTCAAATTATATTCATTTTATCCAAAAAAAAAAAAATGATTTGACCTGATTCATACCATTTTTTGTTGCTAAAAAAGGTTGAAATCTGACCTTTTTTACATAAAAAAATGAGTATATATTGGTCATGTGATGATTTTTAGTCCTAAAAACCTAGTCGCAAATTTAGATTAAAACAAATTTATTAATTTAAATTTGTATAGATGTAAGTTAATATTTTAAAAAATGAAAGAAAAAAACTCATTCTGGCGAAATGTGGAAGAGTGTTGTATTACTTTCCTTTCTTTTCAATAAGCAGTTACAAAAAATAACCATCTCAAGTCGAAGGAGTTAGAATTATGGTGTTTTTTATGAGATTCTATAATTTTCGAATGGGATTTTGGATGTTTATTGCATGTATAAATTCCAATTGAGGAATCTTTGAGCATGAATCTATTGTTTATTTTTTTCCCTAGTGAATATGTCTTAATCCATGATCGTATGAGGATGTGTTTCGTGAGTAAACGTCATGCGGCCATGCGCGATAATCATATGGTTACTGGTAGATACAGGCCAAAATATAAAATAAGCAATACCTACTTTTAGGCTTTAGCTTTTGATTTTCATTGAATCTGGTGGTTTAGATTTCATTTTTCCTTCCTTTTCCACTTGTAGATTATTGTATTACGACAAGAAGATGAATTATTATTCCATAACCCATACCTGCAAATACAGTAACTAGAACTAGAGAAGAAATTATATCTAACTTCACGCAAACTCAAGAGTTGGTTTTTAATCAATTCTTTATCTCTAAGTGAATAAACGAGGGTCACACATGCCAAGTCACAATGGTTGATGATAAAATTCACGGGGCTCACGATCTTACTTAAAGTATTTTGATTGGTTAAAATATCAATTTCTAAACTTGTCAAGTAATTAATCTGGACCAAGATAAAACTTCTCGTTACTAATAAATAATAGCCACATTGATCAACTTAGATCCTCTTCTTAATATTACTACTATTTATGGCTTTTCTTCTTCTTCTTCTTCTTCTCTTCATCTTTTCCTTTTTCCTTTTTCTTTTTGATTCATGGATAACGAATCAAAACTTTTCAATCCAAATTACCAGTAACTACTCCTTACTACGTTACCTCAAATGGCAAGGAGTAGACAATTCAGAGTTCAAGCTGCCCAAAAGGGCAAAAACGTGATATACAATACCCTGCAGAAAACAACACGCCTTCAACCGTCTATGAGTTCGTTGACCTCGAAAGCGTTCACCGGCAACCACGACTTCTCCCAATCGGGGCCGTTCCCCGGGCTAAGGGGCTTGTTGGTTGCTGGAGCATCACATTATTGATCATTGACGTTCTTGAAATCACGTACCTATTCTCACAAAAAAAAATCGCGTACCTCGCAGATTGCCCGCCTCTCCGGTTGTGACGTCCCCATTACTGAGTATTGAGATGGCCGCGCCACCAATCATATGCCAGCTGATTGCAATTCTCCGTCCTGGAATCCTCTCCTCCTTCATGATATTACAGTAACTTCATATTATAAGTTAATGACTTTCGTGATCCATTTTCTTTTCCAAGTTACATTTAAAACGGGAACGGGTGAACAGTGAAAAGAGAGCAAGAACAGGGCAATCTTCTGATCCTAATGGTCTAATCTTCTTGATACTTCAATCTGCTATTTTTGAATGAACAATTTAAATCAGTGTCTTCTGATTAACCACTCCTTTTATCTTTAACTTCAAGATTGATGGGCTCAATTTCATTACTAGCATCTGCTTCAAGATTAAAGCAGCTTTTTAGATTCAGCAGCATCACTCCCAAGTCCCATTCTCTTAATCCCCTGACTTCGAGCTAGTATTAATTATTGGGCAAACCAATTTCCTGTTTTGAAAAAAAAAAAAAAAAATTTTCCTTGATTACTCCCGCGCACCTGCAGGCCCTGATTGCCCTTTGATGTTCCCATCTATATTAAGCTTCCGGATGTTAGGCTCAGGAGGAATTAATTCAGTACTGAGCTTGGAATCTACCGATGAAATCATTGGGAAGGAGTAGTTAGAAACCAAGTTCCTGGCATTTGAAAGGGCTCAGTGCTTTAACAGGCCCAATATAGATTTTTTCCTATGATTCCATAATGCCCCAGAGGCAGAAGGAAACAAATGTACTCAGGGCCAAGGAACCAAGTTGGACAGATTGCACAAGAACAGGTACAGAAGCCGAAAGTGAAATCTTTAAGCTTTGAGCAAATTTTAAGTTCATTGATGGATGAGCACATGCAGTGTATTGAATTCACATGAAGAAAAGGTTACGACATGATACAACTAGTTAGTAGTACCAGAATATTTACATAAATCCCGACAATTTGTACATCAACCTCAACCATCTTCATCTGTTTCTTAGGTTGAAGATGTGGGTTTTTTTTACGGCCCTGTACTGTTTCAACAACCAAGCAATAAGATTTGATTAAATGTATGGATTGATATGGGATGTGTAGTCACGAATCCCCGCTCCTTCCCATCCCATCCATTCTTCCCACATGTCCCCAATCAGGATCATTCATCCCCCTGAATGAATCGTCTATACCGTCATCATAAGCCTCCATTTGTGATTGAGTTGATTCCCCTCTGAGATTACTCATCACAATCTGCAAACACACCATGGAAAGGAAAAGGCTCAATAATATAGTACAGCCCCACCTCTACTAGAAACTCGCATCAATCGAGAACCGATGACTATGATACTGCAACCGATTTTTATCCAAAATTCTTGAATTGCTTCTTTCGGATAAGATCAGCAACTTGAGCAACCTACACCTGATGTGGCCTTTATCCTAATTTTTTACATGGCTGGAACAGATGCAACGTCTTGGGACATCAGGTTGAGAAACATTGCGTGATGCAATTGGCATCACTTTGATTGACAATGAAAAGGACTTGTTCTCCATTATTTATTGTCACGTATAATACTTTTTGGAAAGTTGTCGCGTATAATAATTGAATACGATTGGGAATGAGCTAAAATGCTTGGCATATCCTTTCAGTTTTAACATGATATTTATATTCCAACTTAAGGTCAGCCATACATCCGAGGCTCCCACTTAGACCATAAAGTGGTCATGCCCAAAAAAGAGTACTGCGGGATGATGTCCGAGATATCACTTCATTATCATATATATGTATTTGCAACCTCAAGATCAACTGAACCTAATTTGTTAACGAGAACAGAGATCAACAAGATGACTTACATCATAAGCTTCATTAATTTCGTGAAATTGCACGCCACAGTTGCTCCCTTTGCAGACATCAGGATGATACTGAAATTGGATCACGGATAGATAATGCATCAACAAATCAGCAGTAAATCAGCATTAGTTATGATATAATCTTAGCGCCAATTTTTTTAAAAAAAAAAATAGGGCAATTTGAAACATTAACAGGCAACAATTGGCAACCAAAAAAATCAAACTTGAAGGATCAGAAATAAGAAATTCTCCTTCACATTATTACATGGCCGGATTGAATACAGAACCAGAAAAGTTAAGAACTTTCCAAATGAGCAATCAATTTAAAGAAAAGATTTTTATCCCAAAGCTGGCGTCTAGCAAATGGAAATGTTTGTAAAGATCAAATTTTTAGTGACAATAACACAAATAAAATGGAAAATTGGAGGTTAAAAAAAATACCTGAAGAGCGAGCTGTCTGAAAGCCTTCCTGACCTCAGATTCAGAAGCACTAGGGTGAATCCTTAGGGTCTTATATGGATCTGCGATAGAAGAAGAAACGCACGATACCCTGAACTTGGTATTGTCCTTGCCATTGTTCTTTCCCTTCTTTGCTGAGTTCTTCATCCGAATCCAAGAAGACGATGAAGAGGCAGAGCCTACAAAAGTCGCCATTGTTTCTGAAAAAGTCAAAAGCTACTCTTGAATCAATAAAAATTGGATCCTGTTTTCTTTTTTCCCAACAGAAATGAGCAAACCCAGACGCGATTTAGCAAAACCAGCTTCAAAGATATATATAGATTATGGGATAAGATCATCTATCGAAGGGTCTGAAAGGAACCGGTAAATGAATATGGAAACGGGTTAGACAAGGCAAGGTCTGATGAATGTGAAAGCTATGTGAATATTTTTAAAAGGGCAAAATTCAAAGAAGAAGTCAATTGCCAATGAAGAATAGTATGGCGAGGGTACTTTTCTTTGAATGCGATAATGGGTTGAAATGGATAGGATATAATGAATCTGTTCAACTGGGGAAGAAGAAAATGGGTTTATATAAAGATCAAGAAGAGAGCGGAAAGGGCAAAAGGGGATGATCTATGTGTCAAGCTGACGTAGGAAATGAAGTCCTTATCCATGGTGGTGAATTTTGGAGGCGAAGTGTCACCTGGCAATTTTTTATTTCTCTAGGAGCCAAGTTCTTTTGAGGTGTGGACAGTAGAAAGGGACAGATTTGAAGAGTTATCCGACCCTTGCGAGTTGGGTTGGTGACTCTGTCCTAGCCTTTTCTCGCAGAGAATCTTTTAAGATTTTCAAAGGATATGCCTCGTCTTTCCTGTTATTCACTTGAGGCCTAGTTTTAAGTTATACTATTCCAAATTGTCCCTCAAACTATGAATTTCAACATGCTACTCCTTATCTATATTTAGATTAGGCTGTTACATGAATTTATCTTGAAAATCACTTAAATAGATGAGTTAGAAAACTTATGTCCTAAGTAATTTCCACTAGGATTTATATTATTGTATCTAAATTCTATCATTTTACCGTGCATTTATATAAAAATGAGTGCGTTGAATCCTTTTTCACTCTATAATAGGGTTTCGATTACTTGGTTACGAAAGTGTATGATCGTTTCAATAGCAAACTTAGATGTAGTTGTATTCCCTTACTTTCTTTTACCACTTTTTTTTTTGAAAAACTATCATGTTATTTACTTCTCTGGATAAATTTAATTATTTCTTCTCAGGAGGGATTACTACTACATAGAGTGAGATTTTAGTATTTCTTTTCTACATATGAAGGGTTTTAATTTCAAGTCTATTACTGGAATAAAATCTATTGATATTGAATCTGCTAGGATTAACTGTGGAGGAAATAATGGAATAGAGAAGATTTTTTGCTTTTACCTTCACAATCGACCAGTTTTTCTTTGGTTTAATACACGATTTTGATAACTATATTCCTCAAGATAATATACATTTTATTATAGCTATAAATTAATTGAAAAGAAGGAAAAGTACCTCTTGTGAATTCCAAACTTGGCTGTTTTCAATTGGGATTTGAGGTAGTGCGTAGCGTAACCATAATAGGTAAAGAGATGCAAAAATAGCTTCAAAGATGAAAACTAAGAAAAAGGAGAAAATGAAGGGATAAGGAGAAGAGAGTTTATAGGATAGCCAACCTAATTTTTCATATAAATAGTTAAAGAAAAGCATGTGACGGATAGCCATGCATCAATTTCCTATTAACATGACTGAATGTTTTGTAATTGAGAATTTGATGCCGCCAAAATTCCCGAAAAGTTATTATGCATGTAAAAATATCATATTATCATTAAAGAATAATAAACATGTAAAATGCTACCATTTTTTTGTAATTTTCCAAGTGTTTTTGCTGAATTTTTAACTTATTACATAAAAATGCACTTAGATCGTAGGAAATTTAGTTAAAATGGCTATGAAAACAAAATTTTTAGGACAAATATTGGAAAGTTTGTTATATTCGTTAGTTTTCATTGTTGTACATAAAAATTTTTCACCTTAATAAATTCAATCCAATGAAAGAACAAAAAGAAAAAGCCATCTATTAGGGTAGAAATTATTTGAAATGATCGAGACGAAGAGCAGCAATAACAAAACAATTGGGGTTAAAGGTAGAAAACGTAAAATCAGAGGGCGAAATCAAAATCGAGTGAGTGTTGATATGGAAGAATTTGGTGACGTGTGTTTTTGTCATCCAATAAAACAAACAGTGTCTATCCAATAAATGAATTAATTACAAAAAAAAAAGCAAAGGAGCTCGAGGTCGAGGCAAATATCCTGTGGCTTCTCATCCGCTGCCGGTGGCCGCGGTCTGGATTTGACGTCGTCAAGCTAATTTTCTGTACCTGTCATTTGAAGATGGTGGATAAGGATTCTCTGGTTCTTGAACACGTGTCTATCATGCACCGCTGCATCAGTCCTTGATGATCTAGGATCCACATTCCACACTTGAAGCCCCATTTCCAGGAAAATTCGACTTTTCAAAAGCTGCGCAGCCCTTCGAAGTTCTGAAAAAAAAAAAATTTCAATAGAGAGAGTATTTTATTTTGATCAGACTAATCTTTTAGTGCCTATGCACCTCACTCCCAAGAATATATAAGTGATAAAGAGATGATTCGAACACACGAACTCGAAATCGCTATCGTGAACCATCCGAGTCAACCTGAAGGCTTGAAGTTCTGAAATTGAAAAAGCAATTTTTTGATTACTCAGTCGCAATGGTTAACAGCAGAAGAGAAAACGAAAGGAAAGGTATTGGACCATGGTAAACGAAATCAATTAATAGTTAAACCAATCAAGTAAACTTGTCATTGACGTGTTAAACAGCACAATATTAAAAAGTGAGTTCTTCTATTTTGTTTCCCAAAGACAAAAAGCGTATTCAACAACCTCTAGTTGATCGCTATTCAAGTTTGGTAGGCAGGTGAATTAACGAGTTGGACTAATGTTAGAAATGTACGCCTTCTGGCCATGGTGGACGCAATCTTACTTATTCGTTATTACTATAAATTTGGTGTCAAGCCGTCCTGTTAACTTGAATTTAAACGTCTTTTGGGACATCTATCTATCGTATAGGTCTAGTGTGTCTTATTTCTTTGTGTGATTGACGGATTATTTTACGGAACGGAATTTGTCCAATGCACACTCTTAAATAGTGGTTACGGATTCTCTTGTCAATAAAAAAAATGTGTAATTGATAACAATTACTTGATCCGGTCCCTTCTCATAAATTGTGGTTTTCATTTGAGATAAGAGAAAATCTTTTACTTTTACTTTTTTTTCACTCAATATGATGGGAAGAAAAAAAAATTTTACTACGGTAGCTGCAAGCCTACAATATGAATCTACCCCTATGATATCCATGGGTTCTTACTTTTCCATGGATGTCCCAAAAGTCTTTATGCATAATGACTTCAATAATTCGAATTGACTTTCATCTCTCTTCTCGAGTTAGTTATAAGTTATTAGTCTTTAATAAGGGCAAATTTTCTATTTTTATTTTTTCAACGTTTTCGTAAGACCACATTGACTTGGATAAAGGAGCATGGACCACAAAAGCGTTCCGTAAACTAAAAGGCATCTCTGGTAGCCGCGTGGGGCGGGACTGCAGAAGTGAACTTGGTCCAAGACACAAAAAATTGGAAAAACCCATGCATGTCTCCTTGGTTCGTCCAAAGTCCAAACCAAAATAATTTTCACGTGTATTTTAGTAAGTCCTGAGTTAGCGCGACAAATCTAATTGGTAAAACATTTTAACGTGTCATGAGTTTAACTCATCAAGAGAATGAGTGGGGATCACTATTGATCATCTTTTTAATAATATAATAAAAAAAAAAGTCATACTCACAAAGAAGAATTAAGCAAACTACAAGGACTTGGGAACTTTCGAAGAATGAAGCAAAAACAAGAAAAAGAAGAAAAGTTTTCATACTCACAAGCTATTGCAACAGAATTAGGAAAGCATCAAGTTTAGAATTAATCATTTGTACTCAAGTAGATATCCACGTACATTTTCAACACAGCAAGTATGAAAGTTAGGTAGCATACGCAACGGATTTTCTGTATCATACTTTGTCTCACATCCTGTCTTACTCCTTATAACCTTGTCAAGTGTCCCTTGATAAACCAAACCCTCAAACAACCCAACTCGGATCATGTTAAATTGATTAATCGATTAACAGGACAGAAAACTTAATCTCTTTAACCAAAACCAAGTAAAATAAAAACTCTTTAACCAAAATCATGTAATTTATCAAGGGAAAAACCCCTAAAACCCAAACAACCTCTGTCCTCTCTTCATCATCTTCACCATTCAAATAGACAACTTGATGATCCGTTGCACAATTTACATGCATCACTGACGCCCACAAACACTCCCGCACTAGATTATCTTTCTACCCCATTCAAATACGTAAATCTCAAGGAACCACTGTTTTAGGAAGCTGAGAGGAAAAAAATGGCATACAAAACAAAGTACAGTATGGTCTAAAAAAATGCGTCGAATTTGACTATCAATCAATTCAATTCAATTCAAAAAAAAAGACCATCAATTGCTTCCTACTGTATTTGGTTACGCTGAGTTATGATGGTCCATACTCCATATTAATATCATGCAAAACAAAGTCCTAGGACTAGAGAAACTAATGAACTTTTATAGTAGAACAAAACGCAAATTGCAAGTGGTGCAATTTACCAATAAAACGTTAAGATATTTCTTCCATCACCTGTTCTTTTAGTTGGCAGAGGTAGGTAGTGTTTTGTGCATTCATGGTAGATGTTCTTAATTGTGTGAGGTAGGTAGCTTTTTGACTTTTGAGCGGATTTTATATGTTAGAGAGGACTCTTCCTGGTAGTTGATGCTACGACAAAATTCCATTCGATTGGCTTTCAATACATGGATTATGATCAGGTTAAATCTAAATGTTTTCTGCACTCGTGTTTCAGTCTTTGTACCTTAGCTTTATGATGGAATTGGGTTTTGCTAACATTTCCTCTCTATGTATAGCAATGGAGAACCTCTGAATTAGAAGCAGGATTCCATTCTTGGTTATAAACGTACGTAAGGACATTTTTTACTAGTGAGTGCTCCAAATTCATAACTTGTATGCATGGTCCCGTCCGTTGATCAAACGAGATTTTAGTCTTTTTCTGCTCCCCAATGGTTTTTATGTAGTTTAGCGTGAAAAATGGTCAAGAATTTGTATAATAATCAAGTCAAGTGGGAAATTTTACGATGTGCTGAAAAAAAAGAAAGAAAGAAGAAAAAAACTCATGAGATACCACAAATATGATATATCACATGGTAGAAGTATAACGTGGACATCTTAACTGGCATCATTTAAAAGTAGATAATATAAAAATTAGTACGTTCTCAAATTTTTGTGCAAATTTAGGTTATATTTGACTTGAAATACTTATTAGAAGCCGCAAATGGCAATACAAGCAAAAGAGCTGATGATAATCGAAAAGGGAGAACAATCTAAAATTTTGTGTGGGAAATACCAAAAACACACTTGAGAGACCAGAAATTATTCCGAGTGGCACAGTTATAGAGCCTTGTATATCTAACTAAATGTATGTTATCTAAAATGAGACACAATGGACGGTGTAAGTCAAGATGATACTGCAATGCTTCACATAATATTACTTTTCTATTTATCAGAATTAGATTTACGTTGACAGAACCAGAAATTTTTTTTCCTGACATGCAAGTTCCCTTTCTAAGATTCCTGGCAAAAGTGCATGCGTCCAAATAATCACTAGCATAGCAAGAAACAGAATAAAACAGCTGTTCTCCAGTTTCCTATTTAATCAGTGAGAACCATCGATCTATGCAACTTTAGGACGAGGGGAATCAAATAGTAGCACTAGTTGTTGTTTTTGTTCAGATAGATGGGGTAATTGATGAGATCAATATCTTGATAAAGAAATATTTGGATATGAGACTATTTGAAATATTATTTAAAATAAGTTCTATAGTATATATTTTTGGAATGTGATAAATGTGAGATAAATAATTAATTGGAATAATAAAAAGTTGTTTGAAAATTGTGTTTGGAATAATTTTACCATCCAAATACCCTGTTAGTTTCATGAATAAAGAATTATGTCCCACATTAGTTCGAGATATGAAGAAAGAATGTTTAATATGTAAGTAAGGACCTAATACTTAATAGTTTAAACTTTTGAGTCAGATTTAGGTTTCTAACTTACATATTGGGTTCTTTGATAGACTCTCTAGAGGTGTTTTTCCTTAACAAGTAGTATTAGAGCTGCCGATTACAAGATTAGATTACTCATAGACATGTGAATTTGGACTCTTTGATGGACTCTCTTAAGGTGTTTCTCTCCAACAAGTGGTATCAGAGTTTCTAATTGCGAAACTAGGTTACTCATGGGCAAATGGATTCTTTCGGTGAAAATTCTCTTCTTAGTGGTGCGAGACTGGATTACTCATGAGCAAGTGGATTCTTCTAGTGAAAATTCTCTTCTTGGTGGTAGACCGAAGTGTTAAGAAATTTGGTTGCCAGACTGAGTTGCATGGGCAAGTGAATTCTTCCCGTGAAAATTCTTTTTTTGATAGTGGATCGAAATGTTAAGGAATTTGGTTGTGAGACTAAATTACTGATGGACAAATGGATTCTTCTCGTAATTGAACTGGTGAATATTCTTTTTTGGCGGTGGACCAAAGTGTTAAGAAATTTGGTTCCTGTTGGATTAAGAGCAACATAAATTTGGCAAGAGGTACAGTACTCTTTAACCAAAAAGTCAAGGGTTGGCAGGGGTCCAGAATTTAGTTTAGACGTTAAAGAAGAGTGAGTCCATAATTGGGAGAACATGTGACTTTAGGTGTTAAGGTGGATTTGCATTGAATATTAAAGTGGCAGAGCCAAGGTTGGCAGAGGTCCAAAATCCAATTTGAATGTTGAAGAAGAATGGGTCTATAATTGGGAGAAGAGATGACTTTAGATGTTAATGTAGACTTGCATTGAGTATTAAAGTGAGTTGGAGAAGAACTTGTAAATTTGGGTTTAATATGAGGGATTACTCATGAAGGGTTGTAAATTTGAATTTAATGTGAGGGGTTACTCATGAAGGATTGGATGTTGAAAAATAGTGGATCTATGATTGCGAGATGAGATGACCTTAGGTGTTAAGGTGAGATTGCATTGAATATTAAAGTGGGTTTGTAGAAGAGTTTGTAAACTGAATTTAATATGAGGAATTACTCATGAAAGGAAAGATTTATAAGAATTATGTCCAACATTGATTTGAAAGATGAAAAAAGAACATTGAATATGTAAGTAAGGAATCGAAACCTAATAACTTAAATTTTTGAATTAGAATTGAATTCCTAATTTACATATTGGACAGTTTAATGAGCTTTCTTGACATTTTTTTCCCTAACACGTACTAATTGGGATGGTGCCATACTAGTCTAGATCATGCTGACTTATTAGGGAAAATCTCTTTTTCAATACTTAGACATAATATTTAAAAAACTAGTCCTATTAATTTTACCTGCTGAGGCATTCGTGTTTTGTTAGGCCCTGCCCAACTGATTTTCTGAAATACAAATCATGAGCTGGCAGAGGTTTAAAATTAGGGACACGCTTCCCTAGATCTGTTTGTACCTTTAATTGTGGTTAATATAATGACATCATGATTTTAGCAACAATAGAAAAGGTTAAAAAAATACTGTGTTTGGATATGAGATTATTTGAGATAATTTTTTTTAAAAAAATACCGTAATATTTTTTTGATATAACATATACGAGATAAAAAGATGATTAAAAAATATGTTAATAATACATACTAGTCAGCGTGTAAATAAAATATAAATAATGTGCAATCCAAACACACTCTCCTTGACATCAAGTGTTTCATTAGATGTGTACTACAGAAAAGGAAATCCACACGTTAACAACTGGATCTTGTCATCGAACAGGACACAAAATTCCTAAAAACACTATTTTAAACAGAATCTCCAAATTTACAGAGAGGTTTCACATGAACTATTTACTTTCTGCATGACTCAGCATGGGCATAACCTGGACTCGATTCAACATCTGCTTGATGTAGCTTAGGTTCAATTTCTGCTGGGTCTTTCATCAGATTCAGCTTGCTGATCAGGAGGAAATGGATGATCATTGGAAGAAGCACCATTTTTCAAAGGTTTATTGAACTGGACAAGTATCATGGTCATGTTGTCACAGCCTTCCCCACCAGCAGTTGGTGCCAAACATTTGTCAAGCAACCTCTCACACACTGTTGAAAGCTTTGTCTCCTAAGTAATTTGTAAAATACCGGATGCATCAACAATCGTGTCATCAAACGACTTTTATTTTACAAAATTTATCAACAGCATTATTTGAGATATACACAGAACACTTACGTTGTACAGCTGCTCTTGAACAAAGTCCACTACCTGTTGACTTGACATGCAATCCCTACCACAAAAAGATACATAATTAACATGGCAAACCATGTTACAAGAAGACAAACGTATGAATTAAAAGCTCTAACATTCAGCAGGGCATGCAAAGCAATGCCATCAACCAAAGCTGTAGAGGCAAAACAGTGGAGTGTCTTATTGTACTCTTGATCTTCAGGTCCACTTTTCACATTGCAATTTTCATGCTAAACTCTTACCATAAAGAAACTATGGATGTTTAAAGTATTCATTAATTTATGTACAGAGTACACATAATAGGCTAAAGGGCCAAAAAAGGGACAAAGGTTGCAGGCTTTTAATGCTTAGGGACAAAAAATCAGGACATATGTCGATGAACTACGTGAATAAGAAATGAAGTAGCAGTTAGATGGATTTGATATTGTCAATTTCATAACACACTACTCTTATCACAGATAACATGTTAAAAGATCATCCACTATGCATCAGTTATCTTACATAAGTTTCATGAGGAGGAGATACAGCTCTTTTGCTAGAATTAAGAGTTTTCAATCTTTTACAAGCAAATCAGTGCTAACTAATTTTCCTCCTAGAGCACTATGGTAAAATCTCTGAATTAGAGACCTACCAAATTCACACAAATATAACTTAGTTTTGCCTCTGCATGAAAGTCTAACACAGCAATGCAGAGCAGCAAGTTCATGACATGCATAGGTTAGCTACTACAGACAGTTGCAACATATCCTGATATAAAACCACTGGCTCAAAATCCTTTAGAGGATGTTTTCAAGTCAAATTGATTACCAAGAAAAGTAACTATAACTAGGAAAAAGAAAGGAAGTCAAATTGATTACCAAGAAAAGTAACTATAACTAGGAAAAAGAAAGGAGCCAAGCGGAAAAGCCCTACCATATCCCATCACAGGCTAGAACAAGAAACTCATCGTCATCATGGAGATCAACCTAGTATCAAAAGGGCCAATGGAAAAAGACCATGTCATGTGAAGATACTATTCAATGAAATGCAAAAATATGCACACTAAATATTCCAAATCTTAACTAGGCGATTGCCAAATTGAATTAAACTTAAATCAATAGCCCTTTCGCATAAAGAAGATTGTAAAGCAAGACGTTGAGCATAATATCACTTCTAAAATCATCGTTTAGCAGATTCGCATTCAAGTCATAAATACCATGGTAATGTCAGGATCTGCTGTTACAATTTGCCTTTCAGCAGGAAGTGCTTTGTTTTGCTTTAATTCCATGTCACCTGAAGTCATAAAAATTGTCACAACCATGCAATCAAAAAAGAAACAAATTTCATTTTCTCGATAAATACCAAAAGTAAAGCTCTCCGCCTCCCAACAAACCAACATGGGTACCTATTGCCCTGGCCAGGTTCAGGCTACCATTGACACGTCCACATTGGACATAGCCACCAGCTTGCAGTATCCTTTCTTTTTCCAATTCATGGTCAGGCTTGTGATCTTTTGACAGAGCATAGGCCTAAATTAGAGATAGTGAATTTCCTATTAGCCACAGTTAGGACTGCCCTATAGAAGTAACCAGCAACATATTCCCTTTGGATTAGAAAACTAACAAGTTGCCTAAGTTCTTTGGTCTAAAAGAGCAAGTGAGTGGGACATGGAGAGCAAGACCAGATTTACTCTTCCTTCTTCAAATAAAAAGAATGAAAAATAAAAGTACATTTAGTTAACCATACTATATAATTAACTGATAGCATAGTTTTATTTTGGTAGGGATGCTATCAGGTCTCCAAACTCTTTGTATATCACGAAATCCAGTATCAAAAGTATAACCTAGATGGATCAAGACAAATCAGACTTCTTTCAGAAAACACAAGACTACAAAATTATTACCCAAAGCTTCAGCAAAATCTCTACCTGACCACCACGAGACATCACGCAACGAGAATCACCAGCATTTGCAACGACAAGTTGATTGTCACGGATAATTGCAACACAAGCTGTGGTACCAGAAGTTGGTCCAATATAATCAGAATGTGGTCCCTTCACTCACAATCATGTTTAATATGCCTTAGTTTCAAAACAAGATCATATGGGCTTATATAAATTTAATTAATAACACTATTTAAATATTTGCTTGCTGACACAAAGGAGGACAATAAATCATCTCAAGTCTTAGCAATGCCTAAATGACATACAGGTAAATAGTTAACCACAAAGAATCTGCATTGTAGCAGAAAATACAGGAATGATAAATTCCTCATCTCAACTCAGGTGGTGCATGCAAAATAAAACAATCAATCCTCAAGACCCTGCAAAACCCCATGTTATATAACAAATTCTCAGCTTTGGATCGATGAAAAATTAGTAAAATAACAACATGGCACAGATGTCAAAATTATATATCGTAGAAAGAAAGAGCTTGAAAAATTTTCCATACAGGATATGTTTGCAGACTAGGGAAAGATGCTGCCAAGAAAATAAGATTGTCTTTAAAATTAAAAAGTGAAAAGATCTCGGTGCTTGGAAGTAAAAGAAAGTTTATCATCACTTCATTCATTCTCATAATATAGACAATACATACAGGAAAATTTATTGTTACTTTCATAATATTATCTCATGATGGAGCTAGCTCAACAGAACATGGCCATCACCTCCTCATGCAAAAACTTACAATCCCCATTAACAGAACAGCACAAATGACTTTAGTATTGCAGCATGCAAATATAAGCTCCAAAAAACATGTGATATACTAGAGGGGGAGGTATGCAATGGAAATACATAGGAGGTGATATATATTGACATCTTTAAAAATCATATTTGTATCTAGCGTATTAGACAGATGCAAGACCAAGGGCTTACCTGCTCAGAAGGCCAATCATTAATCTGGCTGTTGGCCTCGCCACTCCTTGGGGACCATATCAATCCTTCTATCATGCCTGTGACCTTTTGCATTTTATCCCCAAGTACAGATAATTCTCTCCAACCTCTTTGCCCACACATCATCTCATCCATCCTGAAAGATAAATGACCACAAAGTAGACACAAGGTTACGCGGCATTTACAAGTTGCAACGCCTAAAAATTTGAAGAACTCTGTCCTATATAAGATTCTTCTAGTAAGACAACCACAAAATACAAATTGCAGAATCAAAATTAACCAAATTAAATGCTATTCCGACACTTACTGGGTATTATTTGTAAATTCATCAATCTGTACAATAATCAAATGATTTTTTTTAATCAAATGACTTAAAACCATCAACAGACTAACAAAAATTTTAATCCCATACAATTATAAATGACTTCATACTCAAATGAGAAGTGACCAGGGGTAAACTCCTACTTCACAAATCAAGGTATTACATAAAACTCAACTTGTGGGAATTACTACAGTTTCAGTGGCCAATGTTGTCATGAAACAACACAGTCTGGTTCCATAATGCTAATCTGATATGAATAAGTGTTTTGCTAGTAATAACACCATACTGAAGTTATACATGCATTCCAGCTATGGTTAGACTGTGTCAATAACACATGTAGGTAAGGAACTAAAAAAAAAGGATTAGAGTAACCTGAGAAAAGATTTCTTCATCGAATCTCCTAAATCACCAGCTAAGTAGGCTTCATTTTTTAGCACTTGTTCATGAAGATACTTGGCACAAAATTTAGCAACTGCTTTCTGCAAGAAAATTAAGGACACATATAATGAACCCACATATATCTGACATCAAAAGTTCAAAGATCATATTCCTATTTAAACCCAATCTCCTCCTCCCCCAACCCTCCAACCACTCCACACCCCTCCCCAAAGAAAAAGAAAGAAAGGAAACAGACACATACACATGACACCAACGATGATCTCCAACAAGCAAAAATTAGCTCAGTGTGAGATTAACTTATTCCAATCATTTTGTTTAGTGCAGCAAGAATATAAATCTCATTCCAATCATTTTGTTTATTGCAGCAAGAATATGTCTTACATTTGGCATCTCAATTAATCATATTTGTAATTAACTAAATGGAATCAAGGTCATAATTGTAGCGCCCTGAGCCCGCCCGACTGGCCCAATACCATTTTGAGCTGAAACCACGGGCTCAAAATGGTTAACCCAAAGTTATTAGTTACCTGATGGTCCGGACGTTCTATACGATTCTTTTTCTTCTCTTGAGTCCGATGTGGGATATCACAATAATAATCCAGTATTAGCCGATTTTCCTAGCTCTAAATGGAGTTATATGAATCAAATATGAGCAACTCTTTATTCCAAGAGAAAAAACAATACACAAATCTCGCAGGTTTCTTAACTCATCTCTGTAATACTCTACTCTACATAAATTGCTATGCTAACATAAGCAATTAAGCACTTTAGTCAAAATTACTTGTGAGCAACAATACTATGTTTGTGATTATAGGAATAGATGTCTAAATATGTTTCCATTGTAAAGAGATTAGTTTTAATTATCTAACCAAGTTGCAGCCTTTCTTGTCAAATCCATCTTACACCTTTGAAGTTGTTTTTCAGTATATTTAATCTCTTTCGTCAGCTTGTTTATACATATCAGAATTGCCTTTGAGAAGCTATGCTATTTACTTGCTAAAATAATAGAAAGTATTAAATAGAAGGTTACAGAAATTGATAGATAAGAATAAATACCAGTCAGCACTCCTTATAAGGGAAAAAATAGTATAAAATTAACTGATAGTAAGTCATGCAACAGGGGAAAAAAATCAAGTTCAGTTTCAGATAGAAAAGGCAAAAAAGGTGATGTAAGGGGAAAAAATATAAAGGAGAAAGGTGCTAGAGAGGTGGATATTTTCTTCCTAAAAGGCTGAGCCATATCCTAAAGATGTAGCCAGAAAGCAAGGCCAAGTACAAGTCAGCTTCATTTCAGCTTTCATATAAGTCAACAAAGAGCTATAAAAACTGACTCCGTTTAAAGTCTTACCTCCATGGCCATCATAAACTCCAAAGAAAGACGTAGCCTTGTCCAAGTTGGGATAAACTGCATGCTACAGAAAACAAGATGCTGTAACTAAGTAGCAGATTCTTTAGTGCTAGTGATATTGTCCACATCCAAGATAAAAGCAATAAAAGAAACATTTAAAGCTCACTGTACCATCAAAGAAGAATATACCAAGTATCTAGGCTTCATATATAAAGGTCCACAGGAATCTATGCATATATAAGAAAGCTAACACTTAGTTATATCTCATCCAGATACCTGATTGAAATGCCAAATGGTGAATGACCTAGTCATGAGCTATTTGACAATGAACATATATTTTAAAAAAAATTAAAAACAAAAAACTAAAGAAGGTGATAGAAATGAAGAGCATGAACTGCTACCAAAGTCAAATGACAAGCTGCAATAGGTTTCATTTATCATTATTTACTGCTGACTAGTACTAGATTCCCAATAATTAGAAGCCAGAAGATACTTACAGCATCTTCCATGGTAGAGCGCCATCCTTGCATGGAGGACATGCCATATCTGAGTCTATCATTCTCGCCGTCATCTGATGACTTCTCCGTTTTAGGAGTGCTTAGATATACCCCCATACTTCACTGCAGCCAAACTCAAGAATAAGCATAGACTACAAATTTGAACAAACACATTCTCTTTTCTTTTGTTTCACTGCAGCCAAACTCAAGAATAAGCGTAGAATACAAATTTGAACAAACATATTCTCTTTTCTTTTGTTCTCTTTTAATAATTAAAAAAAAAAAAGATAAATCAGGAAAAGAAAAGTTTGTTTATGTACGAAAAGGCTCATGTAGTACAATGGAAAAATTAACTCAACTCGCTATGACAGAAATATGTAGAAACACTCACAAAATGAAACTGTGGAGCCAGTTTACACTCTAAATTCACTAAAAATTTAGTCAATTGAAAAAAATCGTACAACTATTTATGTTATCCACAACATCCTACTTGGCATGTGTTTTCATCTGGTAGTTTAGGAAATTATACTAATTATTAAAGAATTAACAAGATGCATGCCACCAGCAAATAACTCGTTTGAAATCCTTTTCCCCGATTATTTCTAACTTAAGAGAATTTGAGATTTACAATATCACCGCAAAAACTTGCCCAGTATAAAGTGCAATAAAATTGTAAAATAATTCCAACACAGTTCTTTATACTCTTAATATTAGCACGGAAATTAAATCAACAATGAGAAATCAACAGCATTTAAAACATTTTCAAACCAGCACAGCAAAACTCTATCGTTATTTCTCTATTTTCGTCAAGATGCCAGAAAAGTCCACAGAGTTGACTCCATTTCCACACATATACGATGAATTCACATAATATGTAACAATTCTAACAACTCCCACATACTTATAATCTTCTCTCTATCGTTCCAATTTTATTTGAACTATCACCAAACAGCTAAATAACATTCTGCGCTAATATCGATCATAACATAAGAAGTTACAACAAAGAAAGGAATGAAAACGGTAAAAACGCAATTCATCGCCATGATATATGGGGAAAAAATAATTGTACAATTGATCACGAACATAAACTAACACAGATGCTTGGTAACGATTTAAAAAACTTACCAAACAAATCAAAATCGCATCCGAAATGAAGTCGAGAGAGTTGATGAAGCTGCGTTAGGGATTTTTCAACGAGCTGGCAAGCAAAGTTATCAATGTAGAAGCACCCGGAGAGTGAGAGTATTGTGTGTGTGTGTGTGTGTGTGTGTGGGAGTGAGAGAGAGAACTGATCAATGGAAGGCAGTTTTGGGTGACGAGGGATGACTCGATCAGCGGTGAGCTGTGGATTAACTACGGTCTATTTATTTTTGGACTGCGATATATTTTATTCTCTGGGTTTTAATTATTTTACTGTGTGCTGGTTTAATAAGTGGGCCCGATGATGAGCGGATGCTATCCTTTTGGGCTGGACAGCTTTTTCCTAGGCAGAGAGTTTTTGTGTTCCCAAAAAAGGAAAAAGAGATGGATAAAAGGGGAAGATAAAATAAAAGTTGGTCGCCACTTTTCTTAGTCAAGTAGATGATTCCGAAAGAAAAAGAAAGAAATCTGGTGAGAGATTAAAGGTGCAGGTTTAAATTGTAACTTAATTTGTAGAACTTTCCCAATAGTGGTTGATTACAGGCAAAATTTTAATCTGATTGATGGATTGTAATGGTTAATTGCATTTTAACGAAGTTTAGCTCGCCATGTAATAAAGGACCATGCTAGATGCAGCTAAATATTGAAATCCTCATTTAAATTTAATGCTTTTTTAATCAAGTGAAAAAAATGGCATTTATGTTTCTTCTTTAAAAATTTGGTAGTTAGGAGGTGAGGAGGAGGAAACGAGAAGGGTGCATGATTTTTTTTTTTTTATAACAAAATATATTCATTAACAGATTATTGGAAATAATCCAACACAATTGATATATATCATTGTCCTAATTAACATGCTGTTTCTGATACCATAAGATAAGGCCCCGTTTGGATTGCGATTTTCTGTCGGAAAATTGCGTCATTTTTCGTGATCACATTTCCCTATTATCTTTTTCCCTCACATACATCAAATCGCTACAGTAATTTTTTCATGAAAAATGAAGGAAAATGCAATCCAAACGGGTAAGATTTTTAAGAAATTGAATTCTCATATCACGTAAGTTAATGTGAAATTCCGTGACTTATGCCATCAGAGGATTCACCTTTGTTGACACAATAAAGTTTTGGTTCCATTTCTAAGGTTGGGCCGAACGATAAAGTTGGCTACTTTAAATTGGGCTTTGATCTAATGGTCAAGCAGAGTCTCATAGAACTCTTTCTCGTCGGAGGTTCAAAAGCCATTTAGTGCATTACAATGAAATATTGTGCTTTATTTGTTCAAAAAATTTAGAGAGTATAATAGTACACTTATATGGTTTGGAGGTTCACTCGCAACCCCTGTACAATGCCTAAATGATGATACTTGCTCCATCATTTTCATGACCCATTAGTAGCTAAAGGAATTGAAAAGTTTAAACTTCTCGCCTCCATCAATTAAAATTTCATTTCAAGTTTTATAAATGGATCAAGTTAGCCTTGAATTTGAGCCTCTAAAACTAATAATTAAATTTCAGCTTAAACTTGAATTCTTGAACAGTCGAAACTTCGAAAATTTCAGCGCTGTCAGTGGGTCATTCACGCATAATGATAAGAGTTCTTATCATGAAAGTGAAGCCTAGTCCAGTGGGTAGATCTCAATATGGTGGCCCGAGTCCAAACTGCAAAATCAATGGATTTAAGGCTCATTCTGGCCCAGTCCTCTCCAAATTTTCTTTTTTTTTTTTCCTTTTTCCTCGCCAAAATTTATGGGATCACAAAATATACTACATGGCACTAAAACAATCAATTTTTTTCCGGCCAAAAGGAAACCTGAATGCGAAATCACATAAAAATAATGCGACTATGAATGGTCCCCAAGTAATCAACGGACGAAAACTACCTAATTTATTCCACAGGTAGAAAAGTAGCTCTAGGTTGTATGTTAAGGCTCAACTTGGCCCTAAAACATTTCAAGTCAAGTCACTCTCCCTGAAAAGGTTCTTACTCAGTAGTGTTAGTATTTTATTTTTTTTTCCTCAAATTTAAAAGTTTTTCAGATATATATGTTGGATCTGAAATTTTTTGAGTTTTCTCATCAAATCTCGGCACCAATTTTGAACTTGAACTAGTTGATTAACAGATTTGAGGAAATAAACATGCACAAATATTTATGGAACAACTCGTACAATTAGTCAAATCTTATGGTTTGTGATTCATAGCATAATTTTTTTATTTTGTAATTATGTTAAATCTAATAATTTTTTAAAATTAGATATATTGAGATATGTTCTATACACCTTTTGTCATTAGTGCAGCTATCTTTAATAATATTGACTTCTGTTTTATCCAAAAAAAAAAAAACTATAGAGTATTGGGCAGTTTATAAATCTCTTGCGACAAGAATGTTGGCAACAATTAAATAGAATGGATACCTCTGGACTATAGCACTCTCCTGATATATAAAAGCATTTAGCTTTTACAAGATCCATCTTTTCGTTTTTGGATGCTCATTTAGAATGTTTAAAGAATCACACACACGCACATATATAAAGGAGTTGTTGTATGACTCTTGGGTGATTTTCATCCTACATTTGAAGGGGCATTTTGGAAATGGTAAAACTGTAACTACATTGATTAAACAAAGTGCACAAGTTTCTGCTGACTAATTTTGCATGCATGGTTTACCTACTGTACCCTTTGGTGGCTAATGGTTTGGATGCTTTGCCATTGATTTAGCAAAGTGGGAAGAGAAATGAAATCAACTCCCCTCAAGTATGTTCAGTTAAATTGATTACGCAAATTAAATGCATTTAAGACAATATTAGTGCGCTAAAGTTAAAGATGAATGCTTGAATTGTAATGGTAGAAAACTCCGTCTTGTTCATCCTTAAAAGCTCAAGAACCATTAATTCAGTTCTTGCAACAAATGACACTTATTTGAATCAATAATTGGAGCACATTGATGAGGCCATTAAAGTGTGAAAGGCGAAGAATCATTTGGGGTGATTAACTGTAGGACCTCCCATCTTCTTCAACATTTGCTCATCAATTTGTAAATTAGGTTACAATAATGGTTGTTGTTATGATACAAAATTATGGATTCAAATGGCTCTATTGCACAGTAACAGAGTTGGATTTGTAGAGGTATGTTCATTTTTGCTCTTGCTTTCTGGTCTATGGATTGTATAGCTTCCATTCAACAATCAAATTTGTGAATAAGCTTTTGTGCTTGCTACTGTAGGTGGGTGAAGTATGGAGAGATCTCGCTCTTAGATTGCACTTTGTTGCCAAGGTAACTTTATATTCCCACTTGATGCATGTCATTTGTTGATTAAATGTGATTATGGTTGTAATTGATCCACTTGAATTGTGTGCTCGAATGAATAAGCGGGTGAATGATTGTTTGCTTTGAAAATTATATTGCAGTTTGATGCAATTTATTGGTTCAATGTTTAGGTGACTGAGATGTTGTGTATGGATAGAAATTGCCATTTGAAAAAACAAGTGGCTATATTTACATGCTTTGTTATTTTGGTACTGAATTTCGTAGACTTGATAATTGTTCGATGCAAGTTAGTTTTTGTAACGAAGAAAATTGATTTCCCCTCTAATTATTTGTAGATGCATGTATTGATCAAAATAATGGTTTTTAGTTGTAGTCGTTAAGCAAACAAATGGTATATATATCTAGATTTTCTATGTTTAAGTTTAGGGCTTATGGATTGAAATTTAGGATGGATCAAACAAACAATGTCGATAAGTTTAACGTTAAGAAGCATCCTTGAAATCAAAAGGCAAGAAAAAGATGTGCATTATTATTAGTGAAAGGAAAATATAAATTACGACAAAACAACAAAAAATAAGTATAACACATAGAAAATACAAATCTGTTCTGTTGAAACAACTGAACAGAATAATATGTTCTGATTGGACAACCCAATTAACTTTGTTTGAAAGATTAAAGTATTATATTAGACACTGAAAAGGAAAGTAGGGGACAATGCCAACAAGCTCTGGTTATCATATGATGCCGAGTTATTTAACCACATCACAGGTATCAATCTCCACGCTTTTGCGTCGGACTTCCTTCTAGTTTGTCAATACACATGAGTGAGAGACCTGTACATTTAATAGCGGTAATTATCCAGTGAGTAGTTGATGGCTGTGATTGTTCCCTTCGAACATGATTGAGATCACTATTGAAAACTTTTTTGAGTACCTACAAACTTTCTCAGCAGCGTAATATCATGCCGGTCCACTCTTCTGTACTCCGTAGCGACGTAAAGGGCTATGTTTGAGAAAATTTTGTAGTCCGCTTGCCAATCACTTATGGGTGACATAGGAAAAACAAAAGATGAGGGACATATATACAACATTTAACTCAGCTGTTATGTATTTTGTAGACCATTCAACAGTTGAAGTGATGCTTGCGAAGGTATTCTCAGATTCCCCTGCCACCATTCTTACATTTTATGTTCTCCTCTTGTGTTACTCTCCTTAAAATGTCAAGGACTGAGCTCAATTTAGTAATATTTCTTCATTATTAAAGTTTATATATATATATAAGAAAAGCAAGTTATACATTATTAATTACGGGAATTGATATAGTGATTAGAAAAGAATTCTTAAGAGTCTCTTTTGCTGTGAGATTCATGATTCGAATCCTATGTTTACTATGTTAGAGAGGGAAAAATGAGGAGTTGTTAAAGGGTAAAAAGGAAAAAAAAAAGTGATATATCACTAACTCTTTTTTTTTTATTTTTTTAAAGGAGCTAACTCTTTAGACTTTGATGTTTATAAGTTATAACTTTAGCCATAACGACAATCGTCAACTGGAAGACCAATTATGGGTATGTAAATCAGGTTTGCTCTGATCCAGACATCCGTATGTTTTATTTGAATCCTCTGTACTTGACCATAGGACAAAAATATGAACCAAATTATTTAATACTCAACTTAGTAAGAATTTGTCCGAATTGGATTCGCTAACTAGTCAAGCAAATTTGAACAGCATTTTATGTTTAATAACTTTCAAATTCGATAAAAAAAAACCCGTTCAAATTTGATTGAACAAATAAACAAGTGAAAATTAAATTCAATTTCAAACTTGTTAAAATGATCAAATAAATTTAAGCACTAAGGTGTTCAATTTGACTGTATTTATTTACACCCGGACTTAACCATCCCACAAGCAAGTATTGAAGTGGACTAAATCACAAAAATACAAAATAAACCGGATTTTGTAACAAGACCGCCTAAAATAAGATTATTCCGTAAAATGAGTGCGTGGACTTGACGCCTCAATAAAACTTGAACCGGTATATCTATAATTAACAGTTCAAGGCTTCAAGCAGTTTATTATTACTATTTTTTTTTCAAAAAGCCGCCATTAATCTTTTTTTTTTCCTTTTGGGTTCTGATCTCAGCTAACTGATAATTATGGACCAACCAACCTTTACCATCACCTAATCTCAACCATTATTTTGTACCAACTAGCAAGAAGGCGTGACTGTTTTTTTTTTTTTTATTAGTTGGATGCATGTGGCCTAATGTGCACATCCATCTCAGCGCATAAACAATTGTAAGACTGAGGAACTCACCTCCCTTCCTCCCAAAATATATTTATATTCCTTACTAGCATCGCTAAATAATTCAAGACTAATTATCTAGTAATCACAGTTAAGTCATAAGCGTGCATCTAAAACTATCGAACCAAAAGAGGGCACATGGCAGGCTTCATTGTTTTTTTTTTTTTTTTTTGGTCAAACTGCAGGCTTCATTGTTGATAGTCCACCACTCGTAGCAAAGCACAAAGCATCGTAAAAAGACCAAAGAGAAAGTGGAATTTGTACGATTTGAAGCTAATAAACAATAATTAAAAGCCAAATTTAATGCTGGAATTATTGATTGTACAAGCAATTTTTGGGTTTTGATTATGAACTAACTACTTGTTTATCTTTCCGTTTTTCCAGCTTGGGGCAGGAGAACTTGGCCAGATCATGCATCTTCCACTCGATCTGGACCAAAAATACAAGGCTTGATGGTCAGATGCCCTCGAAGCACAGATTAAACTCGGATTATTCTTCAATACGATGCCTTTGAGATGGAAATAAGTATTATATTTACCTGAAGATCTAGATGCCATTCACTTGCCTCTCGACAGGATGAGGTTGACATAAATAATATTTTTTAGGTCAATAAAACTTCTTTAAAGTAATTTATCCACAGGAGTAGTGAAGTTTAGACCAACATTTGTCACTCTTTTTTTCTGGACGTCCATCTTTGCTTATTCGATGGAACGCTGGGAATATATAGAATTTGTGTAAAGCAAATAAGATAACGTTCAAATTGGCCAAGAATTACTAGCTAAGCTGTGATTAGGTACAAATTGTTTCCAGAATTTAGTAAAACCGACTAAAACGTGTAGTAGCTTGGATAGAGTATTAATTATTTGGAATGATTACTGTAACACTTTTTTGTGATATGATATATGTGAAATATAAAGATGGTTGGGAATATAAACAGGTGAATTGGGAAATGTGTTTATGATGCAAACGAAAAAATTTTTTTGGAAAACTTTTCTATCCAAAGATATGAACATGTCGAATACCAAATTTTCTACTATCCTCACAATTAATATCCTTGAATACCAAATTAGAGCATTAGGAAAAGCCGTTTAGGAATCCCGGAATTTGAGTGCGGAGAGATTCTCATAACATAAACATAATGGAAGGATAACAGGAATAGTTTAATTTCAGATGAAGTTGTGGCGGCGGAGATTGATTATTCACGTATAGTTATTAGAGTTGGTGTCTGCATCCAATTGCTTAAGAGTTGGAAGTTGGAACCAATTAAATTATAAATGCATGGGACCAAATACTTATTTGGGGCAAATGTTAACAAGTTTGTTAGAGGAATTTCATGACATTCAATGAAGAGTAATATGATTAATTTTGGAACCCAAAAGGAGACATAGCCAATCCATGATTGCTAGCTAGAAACATTGAAGGTTTTGGGTGCAACCACCACCAAGAAGCATTAAGTTGTCGGTATCCCTCTAATCGCAATAATCATCCAATCACTTGAAAATTTATTTATGTTTCTTATTAGAAAGGAAAATTCGACGGAGAGTTCTACGACTACAACCCCTTTTGAGTATTACATACATCGATGAAATTAAATTTATCATTGAACGTAAAATAAAAGCTATATCAACTCTTAGATAACGTAGCTACTTGTTACATTCTTTCTTTTTACCCGTTTGTTTAAGAATCGCATAGAACCAAGAGCAGAAGGCTGCTGCTATGGATCATCACGAAGGCTGAAGCTACAATCAATGTAAATGAACCAGTATACTTCGAACGAAGGAGGGACGATAGGCGAGTTTCTAGTGGGCTGCCACTCTTGACCGGACTACCCTGAGTCCAGAAATGTCAACTATCAGGGGCAGTTTTTGGCCTTTTTTTTTTGGGTCAAACGATCAGGGGCAGTTGCGACTTGCGACGCCTTTTCCTGTGCAGGTTTTATCCCCCTAGCAAGTGGCAACTTTCCCCTCCCAGTGGGGCAGCTGATTACCGGGCGATGAGTTCTAGATCGTGAATCGTCTTCATTCTTGAACTGTACCTCCGATCTTGTCCGGCAACTGCCAGATAAAGACTGTGGGGAGTAATTGACCACATCAGACAATTAATCCCAACCGAAATCATTCAACTAGATTTGCTCTAGCAGGGAAATTGCAAAGAGATTCGAGAATAAGAAGTTTTGACCAAGAACACTACTACTAGTTCATCATGATCAGAGTTAGAAAATGGTTGGATTGTCAATTCAAGAGGTAGAAAGAAAACTGAGGGAGGGCAATAAAAGTAACTCTGTAACTAATACATAATAAATATTTGAAGTAGTAACCTTGATTCAACCTATCTCAAGAAGTGAAAATTAGCAATGTCAAGTTTGATACAAGTCTTTATTTTATCTTCACTTTGGACAATTTGGTCTTCTTTTAATCTAATTTAGACATTTTAGCCAACATTTTTTGGGCTCCAGCAGAGACACAACTTTGAAAACTAGTCACGTTCTTCAAACATAAAGTTGTGGATATCTGATAGATTCAAATTATGTGGTTCTCAATAAGCTATTTTCCGTTTGTCAACACGGGAAACTTTATGGCACCCATAAACCATCCCATTGAAGTTTTGAGTAATGACTCAACCATCCATCCAAATATATATATATATATATGTATATATATATTAGTAGTAGGCCTGCGGGATCGGTTCGACTGGTGCTGGAATAGTCTCATTAGATTCTGACACTATGTGATTGTGGTTCGACTTCTTCTACTGTCTTTTGTATTTTAGGAGACGGATGCATAGACGTAGAGAAATTAATTGGAAAGGATTACTTCTGTGATGATATATATATATTAGTAGTAGTAAAATAATAGGTTCATTCAAGGAGAAGCAAGTGACATAAGGTGGGCGTGGGATTCAACAACGACTTGTGGGACCGGGCAACTCATCGAGTGGGTGGGTGCAAGGCGTGGCTGTGCCGCTACACTGCATGAAATTGGATTTTGACCCTCTTTCTCAAGATCGGCTTCACCGTCAAGATATACACACTTGTCAATTCTTACAGCGCACTTTTTTCTTTTTTTTTTTTTAGAAAAAAATTCTTATATCGCACTTGGTTCAAGACATTTTTGAACATTAAATTAAACACTAGGATAATCTACCCAAGTAACGAAGGCGCGCAGATAAGTTAGGAGATAAATGATTGTATGACAAACTGCAACGTGTACTATTGTTTGAGGAGTTAAATTACCAAATTTCAGAACCTTTGAATCTCCACCCGAAAAAATAAAAAGAAAAAAAAGAAAAAAACCCGAACCCTTCACTTGGAACAGCATCTTCACCAGTCTAATATTCATCTTCATCGAAAAAAATATTGGCATTCGAATTAAACGAAGAGCTATTAATTTGGGTTGACGGTGATTACCTAATTTCAATACCCACATTTTAACAATTAAGCCACTGAAGACCAGTCCTTACCAACTACACAAGTGCATGCAACTCAAAATCAAACCCCTCGCTTTGAATCAATTTTCGATGAGCCATGTGGATAAGAGACTTGACAATGAGAGAGTTTTTTTTTTTTTTTTCTTTTCTGAGCTTGACAATGAGAGAGTTGGTGAGATTCTTCTTGGGGCAATTCCAAATCCCTCATTGGGAATTATAGTGGGTATCTGGTCTTTGCTTGAAGCGCCCTAGGTCACCATCTCACCAACCTCCGTGCTACCCACAACTGTTGGCCATTTTCTCCGTTTAGTGTTTTTTTTTTTAAATAAAAAATTTGTGTGGGTTTGACTTCAATTATCACCACGGATTAATGCATATTGTCCCCGGAATCATAAGTTACTTCTTACACATTACCCACTAATACAATTGTAGGTACTTCATTTATCTCAGATCAGAAAACACCTTGATTAACCAAATCTAGAAGATATCTAGGACTAATTTGCTTTTGCCAGAACCCAACTCGGGATGACCTATTTATCCGAAGTATTAATAGTCTTGACTTATCTCTATGACCTAACTGATGATTGATATGGCAGTTAATCACCCTATAATTCAGTCTTACTGCTGACATCGCCGTTATGTCTTATTTTACGTGGTCAAACTTACAATAGATCTCATCATTTCACTCCCTAGATTCTCTAGTATAAATATTGGCATCTTGTTCACTTGAGAGGTATATACTTTAACTCATCCAATATAACTCTCGACAACTACTGACTTAAGTATCAAAGTGAAATCGAGGGATTTAGCCCCAATCACTTCTTATTTTGCAGGTGAACTAGTCTGACGTTTGGCCTCAGTTCGGCTCGCTTGTCTCTGGTCGCATAACAACCTTCACTTTGGCAGGGGATTTTGAACGCATGACTGTTTGTAAGAAAGTTATTCATTCTTATTAATTGAATCAACCTGTGTTAGCCCCTTTAGCGTGTACATGTGTGTTTTTTCTTTCTTTTCTTGTTTTTTAATTAATATGTGTTTGGTTACGGCCGCTTTCTCCGTCACTCACAACCATGTTGTCTTTCTTTTTCTCTCTATCGTTGACGGACTTTAGGAGTTAGTACTAAAAAACTATTTTCCCATTTAATTTATGCAATCTCTGTTAGTTAGGCAATTGATTTGTTGTGCGGCGAACCCGTCAATAACTTTCTTGTAGTGGGGTTACAAGTAAGCTTTCTTAGGCGCGGTAGGTAAGTCCCCCAAAACAAATTATATAGTCCCCCTGCGGTCTCGCACTCTTTAACATTTTTTTTCCCGTTTTGTTAGGACGCAGATCAGATTCATTTCTATTAAAGTCCAACCCACTTCGAACAACACCATACCTACAACATCATTGTCCTTACCACTTCTCCCATTAGCCAGCCTGCCTCCTCCTCCTCCTCCTCCTCCTCCTCTTTGAATTTCCATATCCCACCCCCAAACATTCTTCTTCCTTCTCAACTCTTCAGGTACGTTAAATGCAGATTTCACGTAATATTTCACGTTCGAAATCCATTCTTCATCACCATTAAACTAATCAAAGTATGTTTATTGCACCATTTTCTTTTATGTTTTTTGGGGTACAGTTGTTGTACGTGTCAAGCAAGGATCATACAACTTTCAACCATGAAAATCGAGGTGAAGGAATCGACTATGGTGAGACCTGCCCAAGAAACTCCTAGGAGGAACTTGTGGAACTCGAACGTGGACTTGGTGGTGCCAAATTTCCACACCCCTAGCGTCTACTTCTATAGGCCGACGGGATCATCGAATTTCTTTGATGCCAAAGTGCTAAAGGACGCTTTGAGCCGAGCCCTTGTCCCGTTCTACCCAATGGCTGGTAGGTTAAAGAGAGACGAAGATGGCGGATTGAGATTGATTGCAATGGTGAAGGCGTGCTTTTCGTGGAGGCCGAGTCTGATGGAGTAGTTGATGATTTCGGTGACTTTGCCACCAACTTTAGAGCTTCGTAGACTCATTCCTGCAGTTGATTATTCTCAAGGAATATCAAGCTACGCTCTCCTAGTGCTGCAGGTATATATGCTAACTCCTTTTCATCTTTTTTTTTTTCCGATCAATTTTGTATAAATATATCTGATAATTCGTGACTAATTAACCTGGATATATGAATATCCTAGTCATAAAATTGTGTTCACTGGTTCAAATAAGATATACGTTAATCATCAGCTTGTGCAACAAATCAAGGAGTTTTGCTTAATTTATGAGTTAAGTACTTATTTTTATTTTGATTACGTTCTTAGCCCTTAGGAATTAATGTATTACTAATACCTTATGCGCTACTGCATGGACAGATTATCTTTTGTTTTAGTTATTCGTGAAATAAATTTTTTTTTTCTCGACTCTTGAACACTTGCACGTTAGACTTATGAGCTCATACGATGTCAAAGCTTTACCAACCCTGACAAAAGCCTGTGGAGGTTGAATCAAACTAATAATCAATAAAAATTTTTTTGGGGGAAGTTTTATGTTGATGAAAGCAGGGTGATCTAAACTCTGACAACGAAATCTGGGCGTAGATTAGCCTTTAGAGCAAAACATGTCAACTTCATTTGGCGTGGAGATTCAAACTTTGTACTAGTAAGTTTGTTTAGGTACTAATTTGAGATATCAAAAGAAACTAAGCCAGTAAAACTTTACTCCCTCCGTTCCATTATTTATTTAGATATGTTTGAAGAATCAAATTTTTTAAAAATAATGGTTTGATTGTGATGTTTGTAATTTTTTTTCAATTTTACTCCTACAAATTCAAAATCTAAATTTGAATGGTAACATACATATAATTAGAAAGAAGGGGTATATTGAAAAGAGAGACTAAAAGATGTTTTGACTTTTATAACATGATAATTATTTTGGAACAGTGCAAAATGAAAAGTATGACAGTTTCAATATGACGGAGGGAGTATAAGAGTAGTTGGTGAAGTCGTATTCCTTTTGGCTTTTTTCTTTTGAAGCGTGTGTTATTATTATTTTTTTTATAGCTTGTATTATTGCCTAGACCAATTTTTTTTAGGTCGATTAAGCTTTACACAAGTGGTCTCAAGATTGGAAGGCTTTACTAGGAATTGTCATTACTAGATTATCACCATATTCTTCTTGTTCTTTTCTTTTTGCTAAATGAAGCTAAACGAATATATGGCTCATACGCTTACAGTTTTAGCATCTGTTTACCCTCCAATAAGCATTTTATTTTTCAGTGAATGAAGCGACTTGCCGAGGAGATATTTTGTTTTTTCACCTCAACCCTATTCTTAAAACGCCAAATGGAAAGAAAAAGATTCATACTACTTTATTAACCGACAACCTCTTTCGACTTCTGTAATTGACATTATTACTTTTTTTTTTTTCTAATAAATTCTGTGATTAGCTAGCTATCTTTTTGGTAATACATCTCGATCCACCTGTTAGCTTCCCAGCTGCCATGTAGGAGCCTTGAATAATCGGGTTGGTTGAGTTGGTGACATAATTTATTACCACTAGGTATTAGTTGGAGTTGGAAAAATTTGATCTTGATCAGTGACGGTGCTCAAATTAAAGGAAAAAAAAAATCAGCTAACACTTCTGACAGCGCATCATAATTTATTTTGTCAAATTTAGATATATAGACACTATAATATAGATTTATAGACATTATCATAATTAGATGGGGAATATATGTCCAGTTAATTTGGAACTTGTGGACCATCTAATTCGTTCAATTACAAACCTATTTAGTAAGTCCAATAATGGTACAAGTATTAATGCGTTATTATTACATTCACCTACCAGCCTACCATTTAAGTATTAATATCTAACTATTTATTTCATGAGGAATGGGTTGAGCGGTTCGGGACGAGGAGTGTCAGCGTGAGGTTTTGAATTTTAACTCTTTCACTTACACTAAAAAAAATATTATACATGTGTTTATCTAAATTAGACGTACACACAATTAATTTAGACACTTTTTATAATTTTATTTTGTTTGTATTAAATGATTAATATCTGAATCTCCTCTTCGGACAAACAGCTATATAGTAGCCTTTCTAGTAAAATTTGTGTGTTGAAACACTGAATTCAGGTTATGATTTCATGCTGGGTTAGGTTGTGCTGGAATCATAAATACTAGGTAGCATGTAGCAGGATGAGAAGAGCTAATAATGTTAGTTAGCTCATGAGATTCTTGATTGTAACTTTGGATCAGGTGACATATTTCAAGTGTGGTGGAGTCTCTCTTGGTGTTGGCATGCAACATCATGCAGCTGATGGATTTTCAGGTCTTCATTTCATCAATTCATGGTCTGATATGGCCCGTGGCCTTGATGTGACCCTGCCACCATTCATAGACCGCACCCTCCTCCGTGCCCGCGATCCGCCCCAGCCTCAATTCCAGCACATTGAGTACAACCTCCTCCAGCCTTAAAAGTTTCCCCGCAAACTGCAAAATCTGATTCAGTTCCTGAAACTGCAGTGTCCATCTTCAAGTTAACCAGGGAGCAAATCAGTGCCCTGAAAGCCAAGTCCAAGGAAGATGGAAACACCATTAGCTATAGCTCCTACGAAATGTTGGCAGGCCACGTATGGCGCTGTGCTTGCAAGGCACGAGGACTCGAAGATGATCAAGGAACAAAATTGTACATTGCTACTGATGGACGATCAAGACTTAGGCCTTCGCTCCCACCCGGCTATTTTGGCAATGTCATCTTCACGGCAACCCCCATAGCGATAGCTGGTGACCTTGAATTCAAGCCAGTCTGGTATGCTGCAAGTAAAATCCACGATGCATTGGCGAGGATGGACAACGACTACTTAAGGTCAGCTCTTGATTACTTGGAATTACAGCCTGATTTGAAGGCCCTGGTTCGTGGTGCCCATACTTTCAAGTGTCCAAATCTGGGGATCACAAGCTGGGTAAGGTTACCCATCCATGATGCTGATTTTGGCTGGGGTCGGCCCATATTTATGGGTCCTGGTGGTATCGCTTATGAAGGTTTAAGCTTTATATTGCCTAGTCCAACCAATGACGGAAGCATGTCAGTAGCTATTTCATTGCAGGGCGAGCACATGAAACTCTTCCAGAGTTTCTTGTATGACATTTGAACGGGAGCACATCACATGAATTTTCACGCTTGTATTAATAGCTTTCGGTTCCGGGACAGCTATTCATGCGGTGGTGGTTTCTTGAGTAATTGTTTAAGCTTATGAAGAACCACTGTTCTGTTTTGTACCTATGTGGACAATAATTCTTGTCTAAGTTCCTTGTGCATGTAATGATGATGAAAGGATAAGGTTCATTTCATTTTGTTGTTTTGTCATTTAAGTTCTAAAGTTGTAATCTTTCTAACTGCTCAAATTCGTTAGTTATTGTTTCTTTTTTAGTATTTGATGAATTTATTGGGACAGTTGATGAGATGAAAATATTCTGTCCAAATGTGCAGGCTTGGCCAAGTAATGTCTGAAGAAATTTTAAGCTGAATTACCAATCAGCGAAGGATCAAGTGTTGTATGGTTCCGCAGTTAAGATTTTGACCAAAGAATTAGCAAAACCATCCCTCTTCGCATCTATGGGTGCGACAGGAAAAAAAAAAAACTCCAAACCAGTGGCATAACCAACATTCATATGAAAAAATTGGAGATGAGCCAAATTAAGAGCTCATGTGACAGTCTGCTCAAGGAAGAAACTTAGTAGTCCAAATCATAAATAGCTGAAGACACAGAAGTGGTGGAAACTTCTGTGGTTGTACTCCAGGGAGCATTTAGGCAACGAGATGAGGTAAAATAAGAAGCAGAAATAAGCCAAACGGGCTTTCTAGGACTGATGCTGCAGCCTTCTCGGCAGGCCTTCGATGGACTACATTCGCACCGCCATAGGTTCCCTTCCCTCTCTGTGCCATCTCTGTATTGGTGGTGTGATCCTTTGCACCACCATAAGTATGGAGGCTGAAATTGCCATTGCTATATGTTCCTGCAAACAGTACAAAATCAGGCTATTTCAAGCAACCGTTAAAAAATACAAAAAGGAAAAAGTAGCTTACCCTGTTTTTCTTGGACTACTGGCGGAAGTTTTTTGATCTTGGGATCTGTATTTTGGAGTGTAGGAACTTCAATCAAGAGACAAGCTACACAGGAATAATTGAGAACATAGCAGGGTGAAGAACCATAACAAGTAGCCTTTCCTCATCTCCCTTTCTTCCTGGCTTTGAGGGGAATACCCTTCCTTTATCTTTGTTTATTTACTGCTGGTTGAGGCTACTTGGTTTATTTGCCGCTGTGGGTCAAATAGAGTTCTCTGCTTGAAGGAAATGGTTTTACGCTTTTCTCTTCAGGAATGAGGAAGCTATATATAGTGGCTAGTGGTTATCTTTCAATGGTGATCAAATTCAAAATATTCTCCACAAAGTGAAATTTTTTTTTTAAAAAAAAAAAACAGCAAAAACGTGGTTCCTCCTTTTTCCCTGAAAAATAGTATTAATATTAAAGAGTGGCCCGAAGCATTGGAGCATCCTGTCTGCAGATCTAACTGTAGTGCCATTTTCCTCCTTGTGGAAGTATTCGTTTTAAATTGTACCAACCACAAATTGCCTTTTAACTGTTTACAATGGAAATGAGAGTATAATTTGTAGGATATAACTGTTACCGTTACCACCATTTCATGTGAACATAGCATAAAGGATCCCTTTACATAGTTACTTGTGAGCATTCCCACTTGTCTTCCTAGACAGATCTGCGAGAGTTCGATCTTTCACTAGTTTCTGGCGACAAGCTTACTGCCTTTGAGTAGCTGTAAAGAGATGCCAAGGCGAATATTTAGTGATTAGAATACAAGAATTCATCCATCTCGAGGGTCCCTTAATTAACTAATCCGTTCAAGAGGGAATGTGATTCCATCATCTTCTCTTTAGCTTTAGAAGTAACTACAAGATGCTAGTTGATGTGAGAAACACGTAGTACCTTGGAAGCCATACTAAGTGTCTTTGTGATGTCGACCCAATACTACTGTTAGTCATATGATAAGTTGTAATAGTTCAAGGGCTAGCTGCTAAAAAATTTAATCATGAAAAGTAGATCTAATCTTATGAAACAATGTATAATTTAATGTCAAAATCCTGCAACAGTCACCCATAATGAAAAGGAAACTTCATCTAATACCCCATTAATGAGAATTGGAGATGAAAGCAGTTCAAAATGATCTTATATTTACCCGTAACTCTAAAGATGTGGAGTTTGCTATTTTTGCAGCCTGGTTTCTGCGCAGCACTCTCGGCATTTCAAGCAACTTGTTACGTAATTAATGGTACATTGTATTCTCGTCTCTGTAGATTTTGAGTTCCCAAGCAACTTTTTCTGTCTCGTAGGAGTCCCAAAAATTGCAGCAAACCTGCGCTCCATTGGGAGAGAGGAGAATTTTGTCTGCTCTCCTCATTTTTTTGAGTTGTCATTGTTATTTATGATTATTGTTACTTCTTTGGGCTAAGACTTAAAAAAGAGTCTCATGATGGCTCATCATCATGTTTCAAAGCATATTGTGAAAGTCCACACAGAAAAAGAAGTTGCAGTGAATCTAAAATGCAGAAGTAATCAGAAATCAGACCACAATCAATTACAAAAAGAGGAAACTTTTATTATGAAGGACCTAAAGATCTA
Source organism: Coffea humblotiana (assembly GCA_023065735.1). Lineage (NCBI taxonomy): Eukaryota > Viridiplantae > Streptophyta > Magnoliopsida > Gentianales > Rubiaceae > Coffea > Coffea humblotiana. The sequence goes on from CM041211.1 coordinate 3,721,055, forward strand.
CATCTATTACAGCTTTTAATCTGCCGCTCCCAACTGTTTCTGTCACCCCCAATTTTTGTTACTACTATCATACAAAAAAAAAGAAAAATAAAAAGACATGCGCGGGTGAAACAGAAAATCATAAAACAGGACATTTCAGCAAGAACTTTTAACTCTTCAATCAACTTCCTCAATCTTAGGCCCAGGACCATTGCTACCACTATCAGCTGTGCCACGACCAGCTCCAGGCATATCAGCACCTCCGCCCATCGGCACATCTCCACCAGCACCCTGGTACATTTTAGCAATAATTGGATTGCAGAGCGCTTCCAGCTCTTTCTGTTTGTCTTCAAACTCATCCACTTCAGCCAATTGGTTCCCGTCCAACCACTGGATTGCCTCATCAATTGCCTTCTCAATTTTCTGCTTGTCAGATGGATCCAATTTCCCAGCAAACTTCTCATCTCTCACAGTGTTTTTCATGTTGTAAGCATAGTTCTCCAAGGAGTTCTTGGCTTCTACCTTCTTCTTGACTGCCTCATCCTCAGCCTTATACCTTTCGGCTTCCTGGACCATTCTTCTCAATTTCATCCTTGCTCAATCTTCCCTTGTCATTGGTAATAGTAATCTTGTTCTTCACACCAGCGGTCTTGTCTTCGGCAGACACGTTCAGGATACCATTTGCATCGATGTCAAAGCAGACATTAATCTGCGGTACACCTCTTGGAGCTGGTGGAATGCCACTTAGCTCAAATTTACCGAGAAGATTGTTGTCCTTGGTCATTGGCCTCTCTCCTTCATACACTTGGATTAGCACTCCAGGCTGGTTATCAGAATAAGTGGAGAAAATCTGCTCTTTCTTGGTCGGTATGGTGGTGTTTCTCGGAATCAATACTGTCATCACTCCTCCAGCAGTCTCAAGTCCAAGACTGAGAGGAGTGACATCAAGAAGCAACAAATCTTGAACTTTTTGATCTGTTTCTCCACCCAAAATTGCGGCTTGAACAGCAGCTCCATAAGCCACAGCCTCATCAGGATTAATACTCTTGCAAAGCTCTTTACCATTGAAGAAATCTTGCAAGAGTTGCTGGACTTTTGGTATCCTCGTCGATCCACCAACAAGAACCACATCATGAACATGGCTCTTGTCAACTTTAGCATCCCTCAAGCATTTCTCAACGGGCTCCATGCACTTCCTGAACAAGTCCATGTTCAACTCCTCAAATCTTGCCCTTGTAATTGTAGCATAGAAATCGATCCCCTCGTACAAAGAATCAATCTCAATCGTGGTCTGTGCAGTGGATGAAAGCGTCCTCTTTGCCCTTTCACATGCGGTCCTCAACCGCCTCAAAGCCCTAGCATTACCACTGATATCTTTCTTGTTCTTCCTCTTAAATTCTTGAACAAAATGATTGACAAGCCTATTATCAAAATCTTCACCACCCAGATGTGTATCTCCAGCTGTGGCCTTGACTTCAAATATCCCTTCCTCAATAGTCAGCAGTGAGACATCAAAAGTTCCACCACCAAGATCGAATATCAGGACATTCTTTTCGCCGGTTCTTGAGCCCTTCTTGTCCAAGCCATAAGCAATAGCAGCAGCCGTTGGTTCATTAATGATCCTCATCACATTAACCGCAGCAATCGCGCCAGCATCCTTTGTCGCCTGCCTCTGAGAATCATTGAAATAGGCAGGCACAGTGATCACAGCATTCTTCACAGTTTGCCCCAAGAAAGACTCAGCAACCTCCTTCATCTTCGTCAAGACCATCGAAGAAATCTCCTCGGGAGCAAAGTGTTTCTCCTCGCCCTTGTACTGAACAACGATCATGGGCTTATCACCTGGGCCAGCAATCACCTTAAACGGCCAATGCCTCATATCAGCCTGGACAGAAGGGTCAGAGTAGCGACGTCCGATAAGTCGTTTGGCATCGAAAACAGTGTTCTGAGGATTCATAGCAACCTGATTCTTAGCTGCATCACCGATTAACCTTTCAGTATCGGTGAATGCAACATAAGAAGGGGTTGTTCTGTTGCCTTGATCATTCGGGATGATCTCAACTCGATCATTCTGCCACACCCCGACACAACTGTAGGTTGTGCCAAGATCGATGCCAATAGCCTTGCCTTCACCTTTTGCTGCCATTTCAGCAACAAAGAATTGAACTTAAACAAATCAAGAAACGAAGAATTAGCTCAGGTCTATAAGAGATCAAGAAAGAGAATTTCTTGGAAAAGGCGGAGTTTTTAGATTTTCTTGAAAAGGTATCGGTTGTCAAGTTGGTCTTCTTCTTATTGGTCTCGGATGCAGGAGGACTAACGAGGTGTTGGAGTATATATACAGGGTTGAGGGGTGGGGTCGGAGGGATTCGAGAGATGGCTAGAGGCTGGAACACGAAAGCAGGAAACTGGAGGGAGCGGGAAAGAGCGAGGTTGAGCTGGAAGCAGGAGTCCTTTTTTTTCAAAATATCGTTGGGGACTGAGGGAAAATCAGAGACTTCTGGAGAGGGCGGGAAAGGACTGGGGAGTCCGGGTTCTGGAGGGAGTGGGTTATGACGTAAGATGGGACAAATGGATCGAGTGTATTCACAACTTTGGGCCATTTTGTTTTCAGCGCCAGGTTTCGTTGATCACTCCTCCTGTGTCAGAATGGAATCATTGGGTAGTTTCTGGTTGTGGGCTTGGCCGGATTATATGGGTTGTTTTTGTTTCCTGGTTGGTTATGCATGCTACCCAATCAAAAAAAATAAATAAATTGAGAGTCCTCTCTAACCAAGAGCTGTAAACTTGGTGTTCGGGTTGTAGTTTTTTCTATTTTGACAAAAAAAAAAAAAAAAGGTTGTAGTTTTTCTATAAAAATTTTTAAATATTTTTTTATGAATATATTTGCTAATCACTTTTTTTATCCCACGTATGTCAAGTCATTATAGCATATTTTTTTTACAACAACTTCAAAAAATAGCAATCCAAATGGGAAGGCTTTGTTTAAATTATTTTCTATTTTTGTAAAGTAGATTTTATTGAATTTACGGTTAGAAATTAGATTTCTTAAAAGAAATCATATGCTTTTGTTTACTGTTAAAAATGCTATTTAGGTGAATCTACGGTGTTATAGGGGAAAAAAAATGGTGCACTGTAATTACAGATGACCAGACCACCTTTGTATGCTACATAAAGAGGTTTTAGTTACTTTTACTAATTATCTTAAAATTTTGAGGGTATTTCTATTTGCATGAAAAAATATAATCCAAGATTAGAATCCTAAAGCAGCGTGAGCCATTAGTTTTATCTGCGATTGTTAGCTTTTCTTGGCCCAAAAAATTTAAAATTAAATACAATAAAAAAGGATTGAGAATTTCATAAATTAATTTTGTGAAAATCAAAAGCTAAAATCCAGGTTACAAAAGCATTGAGATCAAGCCCAACAGACCAATACGGAAAAGTCTTGTCAAGCCCGACAGACCAATACAGCAAAAGTGAAAACACGATTGTCTGAGATTTGGATCAAAACTATCAATATTTATTTAGTTTTGCATAATTGTATCAAATTTGCATAAATAACCGATAAAACGTGTTTGCATTTGGTTGCTTATTTATACTTTGTATCCATGCTGGTCGTTCAAGCATCGTCGCCATTTCTGGGATTCAATTCTGCTGTTGGTTTTCAGTCTCCTTGCCATATCCAAAGCCAAATTTCAGAACCCCGCATGATCATTCACTTAAGTTTGGTCAATACATCAAATATGTTTTGAATGACCCGTACTTGTCTTTCAATAACAAACTTCTAGTTTGCAAATGCTTAAAAGGGTTAAAAATGGTTGCTTGATAAGATTGAGAATCTTCCTTTAATAACAGAAGTAATAATAAGTTATCAGCTTTGCAATTCAGCACTTGAGCTGGTTTCTCTGTTGATCAATTGCCAAGCGCAAGTTCTTTTGGGCAATCTTTTTCACCACTTTTTATCTACTTTCCAGAAAGAATGGTATTGTTGTTTCTTTCTTTGCACAGCAGTTGATCACTTCTTTAATTGACCATATAGAGCATGCACTTAATCCCTCATTCCCTCCTAGAAATGAATCAATATGGTTAGAGGAGTAAAGATTTGATTTTTATGGTATCACCCTTGTAACACTACTACTTCTGCTTAGTTTCAGCACTGGGTTTTTCCTGTTCAGAAAAGATGAGAGTAGGACTGTTCTAATGAGAAACACTGAAACGGGAATGCACCAGTTGTTTTAAAATCCCCAAGAATCATGAGATTAGCAACTTTTCAACGCTACCCCTTGCCAGTGCTGTAAGTAATATGCCTTTTTGGCGGGACACTAAGACTTCGATAACAATGATGCTTAAAGAACTTTGTTGTTGCTACGAGGACTAAGTTTGTTGCTGCTGTTGCTAATGGAGACCACATTAGGGGAAAGTGGCGGTGATGGTTATGTCGTGAGAGGTTTAATCAGTTCTACAGTTCTTCACATGATGGCGTTGATATTGCTGGAAGTCACTTTTAATGGGACCTTTGACATATCTTAGCTGGAAGTCAATTTGATAGTCTAAGTAACGAGCAAGCAATATTCAGGAACAAATTGCAGGGCTATCTTAATAACATTGACTTTTTACGAGGAGTTTTATGCTAGATGATTTCACAATGTGATTCAGCAGCCATTTCATCTTGTCTGCTGCGGACAAGGTGTAATCTGGATAGCCTAGGTGCATGAAGTTGCTGTCTTGTCAGTTGTCATGAACCTTGATGATCTTTACGGTATTGTGTGTTTAGTTTTGTGCTTGTGACCATTTAAGTTTTTCTCTTCTTCATGCAAAGTGCCTTCAAGCCATAACCACCCTGAGGTACGGAAATTGACATATTCTCATTCATCAATACAACAAGTTTCACTATGGCTCAAATTAAAAGTAAGAAGTTGTTGTAGTATAGCTGATTTCTCTTTCTACTAACTAAATGGATAAACTTAAGTTTGATCATTAGAATATTATGTTAGTATGGTTCTCTTAGACTTTTTAGCTGAATTGTTTTGCTTGTAATTAGTTCGTATGTTGTCCCTTGTTTTATGTGACTGTATGAGTGGACTATACTTGCCTTTGAGAGTATATTATGTTAGTATGGTTATTTTTTAGTATAGACCATAGCCTTTTGATTTCGCATATTGATATCATATGCTATACCTGCTCTGTCAGGTCAACTGATTAGTAAGTAGTACACAAAAGATGGATGAAAAAAGTCAACGAGTTTTGTTGTAAGAAGCTTAATTGAACTAAATCAACACAATCATCAATCACTACTAAAAGTGGATGATGATATTCCGAGAGATGAGGCAAAAGTTGCAGTGGTATCCCCACCTAAGTATTTCTTCAGGCGATTCAAATCATCTGCAGCATCGAGCATTGTAGGCCTCGCAGAGGGAGAATCCTGAGTGCAAAGAATGCCCAGTTCAATTAGTTCTCCTATAGCAACCTCCGACATTTTCTTGACTTCGGGAGTCTCGTCTTTTACAGCTCTTATCAATGAAGAGTCTACAATTTTCTCAACCTCTCTATGATAATAACATTTTACATATCTGTGCAGGCTTAGACCACCAACAAACATGTCATCTGTCGGTCTCTTCCTAGTCACCATCTCAAGAACCATCACACCAAAGCTGTATACATCTCCCTTTGTGGATGCGCTTGCACCAAACCCATACTCTGCACAGTGCAACATAAGAATCAGCCACCAATATCTGAGCTAATATAAAATGGCCAGCCAAAAATGTTGTTTCTGGTCATTGACCTATAATCTGCCCTTTGTAGACAATACTTCAAACTAAGAATGATATTTATGACGTTATTCATCATCCAAAGCGTTAATTTTTCGTACATTGCAGCAGATTTGCGATGCTAATCTGACATAAAAACTAATTAATTTCTTTGCTTATGTTGTTCTCTTACTCTGTGCTAATTGTTTTTGGTGTAGATTCACTTTTGTCGAGTTTCCAATTTGCATTATTACTTTTTCTTTTCCTCGTTTCAACTTCAGAGGTGCACGAGTCAAAGGGAAATTGTACCTGGTGCAATATATCCAACAGAACCACGCAATAAGTTAGCAGTAGAGTTACCCGTATTCTCCATTACCCCAGCATTTCCTGCACCAATTGTCATAACCAATCTTGCTATCCCAAAGTCAGAGACTAAAGCTGTCATGTCATCATTGAGAAGAACATTGCTTGGCTTTAGATCACAATGTATGACTTTTACAGGAGAATGATGGTGTAGATAAGCCATCCCTTCTGCAATATCACTGCAAATATTAATCCTCTGCAGGAGACTCAAGTCCGAGGAGCCCGAACTTAGACCCGTTCTTGGGTGTGGGTAGAGACGACTATCTAAGCTCCCATTTGCCATATAGGGAAGAACAAGGGCCTTGAAGTCAGGCAAACTACATGCGGTAATAATTCTCATCAGGTTCCTATGACGAATCCTTTTTAATACTTGGCATTCTCTGTTAAAACTCTTGGTAGAATTGCCAGTTTGTAAATGGAGAACCTTGACAGCTATGGATGTGCCATCTGGTAGAACTCCCTTGTAGACGCGTCCATAGCTGCCTGATCCAATCAGCCTCTGGTCTTCAAATCCTCCGGTTGCCTCTGCCAGTTCTTTATAGGTAATTCTTGGAAAATTGTGCATCACTTCTGGGGGCATTTGGTTTTCTCTTTCAGGCTGACTAGTAGAGCCAATTACGACTTTGAGTCTCTGACATCCAATGACACAGCATATCGTTGACGAGAACATTGATACAGATACGACTGAACATAAGATGATCAGAAACAGATGCGAGTGGAAAAATTTCAGTTTCTGGTGGCAAGTTGGAAATCCAGGAATAATCCCACAGAGATGCTGATTGCCCACAAATGATAAGTTCGTGGCAAACTCAAATATGCCTCCAGTGGGTATTCGTCCATCCAAGTTGTTGAATGAGAGATTCAGAAAAGTAAGAGTACTGATTTTGTTCAAGCTTGTTGGAATCCTCCCAGACAACTTGTTCCATGCAACATCTAGAACTTTAAGGCTCCTGAGCTCACCTAGGGATTCAGGAAGCTGACCTTCAAGAAAATTATTTGACAAATTTATTGTCTGCAAAGCAATGCAGCTTGAAATCTGAACAAATATAATTCCCCCTAGCTGATTTGATGAAAGATCAATCTCTTGGACATTTTCAAGCTTGCTTAACTCAATAGGCATGTGTCCTTCGAGCTGATTATGAGAAAGATTCAGGAAAATCCCTATCCCACGGATTCCCATTTCTGGAGGTATGCTTCCTGTCAGTTTGTTATACGACAGGTCTAGCTTGTTTAAATCCCTGCACTTCCCTAAACTTCTTGGCATTTTCCCGACAGAAGGTTGTTGTTGAGGAATAAATAATATATATTCACCAGATCTCCAAAACTTTCAGGGATCTTACCCGAGAGTTGATTGTTTGACAGATCAAGCAGGCCCAGACGAGACAACTGTCCTAATGCTGCTGGAATCTCCCCAGAAAAGGAGTTAAATGATAGAGAGAGTCGTTCCAAATATGATAGCTGACCAATTTCATCTGGAATGGTACCATTAAACTGGTTGAGTGTCAAATTCATCAGTTTGAGATTGGACAGGTGTGCAATCTGAGGAGGAATTGACCCATGTATATGATTTTCCTGCAGCAACAAAATCGCAAGTGTTTTAGTAACTCCTCCAATGGAATAAGGCAAGCTCCCTCCGAGGCGCATGCCAGCTAATTCCAGCTCCTCCAGTTCGCTGCAATTTGACAGGGCAGTGAAGAAAGGTTCTAGATTAGTGTTGGCATCTTGACTGGTCATATTATTGTATGACAAATGAAGATAGTTGATGCTATATAGCTTTGAAACTATGTCCACGGGCAGTTCACCAGAAAGTTGGTTGTTTTCAGCATCCAAGTTGATTAGTTCTGAGGCATTGGTTATAGAGGAAGGGATTCCTCCTTCGAGTTGGTTGCTGTAAACGTTGAGAGTCCATAATTTTGGGCAACTTCCAATTTCAGCCGGAAGTTTGCCACTCAGAAAATTCTCAGAGAGGTCTACATTGTGCAATGATGTGCAGTTGGAAAAGAACGAAGGTGGAATTGTACCACTCAAGTTATTTCCACTCAGAGCGACCAATGTAAGGTTGGCAAGAAAAGAGAACGTCTCTGGGATTGGACCACACAAATTGTTCCCGTCAAGCTTGATATGATGAAGGTTACGAAGGAAGCCAAACTCCAATGGAATGAAGCCAGAGAACTGGTTATTGACTAGCTCTATCACTCGCAGCTGTGTTAGATTTGATATGAACGGCGAAAGTCTACCAACAAGACCAGAATCATTGAGATTAAGCCTCACAACGCGATGATGATAACGTCTGTCGCATGCAATGCCAGTGAAGCGGCACACATGAGTGGTCTCATTCCAGTTTGCAAGTCTGGAGTATGGATCAAATGATATGCTCCCTTTGAACGCCAAGAGTGCTGCTTTATCTGTTTCCAGGGAGCGGCGAAATGGGAAATGGTGTTGGTGAACAGAAAGACCTGTTGCAGAGATTATTAATAAATGTTGTAGGAAGTAAAGGATTACAGTTCCCTCGAAGACCATATTGGAGAAAAATGCCATGCCCTCATAATAGTTGATTCCCCTATTTCGTTCTAGGGGCTAAATATTACTCGCATGAATGGAACGCAACTTGCATACTTTTGTCTGCACGTAGGGGGAGAGGAGATTTTTTTGGGGATGAACAGTTATATTGTGCTGTGATTCGTGGAGGGACTAAAAAAAAAAGTTTGCTAAATCAGATTTGCTGCTGTGATGACTAGATTCTCAACTCAGAGGATCACCCGTTTGGGAGGACAGGCCACTAGAAGAAGTGGGCTGCAAGCCATTGGTCGAGAATCTGCTTCAGTTTTGCTACATTTTACTGATGTAACATGTCACATTTGTGTCCAATGCAGTGCAAATCTTAAATAGTGGGGGGGCTCCGAGGCTGTGATTTTAACGATGCAAAAACTGATTAGTTGATATTAATTTACTTGGCTATGATCATTGTATTGTTTTGCAATTTTTGTTTTTTTGGCCATGATTCCAACCGTCGTGTTTCATCTTAAGCTCCTAGTTTGGGTTTTCACTTTCCATTATAGTTTTATCAAAATGTTGCTGGAAAACCTTGTTACATTGCTAGTCAGATTCTTAACCACAGCCACAGTCGATTGATTCTGTGCTTTACGCCGAGAGGACAAAAGCATGGCAACATTCAAAGCAAAAAAAATAACCGTTTAATTGGAGAGGAAAAGATGATAAAACATAGTACTTAGTGTCATTTAATTGGATTTGGATCATCCATTGCATTGCTGTGGTAAAAGAGAGGGCTTACAACTTCCAACCTACGAGAGATTGTAGTATACATACATATTAGTATTAAAATTGTCAAGTGGCCCAAAGACGCATAAATTAATTTATTAAATAACGAATTCGGCATGCGCAATTGCGCATTGCTAAAAGTGGTGGTAAAAGATATCCTATAATGGCAGGGTAATCATACGCTTGTATTATTAGGATAATATGATGTGGTTTGATTGGTTGTGTATGTATTTAGTCATTGTTGATACCAAGAATTTCCAAAATCAATACCCAGAAAGTGGAGCATCATTATTCGATCTCTTGCAACTTTAATTTGTTTATTTACTCAACAACTCTCCTCTCACCTTACTCAAAATTAATTTGTTTATTTTCTCTTTCTCACTATCTATGTTTTCAGTTCTTTTTTTTTATATATTTTTTTTCTAAATGCTTATGAGGTGGTTGTGATAAAGACACTGGAATGAGATACATGTAACTTGACATGTATTTTCTGTTTTTCTTTTGCAGGCTAAACAACAATATGATGGTCCTTGTTGGAACAACTGATGTTACATTATTGATTTTGAGGCACATAAACACAACACAGCAGAACATTTGGGGAAATGGGAGGAGCATAACTAAACCAAACACTGTAATTTCCAAATTGATTTATTGTGATTCTTGGCTGTAATGACAAATCAATTTTAAAATCCTTTCATATTTGAAAACTTGATGGTCCTGGATGTGTTTTCCTAGTAAAAATATTATAAGTTTAGAGTCGAGAAACAAATCTTATCTATAATTTGGAGACAAATTTTAAATTGAAAATCATAAATAATTAACAAAATATGTAAAAAATATTTGAAATATTGTAAAGATGTGGAAAATAACTTTTTTCATCCTCTAAATATCTCAAGTAAATTCTAAATGTAATTTAAAATTTTTTTACTTTTCTGAATTTTCAAGCCATTGATTTAAATAAATAAAAATTAAAGATTCTAAACCGTTCATAAAATTTATTAAATTCAACCAAAACATTTTACATAAAAAGAAATATTTTTCTCATTTGATAATCTAAGGGCATGTGATAAACATATGGATGGTTGTACAAATGCTGAAGTTTTTAAATTATAACTAGCCTCCTAAATTACAACACTTTTGTAGAAGAATTTTGCAAAAAATAATAACATTAATATCATGTTTATTTCTTACTATGTGACCTTAGAGTACCAAATAGACAAACCTTGAATGAAAAAAATTACTTTGGAATTTGATAACGTGTTAAATAAAATTTTATTATTTGTTTGTACTTTAAAAAAGTATATTGTTTATGGTTGCAATTATTATATGTTGTTCCTTTAAGAAAAGAACATTTTCATGCTTTTTGTACTTATAATGCCCTGAGATTGCAATTTTGTACTTATGTTTTACATATGATTATTATTGGAAAGAAATTATTTCTCTTTCTTAAATGAGTATTTTAATCATATAATTTGAATTGGATTGAAAATGTTACAAAAATTTAAAAATAGAGGAGGCAAGTAATAGTTTTAAAATTTTAAGAGTGCTAAGTGAAATTATCAAAAAACCTCAGTGAGGTTTCTCAAATTATCCCTATTTGCAAAGGAAGAAATGAAGAAGAATACAGCAAATGTCTCGTACCGTGGAGCAAATGCCATGGCGTCTGTGTTTGTGCAACGCAGACAGGCTCTCAAACAGTTTCCAGTACGTGTTGCATTGCCAATCTAAAACTATGATAACCACCCTACAACAAATTCCACCTGGTTTGTGAGCAACAAGCTGAGACATGGTTGTAAATTTGGTTTTACAGACTTCGCACCTCCAAGTCATGGCGATCTGTTCCTTGTTTTCTTATTTCTCTCTCCCTTTTTTTTTCTTTGTTCTTTTTTTGTTGGGTAATTGGCATGGAATCACCAAATTTATGTAGGAGATGGAATGGAATTCCCTGATTTCTCTATCCCGTGTTGTGTTAGCAAAGGATAAGAAAAAGAAATCGGATTCGTAATAGAAAATAGAAACACATAAGCCAAATAATTGTCAAATGAAGGAGCATCTTGCTAAATACGTAGCCAATAGAAAATGTATAGTGGCGAAAAAAGTTATCAAAATAGACAAAAAGTTGTCTTGCTTCAGATCAACCTTTTCTATCTTCACGCATAGCTCTTACAACTCGATTTACCTATACTTCCCAAAAATTATCAAAAGAAATGAGAAATTGTTCTTGCTTCAAATCAACCTTTTCTTACATTTATACATAGCTTCTAAAATTTCAATTTAGGCCTTGTTCTGAACTGATTTTAGAAACTTATATTACTTGCAGCACTGGCAAGTGATAGTGTTTGAAAAGTTGCTAATCTACCTGGACAGTAACGATCCAATGCTGAAACTAAGTACAATAGTACAGGTCTGATACCATAAAAATCAAACTTTTGCTCCTCTGCCCCATTGATTCATTTCTAGGTGTGAAGTGATGAGGATTACCGCTACACACCTACTTAGTTAAATGAAAAATCATAAATAATTAACAAAATATGTAAAAATATTTGAAATATTGTAAAGATGTGGAAAATAACCTTTTTCATCTTCTAAACATCTCAAATAAATTCTAAATGTAATTTAATTTTTTTTTTAAATTTTCAAGCCATCAATTCAAATAAATAAAAATTAAAGATTCTAAACCGTTCATAAAATTTATTAAATTCAATCAAAACATTTACATTAAAAAGAAAGATTTTTCTCATTTGATAATCTAAGGGCATTTCATAAACATATGGATAAATAAACGTTGGACAATGTTGAAGTTTTTAAAATTATAACTAGCATCCTAAATTGCAACACTTTTGTAGAAGAAATCTGTATTTTTGTCAAAAAAATTAATAACAATAATATCAGGTTTATTTCTTACTATGTGACCTTAGACTACTAAATAGACAAACCTTGAACGAATAAAATTACTTTGTAATTTGATAACATGTTAAATAAAATTTTATTATTTGTTTGTACTTTAAAAAAGTATATTGTTTATGATTGCAATTATTATATGTTGTTCCTTTAAAAAAAGAACATCTTCGTGCTTTTGTACTTATTTTTATCGTATGATTATTATACTTACAATTAAAAAAATTGAGGGCAATGAAAGGGCACATATTGAAAAGAAATTATTTTCTCTTTCCTAAATGAGTATTTTAATTATATAATTTGAGCTGGGTTGAAAATGTTACAAAAATTTAAAAATAGAGGAGGCAAGTAATATTTTTAAAATTTTAAAAGTGCTAAATGAAATTATCAAAAGCTCAGGGAAAGTTTCTCAAATTACCTATTATTAAAGGAAGAAATGAAGAAGAAGACAACAATGTCTCGTACCGTGGAGCAAATGCCATGGGCTTCTGTGTCTGTGCAACACAGACTGGCTCTCGAACAGTTTTCCCGTAGGTGTTGCATTGCCAATCTAAAACTTTGATAACCACTTCTCTCTTCGCCCTTGCTGAGAACCTTTGGCGTTTTTTCTTTTTCTTTTCAGTTTGGTGGGTGATCGGAGCTCAAAGCTGAAATTATCTTTGGGTCACTGTAACTAATAAGCAGCTGCTTTTGTATCGTGCAAATGTTCTCTTAGTGACCTGACAGAATTTTAGCATTTAAAATATCAATTTTATTATCATCTTCCAAAAAAGTGGAAAAAAAAATACTATACTACCAATCTAGACTATTCTGAATTTGGTGCCCCGAAACAGAAGTTATCCGTGTGAATACACGAGGAAGTTCTATTAATCTGCCCCTCGGACTCCACACCATTAGCTCATTTTTATTTCTGAATGTATGTAATGTAACATTAAGTGGCATAGACCTTTGGTCTAGTACTGAAAAAAAATACCTTTTTGGCAAAAAAATTTTGTCACCCTAAATGGATTAATTTTCACTTCATAATAAAATTCTAATTGAAAACATATAACAATAAAATATATGATCACTTTGAATGACAATTAAAACAAAAGAAGTAGGAAAAAAAGGATAAAGAGAATAAATTCAATTCAAGAATCTCAGCAGCCCTATGTTACTACATATTTCAAGTTAGCCTAGGTAAGAAAAGAGTGTTATCAAGGAAAAGTAAATAATTTAGGTGTTTTATTGAAATTTCTGAGTCCAATATTTTGTTTACTAATATGTGGGTTTTAATTTCAGTTCAGTATGAAATTTTATTGCAATTATTATGTTGAATTCATATGAAAATTTTTGGATTCTACTCCAATTTTATTCTTCTGAAGATTTCAAGTGAAATTTTGTCAATTATATGAAGTTATTGCATTATGATACATTGAAGAAAATTATGAGATTTTAAAATTTGCAACACTAGTCTCTAAATATTTCCATATTTTGCCCCCATTTTGACTCCAATAGTCTTGACTCTTATTCAAAGCGAAGTAGTATATATATATATATATATATATATATGTTGATAATTAGACCTTTTGATATAAAGTAAAAATTAGTCTATTTAAAGTATTAAAATTTCCCACCAAAATGGTATTTTTTGTCACTTAAGCTTTTGATTAAGAATAAATTGGTCATTTCATCAATTATTTGGATGAAATTAATTTTTGTATTATTTTTTTAGTTGATCAAGGGTGTAATTAAAATACTTTAGAGTGTAAAATGCAACTAGTACAATAGCCTGTAGGGATTTTATGCGTTTAACCCAGTAAATTACGATAAAACAAAATTACGTGCTAAAACTAGTATAATTGATCCATGGAGACATGCTCATCTACCCGCTAAAGATATTGCTAACTGCCAATTTTGCTTTATAAAAAGAAGAAGAAGATCCTACGTACTTCATACAGATGTCACTTGAAAGCAAACCTCATATATATATACTAGCATGGGTCTGGCCGTGCTATGCAGCGGCCTACCCACTGATATGAGCAAATAAATCTGTAACAATGAGGATAATTTGCTAAAAGATCATAATGTATATATAGGTTCAAGAGGCAAATAATATGGAAATTACAACCATACATTACATAAACTCAATCATTCATGTCTTAGTAGAATACATACTTGAGTGCTAGCCATAGTTACATATTAAAAGGCTTAAATAAACTTCATTGCCTATTGAATTACAACATTGATGGTTAAACTATTAATAGTTATATTACGATCCATTATTTTTTAAGTCAAAAGAATAATGGATCATAATATAATTCAAAAGATATTGTTTAAGCAATGAAGGCAAGCACTAAGGCAATGAACAAAAGATTTAACAAAAGTACAGAATTAGGCTATATCAGTCTTCCTTTGCTTTAGCTTTCTTTGCTGGACTGTCTTTGATATTGCCAGGTGGACTGCACGATTTTGCAGGTTCTTTGGCACTCTGTTCAGGAGTCCTTGTTGCATGTTTAGGAAGTGTGCCTGCTGGTAAATCTTCTGGAAAGTCAAGGCTTCTTTTTGCTCCACTGGTTGTAGATGTTTGGCCTTCTTTGTAAGAACTGGCTCCAACAATTTCTTCAAGTACCAACTTTGTGGTTGGTGTGAACATTTGATCCTTTGATGATTTTTCTGCATGCCTTGCTGATGAACTGCCAAGTGCAGAAGAAACTTGAGTGCTCTCTGGAAGTGTGAGTGCAAGTGGACTATGTGACAGTTCAGCTGCAGTGTAAGCCTTAATGACAGTGTGCTTTCTCTGGAGTTGACCTTGGAAGGGAGTCTCATAAGATTTCAGAAAACAGACCACCGTGTACTTTTTCAAGGCATCATTAAGTTCAGTATCTATAACAAAGCCCTGCACCAGAAAATTTTTTTAGTTAGGTTCAGTGAATTGTTTTCTATGTATATTTGTATTCATAGTTGAATATAAGACAGAAAATTTTTACTTACATCTTCTTGTGCTTGCTTAAGTTGCAGTGGAGTGAACTCAATCATTTTTTCAGCATCTTCTCCAGATATAACGCAATGTATTGAGCTCGAAGCATCAGTTATAATAATTGGAATGCGAGCCCTTTAATTGAGTGAAGGAATTAAGATTAATATATGCTAACAAATCCGAATAATATTTAATTTAGAAGCATAAGTTAATGGTCTAACCTGAGTTCAATTTCACTTTGTTGTTTGCATGAAGGACAATGGATGATCCAGTCAATGTCAGCATTCACAATTTTGTGACAATTCAAACAGGCAGTAGTCCAATATTTGGTGAATCCATATGCAAGTTTGACAGTTCCTTGCACCCAAGTTGTCTTTTGCTGAGTCAACAACCATGAATGGTATTTGAATGTAAATGAGAGACAAAATAGTTATATTTAAGCAAATTTTAAAATAACAAATGGCACTTACAACTGAAAATGATGCTTGAAAATTGCTGATTGTTTTAATATCTTCTTCATTTGGAGGAGGAAGTAAGCAGTTTGGATCATTGTATGTTTTAGTATCAAGCAAATTTCTGATTTCTTCCTTGTTCAAACTAAACCTGAATGGTTATGTTTAGAGCAGGAATAAAAAAT
Source organism: Coffea humblotiana (assembly GCA_023065735.1). NCBI lineage: Eukaryota > Viridiplantae > Streptophyta > Magnoliopsida > Gentianales > Rubiaceae > Coffea > Coffea humblotiana. The sequence continues at coordinate 3,736,917 of CM041211.1, forward strand.
TTATCAGTAAAATAAATTGATAACTTATGGTAAAAAATAAAAAGAAAATTAGACTTACCATTGCCTGAAAGAAAGGTCATCTGGGAGTGGAGGATTTATCAGAATTCCAGATGAATACCTTGTAGTGAATGACAAAGCTGTAAAAATGATGAAATGTTTTAGTGATATAACATATCAAGTACTTAGAAGACAAACAGTAAAGAAATCATAATGCATAATGAAAATTTTACTATTGAATGTGGTCACTTTAACACGGAGAGCTATGATTAGAGGGGCAGTGCTAATCATGTCTGCAATTTTGTTCCCTTCATCATGTTCAAAATCATTCCAGAGATCATAAGCATGAGTTTCTTCCTGTCAGGTATAACAAAAAATTGTAATGGGTATCACTAATCTAAAATGACTTAATGAAAAGGTAATTTTCAGGGTTGATTTACTCTTCATTCACTATTATAATGTCCCTAGAAGTAGAGTCTGGATCTCCCTGTTTTACTGGTAATGCATGAATCACAAAGCCTCTAATATCTGAAATAAAAGTATTGATATGAATGTAAGCAATCAATAAAATATCAAATGATTGGCAAGTAAATTAAGAAATAATGTGAGAAAAATTACTGCAAAGATTTTCTGAATCAGCATATTTGTGTAGATCAGAGAAGTTTGTCAGCTCAAATATGCAAGGCAACATAGGTGGCACAGGTTCAGCATAATTTTCAATCAAAGTCTTGTAGTTCAAAATCCACGAGCATTCATAGATCCCAACTCTGTATGTTGGGTCAGCAGGAACGACAATTGCATTAGAAACATAATATCTTTGATAAGGCTGCAGAAATTTGCTGAAGACCTTGATGTGTTGTTCATAGGTCACAACAGAAACTTTTGTTCCCTGATTAGGATTAGGAAAAGTTAGTTTTTTATATATTATGAATTAAAACCATAAATGTCATGTTGATGGCTAACATCATGTTTATCACACAGAAATTAAAATTATAACAATGAATACTTTAATAATTAGGGAATTATTCACTTGCAATGAAACTATAGTTCTCATATCATAGTATATATATGTATAAACTTACATGAATACTAAGGATTTATTCTTAAGCAAATGTAATGAACAGACAAATCATGAAATGTTCTTATACAGATTCTGATATGTTTTTATATATGAATTTAATGAGTAGAAAAATATGAAAGTATTTGCTGACCTCAGCATCTGTGAGAAGAAAGCGCATAATTCGCCTAGGTGGAACTTCACGAGTCAGTTGACTGTGACCTTTGTGAACAACTTGTGCTAGAACAGTCCACTTTTCTGCTCCTTTCTGAATGTCTAGCACTGAAGATATATGTCTAGGCATGATGGCCTGTATTTGTAGAGAAATTAGATAGTCAATTAAACAAAATAATAAAGTTCTAAACAAAAAGGGCATGAATATTAAAACCTGATAATGTAATCTGGGAAGCTTCAAGAACTTCTCTATATACTATATTTTTAGTATGATCAGTGCATGATTCATCAAAACAAGTTGGCCTGATGAGCACTTTTACAGCTGAAGCTGTTTTGGCTCTTGAAAGTGCAACATATAATTGGCCATGTGAAAACACAGGTTCTTTCAAATAAATACCAACAAAATCTAAAGTTTGGCCTTGTGCTTTATTTATTGTCATTGCAAAGCATAAACGAATTGGAAATTGTGTTCTCTTATATGGAACTGGATATTGTTCATCACTTGGTGGCTGCATAGAAATTCTATGTATAAAAACTTCTTTGCCACTAAAATCACCCACTGCAATTTGAGCACAAATAACATTCTTGCTCAAACTCTTTATTATCAGTCTTGTTCCATTGCACAATCCTTCAGTAGGATCAAGATTTCTTAAAAGAATTATTGGGGCATTGGGTTTTAACAATAACCTATGTGGAGGTAAATTGCTAGGTGTAAGAGTATTCAAGAGATCGATATATTCAGATTGATGATTTTCATTCAGTGTTTCATCATAGCTTAAGTACTCAGTCAAATCTCCTGGAAATTTTTCGATCAATTGATCATTTATTTCATCTACAAAGTTATTTTTGTAGTTAAAATTGCTCTATTTTTGCGAGCAATGCAGTTTTTTTGAAGGATCTTTAAATTCAGGATACACAATATTGATTAGCTTTTCAATTGCATCAGTCTCATTATTATAGTTAACTATAATTGAAGATGGAAGTTTTACTATATCATTCTCATCTGTTTCCTGTCTTTCATCTCCAATTTTTAAAAGAAACTGTGTGAATGAAGATCTAATTTTGCTCTCATGTTCTCCTGTTAATTGGCAATTTTTCTAATTTATGTCATAATGGAGAATTTATCAAACATGCATTTATCATTTCAGCTTTTGTTTCCCTTTCTAACAACTGGCAATGTTTGCCTAAAAATCTCCACCAAGTACAAACTACTTTTCCTCCAAATACTTCTTCTGAATTCATTAAATCTCTTAAGAGATCATCTAAAGCTTCAATTGCTGCTTTTTTAGACACATTGGTTGCTTCATCCCAGATTATTAGTTTTGCTTCTTTGATCATTGCAGCTAAAGAAGTTTGTTTACTGACTCGGACATGTTGCACCATCAAAGATATCTATTGGAATTTTAAATCTGGAATGTGCAGTCCTTCACCTGGTAAAATGGAAGCCTGCAATTCCTGATGTAGCTGTAGCAAGTGCAAGATAGCCTTTAGATCTAACATCAGCTAACAAAGCTCTGTACAGAAATGTTTTCCCCAGTACCACCTGGACCGTCAATGAAAAAAACACCAGGTCTATCTGAGTAAATTCTCTCAGATATGACTATGAATGCTTTTTTCTGTTTTTCATTAAGTAGCTTAATTGAATTCAAGTCAGTTTCTGAAATGACAATGTTTCTTTCTGCTCTTAATTCTCGAGTTTCATTCTCTATATTTTGATAAGAGAATCCAGTGGGAATCAAATTATATGGAATGTATACTTTTTCCCATGGATTGCAAAATCCATCAATTTGTTGCAAGACATTCTTTTCACTTGTGCAGATGTCATTGCTGAACATTTGGCAAAATCTTCTGACATAGAAAATTCAAAATTTTTGCCACAATGCCTTTGGGTCATTAGGGCAAGAATAGACCATAAGTGTTGCAAAAAGACGCCTCATTTCATAGGGCATATGAAACAGTGAGGCTTCTTGTAAACAAATTTCTTGGCTTGTTATCATCTTGTAACAAGCCTCGAATTAATGCTGCCTCTTGGAACGTTTCTACTGAACTCCATTAAAGGTTCTTAAGTCATCAAATGAAGTTGGACATCGAACCTTTGATAAGAGTATCTCAAGTAGTATCGTTCTCCTTCAGAAGGATGAGCAGTCATTGATTCGACCTATTGATTCACCTCTTTCTCTCAATTTCCAGTATTTTTGCTTAGGTAACCAAACAAAATGATCAGGAAATTCTACATAAGTACAGTTTAGATCTTGAGCTGCTTTATCTGTCCCTATTCATGTAAAAAATTCAGTGAGCATTGTTTTTTTCAAATGATAGTTATTGACAACATTTTGAAAGATTAGCTCTTTTCTTGAAACTCATTGGCTGATAATTCTCCAAATGTAATTGTAAATGAATAATAGCTGGCTTTATTTCACTCAAACAAAATCTAAAAATTCTCCATGCTGCCTCAGGTGGAGAAACCACCTAGCTGATACATATTGTTTAATTTCATCAATTTCTGAATCAGGTTTATTATTCACTACACAAAAATTTGTTCTATCATGACCTTTATAGATATACTTGTAAATGTATTTGACTGCTTTAATTATAGAGCATATTTCTACATTAAGATGACAATCAAATTTAGCCAAAAGATATGGATTGTATGGTACAACCCATCTGTTATCTAAAAGAGCTGATTTGATCTTAATTTGCACTCCATTATCTCTCCTTCGATATTCAGGATATGCATTAAGAGTTTGGATAGTTTCCTCACAGAAATTTTTAGGAAAATTATTCTTGTAAAGTTTCCATTTTTTCTCATGCATACACTTGTTGGATCAAGTGAACCACATGGTCCATGAAGCATATGTTTAATGCCCAGATTATATAGATGTTCGTTTTTCTCTTTATTTGATATCTCAGCACAAACAATTTTATCATATTCTTCAGGGGTATACATCTTGAATTTTGACTTTAAAATTAGCAAGAAATGTGCATGTGGTAGTCCACGTTTTTGGTATTCAATGACATAAGTGTAAGCTGCCACTTCACCAAAGATGCATTTTTTCAAAAGTTCATCTTTAAGCTGCTCTAATTTAGCATGAAATACTCTAGCAAGCAAATCTTGTCTGTTTTGTGCCTCTTCTTTGTCTATTAAGTGTTCTTTTATTTCTGGCCAATTGAGATTGCAAGTCATGGTCAGAAATATATCTGGTTTACCATACTTCTGTACTAATGTCATTGCATCCATGTATTTACGTCTCATATTTCTTGGCCCTCCAATAAAGGATGGTGGTAATATGATACGCTGGCCAACATTACATCCTTGACTCTCACCTGATCCTAAAGCATCTATTATGCCTTTCAAGAACTCTCTCCTAATTTCCTCTTGTTGTAATCTATAGAAGTCGAGTCTTTGTGTCTCAAGCTTTACATATTGATCAACAATATATTGTTGTAAGAGCCGAGCAAAATGTAATAACCAAGATTCATCATTGTCCCTAATCTGAAGTTTATAACAATAATATTCTCGAAGGGACACAAAATTTGGATCTTCATGTATGCTTTCCATTGCTGTGGAAATAATAACAATACATCATTAAATGTGTAATCATAAATATTAAAATGTTAAATGAAAGATCATGGTATATAATTATTGTACTAACCATGTTCTTCATTTTGGATTAATTGTTCTGCTGTAGCAGCATTTGTAGGACAAATGAAATCTGCTACAGGTTGTTTTTTTTTCCCCTTTCTTCCACATACTTTTGCTCCTTTTTTGGTATTCCTTGGTGCCAGCCAAGATCACCAAAGGGAAAAAGTATTGGATATTGGAGTAGATCATAGCATCCATAATAGTTTTGTATATTTTTTGAAGCACCACTATGGGTATGAACTCTAATATCACGCCTGCTGGTTTCTCCATTTTCTTGCCCCTCAACCCACAAGCCTGCAACTTGTGAAGTTGTTGGTCTATTATAAACTCTTTGATCAACACCAGGCAGAGTTTTCAACACAATGTAGTAGTTATCTAAGTTAGGTATCTCTCTCAAATTTCTAAAGAATTTTGCATATGGATTAGACTCAAGAACTTGCATAATTTTCCTAATTACACTTTCAGATAGTCTAGGACAAGCTGCTAATCGATTTGTTACTTCAGTTTCAAAATCATTGAAATATAACTGCAGATTATTACCATGATCATTGCTTGAATTCAAATCATTCAGAAAATGATATACTTGTCCTTGAATTCTAAAAGTGTAAATTCCTTTATTCCTTTTTGAGAGAGACAGATCAGTTTTAACACCAAAGGAAGTGAATCCAAAATGATTATTATACGTTCTAATAAGAGTTCTAAAAGATTGTGCCTCTTGTGAAGATGAAGTCAATAACTCTTTAAATATATCTAGAATTTTATTTTGAGCCAAAACAACTTCACCATCTTGGCAACAAAAATATGTTGTCTCAGAAAAAAACTTCTTGGCTCCACAATGAGGACAATCTAGTTGCCGTGGTAGGATATCAGCCTTGTCAGGAATTATATCCAACAAAGCTCTTCCTGTTTTGCACCCTCTTCCTAAAATATAATTATTTTAGAGTATTTAGTAGTCAAATCATTCAATTGATTTTAATGCCATTGTAAAAACAGATATTAGAAAACTTAAAAGTATTAACTATAGACCTGGTTGAGTTTTTTTGAGAGATGATCTGCGATACTTGGAACGAGCTCGAGAACTACACTGAACATCAATAACTGAGGAACTCTCATTAACAATTGTGATGTTTGTTCGATTTTCAGTTATATTTGTAGAAGCAATTGATCTAGATTTTGCTCTCAATCTTTTCTTTTTCCATCTAAAGTAGGCCTGTCTCCTATATTTTTTCTTATTTATTACCTCTCCATGATATATTTCAGAATATTCAAGAGGGCTCTTATCATAAGAAGCAATTGATCTAGATTTTGCTCTCAATCTTTTCTTTTTCCATCTAAAGTAGGCCTGTCTCCTATATTCTTTCTTATTTATTACCTCTCCATGATAAATTTCAGAATATTCAAGAGGGCCCTTATCATAAGGTATAACAGGAGGTATATGCCTATTCACAGATAGAGGAGAAGTATAATTAACTAATTCCATATCTAGATTTGATATTTCAGAATAACTATTTTTCCCTTTAACATTTGTGACTTGTTCACTCTGAAACTGATTTTCTATAACAAATGATTGCTCATTGCAGTTCACTTGTGATGAACCAGTAGGTTGAACATCAGAGAGATTGATTAAACATGAATTCATTGTGGGGAAACAATGATTGTCAGTAGAATCAGAGGTACAATGAACTTCTCCAGCATTTTGTGGAGGGAAGCAAACATTTTTACCTCTGCAGTCATTTGGCAGAATTAGATTCCTATCGATGTGATTTTGTGAAGCACATGTTTTAACAAAGTGATTTTCACGAATGTCATCCTCACAGTTGATTACAAAAGGAGAATGTGGTTGAGAAACAGAAGATTCGACAGTAAACTTCATATGCTCAGTCAGCATATTTAAGTTTGTCTTCTTGTTTCTTTCTAGCATTCTTACATCAAAAGCATCATCAAACATTTCATCTATCAATCTAAAACCTGTACTAAATTTTCTTTTTTTCTTCATTTTGAAACACAAAAGATCAAAATCTAATTTTACTATAAACAAAGCAAGATACTAAGCGAAAGGCACACAACAATGACAAAATCAAAGCATCCTAGATAGCTAAAATTAACTAATATATATAAAATCACTGCCTTAATAACCCAAATTAGAATGATACTAAATGATGTAATTATTGAATGGATAAACAGCTAACAGCATCGCGCAACATTTGAAATTAAAAACACAAGAAAAATTAAATCATCATAGCATAACATCAAACACATGGCACTCATTAACTAACTGAAGACAATAAACAGAGGCAATAATACTGAAACCAAAAAATTGCACTTCAAAATAGAAGGAGAGAAAATAGAAACATACCTATGTTTTCTGTCCTTGCTTGAATGTTGGCAAAAGCCGGGCAAGATTTGAAATTAATAAAAACACAGAAAAAAGTGAACATAAGTTAATCGAAAAATTACCATCATAATTATTCTTTTATGCATAATATCAAACACATGGCAGTCTTTAATTAACCGAAGGCAATAAACAGAAGGCAAGAACATTCAAACTAAAAAATTGCAGCTCAAAATAGGAAGAGAGAAAACAGAAAATACCTATATTTTCTTTGCCCGTCTTCTGAATATCGGCAAAACTCGGAAACAGAAGTATATATAAGAGTGGGGATAGTAAGTTCTGAAAGCTGTACCATAGCTGATTAGTCGGTACAGCAGTCATCCCTAAAATGAACTGATTTTGGGGGAAAAGAGATTTCAGTGAGCTGATTTTTGGGGCAAAAGAAGAATTCACGTGAATGCGGACGATTTTTTGGGAGGCAATCGAAAGGAAGTACAATTAGTTGCTTGACGAATTGGCAGAAAACTGAAGATTTTGCAGGCTCGTAGATTTTGGGGAGAAGAAATTTGATTGACCTAATTTTTGGGGCAGAACAAAAATTCACGTGGGTGTGGAGGATTTTCTGGATTGCAATCGAAAGAAAGGACAATTAGTTGTTGGAGGAATTGGTAGAAAAGTGAAGATTTTGCAGGCTCATATAGCTACCTATTCGAAGGAAAGAAAGAGGCTATTCAACGGAAAGAAAGGAGAAGGAAATTGTGGCTAAATGAAGAAGAAGGAAATCCACCGAGTAATAAGACCATTAAGGTGCAATTGACTAACTTACATCATCAGGCATCAGTCATACTAACGGGTATGACACAGGAACAAAGTTCTAACGGGCATGCCTCCATTAATTGATATAATTAATAATATATAATATAATTCAAAACAGCCCATGTTATAAAAAGATGCATAAATAGTCTACAATTATTTGCATTTGACCAGAAAACTATAAAAGAAATAATTTCAAATTTACAAAAAATAACCCTAAATAGTTAGTAACTATTTAATGAGCTAGTTTTCATAAAAGGATTTAATTGACCTTTCCAACCAATTAAAAACCAAACACAAGGAAAAAATGAAAATAATTAAACCATTGTTACCAATTAGTCCTTAAATAGTAAGGAACTATTAAACCCTTTAATTTAGAGACCAAGTCTCAAATAGACATTCCATTAATTTATATAATTAATAATATATAATATAATTCAAAACAGCCCATGTGATAAAAGGACCCATAAATAGTCTACAACTATTTGCATTTGATCAAAAAATTAAATTATAAAAGAAATAATTTCAAATTTACAAAAAATAACCCTAAATAGTTAGCAACTATTTAATGAGCTAGTTTTCATAAAAGGATTTAATTGACCTTTCCAACCAATTTAAAACCAAACACAAGGAAAAAATGAAAAAAATTAACTCATTGTTACCAATTAGCCCCTAAATAGTAAGGAACTATTAAACCCTTTAATTCGGAGACCAAGTCTCAAATAGACATTCCATTAATTTATATAATTAATAATATTAATATATAATATAATTCAAAACAGCCCATGTGATAAAAGGACCCATAAATAGTCTACAACTATTTGCATTTGATCAGAAAATTAAAAAATTATAAAAGAAATAATTTCAAATTTACAAAAATAACCCTAAATAGTTAGCAACTATTTAATGAGCTAGTTTTCATAAAAGGATTTAATTGACCTTTGCAACCAATTAAAAACCAAAAAAAAGGAAGAAATGAAAATAATTAAACCATTGTTACCAATTAGCCCCTAAATAGTAAGGAACTATTAAGCCATTCAATTTGGAGACCAAGCCTCAAATAGATATTTCTCACTCTTTAAACCCCAAAAAACAGAAAATATAAATTCCTTCCTCTAATAATATACTGACACTTGGCACCCAATGAGAACTTGAGTTGTTCGCTTATCTAGTAGGTAGATATATAAAACAAAAACCAAAGAATTGAACTAGTGTACTTATATACTACTAGTTAAGCGGTAAGAAATTTTGGTGAAAGGTCAACCCAACGAGCTGGTGACAAATTAGGCACTTTTGGACAAGGACGGGACGCAAAGATGGTTTTTTCTTTGAGATCAAATACGTAGAGGCTGCTGTCTCCCCAGTAAGTGAAGTAGATGGAATTTCCCTTGAGCCCTGATTCTGAAGCACCACAACATGACGTAGAATTAGCCCGTTGAGAAATGAAGAAAGCGCGATCACCTATGTCATCAACCCTACTCCAATCCAAGCTTTTCTTGTTATATCTGAATACGTCAATGTCCTGAATCCGTCTTTCTGATTCTCCTCTATATCCCCACAAAATTAGGAACATGTCTCCATTACATTCAATCAAGTAAGGATCCGATCCAATGATTTCGGGCAGCAAACAATAAGGTGCCTCTTCTGCTCCTAATTTCCTCAACTCAAGTCTGTGATCATCATCATCTGCCATCTCTAAAACTGCAAGATCTCTACCATGGTTCACGACGCTGTAAATCTTTCTGTCAATTACCGTGGCAGCATCACGAATGATATCATCTTCTTGATGTGAATATATCTGTTCAACCCAATTTTCCTGACCTGGTCGCCAAATCATTGCTCGGGGGGTTCATCTCGCCTGAAAAATGCAACGATACAGTTGGGTTCCGTGGGTGGTGAAGAGAGCTGGCATAATTCGTCATCGAAATCTTGCAAAGGCGGTAGCTTCACTTTTTCCATTGAGACTAAATTTAACAAAAAGCAATCAGTCGGATCCTTATGGTTATCTACTATCATCATCCATCCTTCACAGCTTGCGCAAATAATTTTCCCGGATAAGTCCGGTAATTTTCGCATGTAGTAACGGTCTTCTGGTATGCTGTAGAAGGTTTGGATTTCTGAATGTCTTCCATGCGAGAACATGAGCCACGGATGAGGTTTCGGGGTTGGGGGTACTGAGGAACACCCCTTGTCTCTAATTATATTCATCATCACCACCTACAAGATGTACAAATTTAGCTAGCTGGTCAATTTAGCTACTCTAAGAATGATTTGATTATATATGTAATAGTAGTATCAGTTTCCACTACGCTATAGTGATCAAGCTAACCGTATAGAAAGAAGAGTGCTTAATTGACGTCTGATTCTCTTCAACGATTAAAGAAATAAACACATGCAGAGATGAGCATCATGCTACATTTTTCCCAATGATTTTCTTTTTTACTTCTCTTAATTAGGTTCATTAGTCGAATTTATGAAAGAGGTGATAATGTAAACTTGAACCCATACTGGGGACATGTATAGCGAGATTCTAAGCAGCCAGATAAAACAATGTTGGCACGGAAAATCCCCGTGCACACAGCGAAAGCAATTCTAACACGTATAAAAAATACGTGGGAAGAGGAGGAGAACAAATACTCACTAATTTAATTAACTGAAAACTCAACAACAACAAATATCAAGTCGTTTCATTCACGACAACTCACAATTCTCAATTATGAGATTTTCTCTTAGACCTATTCTCAAGACTCAACTCTTCAAGTAATAACCTAGCACCATTGTTGGTATATATAGAAAGACTCGAGACCAAACCTAAATCAACTAGTATTTGGACTAGTATTCTTGACGGACTTAAACCGCTCGTAGAAAGGAAAGTTGCAAAACCAAATCCTAATAGGACTAGACAACCTACACTACAAGGAACCTGCACTTGCCAACCAAATCAGCTTCAGGTCGGGACTCTTGGACAACCGACAAAGAAACAAAGAAAGACTTACTTAGCATGAGCTACGATCCCGTGCAACTTCCATAATTATAATTTTTACAATCATCCAAACTAAGTAACTAAATGATAATTAAATTACTAAATTAGCTTGGTTTAATTTCCTTCAAACAATACCCCATAAAGTAATTCACATTAGAAAGCTTAAAGATTAGCAGTACGGTATTCAAGCAAGTGTAAACTTTCTTAGAGTTCTCCTAATCTTCAGTCTCCTCGTGATTATCACAGGTAATAATAAGCAACCAAGAAATAAATACAAAGAAAGAAAAAGCAGCAAAGCATAAAAAAAACTGAAAGATTTGCACTGTGGCATTAAACTTCACTTGAGTCTTCCAATATGCACGATTACCGTAACAAAGCTTGATATGATCAAAATTTTGATGAATTATTAATTAACATTAATGAATTTTTATATGGCACTAAGCCTCCCGGAACTTCTCCAGATGTTCTTGTGTCCATGATCATCAACGGACGAAACAAATAGGAAATATGCCGCCTCAGGTAAATATATGGGGGAAAAAAAGAGAGATTAAAGAAAAAAAAAAGGTTTCGGACCGAATAATATGATGTAAAATTTAGACAAGAACACAAGTACGCAGAAAAAATAAAATAGAATTTGGGGACAATACCTTCCAACGAAGCCGATAACCAAATTAGATGAGTCGAAATTTTGAGGGGCTGGAAGGGAATATAAAAGCAGAAAGAAGGGAAAAACGCGGGTTTGTAGGTGTACTTCACAAAATTGCTTCCCCTTGTCTTGTAATAGTCGGATTAGGAATAACCATTGCTTCCCCTTGTAATAACCTAAGTCCATATCAGTTGGGATTCTCTATCGGTTGTGAGTCCATATAGGATTGGGACAAGGAAAGGGGAATTACCAGTCCATATAGGATTGGTAATTACACGCCGACTTAAATTTGGCACAATTCACAATCCCCCTTCCAAAAAGGAGAGGGGGGGGGGGGGGGGGAAAGGTATAAGAAGTAAGAACCAGCGTTAGAGACATGCACACAAATTGCAAGAGCATTAAAGAAAACGATCTTTTGTCCGAGACCATATTTTGCATCTTCAATCTGAAAGGTACGCCCTGATTACACTTGTTTACTGATTCTGTTTAGTTAGTTTTAACATGTCACTCACTTTGACTCTATTCTCTTGCTATGTCATCTGAAAAATTTTTAGTGAGATTCGTGACAATACTTATGCCCGATGCTGTTAAACAAGTTTTGATAGATAGAATTACATATAGATAGATAGAATCAAGTTTGTTTCAATTTGATTGCTCGTATCAAAGCTAAGCGCTCGTTTTACTGCCGTTTGCGGCTTAAATAGTTACCATTGGATTGAAGTCAAAATATTAGACGGTGACAATGGCTCAGAATTCTGTGCGATATTGGATTGATATCTTGGTGTAATTGTTTTCTTCCGTCCATCTTCTTATTTAATTAAGTCGTAATTACAAGAGGCATTGTAATCTTCCTTATGATGAAACAGCCATTAGAATCAAAAGGGATGGACGTTGTGGAAGGGATGAACGCGGAGCAGAGAGATTGGACTAACATTCCAGAGGAGCTTTTGACCTTGATCTTGTCACATCTATTTCTGGACGATGCCAGGCGTTTTCGAAGCGTGTGTAGAACATGGAAATCGGTCCCTGATCCCATCGAACAATCCCCAATCCGATTCCCGGTGCCTCAGTCGCAGTGGCTCATGCATAAAGATTTAAGCCAGGGGACATGCAAACTCAGCCATCCAGTTTACAGAGATGTATACTGCCTCGGTTCCCCTGAATTATCTGGCCATGCACAGCCATCTCACCAGTTTCCTACTGGTGATGCAGTTATTTCTTCTGATATACTGGTCGGTTCTGTGCTACGTTTTTCCAAGGGGGGTTGGTTGCTAATGTCGAAAGGGCGCTTCTCGGTATTCTTTTACAATCCATTCACCAAAGAAAAGATGTATTTGCCACTTGTACCTGATCCTGAGGGTTACGTCTTAAGAGGTATAACGTTTCTGTCAACACCAGCATCTCCGGACTGCTTGGTCTTTGGTTTCTCGGCCTTGTTTTACAGGCATGTGGCGATTTCAATCATTCGTCGTGGAGAAAAACATTGGAACTTCTACAGGTTCGAAAACAATTTGCCCATCATTCCATCTTGCTGCAATCCAGTTTTCCACAAGGGCATGTTTTACTGCTTGGGTGAAGGTGGGAATTTGGGAGTTTTCAGCCCCGAGGACAATCAGTGGACTGTCCTTGTCAAACCCCAGAAAATCTGTAAAAGAGCCCATGAAAGCTATCTACTTGAGATTGATGGGGAGCTCATCTCCGTGTTTGTCCGGCGGCTGGGTTCACGGATTTCTGTTTTCAGGTTGGACGAGACAAAGATGGCTTGGGAAGAGGTATCTGATTTGGGTGATAATATGGTGTTTCTTAGCCCCACAAATTCCTTTTCAAGGAAAAGAGTCATCGAAGGAATGCAAAATAAGATCTATTTTTCAAGGTTGCACAAGGGGGGTTGTGTGTTTTATTCGCTCGACACTAGAAAGTTTCACACATTTGTGACGGATTTCTCAAGCACAAATCTATACAATACTGCGGAGCAATTGCATAGCTGTTGGATTGAGCCAAGTGCAGATCATCACATTACTGAAGAACAACTCAACTGGTAGATGATTCCAAAACTTGACCCTGTTCAAGATTGTTATCCCTGCCTTAGGTGCACAGATGAGTTTTTGGTGAACCGTACTTTTTGATATCAACTTTCATTACTTTTGCTTGAACAAGCACTTTGAAGTGTGACATCTAATCCTAGTTAGTACCAAAGACTTATTGTGAGTGGTTTCAGATGATGCAAAGATATGCGGATTCATGATACTTATTTTTTTATCACTTTTGAGCAGTATACCTTTTGTCACTTGAAGAAGGATGTGCAAGGAGGAGAGTGGATATGCCCAAAATACAAATTACAATTGCCACTTACACATCACACAAATCGCTTACACATTTTATTTACAAATCTTGGACGAGAAAATGTGAGAGCAGAGTAGTTGAATGAATGATGCTCCACTTCTGACTAAATAAAACCGCATAAAACTGAACTCCGCACAATTTTCCTTGCTATTTGACAATTTTAACATGCATACTAAGATAGAATCTTGCAGGCTGGAAGTTTTAAGCCTTCTTCTATCTTAGCACATAGTTCTGTACACAAATGGATGAATCCAAACCAATTAAATGATATGTTTTATCATCTTTTCCTCTCCTTCATGGTCATTTTTCATTTTGAATGTTGCACGAGATCTCGCTCATCAAACTCCGCCCCCCTTGGAAAATAACAGTCTAATCATCATTTTTGCCGAATAGGTAAAGAATGATTTTACTCTTAACATTTGTTATTTCTAGTTTTGCCATGATCTCAGGTATGTACTAAAGCATGAGATGCAACCTACTATGAGCAACCATCCTAGTCCTATATCAAGATCCCACGATACTTTTCACTGGTGGAGCAGACAAATTTTCATATAGCATCTATGGAAAGAGATACTTGATTAAATAGGAAATATGCAACTCTTGATCTAATAAACTGAAGACAGGATTTGAGGGATTTTAAATTTAGATGAAAAACTCTTAGCTGCTAGAAGATGTAAGAGCGATTGGTGACTCTTGGTGCTTGTTCACTAACTTAAAAAGGCCCACAGTGAAATAACAGCACCGATGATATGGTGAAAAGAACATTGAACGATGGTCAATTCATCTTCGTGATGACAGCGACATGTGATATGATAGTAGAATTTTCAATCAACGGGTCATGCATAAACTCCATATTCCTTTAGCTAGCATCCAAATAAGTTGTATAATTTTTCCATTTGAAGGTAAAGGATATGTTTTTTGGTTGAGATAGTTTATGTTAGATTCCTTAATCATATCTAATAATCATGTAGCGAGCTTGTGTATTTTAGGTCATACGACATGAAGTTAGTCCATTGCCCGGTAGCTGCAAGCCTAACCATGCGTGTGGATGAATTTTATTATCGAAATTTTCAGCAGTGGATTTGTTATACTTTAGGGGAAAAAAATTAAAATAAAAAGTTCCCAATTAACAAAAACACTTCAACTTTCTGCATCTCCAGATGATGCCATGTAGTAATGTATGCCATTAGATGAAAACTAACATTTTTTTTTAAATGGGAGGTTTTGAATCTACAACCATCTGCTTATAATTTCTCTCACCTTATAATTTGGTCAACTCATTTATACCTAATTAAATAAATAGGTACGAAACGAATATACCCAATTATCCATTTATGAATCAATTATAATTTAACTTTATATTTTTTTCACATGTTGTTTGACAAGAAATAATGATATTTTATTATTATTAGATTTATAATAAATTCAAATTTATTTGTTTAACACTCATTAAAAGTTGAGTTTAAATGTATAATTATTTTTACATGACTATAAATGGATGAGTCGAGTTAACTTATTATCTACCAATTAAATGGGTACCTATTTAGACCCATTTAAAATTAGTGGCCGGCCTATTAGTGGGTGGGTTTGGGTGAATCAACATAATGAGGTTATGATTGACACCTTTGATTAGGTTCATTCAAATTACCGTCCAAATCCAAGCCCAGTTGATTAAGAATATCATCATTTGGTCGTTCAAGCATCATAGCCGTCTCTGGGATTCAATTCTGCTGTTGGTTTTCAGTCTAATAAATTTTAGAACCCCACATGATCATTCACTCAAGGTTGGTCAATAAATCAAATGTGTTTCGAATTGAATGAAACGTACTTGTCTTTCAATAACAAACTACTAGTTTGGAAATTCTTAAAAGGGTTGAAAATGCTTGCTTGATATGACTGGGCAAGCTTCTTTTAATAATAGAAGTAATAAGATGCTATTGGCTTTGGGGTTCAGCACATGAGCTAGTTTCTCTGCTGAATAATTGCCAAGCACAATTGTTTTGGGCTGTCATTTTTACCACTTTTTACCTACTTTCCAGCAAGAATAGTAATGTTCTTTATTTTGCATGCTTGTTGATTAATTCTTTAATTGACCACATATGGCATGCATTTAACTAAGTAGGGGTGTAGGGGGTAATCCTCATCACTTTACACCTAGAAATGAATCAATGGGGCAGAGGAGCAAAAGTTTGATTTTTATGGTATCAGACCTGTACTATTGTACTTAGTTTCAGCATTGGATCGTTACTGTCCAGGTAGATTAGCAACTTTTCAACACTATCACTTGCCAGTGCTGCAAGTAATATAAGTTTGTAAAATCAGTTCAGAACAAGGCCTAAATTGAAATTTTAGAAGCTATGTATAAATGTAAGAAAAGGTTGATTTGATGCAAGACAATTTCTCATTTCTATTTGATAATTTTTGGGAAGTATAGGTAAATCGAGTTGTAAGAGCTATGCGTGAAGATAAGAAAAGGTTGATCTGAAGCAAGACAACTTTTTGTCTATTTTGATAACATTTTCGCCACTATACATTTTCTGTTGGCTACGTATTTAGCAAGATGCTCCTTCATTTGACAATTATTTGTAACAATTATATATAGAACTCGATCAACCCGAGTTCGAGTCAAGTTTTTGACCGAGCTGCTCGCGAGTTCGAGTACAACCTTGGTCTCCATGGATCAATTATCCTAGTTTCAGCACGTAATTTTTTGAGTCGACCTTTTATCGTAATTTACCGGGTTAAACGCATAAAATCCCTACAACGTTGTTCTCTATTATGCTGACCTGCTTTGTCTTCTGACGCACCACTTATTGTCACGCTTTCAAATTGAAGGCTAACCAATAATGTAAGCTCGGCAGCTTTATTGGGTCTTTATTCAGACGTCACTGTTTTGAGTCCCACTTGTTTTTTTTTTTTTTGGTAGGAAAAGTGATAGATAAAAATTAAATAAAGTTTAAACGTTTACAAGACGGGGCAAGAAAAGACCCCTACAATCAGCATTCAAAAGACTAATTAAGGGCACGGGGGGACTGGTGTACAAAACAAAATCTTCGCAAGATTTGGTGCCCAATTTTGCCAAAAGGTCTGCGCATCTGTTAGCTGCACGGAAGACATGTCTAACGGTACAAGTTTGGAAGCTCTCCAAAATGGTCCTGCAATCAGAGATAAGAGGGGAGGCATAGTGAGACTCGCAGTTGTTAGCAAGCAGCATATCAACTAAGATTTTTGCATCCAATTCTATATGTAAGTACTGGATGTTAAGTGACCTTGCAAGGGATAATCCGTCCCTTGGTGCCCAAAGTTCAGCTGTTGTATTCGTGGCCCATCCCAGATTTCTAGTGAAACTTGATACCCATTTTCCGAAATGATTCCGTATGATGCGTCCCGCTCCAGCTGGGCCTGGATTACAGAAAGAGGACCCATCAGTATTTAGTTTGAAGGAGTTAGGAGGAGGTGGATCCCAACAAATAAAAATCAGCTCTTTAGAACAAGGTGCCTTAGAAAGGCCAGGTCCGATGTGAAGATATTCGGCAGCGGCAGCTAAAGTAACTTTAGCTGTATCTCTGGGGTGGGAATTTGGTTCAAACAACAGCATGCTTCTTTTTTTCCACAGTATCCAACAGCCAAAGGCTATTATAGTTCCCCATGGTAAATGGTAGTGGGGAGATATTGTGGAGTTTGAGTAGGAACTCTTTAACCATATATGAAGGAGCTGATTCTCCATTGGCCACATTAGTTGTGGTGGGGACAATTTAGCCCATAAAATTATTGCTCTCTGACAAAAACCAAGAACGTGAAAGGTGTCTTCAGGAGTTAGATTACACCAAGGACATACGTCATCTTGTAGAATTTTTCTCCTATGAAGGTTGCTTTTGGTGGGGAGTCTGTCTCCACATGCCAACCAAAGGAAGTTCTTAACTCTATTACTTGCGTTAACCTTCCAAATCCAAGAAAGTTCACTTCGACAGAATAATTTCCTATCAGAGCATAAAAGATCGATACCAGATTTTAGGGTAAACTGCCCATTGAGGTTGGCTTTCCATCGGATGGAATCCTCCCTAGAAGTCCATTGCTGCCTTGGAATTGCCCTTATAGTATTTACAACCCATTCTGGTAGCATGAAGGAAAGCTGGTTTAGATTCCAGGAGGAGTCCTCACCAAACAAATGATTAACTACCAATCTATCCTCTCCTTCATTTAGAGACCCTGAGATAAGTAGTCTTAACGGCCCTAGACCCGTCCAATCATCCCACCAAACTCTAGTTAGGAATCCATTCCTAATAGTCCAGCTAATTCCTTTATTATAGAGTTCCTTTCCAAGGTTAAGGCATTTTTTATTGGTGGAGCCCTGTCCTGAAGATAGCACTAAGCTCCTTTGTTGTAGGGATTGGGGCTCATCAATATACCTATGGTGGAGAAGGTAGCTCCAAGGTTGCTGTTGGGAGTGCCTTAATCTCCAACAAAGTCCTGCCATTTCTGCCTTATTTACATCTGATGTTTTTCGTAGTCCTAGTCCTCCTTGTCCCGTTGGCATGGTAACAGCACCCCAGTTGACTAAATGCAGCTTGCGTTTTTCAGGGGTGGAGCCCCATAAGAAATCACGCCGGATTTTATCAATGGCTTCACAGGTAGCACTTGGTAGCGGGGTACTATGGGCATAAAAGGAGGAGATGCTTAAGGTAACTTGTTGGATAATTGCTTTCCTTCCAGCAAAGGATAGTAAGCTAGCTTTTCACCCAGCTAGTTTAGCCCTAATTTTATCCAAAAGAAAGGAGAAAGATTGGTTGGAGACACTAGGATGAGCAATAGGAATTCCTAAGTATCTTCCAAGATTTTGAGTCTCCTCAATCCTCAGGAATGAAGTTATATGGGTCTTGGAATGTGAGCTCACATTTTTCGAGAACAGGATCCTGGACTTATTGAGATTGATAGACAACCCAGATCTCAAGCTGAAATTGTCAAGGACCTTCTTGACTTCTCTAATAGAAGTTTCCGAGCAGCTAGAGAAGAGCATAATGTCATCCGCACAGATACAATGGGACAAGAGGGCGTTTCTTCCTAGTTTGAGAGCCTCCCATTTTTTATTCTCCAAGGCTTGGTTTATGCTTAGAGATAAGAATTCCATGCATAGGATGAAGAGGTACGGGGAGATGTGATCTCCTTGCCGGATACCTCTGGAAGGATGCAACCATTCCAATGGAGAACCATTGAATAAGACTGCCAATCTTGGGGATGAGACGCAATTCAGAATGACTAAGATCAAATTGGGGGGAAAATTGAAGTGGTTTAAGGCATCTCGGATGAAACTCCATTCAAGTTTACCATAGGCCTTTTCCAAATCAATTTTGATTGCACAGAACCCAGTTCTACCTTTCTTTTTGCTGAGGCAATAGACTGCTTCTTGGACAATAAGAACATTGTCAAATCCTTTTCTACCAGGAACAAAACTGGTTTGAAAGGGGGAAATGAGAGAGTCCATGATAGGTCTCAACCTATTGACAATAACTTTGGAGAGAATTTTATACACAGAGTTGCAAAGGCTTATAGGCTGAAATTGCTGGATAGATTCTGGAAGATTATTTTTGGGCATGAGGCATAAATAGGTATCATTGGCACCTAGCGGGAAAGGACAACCAAGAAAGGATTGTTGCACCAAATTATACACTGAATTTTTTATCTTACTCCAGAATTTGTTGAAGACCATCCGGCCCAGGGGCCTTGAAAGCTTTCAAGTCGTTAACAGCTTGGTTAATTTCTTTTGGGGAGGAAATGCTTCCAAGCTGAAGTTTAAGGAGAACAAACAAAAACACTTCAATTATATATTCAAAAAGTTCCCGCCCCCCGCCCCCCCCACCCCCCCCCCCCCTCCCCCAATTATATATAGCATAGATATCAAGTTCGAATATCAACCATTTTCTATCGTCCCCACTCAGCTCACCAATTCAAACTAACAGACAGACATGGGAAAAAAGCTCGCAGAGGGTTGGACGTGCCAAATCTGTAATACCGCATTTCCAACAATGTCTCAGCTCGACGCACACAAACCAGGTGGTTTGTGTAGCAAGGTGAGTAAGTCAAAAGAAATGATATAGTTTTCTTCTTCTTCGTGATCGCTAACCCATAGATCTACCGTAGATCCGAGCCAGAGCTGCGGAGATCCGAGCCAGAGCTGCAAATAGAAACCGAAACAGAGCTGCAAATAGAAACCGAAACAGAGCTGGAAATCCTAATCGGAATTAGATTTGGAAAGGTGCGTGCCCCACGCTGCTGCTCTTTTTCTACTTCCTCGTCTTCTTTTTTCTTTTTCCTTTTTTTCTGCAATGATGGGAAAATTTTGGATAGAATAGGTTCTTCAGAACAAGCAGCGTGAATCCTCACCGTATGAATAATTCTGGAATTATGGTTGAAGAATTGACGTTCACAAATTTTAGTGGTGAAAATTTTGCTATGGTGTGTGTAGAGAGTGCAGCGCTGGAAGCAGCTTTTCTTTTTCCTTTTTTTTTCTGCAAACTGGAATTGCAGACCTAGCATTTAAATTGCGCATAGATTTGCTACTGATACATTCTGTTATTTGAATGAAATAAAATTTGCTCCATCTGCAGTATACTAGTTTGACTTTACTGTTACTACATGATTTTACAGTGGCTTCCTTAAATAGTAGAAATAATACCTGCATATATAATTCTTCAAACATAGCTTCGATTTTTATGGTGTACTTCGCAAGTGCTGCAAGAAAACAAACCAAATGTAAAGGAGAACAGCTTGGACATAATTTTGACCTTACTGGAAACAGCAAATGAATTTGGAATATCACAATATTTAGTTTGATTGCTCCTTTTATTCCCCCATATGTCGCGCTCTCGTGTCAATGTAACATCACCACCACCAACTAGGTCTGAGATCGTATTGTTTTTAGCCTGCAAAAAGAAAAACAGGAAATCATATCAGGCGGTATCTCTTGCATATTTCTTTATCAGAACTGCCATACAAGTATTTAAAAAAAATTAAAACATATATACAGAGAGAGAAATGAAAGACACAAGCAAAAATGAAATTTGCAATGTGGAAGTCATAAATAGTCAACTTACCGTCTGGATTTGTGGTCAGCACTTTCTTCCAGGGTTCAATATTAAAAGAAAACAGATCAAGAAAAGGAACAATTCTGTCCCTCTATTCACTCTACTGCACATATTCCAAAAGCTTTTCCACTTCTGTTGAATAGCAATCAAATTGTTGGAAAAATCCGAACCAAAGTCCAAGAAAAGACAGTTGCATTCAAAATTCTTTTCGTGCTTTCTATATCTCGGGTAGATTTCCCAACTACGTCTATTTTCTCTTTCCTTTATTCGTTAGTACACAAAATCCAAATCATTTATTTCATTTTATGTTTGAAAGCAAGCAGTTCAAGAATCATAAAACATAGTGAGCCAAATCAATTATTTACTTAAATTTTTTTTTGGTCTCCCTCTTTCATACTTCTGGACATATTCCAAAAGCTTTATAGAGGCTTCTAAATCCAGTTGTTTTATTTTCGACCATTCATCAGATATTGGAATCAAGTTAACATCATGAATATAAAAAATAGAGTTAAATTCTGCATCAAATTGCAGGCTTCAGAATGCATGACAAACGAGACTACGGGCGAGAAATCCTGCATACTTACCAGAAGCGCAGAATGTGTTTGTCCTGACCATCCCATCGAGAGAACATGATGTTGCATCTAGATAGTGATGACTTTAGGTTATGTCCATAACCCATCCTGTTAAGCCTATGATACTGGGAAGTTTTCTCAAACATCAAGACTATCAAACAGCCAATGATACTTGTAAGTTTTCTCTTCAAGTCCAGTCAGGGAAACCAAAGGAGTTTATCTGTTTGTAAAATGTGAAGGAAAGCTTTTGCCGCCACACAGAATCCAACTAAAATGCAGAAAAAGACAAGAATGTCAAAAGTCTTAAACAATATTCTCAAAATGAAGCACTAAAGTGTAACTTAGTAGACATTGTAGTATAAAAGCAAGTCCAGGAAACTTGAAGTGCACGGATCTCATCACATCAAATATATAAAAGCTTGACTGACTAGACAGGACACAAACATCTTCTTAGGTCTTGCATTTCGTTAGGATAAACCAAAATTAAGAAAACTAAGGTTGATTTTGTTAATACAAAGTCAACTAGATGGAATATTCTTCCTCTGTTAAACTTGCTTTAGACTGGATCAACCAAAAAAGGTATGATAACTAGACCTATTAAACCGAATCTCTTTCATCTAAACAGAGACAAAGTACCAGCCTATTAAACCATCCCACTCCAAACTGCTATAGGACACAATTGATCAAGCGGAGGATCAGCACAATCAATTGGCAAGCCTCACAACCAAATCACCTACAAAACTTCCCAAGTGGCAATTACAAAAACAAGACTCTAAACCAAATCACCTCAAATAAAGGTATTTTTTGTCAACCATTCCAACGATCCAGGCCTTAAGTTGGATAAAACTCCGTTGGCCCTCTCATACAGCCTAATCTTATCAATACTCTCCATTAGGCATTCAAAAGCCCATTTCTGCTTCCACGTTCTTCTCCTCCAATCTACAAATTTTTCTGCCACCTCAGAGAGACAGCCGTGCAGTAGACCACCACCACCTAGTATCCCCAGCAACTTTTTATTCCCCTCTGCTGTACAACCCACAGCTTATGCCAAACCACTCTATTTGCACCCCTCCCTCTCTCCCCCCACCCCCCTCTCTCGGGAAACCGGTGCTAATATGTCATCTCCCATGATTCGCCCTTTTGCTTTTGTGAGGTGCCTAAAGCACTGATCTAGGCATTGAAGTATCTCTCGTGGTTAGTATTGTTTGGAAGGCATGTGTTCAGATAAAAATATCACAGACAATTTTGGTATACACATAAACAATCACAGGTGAATTCTGCTAAAAAAAACATGCGTAAAAACTGCTAAAAAAATCATAGATGAATGCTCCTCAAAAAAAAATCACAGGTGAATACTTGTTAAATACTATGAAGAAAAAAGCTTTACAGTGAATGCCCTTAAAATATTCTCTAGTGCCAATCACATCTCCATTCTCAAAAGTTTAGAGTTTTGAATTTAAAAGACATCTTGAAATAAAGAAGAGATCTTAACTGAAATATATTTAAACCACCCAAATCATGCAACCTCCAAGGAATGTCCTCTATGGCCAAAGTCTGAAATTCATCGCCTCCAAAAAGTTTAACTGCATACAATGGAAACTGCATACAATGGAAACTGAAGCATAAAATTCTTACTTGAAATGTGTATGATCTTAGTTATCTGCCTATTCTAAGGTTCTTATCCCCTACCAATCTGATACCGTTACAGTGGTAGTGTTGCTGCACTTCTCCTGCTTTAACTCTATTCCATTTAAATAAAACAGTCTTTAGAAAACTTATATGATCATTCAAGCATAAAGCCATTAGGACTTAGTTGTGCACAGGCTAACTATTACAAAAACATAAATTCAACTAAGTTGCTTTAACCAACTACCAACAAAGTCAGCTCAGCTCCATTTTTGTCAGATTTTTTTTAATTGGAAAAATGCAAAAGTTAAGATAACTTTTTACGTAATCAATGAGACTTTTCAGGTAGCCACAATGCTATCTAACTTTCAAAAGAGGGGGGGGGGGGGGGAAGAGAAAAGAAAACCTGAAAAGATTTTATCAGCAATGGTCTGAACAATTTTAACATCTTATATCAGTTCATCACTACTAATATATTAATAGTTTAAATCTTTCAAATTTCTAACTATTCCATGGTAGAAATGAAAAAATAACTTATTCAAAAGTTTCTGGCCACAAATCTAGCTCTAACTTGGCAAGATTACTACATGGAAATTTAGCTAGAATCGTAACAAAAAAGCTTGAGCGTCACCTACCTCCGCAATTGAAAAACTTGTATGGTGGTTTCTTTGCTACACATATATGTTGTAACATGGCATAATAATAGGTAGCCATTGCTGAAAACTGGGTTAAGGTAGGTCCCTGCATGATAAACATACAAAGAGTTTAAAACAAACCTATTGCAAACAAGATAAACAAGATTTCATAGTTCTTAAATAATTTTGAGTATTTTCTTTGTCTTTCTTTTGTGTTGAGTCTGTTGACACAGGACCAATTTGTTTCACCTGGCAAATCAGACAATAATGGTTGACTTAGTTCTCACTCAGCCACTTCCTGTGCAGCACTTCCCATCATACGACAGTTTCCTATGTACTAAATTACATAAACACATAGAAATAATAACAAACTGTTGTATCATGAATTTATTAACACCAAAGTTTGCCTCCAATCTTTGAAGCATTTCATGAGTTATATCAAGCACACCTTTTGTCTGAACCAATGGCCTTCTGCTAGCTAAAAGAACAGATTAAAGCATCAACTTAAAGTCAAATATTAATAACAAATATGTTTAAAAGCCCCTCTCCATATATTTCTAAAATTTTATTAAGTTGTGAACCTTACATCATATATACTATGAAGAAAGGGATCACCTAACTTCCAAAATAACCCACCTTAAATTTCATTAATTTGTTCTTCTTTCAATGTGGTTCCCCTACTCGCAAAATCAACTATAGCATCTGCTACCCCATGTAAGCTGGAAAGAAAAGTAAGCAAAGCAACATGACGAAACAACAGCAACCGAAATGTAAAGAACCATTATAGTATCATAATCATCTAATCAAGACACAAAAACACATTGTTTTAAGCAAAAAAAAGTGCAACCATGAACCAGAAGAGCAAAGATTTTATTAGGCATAAAAAAAATAGAATTTCTGCAAATCACGAAAATTAGATGCATAGATTGGATAAGAATCAAAAGTAAAGTACATATTTAACTAAACCTACCAAGATTTAATATAACTTTGAAAAAGTGAAAATTTACAGCACAAAGAACAGAACTTTACCTGGTAGCAACCTCTTTGACAATTTAGGGACTGCAAATGCTCCCTGCAATAGATTGCAAAAAGAACATTGGTAAAAGAAAATATAAGTAATGATAATTGAATCAATTATAAGAAATTGAACATAGAAACAAGCAAAGAAAAATACCAAAAGAAAGAACACGTCTACAATAGCAGGAAAATCATAAACACTACAATAAGTAACAGGAAAAAAAAAGAACTCTCCAGAGCACAATAAGTGCTGATACTAACAAAAATATATATTCAGCTATTTCTGTTAACAACATAAATACAATGATTAAAAAGGGGGGAAAACAAGCCTTACCTGAAGAAATTACAGAGAACCAAAGTGAGAGGGGGAAAAAAAACAACAGCAGAGAACCAGAGACAAACAACCCTGTGGTTGAGAGATGGGGGGCAACTGCAGAACTGAATAAATAACTGTTCCGTAAATCATTAAAGTTTGAATCTTCAACCAGCAAGATCAAAACAACGTCTCTAAAGAAACAGAGACAGTTAAGAAGAAAATACATCAAGGCATAATTCGGAGGTCTAAATACACAACAAATAGAGGCCTTTCTACACTAGAGATTCTCTTTTTGAACACTGAGATTGAAACAAAATAGATCTTTGGTTAACTAGTTGCAAAAGGTGCAAAAATAGTGTCTTTTTGTTCAGTTATCCGACACAACGATTAATTAGATAGGCAAACAAATCCGTAGAAATTAACCCTTTATTTGTCATATTGGATCTCTAAGCATGTGTGTATGGAGGAGAATTTTGGATAATTTTCATAGTTCTTTAAGAAAATCCTCCTCCCCAAACACAACCCCCCCCCAAAAAAAAAAAAAGAAACAACAAATAGTATAACAAGAGCAAATACTACAAAAATTACATAAAAACCAATAAAAATCAAGACCTTCCTACCGTGAGCCTTCCCTTCAGATCGACATAGATCATAAAAATTAGATCTTTACTGTAATATTAACAGAAAAAGGATAGAAAAGATTAGATCTTTACCAAATTACAAATGAAAACAAAATCATTCGATCTGATTATGACTGAACTAAATGTATTCAACAAAAAGATTGGAAAAATTCACAGGCTTCATCTTGATGCAGAATCTGCCAGGAGATAAATAAGCAAGATTGAAGATCTAATTGGTATCAGAACCCTGAATTTTCCTCTGAACCTCAGAGCCGGTAAATATAGATGTAAGTGGTCGGCGACTTAGTCAAAGAGGAAGAGGGCGGATGGCGGCAGCGAAGATGTTAATTTGGGAAGAGAGAAGTGCTTCAAGAAATACAGAGCCTAGGTCCAATAACTGATAAGGAGGGTGAGGATGTTGAGGCTCGCCCTTTTTTAAGTTTTCTTTATTGATATCTATCTTTCCAATAAGTCTAAGCCACGTGGATTTATCTCACTCCTGAAGACAAGAGGTTGGACCTAAGCAGTAGACTTTTTTTGACATGAAGGCTAAAATGGACAGAACGACAGCCTCTTGGTGTACAAAAAAAATTAATTTATTTGAGTATATGATTCAAAATTTGAAAGCACACTCAAACAAGAAGCAATTGTATTTATTTAATTTATTAAATGATGTCAAATCTTTAAGACAAATGAATATTTTCGAGAAATGGCCATTACATGACTGGTGATCTTCATAATTCTTTTATTTTATTTATTTAGGATAATTTTACAAACCTACCCTAAGGTTTATAAAAATTACAGGCTGTACCCTCCAAGTTTAAAAAATTGCACATACCTCCCTTCATTGTCTAAAATGACAAAATTAGCCTTCATCCAATGTTGAATTTAAAGCCTCCATAAAGAGAACTAATGTATTTTAAATTAAATTTTGTAAATCCTTTGAAAAAAGTTAAAATAAAAAAGAAGACGAACAAGAACAAGAGTGATAAATTTCTATCTTATCATAGATAATCATAAAATCTAAATCCAATCTTACTCCATATAGTAGTGATTTTATGGTAAGTAAAAATTTTAATTGATTATTATTGAATTAGTTTTGTTGGTCAAGTAAGTATCAACAGTTTTTTAGCGGATAGGAACAAATTTACTAGTGAACTTTATAAAAGTATGCGAGTAATGTTTTGAGTTTAGTGTGTTTGGATTGTAAATTATTTGAGATATTTTTACTGTAGTATTTTTTGTGATGTGATGTATGTGAGATAAAAAGGTGTATTGGAAATTGTAATGGTGATGTCAGCAAATATATTTGGCCAAATAATCATCTGTCCAAACACACTAATTACTAAGGAATTCTATTTTTCTAGAGGATAATCATCTAAGAGCATTTTAGGATTTTCAATCGATATTTTTTGCTTACATTAGCAAAGTGAGCTTCAAAGTATTTTCTAAGGGAGGTTTGTATAATTATTTAAACCTACAGGGTACTGTTTGCAATTATTATAAACTTTAGGGGAGGTCTGTGAAATTATCCCTATTTATTTTGTGTTACCAAATTGGACTTCTGCCATCCAATAGTCATTTCATAAGCCTTCCAAGTTCCTTCCCAATTTTGATCAATGTTCAATGCGTTATCACTTCTATTCTCCCCAAAATATTGTCGATATCAGGAAGGAAAAAAAGTGAGATTAAGTTACCCTGGGTAGTATTTTGAATCACCTGCATAATATCATCACTACCCAAAAAAAAAAAAAAGAAATATTTTATTGAGTTTCTTTTAAACAGAAAAGCACCACAATTTTCTCCAGACTAGACTACCAGGCCAAGATAATGCCGTTTCTTTTATTGACATAATAGTCTTTTATTTGAGAATTGATTGAGTAAATCAAAATTTGAAGTGAAAGAAACCATCGTTTAAATCTTTATTTAGTGTATACTTTATGGAAGTTTTGTGTAGGATTTCTCTATTGAGTTATTATTTTTGTTTTAATACAATGGACTTGCTATAGTATTTCAAGCTATTATTGAAATTTTCAATTTGAAATCATCAAATAATGCCTTCCATGCAAGAAATAACTAATCCAACATTATTTGATGATGAATGATTGGTAGTATATGTTACTAAATTACTAGTAATATATTTCCTTTCCTTTTCTTTCCTTATCCAATCCTACATGGACTCCAAATTTTGATGGGCAGGGGATCTACAAACCAGAAAGATGGGAAACATGTTTCAACCACCTTTTTATTTCACTTACATTGCATGTAATTATTTCAAATAATATTTCTAATAAATCACTATCAAAAAAATAAGAAAAATAAAAAATCTTTGAAAGCCATTCAAAGAAAAATTGGCCAAGAGCACGGTCCAGGTCTAGATGAGAGCACCACATCCCTAGTAATAGTTTCCCCTTTCCTTGTCCCAATCCTATATGGACTTGGGTTATTCCTAATCCGACTATTACAAGACAATGGAAGCAATTTTGTGAAGTACGGTGCTATTAAATGAAATCACTAACACCAACAAACCTGTGTTTTTCCCTTCTCTCTGCTTATATATTTCCTGCCTACCCCTCAAAATTTCGAGTCATCTAATTTGGTTATCGGCTTCGTTGGAAGGTATTGTCCCCAAATTCTATTTTATTTTTTCTGCGTACCTGTGTTCTTGTCTAAATTTTACATCATATTATTCGGTCCGAAACTTTTTTTTTCTTTAATCTCTCTTCTTTCCCCCCATATATTTACCTGAGACAGCGTATTTCCTATTTGTTTCGTCCATTGATGATCATGGACACAAGAACATCTGAAGAAGTTCCGGGAAGCTTACTGCCATATTACAATTCATTAATGTTAATTAATAATTCTTCAAAATTTTGATCATACCTAGGCTAACTTGTGTCTCCATTAGGGATGTAATCGAGTCCAGTCGAGCTCGAGTATGACGATACTCGAGCTCGACTCGACATGCAAGAAAGGTGCTCGACCTCAAACTCGAACTCGAGTGAGTAGTATTATTGGAGCTCGAACTCGAGCGAGTAGTATTATTGGAGCTCGAACTCGAGCGAGTAGTATTATTGGAGCTCGAACTCGAGCGAGTAGTATTATTGGAGCTCGAACTCGAGCTCGATGCTTGCTCGCAGAACTCAAACTCGACTCGCATGAACTCGAGTCAATACGAGCCTTATCGAACTCGATCGATCTAGAGTTAGAAATTTTCATTTTCTTGACAATTTTTGAGCGAAAAGACATTATTGCCCTTCAAAAATTTTTATATGATTTGAAACATTTAGTAAATTTAACAACTCTTTTGGGTATAAGGGTAATTTTATAATAATAATATTTTAAATAATTAAAATTAAAAAAGCTTGATAAGTCTCGACGAGCCTTTGAACATTACTTTTAAATGCTCGAACTCGACTCGTTTATTTTATTGAGGCGCCCGAACTCTGTCAACTCGAGTTCGAGTCAAGTTTTTAACCGAACTGCTCGCGAGTAGTTTGGTTCGATTACATCTCTAGTCTCCATGGATCAATTATCCAAGTTTCAGCACGTAATTTTTTGAAGCAACCTTTTATCGTAATTTACCGGGTTAAACGCATAAAATCCCTACAACGTTGTTCTCTATTATGCTGACCTGCTTTGTCTTCTGACGCACCACTTGTTGTCACGCTTTCCAATTGAAGGCTAACCAACAATGTAAGCTCGGCAGCTTTATTGGGTCTTTATTCAGACGTCACTGTTTTGAGTCCCACTTGTTTTTTTTTTTTTTAGGAAAAGGAATAGATATAAATTAAATAAAGTTTAAACGTTTACAAGACGAGACATGAAAAGACCCCTACAATCAGCATTCAAAAGACTAATTAAGGCCACGGGGGGACTGGTGTACAAAACAAAATCTTCGCAAGATTCGGTGCCCAATTTTGCCGAAAGGTCCGCGCATCTGTTAGCTTCACGGAAGACATGTCTAACGGTACAAGTTTGGAAGCTCTCCAAAATGGTCCTGCAATCAGAGATAAGAGGGGAGGCATAGTGAGACTCACAGTTGTTAGCAAGCAGCATATCAATTAAGATTTTTGCATCCAATTCTATATGTAAGTACTGGATGTTAAGTGACTTTGCAAGGGATAATCCGTCCCTTGTAGGCCTCGCAGAGGGAGAATCCTGAGTGCAAAGAATGCCCAGTTCAATTAGTTCTCCTATAGCAACCTCCGACATTTTCCTGACTTCGGGAGTCTCGTCTTTTATAGCTCTTATCAATGAAGAGTCTACAATTTTCTCAACCTCTCTATGATAATAACATTTTACATATCTGTGCAGGCTTAGACCACCAACAAACATGTCATCTGTCATCTGTCGGTCTCTTCCTAGTCACCATCTCAAGAACCATCACACCAAAGCTGTATACATCTCCCTTTGTGGATGCGCTTGCACCAAACCCATACTCTGCACAGTGCAAGATAAGAATCAGCCACCAATATCTGAGCTAATATAAAATGGCCAGCCAAAAATGTTGTTTCTGGTCATTGACCTATAATCTGCCCTTTGTAGACAATACTTCAAACTAAGAATGATATTTATGACGTTATTCATCATCCAAAGCGTTAATTTTTCGTACATTGCAGCAGATTTGCTGTGCTAATCTGACATAAAAACTAATTAATTTCTTTGCTTATGTTGTTTTCTTACTCTGTGCTAATTGTTTTTGGTGTAGATTTACTTTTGTCGAGTTTCCAATTTGCATTATTACTTTTCTTTTCCTCGTTTCAACTTCAGAGGTGCACGAGTCAAAGGGAAATTGTACCTGGTGCAATATATCCAACAGAACCACGCAATAAGTTAGCAGTAGAGTTACCCATATTCTCCATTACCCCAGCATTTCCTGCACCAATTGTCATAACCAATCTTGCTATCCCAAAGTCAGAGACTAAAGCTGTCATGTCATCATTGAGAAGAACATTGCTTGGCTTTAGATCACAATGTATGACTTTTACAGGAGAATGATGGTGTAGTTAAGCCATCCCTTCTGCAATATCACTGCAAATATTAATCCTCTGCAGGAGACTCAAGTCCGAGGAGCCCGAACTTAGACCCGTTCTTGGGTGTGGGTAGAGACGACTATCTAAGCTCCCATTTGCCATATAGGGAAGAACAAGGGCCTTGAAGTCAGGCAAACTACATGCGGTAATAATTCTCATCAGGTTCCTATGACGAATCCTTTTTAATACTTGGCATTCTCTGTTAAAACTCTTGGTAGAATTGCCAGTTTGTAAATGCAGAACCTTGACAGCTATGGATGTGCCATCTGGTAGAACTCCCTTGTAGACGCGTCCATAGCTGCCTGATCCAATCAGCCTCTGGTCTTCAAATCCTCCGGTTGCCTCTGCCAGTTCTTTATAGGTAATTCTTGGAAAATTGTGCATCACTTCTGGGGGCATTTGGTTTTCTCTTTCAGGCTGACTAGTAGAGCCAATTACGACTTTGAGTCTCTGACATCCAATGACACAGCATATCGTTGACGAGAACATTGATACAGATACGACTGAACATAAGATGATCAGAAACAGATGCGAGTGGAAAAATTTCAGTTTCTGGTGGCAAGTTGGAAATCCAGGAATAATCCCACAGAGATGCTGATTGCCCACAAATGATAAGTTCGTGGCAAAGTCAAATATGCCTCCAGTGGGTATTCGTCCATCGAAGTTGTTGAATGAGAGATTCAGAAAAGTAAGAGTACTGATTTTGTTCAAGCTTGTTGGAATCCTCCCAGACAACTTGTTCCATGCAACATCTAGAACTTTAAGGCTCCTGAGCTCACCTAGGGATTCAGGAAGCTGACCTTCAAGAAAATTATTTGACAAATTTATTGTCTGCAAAGCAATGCAGCTTGAAATCTGAACAAATATAATTCCCCCTAGCTGATTTGATGAAAGATCAACCTCTTGGACGTTTTCAAGCTTGCTTAACTCAATAGGCATGTGTCCTTCTAGCTGATTGTGAGAAAGATTCAGGAAAATCCCTATCCCACGGATTCCCATTTCTGGAGGTATGCTTCCTGTCAGTTTGTTATACGACAGGTCTAGCTTGTTTAAATCCCTGCACTTCCCTAAACTTCTTGGTATTTTTCCCGACAGAAGGTGGTTGTTGAGGAATAAATAATATATATTCACCAGATCTCCAAAACTTTCAGGGATCTTAGCCGAGAGTTGATTGTTTGACAGATCAAGCAGGCCCAGACGAGACAACTGTCCTAATGCTGCTGGAATCTCCCCAGAAAAGGAGTTAAATGATAGAGAAAGTCGTTCCAAATATGATAACTGACCAATTTCATCTGAATGGTACCATTAAACTGGTTGAGTGTCAAATTCATCAGTTTGAGATTGGACAGGTGTGCAATATGAGGAGGAATTGACCCATGTATATGATTTTCCTGCAGCAACAAAATCGCAAGTGTTTTAGTAACTCCTCCAATGGAATAAGGCAAGCTCCCTCCGAGGCGCATGCCAGCTAATTCCAGCTCCTCCAGTTCGCTGCAATTTGACAGGGCAGTGAAGAAAGGTTCTAGATTAGTGTTGGCATCTTGACTGATCATATTATTGTATGACAAATGAAGGTAGTTGATGCTATACAGCTTTGAAACTATGTCCACGGGCAGTTCACCAGAAAGTTGGTTGTTTTCAGCATCCAAGTTGATTAGTTCTGAGGCATTGGTTATAGAGTAAGGGATTCCTCCTTCGAGTTGGTTGCTGTAAATGTTGAGAGTCCATAATTTTGGGCAACTTCCAATTTCAGCCGGAAGTTTGCCACTCAGAAAATTCTCAGAGAGGTCTACATTGTGCAATGATGTGCAGTTGGAAAAGAACGAAGGTGGAATTGTACCACTCAAGTTATTTCCACTTAGAGCGACCAATGTAAGGTTGGCAAGAAAAGAGAACGTCTCTGGGATTGGACCACACAAATTGTTCCCGTCAAGCTTGATATGATGAAGGTTACGAAGGAAGCCAAACTCCAATGGAATGAAGCCAGAGAACTGGTTATTGACTAGCTCTATCACTCGCAGCTGTGTTAGATTTGATATAAATGGCGAAAGTCTACCAACAAGTACAATAGCCTGTAGGGATTTTATGCGTTTAACCCAGTAAATTACGATAAAACAAAATTACGTGCTGAAACTAGTATAATTGATCCATGGAGACATGCTCATCTACCCGCTAAAGATATTGCTAACTGCCAATTTTGCTTTAGAAAAAGAAGAAGAAGATCCTACGTACTTCATACAGATGTCACTTGAAAGCAAACCTCATATATATATATATATATATATATATATAACAAAAACCAAAGAAATTATATACTAGTTAATATATATTAGTTAAGCGGTAAGAAATTATGGTGAAAGGTTAACCCAACGAGCTGGTGCCAAATTAGGCACTTTTGGACAAGGTCGGGACGCAAAGATGGTTTTTTCTTTGAGATCAAATACGTAGAGGCTGCTGTCTCCCCAGTAAGTGAAGTAGATGGAATTTCCCTTGAGCCCTGATTCTGAAGCACCGCAACATGACGTATAATTAGCCCCTTGAGAAATGAAGAAAGCGCGATCACCTATGTCATCAACCCTACTCCAATCCAAGCTTTTCTTGTTATATCTGAATACGTCAATGTCCTGAATCCGTCTTTCTGATTCTCCTCTATATCCCCACAAAATTAGGAACATGTCTCCATTACATTCAATCAAGTAACGATTCGATCCAATGATTTCAGGCAGCAAACAATAAGGTGCCTCTTCTGCTCCTAATTTCCTCAACTCAAGTCTGCGATCATCATCATCTGCCATCTCTAAAACTGCAAGATCTCTACCATGGTTCACGACGCTGTAAATCTTTCTGTCAATTACAGCAGCATGACGAAGGATATCATCTTCTTGATTTGAATATATCTGTTCAACCCAATTTTCCTGACCTGGTCGCCAAATCATTGCTCGGGGGGTTCATCTCGCCTGAAAAATGCAACGATACAGTTGGGTTCCGTGGGTGGTGAAGAGAGCTGGCATAATTCGTCATCGAAATCTTGCAAAGGCGGTAGCTTCACTTTTTCCATTGAGACTAAATTTAACAAAAAGCAATCAGTCGGATCCTTATGGTTATCTACTATCATCATCCATCCTTCACAGCTTGCGCAAATAATTTTCCCGGATAAGTCCGGTAATTTTCGCATGTAGTAACGGTCTTCTGGTATGCTGTAGAAGGTTTGGATTTCTGAATGTCTTCCATGCGAGAACATGAGCCACGGATGAGGTTTCGGGGTTGGGGGTACTGAGGAACACCCCTTGTCTCTAATTATATTCATCATCACCACCTACAAGATGTACAAATTTAGCTAGCTGGTCAATTTAGCTACTCTAAGAATGATTTGATTATATATGTAATAGTAGTATCAGTTTCCACTACGCTATAGTGATCAAGCTAACCGTATAGAAAGAAGAGTGCTTAATTGACGTCTGATTCTCTTCAACGATTAAAGAAATAAACACATGCAGAGATAAGCATCATGCTACATTTTTCCCAATGATTTTCTTTTTTACTTCTCTTAATTAGGTTCATTAGTCGAATTTATGAAAGAGGTGATAATGTAAACTTTAACCCATACTGGGGACATGTACAGCGAGATTCTAAGCAGCCAGATAAAACAATGTTGGCACGAAAAATCCCCGTGCACACAGCGGAAGCAATTCTAACACATAAAAAAATATGTGGGAAAAGGAGGAGAACAAATATTCACTAATTTAATTAACTAAAAACTCAACAATAACAAATATTAAGTCGTTTCACTTACGACAACTCACAAATCTCAATTATGAGATTTTCTCTTAGCCCTATTCTCAAGACTCAACTCTTCAAGTAATAACCTAGCACCATTGTTGGTATATATAGAAAGACTCGAGACCAAACCTAAATCAACTAGTATTTGGACTAGTATTCTTGACGGACTTAAACCGCTCGTAGAAAGGAAAGTTGCAAAACCAAATCCTAATAGGACTAGACAACCTACACTACAAGGAACCTGCACTTGCCAACCAAATCAGCTTCAGGTCGGGACTCTTGGACAACCGACAAAGAAACAAAGAAAGACTTACTTAGCATGAGCTATGATCCCGTGCAACTTCCATAATTATAATTTTTACAATAATCCAAACTAAGTAACTAAATGATAATTAAATTACTAAATTAGCTTGGTTTAATTTCTTTCAAACAATACCCCATAAAGTAATTCACATTAGAAAGCTTAAAGATTAGCAGTACGGTATTCAAGCAAGTGTAAACTTTCTTAGAGTTCTCCTAATCTTCAGTCTCCTCGTGATTATCACAGGTAATAATAAGCAACCAAGAAATAAATACAAAGAAAGAAAAAGCAGCAAAGCATAAAAAAAACTGAAAGATTTGCACTGTGGCATTAAACTTCACTTGAGTCTTCCAATATGCACGATTACCGTAACAAAGCTTGATATGATCAAAATTTTGATGAATTATTAATTAACATTAATGAATTGTTATATGGCACTAAGCCTCCCGGAACTTCTCCAGATGTTCTTGTGTCCATGATCATCAACGGACGAAACAAATAGGAAATATGCCGCCTCAGGTAAATATATGGGGGAAAAAAAGAGAGATTAAAGGAAAAAAAAGGTTTCGGACCGAATAATATGATGTAAAATTTAGACAAGAACACAGGTACGCAGAAAAAATAAAATAGAATTTGGGGACAATACCTTCCAACGAAGCCGATAACCAAATTAGATGAGTCGAAATTTTGAGGGGCTGGCAGGGAATATAAAAGCAGAAAGAAGGGAAAAACGCGGGTTTGTAGGTGTACTTCACAAAATTGCTTCCCCTTGTCTTGTAATAGTCGGATTAGGAATAACCATTGCTTCCCCTTGTAATAACCTAAGTCCATATCAGTTGGGATTCTCTATCGGTTGTGAGTCCATATAGGATTGGGACAAGGAAAGGGGAATTACCAGTCCATATAGGATTGGTAATTCCACGCCGACTTAAATTTGGCACAATTCACAATCCCCCTTCCAAAAAGGAGAGGGGGGGGGGGGGGGGGGGAAAGGTATAAGAAGTAAGAACCAGCGTTAGAGACATGCACACAAATTGCAAGAGCATTAAAGAAAACGATCTTTTGTCCGAGACCATATTTTGCATCTTCAATCTGAAAGGTACGCCCTGATTACACTTGTTTACTGATTCTGTTTAGTTAGTTTTAACATGTCACTCACTTTGACTCTATTCTCTTGCTATGTCATCTGAAAAATTTTTAGTGAGATTCGTGACAATACTTATGCCCGATGCTGTTAAACAAGTTTTGATAGATAGAATTACATATAGATAGATAGAATCAAGTTTGTTTCAATTTGATTGCTCGTATCAAAGCTAAGCGCTCGTTTTACTGCCGTTTGCGGCTTAAATAGTTACCATTGGATTGAAGTCAAAATATTAGACGGTGACAATGGCTCAGAATTCTGTGCGATATTGGATTGATATCTTGGTGTAATTGTTTTCTTCCGTCCATCTTCTTATTTAATTAAGTCGTAATTACAAGAGGCATTGTAATCTTCCTTATGATGAAACAGCCATTAGAATCAAAAGGGATGGACGTTGTGGAAGGGATGAACGCGGAGCAGAGAGATTGGACTAACATTCCAGAGGAGCTTTTGACCTTGATCTTGTCACATCTATTTCTGGACGATGCCAGGCGTTTTCGAAGCGTGTGTAGAACATGGAAATCGGTCCCTGATCCCATCGAACAATCCCCAATCCGATTCCCGGTGCCTCAGTCGCAGTGGCTCATGCATAAAGATTTAAGCCAGGGGACATGCAAACTCAGCCATCCAGTTTACAGAGATGTATACTGCCTCGGTTCCCCTGAATTATCTGGCCATGCACAGCCATCTCACCAGTTTCCTACTGGTGATGCAGTTATTTCTTCTGATATACTGGTCGGTTCTGTGCTACGTTTTTCCAAGGGGGGTTGGTTGCTAATGTCGAAAGGGCGCTTCTCGGTATTCTTTTACAATCCATTCACCAAAGAAAAGATGTATTTGCCACTTGTACCTGATCCTGAGGGTTACGTCTTAAGAGGTATAACGTTTCTGTCAACACCAGCATCTCCGGACTGCTTGGTCTTTGGTTTCTCGGCCTTGTTTTACAGGCATGTGGCGATTTCAATCATTCGTCGTGGAGAAAAACATTGGAACTTCTACAGGTTCGAAAACAATTTGCCCATCATTCCATCTTGCTGCAATCCAGTTTTCCACAAGGGCATGTTTTACTGCTTGGGTGAAGGTGGGAATTTGGGAGTTTTCAGCCCCGAGGACAATCAGTGGACTGTCCTTGTCAAACCCCAGAAAATCTGTAAAAGAGCCCATGAAAGCTATCTACTTGAGATTGATGGGGAGCTCATCTCCGTGTTTGTCCGGCGGCTGGGTTCACGGATTTCTGTTTTCAGGTTGGACGAGACAAAGATGGCTTGGGAAGAGGTATCTGATTTGGGTGATAATATGGTGTTTCTTAGCCCCACAAATTCCTTTTCAAGGAAAAGAGTCATCGAAGGAATGCAAAATAAGATCTATTTTTCAAGGTTGCACAAGGGGGGTTGTGTGTTTTATTCGCTCGACACTAGAAAGTTTCACACATTTGTGACGGATTTCTCAAGCACAAATCTATACAATACTGCGGAGCAATTGCATAGCTGTTGGATTGAGCCAAGTGCAGATCATCACATTACTGAAGAACAACTCAACTGGTAGATGATTCCAAAACTTGACCCTGTTCAAGATTGTTATCCCTGCCTTAGGTGCACAGATGAGTTTTTGGTGAACCGTACTTTTTGATATCAACTTTCATTACTTTTGCTTGAACAAGCACTTTGAAGTGTGACATCTAATCCTAGTTAGTACCAAAGACTTATTGTGAGTGGTTTCAGATGATGCAAAGATATGCGGATTCATGATACTTATTTTTTTATCACTTTTGAGCAGTATACCTTTTGTCACTTGAAGAAGGATGTGCAAGGAGGAGAGTGGATATGCCCAAAATACAAATTACAATTGCCACTTACACATCACACAAATCGCTTACACATTTTATTTACAAATCTTGGACGAGAAAATGTGAGAGCAGAGTAGTTGAATGAATGATGCTCCACTTCTGACTAAATAAAACCGCATAAAACTGAACTCCGCACAATTTTCCTTGCTATTTGACAATTTTAACATGCATACTAAGATAGAATCTTGCAGGCTGGAAGTTTTAAGCCTTCTTCTATCTTAGCACATAGTTCTGTACACAAATGGATGAATCCAAACCAATTAAATGATATGTTTTATCATCTTTTCCTCTCCTTCATGGTCATTTTTCATTTTGAATGTTGCACGAGATCTCGCTCATCAAACTCCGCCCCCCTTGGAAAATAACAGTCTAATCATCATTTTTGCCGAATAGGTAAAGAATGATTTTACTCTTAACATTTGTTATTTCTAGTTTTGCCATGATCTCAGGTATGTACTAAAGCATGAGATGCAACCTACTATGAGCAACCATCCTAGTCCTATATCAAGATCCCACGATACTTTTCACTGGTGGAGCAGACAAATTTTCATATAGCATCTATGGAAAGAGATACTTGATTAAATAGGAAATATGCAACTCTTGATCTAATAAACTGAAGACAGGATTTGAGGGATTTTAAATTTAGATGAAAAACTCTTAGCTGCTAGAAGATGTAAGAGCGATTGGTGACTCTTGGTGCTTGTTCACTAACTTAAAAAGGCCCACAGTGAAATAACAGCACCGATGATATGGTGAAAAGAACATTGAACGATGGTCAATTCATCTTCGTGATGACAGCGACATGTGATATGATAGTAGAATTTTCAATCAACGGGTCATGCATAAACTCCATATTCCTTTAGCTAGCATCCAAATAAGTTGTATAATTTTTCCATTTGAAGGTAAAGGATATGTTTTTTGGTTGAGATAGTTTATGTTAGATTCCTTAATCATATCTAATAATCATGTAGCGAGCTTGTGTATTTTAGGTCATACGACATGAAGTTAGTCCATTGCCCGGTAGCTGCAAGCCTAACCATGCGTGTGGATGAATTTTATTATCGAAATTTTCAGCAGTGGATTTGTTATACTTTAGGGGAAAAAAATTAAAATAAAAAGTTCCCAATTAACAAAAACACTTCAACTTTCTGCATCTCCAGATGATGCCATGTAGTAATGTATGCCATTAGATGAAAACTAACATTTTTTTTTAAATGGGAGGTTTTGAATCTACAACCATCTGCTTATAATTTCTCTCACCTTATAATTTGGTCAACTCATTTATACCTAATTAAATAAATAGGTACGAAACGAATATACCCAATTATCCATTTATGAATCAATTATAATTTAACTTTATATTTTTTTCACATGTTGTTTGACAAGAAATAATGATATTTTATTATTATTAGATTTATAATAAATTCAAATTTATTTGTTTAACACTCATTAAAAGTTGAGTTTAAATGTATAATTATTTTTACATGACTATAAATGGATGAGTCGAGTTAACTTATTATCTACCAATTAAATGGGTACCTATTTAGACCCATTTAAAATTAGTGGCCGGCCTATTAGTGGGTGGGTTTGGGTGAATCAACATAATGAGGTTATGATTGACACCTTTGATTAGGTTCATTCAAATTACCGTCCAAATCCAAGCCCAGTTGATTAAGAATATCATCATTTGGTCGTTCAAGCATCATAGCCGTCTCTGGGATTCAATTCTGCTGTTGGTTTTCAGTCTAATAAATTTTAGAACCCCACATGATCATTCACTCAAGGTTGGTCAATAAATCAAATGTGTTTCGAATTGAATGAAACGTACTTGTCTTTCAATAACAAACTACTAGTTTGGAAATTCTTAAAAGGGTTGAAAATGCTTGCTTGATATGACTGGGCAAGCTTCTTTTAATAATAGAAGTAATAAGATGCTATTGGCTTTGGGGTTCAGCACATGAGCTAGTTTCTCTGCTGAATAATTGCCAAGCACAATTGTTTTGGGCTGTCATTTTTACCACTTTTTACCTACTTTCCAGCAAGAATAGTAATGTTCTTTATTTTGCATGCTTGTTGATTAATTCTTTAATTGACCACATATGGCATGCATTTAACTAAGTAGGGGTGTAGGGGGTAATCCTCATCACTTTACACCTAGAAATGAATCAATGGGGCAGAGGAGCAAAAGTTTGATTTTTATGGTATCAGACCTGTACTATTGTACTTAGTTTCAGCATTGGATCGTTACTGTCCAGGTAGATTAGCAACTTTTCAACACTATCACTTGCCAGTGCTGCAAGTAATATAAGTTTGTAAAATCAGTTCAG
The DNA here is from genome assembly GCA_023065735.1 of Coffea humblotiana. Lineage (NCBI taxonomy): Eukaryota > Viridiplantae > Streptophyta > Magnoliopsida > Gentianales > Rubiaceae > Coffea > Coffea humblotiana. The sequence continues at coordinate 3,777,207 of CM041211.1, forward strand.
AACAAGGCCTAAATTGAAATTTTAGAAGCTATGTATAAATGTAAGAAAAGGTTGATTTGATGCAAGACAATTTCTCATTTCTATTTGATAATTTTTGGGAAGTATAGGTAAATCGAGTTGTAAGAGCTATGCGTGAAGATAAGAAAAGGTTGATCTGAAGCAAGACAACTTTTTGTCTATTTTGATAACATTTTCGCCACTATACATTTTCTGTTGGCTACGTATTTAGCAAGATGCTCCTTCATTTGACAATTATTTGTAACAATTATATATAGAACTCGATCAACCCGAGTTCGAGTCAAGTTTTTGACCGAGCTGCTCGCGAGTTCGAGTACAACCTTGGTCTCCATGGATCAATTATCCTAGTTTCAGCACGTAATTTTTTGAGTCGACCTTTTATCGTAATTTACCGGGTTAAACGCATAAAATCCCTACAACGTTGTTCTCTATTATGCTGACCTGCTTTGTCTTCTGACGCACCACTTATTGTCACGCTTTCAAATTGAAGGCTAACCAATAATGTAAGCTCGGCAGCTTTATTGGGTCTTTATTCAGACGTCACTGTTTTGAGTCCCACTTGTTTTTTTTTTTTTTGGTAGGAAAAGTGATAGATAAAAATTAAATAAAGTTTAAACGTTTACAAGACGGGGCAAGAAAAGACCCCTACAATCAGCATTCAAAAGACTAATTAAGGGCACGGGGGGACTGGTGTACAAAACAAAATCTTCGCAAGATTTGGTGCCCAATTTTGCCAAAAGGTCTGCGCATCTGTTAGCTGCACGGAAGACATGTCTAACGGTACAAGTTTGGAAGCTCTCCAAAATGGTCCTGCAATCAGAGATAAGAGGGGAGGCATAGTGAGACTCGCAGTTGTTAGCAAGCAGCATATCAACTAAGATTTTTGCATCCAATTCTATATGTAAGTACTGGATGTTAAGTGACCTTGCAAGGGATAATCCGTCCCTTGGTGCCCAAAGTTCAGCTGTTGTATTCGTGGCCCATCCCAGATTTCTAGTGAAACTTGATACCCATTTTCCGAAATGATTCCGTATGATGCGTCCCGCTCCAGCTGGGCCTGGATTACAGAAAGAGGACCCATCAGTATTTAGTTTGAAGGAGTTAGGAGGAGGTGGATCCCAACAAATAAAAATCAGCTCTTTAGAACAAGGTGCCTTAGAAAGGCCAGGTCCGATGTGAAGATATTCGGCAGCGGCAGCTAAAGTAACTTTAGCTGTATCTCTGGGGTGGGAATTTGGTTCAAACAACAGCATGCTTCTTTTTTTCCACAGTATCCAACAGCCAAAGGCTATTATAGTTCCCCATGGTAAATGGTAGTGGGGAGATATTGTGGAGTTTGAGTAGGAACTCTTTAACCATATATGAAGGAGCTGATTCTCCATTGGCCACATTAGTTGTGGTGGGGACAATTTAGCCCATAAAATTATTGCTCTCTGACAAAAACCAAGAACGTGAAAGGTGTCTTCAGGAGTTAGATTACACCAAGGACATACGTCATCTTGTAGAATTTTTCTCCTATGAAGGTTGCTTTTGGTGGGGAGTCTGTCTCCACATGCCAACCAAAGGAAGTTCTTAACTCTATTACTTGCGTTAACCTTCCAAATCCAAGAAAGTTCACTTCGACAGAATAATTTCCTATCAGAGCATAAAAGATCGATACCAGATTTTAGGGTAAACTGCCCATTGAGGTTGGCTTTCCATCGGATGGAATCCTCCCTAGAAGTCCATTGCTGCCTTGGAATTGCCCTTATAGTATTTACAACCCATTCTGGTAGCATGAAGGAAAGCTGGTTTAGATTCCAGGAGGAGTCCTCACCAAACAAATGATTAACTACCAATCTATCCTCTCCTTCATTTAGAGACCCTGAGATAAGTAGTCTTAACGGCCCTAGACCCGTCCAATCATCCCACCAAACTCTAGTTAGGAATCCATTCCTAATAGTCCAGCTAATTCCTTTATTATAGAGTTCCTTTCCAAGGTTAAGGCATTTTTTATTGGTGGAGCCCTGTCCTGAAGATAGCACTAAGCTCCTTTGTTGTAGGGATTGGGGCTCATCAATATACCTATGGTGGAGAAGGTAGCTCCAAGGTTGCTGTTGGGAGTGCCTTAATCTCCAACAAAGTCCTGCCATTTCTGCCTTATTTACATCTGATGTTTTTCGTAGTCCTAGTCCTCCTTGTCCCGTTGGCATGGTAACAGCACCCCAGTTGACTAAATGCAGCTTGCGTTTTTCAGGGGTGGAGCCCCATAAGAAATCACGCCGGATTTTATCAATGGCTTCACAGGTAGCACTTGGTAGCGGGGTACTATGGGCATAAAAGGAGGAGATGCTTAAGGTAACTTGTTGGATAATTGCTTTCCTTCCAGCAAAGGATAGTAAGCTAGCTTTTCACCCAGCTAGTTTAGCCCTAATTTTATCCAAAAGAAAGGAGAAAGATTGGTTGGAGACACTAGGATGAGCAATAGGAATTCCTAAGTATCTTCCAAGATTTTGAGTCTCCTCAATCCTCAGGAATGAAGTTATATGGGTCTTGGAATGTGAGCTCACATTTTTCGAGAACAGGATCCTGGACTTATTGAGATTGATAGACAACCCAGATCTCAAGCTGAAATTGTCAAGGACCTTCTTGACTTCTCTAATAGAAGTTTCCGAGCAGCTAGAGAAGAGCATAATGTCATCCGCACAGATACAATGGGACAAGAGGGCGTTTCTTCCTAGTTTGAGAGCCTCCCATTTTTTATTCTCCAAGGCTTGGTTTATGCTTAGAGATAAGAATTCCATGCATAGGATGAAGAGGTACGGGGAGATGTGATCTCCTTGCCGGATACCTCTGGAAGGATGCAACCATTCCAATGGAGAACCATTGAATAAGACTGCCAATCTTGGGGATGAGACGCAATTCAGAATGACTAAGATCAAATTGGGGGGAAAATTGAAGTGGTTTAAGGCATCTCGGATGAAACTCCATTCAAGTTTACCATAGGCCTTTTCCAAATCAATTTTGATTGCACAGAACCCAGTTCTACCTTTCTTTTTGCTGAGGCAATAGACTGCTTCTTGGACAATAAGAACATTGTCAAATCCTTTTCTACCAGGAACAAAACTGGTTTGAAAGGGGGAAATGAGAGAGTCCATGATAGGTCTCAACCTATTGACAATAACTTTGGAGAGAATTTTATACACAGAGTTGCAAAGGCTTATAGGCTGAAATTGCTGGATAGATTCTGGAAGATTATTTTTGGGCATGAGGCATAAATAGGTATCATTGGCACCTAGCGGGAAAGGACAACCAAGAAAGGATTGTTGCACCAAATTATACACTGAATTTTTTATCTTACTCCAGAATTTGTTGAAGACCATCCGGCCCAGGGGCCTTGAAAGCTTTCAAGTCGTTAACAGCTTGGTTAATTTCTTTTGGGGAGGAAATGCTTCCAAGCTGAAGTTTAAGGAGAACAAACAAAAACACTTCAATTATATATTCAAAAAGTTCCCGCCCCCGCCCCCCCCACCCCCCCCCCCCCCCCCTCCCCCAATTATATATAGCATAGATATCAAGTTCGAATATCAACCATTTTCTATCGTCCCCACTCAGCTCACCAATTCAAACTAACAGACAGACATGGGAAAAAAGCTCGCAGAGGGTTGGACGTGCCAAATCTGTAATACCGCATTTCCAACAATGTCTCAGCTCGACGCACACAAACCAGGTGGTTTGTGTAGCAAGGTGAGTAAGTCAAAAGAAATGATATAGTTTTCTTCTTCTTCGTGATCGCTAACCCATAGATCTACCGTAGATCCGAGCCAGAGCTGCGGAGATCCGAGCCAGAGCTGCAAATAGAAACCGAAACAGAGCTGCAAATAGAAACCGAAACAGAGCTGGAAATCCTAATCGGAATTAGATTTGGAAAGGTGCGTGCCCCACGCTGCTGCTCTTTTTCTACTTCCTCGTCTTCTTTTTTCTTTTTCCTTTTTTTCTGCAATGATGGGAAAATTTTGGATAGAATAGGTTCTTCAGAACAAGCAGCGTGAATCCTCACCGTATGAATAATTCTGGAATTATGGTTGAAGAATTGACGTTCACAAATTTTAGTGGTGAAAATTTTGCTATGGTGTGTGTAGAGAGTGCAGCGCTGGAAGCAGCTTTTCTTTTTCCTTTTTTTTTCTGCAAACTGGAATTGCAGACCTAGCATTTAAATTGCGCATAGATTTGCTACTGATACATTCTGTTATTTGAATGAAATAAAATTTGCTCCATCTGCAGTATACTAGTTTGACTTTACTGTTACTACATGATTTTACAGTGGCTTCCTTAAATAGTAGAAATAATACCTGCATATATAATTCTTCAAACATAGCTTCGATTTTTATGGTGTACTTCGCAAGTGCTGCAAGAAAACAAACCAAATGTAAAGGAGAACAGCTTGGACATAATTTTGACCTTACTGGAAACAGCAAATGAATTTGGAATATCACAATATTTAGTTTGATTGCTCCTTTTATTCCCCCATATGTCGCGCTCTCGTGTCAATGTAACATCACCACCACCAACTAGGTCTGAGATCGTATTGTTTTTAGCCTGCAAAAAGAAAAACAGGAAATCATATCAGGCGGTATCTCTTGCATATTTCTTTATCAGAACTGCCATACAAGTATTTAAAAAAAATTAAAACATATATACAGAGAGAGAAATGAAAGACACAAGCAAAAATGAAATTTGCAATGTGGAAGTCATAAATAGTCAACTTACCGTCTGGATTTGTGGTCAGCACTTTCTTCCAGGGTTCAATATTAAAAGAAAACAGATCAAGAAAAGGAACAATTCTGTCCCTCTATTCACTCTACTGCACATATTCCAAAAGCTTTTCCACTTCTGTTGAATAGCAATCAAATTGTTGGAAAAATCCGAACCAAAGTCCAAGAAAAGACAGTTGCATTCAAAATTCTTTTCGTGCTTTCTATATCTCGGGTAGATTTCCCAACTACGTCTATTTTCTCTTTCCTTTATTCGTTAGTACACAAAATCCAAATCATTTATTTCATTTTATGTTTGAAAGCAAGCAGTTCAAGAATCATAAAACATAGTGAGCCAAATCAATTATTTACTTAAATTTTTTTTTGGTCTCCCTCTTTCATACTTCTGGACATATTCCAAAAGCTTTATAGAGGCTTCTAAATCCAGTTGTTTTATTTTCGACCATTCATCAGATATTGGAATCAAGTTAACATCATGAATATAAAAAATAGAGTTAAATTCTGCATCAAATTGCAGGCTTCAGAATGCATGACAAACGAGACTACGGGCGAGAAATCCTGCATACTTACCAGAAGCGCAGAATGTGTTTGTCCTGACCATCCCATCGAGAGAACATGATGTTGCATCTAGATAGTGATGACTTTAGGTTATGTCCATAACCCATCCTGTTAAGCCTATGATACTGGGAAGTTTTCTCAAACATCAAGACTATCAAACAGCCAATGATACTTGTAAGTTTTCTCTTCAAGTCCAGTCAGGGAAACCAAAGGAGTTTATCTGTTTGTAAAATGTGAAGGAAAGCTTTTGCCGCCACACAGAATCCAACTAAAATGCAGAAAAAGACAAGAATGTCAAAAGTCTTAAACAATATTCTCAAAATGAAGCACTAAAGTGTAACTTAGTAGACATTGTAGTATAAAAGCAAGTCCAGGAAACTTGAAGTGCACGGATCTCATCACATCAAATATATAAAAGCTTGACTGACTAGACAGGACACAAACATCTTCTTAGGTCTTGCATTTCGTTAGGATAAACCAAAATTAAGAAAACTAAGGTTGATTTTGTTAATACAAAGTCAACTAGATGGAATATTCTTCCTCTGTTAAACTTGCTTTAGACTGGATCAACCAAAAAAGGTATGATAACTAGACCTATTAAACCGAATCTCTTTCATCTAAACAGAGACAAAGTACCAGCCTATTAAACCATCCCACTCCAAACTGCTATAGGACACAATTGATCAAGCGGAGGATCAGCACAATCAATTGGCAAGCCTCACAACCAAATCACCTACAAAACTTCCCAAGTGGCAATTACAAAAACAAGACTCTAAACCAAATCACCTCAAATAAAGGTATTTTTTGTCAACCATTCCAACGATCCAGGCCTTAAGTTGGATAAAACTCCGTTGGCCCTCTCATACAGCCTAATCTTATCAATACTCTCCATTAGGCATTCAAAAGCCCATTTCTGCTTCCACGTTCTTCTCCTCCAATCTACAAATTTTTCTGCCACCTCAGAGAGACAGCCGTGCAGTAGACCACCACCACCTAGTATCCCCAGCAACTTTTTATTCCCCTCTGCTGTACAACCCACAGCTTATGCCAAACCACTCTATTTGCACCCCTCCCTCTCTCCCCCCACCCCTCTCTCCCCCCCACCCCCCTCTCTCGGGAAACCGGTGCTAATATGTCATCTCCCATGATTCGCCCTTTTGCTTTTGTGAGGTGCCTAAAGCACTGATCTAGGCATTGAAGTATCTCTCGTGGTTAGTATTGTTTGGAAGGCATGTGTTCAGATAAAAATATCACAGACAATTTTGGTATACACATAAACAATCACAGGTGAATTCTGCTAAAAAAAACATGCGTAAAAACTGCTAAAAAAATCATAGATGAATGCTCCTCAAAAAAAAATCACAGGTGAATACTTGTTAAATACTATGAAGAAAAAAGCTTTACAGTGAATGCCCTTAAAATATTCTCTAGTGCCAATCACATCTCCATTCTCAAAAGTTTAGAGTTTTGAATTTAAAAGACATCTTGAAATAAAGAAGAGATCTTAACTGAAATATATTTAAACCACCCAAATCATGCAACCTCCAAGGAATGTCCTCTATGGCCAAAGTCTGAAATTCATCGCCTCCAAAAAGTTTAACTGCATACAATGGAAACTGCATACAATGGAAACTGAAGCATAAAATTCTTACTTGAAATGTGTATGATCTTAGTTATCTGCCTATTCTAAGGTTCTTATCCCCTACCAATCTGATACCGTTACAGTGGTAGTGTTGCTGCACTTCTCCTGCTTTAACTCTATTCCATTTAAATAAAACAGTCTTTAGAAAACTTATATGATCATTCAAGCATAAAGCCATTAGGACTTAGTTGTGCACAGGCTAACTATTACAAAAACATAAATTCAACTAAGTTGCTTTAACCAACTACCAACAAAGTCAGCTCAGCTCCATTTTTGTCAGATTTTTTTTAATTGGAAAAATGCAAAAGTTAAGATAACTTTTTACGTAATCAATGAGACTTTTCAGGTAGCCACAATGCTATCTAACTTTCAAAAGAGGGGGGGGGGGGGGGAAGAGAAAAGAAAACCTGAAAAGATTTTATCAGCAATGGTCTGAACAATTTTAACATCTTATATCAGTTCATCACTACTAATATATTAATAGTTTAAATCTTTCAAATTTCTAACTATTCCATGGTAGAAATGAAAAAATAACTTATTCAAAAGTTTCTGGCCACAAATCTAGCTCTAACTTGGCAAGATTACTACATGGAAATTTAGCTAGAATCGTAACAAAAAAGCTTGAGCGTCACCTACCTCCGCAATTGAAAAACTTGTATGGTGGTTTCTTTGCTACACATATATGTTGTAACATGGCATAATAATAGGTAGCCATTGCTGAAAACTGGGTTAAGGTAGGTCCCTGCATGATAAACATACAAAGAGTTTAAAACAAACCTATTGCAAACAAGATAAACAAGATTTCATAGTTCTTAAATAATTTTGAGTATTTTCTTTGTCTTTCTTTTGTGTTGAGTCTGTTGACACAGGACCAATTTGTTTCACCTGGCAAATCAGACAATAATGGTTGACTTAGTTCTCACTCAGCCACTTCCTGTGCAGCACTTCCCATCATACGACAGTTTCCTATGTACTAAATTACATAAACACATAGAAATAATAACAAACTGTTGTATCATGAATTTATTAACACCAAAGTTTGCCTCCAATCTTTGAAGCATTTCATGAGTTATATCAAGCACACCTTTTGTCTGAACCAATGGCCTTCTGCTAGCTAAAAGAACAGATTAAAGCATCAACTTAAAGTCAAATATTAATAACAAATATGTTTAAAAGCCCCTCTCCATATATTTCTAAAATTTTATTAAGTTGTGAACCTTACATCATATATACTATGAAGAAAGGGATCACCTAACTTCCAAAATAACCCACCTTAAATTTCATTAATTTGTTCTTCTTTCAATGTGGTTCCCCTACTCGCAAAATCAACTATAGCATCTGCTACCCCATGTAAGCTGGAAAGAAAAGTAAGCAAAGCAACATGACGAAACAACAGCAACCGAAATGTAAAGAACCATTATAGTATCATAATCATCTAATCAAGACACAAAAACACATTGTTTTAAGCAAAAAAAAGTGCAACCATGAACCAGAAGAGCAAAGATTTTATTAGGCATAAAAAAAATAGAATTTCTGCAAATCACGAAAATTAGATGCATAGATTGGATAAGAATCAAAAGTAAAGTACATATTTAACTAAACCTACCAAGATTTAATATAACTTTGAAAAAGTGAAAATTTACAGCACAAAGAACAGAACTTTACCTGGTAGCAACCTCTTTGACAATTTAGGGACTGCAAATGCTCCCTGCAATAGATTGCAAAAAGAACATTGGTAAAAGAAAATATAAGTAATGATAATTGAATCAATTATAAGAAATTGAACATAGAAACAAGCAAAGAAAAATACCAAAAGAAAGAACACGTCTACAATAGCAGGAAAATCATAAACACTACAATAAGTAACAGGAAAAAAAAAGAACTCTCCAGAGCACAATAAGTGCTGATACTAACAAAAATATATATTCAGCTATTTCTGTTAACAACATAAATACAATGATTAAAAAGGGGGGAAAACAAGCCTTACCTGAAGAAATTACAGAGAACCAAAGTGAGAGGGGGAAAAAAAACAACAGCAGAGAACCAGAGACAAACAACCCTGTGGTTGAGAGATGGGGGGCAACTGCAGAACTGAATAAATAACTGTTCCGTAAATCATTAAAGTTTGAATCTTCAACCAGCAAGATCAAAACAACGTCTCTAAAGAAACAGAGACAGTTAAGAAGAAAATACATCAAGGCATAATTCGGAGGTCTAAATACACAACAAATAGAGGCCTTTCTACACTAGAGATTCTCTTTTTGAACACTGAGATTGAAACAAAATAGATCTTTGGTTAACTAGTTGCAAAAGGTGCAAAAATAGTGTCTTTTTGTTCAGTTATCCGACACAACGATTAATTAGATAGGCAAACAAATCCGTAGAAATTAACCCTTTATTTGTCATATTGGATCTCTAAGCATGTGTGTATGGAGGAGAATTTTGGATAATTTTCATAGTTCTTTAAGAAAATCCTCCTCCCCAAACACAACCCCCCCCCAAAAAAAAAAAAGAAACAACAAATAGTATAACAAGAGCAAATACTACAAAAATTACATAAAAACCAATAAAAATCAAGACCTTCCTACCGTGAGCCTTCCCTTCAGATCGACATAGATCATAAAAATTAGATCTTTACTGTAATATTAACAGAAAAAGGATAGAAAAGATTAGATCTTTACCAAATTACAAATGAAAACAAAATCATTCGATCTGATTATGACTGAACTAAATGTATTCAACAAAAAGATTGGAAAAATTCACAGGCTTCATCTTGATGCAGAATCTGCCAGGAGATAAATAAGCAAGATTGAAGATCTAATTGGTATCAGAACCCTGAATTTTCCTCTGAACCTCAGAGCCGGTAAATATAGATGTAAGTGGTCGGCGACTTAGTCAAAGAGGAAGAGGGCGGATGGCGGCAGCGAAGATGTTAATTTGGGAAGAGAGAAGTGCTTCAAGAAATACAGAGCCTAGGTCCAATAACTGATAAGGAGGGTGAGGATGTTGAGGCTCGCCCTTTTTTAAGTTTTCTTTATTGATATCTATCTTTCCAATAAGTCTAAGCCACGTGGATTTATCTCACTCCTGAAGACAAGAGGTTGGACCTAAGCAGTAGACTTTTTTTGACATGAAGGCTAAAATGGACAGAACGACAGCCTCTTGGTGTACAAAAAAAATTAATTTATTTGAGTATATGATTCAAAATTTGAAAGCACACTCAAACAAGAAGCAATTGTATTTATTTAATTTATTAAATGATGTCAAATCTTTAAGACAAATGAATATTTTCGAGAAATGGCCATTACATGACTGGTGATCTTCATAATTCTTTTATTTTATTTATTTAGGATAATTTTACAAACCTACCCTAAGGTTTATAAAAATTACAGGCTGTACCCTCCAAGTTTAAAAAATTGCACATACCTCCCTTCATTGTCTAAAATGACAAAATTAGCCTTCATCCAATGTTGAATTTAAAGCCTCCATAAAGAGAACTAATGTATTTTAAATTAAATTTTGTAAATCCTTTGAAAAAAGTTAAAATAAAAAAGAAGACGAACAAGAACAAGAGTGATAAATTTCTATCTTATCATAGATAATCATAAAATCTAAATCCAATCTTACTCCATATAGTAGTGATTTTATGGTAAGTAAAAATTTTAATTGATTATTATTGAATTAGTTTTGTTGGTCAAGTAAGTATCAACAGTTTTTTAGCGGATAGGAACAAATTTACTAGTGAACTTTATAAAAGTATGCGAGTAATGTTTTGAGTTTAGTGTGTTTGGATTGTAAATTATTTGAGATATTTTTACTGTAGTATTTTTTGTGATGTGATGTATGTGAGATAAAAAGGTGTATTGGAAATTGTAATGGTGATGTCAGCAAATATATTTGGCCAAATAATCATCTGTCCAAACACACTAATTACTAAGGAATTCTATTTTTCTAGAGGATAATCATCTAAGAGCATTTTAGGATTTTCAATCGATATTTTTTGCTTACATTAGCAAAGTGAGCTTCAAAGTATTTTCTAAGGGAGGTTTGTATAATTATTTAAACCTACAGGGTACTGTTTGCAATTATTATAAACTTTAGGGGAGGTCTGTGAAATTATCCCTATTTATTTTGTGTTACCAAATTGGACTTCTGCCATCCAATAGTCATTTCATAAGCCTTCCAAGTTCCTTCCCAATTTTGATCAATGTTCAATGCGTTATCACTTCTATTCTCCCCAAAATATTGTCGATATCAGGAAGGAAAAAAAAGTGAGATTAAGTTACCCTGGGTAGTATTTTGAATCACCTGCATAATATCATCACTACCCAAAAAAAAAAAAAAGAAATATTTTATTGAGTTTCTTTTAAACAGAAAAGCACCACAATTTTCTCCAGACTAGACTACCAGGCCAAGATAATGCCGTTTCTTTTATTGACATAATAGTCTTTTATTTGAGAATTGATTGAGTAAATCAAAATTTGAAGTGAAAGAAACCATCGTTTAAATCTTTATTTAGTGTATACTTTATGGAAGTTTTGTGTAGGATTTCTCTATTGAGTTATTATTTTTGTTTTAATACAATGGACTTGCTATAGTATTTCAAGCTATTATTGAAATTTTCAATTTGAAATCATCAAATAATGCCTTCCATGCAAGAAATAACTAATCCAACATTATTTGATGATGAATGATTGGTAGTATATGTTACTAAATTACTAGTAATATATTTCCTTTCCTTTTCTTTCCTTATCCAATCCTACATGGACTCCAAATTTTGATGGGCAGGGGATCTACAAACCAGAAAGATGGGAAACATGTTTCAACCACCTTTTTATTTCACTTACATTGCATGTAATTATTTCAAATAATATTTCTAATAAATCACTATCAAAAAAATAAGAAAAATAAAAAATCTTTGAAAGCCATTCAAAGAAAAATTGGCCAAGAGCACGGTCCAGGTCTAGATGAGAGCACCACATCCCTAGTAATAGTTTCCCCTTTCCTTGTCCCAATCCTATATGGACTTGGGTTATTCCTAATCCGACTATTACAAGACAATGGAAGCAATTTTGTGAAGTACGGTGCTATTAAATGAAATCACTAACACCAACAAACCTGTGTTTTTCCCTTCTCTCTGCTTATATATTTCCTGCCTACCCCTCAAAATTTCGAGTCATCTAATTTGGTTATCGGCTTCGTTGGAAGGTATTGTCCCCAAATTCTATTTTATTTTTTCTGCGTACCTGTGTTCTTGTCTAAATTTTACATCATATTATTCGGTCCGAAACTTTTTTTTTCTTTAATCTCTCTTCTTTCCCCCCATATATTTACCTGAGACAGCGTATTTCCTATTTGTTTCGTCCATTGATGATCATGGACACAAGAACATCTGAAGAAGTTCCGGGAAGCTTACTGCCATATTACAATTCATTAATGTTAATTAATAATTCTTCAAAATTTTGATCATACCTAGGCTAACTTGTGTCTCCATTAGGGATGTAATCGAGTCCAGTCGAGCTCGAGTATGACGATACTCGAGCTCGACTCGACATGCAAGAAAGGTGCTCGACCTCAAACTCGAACTCGAGTGAGTAGTATTATTGGAGCTCGAACTCGAGCGAGTAGTATTATTGGAGCTCGAACTCGAGCGAGTAGTATTATTGGAGCTCGAACTCGAGCTCGATGCTTGCTCGCAGAACTCAAACTCGACTCGCATGAACTCGAGTCAATACGAGCCTTATCGAACTCGATCGATCTAGAGTTAGAAATTTTCATTTTCTTGACAATTTTTGAGCGAAAAGACATTATTGCCCTTCAAAAATTTTTATATGATTTGAAACATTTAGTAAATTTAACAACTCTTTTGGGTATAAGGGTAATTTTATAATAATAATATTTTAAATAATTAAAATTAAAAAAGCTTGATAAGTCTCGACGAGCCTTTGAACATTACTTTTAAATGCTCGAACTCGACTCGTTTATTTTATTGAGGCGCCCGAACTCTGTCAACTCGAGTTCGAGTCAAGTTTTTAACCGAACTGCTCGCGAGTAGTTTGGTTCGATTACATCTCTAGTCTCCATGGATCAATTATCCAAGTTTCAGCACGTAATTTTTTGAAGCAACCTTTTATCGTAATTTACCGGGTTAAACGCATAAAATCCCTACAACGTTGTTCTCTATTATGCTGACCTGCTTTGTCTTCTGACGCACCACTTGTTGTCACGCTTTCCAATTGAAGGCTAACCAACAATGTAAGCTCGGCAGCTTTATTGGGTCTTTATTCAGACGTCACTGTTTTGAGTCCCACTTGTTTTTTTTTTTTTTTAGGAAAAGGAATAGATATAAATTAAATAAAGTTTAAACGTTTACAAGACGAGACATGAAAAGACCCCTACAATCAGCATTCAAAAGACTAATTAAGGCCACGGGGGGACTGGTGTACAAAACAAAATCTTCGCAAGATTCGGTGCCCAATTTTGCCGAAAGGTCCGCGCATCTGTTAGCTTCACGGAAGACATGTCTAACGGTACAAGTTTGGAAGCTCTCCAAAATGGTCCTGCAATCAGAGATAAGAGGGGAGGCATAGTGAGACTCACAGTTGTTAGCAAGCAGCATATCAATTAAGATTTTTGCATCCAATTCTATATGTAAGTACTGGATGTTAAGTGACTTTGCAAGGGATAATCCGTCCCTTGTAGGCCTCGCAGAGGGAGAATCCTGAGTGCAAAGAATGCCCAGTTCAATTAGTTCTCCTATAGCAACCTCCGACATTTTCCTGACTTCGGGAGTCTCGTCTTTTATAGCTCTTATCAATGAAGAGTCTACAATTTTCTCAACCTCTCTATGATAATAACATTTTACATATCTGTGCAGGCTTAGACCACCAACAAACATGTCATCTGTCATCTGTCGGTCTCTTCCTAGTCACCATCTCAAGAACCATCACACCAAAGCTGTATACATCTCCCTTTGTGGATGCGCTTGCACCAAACCCATACTCTGCACAGTGCAAGATAAGAATCAGCCACCAATATCTGAGCTAATATAAAATGGCCAGCCAAAAATGTTGTTTCTGGTCATTGACCTATAATCTGCCCTTTGTAGACAATACTTCAAACTAAGAATGATATTTATGACGTTATTCATCATCCAAAGCGTTAATTTTTCGTACATTGCAGCAGATTTGCTGTGCTAATCTGACATAAAAACTAATTAATTTCTTTGCTTATGTTGTTTTCTTACTCTGTGCTAATTGTTTTTGGTGTAGATTTACTTTTGTCGAGTTTCCAATTTGCATTATTACTTTTCTTTTCCTCGTTTCAACTTCAGAGGTGCACGAGTCAAAGGGAAATTGTACCTGGTGCAATATATCCAACAGAACCACGCAATAAGTTAGCAGTAGAGTTACCCATATTCTCCATTACCCCAGCATTTCCTGCACCAATTGTCATAACCAATCTTGCTATCCCAAAGTCAGAGACTAAAGCTGTCATGTCATCATTGAGAAGAACATTGCTTGGCTTTAGATCACAATGTATGACTTTTACAGGAGAATGATGGTGTAGTTAAGCCATCCCTTCTGCAATATCACTGCAAATATTAATCCTCTGCAGGAGACTCAAGTCCGAGGAGCCCGAACTTAGACCCGTTCTTGGGTGTGGGTAGAGACGACTATCTAAGCTCCCATTTGCCATATAGGGAAGAACAAGGGCCTTGAAGTCAGGCAAACTACATGCGGTAATAATTCTCATCAGGTTCCTATGACGAATCCTTTTTAATACTTGGCATTCTCTGTTAAAACTCTTGGTAGAATTGCCAGTTTGTAAATGCAGAACCTTGACAGCTATGGATGTGCCATCTGGTAGAACTCCCTTGTAGACGCGTCCATAGCTGCCTGATCCAATCAGCCTCTGGTCTTCAAATCCTCCGGTTGCCTCTGCCAGTTCTTTATAGGTAATTCTTGGAAAATTGTGCATCACTTCTGGGGGCATTTGGTTTTCTCTTTCAGGCTGACTAGTAGAGCCAATTACGACTTTGAGTCTCTGACATCCAATGACACAGCATATCGTTGACGAGAACATTGATACAGATACGACTGAACATAAGATGATCAGAAACAGATGCGAGTGGAAAAATTTCAGTTTCTGGTGGCAAGTTGGAAATCCAGGAATAATCCCACAGAGATGCTGATTGCCCACAAATGATAAGTTCGTGGCAAAGTCAAATATGCCTCCAGTGGGTATTCGTCCATCGAAGTTGTTGAATGAGAGATTCAGAAAAGTAAGAGTACTGATTTTGTTCAAGCTTGTTGGAATCCTCCCAGACAACTTGTTCCATGCAACATCTAGAACTTTAAGGCTCCTGAGCTCACCTAGGGATTCAGGAAGCTGACCTTCAAGAAAATTATTTGACAAATTTATTGTCTGCAAAGCAATGCAGCTTGAAATCTGAACAAATATAATTCCCCCTAGCTGATTTGATGAAAGATCAACCTCTTGGACGTTTTCAAGCTTGCTTAACTCAATAGGCATGTGTCCTTCTAGCTGATTGTGAGAAAGATTCAGGAAAATCCCTATCCCACGGATTCCCATTTCTGGAGGTATGCTTCCTGTCAGTTTGTTATACGACAGGTCTAGCTTGTTTAAATCCCTGCACTTCCCTAAACTTCTTGGTATTTTTCCCGACAGAAGGTGGTTGTTGAGGAATAAATAATATATATTCACCAGATCTCCAAAACTTTCAGGGATCTTAGCCGAGAGTTGATTGTTTGACAGATCAAGCAGGCCCAGACGAGACAACTGTCCTAATGCTGCTGGAATCTCCCCAGAAAAGGAGTTAAATGATAGAGAAAGTCGTTCCAAATATGATAACTGACCAATTTCATCTGAATGGTACCATTAAACTGGTTGAGTGTCAAATTCATCAGTTTGAGATTGGACAGGTGTGCAATATGAGGAGGAATTGACCCATGTATATGATTTTCCTGCAGCAACAAAATCGCAAGTGTTTTAGTAACTCCTCCAATGGAATAAGGCAAGCTCCCTCCGAGGCGCATGCCAGCTAATTCCAGCTCCTCCAGTTCGCTGCAATTTGACAGGGCAGTGAAGAAAGGTTCTAGATTAGTGTTGGCATCTTGACTGATCATATTATTGTATGACAAATGAAGGTAGTTGATGCTATACAGCTTTGAAACTATGTCCACGGGCAGTTCACCAGAAAGTTGGTTGTTTTCAGCATCCAAGTTGATTAGTTCTGAGGCATTGGTTATAGAGTAAGGGATTCCTCCTTCGAGTTGGTTGCTGTAAATGTTGAGAGTCCATAATTTTGGGCAACTTCCAATTTCAGCCGGAAGTTTGCCACTCAGAAAATTCTCAGAGAGGTCTACATTGTGCAATGATGTGCAGTTGGAAAAGAACGAAGGTGGAATTGTACCACTCAAGTTATTTCCACTTAGAGCGACCAATGTAAGGTTGGCAAGAAAAGAGAACGTCTCTGGGATTGGACCACACAAATTGTTCCCGTCAAGCTTGATATGATGAAGGTTACGAAGGAAGCCAAACTCCAATGGAATGAAGCCAGAGAACTGGTTATTGACTAGCTCTATCACTCGCAGCTGTGTTAGATTTGATATAAATGGCGAAAGTCTACCAACAAGTACAATAGCCTGTAGGGATTTTATGCGTTTAACCCAGTAAATTACGATAAAACAAAATTACGTGCTGAAACTAGTATAATTGATCCATGGAGACATGCTCATCTACCCGCTAAAGATATTGCTAACTGCCAATTTTGCTTTAGAAAAAGAAGAAGAAGATCCTACGTACTTCATACAGATGTCACTTGAAAGCAAACCTCATATATATATATATATATATATATATATAACAAAAACCAAAGAAATTATATACTAGTTAATATATATTAGTTAAGCGGTAAGAAATTATGGTGAAAGGTTAACCCAACGAGCTGGTGCCAAATTAGGCACTTTTGGACAAGGTCGGGACGCAAAGATGGTTTTTTCTTTGAGATCAAATACGTAGAGGCTGCTGTCTCCCCAGTAAGTGAAGTAGATGGAATTTCCCTTGAGCCCTGATTCTGAAGCACCGCAACATGACGTATAATTAGCCCCTTGAGAAATGAAGAAAGCGCGATCACCTATGTCATCAACCCTACTCCAATCCAAGCTTTTCTTGTTATATCTGAATACGTCAATGTCCTGAATCCGTCTTTCTGATTCTCCTCTATATCCCCACAAAATTAGGAACATGTCTCCATTACATTCAATCAAGTAACGATTCGATCCAATGATTTCAGGCAGCAAACAATAAGGTGCCTCTTCTGCTCCTAATTTCCTCAACTCAAGTCTGCGATCATCATCATCTGCCATCTCTAAAACTGCAAGATCTCTACCATGGTTCACGACGCTGTAAATCTTTCTGTCAATTACAGCAGCATGACGAAGGATATCATCTTCTTGATTTGAATATATCTGTTCAACCCAATTTTCCTGACCTGGTCGCCAAATCATTGCTCGGGGGGGTTCATCTCGCCTGAAAAATGCAACGATACAGTTGGGTTCCGTGGGTGGTGAAGAGAGCTGGCATAATTCGTCATCGAAATCTTGCAAAGGCGGTAGCTTCACTTTTTCCATTGAGACTAAATTTAACAAAAAGCAATCAGTCGGATCCTTATGGTTATCTACTATCATCATCCATCCTTCACAGCTTGCGCAAATAATTTTCCCGGATAAGTCCGGTAATTTTCGCATGTAGTAACGGTCTTCTGGTATGCTGTAGAAGGTTTGGATTTCTGAATGTCTTCCATGCGAGAACATGAGCCACGGATGAGGTTTCGGGGTTGGGGGTACTGAGGAACACCCCTTGTCTCTAATTATATTCATCATCACCACCTACAAGATGTACAAATTTAGCTAGCTGGTCAATTTAGCTACTCTAAGAATGATTTGATTATATATGTAATAGTAGTATCAGTTTCCACTACGCTATAGTGATCAAGCTAACCGTATAGAAAGAAGAGTGCTTAATTGACGTCTGATTCTCTTCAACGATTAAAGAAATAAACACATGCAGAGATAAGCATCATGCTACATTTTTCCCAATGATTTTCTTTTTTACTTCTCTTAATTAGGTTCATTAGTCGAATTTATGAAAGAGGTGATAATGTAAACTTTAACCCATACTGGGGACATGTACAGCGAGATTCTAAGCAGCGAGATAAAACAATGTTGGCACGAAAAATCCCCGTGCACACAGCGGAAGCAATTCTAACACATAAAAAAATATGTGGGAAAAGGAGGAGAACAAATATTCACTAATTTAATTAACTAAAAACTCAACAATAACAAATATTAAGTCGTTTCACTTACGACAACTCACAAATCTCAATTATGAGATTTTCTCTTAGCCCTATTCTCAAGACTCAACTCTTCAAGTAATAACCTAGCACCATTGTTGGTATATATAGAAAGACTCGAGACCAAACCTAAATCAACTAGTATTTGGACTAGTATTCTTGACGGACTTAAACCGCTCGTAGAAAGGAAAGTTGCAAAACCAAATCCTAATAGGACTAGACAACCTACACTACAAGGAACCTGCACTTGCCAACCAAATCAGCTTCAGGTCGGGACTCTTGGACAACCGACAAAGAAACAAAGAAAGACTTACTTAGCATGAGCTATGATCCCGTGCAACTTCCATAATTATAATTTTTACAATAATCCAAACTAAGTAACTAAATGATAATTAAATTACTAAATTAGCTTGGTTTAATTTCTTTCAAACAATACCCCATAAAGTAATTCACATTAGAAAGCTTAAAGATTAGCAGTACGGTATTCAAGCAAGTGTAAACTTTCTTAGAGTTCTCCTAATCTTCAGTCTCCTCGTGATTATCACAGGTAATAATAAGCAACCAAGAAATAAATACAAAGAAAGAAAAAGCAGCAAAGCATAAAAAAAACTGAAAGATTTGCACTGTGGCATTAAACTTCACTTGAGTCTTCCAATATGCACGATTACCGTAACAAAGCTTGATATGATCAAAATTTTGATGAATTATTAATTAACATTAATGAATTTTTATATGGCACTAAGCCTCCCGGAACTTCTCCAGATGTTCTTGTGTCCATGATCATCAACGGACGAAACAAATAGGAAATATGCCGCCTCAGGTAAATATATGGGGGAAAAAAAGAGAGATTAAAGAAAAAAAAAAGGTTTCGGACCGAATAATATGATGTAAAATTTAGACAAGAACACAGGTACGCAGAAAAAATAAAATAGAATTTGGGGACAATACCTTCCAACGAAGCCGATAACCAAATTAGATGAGTCGAAATTTTGAGGGGCTGGAAGGGAATATAAAAGCAGAAAGAAGGGAAAAACGCGGGTTTGTAGGTGTACTTCACAAAATTGCTTCCCCTTGTCTTGTAATAGTCGGATTAGGAATAACCATTGCTTCCCCTTGTAATAACCTAAGTCCATATCAGTTGGGATTCTCTATCGGTTGTGAGTCCATATAGGATTGGGACAAGGAAAGGGGAATTACCAGTCCATATAGGATTGGTAATTACACGCCGACTTAAATTTGGCACAATTCACAATCCCCCTTCCAAAAAGGAGAGGGGGGGGGGGGGGGGGGGAAAGGTATAAGAAGTAAGAACCAGCGTTAGAGACATGCACACAAATTGCAAGAGCATTAAAGAAAACGATCTTTTGTCCGAGACCATATTTTGCATCTTCAATCTGAAAGGTACGCCCTGATTACACTTGTTTACTGATTCTGTTTAGTTAGTTTTAACATGTCACTCACTTTGACTCTATTCTCTTGCTATGTCATCTGAAAAATTTTTAGTGAGATTCGTGACAATACTTATGCCCGATGCTGTTAAACAAGTTTTGATAGATAGAATTACATATAGATAGATAGAATCAAGTTTGTTTCAATTTGATTGCTCGTATCAAAGCTAAGCGCTCGTTTTACTGCCGTTTGCGGCTTAAATAGTTACCATTGGATTGAAGTCAAAATATTAGACGGTGACAATGGCTCAGAATTCTGTGCGATATTGGATTGATATCTTGGTGTAATTGTTTTCTTCCGTCCATCTTCTTATTTAATTAAGTCGTAATTACAAGAGGCATTGTAATCTTCCTTATGATGAAACAGCCATTAGAATCAAAAGGGATGGACGTTGTGGAAGGGATGAACGCGGAGCAGAGAGATTGGACTAACATTCCAGAGGAGCTTTTGACCTTGATCTTGTCACATCTATTTCTGGACGATGCCAGGCGTTTTCGAAGCGTGTGTAGAACATGGAAATCGGTCCCTGATCCCATCGAACAATCCCCAATCCGATTCCCGGTGCCTCAGTCGCAGTGGCTCATGCATAAAGATTTAAGCCAGGGGACATGCAAACTCAGCCATCCAGTTTACAGAGATGTATACTGCCTCGGTTCCCCTGAATTATCTGGCCATGCACAGCCATCTCACCAGTTTCCTACTGGTGATGCAGTTATTTCTTCTGATATACTGGTCGGTTCTGTGCTACGTTTTTCCAAGGGGGGTTGGTTGCTAATGTCGAAAGGGCGCTTCTCGGTATTCTTTTACAATCCATTCACCAAAGAAAAGATGTATTTGCCACTTGTACCTGATCCTGAGGGTTACGTCTTAAGAGGTATAACGTTTCTGTCAACACCAGCATCTCCGGACTGCTTGGTCTTTGGTTTCTCGGCCTTGTTTTACAGGCATGTGGCGATTTCAATCATTCGTCGTGGAGAAAAACATTGGAACTTCTACAGGTTCGAAAACAATTTGCCCATCATTCCATCTTGCTGCAATCCAGTTTTCCACAAGGGCATGTTTTACTGCTTGGGTGAAGGTGGGAATTTGGGAGTTTTCAGCCCCGAGGACAATCAGTGGACTGTCCTTGTCAAACCCCAGAAAATCTGTAAAAGAGCCCATGAAAGCTATCTACTTGAGATTGATGGGGAGCTCATCTCCGTGTTTGTCCGGCGGCTGGGTTCACGGATTTCTGTTTTCAGGTTGGACGAGACAAAGATGGCTTGGGAAGAGGTATCTGATTTGGGTGATAATATGGTGTTTCTTAGCCCCACAAATTCCTTTTCAAGGAAAAGAGTCATCGAAGGAATGCAAAATAAGATCTATTTTTCAAGGTTGCACAAGGGGGGTTGTGTGTTTTATTCGCTCGACACTAGAAAGTTTCACACATTTGTGACGGATTTCTCAAGCACAAATCTATACAATACTGCGGAGCAATTGCATAGCTGTTGGATTGAGCCAAGTGCAGATCATCACATTACTGAAGAACAACTCAACTGGTAGATGATTCCAAAACTTGACCCTGTTCAAGATTGTTATCCCTGCCTTAGGTGCACAGATGAGTTTTTGGTGAACCGTACTTTTTGATATCAACTTTCATTACTTTTGCTTGAACAAGCACTTTGAAGTGTGACATCTAATCCTAGTTAGTACCAAAGACTTATTGTGAGTGGTTTCAGATGATGCAAAGATATGCGGATTCATGATACTTATTTTTTTATCACTTTTGAGCAGTATACCTTTTGTCACTTGAAGAAGGATGTGCAAGGAGGAGAGTGGATATGCCCAAAATACAAATTACAATTGCCACTTACACATCACACAAATCGCTTACACATTTTATTTACAAATCTTGGACGAGAAAATGTGAGAGCAGAGTAGTTGAATGAATGATGCTCCACTTCTGACTAAATAAAACCGCATAAAACTGAACTCCGCACAATTTTCCTTGCTATTTGACAATTTTAACATGCATACTAAGATAGAATCTTGCAGGCTGGAAGTTTTAAGCCTTCTTCTATCTTAGCACATAGTTCTGTACACAAATGGATGAATCCAAACCAATTAAATGATATGTTTTATCATCTTTTCCTCTCCTTCATGGTCATTTTTCATTTTGAATGTTGCACGAGATCTCGCTCATCAAACTCCGCCCCCCTTGGAAAATAACAGTCTAATCATCATTTTTGCCGAATAGGTAAAGAATGATTTTACTCTTAACATTTGTTATTTCTAGTTTTGCCATGATCTCAGGTATGTACTAAAGCATGAGATGCAACCTACTATGAGCAACCATCCTAGTCCTATATCAAGATCCCACGATACTTTTCACTGGTGGAGCAGACAAATTTTCATATAGCATCTATGGAAAGAGATACTTGATTAAATAGGAAATATGCAACTCTTGATCTAATAAACTGAAGACAGGATTTGAGGGATTTTAAATTTAGATGAAAAACTCTTAGCTGCTAGAAGATGTAAGAGCGATTGGTGACTCTTGGTGCTTGTTCACTAACTTAAAAAGGCCCACAGTGAAATAACAGCACCGATGATATGGTGAAAAGAACATTGAACGATGGTCAATTCATCTTCGTGATGACAGCGACATGTGATATGATAGTAGAATTTTCAATCAACGGGTCATGCATAAACTCCATATTCCTTTAGCTAGCATCCAAATAAGTTGTATAATTTTTCCATTTGAAGGTAAAGGATATGTTTTTTGGTTGAGATAGTTTATGTTAGATTCCTTAATCATATCTAATAATCATGTAGCGAGCTTGTGTATTTTAGGTCATACGACATGAAGTTAGTCCATTGCCCGGTAGCTGCAAGCCTAACCATGCGTGTGGATGAATTTTATTATCGAAATTTTCAGCAGTGGATTTGTTATACTTTAGGGGAAAAAAATTAAAATAAAAAGTTCCCAATTAACAAAAACACTTCAACTTTCTGCATCTCCAGATGATGCCATGTAGTAATGTATGCCATTAGATGAAAACTAACATTTTTTTTTAAATGGGAGGTTTTGAATCTACAACCATCTGCTTATAATTTCTCTCACCTTATAATTTGGTCAACTCATTTATACCTAATTAAATAAATAGGTACGAAACGAATATACCCAATTATCCATTTATGAATCAATTATAATTTAACTTTATATTTTTTTCACATGTTGTTTGACAAGAAATAATGATATTTTATTATTATTAGATTTATAATAAATTCAAATTTATTTGTTTAACACTCATTAAAAGTTGAGTTTAAATGTATAATTATTTTTACATGACTATAAATGGATGAGTCGAGTTAACTTATTATCTACCAATTAAATGGGTACCTATTTAGACCCATTTAAAATTAGTGGCCGGCCTATTAGTGGGTGGGTTTGGGTGAATCAACATAATGAGGTTATGATTGACACCTTTGATTAGGTTCATTCAAATTACCGTCCAAATCCAAGCCCAGTTGATTAAGAATATCATCATTTGGTCGTTCAAGCATCATAGCCGTCTCTGGGATTCAATTCTGCTGTTGGTTTTCAGTCTAATAAATTTTAGAACCCCACATGATCATTCACTCAAGGTTGGTCAATAAATCAAATGTGTTTCGAATTGAATGAAACGTACTTGTCTTTCAATAACAAACTACTAGTTTGGAAATTCTTAAAAGGGTTGAAAATGCTTGCTTGATATGACTGGGCAAGCTTCTTTTAATAATAGAAGTAATAAGATGCTATTGGCTTTGGGGTTCAGCACATGAGCTAGTTTCTCTGCTGAATAATTGCCAAGCACAATTGTTTTGGGCTGTCATTTTTACCACTTTTTACCTACTTTCCAGCAAGAATAGTAATGTTCTTTATTTTGCATGCTTGTTGATTAATTCTTTAATTGACCACATATGGCATGCATTTAACTAAGTAGGGGTGTAGGGGGTAATCCTCATCACTTTACACCTAGAAATGAATCAATGGGGCAGAGGAGCAAAAGTTTGATTTTTATGGTATCAGACCTGTACTATTGTACTTAGTTTCAGCATTGGATCGTTACTGTCCAGGTAGATTAGCAACTTTTCAACACTATCACTTGCCAGTGCTGCAAGTAATATAAGTTTGTAAAATCAGTTCAGAACAAGGCCTAAATTGAAATTTTAGAAGCTATGTATAAATGTAAGAAAAGGTTGATTTGATGCAAGACAATTTCTCATTTCTATTTGATAATTTTTGGGAAGTATAGGTAAATCGAGTTGTAAGAGCTATGCGTGAAGATAAGAAAAGGTTGATCTGAAGCAAGACAACTTTTTGTCTATTTTGATAACATTTTCGCCACTATACATTTTCTGTTGGCTACGTATTTAGCAAGATGCTCCTTCATTTGACAATTATTTGTAACAATTATATATAGAACTCGATCAACCCGAGTTCGAGTCAAGTTTTTGACCGAGCTGCTCGCGAGTTCGAGTACAACCTTGGTCTCCATGGATCAATTATCCTAGTTTCAGCACGTAATTTTTTGAGTCGACCTTTTATCGTAATTTACCGGGTTAAACGCATAAAATCCCTACAACGTTGTTCTCTATTATGCTGACCTGCTTTGTCTTCTGACGCACCACTTATTGTCACGCTTTCAAATTGAAGGCTAACCAATAATGTAAGCTCGGCAGCTTTATTGGGTCTTTATTCAGACGTCACTGTTTTGAGTCCCACTTGTTTTTTTTTTTTTGGTAGGAAAAGTGATAGATAAAAATTAAATAAAGTTTAAACGTTTACAAGACGGGGCAAGAAAAGACCCCTACAATCAGCATTCAAAAGACTAATTAAGGGCACGGGGGGACTGGTGTACAAAACAAAATCTTCGCAAGATTTGGTGCCCAATTTTGCCAAAAGGTCTGCGCATCTGTTAGCTGCACGGAAGACATGTCTAACGGTACAAGTTTGGAAGCTCTCCAAAATGGTCCTGCAATCAGAGATAAGAGGGGAGGCATAGTGAGACTCGCAGTTGTTAGCAAGCAGCATATCAACTAAGATTTTTGCATCCAATTCTATATGTAAGTACTGGATGTTAAGTGACCTTGCAAGGGATAATCCGTCCCTTGGTGCCCAAAGTTCAGCTGTTGTATTCGTGGCCCATCCCAGATTTCTAGTGAAACTTGATACCCATTTTCCGAAATGATTCCGTATGATGCGTCCCGCTCCAGCTGGGCCTGGATTACAGAAAGAGGACCCATCAGTATTTAGTTTGAAGGAGTTAGGAGGAGGTGGATCCCAACAAATAAAAATCAGCTCTTTAGAACAAGGTGCCTTAGAAAGGCCAGGTCCGATGTGAAGATATTCGGCAGCGGCAGCTAAAGTAACTTTAGCTGTATCTCTGGGGTGGGAATTTGGTTCAAACAACAGCATGCTTCTTTTTTTCCACAGTATCCAACAGCCAAAGGCTATTATAGTTCCCCATGGTAAATGGTAGTGGGGAGATATTGTGGAGTTTGAGTAGGAACTCTTTAACCATATATGAAGGAGCTGATTCTCCATTGGCCACATTAGTTGTGGTGGGGACAATTTAGCCCATAAAATTATTGCTCTCTGACAAAAACCAAGAACGTGAAAGGTGTCTTCAGGAGTTAGATTACACCAAGGACATACGTCATCTTGTAGAATTTTTCTCCTATGAAGGTTGCTTTTGGTGGGGAGTCTGTCTCCACATGCCAACCAAAGGAAGTTCTTAACTCTATTACTTGCGTTAACCTTCCAAATCCAAGAAAGTTCACTTCGACAGAATAATTTCCTATCAGAGCATAAAAGATCGATACCAGATTTTAGGGTAAACTGCCCATTGAGGTTGGCTTTCCATCGGATGGAATCCTCCCTAGAAGTCCATTGCTGCCTTGGAATTGCCCTTATAGTATTTACAACCCATTCTGGTAGCATGAAGGAAAGCTGGTTTAGATTCCAGGAGGAGTCCTCACCAAACAAATGATTAACTACCAATCTATCCTCTCCTTCATTTAGAGACCCTGAGATAAGTAGTCTTAACGGCCCTAGACCCGTCCAATCATCCCACCAAACTCTAGTTAGGAATCCATTCCTAATAGTCCAGCTAATTCCTTTATTATAGAGTTCCTTTCCAAGGTTAAGGCATTTTTTATTGGTGGAGCCCTGTCCTGAAGATAGCACTAAGCTCCTTTGTTGTAGGGATTGGGGCTCATCAATATACCTATGGTGGAGAAGGTAGCTCCAAGGTTGCTGTTGGGAGTGCCTTAATCTCCAACAAAGTCCTGCCATTTCTGCCTTATTTACATCTGATGTTTTTCGTAGTCCTAGTCCTCCTTGTCCCGTTGGCATGGTAACAGCACCCCAGTTGACTAAATGCAGCTTGCGTTTTTCAGGGGTGGAGCCCCATAAGAAATCACGCCGGATTTTATCAATGGCTTCACAGGTAGCACTTGGTAGCGGGGTACTATGGGCATAAAAGGAGGAGATGCTTAAGGTAACTTGTTGGATAATTGCTTTCCTTCCAGCAAAGGATAGTAAGCTAGCTTTTCACCCAGCTAGTTTAGCCCTAATTTTATCCAAAAGAAAGGAGAAAGATTGGTTGGAGACACTAGGATGAGCAATAGGAATTCCTAAGTATCTTCCAAGATTTTGAGTCTCCTCAATCCTCAGGAATGAAGTTATATGGGTCTTGGAATGTGAGCTCACATTTTTCGAGAACAGGATCCTGGACTTATTGAGATTGATAGACAACCCAGATCTCAAGCTGAAATTGTCAAGGACCTTCTTGACTTCTCTAATAGAAGTTTCCGAGCAGCTAGAGAAGAGCATAATGTCATCCGCACAGATACAATGGGACAAGAGGGCGTTTCTTCCTAGTTTGAGAGCCTCCCATTTTTTATTCTCCAAGGCTTGGTTTATGCTTAGAGATAAGAATTCCATGCATAGGATGAAGAGGTACGGGGAGATGTGATCTCCTTGCCGGATACCTCTGGAAGGATGCAACCATTCCAATGGAGAACCATTGAATAAGACTGCCAATCTTGGGGATGAGACGCAATTCAGAATGACTAAGATCAAATTGGGGGGAAAATTGAAGTGGTTTAAGGCATCTCGGATGAAACTCCATTCAAGTTTACCATAGGCCTTTTCCAAATCAATTTTGATTGCACAGAACCCAGTTCTACCTTTCTTTTTGCTGAGGCAATAGACTGCTTCTTGGACAATAAGAACATTGTCAAATCCTTTTCTACCAGGAACAAAACTGGTTTGAAAGGGGGAAATGAGAGAGTCCATGATAGGTCTCAACCTATTGACAATAACTTTGGAGAGAATTTTATACACAGAGTTGCAAAGGCTTATAGGCTGAAATTGCTGGATAGATTCTGGAAGATTATTTTTGGGCATGAGGCATAAATAGGTATCATTGGCACCTAGCGGGAAAGGACAACCAAGAAAGGATTGTTGCACCAAATTATACACTGAATTTTTTATCTTACTCCAGAATTTGTTGAAGACCATCCGGCCCAGGGGCCTTGAAAGCTTTCAAGTCGTTAACAGCTTGGTTAATTTCTTTTGGGGAGGGAATGCTTCCAAGCTGAAGTTTAAGGAGAGGATCAACATTTCTGTTTGGCCTCGAAAAAGGCACTGGATTTAAGGAGGAGCAAACCGTGTCCGTGGAGTACAATTTCTGAAAGTATAGGGAGATGTGGCTGCCTAAGAGAGCTTTGTCAGAAATCCAGTTACCAGCATTGGATTTAAGAGTAAGGATACGATTCATTTTTCTTCTATGAATGGTGGTGGATTGGAGGAATTTAGTGTTCAAATCATTCCAATTGATACAATCCACTCTAGACTTCATTGCCCGTAAGTCCCTTTCTTGAAGCAGGATATGGTTGTAATTGTGCAGAAGCTGGGACTCGAGACCAACCAAATAGTTGGAGAAATTTTCTTGCTACTTCTTTTGAATGCCCTGGAGTCGAGCTAACAACCTTCTTTTCTCCTTAAAAATATTTTTAAAGGGTATTTTTACTCCAAGCAGAGACAGCTCGAGTAAAATTACCTATGATATCAGGTAGGGACCTAGCGGAATCCCAAGCCTGAAGCACAACGGGCCTAAGGGAGGGCTATGCTAGCCAGAACTTTTCAAATTTGAACACCTTACCCTGACTAGCCGAGTTAACCAAATTAACTAGGACTGGGCAGTGATCAGACCTGGTACGAGGAAGGTGGAAAACTGCCGAATCCGGAAATAAATTATTCCAATCCGGATTGCAAAAGACATGATCAATTCTCTCAAAGATGAGATCTCCTTCAAACCTTTTATTAAGCCAGGTGTACTTAGGACCAGAAAACCCCAGATCAAGAAGGTTACACCAATTAAGGCAGGACTGAAAGCAGTACGCATGGTTTTGATTTATCGGATTACCATCAAGTTTATCAAGGTTAGATAATTTTTCATTAAAGTCCCCAAGACAAAGCCAAGGAAGGGAGAAATGGGAAGCTACAACCTTTAGGTTATCCCAAAGCAAGAGTCTATTACTATGAACTGGATTGGCGTAAATAGCTAAAATAAGCCATAAGGGGGTATCAGGGGATACCTGAATAGTAGCATGGAT
Source organism: Coffea humblotiana (assembly GCA_023065735.1). Taxonomy (NCBI): domain Eukaryota; kingdom Viridiplantae; phylum Streptophyta; class Magnoliopsida; order Gentianales; family Rubiaceae; genus Coffea; species Coffea humblotiana. The sequence continues at coordinate 3,805,651 of CM041211.1, forward strand.
TTCTTGAGCAGTTTTGCTAAGGATATTGACTTGGACCTCATGTGGTTTCCAAAGCAGCCATAGCCCACCCTTTCTACCCACTGAATCCACAATCTCAAACCCGTCAAAGGGTAAGCTTCGACATATGTTCTCCGCTACCTGGCCTGAGATTTTAGTCTCGGCTATAATAACAACTGATGGTTTGTGGATATCACAAAAATCTAAAAGATGGTTCCGAAAAATGGTGCTACCAGCACCCCTTACATTCCATGTTATGATCTTCATCTGACTAAATTTCCTCTCTGTGTTGGACCTTGGCAGATTGGTTGCCTGTCTGATCATTCACCTTCCGTGGTTCCAGTTCCTCAGAACTCTCCTCGACCTTTCGACTCTCCGCTAGGGGTTCTATCAAGTCAAGCCGCTCGCGAGCTACTCACGAGCGGCTTGGTAAAAAGCTTGGCTCGAGCTCGGTAAAATTGAGCTCGAGTTTGAGCTCGAGCTACTCGTTAATTTAACAAGTCGAGTTCAAGCTCCGAAAATAACTATTCGAATCCTCGACGAGCCTAATCGAGTTTTAGTATTATATTTATATTATATATTTTAATTATGGAATGACTATTATGGATTTGTGTTTTAATAAATTTACATGAAATAATGTTCAGTTAAAAAAAGTGATGGATGGCAAAATGGTAATGTGATAAAACTAAAATGTAAAAATTAAAAACTTGAAAAAAAAAATCACTCTCGTTTACCTTATTGTCTGAACTCTGAACAAGAATGCACTCTCACAATCTCACTTTCAAAGTTCAAACCTTTACCTTTAGTACTTCATCGCAACTCGCAGGTGAGCAAAAACCAGCGTCGCGCAGCGCTTTGCTTCTCTACAAAAGCCACTGGCTCTCAAGTCTCATCTACTAATTTGCTTCTCCTTTTGGTTTCAACTTCACAACATGATCCCGCTGAGCCGCTGATTATCTCCTCTGCACTTGTAGCATGACTAGCGGCGGAATGTCACTCGATTGTAAAGCACCTGGCAGCCGACAGTCAATGTATCTCGTTTGAGGTAATAAAAGACTGACCTTGGTATTTGGGGGTGAATTTTGGAGTCTAAGTTCCCATTCTACTTCAGAATATGAAAACCTAATTTTGGGTCTTCAGTAAAAATTGTGGGTTTTGTTGACAGTCATCACTTCAAACTTATCTCACACTTTCAAAATGCTACTAAAACTATTTCCTCTATCTCATTTTATTAGTCTTGATTTTATTTTTTTTGGCATTTTAATTTCTATTTTAGTTTGTCTCAAATTAATTATTTGCCAAAATCTAAAAAAAGAAAAAAAAAGGAACTAACCTCCCCATTTTATTCTTCATGCAACTTTCAAATAGGGCATTAAAATCATGTTTCAACATTTAATACTTTAATAAAACATTGTAATATTTGAAAATTCAGATAAATTAACCAAATTCAAATATAAATTAAGAAGTAATCACCCAGAGAGTTACTTGTTTCAAGGCACGTTCCGCTTCATTAGATATATGCATTCAAAAAGATACTATGCTCTATCTACATTAGATATATGCATTCAAAAAGATACTATGCTCTATCTACAACACACTAAATTTATCCAAAAACAAGATAACAACACATATTAAACCATTATATTCCTGTTTCACAGCTCTACGAACGAGTTCTAATTAAAGCAGAAGTTTCGACATTAGCAGAGATACTCCCAACTTCTCCAGCCTTCTCAAGTACGGAGAACAGCTCTGCAATCACGCTTTGGGTGGCCTCCAATTGGGGAGCTGAAGCACTTGAAAGATCTCAAAGGCAAGCTGGAGATACGAAATCTTGATCTTGTGAAAGACAAAAAGGAAGCTCAGCAAGCAAATCTATTTGGGAAACCGAATTTGCAGGAGCTGGAGCTTCGTTGGATTGATCCTAAAAGAGAAAAAAGAGAAGGTCCAAACAACGATGAGAATGTGTTGGAAGGTAGAGGCTATTAAATTAGCAATTTGCGGCTTAAATTTAAGGTGGAATCAAAGGGGAGTAAAAGCTATTGTAAATTTTTGGAGAAAAAATGCAAAGTGACACTGGCCCTTCTACTGGTGGTTCAAGATTAGCTGCTGTACCTCTGGGACTAGGTAACCTGCTGATTCATTTTGATCTTGCTGGTATACTTATGTAGCTTTTGATGTTTTGCACTTTGTCTCTGTTATTTCTCCATGAGTACTGGATTTTGTACTTCTTGCAAAGCAGAGGAGATTTTTTTGACCTTCTACGCTATTCGTGTAGCAACCTTTATGATAATTATTAGGAAGCAAAGCTATTGAACCATTACATGTTGAGTGTGCATCATTGACACTGGAAACTGCAATGACGAAAAACAGGAGGGCTAGGAGTAAAAAGAAGAGACAGGAAAGAAGCTTTCTTGAAACTGCTTTCTTGACACTGGAAACCATTACATGTTGGCATTTTTGTTATTATTTTTGTTTCAAATATTGAAGATGCAGAATTAACAAAACATTTATGCTTGGACTAAGAACATTCTTGACATCAATACAGGTTTGATGGTTTTTGTTTAAAAGTATCTTGCTAATCTGTAAACGAAATGAATTTGGTTCTTAGAATTAAGAAGCCCAAGTCCCCCCCTGAGTTAGGATACCTCCTTTTGTTTCTTAGGAACATTATTGATTCTTTCAAGATTGCACACAGTATGCCGACAGAAATCCCTCTTGGGGGCGGATCCTAATTTTTAACATATTCGTCTTCTCGACTAGCTAAATTGTGGTTTGTTAGTCGGAGTTGCATAGGTCCCTTTTGTAATTAGTCCAATAAAGTTTGAAAATTGGTAATTTGCATTGCAAAATCTAATGTATGCACTCCCAAAAGAGGCAAACTAATGAAATTGAGTTGACTTTTTTTTTGGTTGCAATTTTTACATTAATTATTCATTTATCTTTTCTTCTTTTTGCGTAGAGTTGAGGGTTTTTGTTTTTTGGTGTATAAGTGAGAGGATTTGAAGGAGGAGAGTTGGATTGGATAATAAGACGGGAAGGATTTTGTGCTTTCAGTTGCACCATTGTTATTCAAACTAATTCCAATATATATATATATATATATATATAAGGTACAAGAAAAGAAGGAGAGCTACAAAAAAGAATAAAAAAACAAAATGTACACCAAGTGACAAAAGAACTTGGGCTATTCTCTTGAAGTAAAATTTTTCCAAGAGTTAAAAAAAATCACAAAGGCTACTCGTCACATGTTGTTTCTTCTTCTAGTCAAAGTAGTAGTTAAGTGAAATATTAAAGAGATGAAATGTGTTCATAAATCAAATATGCAATTATCTATTATAATCGATGCAATCGTTCAATTAGCATATTCTAGCTAGATCAGCAACTTCATTGTAAAAGAAATGTATTCACAATATATTGAAAATATTGAGTGTCTTCTACACTCTATGGCATCGCAAAGAGTTTTGTACAAATTCCATGAAAATGTATGATATGTTGCCTCCATTAATCCATTTTTTTCCCTAAGGGGAGATTTAAAGCCTTGTAAGGAAGAAGGGGGAGGGCTTCAAAATTGGATGTCACGGTCATCTAACTAATTCTCCATTAATAATTTTAGATGTTTATGTAAGTAAAAGTAATGAGGAAAAAAAAAAGATTTGTTTGAGGAAACACCAGAAAAAAAAAAAAGTATATTTGCTTAACGAAATAAGACTGACACTGTGAAATATCTAAGACAAAGAACAGATACTTAACAAGGAAAAAAAATAATGAAAAAAGGATATAGATGAGAGACTTACCTTGTCTAACCCAACCTGAGAAACAAATGCAGTTGATGGGCCATGTCCAAAATTTCCACGCGAAGCCGAAATGCTAAATCCAAGTTCTCTGAAGATGAACAGAGCCCATTGTATGCTTTGTTATTATTATTTTTTTTTACACTTTGCTATTGGCCTTTAAATTTTGTCAACGAATACTTTGAAAAACAAAATTAAATTGCTTAAACAAATGCATCCTTGCAGGCTTGCACGTCTTGATCTTGTTTCTGCTTCTCGTTAGATAGTTTACCTGTCAAAAATAAAGAGAAACTCCACATTCCCTGAGCTAGCATCCAAATAAGTTGTATAATTTTTCCATTCAAAGGTAAAGGATATTTGTTTGGTTGAGACAGTTTAGGTTAGATTCCTTAATCATATCTAATAATCGTGCAGCAAGCTTGTGTATTTTGAACCATACAACATGAAGTTGGTCCATTGCCGGGTAGCTACAAGCCTAAACGTGCGTATGGATGAAATTTATTATCGAATTTTTCAGCAATGAATTTGTCGTACTTTAGGGAAAAAATTAAAATAAAAAGTTCCCAATTAACAAATACACTTCAACTTTTTGCATACAGTTTTTCCTTCTTTTTTTTTTTTTTTTCAAATGAGAGGTTTTGAATCGAGAATTACCTATTTATAATTTCTCCAATTTTACTATCCAAACCAATTCTTTCTCGAAAACCGACACCTTCCCTCGTGAGCAGAAGGAAAATAATACCCGAGAAAATACATTTCATTGATTAACACACAAGTGTTCTTCAAGAAATTATTCGACATAATGGAATAATGGACCTCAACTATGTCTGATATTATGAACGTTATAAACGCTAAAAAATCCAGAGTCATCACCACAGCTGAGTACATCTTGCTGAAGCAGTGGTTCAAATTAACTTGCCATCTTCTTTTACATCAACCTGTCAACTTCTCCATTCTCGTTATCACTTGAGTGTCTGCCAGCTAAAATCAATAGACAAAATGACCAGGATAGGTATGATGCACGCCTTCTAATATGTGGGAATTTGCATCCTTGGTATTACTTTACGTCCACAGCATTCAACAGTATTCAAGAAATACACGCGCTTTCTGCAAATGTGTATGTCGGATTTCACATAATGAGAATTTTAATCAACTTATTTATCATAATCTCAAGGGTCATTATCTTATGATTCGCAAGTTTCAAATTGAGAGAGAGATTTGTCCGGCAGGTCATTAGCTACTGCTCGGATCACCTAACACCCCGACTTCAATTATTCGTTACTTGCTGCAAAAAGAGAAAACCAAGTAAGGAGATGGAGTAGTTAGTTTGATATCAAGTAATCCTTTTTTTTTTTTAAATTCACTTGGGACTTGGGAGACGACGCCAATTTTAGATTTGGGGTTAACAAAGAAATTGATTAGGACGTCATTTAAAAAGAAAAATACGCATAGCCCCTCTCTCCCCCTATCTTCCTTCAACAAGTAATGATAGTAGTTAACTGAATGATGATTAAAAGCTGTTGGAGGTATTTACGGTATGGAACACAAATCAGTGCGAGGAAACTGGTCCTGGAAAGTTCATGCATTAAGGAAGATCATGATGAAGTACAATGCTTTCTTGCCACATTTTGAGTCCGATATTCAGGCAAATATAGCCGCAACCACAAGGATAAACAAGAAGAAAGGAAGCACTCTCAACTCTGGAAAAGAGACTGGGGCACCACCATCTTACTTAAAGTGGAAAAGTTGTGCTAAAGTATCAGCACATCTGATGGTTGATGGTTTTATGCCTTTCTCCATCAAACCGAAAATTCTGGCACATGCATGTCTTGGCATTCTCCATACTAGTGAATTTGGATCAGGGCAACTGAACAAGTTGATCAATATATATCCACGTGATGTATTTACTCCTCAAACAGAGGCACTTCAGCAACGTGAGCATGTCGTAATAAGCTTGCCACCAGTGAAAACATGGGTCTATATTTGAAAGATATGCTGGGCAGTCAATAATTGCATCGGATGATATTTTAATGAGGATAAAACATAAAGATTTACATACAAAATTTCCTAATGTTTGGGCTACCAATCATGCAGGAACAACTTAGATATGGCCACGTATAGGTGAAAGAAGTCGGGGGAAGAAATCAAGATTACCTGTGAGTGACATCTATCCGAAAATGATAGCCAATCTATGGACTATTTTAATCGTTTCCAAGCATGCATTTGGATTTTGGTCATAATTCAACTAATAGAACTTTTTCTCGTACGTTAAACATATCAAACAATATGATTCTGTGACATGATTAAGGCAATATAATAAACCTAGTAAAACCTTAAAAATATATCTTGTTTTCCATACTGTTTGGGCTGCTCATGCGTTGCCTACTATTCTTTGGTTATAAATACACTTAGACTTCAGCAGAAGGCTTGTGTGTCTTAGTCTAAGTTAATATGACGATTCTCGGTATGAGAGCTTTCTTTCTGATTTGCCTCTTTTCTCTTTTGGGAATTCAAGCAAGACCTTTGCTAGGTAACTTTCACGTTTCAACTCCTAACTATGCTTCCTTGAATTTAAAATCTATTACTAAGCAGCCTGAAACAACAATGGCATACCATTGTCTCTGTGCTGCTACTTCTTTCCAATATATAAGTTGGATTTAGTGAGGCGCAGACTCTAAAATGTTCAAGTCAGTATACTTCACACTCATTCTTGCAGTGGATTTTCTTATTCAATCTTAATGTTTCATGATACTTGATCTTGTGATCTGGTGTCTTCACTGATTTCAGCTGCCCGGCAGGTTCCTTTCAACACTTTCCACAATTTCCTCTAATTAATATGTGAACGAATGCATAACAAATTTCATTACTAGTTATTTCTGCTCTAATTTGTTATGATATCTTTGGAGGCTTAAATGCTTACCCTTCTGCCAAGTCATTCTTTCCTTGTACGAATCAATGATTGTTATGCCAACTATTTTCAGGTTCAATCCATTTATCTCAAGATTTATTGATATATCGTGCATGGTACCATGCAGTTCCTGGGAAATACTAATGGATGGTTTAAAATCTTTTGATTTTGCACATTATTAGCTTGATTACCTAACGATTTCCTTGCGCTGCAGAGCATGGTTACAGCTCCATGGTCAAGTCAAATTACGGAACTCCTGCTCCTAAGAGTGTAGACAAAGTCCTGTTGAGGATGATCATAACTTACGAGCAAGCACCAGGCTTACATCTGGTTCAACCGTCCTTGGCAACCAGCTATGGAAGGACTCTTTCACCTCCTCCTCCACCAATGCCAGCATCACCAACTCACTATCATGAAGCAAGCCATGGAGTCGAGCAAACGCCAGGCTTACATCTGGTTCAACCGTCCTTGGCAACCAGCTATGGAAGGACTCTTTCACCTCCTCCTCCACCAATGCCAGCATCACCAACTCACTATCATGAAGTAAGCCATGGAGTCGAGCAAGCACCAGGCTTACATCTGGTTCAACCGTCCTTGGCAACCAGTTATGGAAGGACTCTTTCACCTCCTCCTCCACCAATGCCAGCATCACCAACTCACTATCATGAAGCAAGCCATGGAGTCGAGCAAACGCCAGGCTTACATCTGGTTCAACCGACCTTGGCAACCAGCTATGGAAGGACTCTTTCACCTCCTCCTTCACCAAAGCCAGCATCACCAACTCACTATCATGAAGCAAGCCATGGAGTCTATGAATCACCTCCAAATCCCTTCCTAGCCTCAAGCTAAAGCTTGTTCTGAATGATCAAAGGCGTGGACCGTGAATATGCATGAAGATCTTCTTGTCTAAGGTCTAGTATTACTTGTAGTAGCCGCTTGAAGCAATAAAGTCTTTTCTGCTGCTTGTGCTTTTCCCTTATAAATGTAACTTCCACTATATAGTTGTCAAATATGAAGTTTGTTTCTGTGGCACTAAGGATCCATGTATTCATGAGTCTCAGCTTAGAATTTTTGGTTAACATTCGATTTGCTATTTTCCTTTTTCACCTTTTATATCCTTATAAGGTCGCTGAAGCTCCAGACACGATTCGGCTCTAATGTCTTGATTCTCGGCACAATGATCCGGCTCCAACGTTCTTGAGAGCAAAAGACATAAACAGATGTAAACAAAAAAGAGACTGTCTGAGAACACAGACCTTTTCTGGTAAATCCTTGGGAACGTAAAGGAATTATGCGTCTGGAAGATTTTTTAAAAATAAGTACTCTAATACTATGTGTGTGTATGATATATGTCGGACGCAAGATTAAAAAATATGTTACTAAAAAGGTAGAACGTAATTCAAAAATATATGACAAAAAAGAAATTTCAAATAATAATGTATTCAATCACATTTTGTACTGCATGCATCTCTGATAATACGAAAGAAAATGAAAATGAAATTTCGGAAAAACAAAAAGGAACTCTGAAACTTAACCGAGAAATACATTAATCTTTAGCATCATGATCAGGACAATAAGTTTTTAACTTTTCTAAGTAACAAGTGAAGTCTTGATTAAAGAAGAGTCATTTACGAAAGGAGCAGCAAATTATAGACCTATGATTAACTGAAGTGATAAATTAGCTCCGGGGAGGAATACGAATGACCCCACTAGGTGAAGACTTACATAAGAGCAGGGTGGAAAAAAAAAAAGAAAACTCGTACTAAAAAAAATGATATAAAGCTTGATTTTCTATTTTTTTTTATCGCAACAATAGAATTCCTATAATCTAATCTAACCTAATCTAGAGAAAGAGAGATGAGGACTCGATGTGAGTAGAAACTCCACCGAAAATAATCAATTAAGACCGTCACATATTGTGACAATTTTTTGATGGGAGGCAGGAGTCGAACTCTTGACCCCGCACCACCAAGATTTTTTAAAGGCTTGATTTCCTATTAAATGTACATCATCATAGAGGACCCGTTGAATTATATGATTTCACGGGACAAAAGATTCGCAAACAGTATTCAATTTTTATCTCTTTCATAAATTAGACATGGTTGCCTGCTTCTTCTTTTTTTTGTTTCTATAAGTGTGAGCTTTTGAATTCAAAATCTGTTATTTATAATCCCTTTCATCTTATCACCCAACTCAATTCTTCACTAAGGCTACGTGTTTAATAGAAAAAACATACCATATTGATGCCAAAAGTTTTATGTTTAATCAGCATACACAAAACACTAATTACCTTGGACTTTTTCTGATTCATGGCTTTGTTTTACATGAAATAATCCAATTGTACTAAATTTTTTGCAGAACTTTCACGGCTAGGAAGGTAGAGTTATCTGAAATTCACTTGCAAAATAGCTCTATTTTTAATTTTAATGGACATTTGTAGTCAGACCCTTAATCCACTTATTGATTTGATCTTTTACACTAAATCAAACTATCATCATTCTATTTTTAATTTTGTTTTTCTTCCGATCAAAAAAAATTATTTCCTTTCTTTTTCTCAAGGGATAATTGCAGAAACCTCCCCTGAGGTTTTTAATAATTTCACTTGGCTCCCCTAAGGTTTCAAAAATTAGACCTACCTCCCTTGCCCATTTAAAATGACAATACTAACCTTAGTATTTTTAATAAAACTCTCTTGCTACCACGTTTATGCAAAAGATGGATTTTATAATTTTATTTACATTTTTCCTTCTTATTATTCATTTCTTTTATATTTCATTAGAAGTATAGAAAAGCTATTAATGTTGTTCCTAATATCTATCCCAATTAAACATTAAGCTAGTAATATTTTTTTGTAGCTCTTGTTTTTGGTATCAAAATCAAGAATAAGTCAACAATGATTAAAAACAAATAGCTTAAAATCACTACTAAATTATGATAGTTCTATCAACAAACTAGTCCATAAACTTTTATTAAAAAAATAATCCATAAACTTTAAAAGAAACAAATTAGCACTTTTTTCTCTATCTTAAAAAGAATTTATATTCCCAATAAAGCACTATGAAAAATATCTTGTTATAGCAAAAGATTTATTGTAATAGTTGATTATCAAATAACAAATATTGGTATGAAAAAATTGACACTCTTTTTGTTTAGAAGAACAAATTGAACTTTGTAAGATAAGGGCATTTTAGGGTATTTATTAAATTTTTTTACTCTACTCTAAAGTTTGGTTACCAAAGTATCAAATTAAGGGAGGTAAATGTAATTTTTAAAACGTCAAGAGAACTAAGTGAAATAATAAGAAACCTCAAGGGAGAATATAACAGAATTGCTGCACCTTAAAGGGAGAAAAAAAAAGACTTTATTGTAATGCTGTATTTTGAAACCGCATTTATTAAAAGAAAATGGGCAAATTAACAAAAAATGTCAAAAAAAGGAACGAAAAGAAAAAAATGGCAAGGAAAAAAAAGAAAGGAGTAAAATTCCCGTGAAAAAATTCTTCGAATCAAGGTCCAAATTCTAGTTTATAGTCATTTTTTATGTTATATGCTCTATAACAATTCTAGTTTAGGAGTTTGTGGTTTGAAAGGAAAATGGGTTTTCAATTTTCAAGGATTTTTTGAAATGAAATGAGTTTTGAGGATTTTGGTATTTGGCTCGTTGACGTCTCCTTCTATATCTATAGGCTAGTTTGTTTTTCATAGGCATTATTTTCCTGTGAAGTTCATGAATTTTGATGGATTTGGGTGCAAGTGGAGAAGAAGGCCACAACTGGTTACTTTTATTTGGTAAATTTTCAACCAATTTTTGCGAAACTTGGGGTTGAAATCATGGATCTACTCTAAAAACTAAACTCATCCTATAACTTTGGCAAGATTTCGCTATTCTATGGTGATAGCCGGAGGAGGAGGTGGCAGGGAACTGCCGCTGAGCTTCCATGGCCGCTACTTTAAAATATTTTAAAATTCAGTGAGGAAGAACTGAAAAAGATTAATATAAAATTAAAAAGAAATAAAAAGAATTAAATGGATTTCTTAAAAGTAGAAAACATAATTGTCAAATTATTTCCTCATGGAATTAAAAAAATATATAATGATACCAGTTGGGCATTTAGTCTTTACACCAGTTCCATCTAAAATATTAAACAGACGTTACCTAAAAGGGGGTATTTGTTATTTGGCTAAACCTCGGGATTTGTTTGGAAGTTTGGCCAAAGCTTAGGGGAGGCAAATGTAAGTAACCCAAAAAATTAAAATGGGCCTCGGGGAGCCGTAACGCGTAACTGTTGTCCTAAGAAAACGATTTCTTCCTTTCACTAGAGGTCTAGAACCACGCTTTTTTAAGATGGTATGGCTCGAAACAGAAACGAAGTACAGCCCCTTTTTCACTCTTTAGCGCGTATTTCTTGAAAAACAGACAAAATGGCGAAGGAGGAGGAGACTGGAGCTTCTGATGTGCGAATCGACAGCGTAGTAATAACACCATGGAAGGCCCTTCTAACGCACGTTACCTGCGGAGTAGGTTTAGGAGTAGCTTTCCATGCTGCCCATAATTTCTACTCCATCAATTTGATTCAAAATCCGGCAAAAACCCTCCGTCTGATCTGGGTACTGACCATCTCTATCAATTCCTGTCAACTCCAAATTGATTATTTCTCATTTTTTAGTTTTCTAATATCTCTCTCTTTTTCAATTGTTGGTTTGATTTTTTGAAGGTTATTGAAGCTCCAGTCGTGATTCTGCTGTACAGTCTCTTTCGACATCGTCCAAATCAATGCTCTGTAAATTCCAATTAATCCCATTTCCTCGTCTGATTAATTTCTTTTGTTTGTTGGTGATTTTTATATGTTAATCTCTTCTTTTTAACTATTAAACGAGGTTTTGATGTGTGTATTGGACAGTACTTGAAAGCCGTAGTACGAGGTTTGTTGGCACTACCTGCTGGTTAGTCGTTCATTGCTTTTTTGTTTTTATATAATTTAATTAACTTTTATCACTTAAACTTTTTGGTTAAGTGGTTGGGATGTCAAAAGTTGCAATCTTTAATTGCTCTGTGCTCTTTATTTTTGTTTCTTATTATTTTTTAAAAATTTATGAAGTTATTTCTTTCTTTGAAGGTTAATGAATAATGATGTACAAGTAATAGATAAAGTTGAAGGCTTTGAGAAGTAATTTTTAGTAATTTATAGGTTGAAAAGAGTCACGTTAGCACTGTTTAGCACCTGTACCTGTAAAAAGATAGGTTATTTGAGCACAGAACAAGGATATTGCTTGAGGACTCATTCTTACACAACTTTCTATCTTCTGTTTCAATACTTTGCCTGCACTAGTGGTATGATAGCTTTATAGCTGAATGTTCGTCTGTCAATGCTTGCTTAACATTTTTTTTTGTTATTTTGTTGTCTTTTTCATTATATTGGATTCTAAGTATGTTGGTTTTTGCATGTAAATATATAGGGGCAGTAGTGAATGCATTTGGAGCTATAGCATTGGGAGCACCCATGATTCAGTATGTAACTTATCTGGGTTGTTTCCAGTCTATTTATTATGATTTTGAGAACTACTGAGGTTAAACTTCATGTTGGACAAATGGTCTCTGTTCTATTCTATTTCTATCCCATGGTACAGAACTGCTCGTCGATGTTATGGAGGATAGCAAATCCTAGACTATCTTGTCAATGAAATGGGTGAATAGCAGTAACCATTACTATGATCAAATAGACATGTGCAGAATAACACAAATCCTGAGTAGCAAGCATGAAAAAGAGTTTTTTTTTTTTAAATTATAGTTCAGGAGTTATTTTGACACTTCAGGACTATTTTGTGGAACAAATTGAGATAATTTTCACAGTTTTTATCGTTATCTTGGATCGGATGTTTTATTCTGTGGTTAATTACAGGAACTTCAACAGGACCCTCCACTGGTCTCTTCTGATGTCAGTGCTTACTGTAAGTGTTTCATTTGACATCTCATTTGCCATTCTGTATCTCATGCTTCAGTAAACTCCTGGATCAACTGAACTAGCTCTGAAATTTGTGCTGGAAACCTAGTAACTTGATGTAAAATTTGCTTTATTTTTGTAAGTAATCATAGATAACCATCAAATTTTCCTCTGTGCCATAAGGATCTTAATTAGTCATTTCCTGGTATGTAAAACTTCTGCTGCTGTTGGCAGTGTGTCCCAGCAGCTTCTGTGTTTGGTTCTTCTTGGGCTGACTGGCACCGGATATTTGCTCACACAAAGTAAGCGTATGAAACTAATGTGATTTTATTTTGCCGACATCATTCCCTTTTTGTTTTGCTAGCATTGAGAAGTAATACTCGTGTTATTTGACTTCTGCAATTGTTCGTAACTTTTTGTTAGGCCAAGTGGACCTGTAGAGTACATGATCTGCCTACCTGCTCATGGAGCTGTCATTGGAGCATGGTTTGGCGCTTGGCCAATGCCACTTGACTGGGAAAGACCATGGCAGGTAGGCTTACCTTCCTATCGAATCCCGGTCATTTGAGACTTAGATGATTTTTGCATTCCTTTTATCTACATAATTCATCTGGTTATTCTATGTGATTTTTTACCACTTTAAGGATTAAACTCAATCTACTATAGGCCTTTTTCCAAAAATTAAAAAATTGTCTAGTGAAATTCTAGTATTGGTTGCAGAGAAAAACTTGAAACAGTTTTTTGTTTTTGGATACATATTGAAGTTTGTTATGTTGAAATTGTAGCCGAATGAAGTTGGTAAAAGGTCACAGGTTTTGACTCTCTCTCTCTCTCTCTCTCTCTCTTTTTCTTCTTCTTCTTTTCTTACTGTGTACATCAAGAGTTGGTTCATCAAGAACTTAGTAGTAAGAGTGGCTCAGAAACCATTGATACCTTCAGGAGTGCCCTGAGGTCTACCATCACATGGCCAAAAAATCTTCTCTTGTTACATTCTCGAAAATAACACAAAGTAAAGTATGGAACTTGATATGTTAATGCAGCGTATGATATAGTCAGGGTTCCCAGTTGACAATTCAATAATTGATGCTTAGCTTTCATGGTTAGATTGTTGTGTTGGCTCTGATATTCTTGTTGCTCAATTTGCCTTTTCATATAAAGACGCCATATTAACATTGTCTTAGTATGAATTTTAAACCTTGCACATGAAATTGTGTCTTGAAAAGCACTGGAGAGATGGTGAGGGTTTACGCATAGTAGTCCTGATGTGGTTCTGATAATTCCATGATGTAGTGATGTGTTGATAGATTGTTCCAAGTATAATCTCCTAGGACATGTTAGTTGCAATGGTTTTGGTAAATGTACTTGACCATATATGCTCGAGCTTGGCAATTGGATTCTAACTGTTGGATATTGTTCAGCCTTGGTTTGCAGCATGTGGTTCAGTTGCCATGCTTCGTACCCTGACACTGAAATTATTTGAATTTGTCTGTAGGACTGGCCGGTTTGTGTGAGCTATGGAGCTTTGGCTGGGTACTTTTTTGGGATGGCGGCAGCTTTTGGTTCTGTCCTCTTCCTAAATAATCGAAGGCATGTAAAAGGAGACTAATGATGGAGAATTCGACATTAATCTTATTGGAGGTTGCTATCGATGACCCTATTGATAGACTGAGTTGCATCCAGCTGACCATAGGACCTCACCTGCTGAGTGGAGGTTTTGTAATCTTTTCCCAGTAACATTACAAAACTCATCCCTCCCCAGAACTTTTCTTTTTGCCCGGGCAATCCAATTTGCAGAAACTTAGAAGTACCTTTGGTTCCCACTGGAAGTTCATTCTTTACCCTTTCTTTTCTCTTTCTTTTTCCCACTGTAACTATCTATTTCTTCCATTGTGATCTGCTACTGTCTTCTAAAGGGAAAATCCTCGTCTGGTGTATGATGAGGTTGTGAACAAGAAGGATGTTGTTATTTCTGAGAGATTAGCATCCATGGCACATTCCTCAATTTTTCGCTTTCCACTGTGAAAAGCTTGAATTACTGAGTCCTGGTTTTTGCTTACAGGTGAAGATATTTCACAGCCATTGTTTATGTTTTGTCTTTTAAATAAACTTTGGGCAGATGGGACACTTTATACCTTTTTTTAACCCACCATGTTTGTACATTTCCACTTCTCACTGACTCACCATGACTTTTGACGAGGATAAGCAGAGACACAAACCAGGTCACCACTCATCACCCATCACTTACTAATCTTGTACTAATAGTGCTGCAATGACTGACGCAAGGACCGGTACGTACCCAAATCTTATTTGTCCATTTTCTAAATCTACCCAAGAAAAAAGTATGGTACCATACCAACTTACCTTTTCCTTTTCATCCTTTACCATGCTACGAATGAGGGATTAGGCAACAAAATACCAAAAAAATAATAATAATAAAGAAAGAGAATTTTGTTTAGCATATTCAATCTCATCAAAAGCCAATCCTGAAACTAATGGCCAACAAGCCTAGCAGTGGCGGGAAAATTTACCGGAGGATAACGAGCACCCTTTCTTTCTAAGCCTCCTGTTCCGTAACTCCGCGTTCTCGTCACGCCATGTTATGCTTACGTGCATGCTAGACTTCCATAAAAGCCCTTGGGCATTCCATCACAATGACAATATTGCCCCAACAATGACCAACTGTCGTGCCATTATAGGCTCGTCACTCATCTAACTGTCACAGCCGGTCAAGCTACCGGAACTGCCACATCAGCGACGAGCTCAACCCGCGATGCCCCAGATGGCCCTCTCTTTGTTACACGTGTAACGGAGAAAATTGCAAAAGTGGGCCCTACAACCGAACCCTTTAAAACTCTCATAGAGCCCTAAGCGCCAAACAAAAAAACCCCCCACCTTTTCCCCTCCCCTCCCCTCCACTCCACTCCGCTCGCACCAGGCCACTCTCAAGTCACAACTCACAACCCCCAAAATCTCTCAAAAACCCCTTCACTTTCTCTCTCTAGAAAAAATCGCTTCTTTGAAATTTCTCCGATCATCTGTTTCCATCATCAACTGGTACCTCCACTTCAGCAACTGGTACTTGTTTTTAACATTTCTATATGCATATGGGTTTAGTTCTCGATTTTAATTTGGAGCTTTTCTTCTTTTTTTTTTTAATTTCTTATTTAAGCTTTATTTTTTGCCTGTCCTGTATTTAATGTGTTCGGTGCCTTTTGTTTTTTCTTTTTTCTTTTTGGTTGTTGGATGATGCAATTTTTAGACTTCTGTAATTCTCTTAGTGCTTTTGGTGTGGTTTCTTGATTATCGTAACCATTAACTGTGGGCATCTCTGGGCTTTTGGAAGTCTACAACAATTTTGGAAGATATTAATCGCAACAGGGTTTAGGGCTTTTCTAGAATTGGAGGTTGTATTTATCTGTTTGCTGTGTATATCTTGCGCACAGATGGTGGTTTTTTTCTCGAAACGTTTGAGCTCAAATTTTGCTGGGTGGTTTCCATCCGATTTCTCATTATTGGGACTCACAAATATTACCAGCAAATTATTTCATTTCTTGGTTCTGATGAAAATGTTATTCAGGGAGATACTGTATTTACCTATATGCATACAAACGAATTGCTGATACCCTTTTTCCTCCCTTTTTTTTGGGTACTTAGACGGGATTTATTGATTTGAGCAACAAATGGGCACGATCACTGTTCAGACAAGGTGGTTTAGGACTTTCTCTTTATTAGATCTTAGGTTTGTGTGCTTTTTGTTAAATTTGGAGTATTCAGCAACAATTATGCCAGGTTTTGTTAATCGCTGGCGAGATAGTGTGCACCTGCTTTCCGATTTTGCAAATGTGATGTAATTATCCCTTTATTCCATTTCAAGTTCTTTTTGCACATTTTACTTGAGAAATGAGATTTGATGTGTTCACCTATAGAAATTGCTTATGCTTGGTCTTTTCCCTTTAACTGTCAGCTTAGACTAATCTTGATCAGTTTAGAGATTTGCCTGTATGTTTGCTGGTGCAGGGTATTTTGCATTGACATTCTACTGTGTCGTTTTGCAGAGTTAGACTGGTAGACATCACTCTCTTGACTTGTCTGTCCACTCTGAAACTAATGATGGGATTTGACAAGCCAAATGATGAGCAATATCCACCTATGCCATTGCAGGGTGATGGTGGATGTATGTTTGCCAGTAGGGAAGGTGGAAACTGTTGACTGTGGTCAGAATTTTCCAAGCTGTACGGGTTCTGCTGACTTTTCATTCCCATATGTATCTCTGGCTAATTCTGCTTGGAATGACATGCATGCAACCCATCATTCTTACCCACATGACCTTAGAAATGGTAGCCATTTGATGACTGGTCTAATGGGGCTTGACAACTTGCAAAGTCAGGACAACCTTAATTTGCATAGTCTCGGAGGTAATGTGTTTATGTACCTTGGCAATCTCAGAGCTTCTGAAAGTTTCTATCCTGAAGGAAAATTAGAAAAGATGTAGGTTAATTAACTAAAGTAATATGGTTATTTCAGGTAGTTTGAGGAATGTAGATGTTCAGAATACTCAGGCTAACGTAAATTTTTTGCCAACTGGGAGTAAAGCTGCTGGAGATTACCAAATGAATGTTCTGGGAGGAGAGGCAGAAGGTAGTACCGTAAACTGGTCACAGATTAGTGAGAGTTCTTTAAATTTAGGATGTGGTGGCATCCTTGTCACACCAAAATACAAGCTTTCTTGAATCTGGAGTTAGAAATGATGTCAAAGTAAATGCCTTCCATCCAAGACAAGTGGACGGAAGTTTTTTAACCCTTGGAATTGGAGGTAATCCAGAGACAAGAGCTAAATCTAAATTTGATTCCCGAGAGGTCGCCAATAAACTGGTGGAAGCAGCTGGGCCCCAAAGCAGCAGTTCCCAAATTCAACCTGCCACAAGTCTATCAAGTTTTCAAACTTATCCTGGTTGTTCTCCAAGCACTGTATCCAAACTAGGTGACTGGACCACCTCTAAAAATGTTGATGCTATTGTTGGGATGTGTTCAAGCCCATATCTCAGTCCTCAGATGCCAGAAGCTTTTAAGCAATATGATTTCTTTGAGAATAATGCTAAGAATACAGGTTTTGTCGATGAGTCTATGGGAAGAAATTCTGCACTAGAATCTTTTAAATTTTTTCAAGGTGATCCTTCTCCATCTTCATTGCCATTTAACAGCACTTATGCTTGCGTCCCCCAACCTGGATATGCCAAACAGTCAGAGTTGGGATCAGAAGCCTTCGAGTCTACCTGGGTGTCCACTCAACCAGCCAGAGACCTTCTGTGGAATTCTCATTCTATAGAGCCAGGAAATATCTCATCCTCCTTTGGTTCCCATTGTAGCAGGCTGAGGGATGTCTCTCTCCCACATGATTACTTAGGTGAGTTTTAGAAGTTGTTTCCTGTCTCTTGTCACTTATGAGTGTAGATTACAAATTTGGCTGGAAGGTGTCATTTTTATGTTTATCTCATAAACAAAGTCAAAGTTGGGTTCAATGATTTTTATTTGTCATCAAAGCTGTCTAAGTTTCTTTATGTCTTGAATGACCAAATTGTGGTTGCACAAAGGTCCATATTTTTTAGTTTACTTCTTTAGAAAAAAGGAGGAATTGTTTCCCCTTTTTTATGACAAAACTAGTATATGGATAAAGTCACAATCGATGGCAGGCAATTTCCTTGGACTGAGATGGAAGCTTTTCATACAAGTGCCCAAAGTGATACATGCGTACATTCACTGTTGTGAATTCTCTAGCAGCATGACAACTTTTCTTATTGCATTGAGTGTAAGCTTATCTGTAATTTGGGTTGTCGACTACGTAACCCATTGGGTTGCATTGAGTGTAAGCAGCATGACAACTTTTCTTATTGCATTGAGTGTAAGCTTATCTGTAATTTGGGTTGTCGACTACGTAGAAATTTGCCAATTAGTAAAGATTTATAAGGTAATGAGAGTTGGAATTGATTTTGATTTTTGCTGTTCCACACCTGAGACAGAGAAGCAAAAAATGTTAGCTTGTGTTAGTATAGCCATTATCACTTAGAACAATCTGTGAACCTCAACTTCAGGAATTTCAGTGCTTCCATCAGAGGGTTGTGGAACTCAAGCTGTTGGAAGTGGTGATCAGTGTGCCAGTGGTCAGCCAGATGGTGAGTGCATCTCATTTATGCGTATTTGCATCACATACAAATGCACAAACTCCTTACTTGCCAACTACTTTGCATTTTATATGCAATTCTTTGTTTAAGAAGCTTTTGAAACTCCTTTGGCATTACCATTTTTCTGCCAATTAGGAGAAAAAGGAAAAGCTTTTGTCAGATATCAAGAACATGTTCACATAAACACAATGGCCTGATCTACTTTTCTGTTAGTTCTTTAACATTATTTTGTAGCCTAGTTCAATTTGGATGGAAATGAGATTATCTCAAGTAGTTTTCTTTCCTTTAAATAAAATTTCTTCAAGTGATTATGGCCATGGTATCTCACACAGGAAGTGTTCATTTATTATTTTACTCGGCTGTACCTGATCTTTTGTATGTCCAA
The DNA here is from genome assembly GCA_023065735.1 of Coffea humblotiana. Taxonomy (NCBI): domain Eukaryota; kingdom Viridiplantae; phylum Streptophyta; class Magnoliopsida; order Gentianales; family Rubiaceae; genus Coffea; species Coffea humblotiana. The sequence goes on from CM041211.1 coordinate 3,824,852, forward strand.
TTAAAGTGATTGTGATCATGACTTCTACAATGTACTGAACTTGCTAAGTTTGGGGCTTGGGAACTAGAGGAAAATTTGTGGAGTTTGCGATAGTGTATGGTCTGATAGTGCTTAAACTAAATGTTTTTCCCCTCATATAGAATCAATTAACAGCAAAATGGACCAATATTTTTCGTCTGCTATCCTTGAATTAACTAGCACAATGAAGTGAGCAAATTTCATGGTAAGCATTTACTTGCTACTATTCTTCTGCAGGCCATGTATCTTCTCCTTACCAGGTTAATTCTGCACAGCATTTTCGAAGCACCAATTATCCCAAGAATACCAGTCTTCTGATTGCAGAGGGTAGTGCTAACAAGCCTGCTATACGTGCTCCATTTCCTCGAAGGCTAGGGGTACAAATTGATGATCCTGCTGCTACTCAATCCGCTACTGGAAGTGTATTATCCGAGAATATGGGAGCCCAGACTAGGAGTAAGTAATTCTCAATTCAAAAGCAGCTCAATCCTTTTCATGATGCAGTTGAATATCATATCCTGTGGGCTGTTTGATTTAGTATATTGGGCTGCATTTTTTCTGTTTTGTCCTTCTTGAGACCTTAACAAGGATAGTGCTTTAAGGATGACTACAGCATTTTTGACACCCCAATGCTCGAAAAAAGTTCTCCACCCACCAGAACCCCCCAAAAGGGGGAAAAAAGATGAGAGAGAGGGAGAGGGAGAGGTTTTTTTATTTTTTTGGGGGAGGGGGGGGGGGTTGTGTGTGTGTGTGTGGAGGAGAAGAAAGCACCAGTTTATTTGAGTTGTGAATTCCATAGGCTGGTTTCTAGTAGTCAAGTATGCAAAATGCTCTAGTTTAGCCTTTGGGTGACTCCATATTAGTGATCTATGTTGGCTCCACTTTTTTGCTTTTCTTTATTTGTGTTTTGTGTGTGACAAGAAGCTTTTCCTAGTGTGACTTATCAGGGAAGCAGGTTAGACTGGCCCCATACTAAGATAGTTCCTTCAGTTCAACTGATGTTACTTGAAAATTGTGTCGTGTTGAGCTAATTTTGGTAATATGACTCAATGTCAAGGTTCAAGGTGATAAGATTTTTATCACATGATGGAAAGACGAAACAGAAAGAGAGAAAAAGTTGAAAATAAAGACCGTCTAAAATCTGGTTCACATACCATGTGCATCATCTTTTGACCTTGTGATTATGTTGTTAATTGTCCTTGGTGCTTGGTATAAATGTTCAGGTAATGAGCATCAGTCTCGAATTTCTGGACCTGTTCAGCTTGCTAAAAAATTTTCTCAGGCCCATTTCTGGTATTAATCTATCATACTTGATATATTGCAATTTAGTCTATACATGAGCATAATATTCTGATGTTCAGATAATCCATAAGAGTGACGGTCTGATGTTCCCAGGTCATCGTCCAGACCGTTTGGCAGCTAAATTTAATGTTCAAAGTCCCTCCCTCTCAACTGGTATTTATGATTAGATTTTTATCAGGAGAGAGAAATCTGAGTACCCTTATCGGCATGTTTCCTGTATGAAATATTTTTGTGTTTTCCTTTGTCTGAACTAGGTCAACCTCAACGTGCTGTCCCTGTTCGGTTTCCCAAAGATCTTATGAGAGTTGATCATACAACTGGTATTTGTTCCTTTAGAAGTGCTTATAGTGTTTTATGCAATCAGACTGAGTTTCATGGCCAGCTTATTGTGATTAATGATTATGATTGTAACTTTTCCACTTACAGGTCACGTAGTTCCTCAAAAAATTGGTAGGACATCTCATGTTCATGGTGTTATTGGCCAGCCATCTCTTAAAAGGAGAGCAAATGAAACCCCATCAGTGCCTTCCTGGGGTCAGCGTAGGAGGTTTTTCACTCCCAGTTACCATTCTGCAATGAGCACTCCTGCTATTCCCCCTCTTCCTTCCACTTCGGCTCACATAAAGTGGACAGGTATTCCCTGGCACCCTTTCACTTGCACCATTTTCCTATAGTTTCGGATATACTGCACATCGTGGCGAACTGCAATTACTATTTATCCATGTCTGAGCATATAGACCTCCATTATTGACATTTAAGAGACCTGCAAGGAGCAGTATTCTTCAGAAACTGCATGGAAAGAAGTAATTTTTTCGTTTTAAACATGTTTATCGCATCACTGAACGTTGATATACCTTTCACATTTAGCGCAAAATTATTTCAAGGACTGGCTGACTTTGACGATAACAATTTTGCCTAGGCTTGTCCTGGGTTCGGACCATATTTGTTCAAGCTGATCTAATGCAAAGTAACCACAGCGAGACAAAATTGATTAATTAACCAAATGCACCTTCTATGCTGCTACAATCTTGATAAAGATTACAAGAAGTGACTGTTAGACGTGCTTGCAGATTCTGAAAGTTCTCCTCGGCCAACTGGACATAGATGCATGTTATGCAAGAGGGATCTCTCTTTCAGACCAGAAGGCCCCATTTACCAGCCTATCAATCCCCCGGCTGTCTCAGTTCTTCCCTGCGGCCATACGTTTCATGACCAATGCTTGCAGAATATCACCCCAGAAGATCAATCGAAAGATCCTCCATGTATACCCTGTGCCATTGGTGAAAAACAAGCTTGAAATTATTCTCTCATATTCTGTGTTGGGCAAACTCTAAAGATGGGAAAGCTGTATCTACATTCAATTAGGATTTAGTAAGTGAAGATAACTTAAGAGGGAAGTAAAATTTTTGTATAGTTGTTGGAAATTAGGTGTAGAGTTCTTGCAACTGTACATAGTGAATGTGGGATGGCAGATGCGGTCGGACAGGTATTATAAGCAACCATTCAGTTACCAATTTGCCTCGAGTGTACATGAAGCCTCCCTTTGTTTTGAGAATGAATGGAACGAATTTCATTTTGTACTAATGAGGATGGTACTATCTGTCCTTCTTGGCATTTGAACGCGTCTAAAGTTCTTCGAAGCTTTTTCTTGGAATATGCTCTGGATTATTATTGTACGCGTAAGCCTTGCGCATCCAAAATTGCTTTGCTCTGGGCTGATTTCTCCTGCAATTGTATGGTATTTCCGTAGTTATATACTATAAGGTAAATTTTGATGAGTGCTGATTCAACTCTTAACTGTAAATTACCTAGAAAATTCTTGTTGGTAATTTGTTGTCCTTGTAATTAAATTGGGATTTTGTGTTTTGAAGTCTATTTAACTGATATGTTTCCTTTCAAGATAGTTATATGTTTCGTTTTTGAAGAAAAACCCCCATATGATCCAGCAAAGTGCTTCTTAATTTCCCTTGCTTTTCGTTAAGGTAAATTTGTCATTTACAAAATTGACAATACACACAATTATTTAGCCTTAGCGGCGGGAATATGGCATATCCGGAAGTAGTTATTTACAGCCATATGAGCCTTGGCTGGCTATCCAGCGGCAGGCAATTAGTCGTAAGAGCACGTGACTGCTCATGATTTCTAGCATAATAAAACAATTAATTAACTAACTGCACGTGACGGAGTCTTCCAGCCGTTTCAGGACCAAGAAAATTCTCCCAAACAAAAATCGGCATATCCTTTAGTATTTAGGAATTGGATCCCTTCACTTTCTCTTTCTGGGCATCTCCGAAAATCCTTGCAAACATTAGGTGCATTTCAGTAATTCAGAAACTGGACCCATAAATTATGAAATTAGTCTATATACGCATACTATACGAATGTTTTTAAAATATGATAAAAAAATTCGATACAAAAATATGAGTTCAATAACACATTTGCAAATAGTACAAATATATTTCAAAATTACGAAATTAAGAGTATAAATAAAGTTAATACATTCTTCACAAATCGTGCTATACTAGTACCAATTTTCACTCTTATACTTATATAAAAGAAATTAAATTAGTTAAAATTTTATCACCTCATTAGCTTTATATGAATAAATCTATGGATGTTATCACCTTAAATTTTTTTTTTAACCCAAAAAATCTATGGATTTTATAATATAGGTTATTATTGTTTTGTATGTAACTCAAAACATATTTTATTATTCTTACAATAATTTTCAAAACTTTTTCAAGTATAATTCGTGAATTATAATATGCCCAAATTTTGTTACGTACACAATTACCTGAAAAATATTCTTGAAAAGGAAAATAATTCAAAACGTCCCTTACATTTCATCAAATAAATTTTTTAATCCCTCATTTTTAAAATATTAATTTTACATCCCTTATAAATTCAAATTAATAAAATTTGATCCCTACCAAAGTTTCCAATCACTTTTTAGTCTAAAATCACCATGTAACGCACATATAGTTATTTTTTATATACAAAAAATCAGATATCGCATTTTTAGTAACAAAGACGAATATAGATTATGTCATATTCCACTTTTTCATAAGAAAATAAATATGGTTCATGCCATATCCTACTTTTGTAGAAGCAAAAGTGAATATAGATCAAGAAATTTGTTTAACTACAAATGAGATCTAACCTTTTTTTCTCTTACAAAAATAATTATGCACAGGTCACGTGAATGATCCAAGATAAAAAAAAAAGGTCAAAAACCTAGATTGCAATCAAATTTTATCGACTTGATTTGCAAAGGACATAAATTTATTATTTTAAAAGTGAAGGATAAAAAATTCATTTAACGAAATGTGATGGATATTTTAAATAATTTTTCCTTCTTGAAATGTACGAAATATAAAATAATTATCCATACAAACCACCAGACCAGTATGATACGAGTATAATACAAATTTGTACAAACTCGGCCGAACAGATATACCTCTTACCACACATGAAAAACGCGACAACAACCTTTGCCTCAGTAATTTCAAATTTTCAATCAATCAAATTTTATTTAAAATTTAAATAAATAAAATAAAATACCAACTGAAAATGGGGTCCACCAAGAAAGACAAATCTAGGCCGTCCAAAGCCATTGACGATTCCGTCAGCCACCTCTCTCTTTGGGTGATGAATTTGATGCCAGGAAAAACTCGAGTGCTATTCTTCTCTCTCTCTATGTCTCTCATTTCCCACATCCGTCCGTGTTGATGATTCAAAATTCTCTCACTTCGTCGGCTTGTGTAATACTAACAACTTTCTTCTTCCCAAAGCCTACAACAGCTCCTAACAAAGCCTACTATTTCCTCAACAGCAACAGACTTAAACTAGTACGACTACTATAATTAGCAGCTAAGGTCTGAAGAGTGAAGAGGCAGATATAATTACTACTAAAAAAGATCTTTTCTTTCCTTGTTATTTTGTGAGTCCATAAAATAAAAGGAACAAATAGCTTTTGATGGTCAGCTCTTGACTTGTAAGTCGGATAAGGTACGAATGCTATGGAGGAACCAAATAAGAAGGTGGAGCAGAGTTTGATCAATGGATTCTCTCCTGTTTCTTCTGCTCCTGTTTTCTGGAAATCCAGGAGAAGGGCAGGTTAGCTACCCTTTTGATTCTTGTGCTTAATTATCCTTTTCTCTTCGCATCCTTGGGGTCAAATTTTGTTTTGAATTTGTGGGGTTTAAGGATCAATCCATGGTTTGATGAGGGGTTGCAGGATGCAAATGACTGTAGAACCGTAGATCTCTTCATGCAAAGGCTAAGACTTGGGATCCAGAATTGTTTGCTTTCTTGACATTTGAAGCTTGGAGTATTTTCTGCTTTGGTTCTTCTTGTTTGTCGGCTAAATCATTTGCAAAACTAATCCCAAAAATTAACTCTGACAATTTGACACAACTGCTCCGAGATTAAGCAGCTTAGCCCTTAACCTTATCTCTGCGACTCCTCCTCCTCCCTTTTTCTTTTTTTTTCCCCTTTTCTGGGGTTGGGAACTTGCTGCTGGGATGTGTACTCTGGAAATGGGTGATGATTGTGAAGTGGGATCTTCCCATGTGGATGGGATGATGCGGTTATGGGTTAGGGAAGGGAAGCGTACAGCTGCACCACCAAGACTTGGTCTGACTTTGCTCCCACGTCACTTCATTACTCATGATTGGCTCGATTTAGGTTGGAGTTAGCTAGCAAATCAACCTCAAAGAAAATTCTATTAGAAAAGAAAAATAAATATATCAAAAGGATGGGAGAAAATGGATTGTCCATCTACAATCCTCCCCGTCTGATTGGAATTTTATGTTTACCCCAAAAGATTTTTTTTTGAAAAAAAAAAAAATCTCTTTTTAGACTATGAAATGACCACCTCATGATTAGTTGGCTTTAAAGTTTTGCTGCATCATTGTCCGTCACCAAGATAAGTATTTTTCTCCTCCACAGTTTTCGCGCTATTACATTTGATTTTAAGATCATCTATACCTAATGTTAAGAATCTTTTTCTTCTCTGTGACATTTTTCTATGGTGAAACTTCTGATCATAGTTAATGATTGTAAACTTGTGATCTTAGTTAAGTCATAATCGCAATTTCAATCACTTAATGTAATAGCTGTAATATTTTCAAACCAGTATGAGAAGATCAAAATTTTGTCAATACTAAATTGCAGTTTGCTCAGTAAAGTAGAGGCTATTAACTGGAGACCTGCAAGCATTTGACTCTGGAATACCTCTTCAGACTAAAAACTAAACCAAACTAATACTAGTTATTTTTAAAGACTCTGAGACTAGGTTCACATTTACAAGTTTAATTTCTTCATAGCCTTCATGGACATAGATTTCAAATAAAAGGGTGCCTCTTTCTAGTCAGAGTTTTGCCTTCTTACTTACTGCAACCCTACTTCGAAAGTACTAATTCTTGTTACTTACTATAGCATCTATTTAGCAGATTATAGAAGGCAGCAATCTTGAGCTCTTTGTGATTCCCATCTTGCTTACTGCATTAGTAAAAGTACTTTGCAACTAAGCATATTTTTTCCTGGAGAGATTCCTGCTGAACGTTTGCATCTTCCTGCAGTCAGCGTGAAGTATTTAGACAAACCAACAGAAAATGACGCTGATAAACCTGCAGAAACACAGGAAAATCCCACCGCTGAGGCAATGCAGGAGGATTCAACCCCTGTTGTTCTATCAGAGAAGAGGAAGGCACTCTTTGAACCACTGGAACCCATGACAAATATAAATGGTCGTAGACCATCCGCTGAAATGTTACTTCCCCCACCGGACTTTGATGCAGCAACTTATCCCAAAGGCTGGCTGATTGGCAAGAAGAGGAAGCTTGTGAATGTTGATGTTGTGGAAAGCATGCGCAGGATTGCCGTCCAGGAAATGAATAGAAAGGTGGTGTTCTCGGTAGCCTCTTTGAGTACTAGAGCAAATATTGCTCTTTTTACTCGAAAACGCCGGTTGTCCTCTCGCAGGATGTAACAACTAATTACATTATTTCGTTTGCAGGATAGGGAGATTGATGGTCTGAATGAGCAGTTAGAAGAGGATGCTCGATGCCTTGAGCATTTGCAACTCCAGCTACTGGAGGAACGGAGCAAGCGATCTGAAGTTGAGCGTCAAAATGCAATGCTGCAAAACCAAATTACAATGCTCATGGACATGTTACAGGAGAATGACGACGTAGATGATGATGAAGGTGGAGAGGAGCCTTGATTTTTTCGTTCTTTCTTCAATAGTAGGAACTAGTCATATGGACTTTCTTCTGGGGAGTATTATTTTATTTTGCATATACGGTTGGCACAATATTTATTTTGTAATTTTGAGACTTATGCGGTCATGTGTGTGTATAATTAGTTCACATATATTTCACGTCTAGCATAAATTGTATACTGTAAATCTTCTTAATGAAAGTGTGAGGAACGCTTGGCAAGTCAACCAGAACAACTCTGCGCTTTGAGCTCTATTTTGCTTGCAGCTGACTTTTCGCTCGACTAATCGATCAAACACTCTGCCTTTAGCTTCTTCGACTTGTCATTTTACATTCACACGCTCTACCTTTGGTTTCTTATGCTCATTATTTTTGTTGTCCATGAATCAAGAGGTCTTTGATTGTGAATCTAAGCAGCAGAAAAACACGAAAACCCAATTCCGGGTAAGTCCTTACCTGTGGAAAATTATGCAATCACCACCATGCACTGAGCACATGGATGTATGTAGTTTCTGATTGCCAGAAAGGAAACATCGGATTCATATGTATACTAGAGATGTTCTTCGATAAGATAAAACTGCACATTTTCCACTTTCCACTTAGATAATGTGATATCAGCTACACCCAATACCAAATCTACAACCCAACAAGCATAACACAAAAAGAAAAACATTTAGGATTCTTCATCAATGAGAATCTCCGAATCCACCACGGTATGCAAAATGCAGCAAAAGACCCTAACGTATGTATATGTACAGGTTCCTAGGCAAGGAACTTCACTGGTAGACCCGAAGGACACATGCTACCGAGCTTGATTGTCAACATCTTCTGAGATGTTGAATAAGAACTGAGGCAGAGATGCTATCCTTGGAAGATTTAGCAGCAAGTCCCCAACAGAGTCCTTTCTAGACATAGGAGGAGGCTGCTTGCACCCTAAGAGATCTTCCATTTCCCCCTCAGCTACGGCAGACTTTTCGTCAATCTTGCTTCCACTGGCCTGTATAGTAAAGCATGAATCATCTATTCTCTTATCCATCACCGACACATCAGACATGCTCTCACTTTTAGATGGCAATATTTGGCCTGTCATAGGGTCTTTCTGCAGAAGACAGCACAGAGAATTGACCCTTGACATGAGAGACTTTTCATCAGAAGCTGGCACGTACTGAGAGTCACTAAACAAACATCGGTTAATTTCTTCCAGGATCTCCAGCCCTTGTCGTTCCTCACTTGAGAGGATGAAATTGTCAGATGTCCTCTGCTCTGATATCCGATTTTCAAGATGGCTCACAAGATCACTCATAGACATAGAAGAATGCAACCCCGGTACTCTGATCTGATGCCAGCTGCTAAGTTCCTTCCATTGCTCTCCTCCACCATTTTTTATTTCTTCAATTACATGCGTATCCATTACTGAATAAACCAAAACACAGAGTCAAATACTACTAGAGAGACGCGACTACGTATATAAACCTCCTTGGAGGAAAAGAAATACTCTGTACAGATTATAAATCAAATGAAAATGACATTTTACATTTCTGTTGGTCAGAAACTTTTAGTAAATATCAAATTTTGGTTCAAGACTATTAAAAGGAGCGGTTACCTGAGCTGGGTGATGGTGTTTCATGTCTAATAGATTCTCGAGGTCTACTAACAGTGTCTTGTTCATTCCTCGAAGAAGATGATTGACCACCTGATGGTGATGCTGCATCCCTCAGGTTGAAGAAAGTGGGACTCTCATGATTGTTCAAATCAAATGCAGCTTTGTTTTCACTTGGGTCATCAAACACAGAGATTCTGGGTTCAAAATATGGAGAATCCAACGTTATCTCTCCTTGTTTACTCAGGAAGTTAAGACGAGGATCACATTGAATAAGCTTTTCGAAATGCTTTCCCAACAAGCCTTGTGGACACTGCAGAAAATGACGCCTGCCAGAAATCCCAGAAAAAATGCCAATCAACGGTGAGTCAGACCATTGCTATATTGCACTTAGTCTCCAGAGACTGAGCAAAACAACGAAAAGAAAAAACTCACTTAAAAAAAAAAAAAATAGAGCATCTCTCATCTCTTAATATCTTTAGTATCAAAAAGCTACCAAATATATTTCAAATGTCCAATTCGGGATTACCCCTCTCCCCTGTTTCTTCTCCCCCACCCAATAAAAAAAAAAATCATCTCTTTGGTGATAAAGGGAGAAATGCTAAGAGCACAGAAGGCAAGAATAGAGTAAGTCCAACAATTGAAATTCAGTCGTGAGTCGCTGATACTCATAAAAGTCAGCATTTCGCTCTAAAAGCTCGTAAGATAGGAACTTGGAAGACAACATCAGAGAAGAGAGGTGTATGCAGACTATTGTTCAGATACATCTGCGGTCAAGGCAGTATAGCTGTGATGATAACAAATCGCTATCTACATAATGCTGAGATGTTACTGAGAAAGTCAAAGAACCACCTAAGAAATAACAAATTGATGAAGTAACTCAAATGGTACAAATCAAAATGTGGGGGTGGAGAACAAAAACTCCTTGCTACATAAATAAACAAATAGGACACATACAGTATGGAACAAGTAGCTTGTTGCCTAAAAAGTGCCATTTAAAAATGGCAACACAATAAACTCATGAATGAACGAGAGATTACCATACCTTTGTACGCTGGCCTGACCCCCAGTAAAATCAGATGTTGCCTGCCACAGGGTATGCTTCCTGGGCTGTGGATTTGTCTCCCTAAAGAAAAGAGGTTGTCTTGCAAGCTACACCATTTAAAAAAAAAAAAAAACATGTTTTCACTATAAAAAATTCATAATAACGACATACAGTGTAATTAACAAAGGCACGGTAAGTGTTGTTAATACCACTGCATCCAAAGTCCCCGGTCCGTCATCAGGATAATTCGCCTTCAAAGCCATTATATCAGACCATTGAATTTCAATCTTATTCTTGAGCCCGCCATCAAGAACCTCCCATACAAGCTTATGCTTTGCAAAATAACACTTTGCTACCAAATCCCCTTCATATCTTGACTTATACTAGAAATTAGAACAAAGATATGCAATCAAAATTAACGAAATCATAAGCAATCCAATAAAACAAGTTTCTAAAATCCATGATCAAATGCAAATGTATAAATATACCTCCCAGGTCCCAATTCGCAGAACAGTTGCTGGAAAATTTGAGGCCTTGAGCTTCTCAGAGGAACCAGAAGCAGCGGCCCCTTTAAGCTCTTTTTTACTGGAACTTGCACCCTTAGGTGAATTAGCTTGAGAAAGCCTCATTTGGATCAATTCCAAAAGGGAAGGACTTTTCCTCAGCCTCAATCCCAATGGACTCGGCTCGTCTAATGGGTTATACTGAGCCGGCGGTGCCGCCGGCAAGCCACCCACTTCCCCACTTCCCTGCTGCAACAGTCAAACCCCCCAGAAAGTACATCAGAAATTGAACTTTCCAATCATACAGACAAAACCACATAGAATAAAACCAGGAAAAAAAACCCAAAATTCAAATAAACTCCTAAAAACTGAGAGATGTTCAAGATCCAATTAATTGGAGTTAATCCGATTCAAAATATATATATATATATATATATATATATACATACATACAAACTTAAACCGGAAGACAAAACCCCAACACTTCGACAAGTATACATGAGAGAGACAAAGAGAAAAATTACGAACTTGAAGCGATGAAGAGTGTTTGGATCGCTTTTTAAGAGGGCCATATTCTTCTTCCAAAGGGTCTTCAAGTTCCCTCTTCACTGCCGCCATTTCCCCTCTCTGCAACTCGCCGCTTTTCGTTGCCTGAACCATCAAATCAGAAAACTACAAAAACGGAATCGCCCAAATCAATAGGAAAACTCACCAAGTCAAAGCAAAGAGTTTGCCCTAAACAACCAAAGAACGACAGATCTCTCCAATCTCAATTTTTCTTCAAAGCTGTTGAATGGAAATTTCTACTGCTTCGCCTTTAAACAAAGTGGCTGCTAAGAAAACTAGGAGTAAAAAGCTTCTGACGCGACTCACACGTGTCACCAACACGCGCTGCTACTAACCTTGCACGTGCAATAGCCTCACTCTCCACAGCTACCGCGTGCAATGCAGGGGTAACAAATGGAGTAAGACTAGAAAATGTATGGTCCAGATGAGTTCACTTAAATATAGAAAACTACCGATGGATTTGTTTGGACAGCTTTTTATTTGTCCAAATTTATTTGCTGACATCGCCATTACAATTTTCAATACACCTTTTTATATTTCCAACCATCTTTTTATCTCACATACATCACATCACAAAAAGTGCAACAGTAATTATTCCAAATAATACCCTATCCAAACAAACCCAATTGAAAATGAATTTTGTAAATGTTTTCTCAAAATTTGTCATTTTGCAAAAGATATCATTTGGGTTACTTGTGCCTTCAGGTTACTTGTGTTACGTATATTTTATTCTACAAACAATTACTATATAAAAAAAAAAACATCCATAGAGGTTCCAAAACCGTGGAATCCTGCCTATTTCAAGTGTTTTTTTTTTTTTTGCCTTCAGTGGGGTGTCCGAACTACATTGGTAGCCGACTAATCCCCACTGGGTCCTGACCCCCGCACCACCAAGGAGCCAAGGATTTGAAAGAGGGCAGAGTCGACCACACGATCCGGGACCTAACGAGGACATCCCGCTGCCAGCCGCTCTGCACCTGGGGTGCACCTATTTCAAGTGTTGGGGGGATAGAAATTAGAAAGGTGAATTGGCATCAAAGCAAGATCACGTGAGCGCTAGTGAGACAGTGGATAAAGTGCTGGGACCGCACCATGAGAACGTTCTGCTCGTCCAGTCGTACAATACAATGCAGACAAATTTAGAGGGATGGAACGTAGGGAGATGGTGGAGGTTGGCGGTGGTGGGATGGCTGAGATGATAATGTCTGTACACGTGGAGAAATCCAGTTGCATGTATTGACACGTAAGCAACCCAAGTGGATAATGTTTGCGAGTTTCATTGTTTGTCCTATTGCGTAGGTTACGTAATCCACACGCGTTTGCTTCTGGTACTTGGCGGCGGCAGCTGTATCACGCGCTGTTTTGTTGCTTTCTTTTCAAAAGATCACGCGCGTGATGTTCCCTTTGACTGGCAAGTTTATATTTACTCTCCAAATTTTTGATGACTGAAAACTATTGACATGTGCAGTTTTTGATTACGATATTGACGTTGAATTCGGACGTAAAGGATAAGAGCAGTAGTAATTTCTTAATGGGAAAAGAAAGAAAAAGAAAAAAAAAAAACCTCTTGCTTATCTCTTCTTGCCTTTTGGGCCCTTTTAGCTTCTGCCATTTTGGGGTCTTGTAGTTTCTATTTATAGTTAGAGCAGATTTTTTGCTTTTAGTTGAGTGTCCACTGAGATTGAGATGTTGTTGCCAAAATGAACGAAAAAATAAACAAATGCTTTTTATCTAAAGTTATATATAAAAGATTTTATCCATTCTTCATCATGCAATACAACATATTATTAATTTCTTCAAATCTACTCTCAACTGAGCAATGTTGTTCTGGCTATAATATACTATTACTAATCTTTTTCACTTCCTTCTTTTCCCCTTCCATGACATACAACATAATATAATATACTAGTTGAAGAAGAAAAAGCCATACTATTACTACTAGGTTTTGTAGGAGAAGAATCCTCGCTGGGAGGTCTGGAGTATGGGCCACGTATATGCTAAAAGAGGCCCGTTCACGTGCTAATTTTTTCCAAAATTGAAAATTTGGGCATCAAGGCCCAATAAAGTAATCTACATCAAGGCCCAGCGAATGTACATTTTCCAATCTACATCTCTAGTTAATGTAATAATATTTTGGATTGTAAATTATTTTGAGATAATTTTGTGAAAAAATACTGTAGCACTTTTTTGCTGTGATGTATGTGAGATAAAAGAATGTGTTGAAGATGCAAGCAAATCAGTGTGTGTAAATAAAGTGAAATAGATGACAATCCAAACACACTATCAAAGATATGATATGGTCCAAAGGATTTTGTCTCACGTACATAGTGCAAAGTGAATGTTAGCTCTTTGCGAGGTGTTGTCCCCTTTTGTTTGGATTGCAATTTTCTAAAGAAAAATTACTACATTTTTCCGTGAATACATTTTTCAAATCACCTTTTTATCTCACATACATCGAATCATTTCAGTAATTTTTCTATTAAAAATCTAGAAAAATGCGATCCAAACAAATCTGTCTCCAAATATTCTATTCTTGGTAGTACAATAGTACTAATATACTACTATTAACTTAGCCCAGCTGTGGAAAGTATTTGTTATTCGGCCATCAGACTCAGGCCTATTAATGCGATTCCAGTGAAGCTACCACAAGTGTTTGGTATACCCGTGAGCTACTCTTTGCCTAAATCTTCTCTAAACATTTATAAACCTGAGCTGGTTTATGTTTGAACAAGGATAATGCCGGAGAAATTCCAGACGCAAACAACACAATTTGTCTAATTAATGCAGAAGTTTCACGAGCTAAATATATATAGATGTAAACATTCCTGTAGCAGGAAGGTTTTAAAACTTCCTATGCATAGCAAAGAGACAATCATATGTGTTAGCTTAGCTATGTGGGACATTTTCTGTCTTTTGAGTTGTAATTCTACTGCTGCAGTATCAGAGACACTAAGGGAATTTAATCCTCCGCTTGTGATGGTTAATGTTATGTCATGTACATTTTACTTTTCTTTTTTTTCTTCTCTCTTGATATATATATATATTTCTAAGTATGCGATTGCAAAAAAAATATTTCCAAGTACCGTGCATGATTAAGGACCATTGTACTTTATGTGTAATCTTTACACATTAATTAATTGTTATTGAATTTACGCGAAGCAAAAATGAAGGGCGCACCCCACGAGGACGGAAGGTAATGCAAATATTGATCCTTTTTTTTTGTTCTTATGATAAGTCTTCATAATATTGATCAAATATATATTTCTTCATCATTATGCATTCTTCTGTTTTATCCAAACTAAACGCAGGAATATTTTGCTTTGTTGATAAGTTTATCAGAGAATTTTGCTTGGTTGGAGAATTTTGCTGATATGTTTCTTGGCTACTAATAAAACTTACCTATCCAAAAAAAATAAAACATTTTTTTTGGAAACATTATTGTATTTGGTCCAGGATAGAGATAAGGCCTCAGATTGAGGAGGCCTACTTTGTAATAGTAGAAGAGGATAAGCACCATACGCATCTCTCCCTCTCTCTCGCAATCTAAGCTTAATATCTTTCCCTTTCTCCATTCTATTGTTTGTTTGTAAGCTGCGACAGTTGAATCCGTGAAGGAATGAATCCTTATCCATGGAAGCCTCAACGAACCAACAAAAATCTTTGCAAAACAATTTTTAAAAAAATGCTCAAACAGTAGCTTGTGAAAATTGAAGTCCCATACTCCCATTCCAACCCCATAAAATAAACACAGAAGAGAAGACTTGCTTTGTTTTTTTTCCCTACGCTTATGCACGTGAATTCCCAATAATTTCTCATGCCAAAAGTGGGTCCTAAAGCCAGCCTCGTATCTTTTGTTCTTAAGCCAAATTCCAACTCTCAAGAATCTCTCCACTTCTCCTCTTCTCGTCCCTCCTCTCTGTCTCATCAGTCCTTCGTGCCTCCTTCCCACGTCCTTTGATCTTTTAAATATTTCTAATTGTTTTGTTTCTCCTTCAACAACTGCACTGGGAAATTGGCAGAAATCTAGATGGCTTCTTGCTTATCGTTGGTGCTTGTAGCTGTTATTCTACTTCTTAGCACTAGTACTCGTGGAGTTTTCAGTAGCTACGGAGAGAAGGAAGTCCTTTCTCTGAAAAAGCTTCAAATGGTCACAGAGAAGTAGCAAAACAAGTTTTTTATCGCAAAAATCAAGTGAGTATGTGAAATGATGAATGCTAATAGATTCTTTAATTGTGAATTGTAACTTTGTAGCTTTATGAACTCCTTTGGGATCCGTTTTCATGCACTGTAGTTTCTTGAAAAGCCCATAAGATTCTTTCTCTGTCTCTTCAGTCTGAAGAGACTGGACTGGACCGTAGCAGTAGTACTAGTAAAGTAGTGGGAATTCAGCTGTAAAGAGCAAAGAAAAAGCTTAGTTCTCGATTGTGGTACAGTTTTAGGCTATGTTTAACTGTTTGAATTTGGCTAGAATTGCTTCGTTGCCCCCCACAACTGAGATTTATTTGCAAATTGTCTAAATTATGGACGCCAACAGAAAGGAAAGCTCCGTACGTACATTCTTTCTCCTTGTTTAGAATGGAAAATTCATTTCTTTATGTGGAACTTGTACTGAAAGCTCAAGGTTCCTTTCAAGTATAAATTTTCTTCATACGAAAATGTCTGTAGAATAAATAATACCTTTGCTTTTGCAGGAACGGAGAATGGTGCAACTATTTTGGAAATGAGGCACAGAGATTGCTTCTCTGGAATCATATCTGACTGGAGTCAGAGGCTCCAAAATTGGCTACAGGCCGATAGAATTCGAGTCAAGTCAATACAAGCTCAAATTAAAATCTTGGCTTCCGGCAAAACTGAAGCCCACTCCCAAACTCGGATTCCCATTGCTTCTGGTGTAAATCTGCATACTCTAAACTATATCGTGCCTGTGACAGTAGGTGGCAGAAATATGACAGTAATTGTTGATACAGGCAGTGATCTGACATGGGTTCAATGCCAACCTTGCAAATTATGTTATAATCAACCCGAACCTATATTTGACCCCTCATTATCATCTTCATACCATTCAATTCCTTGCAAGTCATCAGCCTGTCAGTCTTTGCAATTTGCCACAGGCAATTCAGGACTGTGCGGAGGAGATGCAGGAACATGTAAGTATGAGGTGAGCTATGGTGATGGATCTTATACTCGAGGCGTTCTGGGCAGCGACCGCCTAATACTTGGAACCATCCCTGTTGAGAACTTTGTATTTGGCTGTGGAAGAAACAACAGAGGCCTCTTTGGGGCTGCTTCAGGTCTAATGGGGCTGGGAAGGAGCGATCTTTCCCTGATTTCTCAAACTTCTGATGTATTTGGAGGTGTTTTCTCCTACTGTTTACCTACAACTGATGCTGTTCTTCTGGTTCGCTTAATGTTAGGTGGTGATGCTTCAGTTTACAAGAATTCTACACCGTTTTCGTATACTAGAATGGTTCCAAATCCACAGCTGGTGACATTCTACTTTCTCAATCTCACTGGAATTACTGTTGGCGGGGTTGCTACACAAGCTCCAAGTTTTGGTAAAGCTGGGATTCTTATTGATTCAGGGACAGTTATTACGAGGTTGCCTCCATCAATTTATGAGGCCGGTGAAGACCGAATTCTTGAAACAATTTCAGGGTACCCTACAGCACCAAGCTTTTCAATCTTGGACACTTGCTTTAATCTTTCGTCATATGATGAAGTAGATGTTCCCACGGTTAAAATGCAGTTTGAGGGTGATGCTGAGCTCACTGTGGATGTCACTGGAATTGTTTACATTGCAAAGAGCGATTGCATCTCAGGTTTGCTTAGCTCTTGCAAGCCTGACTTTTGAAGATGAGATTGGTATTATTGGCAATTATCAGCAAAGGAATACAGAGTCATATATGACACTAAAGAGTCTAAATTGGGATTTGCTAAAGAATCTTGCAGTTTCTATTAGATTAGATGGCCTAGAGGCTGCTGGTAGGGAGAGCCAAACAGCTAGGTGGCTGCTATGAAGGAGATTAGCCATTTCTGTTTCAGTCATGTATGATATCCATGATTCCTAATTATTGGGAATGGTATAGGTAGTGTAATTGTATGAAAAGCCACTTGTATTTGCTGAGCGTCCAAGTGTAATATATGACACTATGAAATGTAGCTAGGGTTCTGGAGGCAAAAAGCTTCAAGTGCATATCGGTTTTCTTGAGCATTATTTTATGAAAGTAAACCTAGCATCATCAAGAGAAGCCATTGAAATCGTGTCTGGAGTAGGGTTTTAATCAAACCGAGCTGCTTGTGAGTTGCTCGGTCAAAATTTGACTTGAACTCGGTTTGATCGGGATTCGAGTAATTCGTAGACCCTAACGAGTCGAGTTTGAGTATCTAGTAACAAGATTGGAAGGCTCGTTGAGCCTTATCAAGTTTTTAATTTTAATTTTTAATATATTATTATTATGAAATTATCTTTATGAAATTAAGTTTTCGGCTAGTCAAGTATCTCAAAATCATTTCGTCCAGGTATCGTATCAGAGGGGTCTGTTCCGATAATAACTCGGCCGAGTCGTCTCGGTCTCGATCAAGGCTTTGAACCATGCTTACACCTATGCAATTATTATATGGAAATGCGATTTTTTTCTACCCCTCTATCTCTTTGCTGGAAGGACAAAATGACTACAAGTATATGAAAGTAATGCTAATTAGACTTTGAGCATAGGAATTTCCAAAGTTTATTTCTGGATCACTGGAGCGTGCAGGTAAATGTGCAAACATCCAAAATCTGCAGTATCTTCCACAAATTCCAAATCTAGCAAACTTAGACCACAAATCCGAGAGCAGGAATATAAGAATAGTGTACGAATTAAGGCAGACATCGGTGCAAACAATGCCAGCGGGATTTGGAATTTTTTTCGCCATTCAGAGGTCTCAACAAGAATGCTGCCAAATAATCTTGGAAAAACCAACACTTTTGCAGTGCTAAAATAAATGAAATGGGAATATAAAAAGTATTATATCAGAGATTCTTAACACGAATGACCACACACAAAGCTCGTCTTTGGAAATGCCTCGTAGACAGAGCATATGATTTCTCGTTCATGAAATGGAGCAACAAACATACCTATTAGAAGTTGAAGGCACAGTCACTTGCCAAAATTTCTACCTGATCTTGGTACCCTCCAGCCAGAATTTGAGGATGGTTAAATCCTGGCAAGACTGCCAAATCATCTTTATCAGCAAGCCAATTAAGCAAGTTTCCCTCACTGAATCACTTTTGTATCAATGGCTTCCTGCCAAACTGCTTAAATAACGAGATAACTGAAAACTTGAACCAGCAGAAAGTCAAGGACATTAGACACTATTATGAGTAGCATTTCTTCTGTCCGTCCTACTTGCCAAAATATTTCAGCAAACTAAAGGATGTGAAGATCTAAATATCAAAAAGATTTGGATCGTGTCCACATGATATGATCTCTTGTCTGGCAGAAGCCATTGGGGCTGAGAGCGGTCGCGGATAATCAATTGCCTTGGGCAGGTCCAAAGCAAATAAAATGCAGGTCATGATACATAGATCCATATGAAGCCGAAGAACAGAAACAAGTTCATTCACCAATCGTGCAAGAAATTGCCGCAGCCCACGAGTTAATTAATTTGGATCGCAGCTTTTGAAGTCTACACAAGCCAACATTCGGTTAATGCAATTCCAACAAATTACAAAGAGCAATTTATTTACCCTTGAAGGAAATTTGCTCATTTTCTAAACACGAGTGTCGGTTCAAGCATGCTGCTAATTCTGGTGGATGCAAGATGGAATTATTATTATTTTTTTAAAAATATTTTTAGTAGATGTGTACTGAGAAGGGTAGAAATTACATCATATAAATATTTCTGATAGATCAAGTCAAAACCAGAGCAATTAACACAATTGACCCATTATCCAAAATACGATTATTTAATATAGTTATGAATCACAGCTACAAGTAAGTCTGTTTCCACACATCCATGTGCTACACATATTACCTGTCGCTATTACTAGGTTGTTAAGAATTATACCACTTCCTTGTCATCTAAAATAAAAATCCAAGGAGAGGTGGGAAATTCCTGCATAAGAAACATTCAATTAAAAAAAAAAAAAAAGAAAGAAAGAAAGAAAACGTGAAGCTGACTATTTTTTTGAAGCTACATAACTCTTTATTGTAAAAAGTGGCTTAAAAAAAAAAGTTGCTGAAGAAAACATCTTTATTGTAGTTTAGTAGTATGGTCCATGCAATTGATTAAACGCCAACGTAAAACTAAGGCCCCGTTTGGATTGCGGTTTTCTGTCGGAAAATTGCGTCGTTTTCCGTGATCACATTTCCCTATTACCTTTTTCCCTCACATATATCAAATCGCTACAGTATTTTTTCTATGAAAAATGACGAAAAATGCAATCCAAACGGGGCCTAACTCTTTAAGTTTCCATAACGTCTATCGCTTTTGAGGACGAAGGTACGGTTCACCCGACTACAGTTAAACAAATCAACCGAAGAATTGTGCCGGCTACAGTCCAGAAGTAACACACACGCGCCGATCTACGCCACCTAGCAAGAAATCACCCACTGCTAAAATATACTACCACAAACTACAAAACATCAGACTTTGAGGTTTGAATCTCGTTATTGACAATATTCGTCTGCTTGGCTGTAGAATCTCCAATGTCTGCTTCTTGCGACAATCTAAACTTTAGAATCTTGTGAAGTTGTGTTATTGGCTTGACTTGCTTAGTGGGGGCACGCTTGTTGTCTACTATACATCTTCCGGTGAAAAGGTTGGCTTCAGATGGGCCTGTTCTTGATGGAGCTCAGGAGCAGCATCTACGAACATAACTCAGTTTTAGTATACTATAGGAAGAGGTGTTCAACCACATGTATTCCTCCTAAGATTTTTGCTAAGAATGATACAAATTTAAGATGCTGGATAAATAATCAACTGTGCAAAACGAAGAAATTCAACATTTCATAGTCCAAAATGTGTCCAAACTTGTTCGTAAAGTTTCATCTACTCGTTCAGTGGTAACAGGGCAGATATTCTTCTTATTCCTCGTTCTCTGCCCCAGTACTTACAGGAAGTCCAGAAAGACAAATGTAAAGCAAGCGAAAAATAAGAAATTTTAGAACCCATAGCCAGCTGATTCTTTAGAGTGGGTCAATTTGGCCATCATTTCATCTACAACTTTTAATCCAGTCCCCAAGAACTAACCTGAAAGCAGCTCAAGGATCACCAAAAATTCCATTTCAAGTACTAGAGCAGTCATTGTAAGTTACATTTTCACGTTACTGAATGGCACAATATTCGTTGTAAGAAATGAAGGGCCTTGACTATGGGGGAAGAGTGGTTATTGACCTGTATGCCAACCACTTACACAACTACAAGCAAGAATCACCAGAAGACAAAAATCCTAAAAAATTTTGGTTGGAATTCCGTTGTGCCATTCAAAGCATAAAAGACACGGATAGACTAGCAGGTCTCGCAAAACTAAAATCTCACTCAGCCATCATTTAAGATACAGTAATAGGACTTCAGCAAACTTACAGCAGAGCTAATTAAAGTTGCAAAGTGCGTCAAATTTGAAGTGAAGGAGGAGAGTAAACTAAAGCATTTGACTGATGAGTTTAAAGGTAAATAAGGGATAATCGAAATTCATTGGTCTAATAAAGAGGTATGGAGCCTTCTCTGCACTTCTATGTCCAAACACACTTTTTTCAAATTAAAATAAAAAAGGACAAAGAACAGGGAGGATTACATCTTACCACATTCGCTAAAAACAAGGCATGTCCCAATTGTTTCTTTCATATTCACCTATCTGAGAAATAAAAGAGTAGTGTGACGTGAATACATCAAATACAATGTAGTATTCACCACCCAAACCAAACAAATTCCAGAAAAGCTTAACACTCACCAGTCTAAATTTCTCGTCGATGATCAAAGTTGGATTTAGTGTGTCTAAACCCTGCATAAATTATCAACCAAAGGTTAGACATCACATAGCAAAAGCCGGAACTGTAAATCATTTAAAAAATTCCAAACTGCACCTAAAAAAAAAGCAATTTAGATATTGAAACAATTTTGAGCATTCAGTATTTCAATCAGACTAAAATAACAAAACCAGAAAACACCGTATCCACCCCTCCAGGAGCAGAAAGAATAAACATGAACCAAAAAAGAAAAACAAGAACGATAAACAGACTGCAAAAGTTATAAACATTGGATAAAGCAGCTTTTACAATATATCTTCCAAAAATTCCAAACTTTTTGCTTCTAAACATGGTAGCTTAAACAAGAACAGAATAGATGACGGACTTCGCATTTACCACAACAGAAGCAGAAAAAGAACCATATTTATAATCAATCAAGCAATTTTACAACACACACACACACACACACCCAAAGAAAATGACAACATGAAATTTAACAATATACTAATAAGAATAAAAATTAGAGTTTGCCGGCGATGGTTGAAGAAATATTACAGAGAGAACATAGGGAGCATTGGGAGGAATGTGAACAAGGTCCGTCACAGCATCCAGATTTATCAATACATACTCTTCTTCCTCCACCTCTTCCTCCCTTTTATCATCCTGGTGCCATCTTATATTGTTGCCCTCCATCATTAATTTGATTTTAGCTGGAAATAGCATCAATTATTTCAGAGTATTACTCTAATCGCATAATAGTTATAATAAATGAACATAATATAAAACTCACGTTGATGAAGCTGCCAAAACCAAAACCCCAGAAAACCCCTATTAGCATCGAAAGATTCGACATTTAGTAAAGAAAATCAAAATTTCCCAGAAAAAACACTTGCTTAGCTTGGAAGTTTTTGTGAAACCTTGATAAAGAGCAGGGAAAGTAGAGATTCGAAATTACTCATACCCTATTTGGCTCCAGGAAACTGAAAAGGGAAAATAATTCCTCAGGAATGAGTTTTCTATGTTTGGCAAATATGCAAACTACTAAGGAGAGAAAGTAAGTGAAATTGCTATGGGAAGTGTTCGCATATTTTGCCTAGAATAAGAGATAATCAGCTTCCACACAAAAACGTGCGGAAACGGTGGAGAAAGAAGCCTAGATGGGTCAACACGCGTATCTTCAAGTAAAATGATATAATCGGATCATTTGTTAAGGAAAGTTACCCTCTCTTTTCTTTTCTACAACTCACCGGACAGAGGAAGAAAGAGAGAAAAGGAGAGAGGGAAAGAGTCGCGTGATTGGATGACTACTGCCCGGAATTGTTGCCGTCTCCGACTCTGGCGCCGCGTCGAATTGGGTAGAATAGTGGCTGCGATGGACGTTGGTGGGGATGGGGCTTTTTGAGCCGAGAAACGATGGAGAAGAAAGCAGTTCGAAAATTTTACTTTAGCCCCAAATCTTTTGTTCTATGTGCTCAATCCCCTTCAGATTTTATATCACTAGACTTTACGTTCAATGTTACATGTTGGCCGGTCAATTTTTTGAGAAATAATTACATTAGATAACTTCTAAATAGGTTTGACCAAGATTAATTCAAGTCAAATAATTGTTGCTTTATAACTTTGGTTTACCGTTTTTTTTTAACCTCCCACCCCCTTGACCCTTCCCAGCCACATTCAATGGACACCTAATCGCGATAGAAACTCTAACAATTGTTGTTTTATAGTTTCGAATTTTTAACCTTCAATCCCTTCTTGAAACTTTCCTATCCACGCTTAACGAAACCTAACAGCAACACAGAAAACTCTAGCAGTTTTCCCATAATCACTAGCTAGTGATTTGCAGTTTTAGAATAATTAGAATTGAAATCTCAAATTCTTGCTCATAATAGCTAGCTTATTTTCAATCTTTTTGACAATAAAAACAAAAAAAAATGTTAAAATTCGCTTGAGGCTATTTCAAGTTTTTCGTCGTCCTGTTAGGGTGCTCTTATGAAATTTTCATGATCCTCAAATTAGATGCACCTCTATGCGCTACATGTGAATCCTTGCTAATATGGCAAAGTCTTGTACGTGCTAATATGGCTTTGTGCTTTTTGATTTGGATGCCATGAGTAATATTAACCGATGGAGTAGTCTCCTCGCTACTTTCACTCTCTTCTATCTTTATTGTCTCCGCTTACTTTTGTGTTTGGAGGGCGTACTGTTGTATTTGGAGGGGAGAAATGTGTATTATTACTAACATAAAGAGCTAAATGATAAATAGTTTTGGTCCCGCAAGTACGGTTATTAAAAAAATGTGAGTCATAAATAGAAGATTGGCTTTAATTCAATATGAATCTAAGCACGAAAATTGCAACCCAAAGTCAATTCCCACCTTACCATATATTTCTCTTTCATTCAATCTGAACTACCATTCTAACTTGTGCTATGCACAAAATTACCAATTTCATGTCAAAACACTAATAATATTTTATAGACAAAATTATGTAATAAAAAGCAAAAGGATTCAAAGGAGTGTACACTACGATAATAGGCTACGTGTTCAAAATAGAGAGAGAAAAAGAAAAGAAAAGAAAAGAAAAAATCACTTTGTGAGGAAAAAATGAACTTTTTTAATTTTAATGTCCAAAGACAAAATTGGTTCACCTATTGTCGGTTGATATTTGATCGCAATTTGAATAAAATAATTTAATTCATAATGTGTTATATGGTAGAGTAAATATAAACTTATTTATGAATAACTAACAATAGATATTCGTGTTTCATATATCAAAATTTATAATATAAAAGATAAAATAGAATTGATTCATTTAAAATAATAAACAAACAAATTTGAAACGTTCTTTTGGTTTTACACTTTCAAACTAAACTTAGCTTTGCATTTTCAAAATAAAAGCACCAAGGTTTAGTTATTTCTAACATAAATGTAAATTGAATGATATCAAATTTTCAAAGGACAGTTTATAATTGAGTCCGTGTTTAACTTCAAAATTGAAGAGGTCAACTTTAAAGTGAAAAAGAAAAATCTCATAACCTGCAATTTGGTTTACATCTTCAAAATATACTTAACTGACCTTTCATAATATAAAAATTATATAAAACCAAAAAACTGATCACAATAGTTTCAAGTGTAGGCACCTGAAAATGCAAATAAAAATTTGATAATATTGTATCCTTATCAACTACAAAATTTAAAAAATACTTAGAATATAAAATGACATGGTGGTGTTACATATTTACACATGAAGAAAATAATAAAAATAAAAAAGAAGAAAAGAATAAGAATATACAAAACAATCAAAAAACTCTAGGATGTTCTTGGTCATTGGGTTTTAGGCTCTTCTTCAAGCCTATCAAGGTCAAATTTGGGTAAATAATATACAAATTAAGTAGGTGTAGTTTAGGTTCAAATATTTTATATCTTTTCTTAATTTATATTGTTATTTCCTTTTTATTGTTGGTAAGACTAATTTTATTTTCACTTTATTTTTCATCAAAAATAATATCTTAAATAAAAATTTTCATGTTTGAAGGGCCAGTAGAATTTATTTTTAATTTAATGATTTCAAAATCTAGGCTTTATTAATGGTACCATTATTTATTCGATTTGGTTAACAAGGCACTTGTTAAGAGCCGTTTTGAGTGTTAATTTTTTTTTAAAAAAAAGTATAATTAATTTGGAAGAGTGTCTAGATACATGGGGATAAGTAACCAATATCAAACATGATCATATTATATTTTGGTAAGGTTGATAAAAATTGAAATTCATATTCCAAAATCATGGGCATTAAAATTCTGCTTTTAGGGACTAAACTAAACTAATTAAAGAACATGTTTAGAATGAATCCAAACAAAAGGTAGTAATAATAATAATACAAACGGCAAATCTCAATTCATTCATCTAATATGGAAATAGTAAGAGAGTTTGGGAATTTGAATTCGAAATAATGATAAGATTAGTTATAATCCACTATTTTAAAGATTTATTGAATTGATGTATTAAATTGGAGGTAGAAAAGGTGTATTGGTTTTAACTCACCATGTAAATCTAGGCTAGAAAATTGCAACCTACATCAATTCTTAGGTTACCATATATTTCTCCTCTCTTCAATCAAAATTTAAAAACAGCTAAACCCCACCAGCAAGGAGAGGAGCTAAGCAATATAACGACCAACTCACGGTAAACTCACTAGCAAAACAAGACAATTTAGAAGAACACCAAGAAATGTACTCCCCACACCAAACCCGCTCATAGACGGCCGTATTAACTACTAACTATCCACCCTTTTTCCTCTGCCGGCTTTCTGGTTTTCTCCTCTGATTTGCCACCTCTCTCTCTTCCAAAAACAATCTTCTCTTGTCGCCATTTTTTCCTACCTTTCCACCCTTTATAAACTCCATATCCCTCACATCTGATTGGAGGAGGACCGAGTCATTCTAAATAGTTAGCATTATTTCATTACTAGCTATAGTTCATTGGTCCATTATTCCTTGTTTCTATCTTCCTCCTCCTTTATAGCCTTTAATCTCTACACTCATCAGAGCGATCTTTCCTCAATTTTTTTGTCCCTCGAGGTGAACTATCTAATCTTCCTTATTTCATGGCGAAATCTTCCAAGCAGAAAACAAGCTCCACTACCGCCACCACCACCAGCATTGACACCGATAATAATAATAGTAGCAATAGCAGTAACTCTACTAATCCCGTTGTCAAAACCACCAAAACTAAGCGAACCCGCAAGAGCGTGCCCAGAGATGCTCCACAGCAACGAAGTTCTGTTTATCGGGGTGTTACCAGGTACTGTAAATATATGAAAGTGGTGATCATCTTTCCACAACCACGGCTTTATTGAAAATTTCCTCTTTTTTTTTTTTTTACCTTTCTTTATTGAATAAAATTAAAGGGTTTCATTTTACCATCTATACTTGCTGCAGACACCGGTGGACTGGCCGGTATGAAGCTCATTTGTGGGACAAGAACTGTTGGAATGAGTCGCAAAACAAAAAAGGAAGACAAGGTTTTCTTTTTTCTCTTTTCTTTTAATCACTATTCAGGATGCATGTTTTAACGCCTTGTTTTAATTAGTGGAGAGTAATTAACGTGTTTTCCTTTTTGTTGGGGTGTTTCTGTTGACCGGTGTTCACGGTGGACTGCAACAAAAAATGCAGTATATCTTGGTAAGTAGGTTTCCATCTTTATCAGCATTGTCATAAAGTCTTTAATTATCACTGAACCTCAATTCGAATTTTGAAAAGAAATATTACTCTATCGGTTTGAAAAGGTCCACTCTTCTTGTGCTGATATATGAAATAAGAAAAGAAAAAAAAAGAGTCACTTTAGTGTAGCTACGTGGATACAAGAAATTTTGTACAAGTGGATGGATGCTCCATGAATCGGGCTTTTTTTCTTTTTTGGCTGGCAGGAGCTTACGATGATGAAGAAGCGGCGGCACATGCATATGACTTGGCAGCATTGAAGTACTGGGGACAAGACACAATTCTCAATTTTCCTGTAATCTATAATTCATCTTGCAAATCTTTGTTTTTTTTTTTTCCCTGAAGAAATTTATATTGTAAGATTTTAAAAGACTTGAATTTTTTTTTGTTAGATAATCATAGCGGTTTTGCTTAATGTATGTAGCTCTCGACGTATGAAAATGAGCTCAGCGAAATGGAGGGTCAGTCTAAAGAAGAGTACATTGGATCATTGAGAAGGTATGTTAGAGCTTTTTTTTTTTTTTTTTTCTTCATGTATTCATGCAAAGTCGGATATCAAATTAATTTAAAGAATCTGTTTTGGCAGAAAAAGCAGCGGGTTTTCGAGGGGTGTCTCTAAATACAGAGGAGTGGCAAGGTAAATTAGTTTGTTTCTCGAAGGGAATAATAATAGTATTAATTTTCGCATTTGATGAGCATGGTTCACTTACCATCAAGCAAAATAAAAGGAGGCCCACCTCTGATGAGACGATTAAGACACATAAGCATGTTTCTCTCCTGAAATTAGTACCTACCTATCAATTTACGGTCCTTTTTTTTGGAATTTTGTTTAACTGACGCCCAACGTTGATACACTTAAAATTGACTTAACTTACCGTGTAATTATTACCCTTCTTTATATTTATATACTTTTTCCAGTTAATTTTACTTACATTTCTTTGTATTTATTTATTTTTTCTAATTAAGAGTATTATCTTTTCAAAAATATGACACGTGAAATATATAATAACCAGTGTCTGTTGGCACCCGTTAGATAGACTTTTTTTTTTATATATATAATGTTCCAAAAAGTCCAAATGTTTGTTGTTCATATCACAAAGTTTTTCACAGCATGA
Organism: Coffea humblotiana; assembly: GCA_023065735.1. Lineage (NCBI taxonomy): Eukaryota > Viridiplantae > Streptophyta > Magnoliopsida > Gentianales > Rubiaceae > Coffea > Coffea humblotiana. Next base: position 3,852,390 of record CM041211.1, read on the forward strand.
GGTAGGGTTTATACAGACAAAAGGAAATTGCTGTTCTCCGTTAATGGCAAGGCCCCTCCATCCGGTTCATTTTAAAGCCAGCCGGTTCTGGTGAAGTAAACTTCTTATTATAACTTCTGGGCATCATCCAGCCACAAAGTAGTTAGGAAGACGAAAATTTATGACTTTTGACTAATTGATGCTGCACCAATGATACAAAGTTGTCAAAGTAGTGCTTAGGTATCCATCACCTTTACTTGCCCAATTGACATGCATCATGCATGCTAAGTCTGATCGGTTCTCATCATTTTCATGCAATAGTACATCAGTCCACAAATCTGGTAGCATTGGGATGCAACTTTTCGATCTCTTCTTTAAGTCTTTCACATTGTAGCATTGAATTCTGGCGGTGTTGATTGCGCAGACACCATCATAATGGGAGATGGGAGGCCCGAATAGGAAGAGTCTTTGGCAACAAGTACCTTTACCTTGGAACATATGGTAACTCTCTCCATCTTGCCCTCTATTCACTCTGTTGGCTAGTACCATATTTTTGATGCCAAAAATGCTTATTGCCTCCTTCCACCAACCCCCTCCCCCAACCAAACAACAGATCAAACTAAAAATTTTCATGGTTTTTTGAGTGTTATTCTTCATTTCTTGGTTTAAGAGCTTGTGACTCTCGTTGTTGTTGTTGTTGCTGCTGTTTTTCTTCTTTTCCCCTTTCCCCTGATGTGATTCAATAAAAAAATAAACCTGCTTTCTTAAAAATCGTTGTCAAGATTACCAAAAGTTGGTGACTAATGCGTCTGCAAGGCTCATGAATGGTTAGATAATCTACTATAGAATGAAATCAACATCTTGGTCGCCCACCTAATTAACCAACGGCTCCCAATTACTTGCTCGTGGAACAACATTTGGCACTTTCCAAATTCAATAAGCTAATTAATCTATTCAAACAGATTCTTCATAAACATGATATGACCCTTAAGATTATCTATTGATACACTTAATTAATTGGATATTTTAGTAGAGAAAGCTCCTTGTACCTCCATATGTCACAAAGATTTGTATTCTTAACACAAGTCATGCCAAGTGAAAGCAAACAATATTGTGTTAGTTGTCAAGTTCTCACGTGTTGAGTGATTATGCTTTTTTCTAGACATGAAATTTTTGAAGTGCATACATACATGCATTGCGTAGTAAAGAACAGAATTAGTAGATGAAAGAGCATCAAATATGGTTGGTAGTTGTACGCGGATCACCAAACTCTCAACTGCTAAGGCAAACATTTAAGGTTTAACTTTTCAATGATGGAGTATTACAACTTTTTCAACCTTTTCCACCAAATATTATGATACAGTATGTGGGATGAATTCTTGAATTTATTATAGTTATGCCCATGCATGTCATGCAGCCACACAAGAAGAAGCAGCGACCGCATATGACATGGCAGCAATAGAGTACAGAGGACTTAGCGCCGTTACTAACTTTGACCTTAGCCGTTACATCAAGCGGCTAAGACCAAACCAAACTGGTAACGGTGTCAATAACGTTGCCAGCTCTGAACAAAACCCCCCTAACGTTGACCTCCAAGTTAATCCAATCAAAGATGATGCTAGTGAAGAAGTGGATTTAAGCTACATCCATCAGCAGCAACAGCAACGAAGCTCCAGCTCGCCCGACACCTCCACCACCACCAGCACCACCGCGCCACAGCCATGTCCGGCTGGCGGTGCCACCGCTTCGTCTGCATTAGGGCTTCTCCTGCAGTCATCCAAGTGCAAGGAAATGCTCGAGCGGACATCAGCTGTTGACAGCCCTTCGACGCCTCCTGAACAGCCAGAGCCGCCGCGGAGGAGCTTCCCTGATGATATTCAGACGTACTTTGCTTGTCAAGACTCGGGCAACTTTGCCGACGAACATGACAGTATTTTTGGTGACTATAATCCATTTGCATCAACTATGTTCCCATGTGAGCTTGATGCATAGCAGAAGAGACGCAAATATATAAACGGTGGCTTCTCAAGAATTAAATATAGAATTATATATCGATTTTGTGAATACAAAGGTTGAAGACAGCGGCGGAGAAATGATAAGTAAGGCGACGAAAAAGAGTCTTAGGCTTCTAATTTTTATCATCGAGTTTTTAGTTAACACGGTGCTTCTGCTCTTCCCATCTGCAATATTGGAAGAGAAGAGTTTTTCTTTCCTTTTTACTTTTGTTTGTTGGTTTGTTTGTTTTATTTTGGTTGTTAATGTAGATAGGTTGGGTATAGACATTCATTTATCAGTTGCATTAATCAAATTTTTGTAGCCAATTAAGGGCATTTATTCTTCTGTTAGTGTCACACTGTCTATTTTTTCTTCAACTTTTATGCTTTATATCGAGTGTCCACTGTCTAATCCAAATACGTTCATATATACATAAGCAGCATATTCATGAGGCTTGCGGCTTTCTGGTTGCCAAACATTTGGGACTGGTTGGGGAATCAAGAGACTTCTTGATAGGTTCTTTGATACGAAATAAAAGTTTAAAATCAATCGTTTATGTAGTAGTAATTGTTAGACATTGGCACAATGTGGAAGTTGCTTCTTGTCTAAATCTATGCTCTTTTTCCTTGAGCATGCCAATAATACTCCGAGCTACAGACATTTCTCCTACTAAAGACAAAGGACTCAAAAAGCCTATTCTTGCTTTACAATTTGCTTTTCAGATGTGGATCAACTCCGAAGTTTCTCTCTTTTGGACTACTTGCCGGAATTTTCTAAGATACTTCTTTCATCTCCTTTTGTGATTCACCCGTAAAAACTGCAAAACATCTATGGTTAATTGCAATTGCCCTTAAACTATCAACTTTTTGAACTTTACTATCTTATATATTATCTATTTGTATCATATAGTTTACTCAAATAAGTTAAAAGTTTGAATTTAGATTACTGTTTTTGTATGAAAAATTTGTATACCCCTAAATTGCATTTGTTCACCCATAATCCCCTTGTTCACATAGGGGTATCAAAGTGTTTTCACTCAAAAGTAGCTAAGAACATCCATTAGTATTCAGTAAATTTGAATAATGAGCTACAAATGGGTAATATAATGTAGTTAATTACTGTAATCGATAGTTTAGAATGTAAATTTGGTGATATTTCAATCTCGCATGTTGCAATTGAACCTAACATTAATCCCTGAATTGTTCTCTTTTTTTTTTTTGTTAAGAAAAAAGCTTTTTAACTTCTGCAAATTGGTGCCGTATTTTCTCCTTAGTTAGGACTGAGATCCAATGGTGCATTTTCATCTTTTTTTTGCAACTTATTAAATGCAGCAATCCCAAGCTCATGCAACTTACAAATTCTTGGAAGCCTTTCGCTTGCATAAGATCCACTTTTCACTTAAAATATCGTCCTTTTCATAAGGATTCTAGAAGGAAATTTGACTCTCCTAGACGTGTATCCATCGACAGTAATTTTCTTCTTGCAAATCCAAGAAATTTTGAGCTGGATATGGATAGCAAAATCAAGAATCCCAAATATAATCATGCAAACGGAAGTAACAATCTTGTTAAAACACGGTGCAATTTGACTGATTCAGTCTAAAAGGATATCATATACCAATATTGATAGGTGCTAGAATCTCCTTGAGGTTTTGGCAAAAACGCAGTGCCATGAAACAATGAAAAGGCTGAATCATTCTTTTAAGATTTCTACCAAACTTAAACACTTGTCTTCTTTTTTAAGGGATTTTTAAAGTTAGTTTGTATGTAATTTGAAGGATCAAGGGAGTCACCAAACAAATGTACCATGCCTGCATTTCTCAATGTCTGCCGATTGGGCAATTCTTCCCAAATAAATTGAATGCTTGAATCTTTCTGTTTCCTTGGACTTTCTTTATTGTCATTTGTTTGGAACTTCTTGTTCTCCGACCTAAAGAATTTAACATACTTTCTGATTGGTGCAATGAACATATGTCGATCGAAAAAACAAAAACCAGCTTCATCTTTATCTCTTCAATTCAGACCAACTTCCAAATGTCAGCATGCATTTGCACAAAAGGCCAGCTCACGGCCATTGATTGGCTGTTAGCGACTAAATTAACGGGCAATATCCGATTTTATACGTAAAAATCCGCATCGGCTGGTCCCAAATCCAAAAAAAAAAAAAAAAAGAAGAAACAAGTGGAAGACAAGCAACCAACTGGCAACCTTTTTGGAGTTCTACGCTATCCTGCTCCCCCGACTTAGTATAATGGGATATGTATTCTGGGACTATTTCTTGGGAATTCAATGTCACAATCTTTGTTAATGTACTAACCAGCAAGAAGATACCCATGCGGACAACGTCAAAGCATAGGTAAGGTCAAGTAGCGTGCTGCTTATAGCTCGAGACAGTAAGTTTGGGTTCAATTTTGTTTAAATTTGCTTTGTCGGATGTTTGTCGTACTCTTGCTTCGTTTTATTTTCTTTTCCTCGTACTTAATTCAGGGCTACCCGAATTTGCTTAGAAGATTTGGACACTGCATATGTGATTAACTTTCTTTACAATTGATAAATTCCTGTGTGTGTAGATTACCTAAATCTAGAAAATTGTATGGCTATCCGTACTATAAAGTCGCTTTTTTTTTTTGGGTAGAATTGACAAATTGGAGATCTTAAATTAATGCAGTAGCCTGTGTACACGAGATGCTTTCAAATTCCCACATGCAGGCTTTTTGATAGAATTGGTCCACTTGGAGGTCTTATAGTTATACAATAGCCTATCTCTATCTACAGGAAATGCTTCAAAATTCCCACATAAAGATCACACAGAACAGTGCAAAAGAAAAGATTGGAGAAGAATCTGATACTTTCTCTTATCTCCATTTAATCATCTCTAGTCGCCTAGCATGTTACCAAAGTATGGTATTCACAAATCAGAAATCAGAATGTTACTTGGAGCCTCAACCTCAACTGTGGAGGCCCCCCAAATCAAGCTAAGAATTAGCTAATGACCGAAGAACTCGCTAAAAATTATCTTTCCCTCGCTTGTAAAGAACTAAAACCAAAGGAAAATCATAGTCAATGAAAGTTGCTGCTGCTTTTTGTGTGTCTATACCAGAGCTGGATGTTACCCTGGTCTTGCTTCTTCTACCTATTAATGTTACTGGCTTAGAGTTACACACATGCTAGCTTCAGATCTTCAAAACGAACTTCTGCTTTGAATAGTATATGCCTGGCACCTCTATACTTGTTGGCGTAGGAAGTCAGCCAATGAATCGAATCAGTCGCTTCATCTTTGGCTCTTGCATTGCCAACAGGAATATTGTAGTTACATTGTGCAACAGGCCTTTGAATCAATAGAAGCTAAACTGATGCAGAAGGCCTGAAATCCAGTCATGGGATATCTGCAAGATAGATTACATTCCTTGAATTATGACATTGGTATAAAAAATTCATTTCTTGTTTTTCTGTCATGTGTTCCAAAATGCCCAAACCTTCCACAAGATCAAGCATATATTGAATTAGTTTTCTGTACACAGGTACCTGAAATCCATCACATAGTTGGACTTCCCCACCCTTCCAAGCTGGAGGATTGTCTGCCTTCCATTCTTCTAGTGACACAAAGAGAATCTTTTAGAAAATCGATCGACATCATTATGCAAAGTGTCGTCTATGTGAAACAGAACCTGGGGCTTTAAGAGCATATAATAGTTATGCTTGAGAAACTAATTCTATTCGTTTGATTTAATCTTGTAAGGTCCTTAAGTCGATTTTATAAAATGTATACAGAATGTGATTTTTGTTTCTTTCATTTCAAATTAAGTAGTATCTAATAAGCTATCAAGATTACCTCCAATGTCAGCTGGAAATTCTTTACTGAGCTCTGGATCCGAAGTCCTGTCCTTCCTCTGTCTCTATAATCTAACTCATACTTCTTTGAAATCTTTTGCACAATAAAGCAGTAAATCAGCAGATTAATCGAGTAAAAGTGCAAAACATCTGTGAAGAATAAAACAGCCGCCACATACATTTACCTTATTGTAGTGTGGAACCCTTGAGAACAGTTGATGTACTTTGTCCATTTTCTCCTTCCAATCCAGGGGTAGTCCATTGATATGCTGTAAAAAAGAGGTATAAGCGTTTTTCCAATCTAAAAGGAGACTAACGTTTATAGCTCCATACAAGTAAGAGTTAGTTGCTTCTGATTAAGTGAATGTGACAGAAGATATGAAAAAAATTGTCAAGCTAACCTGAGTCACGTTCTTTAACTGCATTGATTGATGCTTTGGTATCCATGCCTTGATGCTTCTATGACTGCCAGTCCAGGTAGTTATGGTAGGAGTAAACCTATTCACAAAGAGGGGAAATAATTGGCTTTAACAGTTTGCAAGATCACAGAAAAACATAGAAACATAAAGATAGGGAGGGATGATGTAGCTTACGTTACAACTGCAAGTAATTTGAACAGTTTGGTCAAGGGATTGAGTTGATTTCCCTGCAACAAATGGCTATGCCCAATTAGAAGCTTGAAATTTGTGCTTGCTTTCTCTCTTCAGCAAAGCACCTTAGCCCTCTATGAGAGGCACTACAATTCATTTGGACTTTTAGTATCGTACCTGGCCCCATATATGGTATTTTGAACCCATAAGATTTGCTGTCATATTGCCAATTAAACTGTCATCCTGACCACTCACTAATCCCTTAACACATGATGCCACCAAGAATTCTGATCTTCCATTTCGCCTTCTGTGATGAGCAACAGCAAGCTTTCTGTTTTGTCTGCCATGACCCTCCTGTGACGTATTAAGGACGGATCATAAATATGTTCAGTGCATCTACTGAGAAAGTTCTTGTAATTAGACCTCAACAACATTACTGATAGGAATTTTACTTTTTTTTCCCATAGGAATTTACTTCTATTTCTTATAGCAGAGCATTGTAATCAAATTCATGCACACACGTCTATGTTTCTTGCTCCGATGAGGCGGTACAGAAAGCAAATGACTCTTATACTGCCTCCTTGAACATTAACTATAATGGTTATGTTTGGTTGAAAAACGTCAAAATATTAATCATAATGATATCATAATCCCTAAGCATAAAGTTGCAGAAATCTCTGTAATGCACTCAAATCACTTAATGTGAGCTGCCCCTCTGTGCATAAGAGAACCGCGGTAAAGTGCAGCTAAAACTCCATTTATATCTATCAAGATTTGAACTTTGCACAGAAGCCTTACTATTTCGTGTATCCAGATAGGCAAAAAACTTCGTGAAGCACCGCTTAAAGTTGCAAAAGAGACTTACATGAGTGTAAAGAGAGTAGAGGGTCCCTTTATCCAGTCCTTCTGGAGATGGTTCCTTCACTATGAGACAAGTACACCTTCCAATGTCCACAGGTAAAGGCCTACATAACAATGACCTGAAAACATACCCCGCCAAAACATACATTATTAATTTGCTAAAAAAATATGCAAGCAGCTTCTTACATGCGAAATCTCCTTAAATGTCAGACCTATTAGGCAGAGTAGACCAGGAGGAAGCTGGTGCAGCCTCTGAATCAGAGTAATCCCAAATATTCCCAGAATTTGTAGTTCCAGAATCAAGAGGTTCCAAAGTTCTGGTCCCAATTATCGAATCAGGTTCATGTTTCTTTATACATAGCTGAAGTGAAGACGGCTTCAAAGCCCTGTCTTTCGTATTCAAATTAGGACAATTAGGGACAAAATCCCCGGGGTCTAGCCGAATCCCTTTACAGAAGCCTGCATTTTCTTTATCATTCCAGCACCCAATTTCAGTCCTATTAGGAGTAAAATTCTCTTTGTCATCAGAAGGAACATTAGCAGGGTTGAGATTCCTTCGAATATGCACAGCAAGGGGAACAATGTTGTTGCCTGAATTCCCACCTTCGCTGGAGCTGCGGTTATGCCTGAGCTCACTGAGAGGATTAGCATATAAGGAATTATACGAAGACTGCCGAGGAAACACTGAGGTTTTCTTGAATTCAGACATTCTTTTTTCTGGTCTGAAAATGGAAGTAAAAGATAGATGGGGTGAAGTATCTACGCCTATGCTGCTGCTGAAGTGAGGTGGTGGTTCATGTAGATTTTCTCATGGGATTGTCGGTTTTTGGTGCTTTTGAAGTGAAGTACTAGTTGGTAGACTGGATATGCCATCTTCCTTATCTAGTGTTTGATGCCATCGATGGAATCAACAAAAATCAACCGCAATTTGAATTTGAAAATTTTGTATTGGAAAATGTGTGAGTTGAGGATTTTTTGAGGAAAGTGTAACGGTAACTAGTTTTGTCTGGGACTTCTTGTAGAGCTTTGGTGGTCTGGTGGGTTGGAGTTGGACATGGGAGCCGTAATTCGTGAAGATTAATAAATACTCGGAGGCGGGAAGCAGATTTGAATAGAGGAATCAATAAAAGTAGGAATGAGACTGGCAAGAATCTATTGCTATCATCATTAAAAGCCTTGTCCTGTTACGTACAAATCTGGTAAGTAATTATGACACAAAAGAATATTAACTCAAAACCCGACATCCATCACTATGGTTGGCTGTCCCACATCTTCCAGTTTTGTTTCTTCAGGCTAATTGCAAAGCTCCCCCTGAATTACTTCCTGTTTGCCATGTAATCCCTGAGCTATCAACTCTACTATCTTGTGCTAGCATCTTGTGGTGAAGCGTTAATCATATTATCGAGTCATTAAGTGTGTTTGGATAGTAGATTATTTGAGATAATTTTGTGAAGAAAACACTGTAACACTTTTTGGATGTGATGTATGTGAGATAAAAAAGTAATTAAAAAATGTATTGATAATGCAAGCAAATCAATCAGTATGTGTAAATGAGGTGTAAATAATGTGTAATCCAAACAAACTCAATTATCATTTTACACTTCATCAAGTTCAAGTGCGAGTTTGCTAAAATGCTACTATCTAGCAATGATTTAGCAAGTACATTAAAAATGATGGTAGTTGATTGGGGAATCTTAAGATTTAACATTTTTCTTCACTATTTGAAAGAGATCTTAAGGTGGGGAAACATTTCATTTGCACCAATTGAGTTTCTCTACACTTAAAAATTTAAAATACTCTCTTATCATGTTCTTGGTATTCTAATCATTTTTTTTATTTTATTTTTGATTATGTAATCCTTGGAATCTGATTTAACTTTGCTAGGAACAAGATACTATCTACCATGTGTTTGAGCAACTACACATGAGTTAAATGCTTAACAATTCGTACTTGAGCCCCTGGAATTATGTCTTTATGGACAATGAGCCATTTATAAAGTTTTCAAATTGCAATTTATTGATTGGCTAGATCCCTTCAAGTTCTAACTCAAGTTGTCCAATTTTACTCAGCCAAAATTATTTAAAAAAAAAAAGATTTGTGTTTATACTTGAGGTTGTGGACCTGTGACTATTGGCCAAGATAGAGGTGGCAACAAGGGAGGCACTTGTAATAGGGATGGCAATAAAGACGAATGTCCATGAGTGCATGTCCTTGCAAGGGAGGAATAGGAAGAGGGTTGGGGCGAAGCAAGGCGAGGGTGGTGGGAAATTTTCTCTCCTGCATTGAATGGGACGGAGAGGGGAGGGGTGAGGGAGCATACCCCCACCCCCTCCCCCGTCTCGTTTATATTTTAATATAGTATAATACATATGTATGATGTTAAATAAATGCTATTTTATTATTATTATTATACAAAAATATTGTATGAAATAAATAATATGTTATGTTGTTATGTTAAAGTGATATAATTTTTTTGTTGAAACTTAAAAAAAAAAGATTGATAAAGGGAAGTGATATTTATACTCCTCAGCCTAGCACTCGTTGGAAGTTATATTTTTAGTGAATGAATTGGAGTGCAAGAGGTTAAATAAGTAGGGAATGAGAATTTTTGTAGAATTGTGCTCCGCCTCAAAACTGCCCCGTCGTCATCCCTAGGCCAAGACACTTAGCTTTATGTGAGTTTATTTTGCATGAACATATTGATTTATGACTTTAAGTATTGCTTCATTTGTGTATATTTATAAGCTTCGTGATAAACTAATCTTTCATAGATTAGTTAACCATTAGGTAAAGTATAAAATGCAATTTTGGATGCAAGTCAGGATTTTTATCCTTACACTTGCATTAGTGCAACCCTTGGCGCCCTCTTATAGATGTCCAATATCTCTTTTTTTCGATTTTAAGGAGGCTCAAAACCTTACAAAATGAAGCAATACGTGAAAATATTTGAAAGGAGACTAAAGTAATAAATGCAAATATTTGAAGGTTCGATCTGTTCAGTCTTGATTATCTGGTTACTGTTGCCAAATTGGATATCGGGAACTCTGCCTTTTTAGTCTTGAAACGTTTTGAGTTCCTTCACCCAGCCGGTCAGCCCATGCATGATTCTGACCCGACTAAGTATTTAAGCGTCGACCCAAAGGTCATGCCCCAAAGTCCGAATAAAACACTGGACCTAACCCGATATGCCACGCTGAAAACGAGTGGCTCTCTTGATGACCCGAATCATCTGAAAAACCAACGCACATTTCCACCATGGCCCCAAAGCCAACCAGCCACCATCACCATGGCCGCCGCCGCCGCCGCCACCACTACAATTGCTCTCTTAACTAGCTCCTCTACTCTCTGCTGCAGGAAACCCACCTCATTAAGACAAAAAATCTTCAAGATAAAAGCATCATTGGCTACTATGTCCGCAACTACAACCAAAGTTGTCCCTGCGATTATAGTAGGAGGTGGACGTGTAGGAAAAGCTTTACAAGATATGGGAAATGGTGATGATGTTTTGGTGAAGAGGGGTGAATCCGTGCCCATTGATTTTCCTGGGCCCGTCTTGGTTTGTACTAGGAACGATGATCTTGAAGCTGTTCTTGAGTCTACTCCCAAGTCTCGTTGGAGCGGTACGATTACTCGCTATCTAAACCTGATTACTACTCTCGTGGATTTTAATTTTCCTTTGTTTCTTTGTTTTGGATAGTCCATGCATGAATTTATGAGTATTTCATCTCCTTTTTTTGTGGTCTCAAGCTATCTGCAATGACCGAAGTACGTTACTAGCACATAGGGCCAGTTCAGTATAGCATTTCTTAAGAATCAAAAGTTGGACGAAAGTTTGGGATAAGTAACTATTGGTAATACTTGTATTCTAGCCCATAAGGCCAGTTCAGTATAGCATTCATGAATTTTTGAGTATTTCATCCCTTTTTTTTTTTTCTCTCTTTTTGGTAGTCTTTGGCTATCTGCAATGACCTAAGTAAGTTACTAGCACATAGGGCCAGTTCAGTATAGCATCTCTTGAGAATCAAAAGTTGGACAAAAGTCTGGGATGAGTAACTATTGGTAATACATGTATTCTAGCGGTTCAGCATCCTGAATGCTGTTGCTAGATAGGTTGCTAGACGGGTGAAAAAGATGTGTTTGAGCTACAAATGCTTTCGAGAAAGTGTGCCAGTTGGGTTTTCATTTGATGCTTTGATGGTTCCCTTGTATAGTTGTATATGTAAATTACTTGGCGCATTTTCCTTGACTAGACATTTTTTTTGTTTCATTTTTCTTTGCACTCATACTAGTAAAAGAAATTTGCTTTTTGGTAAGTACAGGGGATTATGAGAGGAAATTATGTAATAGACTAGCTTAATGATTGTTGGGTTAGTTCAGAACTGGGTAGTCATACTTCAAAGGCTTATATCTTTATCATCCTGTTTCAGGATGAAGAACTAAATGTTTCTCTAAACCTGATTTTCATGAATGTTTACCGGTTCTACATGATATAATTTTATGCACTAGCCAAGGAGTTGTAGTGGATAGATGTGTAATAGTGCATGTTAGGTTGAATTAGAATGGGACATAGGTTGATGTGTAAGCACTAAGCACAGTTGTAATAGATGTTGAAAATCTAGCAGATCTGGTTTTTTTCCAGAACGGGATGCTGGAGACTTGGTTCCAAAGTAAAGGTCTTAGTGACCCTGACCAAGTTCTGGCATATTTTGCTGTTTCAAAGCTTGGCGAACCTCCTACTGATGGGAAAACAGACACAAATCCTGAGGGACTCACAGCAGCTTATGGGAAGTGGGCTTCTGCAGTTGCTGGCAGATTGCTTGCAGGAGGTCTTTCATGTAAGGTAACAAAATTAGTTTTGATTTCTATTGATTGTAAATGATCTCTTAGGTGCAAAAATGAAATCCAATCAGCTTTTGAGGAAAATTAGAAGAGTCCAGGTCAATGATTGTGAAATAGGGATATCCATTGCTCATCCATGCTGGGGATGAGTTTAATTGTCTGATGAAAACATCTGCTTGCATTAATTCATCCTCTGTAAAAATTAAATAGTTGTTGAGAATCAAATCCACACTTGGCCATGTTTCTTCCTGGTGTCAATGATATTTGATTCTTTCCCCATATATGGTAATTGTGTGGTGAAAACATCAGCATGCGTTGATTCATCCTCTGCAAAAATTAAATGGTTATTTTCAAAGAGAATCAAATCCACACTTGGCCATGTTTTTTCTTGGTGTCCATGAATATTCGATTCTATTCCATAGATGGTACTCTTGTTTTGAGGATGCTTTATACATCTATCATGTGAGTGATAGTGTATAGACTAGAGCTGGCAATTTAAGTCATTAACCAGTTCTCCTGATTTCGATTTTTTGGTTTATACATGCACCATGACACTTTTCTGAGTCACAGGTTTGAGATTCTGTAGTAAGATTTTTCTCATGGAAAATTTAGGTTCTTGAAAAGGAAGCATTCCAGAAGCAAATGTTCGAGAAGCTTATATGGATATGTGCCTTCATGCTCGTTGGTGCTCGCCATCCTGGAGCAACTGTAGGCATTGTTGAGAAGGAATACCGATCTGAGGTAAATTTTTTGCAGCTGTTAAACAAGTGAAGCATGACATTGTTTCACTTATCTTTTATTACTCCTAGGAGTAATTTTGACAAGCAGCACTTATTTTCCAACTATTATGTTACCTAAGGTGAATTGGATGCACCTTTTGCAATCATTCTTCTGGTTGTGCATGCAGTGATCCAGCTTATTCTCAGTTGGTATCTTTACCAGGAAATATTAATTTGATGAAATATTTTCTTTTCTTTTCTTTTCTTTTTTTCTAGGAATGAGGATCTCTTGTCACGTAGAAAATCACGTACAATGGAAAAGGCAAAACAATGCCTGAGCCTACTGCCAATGCCACTTCCTAACAAATAGTTTTGTGAAAGGAAAGTAAACGAAGAGATAGATTCAATAGGTTCCGTAGAACTCAAGCACTTGCATTTCTTAAGGCACTTTCAACAGTTCATTTCCTTCTTCAGCCAGTAGGTGAATTTTTTAGGGAGGATACGCATTTGTTGAAATTATGTTTGTGTTTGAGCAATGCTGAGGGTGAGCTGCAGCATTTTCTTAAAAAACAATTTCGTCTATCTTGGTCTGGGAAACATAGCTCTTAGACATCTTGAACATTTTCTTGGTGTGCAATTGGTGACTTTTTCTTAGCTTATCCAACAATTAAAAGTAATTGTACGGGAAAGTAAAATAAGCTGCAAAAAATTGGAAGAAGATATGTTAATGGTTTGATAAGGACAGTGGTGCTGCTCATTTCATGATCTAAACTGAAAAGCCTGACAAAAAGCATAAATTTAGTTGGCAAACACCTTCCTTTACATCACCTCTTATCAGGACAAAATATTTACAGATTGACATTGCTTGTATCAGTCCTAACTTTGTACGTGAGAGACAGATAGAGATCATGCAGGATGAAGTCTCAGTATAGATTATCATTACAGAAAGTCTGAAAGACAGTCCATTTGTCAACTCCTCATATATTCTGGATTGAAGTTCAATTACTGTACAAGAGATGGTTTTAGGTCTTAGGTTCTGAATTAACCTAGTTTTGAAGTGGCTTCATGTTTCTGACTTCTAAGTGTGCTGATGAAGTACATAAAAGAAACTTGAATTTCCCACTAATTTATGTTATTTATGTTATACTGCATGAGCCATACTAGTATGGTTTTACATATTAACAGAATTAGGAGCTAACATTTATTAAGGTTGCAGGTGTCGAGCCTCATCTCTGAATTGGCTGCTGCAGCAGCTGCAGAAAAGGGCATTGTTTTTGAACCAGCTATGGAGGATAGACTGTGTGCTTACTCTCGGACAGTTGCACACTTCCCAACAGCAGTTAAGGAGGTGAAGAACGTGAATTTGTCGTCTGTTAAGTGGTTGACTGAGTTTTTTAAACTTATGAATCTTGTTTGATGCTCACAGTTCAAATGGAGGAATGGTTGGTTCTATTCACTTTCTGACAAGGCAATCGCAGAAGGGAAACCAGATCCATGCCCATTACATACAGCATGGCTAAAAGAACTAAATGTAGTATAACTCGCAAGTTTCTATAGATCAGAATCAAGGCTGATGCATACAAAGGTTTCAGTTTCTTAGATCAGGCAGTTCCTTCTCCTGACTGCAGTGCTTTTGCCTTCTGGTGCATGAAGCTTTAAACTTGTCCGTATCAGTATATGCTTGCAGAATTGCATAAATTTCAATTGCCAGATTCATTACGTCATCCATTAATTTATATGCTGACAACGAATTGTAACCTGAGCCCTAGGCACTTGTACACATGATTTGGGCTAAGTATATGCAAGATTTAACAGAGTCCAGCCAGGAAGAAAATCGAATGGTTAGAAACTCAGGTCTTAATTAATTCAATACAAAATGGATGTTCCTTTGTATTCGACATATGGAGGCGTCTTGGATAACTTGAACATGCTTTTTTTATTTAAAGCGAATTTAAACCATTTTTGCACGTTTGTAACATCTAATTGCCGAATGTGTCTCCTTGTATCACCTGATACACAATGCAGACTATTTTTCATGAATAAACCAAAAGAACACTCTTTCTGATGTAAATAATTGACTAAATACAACCATGGGCCCGTGGAAAGCTCGCCTTGGTGGCATGGTAGAGACAGGCTTTGAACAGAGGCATATAATTGCTAGGTACATAACATCTAACTGGTTGCATGCACAACCATTTCATCTAACGTCATTTTTCCAAGGTTAGAGTAGTAGCCCATCGGTGTGTTACCAGGGTGTCAGTAGTATTTTGTTCTGCGTGTGGAAGGGCATCATGTCTCCTCCCCCGCTTGAGTTCACTGTCTAAGCCACCTGCACGGGTTACAGGTCTTTTCAACATGCTGCATTTTAGATACCACCACCAGCTGAACGAACGAATGCATATGGTACGCAACAACCATGACAACATTTGAAGCGCCGAGTCGCTTGTTTCTTTCATCATTAACCATGATATTCGCTCTGCATTATATCAACAGCCAATACCTCTTGGACAAAAGAATGCAGTTGTAGATCTTTATCATTCATCAAGCCTGTAGATTCAGCACTCCAAGCATGTTGACCTTCGAACTGCTGAGCTTTTAAAAAATTGTAGACGTGGAAGAATGATATGGACTTGCCAACAGTACATCATGGATGGGCTCTTTCACCTTATCAAGCATCATAATCCGTATCTGTGCTGTTTTGTGCTGTTCCTAATCTGACCAGACGTTCCATTTCATCATACACATCAAGATTCTCACATGGGACAGGGAACATCTTTCCAATTGCACGGCCATGAACATAAGAGCACTGGAATATATGCTTCTTCTTGTATGTTATCCCAACTAACATGCCCCTAAAAGTGACATTCCGCACATGAATTTCTCGGCTTCCATATATGCGAACTGGAATACGAATTCCCTGTCCGTGTATGGAGGTGAAGCTTATGTCTTCAATAACTGGAAGGGCATTTGGATCAAAGCCTTCATCTGGATGCTCATTGTAATCAGTTTTTATCACAATACCCACCCGCACATTCTCAAATGTCAGGTTCTGGTAGGATATATTTCGAACATATCCTCCCCTACCAGCGCTGGTCTTAATCCTTATACCCCTTTTAGAGTTCCATACCAGGAGATTCTCCACTGTTATATTTGAGACTCCACCGGACATTTCGCTGCCAATTGATACTCCTGCACTGCAAAAAACATGTACAGTTCAATTGAAAGAGATACGTTACATATGCTTCCTAGTCCACGTCACGAAGTCAGAAAGAATGATGCACAAATGCCTATACTTCTGCTACTCTCAGAAACTTCCAACCTTCTTGAGTCCACGTCTCAATATACAACCTAAATGTGCATATATGGTGCACAGGCCAGGTGGATATCTTGATACATATACCAAGCCAACAAAAAACGCATCATTATGCACTAACACCAGCAACATTCAAGGGGGAAATTTTTGTGTGCATCTGCGGTATCTAGCTCATCAGCCAAAAAAAAAATTGTATAAACAAAATCAGGAAAAACAAATCTTCACAACATATAACGGGCTAACACTCAAGAATCAATTTCAGTGGGCAAAAGCAAACAAATGTAGCACATCAAGACATCATATAATTTAAAAAATTATCTAGTGATCCAGAACACAACCTATTAGGAGCCGGAAAAGCTAGTGATCTAACAATACAAACATTCAGAAAGTAGGACACCTTGAATTTTCCCCACAGGAGGTGCCTACAGCATGCAAATGTTAAAAAGATAGATGAAGCACAGGTAGAGTTTTCTATTTAAAAAATGCATTAAAATGACAAGAGATGAATGAGGAGCATAATTATAAATATCAGGTACCCTTGACAAATTGCCACTCTGCTGAAAGGGCATTACATGCTTCCATGAAGATAAATGTTTAATCAATGAAAGCATACTGCGATAAAATTAAGAAACCCAACTGGAGTGGTACATTTGTGCAATGTTCATAAAACACTTCAGAAGAATGATCACCTTATCATGGAACGGACAATGAGATTACGAATGACAATATTGGTGGAAGGCCGACCATAAGCAATTCCGTACTGATCCCAGCCACTCTTTACTGCAATTCCATCATCTCCAACACTTATATAACTGTCCTCTATGATCATATTTTCACATGAATCTGCATTGCCAGGATGTCAATTTTACACTGTAGAGTCTGACATTTGCTTAAAAGAATGGCACATGAAGATGGTCTATGAATAGCCTAGATATTCACAGCATAATAAGGAAAAGAAAATTATTGAAAAGTTGTAGGGCATACAACATAGCATCACAATATTGAACTCATATTTATCCAACCCAATGAGAGTCATTGGGTTACTAAACACTCTTAACAAGCTAACTACAATGACATTCTGATTCTTCCAGGTCCAACATCTATCATGACTGAACACCATTTTGGCTAGGCATTCAGAAATGTCATACTACTTGCTACAATTTAGCATGAAAGAATTACAACATGCCTAGAAGTAAGTACACCAGAAGTAGCACCAATTTTCTGATCAAGATTACCAAAAAGACCAGCAGTTTCTGTAAGTTGGAAGGTAAAGCAAGAAAGAAGAATGAAACTCTATGAAAAAGCATAAAACAATGCAAATTTACCAGGATCTATTCCATCAGTATTTGGGGCTTCAGAAGATGGAGCCAAAATAGTTACATTTCTGATCGTCACATTTTGACAATCATAAGGGTGAAGTGTCCAGAACGGAGAATCTCGCAAGGTAATGTGAGAAATCACAATATCCCTTGACCACATAATCTGCACAAGGGGGCCCCTGGTGTGATTTAACTGATTCTTCCTATACTTCTCCCACCACGCTTTACCTTGTCCATTGATGGTACCATTGTGCCCTGTTATCATTTGAAAGATCACAGCACACCAACTCAACAAGCTATTTCCAATCGGAATTTACTGCTCGGTGCACTTTTGGAACCTTAATAACTCTACTAACATGCCAAAAATGATTGATATACGTACAAAATTCACGAGCTCATAAAAATCAGATCTGCAAGGAGTTTAAATAAAAATCTAATTTCCATAATGCGAAACCACTTCAGAATGACCAAATTACCTGTAATCACAACATCCTTCAGATTCTGGCCATGGATTAAACTTCCATAACGAGGTCCAGGACGTTCTCTCCATAACCATAGGACGGCAATGGAGGCATCAGAGGCCAATAATTCTCATCCTATTACATTTCAATTCAGCTAAGTACATCTTTTTTTAACAAACAAATGCAGCAGCAAAACAACAAAACCAGCAAAAATAGCAGCCTAATATGCCTTGAGGAGGCAACAAAGTAGGGTAAAAATAGCGAGGGCGCTTACGTCAATTCCAAGAATAACAGCATTCTCAGCAAGGAACAACGTCATGTGGCTAGTGAGATTGAAAGGAGCAGTGAGCCAAAGACCAGGTCCAACATTCAGCTGGCCGCCGCCTCGCTTGCGAATTTCCGAGATCGCGCTCTCGAAGGCCTTAGTGTTCAAGTAGACGCCATCGCCAACAGCACCGAAGTCGGTGAGGTTGAACGCCAGATGTCTTAGCTTGGAATAGGGCTAGAAGGCGGGAAGAAGCGCTGGTCGTGGTAGGTTAAGAGGCGATCGACGGCGGTTTTCTGCCAAAGGGCGACGAGGATGAATCCGGCAGTCCAGATGAGAGTGAGGAATGTTTGGTGCGAGGAGAGGAAAGACGGGAACAGGCGTTTGTGGTCGAGTCGTCGGGCGTGGACCCGGAGGGAATCGGGCATGGTTTTGGGAATGGAAATTGAGAAATGGTGCGGGAAAATGATCAGTGGGAATGATCGGAATGGACCTTTAGTGAAGGAGATGAGTGGGACTTGAAAACAAAGATCGGAATGGACTATGCAAATAAGGGAAAAATAATTATGGGAGATTACTGCAAGTTTCAAGCCGATTAGGGGTTTAAATTTTAATTGCACATAATCAAGGGAAACTTGTAGGAGTACTACAATTTCCCCGCTCTCATTAATGCTTAGTTCCGCTATTAGGTTCAAATAATGCGCGCCTAATAATAATCATAATACTCTCTTCATTTTTCACTTTCCCCCCCCCTAAACTTAACCATCAACTGATCAAAGGCTAGGCTATTCCATTTTAGAGAGGAGTAATACTTCGTCGTTCCCCAAACGCCAGAAGCAAGTGCTTAGTTCAATTCTTGCCCTCGTACTAATTAATTAGTTTTGGCAAAATTGGACAAAGGAAAGGAAATCCCTAAAAGTCTCTAAACCATCATATTGCCATTTGCCACGTACAAAAACAAATTGGTGGCTTAGAGACTTTTTAGCAGTGCTGGTCGTGCGCTGAGGAAAATCGTAGTAACTTGCAAGTGTGTTTAATTTCTTGCGATTTGAATCAAGCGAGACAAAATTGTGGCACCTTGCCATCACATCGGATTTAATAATTCAACGCTCTTTTTTTTTTTTTTTTTTTTTGGGACGCCTGGAAAGCTTTTGATGGTAGTCAATCTTTCTCTCAGTTACTGATTCACAGAAACCAACAATTTCGCTGACCTCGGCGGACAAGGTAAAAGGTTTCAAGTAAAACTAGTAACGAGAATGAAAAGCAAAAGCAGCGCAATACTCATAAAGCCATAAAGCAAAATCTAGAACTTGGAAGCGAAGCAAAGCAAAGCTTAGGGGGTTATAAAAGTATATGAAAAGCTAACAAAAGCTGTTCTTACTATTAACAACAAAAAAATACTAATATGTTTTTGTTTTCGCCCATGTCTTACTCTCAGCCGAAGAATCATGACCATATTATCATTTGGCTTTCCAAAAAAAAATTTCACATCCTCCTACTCAAGCAGTGAGGGCTAAACTAACCTACTTGATATTCAAAAGTCTATAGCTCAGATTTTCCTCCTCCAGGTTCCAAGAGTGATATAGTCAAAATGAAATCAGCAGCCAACCATGGTGCTAGAAGAATTTCAATTTCCCCTTGCCTACAGCTGCCTTTTGCCTGCTTGCAGATGACAAGCTGCTTTTTGAGCCCTGGATAATCCAGAGCATGAGTCACTGCCACCCAGGGTTACTGCAAAGTAGAGGTAAACAGTGCAGAGAAAAGCTAGAAGAGCCAGAGCAGTCAGGAGGAAGCGGTGCCGCTGAATGAGGGTTTGAGCAGTTCCCGAATTCATCCCCACGTGACATCTGTTTTTAAGCATTGGTGAGCAAACGCACTCTGAGGTTGAGATCTCCTATGAGGTGAAGTTATGATGCTGTCTATAGCAGCCATTTTCTACCCAATGAGCTTCTGCTACCACTTCGCCTTGTCTGCACCTGCATCAATCTAAACTTAAGGACCGGCACCATATTCAAGCAAAATTCATCGCAACACGTTAATGAAATTCAATACAGAAAATAAACGTCTTTGGTATGCAAAATAACAGCTAGCATTCACACAAAGCCAGCTCAACTAGCAAATTGAGTGAGAATTAACATAGAACAGAGGCAAGTTGCCTGACTTCATTATACAAAAGAAATTAGAAATGCATCATTAAATAAATCAATGATTTCAATCATCTATGAGCAATAATAGATCAAAAACAGAATTATCCACCAGAATAACAGTTCTCCTTTAAGGCACACTGGTACGTCATAAGGAGATGAGCCCTCAGTGGCAATCAGAATACTCTCCTCTTGAAAATTCACCATGATATAATCTCAATCATCTGGAATCATACAGGCAATAAAAGAGATTGGCTAGCGTTTACTATAACCAAAAGCAGGGGCAGCATATCAAAAGTGCTTGCTTGACTGTTCCATTTCAGATATTCAGTCCACAATATTAAACTCACCAAACCACAGCAATTAAATGTAACTTGCTGTTTGAGAGAGAGGAGAACACCTAGTAGCCAAAGAACAGGAAGTTTTCGAGATCAATTTAATCCCTGTTTGCTTACTCTATCCCTTCCAGATGAGCAGGGCTGTTCAAACATTCTGGTAAGGGAACTTAACATGGAAGTATCCAAGCATGATCAACAACCATTTGATTCTTGTGATCACTTGACACCCTGGACTTTTACATTCATAATAACAAAATGGCTCTAACACTTCAATGTTCTGGACTTTCATATTCAATGTGTTAAAAGGTTCACCCACTTCTATACTGAATAAAGGCGCTAACATGGCCAACCTCATGTGATAGCTCTGGCTGTTATTAGGGTTGAAAATATAAAGAGAAAGATACTACAAACATAATCTGAGAAGACGACTGAGAAAAGTTTGACAGCCCAAAAATTACATTGCAGGCAATATATGAAAAGATGATCACTCATACTAATCAAACACCTGAAGGCAACGAATATGGTTCAGTCATTTCATCCAATTTTATTCCTCTCTTTCATCCGGCAGATTAAATAGTATCAGTCAAACATTGCTGACGCCATGACATCCAGTCTAGAAATGATATCCAATTCCTTCCTAGCCTAATTATCAAAAAGGCCGTATCAGAACTACAAGCTCAAAACACACACTGCTCTTTGCTCCATCTGCAATCCTTGCTTAGAGTTAGAGCACGGCACAATTCAACCATCAGTGAGATCTGAGAAAATACACCAAACTAACGATACAATGCCTTAGCCCTCGCAAGTTGTAAAATGTAACCAACTCATCTTAGCACTGGGAATTACCTCTGAAACACAAACAATCACCAAATTACTCCATATATCCTGATGGATTTCCCGAGAACGAACCAAAGCTTCTAGATCTTATGTGACTAGTTTTATACACGCAAGTTCATACCCAAATTTGAGTCCACAATTGACCTCCAAATTCACATTCGCTTCAATCAAATCTACTAACGGAACAGTATAAAAAATCGCAGACAAACAAAAATTAATCACAAGTTTCAACACACCAAAACTAACAGCTAATAATATTCCACAAAGGAGTTCCCTCAAATTCACAGCTGGAAAATGAGATTCCACATTGCAGTCAGCAATACAAATCACATGATCAAAATTTAACAATCTAATGCGGCAAATCAACGCGTAAATCAAAAGGAGCAGATCTGTAAAAAGAAGCTTCGCGACATGGTTAAAGGAACAACCCAAAACAAAAATGCGCCAAGGAATTTACAGACGAGTTTCGGCCATTAGGTACATAGAATTAGATAAACACAAAACGAGAGAGAGGAAAGAAGAGAGAGAGAGAGAGACTTACGACCGAAGAAAAATGAAGAGAAAAGGATAGTTGAACCGATCAGAGCTGATGCACTCCGGATTTTAATCTTCCCTTCAGGTATAATTAATGTTCAGAAGAAATCAATCAATATTTAATCAAAATCTTTAATTGGGACAATAATAAATAGTACTAGCAGAGTATTCCTTTTCTGTTTTGTGGGCTTTTCTTCCGGTTGCTAGAAATCCGTGTGCGTCGGGGGGCTGGCGTTTCGGGTGGATGTGAGGAGGAGAGCCTGCCCGCCCACACGCACACACGCACACACGCACTTCTTTCCAAACTACTGACCGGAGACAGGAGACTATCAAATTCTTTCCGCTGCTACTTATATATGCTAACTAAGATTGGACTTTAATTGATGTATTGTGGAAATGGATTTCAAAGACGCGTTCCCCTAAGTAACGAGAGAGATAGGATGGGAGGAGGAAAAAAAAAAAGAAAAAAGGTAAGAGTTGCGGTACCTTTTTGGGTTTTGGGATAGTATGATTTTGCGTGTGCGATTAGACTGGGAACCTTTCTCTGATATTTTGCGCGTTTTTTCCTTTTTCTTTTGGGGCAGAAAGGGAATGGTATTTATTTATGGGTTTGGGGAATCGGATATTATTTTATATGGGACCCCAAGAAGGGTACGGGTCAGGTCAGGTCCTGGCTATGGCAAATGTTCATTGTTCAATGATGATTGTCTGATGGACGCAGAAGGTTGGGGGAAAGGTCCGTTTAATTAGTCCGGCTATTGGAGGGGTCGTAGGGTCATATCAATTTCAGCTCCAGCCTCCGGGTGCCTACTGCTACCCACGTATCTTTGACCTGTCTGGAGCCTGGACAGGTCAAATGGGGTGCTCCAAAATTAGGGGTGTTTGGTAAAAAAATGGAGGGTTAGGAGCTAGTGTCAAAGTTCGTGATTCATTTCAGTCATAATATATAGAACGAAACACATTTCAGTTTCAAATGTTATGGTAGCTGACACACAAAAAAAACAAATAAAGCACGTTCAGTTTCAAACTATAACATGTGAGAAGAAATCACTCAAGTCCATGCCTACAAGGAATTTAAAAATCGATGAGAAAGTAAAAGCTTTTCAAGATTTTAATTTTAGTCGCTAGATCAAAATCTTTTCAACTAATTGTAGCTTACTTGCAGTCGACTGCTCATATATTTTGCATTACATGCTAGGAGGAGAAGGAAAAAGGTTAGAATTCCAGCAGACAACCATGCAATTTGTTTGTTTGATTGTTACTCTTTGTTTTTCTTTTTTTCTCTTAAAAAGAATAATAATATCAATAGCAGAAGATAAAGCTAAAAGCTGCAAAATTTGGACACTGTAACACACAAACATTACAAGGGATACTTCCTACACTTGAGCTATTTGAGATAAATCTAACAAATTGTTGTTATCTAAAGTTCTACACTTTTACTAATTGGTGTAAGGTCGCCCAACCCGTTTTCTTGGCTGATTTTAAGCCGTCAAAGCCCATACTCAAAACCCGCCCAATTTAGGACTACTCTCTCAAGTCTCAATAGTGGAATACAACCAGGTCTTTATTCCAAAGTTATCAGAGTCATCGTTCATCGATAGATTCTTTCTTCTGGCCTTTCCCAATTTCTCCCCTTCTTCCATACGCCTTCGATCGTCTAATTCCCCTTACCTTTTCACCCATCCGATCACCAGAAAAAGAGAAAAAAGGTACAACTAAAACCTAAGCCATCTATTTCAGCGGGAATTACACGAATTTTTCACTTGTTTGTTTGTTTTTTTTAATAAATTATTGCCATTTAGTCACTGAATCTGTTATTTCTAGGGTTTGATTAATCAGTGCCGGACGGTTTTTGATCAATCTGTTAAAGTAGTGGAAGCTAAAGATGTGGGCAGCTACATGCCTAGCGTCATGCTGCGCCGGGTGCGCCTGCGACGCCTGCCGGACGGTGGTGTCCGGAATCAGCCGGAAATCGGCTCGGATTGCCTACTGTGGCCTCTTTGCGTTCTCGTTAATCGTTTCTTGGATTCTTAGAGAAGTTGCTGCACCTCTCATGGAAAAAATCCCCTGTAAGCAGCCACTGGATTATTTGTCTTTTACTTGCAAAATTTCTCTTTTTTTTTTTGGTTGCATGATTTTGTGTGAATATGCATTATCTTAGTGTTGGACTAGTTTCAGGAGGAAAGAATTCTGATTTATAATTGTGTACTTTAGGGCAAATTTGGTCTTAAGTTGGAGACGTAGCTGAATTTATGTATAGTTAACGTGGTTCATTTTTTCTAGATACCAGTTCAATATCCAGGCAGTGCTTTTTTAAGTGCTACTAGTTAAGATTATTAAGGTGGTTATCAAGTGTGAAATGAAAAACATATGAAAAGGGCTTTGCGAGCTGAAGAGTTAAAAAGAATGATCTTTTTGTTAGGGAAAATAAGTGATCGAATGAGAGACTATGTGGACAATGGAATACTACCTTGTGGTTGGGGGCCTTGTTTTGTCATCTTAAAACATGAATTTCATATTGCCTGCTCCTCTCTCCTTCTTTGTTCATCCCTTCTGAAGGGGAATCTATTTTAAAAAATGTCTTCTGTTAAGTTAGAGTTTCTAACTGTTGCTTCAGTGGCCTGTACTGCACAGCAACGTGTCTCTGCAGCCTGGTTAGCCAACTAAAGGAAAATGTATCTTCGTTTTGATTTTCTTTTGATGTATTTTGCTTTTCTGGGAAATTGGTGAAGGGTATATATATTCTGTAGCTCAAACTTTTACTTTGTTGAGCAATTTTAAACTCGCATTAACTTTGGTTTATAAAAACAAGTGAATTCTCTGCACTTGATCAATTTTACTTAGCTTCTCATCTGCTATGCTGTCTGCTTATATTCATAGACCTCTAGGAACCAGGTAATAAATGGAGAGAGGGGCAAATAAGGGGGGGAAATTTAAATTGTCAATAAGCATCATTGTTTTATTCCTAAATCAGTTATGATGAAGATAATAGCTATTTGGTTTCTCCCCAGGGATTAATCATTTCCATCAAACACCGGATAGAGAGTGGTTTGAAACAGATGCTGTGTTGCGAGTTAGTTTGGGAAACTTCTTATTTTTCACGATTCTAGCTGTCTTCATGATGGGCATAAAAAACCAGAAGGATCCTCGGGATAGCGTGCACCATGGCGGATGGATGATAAAGATCATTTGTTGGTGTCTTCTTGTGATTTTGATGTTTTTTGTTCCAAATGAAATCATTAGCTTCTATGGTAAGCCATATCTTTTTGAGGTTTTCCCATGGTTATGGATTGTCCTTGTCCTTAAAGTTTCTTTATATGTGGTGTTAATTGATTTGGGGCAAATGCTTCACGTAATGGATTATCCATTGTTGGAAAAATGGTAAATTTGTATTACAATCTTTGGATAATGGCCAACTAATCCTCATCTCTCTTTCCTTTTGCAATTTTTTCTTTTTCTTCATGACCTGGAGTATGCTTAGTATTTCATCTGTTAAACGCAGAGACAACATCAAAGTTTGGTGCGGGATTCTTTCTTCTTGTTCAAGTTGTGCTTTTGTTGGACTTTGTTCATGGATGGAATGACAAATGGGTCAGCTATGATGAGAAGTTTTGGTTAGCTTACTTCGTTTTATATTAGCAGTTCTCACTTACTTCTAGACCACCATTTTGTTCAAGATTCTATTACTTTTACCACTCTTTGATTTAGATTGGCTCTTCTCACTATTCTTAATGTTGTTCTTTTTCTGTTTATTTCATTCATGTATTGCAGGTATATGGCTTTGCTCGTCATCTCTCTTGTGTGCTATGTGGCAACATTTGCCTTCTCTGGGCTTCTCTTCTATCTTTTTACTGCTTCTGGACATGACTGTGGCTCAACACTTTCTTTATTGTGATGACTCTGATCTCTGTTTTTGCATTTGCTGTGGTGACACTACATCCATCAGTAAGTTTCTTAGATTTCATTCTCTGACCAGAAGTATTAAATATCCTTTTCCTTGGTCTTTTTTATTTGGGGTATATTATGTACTGAGCTTCCTTAATTCTAATGGAATTAAGTGCATAGATGTTCAACATGGGTAAGATGTGATAATGCTGCATTTAAGTAGTTCTTGATGATATTGCTCACAACTGAAATTGGCACAAATAGGTTGGTGGGAGCATCTTGCCTGCTTCAGTTATTTCATTGTACTGCATGTATCTCTGCTATAGTGGACTTGCCAGCGAACCGAGGGATTATGAGTGCAATGGTCTTCACAAGCATTCAAAAGCTGTTTCCACTAGCACACTAACTATTGGTCTACTTACCACTGTGCTCTCTGTTGTTTACTCTGCTGTTCGGGCTGGATCTTCTACAACCTTGCTCTCCCCCTCCCCTCCAAGCTCACCCCGGGCAGGTGAGGATCTAATTTCATTGTGTCTAGCAAAGATGCCTAGGATCTTTTTCAATAATATGGACTAGAATTACATGAATTTCTTTGATGTTTGTTGCTAGTAACTTGGTGTTGGAATGACTTCAAGATGATTTGAGTTGAAGTAAACTAAAACATGACATTTATGTGTTGAGTTCATGATCTTTGTTACCCTTTTTAATCGACCATACAAAGTGAAACTGTAACAGGAGTGTTTGATATTTTTGTTCTTGGTCTTTGTATTTTATGGTCTCCTTTCCTCTGAATATGCAAAGCTTAGAAGGAATGTAACTAGTAAGTTGTTGGACGTCAGTTCAAGATACTGGTTTTCTCCTTAAGTTTTCTCCCTGTTTAAAATGGAGTTGTAGTGCTGATTACAACTTGAGAAGCTCAATAGGTGTACCCTATTTGTCTCTGGTTTGCTATTTGTTGGACTGGTCAATTGTTTCTTCTGACTGACCTACTAAAATGTTTTTCCACTACCTGCTACTTAACTTCTGGCGTTTAGTTATCTGTGGTTTTGTGGTGTTGCAGAAAAGAACTCCTTAGTCCTAGTCACTTCTTTGCAGCAAAATTTAGTGAGATATCTCGTGAACAGTGTCTGACTCTTGGATTTTTACCAATGAAGGGAAACCATTATTACCATTAGACAAGGCAGACAAAGAGGAGGAGAAAGAAAAGGCCAAGCCAGTTACATATTCGTATTCCTTCTTCCACTTGATCTTTTCACTTGCTAGCATGTATTCTGCAATGCTCCTTACAGGATGGTCAACTTCAGTGGGAGAGAGCGGGAAGCTGGTTGATGTGGGGTGGCCATCTGTTTGGGTCCGAATTGTAACAGGTTGGGCAACCGCTGCGTTGTTCCTTTGGTCACTGATTGCACCTATTTTATTCCCAGATCGCGAGTTCTGAGCTTCGTGGAGATGATCCATATTATATATTATTTATTGTTTGGATACTTGTGGATGTCTGTGTAAATGTGTGCAATGACTGTTGTGGGAAGTCAAACATGTACCTCGTTTAGTAGAAAGCAGAATGTCGTACGGTTGTGCTGCATCAATGTGTTGAAAGTTGTGGGAAGTCAAACATGTATTCACCTCGTTTAAATCTCCCAACGGAAAAATTGTTTAAGCTTCTGTTCATTACTTGTTGATAGTTGAATTTTGATTTTGATCTGGATGTGGTGTAGCGATCCAGTAATTTTCTGCCTTATTTTTTCTGTCATAGCCGGCATAAAGGTCAGCCTTGCTGTATTCACCAGTTACCGCTACTACTCTTGTGCTCGTTTTTAACAGAGAGCTGCTCAATATAAACAAAAAAATGTGATTTTCGCTTTTACTGTTTTGAGAAAAATGAAAGCATGATAT
This sequence comes from Coffea humblotiana, assembly GCA_023065735.1. Classification (NCBI taxonomy): domain Eukaryota; kingdom Viridiplantae; phylum Streptophyta; class Magnoliopsida; order Gentianales; family Rubiaceae; genus Coffea; species Coffea humblotiana. The sequence continues at coordinate 3,880,192 of CM041211.1, forward strand.
TTGTCTTTTAGGCTGTTGGAAAGTAACACTTTGCTAAAACACCACGAAGATGGCCAGATTACTTATTTAAGTTTCCTTCTCTTCTTGGAAAAAAAAAAAGAAACGAAAAAGTTCCTACTCACGAATGCATAAATAAAAAATGGAAAGAAAACCTCAATTGGGTTGTCAGAAGCTGAAGGAAATAATAGGAAGGCAGAAGAAGAATTGGGTTGTCGTACACTTATCTGGAATTAGGAGACTTGGTTCAATGGCTTTTCCTGTGACTGAATGAACTCTCAGCAATTCACTGTGTTGAAGGCTTATTTAAATAACCAATGCTATTAAACCCATAATAAAATATTCAAATGCGTGTCATTAATTTTCAAATTGACTTGGATGTTGTTGGGATTGAGCTTTGAGTTTGAGTGGGTCATAAAAGCATTTCGTTGATTTCCAAGGCTCAGTCTTTACTACTACTAGTTCTTTAATACTACTACGTCCACTTATGTTTCATTTCTGAGGTTTGTTTGTCCCAGTCTTAGCGTATTCTCCTATAAGAGGCACCGCTATTCGGCATTGTTAACATATGTATATGCATTGCGAACCTTTTAGAAATTCTCCTATTAGAAAATCTTCTTTTTCTTCCATTTTTTTGCATTGCTATCTTCTCCCCCTGTAATCAAGAAGCCTCTCATGGCATCTATGCTGGCTCTTGTTGGGCTGTTTCTGCTTACTCTCAGAATATCACCTGCAGGGGCACAGTCAATAGGCGTCTGCTATGGATTAAATGGCAACGATCTACCTTCTACGCAGGATGTTATAAATCTTTACAATGAAAAGGGCATTGGCAAAAATGAGAATATACGCCCCATTTCCCCAAGTCCTCAACGCTCTAAGAGGAAGCAACATAGAACTTGTTGTCGATGTAGCCAACGAAGACATTGAGCCCCTTGCATCAGATGCTTCAGCAGCCGCTCACTGGGTTCAAGACAATATCTTGCGCTACTCACCCAGATGTTCAATTCAAATACATAGCTGTCGGGAATGAAGTATTGCCTAATTTTGACAATGCTAAGTACATTCTTTCCTGCCATGGAAAACTTGCAAAACGCAATCATAGCAGCGGCTCTTCAGGACCAGATCAAGGTCTCAAACGGCAACTTACACAGCTCTCTTAGCTGTTTCCTCTCCTCCTTCACAAGGTTCCTTCGGGAATGATTCGAAGCTATTTATGAAACCTATAATTAATTTCCTGGTACAAAATAATGCGCCATTACTAGTCAATATATATCCCTACTTCGGCTACATTGGTGATCAAGCCAATATTGGGCTTGAATATGCATTATTCACCCTCGCCTGGAACTGTTGTTCAAGATGGTTTGTTGGGGTATCAGAACCTTTTTGATGCTATGTTGGATGCTCATTACTCAGCTCTGGAGAGAGAAGGTGGTAGTGACGTTGAGATCGTTGTATCGGAGACTGGCCGGCCATCCAGCGGAAATCCTCCTGCTGCTTCATTAAAAAATGCTGGAATTTACTACAACAATGTAGTCAATCATGTGAAGGGAGGAGTGGGGACTCCAAAGAGGCCTGGAAGGGTTATAGAAACGTATTTGTTTGCCATGTTTGATGAAAATGAGAAGCCAGGAGCTCAGACGGAAAGGCATTTTGGCATCTTCAGTCCTAACCAACAGCCCAAGTATTCAATTAAGTTCAATTAATCAGTATACAGTACAACTAGCAATGTCAATAACAGCTCGTAATGTGCACAGTTTTTCTTGTAATTGACCTGTATATGAATTTTTAGAGTCCCTCGAAAGTTTTAGATACTTTGAAAAGCTCCTCGCTATGAATATTTTCACCTTACTAAGAAAAACACTAGATTCATGCACGCTAAAAACATAATCAACACTAGATTCAAACAATTTCTGCTAGCTTGTTTTCAGTTGCTTCTATTCCTCTTGAAAAATGATTTTGGAAAAGTTCAGGTCCTGCAATCCAATTGAAGTGACTAGGCAAGCGTTGAATCGGTCATATTAAGTCGATTATTTTACTGAGACATCTCCGGGCTCAGTCTTTCCTATTGCTGGATACTTTATTTTGCAGTGCATTTTATTATAGTTGTTTCAATGTTGCAGATGTAAACGTTGAAAGAGAGTTCATTTTTTTGACCTTGTAAGAACTAGACAACACGTCAGATTGTTAAAAGGGGATGCTACTAAAACAATTGATTAGAGGAACTAAAGTGAACATCATCAATACAATCACTTAAGATCGATGTCGCGGGCTCCTCAGAAGTCTTGCTACTCATGTGGTCTGTTAATTTGTTGTTTGGCTTTATTTCTTCAGCCTTCTCTTCTTTTTCTTTAATTCTTGCAGAGCCAATATCGTTTCTTCTTCTTTTCCCTCCCTATAAATAGGGCTGCTACGGTGTGCCCACACAAATTAGCATTATAAAGCTTTCGACTTTGAGTTTGTCTTTAATTTTCCTTTTTTTTTTTTCCAAACTTCATATCATTAGACTCTACTCAATAATGATCACCCAAGCTCTAAAGCCATCTACGCTTTCACTTCTTGGACTGATCCTGCTTACTTTCACTGTATCAGCAGGTCAATATCCATCTCTTTCAATATATATATAAATATATATATATGTATTTGGTCCGAGCATGATTGCATGAATTTATGTCTGCGAGAAAGCCTACTAGTTATCATTTTTTGGTTTCTTGTTTTCTGGTAGAAAATGATAGAAATATTCAAAACTTTGTACATGAAATTATTCATTTGGTGATATGATGAATGAGTTCACATTTATATAGCTAGTGATGCTCAAATTAATGATAGCACCTGCATTTGACACCAACATACGTCTATACATGATCTTTCTTATGCAGGAGCACTGCCAATAGGTGTCTGCTATGGGCTGAATGGTAACAATTTACCTTCATAACAGGATGCTATAAATCTATACAAGGAAAAGGGCATCACAAAAATGAGAATTTATTCCCCAGTACCAGAAGTTCTCAATGCTCTAAGAGGGAGCAACATAGAACTCCTCGTCGATGTATCATTCGAAGATGTTAAACCACTTGCAACAGATGCTTCAGTAGCTCCTATCTGGATTCACAACAATATACAAACCTATTGGCCTGATGTCAAGTTCAGATACATAGCTGTAGGTAATGAAGTGAACCCTGAATCTGAATATGCTCCATTCATCGGTCCTGCCATCGAAAACTTGCACAATGCAATTGTTGCAGCAGGTCTACAGGACCAAATCAAGGTCTCAACTTCAACATATCCTCCTCTTTTAGGTGCATCCAACCCTCCATCACAAGGTTCATTCAGCGATGTTGCCAAACCATTCAGCAAACCTATTATTGATCTCCTAGTCGGACACAATGCACCATTGCTTGTCAATATATACCCTTACTTTACCTATCTTGGTAATCAAGGCAACGGAGAGCTTGATTATGCATTATTCAGGTCACCTGGAGTTGTTGTTCAAGACGGTTCATTGGGGTATCAAAACCTTTATGATGCAATGTTGGATGCTTTTCACTGGGCTCTGGAGAAAGAAGGTGGAAATACTGTCGAGATTGTTGTGTCAGAGACTGGCTGGCCATCTGAGGGAAGTTCTGCTTCTTCGTTGGAAAATGCTGGAACTTACTACAAAAATTTGATTAATCACGTGAAGGGAGGATCAGGGACTCCGAAGAGGCCTGGAAAGGCCATAGAGACTTATTTGTTTGCCATGTTTGATGAAAATGAGAAAACAGGAGATGAGACTGAGAAACATTTTGGCCTTTTCACTCCAAATCAGCAGCCCAAATATGCAGTTAGTTTCAACTAATTGGTTATTGATCTATATCTGATCTTAACTAAATGTGCGATGTTTGACCTATATTTTGGGTTTGTATCTTTCGATGACAAGAGGGGAAAGATTATAATAACGAAGTTAAACCAAGCTCTTCTCATTTTCTAAATTTTATAGAAGTTCTTTTGGATTCAAATTTTATAGAAGTTCTTTTGGTTTAATATCTTTCTTTTTCGGTAAGCTTGCATTTAATTTTTCAATGGGAAGAGAGGAAAGAGTATAATAATGAAGTTAAACCAAGCTCTTCTCAGTTTCTAAATTTTATGGAAGTTCTTTTGGAGTCAAATTTTGTATCTTTCTTTCTCAGTAAGTTTGTACTTAATTTTATACCGTCTTGCTCTTAATACCTCTTGTTCGTCAAGAATTTGAATAGGGGTTTGAATAAGAATCGACTATAGATTTTAGTGAACTCAATAAAGAATCTTTAAAGATTATTGATGAATCTTTAATTCCTGTGATGTTTTCGTTCTAGTTTGTATTAACTATATTATTGTTATGGAATGTATTCTTCATGTCTTATATTCTCTATATTTTTTTTAAAGATTAATCTTTTCTACATTGACAATGTACACAGTATCAGCATTGAATAAATGACAACTATACAAAATTTGAATTTAAAATTCAATTTTTGCACATACATCATGGATCCAACAACGATGATAGTGCTACACTGTGAGTGTATATAAGATTTACTCTTCTTTTTAATCGTATAATTTCTCAATTCACAGGCGAGCTTGAAAGTCTTGAAATTTACATGTAATATTAACTTTACATTTTTCTCTTTGAAGTTCCTAACTACAAATAGGAAGCCGCGAAAGTTTATGAGAACAATTTCATATTGTACTCTTTAACCATGCAAGTAAAAATTGTATTCAAGTGTTAAACTGAAGTCTTGCATTAACACTCACAAAGGCACACCCTAAGATGATAAATCCTTAACTACCACAAAAACATTTTAATTAAACATAATGTCTTGTGCTTGTGCTTGTGGAATTAGTGATGCTTAAGCAAAAATTTCGAACTTCTGTGGTGCAATTCATCAGCAAATTTCTTATTTTCACGAGGAGAGGGTGGGAGGGAAGAAGCAAGAAATGGAGGGGAAATGAGATGGCAAAGATGGAAATCTCGCGAGACTATAAAAATCTCAAGCTCTTCATATGTGTGTGTGTGTATATATATTTGGTATGTATGATGAACCTTTATCCTTGGTTTGCAGTATTATTGCAAAGAAACTGGAAACTCGAGCACAAGAAATCCTTTTTCGTACAAACATCAATTGAATATCCATGTGCTCAACCCACAACTACAACTTCAGTTGTGTAGCCCATAAATGTCCCACCGATGATTTCTTGAGGTCTAACGTTGCTTTCTCTTCCGATGCATCAATAATCAAATGAAAGCCACTGACCATATGTGCATGGATGGACCTAGAATTCCACCTTTTACAAACAAGTCATGTTCTACTATGGATCTATCTTTGCCTGATAATAATAATTATTGTACCACCTTACCAAAACAGAGGAATTGCTGCGACGACAACTGCAAAATGGACATGCACAACCTTTTCATGGAAACCCACAGCCAAGCAAACGACAAAGGAAAAAATGAAACTCACAAATCCAGGCAAACATGACAGGATATGTAGGGGCAAGTTGGAAGATTAGATCAACCATATTTGAAGTTGTGAAATCGCTAGACACGAGGAATTAGGCTCTAGATATCCACTCTTTTTTAGAATGCAAAATGAGCATTTATAGCGGATAAGAGTGTCTCAGAAAAGGGAAATGACCTCCTTATTTACAACCTGCCCGGTCAATTACAAGCATACAAAGTAGAGGAGAGACTGCAGAACATCTTGTTCAGCTAGTTTCATGCTGTGAGATTGCTGTGCCGTATGGGGCGTCCGAAATGAGACCCTTTTATCTGAATTAATATCTTAAAAGTCATTATTGATTTGCATGCCTATTCAGCCAGGAAATGATTGCAGGCGATTGCGATAATTATCAAAGAAATGGAAACCTTGCTTAGTGTTGAGCTTATGTTCTGAACTCCAATCTAACGTTCTATGCCAGTTTCCAGAAAAACCACGAGTGAGGTTAATTGCAGTAGTCGAGGGATGGGGCCAGAGAAAGGAAGAGGGGCAAGGGGGGGGGGGGGATTTAAGGGAAAATGATACAGAACCATACAACCGCCTTAACAATGTCTCTATAATTAGGAGCCATCAAAATGTAAAACACAGAAGCTTTGACAAACTCCAGGAAACACGATCTTCAAAAGTTCCGGACTATAACTATACGTAATAAAGAATCTTCAAATAGAATGTTTCCGCGTTCAATCTTCATAATCTCCAGCATTCTCAAGTAGATAATTGATTGCCAGTTCCTCGTTGCGGTCACATGCTAGGAAGGCCTCGATGACAAGAGCTCTATCAAAGCCCATTGCCTCAAGCTAAATTGAAAAAAACCAGCAGCTATTAGCATAGTTAATAGATGGTACAAATAAAGCTTTTCAAAATGTCAAAAATACAAAGTAACAAATGAAACCATAAGAAAGGGGAAGGCATTCACATACTCGCTCAATGATCTCCTGCTCTGCTGGTGTGACACTAACTGCATGGGGCATATCCTGCTCAGCCTGATCAAATAAATCCCTAGAAAAAGGAGCTAAATCAAAATCAAAACGTACGGGCATGCTCATCGTTACTGCATTAGACAAACAAGGTCCACTGCTTGTTGAAGCTAGATTAACAGATCAAATGTCAAAGAGCTATACACCACCACCAGCAGAAAATCTATAAATATCGAACATTTTCTAGAATTGAGATAAAGTGTACCAGGCAAACACCAGTCAGAAACAAACAAGTATTATATGTAAAAGAAAAAATAAACATAGCCCAACTAACCTTCTACACACAATCTTGAGGACAGCAGCAACTTATGACTTTCAAAAAAAAATTGTTGCCAATATGAAATAATGGACAATGAAACAGTTTTATTATATGTTCTTTTTTTCCCATTGGGCTGGTGTTTCAGTGGTCAGAACCCCCCCCCCCCCCCTTTTCTCAAAGAAAAAAGGCCCAAAAAATGACTGATACAAATTAAAAATGAAAAACGATCACGTGTTTTTGGTAATAACTCAATATATGAGACACTGGAATTGTTTTCCAGTTCCTTGAATTTTCCAGACAGTGAGTAGCCACTCACCCCTCAGAACCATCCATTGGTTCGCTGATTAATTGAAGAAACTCTTGATGGTGCTCCTCTATTAATCCCAGTAGTTGAGGATTTTGCTTTCCGAGCTCCTGAAGCATTGGCTGTAAGAAATAAAACAACATTAGACTTTCCAAAGAGAAAAAAATCAACACATATGATAGCAAAGAGTATATACAAATCTACACCTGTAAAATTTGCGGATTAGCTTGAACCATTGACCGCAAAGCTTGGAACTGAAATGCAAATGAAAGAACAATTGTTACAAAGAAAGTTGCTGTATGAGATGATCTAATGCAAAAGCCCAATGGTAGATTCGAAAGTTGGCTATTCTAACTTCATAGAAAACATAATCCAAATTAACAAGAAAACCACAAATTATGTTGCTCCTTGAGAAAATCAACAAAGTAATCAATTTTGTCATCAAACATTTTCTGGAGTTGTGTAAATATTATTACTTGAAGTACAAATTATGCAACATAAACCACCACCTGTTGGTTGTTCCTAAGAAAATCAAGAGAACCAAGACCTGCACCAGCATCACCAGAAGATTCTCCTGGAAAGAATACATCTTGGACTTTGTAAGATACAGTATAAAATTGATTAAACATAGCAAACACCAGCAAAATTGAGGAGAGACCTGAGGAAACAAATTTAGTGGAGAAGAGTTGGGTGCCCCAGAAACAGCAACATCAGATTCCAAACCAGTTTGCGTTGCTGAATTAGTCCCAGTAGGAGCCACTGGAACAGCAACTTCTGCCATTTCTGGAATTCCCTGATATGGAAGACAAGGTCAACAATTGAGGACGACAAAGCTAAAGGTGGAGGAAAAAGTAACAGAACCTACAGAGTATAAATAGTCCACAGCTCTTTCTGGATTGTTATAAGCAGCACGAAGAGCTCGAGTAACTGTTTCCTTGTCCCAAGTGCCACCACCCATATCCATTATTTGTTGAATTGTTTGCTCAAGATTAGTGTCAGCAACTAAATTAGAAGCAGCTTCTCCATAAACATTGGAAGGTGCACTGTTGTAAGGCAAAAACAATGCATGTTAACTCTCTCATAAGAGTTGTAGTCACTAAAACTTCTACAATGACTGAGATCCATACCCAGCTGGCAGAGGCTCGTGATTAGAAGCAGATGCATTGGTCTTTGAGGCCCTATAAAGCAAAATTACATTGTTAACAAACAACCTAACATAAAAGTGGTGATTTTTACCATCCTTCATCAACTTACAGGACTGGAGGAGGAGCTTCAGGTGGTGTAGGATTAGAAATTGCTGCAGCAGTAGCTGTAGGCTGTACAGGGGGAAAATACACAAAACAAGTTCATTATTACAGATAACCCCTTGCTAGAGAAATAACATATCCATCCGTAAAGAAATACCAGGGTAGAAGATGTCCCACCAGAGCCCGAAGCTTTGCTCTGCAGACATGAAAATAACCCAAAAAGATTGATAAGTAACCATCCAATTATATGTTCAGAAGTCATACTGATTCTATAGGAGTTGCTAAGAGATAACAAGAATAACCATCAACGCCATGAAGCATTGAGCACTAGAAGTGCCATCTAGAAGGTATTACACGAGGTGCACAAGACAATACCTTACTGAGCATGACCACAAGAAACCCGTCTTCAGACACTTTGTTTTCTGCCAAGGTACTTTCATCTTTCAATACCTTTCCATTATGAATCAATAACTGCTGACCACATGGATAACTGTCTTTTCCTTTCATATCTTCAATGTTCTTTTTAACTGCCATAATCTGAGACCACAAAAGTAGCATCTGAATCATTCAGAAACAAATTGTTTGACAAAATAAAACCATTTTATATTTGTTTTAACATTTCTGGTAGAATTCTGAAGCACCCAACAATTCAGCATACTCAAAGGGAACCATTGACTGGAGAAGGGTATAAATAGAGTGAAAACAATCAACATATACTAAAACTACAAAATATAAACAATTAAGCTGAACAAAAAAAGAAAAAAATCTGTCTTTTGTATTGTTTTTGTTGTCAAACCAAGCTGTATGTTGACACCACTAATAAGTGCGCCACAATTTGAATTCCATCGCCATCAAATAAATCTCAGGCTTCTCCAATTCACAATTAGTCACCGTACTTATTGCACATGTTTCCTATCATCAGAACCAAAAAATCTCAGCCTACATTAATAGCCTTTTTATTTTTTTTGGAGCCCCGCCGGGGGGGGGGGGGCGGGGCGGTGGGCCTTTGGTACTGGAAAACAATATTTTATCTTTTCCCCTTCTTTTGAAGACCTCTGATCCCTAATCAATCTCATAACCAGCACGTCATTCACTCTCTCTCTCTCTCTACTTCATTAAGTTACCCATTGCCTACTGTTGTCATAGGATCTGATATGGAAGTAGCACTGCAATCAAAAACCAACACCAAATCTGGCAAAGTTCCACAACATCTCCACAAATTTGATGAGAATTATACAAATAAGGATGTCGTATATACCTGTCCAAAAAACCATTGAGGAACACAGAACTGTATCCCACCAACAAGTCAGAGACCACTCCACTTGAAACCTCTCCGTATTTATCTATTTTTAGCCACAAAATAAGACCTACCGCCTGTCAAGCTATAACCCATTTCTCAAATTGCTCAAAGTCCAGCACTACTACTCTAACTAAAACAAGTACAACCCACTGCCCACCAAACAATTGTTTACCTAAACAATATAAGCTCTCAACATTTCTTCGCTTCCTTTTGTACACTCAACAAACATGAAGTTCCCCAAATCATCTATAACAGAGCTTGAACAAAAAACAGTGGGCAAAAAAAAAAAATCATAAGTGCTAAAACCATAGCTTAAATGCAAATGCCAGAAAAAAAAAAATCTTACAAAAAAAAGGATAAAACTTTAATTGAAAAACCCCTTTATTTCCTATTTGCACCGTGAAAAAGCGAACGATATCTCCAAATTTATCAAATAAAACAAGAGCCTGCGAAACGAATAAAACTGAAAAAAAAGAAGAAGCAACAGTGAAAAATAAAAAAACCAGAAAACAAATGCATATGTAATATCAAAATCACATAATTTTCAATAATATGTTATGAAAAGAGAAAAGGGATTTTACAGTGTCGCTGGGCTGAACCCTAATTTCAAAGTGGCTGCCCTTGAGAGTTTTCACAGTGAGCTTCATATCGGCGAACTCGAAATTTGATGAGACTTCTTTTGCTTTTTTGCACAAATTTTGTCCTAGGCTTTTCGATTTCGGTCGAATCAGAATGGAAAAATATGCAGGTGAAGTTCGAGGCTTTGGATTGAAGAGTTGGAGGAAAAAGGAAACCCTAGAACCAGGCAATGCTGATTAAGAAATGCTCCAGAAAAGGAAGCGCCAGAGGGAATCAAAATAAATGTGTTTTTTGCGCGACTGCGCAAGAACGGAGGACGTGACTTGCAAATTTGTAAACCTTTTTCTTTCTTTCTTTCTTTTTTTGGTTTTAATTAATGAAAGTTGCAAATGCGCAACTCCATTTTTTTAACCCCCTTGCCATCTCAAAAGAGATATGTTGGACGGCCAAGTTTTCCGAAATAATACATGTGTGTTTGGACAGAGTATTATTTGAAATATTATTTGGAATAATTACTGTAGTATTTTTTATGATATGATGTATGTAAAATAAAAATTTAATTAAAAATATAAAAAAATATGTTAAAAAATGTATTTATGATGCATGTGAAATATTATTTAAAAATATTTAGTTATCGAAACACAATATTTTACTAAACACATTTTTTAATCATTTTCTTATAATATCAATAACTTTTTTATCTCGCATACATTCATATAACAAAAGTGTGATAATTATTCATATCACATCACAAAAAGTGTATTCAGCTACTTAGAGCTGTCAATAATAAATTCATTTTCTTTTTTTTTGAACCTATTCAAAGGAAAAAAAAAAGGGACTTATAAGTATTAAAAGATTACAAGTAATACTTTTTTTTTTGGATAAAATTACAAGTAATACTTCAAGGTAAATATAAGTGGATGAGTTCTCCCACTTAATGTGAATCATTGTACTATAATCCTACCTAGATTTCTCTTCAAAGAAGGTGGTGAACCTGGCACCTTTGGCCTTCATTATTCAAATCAGTTCTCCAACATTGTATTCACTGTAATTGACCAATTAATTAAGAAAAGATTTTATTACTTGAAATGTCTAATAGCCCCTTTTGGGAAGTTATTATAAAATCCAACAATAGTTGCTCATGCGTAAAAAAGATAAAAATCAAAATAAAAAATTTGTTTGGATAGAAGGTTATTTGAAATAATTACTGTAGCACTAATTGTGATATGATGTATGTGAGATAAAAATGTGATTGGAAATTGTGTGTATGATGAAAGCAAAACAAAATTTGAATTTTTTTTTTTAATCTTATAATCCAAACACACCCTTTAAGTGTTCGGACAGGTTTGGGATTAGGAAACATAACCCAACAAGGTTCAGGACGATCCAGGTTAGGGACTTGCAAATCTTAACTAGTTTGTGACTAATCATCGCTAACCCAAGCTGTACCATAACAAGGAGACATAACCGAACTAAACCTCGGAAAAAACTAGCAAGTCAATTTCCATAATCGAATGCATATATAAAGTACACAACACACCCCTCAAAACATAGTACAATATTTGCTCGTTACATCAGGTTGGAAAACTTATGGAGGAAAGTTGTACGAATAATCATGATGATCAAAACGAATCCCAGGAGTTGGCTTATGCATGGAAGGATTATATGCCAATGAGTGCAGCAGAGTTACCGGGATGGAAGCAGCATATGTCAACGAGTGAAGCAGAATTAGAATGGAAGATTCCAAGTTCATCATTGACCTTAAAACAGTTGTTGGAATGGAAGAAATTTGTCCCAATTGGTTATAAGTTCGTCCCAAGTGATTATGAGCTTCTCAAGTATTACCTGCTCCCAAAGGTTCGTGGTGGATTCACCTTGCCGGGCGCTGGTTTGGGTATTATTCGAGAAGTTGATGTCTACCAATCTCATCCTGCTAATCTTCCTGGTAATTACTTCTCCCACTTCAAGGGGTGTTTTTTTTTCCCAATTTGGAATGCTGTGTTCTGTAAGATGTGTTTTTTGTGATGCTGTAATCTGTAATCTGTAAGATGTGTTCTGTAAATGCTGTAATCTGTAAGATGTGCTTTCTCTCGTTCTTATGATGTGTTGTTTTTTCGTGTTCTCAACCGGGAAAATTTGATCAGGCTTGTACAAAGGAGAGGAGTCGTGTTATTTTTTCACCACAAGAGATCTGAGGCATGAGAACAGTGAGAGGACTGCCCGGACCACAAAGGATGGAAGGGGCCATTGGAGGATGACTAGCAAGCGTACTCCATTGTTTGAAGCTGATCGCTCAAACTTGGGTCGAAAGAATACCCTAGTTTACCACCTCACTAAGCCCCCAGGACCAGGTGTTCCCTCAAATAAGGATCTCAAGACTAACTGGATAATGCATGAATTCGTGCTCGACAAAAGTCTATATGATTGCTGTCAGACTCCATCAGCATCAACCAACAAGGTATACATGCCTTGTTCAACCTAATTAACCTGCATCACAAACTATCGTAGTTGGTTTCTGCTATGATGATTAAGAGCTGTTCTAGTTAAATACAAAACGTGAAAATTGATTCCATTAGATGTTTAAATATAGAGACAATTCTCATGTGGGTTCTCTACTTATAAAACATTTAGTCATATAGGTAGACGGGTCCTTTGGAAGTAAGCAGAGAACCGCTGTTTCTGTTTAAACTAAATAAATAAGGTGAACGAATCCTTCGCAATTCATATTGTCCATATTTATATATTTACTTAATTTATTTTGTGGTGTAGCTCAAGCAAGTTGTGTTGTGTAGAATTTATGAAAGAAACAAGGCTGAAGCAGAACAAGAGAAGAGCCGAACTGATCAGGATAGCACAAGTTTACGAATCAGAGACGCAGGTGACAGTTCTGCTGGAGTTGACCAAAAGGAAGCAACATCCAACGTCCACCCCAGAAAAAGGCACATCAAGCTGCAACCACCGTAAATCTGTTGCACTATTTGATCAAGAGGGACTGCCTTCTAGTCCACCAAAACGATCTAGACTTGTTATGGTAGAGCAGGATGAATCCCGGATGCGCTGCAAAGAGGAGAATGGTCTTGAAGGAAATAGCCGCAATGACGAGGAGGAGGATGTCCAGTCGCGGATTGGATGCATAGAGGATAATGAAAGCGGACATCTGATGGCAAGCGTCAACCAGGAGGAGGAGGAGGAGGAATCCCGGATAACCACGATCAACGGTGGTCATATTGAGGAGGAGAATGAAAGTAGTCAAGAGCTGCATCCAGCAAACGCGGGCACCGAGGAGAATTCGACAGCCTCTGGAGATTGTTTCAACAGCATTAACAAGCTGGCCAAATATACAAAGGCATAGTAGCCGTGATGTTTCATCTGATACAAGCTTCATTCGTGGAGATACAAGGCAGTAGGAAAGTTTCCTATTCTTGGGAAAGTGTAAATTCTTTAGGAAAGTTTCCTATTCTCACAGCAATTATACATCGTGCTGGGAAATATTTAAAAAAAAAAAAAGGCTTGGACTTTCACCATTGCGAATCGTTCGATACTCCTATATAGCGGACACTGGAATAGGATACAGAAGTGTTCGAAAGAAGTCCTGATACTTCTTTAATCTAAAACTTTAATACTGATTCGGGTAAAAAGCAACTTTTTTTTTCGTATTTCGTTAATTAGTATATGTGTTTCATACTTAATTTGTTACGCAAATACTCTTCTAGGTTCTGGAATTAATCTGCACCTTTGACTACTGTCTGTAAAGTTTCATTGCATTTGATCCTTCGAAGTATAAATTCATGGATGCAAGAGACTAAATCTGGCTTCGTGCATTCACGAATTTACGAACCCAAGTCAGTACCATATATACCTGCCCAGTTTCCATTTTGAAGGTTAAAGAATTCATAATATCATCGAATTAACCATTATGTCCAATGTCCAAACTAAAGCTATAAATATCAAGATTGCATCATCACAACCTGCGGCCAATGAAAAAAAAATGTCTTCTTTTCCATCTCACGTTCAATATTGCTTACCCAAAATCCTGCTCCTCCTAACCCTTCCCATTCAGCCATCCTTGAGTGTCACACCCGACGGTCCTACTGTTCAATTGATCGTCAAAATCTGTAACCGAACACCAGACACACAATTCTGCAGGGACGTGTTACAACAAAATCTGCATAGCCCATCAACAGATGCTCGTACTTTGGTCGAAATATCGATCAGGCTGGTGATGATAAATGTCACCAACACACTAGTTGCTGTGAAGCAGGCGAAAGCCAGGGCAACTAAAGAGGTAGCAGACCTTCTTACAATCTGCGAAGAGGGTTATGACGTAGTATTAAATGACTACGAGGAAGCTTCGCTTGCCATCAGCAAGAATGGTATCAGGACCACGTTGTTTGATGAAGAACAGTCCACAAGACCTATAGAGGACTGCATCAAGAACATTAATCCCGTGGTGCCTCAGTTCCAATCATATAACACCATAAATCTAGCCCTTCATAGGGTCTCAGTGGCTTGTGCTGTGATTTATTACACCGAGCCACGTACTTTCAACTTTGAAAAGGCTCAATATTTGTGGTGCTTTATCGCCATATTTCTTGTTTCATGTGGTATTTTTTTTCCATCTTGCATGAAAAACGATGACAACCATGGCAAACATCCTTTCATGACTCCCTAGCGTTCGGAGAGTAAGATTGTTGATTGGGCTCGTTAATCGGGCTTCAACAAGTTCGAGCCCACAATATATGAACAAAAGGCATTATGGATGAATGCAGGCCAGCCCAACATAAAAAACGTTCCTTTTTTTTTTATTTATATATTGGGTTTTACGGTAGTACCGCATAAAAAGTAGGAGACTTTTTAGCAATAGATAATCATATTTGCCCGATAAACAATATTCTTAGTCATCATTATAACATCCTAGTGTATCATATAATTAATGTAATATTATGTCGCAATACTGACTAATTACTCGATAATCTCAAAATCCACAGGTGGAATGATCCACACAAGTGCTTTTTTAGAATCAATACCAGCACAATTACTTCGTAACTTTTATGTGATTAGATTGGCCATGGCCTATCTAGGGCTTATTTAAGCTTGGGCAAAATTTTGATAAGAATTTCGCAACTTTAACTGAAACATTGGACCTGCGGTGAAGCAGGTCAACCCAGTTCGGTGACTCCGTCTTACTCTATTTTTAGTGCTGGGAATTATACCATACGTGTTGCTTGGGCGTGCAACAGAACCTGGTCAGTAGCCACCCTCCCCCGTTCAGATTTTTTTGAGGTAAGAGTCAATTCGGTGGGGTGGAATATCCAAATTTCTTGTCCAACTCTCTCGCGTCAGTAACGGAATCTCAGATGCACTCCTCGTACTTATCATACTTTTATCATATTCATACTGCTAGAGTTAGAGTTTGAGTTTGGTGATATATCAACCATCAAACCAAATCTAGAACTCTTAACCAAATGTACAACTGCTAATTGTGACAGAACAAGTGGCGGGATTTCTGCATGCAAACTCCTCTTTTCTTTGGAATACTTTATACTTTCAGTTTGAGCGGCGTCCCGATTTAACCGCGTTTTCTCGTTTTCTCTCTCTGCGTACTCCTTTTTTCACTCCTTTTCTCTCTGCTCACGAGAAAGAGAGAACAATCTCGTTTGTCATCATCATTCAATGTCCCCGTCCTGCCCTACTGCTACTCTCACCTTTTGCTTTTGCTTTTTTTTGGCCCTTCTCCGATATCTTCTCTAGATACAAATAACCTGACTTCTAAGTTGCTTGCAAGTATAAAAGGTTTATTTTAATTGTATTTTTTCGTTTTTGACTTTGACTTTGGGCGTGAAAGTGAAATTCATTCAATTAGTTGGAGACAGAATTGGAATCGGGCTGCTGCTGGCTTGGCTTGGACAATTTTGTTTAGGACTCGGATCTGCAGATCACCGTCTAGCTAGCTGCAATTTTTTTTGGTACCAGAGTAATCTAAGTTTTTTTTTTTTTTTTTTTATAGAACGTTGATCCTACAAATACAGTTGCTAGTAGAGGAGGAAAAAACAGGAGGAAGCAATGGAGAAGAAGAAGTATCCAATCGGTGCGGAGCATTATACCCTGTACGAGGAGGTCGGGACAGGCGTAAGCGCTTCTGTTCATCGGGCGCTTTGTATTCCGTACAATGAGATTGTCGCCATCAAAATTCTCGATTTCGAACGCGATAACGTTGATCTGGTAACTCTCCCTTCTTGCCTCTGCGTTTTTAACTTTTTGCTTAAATAATTTCTTGGCCTTCTTTCATGAGTAAATTTTATATATATATTGTTAGTGGGACACATGAGCAAATTTTGCACATGTATCATATGGTGATATAGTGTATATACCGACAGTATATATAAGATTAATCTTTTTATATATATATATATATGTATATGTATGCGTATTTTCAAGTCATTTTTGCTTCGTGTTAATATGGTAACTCTGTTGCTGTTGCATGTGGGCTTGATTTATCGTCAACTGTCAATATGCTGGCGTGCGTACCTTTTTTTTTAATCGTTTTAACGGAAACAGAAAGTACATTGGAGTTTTTTTTAATTCTATGGGTTGTTATATTATTGGGTCTAGTGATCGCCTCTTATGTCGAAACGAGTGCGAAATCAGATCTTAAGAGTGTTTAAATTGATAACGTTTTTAAAAGAGATCGCCGGCAAAGATGTGAGGGACAAAACAAATAAATCTGAAGAAGCGCATTTTTTGTCGTCTAGCCTATTACTTAGTATGATACACAGAAGGTAAGTATATTTTAATTCATTAGACGTTGGATTGTTTGAATGCAACGTGGAAAAGTTACTGAATATTGACCAGTTATCGTCACTACTGTCTACTGTTTGCACAAATGCTGGAGTCCTTGAAGCTTTGATTATTTGGAGCTCTGTTTGTGCTCTTTTCCCTTGTTTTCATGGTTGTTGTTAAATTAGTTTTATATGAATAAGAAATGAAAACAGAGGAGTTTCACTGGATATGTGTTTTTTTTCCAACTTTTAAGTTGCAATTTTGAAATAAACTTGTTAGTTTTATCAAATGTTGGTATTATATAAGTGATGGAACAGATTTTATGATTGGTATCAAATGAATTATAGACATATAGACTACCAATATATTCATCAATATGTAGCTTTTTGTTTGTTTGGCAATTGAAAATTGTTGTTTGGAAAACTATGTTATTTCATTATAATCATGGTTGTTTATTGGATGATTTGACAAACTTACATAATTTGACTACGTAGAATAACATTTCTCGAGAAGCCCAAACAATGGTCCTGGTTGATCATCCAAATGTTCTAAAATCGCATTGTTCGTTTGTGAGTGATCATACCCTATGGGTGGTCATGCCTTATATGGCTGGGGGTTCTTGTCTTCACATACTCAAGGCTGTACATCCAGATGGCTTTGAGGAGACAGTTATTGCAACCATATTACGTGATGTACTAAAGGGATTAGAGTATCTTCACAGTCATGGCCACATTCATCGCGATGTTAAAGTAAGTTGCCGTTGAACTTTTTGAGCAAATTGTATGCAAAATAGTCTTGATTTCAATCTTCATTATATATTATTTTTGCTTTCAATCAACAGCTTATCATATTTATAATGACATGCAACAGCATGTGTTGTGCAATATGGCAATTGTGTGTTTAAATACACAAGTGTACCTACTTACAAGTTGTGGGCAACTTCTTGTTACTTCAAAGTTTAACAACACAGGCACGAAATTTTAGTTCAATCTTCATTACCACTTGGTATATGCGCATATAATAGACTTGTGCAAAAAATCAACCATGAATATGAAAAAGTATTACAGTGTAAGTATGTAAAATATTCTAAGAATAAACTTGAGCTTTTCCATTAGGTAGTAATGTTTAATAGATGAATCTGCATATGAGGTAGAAAAGACTTTTGGGAGGCCTTAAAGTTTCTTAGCTATGTATAATGCTTATACTACAGATTAAGTGAAGAAAACATAAAGCTGCATGTTACCATTCCCGGAAGAAAATGCCTAGCTAAGGCATCTCTTGTTTAATAAAAACTAAAAGAAAGCTTCGATACAAGCAGGATGAATAATTTTGTCCAGTTGGAAGCATGTGGAGTTTCATGCTTTTGATAACTTTTAAGATCAAATAGGCATATGCATTAAAAGAGAAGAGCTAATCCTAATTGATGAGATGGTAGAGCATGGCTTTGGAAATTCGTTGATGGCAATATTTAAGACACTTAAACTGTATCTTGTTGTTAATGCGACAGCTTTATGCATTAAAAAAGGAGTGCTAATCCTAATTGATGAGATGGTAGAGCATGGCTTTGGAAATTCATTGATGGCTATATTTAAGACACTTAAACTGTATCTTGTTGTTAATGCGACAGCTTTTTTGAAAGTTCTCAATTTAGATCCATCATCATTTTCATTTCCCCTTTTTTTTGCACTCTTAGGCTGGAAATATTCTCATCGACTCTCGTGGTGGAATCAAATTGGGAGATTTTGGTGTTTCTGCTTGCTTGTTTGATTCAGGTGATAGGCAGCGCACGAGGAATACATTTGTTGGAACTCCTTGTTGGTATGTTCCATGGCAAGAGACTACTTTTTCACATTTTAGCACTTTCTCAATGTTATTTTGTTTGTTTGAATGACTACGTTGGAGGATTTCTTGTTAATACCTATATAATTCAAAAGCTGATTCATACCCATGCATAAGTACATTAAGTTAGTCTACTATATCATCTTAACCAGTTTTTATGTTTCAGGCTTATGTTCATTTTCTTATCACTTTTCTTTCTGTCGTTTGTCCATTTCCTTACAGGATGGCGCCTGAGGTTATGCAATTGCATGGTTATGACTTCAAGTATGTCTAAATCTTGTCTCACTTTGTAAATTTGGATTTAAGATCAAAATTCTATGAATTTAATTTGGGTTTGTTTATCTTGAAGAGCTGACATTTGGTCATTTGGTATAACTGCATTGGAGCTTGCCCATGGCCATGCTCCTTTTTCAAAATATCCCCCAATGAAGGTGTGTATCTTCAAGTGACATGCTTTTTATGTTTGACACAATCAAAAAATTGTTAGTTTGAGCAGGATCTCATCTCATAGGTTTTGCTTATGACCTTGCAAAATGCACCTCCTGGCCTTGACTATGAGAGAGACAAAAAGTTCTCTAAGGTATGCTATTGACAAATATGATGTTTTTTTTTTCCATTATGATTGTATTCTGAGATGTTGTTGGGCCTTTTTCCTATTATAGTCCTTTAAGCAAATGATTGCTAGTTGCCTGGTAAAAGACCCTTCCAAACGACCTTCGGCAAAGAAATTATTAAAACATCCTTTTTTCAAGCAAGGAAGGTCAAATGATTATATATCAAGAACGCTCTTGGATGGTCTTCCTGCTCTGGGTGACCGACTTCAAGCACTTAAGGTTAGTGAAGTATGGCTTTTGATACAAGCGCTAGTTTTCATTTTCATGGTTATTTTTGCTGACAGTATTTTATGTCAACCACAGAGAAAGGAGGAAGATATGCTAGCACAAAAGAAAATACCAGATGGGCAAAAAGAAGAAATGTCACAGGTTTGATTCTTCAATAGGCACTGTTTCGAGGGAACTAATAATTTTTATTTTTTATTTTTTTTGGTTGCATCCTCTGCAAGATTATTGAGAATTATGGTGAACAATAAATATTGATATTGGTTAAACATGCCTATGTACGGTAGGCACTTACATGTAAATTTTGGGTACCCAATTGATAGTGACTGTATCCATGGTCATGACAATCATCCTTTGTGGCTATTAGTGTATTAACATGTGAACTAATATGAGCAATTGATTAACGTGAATCAAAATGTGCGTCATGCTCCAAACTTCTTTTCTTCCAAGAACGTAGACAATTGTACTCGAGTCATTTTTCAAATGATCTAGTTGCATGGATTGTTCCTATGACAGTTGATATTGAGGTTTTATAATCCTTTTTGACAATTTACTTGTCTAGTTATTGATCCGATGTATACCCCTTGCAAGAGTATGTTTGGAGTGTCAAGTTTTACTCTTTTGAAGGAAATTTAGGATTTTGGTAATATGCCCAATTGTTTAGCAATTGTTTTATTATCTAATTTACCTAGGAAGTGAAGCTGCTTAAGAGTTGATGTTTGGTACTCCTATGTTAGTTGTGATCTCTTAGGATATTGCTAAAACCTGTACTAGAATTATTACATTGTCAATTGTCTCAATTTATTTGGTTCTTGCACTAAATTTGTTTTCAAATATCTGCAGAATGAGTATAAACGTGGCATCAGTGGTTGGAATTTTGATCTTGAAGACATGAAGGCTCAGGCTTCCCTGGTATAATAAATAACTTTGTCTAGCATATATATTTTTTTAGAAATATTGTATTCTTGGTTTTAGGATTTGATGCTATTCTTTTTATCTAATTTATTCTTTCTCAGATCCAAGATGAGGACATTATTGTTGAGAAAGACCAGAAAGGGAGTACGAATTCACTCTCAAGTCTTGATATACATGGAAAACAATTTCAACGTCAATTGTCTTCAGCCAGTCAATTTGCATTACAGCGTCAATCGTCATTTGCAAGTCAATATTCAGATCCTGTAGGTCATTTTGGTTTTTACAATGTGTTCTACTAGTATGCAACACTATGAGAGCTGCCCTTCTTGATGACCTAATGTCTTGTCGCTTCTCAGGATGACAATAATCTGATTACTCATCCTTCGTCAGCAGATTCTACCGCGGTCTATAATATGTATGTGATCCTACATCGAAGTTTGATTCATTGTTTTAATCACATTGGTGCATGCATTTTACTCAATCATAATTTATGAGCTCATATTTGGTTTTAATGCATATTGGGCTCGTTACTAAAGAACTTGGATCTCATAAATTTTAGTCTTTTAAGAGTTCGCTAATTCAATATAATTTGCAGAGCTAAAAGCGAGAAATCTGATGATGATGCAAGCTGTTTCAATTCAGTCCATGAGCACCAGAACTCTATCCCCCAGAATGAGTATCATGCAGAAACTAATTCTTCCATAAGACCACATCCAGAGACCAATGGAAAATTAGCAGAGAATTTCATGCCATATGCTCATCAGAGGTAAATTCACTTTTGTACAGTGGATTGGACCATTTGCTAAATTATGGTTTTAATGAATAAGGGATAAGAATTTTTCTAAACTTATCCAATTTTTATGATTTATGATAGTTAAGCATTCCCAAAAAAATCCTCTTACAAAATTTGAAGATTTTTGTGCTTTAATGACCATTTCTTCATCCATAATCATTTGTCTAGGAACTTTCCTTGCTACATTGATATCATCTTGATGTGCACATGCATGTTTGGTGATTTTTTTTTAAGTTTATTAATTTCTCCTTTTAGAACATGTTTTTATTTATTTATTTTAAAAATATGCAGTGATAGTTTTCAAAGTCAGCCACAAAGCACATCAAATTACAATGTTGATCTTGCTCATCAAGCAGTAAATGATGTGCCTTCTGAGACAAGTTCTAAGGCTTCCAAAACATCAGGCAAGATTTTGCTAGTTTTACATCTTTTTTGTTTAAATGCATTGCGATCTTGTTTCTTGATTTCTATAGCTGTCAAAAGATAATAATCTTTTACATAAAACACACTTTTTGAGCAGTAAATAGTGACGAACTAGATGAAAAAGCAAAATGCCCTGTTGTTCAGCAAAAAGGCCGTTTTAAGGTTACTTCTGAGAACGTCGACTTTGAAAAGGTGATTTCCATTGTCTTAACGTTTAACATCCCGCAATAATGTCTGAACGTACTTTAGAATTTTTCTTTTTTCTTTTTCTTTTTTCAGGTTTCCCCTTCTCCAATTCTTCAGAAAAGTCACAGCATGCAGGTGAGCATTTTTAGTTGATGCATAAAAAAAACAATATTCTGTTCATTATAAAGTTTTTTTAAATAGCATTACGGATAATGCAGGTCATTTCACCACATCCTGGTACATCTATACCAGTTACTCTAAGTGAGACTGCGGTTGCTATACCTCCTAATCTTCCTAGCCAATCCATTCATTCAATGCTGCAATCAGTTTTGCAAACAAATATTGTCCAAAGGGTATGGATTGAGTTTACATATCACCTTTTAGGGGTATCATTTTGCTAATAGCTTGTGACATTTATATTGATCTCAACAGGAGAGTATACTGAGTCTGATGAAGCTACTCTCTACTGGGGATTGTACAGGTAGGTGACGTCGATTAAATTGAATTGTTTTGTTCATTTTGACTTTTTTACATAATTCACTATTATGCAGTGGATGGAGCATGTGCATCGGCAAATGCAGCTATGACAGAGAAATCTTTGGTACGTAACTATTTACACTTCTTGGAAGTTGTGTGATATAAGAATTTGGCTTGTTTTGTGCGATTTTCCTCTTCATGTGGCACATAAAGTGTTGCACGAAAACTTTTTTATCACCTTTCAAGTCATGATATCTTAATTTCAAACCCAAGTTGTTGCGTATAGAGATGAGTTTGAGGATATTAGACTTGATAGTTTTGAATAGTCAAGTACCATGGAGCTTCGTGAATTGTGTTGTTTAAACTAGTCTTTTGAGGTTGATTTTTCAAAGTTTAAGCTAACCATTTTTTCCCCTTTGGACTAGATGGAGGCAGCTCATGATCGGGAGAAGGAATTACTGCGTGAAGTAACTGATCTGCAGTGGAGGTACTTGTGATGACATGCATACAAGGCATCATGCTAACTTGTGTTAAAACCAAACTCTAATTGCTTTACCCTTCATTTCCTTTATGTAGGCTCATATCTGCCCAAGAAGAGCTTCAAAAATGCAAAACAGAAAATGCACAGGCTGAATTTTGATATACTTGGAAGAGCAATACAATGAGGTTTATGTTCGAAAGAGTAGTCAAAATTAGGTTGGTGTTTGTACAGTTGGGTCTCTTAAGTAGGTTAACATATTACTATAGATTACCAATTCGTGCCAATTCTGAGCCTGAAATCGGCTTTGTGCATAATGAGCTTTTCATCAAACTTTGTGATATCAAGTCACGATCGTTTGGAGTAGACTCTTGCTAATTTCTTTTCTCCTTAAAATTAGCCAACACGGGAACTTTCCTGGTAAAGAAACCAATCAGAACAAATTCCAATCCTGGATTCCCACCGTCGCAAGCCTACTGCAGCTGCCCATGTATATATATTTAAGCACACTCCAATCCTAAATTCCCACAATTGGTTGATTGATGATGGATTTAGGCCCTCCTAATTTACCTGTGTTGGTTTCTTTATTTATGTTGCTAAGTTAGAAATTAGATTTTGGCCCGAGTTGATACCTGATGATTGATTATGTATAGAACCCGTACCGAGAGTAGCGGAGTAAAGAGAGGTGACAAGACCAACTAATCTTTCCTCGCTGATCAAAGCTTAAGCTGTCCATTTCAAGAAAAATGAAAAAAAATATCAGACTGTCAACTTGCCTCTCTAAAAGCCTGGGTGTGTCCAATGCATCATCAATCACCCATGAGATCATGAATATGCTAATTAATTACAAATTGATACAAGGTGTCATTCATCTGAGCACGCAAGGCCTTTGCTCTATGCAAATTGGAATTCACATTTTTCTTCCATCTAAAATAAGAGTCACGTGGTTATAAACTTGTAATCACAATTGCGTTGTTGACAGATCACGTATAAAAACAGTTCAGCCAGCTACATCACTGGCATTAAATAATAAATCAAGGGTTGTTAAACCTTGGATTAGGGACCTAGACAGCTAAATCTGTAGGAACCTGTCTATTTCATCAGATGTTAAATCACTTTTACGAGTTTTGGGTGCATTTTCAACCTTTTGTGTGTTGCCAGAATCGTCCACTTGTTCGCAAGTGAATTTGCAATTCAACTTTTATACGTGTTATGGATCCAACAGTGACAGTGCATTCACTGTCAATGTATATATGATTTACATCTATTAGTTTGGGTGCTTGTAATGATCATAACTAAACTAACAGGCTAGGACGTGGCCTCGGCCTGTGTTTAATTTTGTGCTAAACACCTCCGTTTTTTTTTTGGGGGATTGAGGGCGGAAGCCATAATTACGTAAGCTTTTCTTGCTTAAACAAAGTGGGGAACGGGATAGTGATAGAAGAGAAGGACGTCAAGCACAATGCCCGGATTTGTCTTGTGTGGGATGCTTGGCAACAATAAGAAATCTGTAATGGATAAGATTCAATGGCAACATGAACGGGCTTGTAACATGAAGTGGAATATCACCTAACAGTACTACTATATCTGATTTTAGATCTTCATCTACATAGTGGTAGGACTTACGTATCAAATTATGATATTCGATTATCGAATCAAGTTGCATTCTACCTGAGTTAAGATATTTAAGTTTAAACTCAAACTCAAATTTTGATCGAATAGGCTTCTAATGGTAATCTTGATGCATTTGCACCTTAATCCATACTCTTTTGTACCAAATTTAGGCTGCCTAATCCGCCATTGATATTAAAGAGAGAGCCTTGTCGTTTTGTTCAAATTTATCTTTTCTTTCATGCATTGTCAGCCAAGAGAGAGCAGCTAGTGATATCCTTAACTAGGGTTGGCTTAACATCCCAACTTTTAGCTAATGGTAATCTTTTTTTTTTAGGATAATTTTTTAAAATAAAGTTAGTAACTTGTTTTAAACACAACGAAATCCACAACGAACCATGCTCGATTCAGGCTAAATAGTCACTCATTGCCAAATTCTTGGGCTCTTTCCACACTTCTTGTTCAACCTTTGCATTTGGGATCAGCAACAAATATCGCAACGGATCTTCTATCCCATATCCTGTCCCACTTTTTATTATATTGCTATTTCTCCTACATAAATATCATGTTTTAGTTCTTTTTTGTTTCCTTAAGATCCAATAACTATTAATTGAGTAATACACAAAATTTAACAAACTCAAAAAATCAAAATGCATAAAAAATGAGATTTTTTATGAATTTTCTGCTATATTTTTTAATTTTCTATTATATATTGCTTTTGAAGCTGCTGTATTTATTTTTTACTCAATTAATAGTTATTAAATTTTAAGAAAACAAAAAGAACTAAAACATGATGTTTATGTAGAAGAAATAGCAATATAATAAAAAATGAAACAGAGAGTGGCACAGGATATGAGACAGAAGATCCGTTGCGAACAAATACAATGGAGGTACGTATACAAAAAAATTAAACAAAAAATGTCTTTTATAGCTTTGTAAGAAGATACAAGCACAATGCATCTAAGAAGGGAGAACTATCAAGGTAGCTGCAGGCTTAATAACGTGGCAGCTGATTATAGACTCTTCCACGTTAGAGAATTGAGGTCGAAAAAATCAAAGGTAGGTGGATGTCCAATTCTTTAGCTCACTTCGAAGTTTAATTTATTGTACCTTGATAATTTGAATGCTGGACAGCAAATGTTCGAGTACAGAGCCTACAGGCTACTTTTAACAAGGGCGGCTAATCCAACGATAATAGTCATAGTTTCCGGAGCGATGAAAGGTGATATGATGCTAAATTGGTTTTACGTTCAGTCTTGAGCCTGATTTTTTATTAATGTTTTCTGTAGAAAAAGGAACCAAAAGTTGTGGATCTTGTGATCTAGCTTAATACTATCGTGGCTTCCTGACAAACAACAATTATGTTTTCAGAGTTTCATTTGCCAGTTGGATGGATTGAATAAAGATTCAATCTCTGTCGCATTAGATGGTCTGAAAACAAATCGAAAATGCCAGAAAACTAAAACCATTAATAAATTAGGTTCAATCTGGTGAAGCCGCCGGAACCTATGATCCCTGGATGAATTAAAGTTTATCATTTTGCCTTTTTCTAACATTAAAAATAACCTATGAAAAGCTTTGCCCGTCGTCCATGAAAAGTTGAACAATCGCCGATGTGAGTAATAATTGCTGCAAATTCGCCAGAAGCTGCGGCTAAAGCGGTCTTGTTGTAGAAGATTTGGGGTGCGTTTAATAAAATTTAGAGGTGTAAACAAGTCGAATATCTCATGTTTAAATACTGTTTGTTAAACACTTAAACTACTCAAATAAATCTCATGCTCGTTCGATAATGTTCAAGTTTCAAATCAGTGTTCGTGTTCAGCTCGTTAAGCAAAATTCTAATTCGAGTTCGAGTTCGAATTCGACTCATTTAACATAAACAAGTCATCTGCGAACAGGCTCGAGATATTCGAATCCAAACTCGGAGACATTTGAGCAACACATGTCTGAGACTAACAGAGGCTGAAAAGCCTGTAATAGGAATTAGGAATACAATATTAACCCTAAATTTTGTGAGATGACAATTAGGCCTTGTATTCATTCGATTACTTAGCGAGCCAAAATGTTTGTTCGAACTTTGCTCATATAAAATTTCGAACAAGCAGTTATCGAACAGAAACGAGCCTAAATGACCCAAGCTAACGAACAGCTTGGTACGTTTAACAACACTAATAAAACTGAAATTTGAAACTTGATATTTAAATCCGTTAATTTATTCAATTATTAAGTATTGAAATCTTAACATTTGATAGTATTTTGTATTAAGTAATAAGTGAACAATTTATCAATTATTGTATTGAGCAAGTTTTGTTAAACAATAGAGAACCAATTAATTAATCAAGTCCTATTTTTTGTTACAAAAAACGTGTAACATGTAAACATTATTAAATTGAGTTATCAAACATGGTTTTAATATTGAAATTACGTGAATTATGATGGCCTTGAAAGTGGAGAGGGAATGTATAATCAATGTTGATCTTGATTTGGAATTGAATTGACCTTCTAGATCATGTATGATCCATACCTAAACCGGGACTAGAGTCTAAACAAGTAAAATAAAAATAGATTGTAATCATATAATAGCAACGGTAGAGTGTATATGTTTCACTGCGGGTACCAAGCCCCCAGTTAATGTATCACAAAATCTCTTGGAAGCATATACTAATTGCACAACTAACTCTCTTCTCTTTGTCCTCTCTTCTATTCTCAATTAAGTAAATTAATTTGTGAAGTGGGACGAGGATAGTTGTTGACTTGTCCTCTAGTCCCAGAAGCAAAATGACACGAGCAGAAGGACATCCTCGATTTTGTGAATTTCTATGACATGCTATTATGCCTGTTGAGGTAAATTAATTCGTTTCATCCAACCAAATTTGGAAGCAAAAATTCTTTATCTTTCTTGGATACGGTAAAAACCAAAAGGAAATTAAACTCTGGGGCAATCACTGCAGGGACATATTAATGATCACCAAATTCTAGTTCAAATGCTTTGGTGGTTTTTCAAATTTAAACCGAATTTAGAAGTTTTATTCATTTTCAACTAAAAAACATGGAAGCACATATAAAATTTCCAAAATTTACATCATTTGGTTGTAAAGTTTTATTATCCAGTTATTTTGTACCGCACTAAAGTCTCTTAAACGTTCATCGAATTTCAAAATAATTCACAATATGTTTGTCGATTACTAGGAAAACTTTTTAAATGCTTCTTATTAAGGAAAAAAGATACCTAAAACATCTCAATTAATTTTCTCTTCTATTTATGACCATTCTTTTTACTTTTTGAAACTATGAGATATTTTCATAACAAAAACGAAGACGGTGGATTGATTTGACATTTCTTTGGATTAGATAGGATTCAAACTCCTGATCTACGGCTCAAAAAGAGCGACTAAATTTTTGGTAGCCACCGGGCCGAAGCTCAGTGGTTTGTGAGAAACATGTTAACTTGTAAGTAAATGAGAATGACAATTGCACTCTCAATCTGAACAGATAAATGACAAATCAATCGCAGTGACATTCGCGTACTAGCTTTTGTCTTCCAATTAATTAGCTTTGTTTTTCCGATTAATTCATCATTAATTTCTTTTCATACAAGAAGTGTCCCGTTGTTCACCAAACAATTTCTTAAGTCTAAAATCATCCACGTAGGTGTGTGTTTGAATTATGGGCAACCGGATGCGTGCATGAAAGATGATTGCACCCTTTTCAATTTACTTTTTGTTGTATCGTTTCTTAAACCCATTCATGCATGCAAATATCAACTAGCAGTCCAGTGGCGCCTTTATCCTCCTCAAAACATTGAATAACTTTAGAACATCTTACCAGGAAAAAAATGAAAAAGAAAAAGAGAATGGAGTGAGTTTGAGAGATACAAATACTTAAACCATTCACTGCATTCTAATATAAACAAGTAATGCGATTCACCTTGAAATCTAAAGTCACTATTTTTTATTATCATCCTCAAATTTTAGGTACTTTCGTTCTCTATAAATAAAATAAAGGGTTCATCTTGTATACGTTCACATAAAAGATAAAACCAAAATTTTGTCTCAGCATCTCAGTAGTAATTGACAAGTAATATTTTGAATTTACATTATTATGCTTGTGAATCTCAAAATCTTGTGATGCTACAATAAGAAAGTTATGATGGCATGGAATCCTCAAGACCAGGCTTAGGAAATTCCATGTTGTTAGCGTAGGTCTATGATGTAAAAATGGCAAATTTTTTAAGAACACGAAACAGCTCCAAATCAAGCCGCATATTTGCTAATTGATGCCAACATCAAGGGCTTGCTTGCCAAAGTATGAACTCTAGTAAAGCTTGTACTTGCAAAGAAACAGAAGCCAAATTCGGGCGTCCAAACTTCATGGGCTGTTAGTTAGGTACAGAGCTGTTAAGATCACTGCTACTCTGCACTGGAAGTTGTTCGGTTGGTCCCCCACCTTCCCTTCCGCCCAAGCTCATGGCTTACATATCCACACAAATGGATGAACATTGTTGCAGTTATTCAACACTACTCAATGAACTCACAAATAAAGAAAGCTTCATTGGAGCCAGGGCCAACATCAGAGAACTTGTAATGAAAGTCTTTATCTGTTCTACAACAATCATACCATCAACGGCTCGACTGTAATCCAAATCCACTACTTTCTTGATTTACCGGCCACCCACCCCCCCCCCTCTGCCCCCAATCCCAAAATTTAGCAAGTCACTGGCCACCACCATCTCATTAATTCCTTTCTTTGTATGTGATGGCACAACCAACAACTGTCAACTATTAAAGTTGATTTGTTTAATTAGAAATGGAGGAAATTTACATTTCAATTATTTGCGATTGGTTAGTTGTCAATTTTTAGCAGGTGGGATTTTGAAAACTGCAATTTCTACGCATAGAAAGAAGGTTTTTCATGATTATGAACGGTAAAAGCTTTGAATCCTCTGATAGGCTGCTTTCTTTCAAATCCTATAAGTATTCTGTTTCCTTGGAACTATACATATAAATTTGAGCAAGAGTCAAGCCTAAAAGTGACAGTGCAAGGCTAAAAAGAGATCCAACTGACTAAAGGGTGGTTTTCATTCTCATTTTGTTTTAATTACCCTACCAAGTTTGCTTCTTTTTTGTCATTATTGTTTGCTTTCTTTTTAGCCATTTTAGTTATTTTGAAATAAGCTTCAGCGAGCTCTGTCTCAAAAAAAAAAAAAAAAAAAGTTTCATGCTATAGTAGCTTTCGAGGTTCCGCAAATGGAGGGAGAAAAGGTTACTACAATGATTCAAGCAAGGATAACAATCCCAGATAAAAGAACTGCTTTTTCAGGGACAACGACTGCTCCCCTGTTTGCCTGGCCATGGGAACACTATGGCAATTACAAGGTATGTCTTGCTCTGTGCGCGTGTATGTTTGTTTATGTGTATTTTTGTCTGTTTCCAACTTTCCATATGAAAACGTTTTGTCTCTATTGATTTTGTGCATTGGTTCATGGGGTGCTACAGTACTTGTTTTACGTGGCACTTCTTGCAAAATACTTGTATTCTACTACTACAACTGAAGAAGGCACCGAGGAGAGTAGTTGGTGCTTACAAATTCTACTCTTGTTCCTCCTAAGAGGTCTCCTTTATCAACTGTGGAGCTCTTATGATTATATGTTTTTCCTCAATCGAACTCGCCGGATTTCTGAAGAGGGCATTGATTTTAAGCAAATTGATGCAGAATGGAATTGGTAACAATTTACTGTCTCTCTCCTTCGCCTTCCCATGTCCAAATCTCACCAGAAATTTTTTTTTTTTAGCATTTGTCATCCTTTATTATTTCGTGAACCAGTTTTATGCTTTATGGTGGGACAGGGATAATTTCTTAATTCTTCATGCTATTGTGGCTGTGCTGGCCTATTGGAGCTTCCCATCTCTAACCAATCTTCCCTCTGGGATGGAAGGGGTATTTTTTGTTGTCTTGCACTCCACATTGGGGTCTCGGAGCCAGTTTATTATTGGCTACATAGATTACTGCATTCCCCAAATCTCTTCACAGATTACCATTGGCTACATCACAGCTCTAAAGTTTCACATCCGTTCACAGGTAAAAAAAACGATGTATTACCAACATTATCAGCTACTAAAAAATTAAAAGATTTATTGGCCAATGATTTCTTTTCATTTTCTCTTGTGCAGCTGGACATGCAACATTTCTTGAACATCTGGTACTATGTATAGTTATAGGAGTACCAATCTTGGGCACTGTCTTTATCGGCTATGGATCAACAAGCATACTGTACAGTTATGTTTTGCTTTTTGATATGCTCAGATGCTTGGGACATAGCAATGTGGAAGTTATTCCTCATCATCTTTTTGAGAATATTCCACTTCTCAGATATCTTGTTTATACTCCTACGTAAGTCTGAAGATCCTGTTTCCGTATTATTTTCTGAACAAGTTTAATTTTTTTTTCTCTCTGTGAATTCTGCCAGTCGGTTCTTTGCCTTTATCTGGTTTTTCTTCAGAAATAAGTGCAGTTATGTTGGCTCAGGAAGCAAAAAGTTCTGTAGTGTTGGGTGCCATTTATTGCACAAGGTTCTGAAGTAGGAATTTGCAGAGCAGTGATGCAAGGATATAACAGGGGCACCCTGCAACTGAATCTTAGTTAATGATAGATGTCACAAAACAATTTTTTTTTTGGGCGTTGTTGGATTGCTGGACTTAAAAATATTTAGATATTTAATGGAGGAGAGATAAATGATTTTGCTGTTTTGATCTGAATTTAAGATCAACTCGAGCTCACTTTGTTTTCTCTCTTTTATCACTTAAGAGCTCTCTTTCAAAAGCTTAGTCATCGGGAGACGTACATTTAACAGTATGAGAGTAGTTCCTTTCCTACTAGGTTGATGGGTGGTACTGTTACGATTCAGCCAAGTAAATGCAGAACTTAAAACACCTTGCAAACAATTCTAATTATTGATATCAAAAAATTTGAATTAAACGAAAAAGAAAATAAAGTTGCTGTCTTTAACATGTAGTAGTTACAACTGAAGTCACTCCATAATCACAAATATAATTTCTGTTTGTCTCTGCAGATACCATAATATACACCACATGGACATGAGAACAAATTTCTGCCTCTTCATGCCAGTTTATGATATATTGGGAAAGACAATAAACACTCGTTATTGGGATCTCCACAAAGATATAAGCTCAAGGAAAAGTGAGTCTTTATCTACATGATTCTATCATCCGTCAGACGTTATGCTTGTTAAGATTGTATAACTCAATACTTTATTACTCTAGATTTCATTGTTTTACTGCCGAAAATGACTTGCTGCAACATCTTCTTGGTACTTCTGCTGCACTTTCTGAAGCATTATGTAATTTTGACAATACAAAGCTATGTGTAGGTGTTCAGTAAATTGTGGGGGGGGGGGAAGGTCCTCATTTTAGTTTGGCATTTTTTTTGTACGTAGTTTTAGTTTTTCATTTTTTCCTTCAACTTGCTCCAATAACTCAAAAGATCATCATGGTAATGATGAGTTGCACACCTGAGTGGTCAGAAGCGGCTGTCTTTCAGGCATCTCATTTATGATAGTGCTTGTTACTTTGCTTCTAAAAATTTCGATCACCTTGTGTTTCAATTTATCTATCTTTTCTTGATTGGACAGAAACAAGTGCACCAGGGTTTGTTTTTCTTGGCCACGTCGTGGATATAATGGCTTCATTGCACACTCCATTTGTTTTCCGATCATTCAATTCCATACCTTTTAGCAAAAAGTTCTTCCTGTTTCCTATGTGGCCTTTTACCTTTTTAGTAATGCTTGCCATGTGGGCCAAGTCCAAGACATTTTTGGTCAGTTTTTTACAGTCTCAGAGGCAGACTGCACCAGACATGGGTTGTGCCAAGGTTTGGTTTCCAGGTAGCTGCTTTACTCCTTTATCTGCTGTATTCTCTTACATACGATAACTTTCTATGAACCTGATGCAAGTTACTAGAATGTCGTAAAAAAGTAGAAACTCAGACCTTCATGATTAATAGACATGTATCCACAGCTTTTTATTCATTCCTAAACATTTCTTTTACTGGACAAGCTATAAAATTCTGCAGTTTATTATATTGGAGGTTAAGTTTCATAGATAACTTTGTATTCATTTGATAAAGAACACTAGAATATGTTATTTGAAAGAGAAAATTAGCAGACATTGTAGCTGCTTTTATTTTTCATGTAGATTTTCAGTATCATGGACTAAGAGAAAACTATTTGATATTACTGTTGATTTAGGTGATCAGGTTTTACCGATTTAATCTGAAGCATTTCTGATTTTAAATTTTGCAGTATTTCTTGCCTTTTGCTGCAGACGGCATAAACAAGCAAATTGAAGAAGCCATCCTTAGAGCGGATAGACTTGGTGTCAAGGTCATTAGCCTTGCCGCACTAAACAAGGTTGGCCTCGGTCCTTTTTGTTTTGCTTTTCCTGTTATGATCCTACCTTGTTTATCTTTCTAGCTGAACTGCTATTACTTATTCAATGCTGAGCCTAAATTATTAGATGATGAAATTTCAAAATAAATTCTTGAACAATGATCTGCCCGTTAAGTTTGTAGGGAAAGAACCATGGTCAACACTAGTACATAAATTTGCAAGGTATAAAAAACATGTTCTTCAGTATGCTTTACACAGATCTCTACTGAAAATTTTTGGTGATTCGACTGGTAAAGATTCACTTCTTGAAAAATGTTTGACAGAATGAAAGTCTGAATGGAGGTGGAACGCTGTTTATTAACAAGCATCCTGATCTTAAAGTTCGGGTCGTCCATGGAAACACCTTGACTGCTGCTGTGATCCTGAACGAGATTCCTCGAGATGTTGATGAGGTGTTCTTGACAGGTTCAACTTCAAACTGGGAAGGGCCATTGCCCTCTATCTGGCTCGTCGAAGGTCAGGGTTCTGGTAAGAGCTGCTTGACACCTAGTCACCTACTAACAGTTGGGATATGAGTGGAGTTTTAGATTCATTTGCGGTTTTCCCTTTGAAATGTCTTTGCTACAAGAACAACATGCTGCTGCCACATACAAATACCAGTTCAGCTAGCCGAAGAAAGGCTGAAATCTATAAAATCTTTGAGGCAAATTCTTGTGAACAGAATGTACAATGTACTATTTTGTTATCAACACAATGATGGCATGTTGCTGCTATTATGATAGACTTGCCTTTTATTCCCTTTTTAAATCCGACAAAGATTGCCCTTTTCATTATTTTTTCCATTTTTGGTAAGGACCTTATACATATGCAGATGCTTACACAATCCACTGAGAGATTCCTAAAAATCCAAAAGGAAGCTCCCGAGGAACTCCAGAAGTTTCTTGTTCAAGTAACCAAGTATCAAGCAGCTAAGCAGTGCAAGGTAACAGTTATTGTTAACTTACATGGATTAATTCTGCATACTAGTATAGAATTTTATTTGTGAAAGTGACAAAGACAATTTTGGAGGATGCCAAATCCTCTTTAAGAAACATAACTTGACCAGATTTTGCTTACTAATCTATGTGCTTGTCTCGGTGAAGATTGTTTAGAACTCCAATTTGTATAGAGACCCGAAGCATAAGGAAAACCAATCTTATACCAGAGCATGAACAGCATCACTCGTGTCTGAAAATGTCCTTCCATGCATCTCCTTCTATGCGGCCTTCTTAATTTCCCTCTTGTACAATCTGGTCATTCAGGATCCTTGGTTTTGAATTTGTCAAGTCGGATGAAGAATTGCATGTCTTTAAGTAAACCACTGGACAATCAAGATGTTATCTGATCAAATACTGTTTGAAGGGGGAGATGGCTTTCTTTTTGTGCTGTCTAGTGCCAACTTTTCCTACTTACTGTATTTTTAGCATGGTCATTGACTTTGATGGTGTAATCCTGAAATTCATGATGCTTCACAATAACTAATCACCTTTTTTATTTTTGAATCACTAGACATGGATTATTGGAAAGTGGACTACTCCTCGGGAACAAAGTTGGGCGCCATCAGGGACACATTTTCATCAGTATGTGGTTCCCCCCGTCATTCCTTTCCGCAGGGATTGTACTTTCGGGAAGTTAGCAGCAATGAGACTTCCAGAAGATGTAGAGGGCCTTGGATCATGCGAGGTAGAGTTGACTTTATCACCTTTCAGTCTCGTTATTATCTTAGAAAAACAGGGATATATTACACCAAGAAAACAAGTTCAGGATGAAAGTCTATTGAAGATTTAATTTTGTGCTCAGTTAGTGGCTTATCACGTATTTTATTATGCACTAGTTACCTCAACGTCCTTTTCAATTTCCTTCGTTTTTTTTTTGTTGTGGGGTGGGGGGGGGGGGGGGGGGGGAAGGGGGGTGGAAATAGGGTTTCATTCATTAGCATGATCAACTTATTTATTCCTGCATATTAGTTGGCTACGCCTCAATGTCATAGATCGTCTTTTTCGATCGATGTTTCATTCGGAGATTAACAACAGTTGACTTAAAGGTATTAGCATTTGTAGGAAAACGCTAATAAACCATTTAATGAATAATAACATGCAATGAGTTTGGTTTGTTTCTTGTTTGTGTCTACTAACACTCTTCTCCATACTGCTCCAGTACACAATGGAAAGAGGTGTAGTTCATGCTTGCCATGCCGGTGGGGGTGGTTCATTTTCTTGAAGGTTGGAAGCACCATGAGGTGGGAGCTATCGATGTTGATCAGATTGATGTTGTGTGGAAAGCTGCCTTGAGGCATGGCCTCAAGCCCATGCAGGTCAAACAAATTACAGAATTTCATTAAACTGCTGCTGTCTATTCCTTCCATAGATCGATAGATATCAACTGGGTATCAATATACTCTCTTTTGTAGCCAGTTCATAGATATCACGCTCTTTTCTCCTCTTTCATTTATCTTATCCTTTTGGAGAAAGAGCTCCATCATATCCCAAATTTTAATATGTTACCTATACAAAACAAAAGAATTTGTACAATATTATTACGATGTCAAACAAAATGCAAATAATAAAGTTTTTTGCATGCACACACTCTCTCTTCCTCCCCCTGCTTGGAATCGTCTGTTTGGGATTTCGTTTTTGTCCCGTTTGTCCCCTCCCTATTTAATTGTCGTGTGTATTGATTAATAACTTTTAGAATTCTATTATACTGATTAATAACTTTTAGAATTTTATTGTAGATAAGTCCTGCAATTGGGGGATAAGTCAGTAGGACAATACACGTGGCACTCAAATAAAAACGGGACAGATGGGACAGAGACAAAATCCGGAACAGATGATTTGAAGCCACAATTCTCCACCAAATTTGGCGGAAAGACCATTACTCCTATAAGCAGTTTTTCAGTTGTAGTCTATACCCAATTTGGATGTAAAATCTTATCCTTTACCTTCTTCTCCAATGCTTGTTGCAAATCTTGCTATTTGTCATTGAGAAATTGACATAATGCGTTTCAAATACCAGTTTCTGTTCTCTTTCTCTCTTCTCTTCTACAGTGCTGATTCATATTAACATCACTCAACTTCTTGGCCAATATAAACATGGGTTTTTCTAACAGGTTCGGGCAACCGTTGACACATTTAATATTTAACTAAACCTATTATATATATACGCATACTAACAATTATTATTCTGTCTTACATCAACGTACTTTCTCTATTTAACTTCACATACTTTCCCTTGTATTTATTTACTTTTTCTAATTAATTTTATATTTTAAAAAATATAACACGAGTGAAATATATCCCCTGTTAAACAAATGTTATAAACATTTCAACACATTAACTAACTATATCACTCAAACCCAAGTAGCAAACACCATAAATTCACGCCAAACAGTCACTATCTTAGCGGTTGATAATGGAGGCATGTCCTACTCAGATCGTACATACTTTTGGCAAACTTTTGTAGATGCTAAGATTGTGCATGCATTTGACATAACAATACAATTTATCGCTTCGCCAAAAAAAAAAAAAGAAAGATAATGGAGGCATGTCCCCGCTATCAGGAAAACCAGCAGGCGTACTCAAAGCCATCATGAGTGTACATGTAATTCTTGATTTTTACGATGTTCGAAAGCTCCAGCATTTACAAAACAAAACTGTAATTCTCACAACTCTTTTTCAAGCCAGTGGAGTTGCCACTGGCCAACCAGAGGTTTTCTAAATGCGACAGACACGGGCACTGGAAGTGTTGTGATTTGTTCCGCTGCCAAAGGCGCAACACTTCGGTGCCAATTTAGTTAAGTCCATTGCTGTCCAGCCACACGACTCGCAGATTAGCACTGTGATAATCCCGTTGACAGTTCCACCTCAAAACTCTCTTCCCCTCCTCCCAATCGCATTTGCCTGCACCTGTACCGGCACTAGCTCACCTCAGTCGCCTACTCCAGCACCGTCTCCCCCTCCGCTGATGCCCCCGGCGAAGTCTCCCACCTCATCCTCAACCATATCCCCAGCTATACCTACCCCAACAAGCCTCCCACCGCCTCCCCGCTGATGCCGGGTCCTACTCCAGCTGCAGATGCACCAGTTGTAGATGCTGCTCATGGTGCAGGCACGAATCTGCGGCTCAGCCATGGGGCTAGCTTGACGATTATTTCATTTGCTCTGTGGCTTGTTGCCACAATTTGACAAGGGATAGTTTAGCTAAACAGTTTGCAACTTTAGTTCTGCTCCAGTGTTTTGGGTTAAACTAGAAAATGGTTTTCAAAGTAGAATTTGCATTGGTTTGTACGAGATCCATCTAAAATGTGAAATCTCATAATTTGCAAGTTCCAAACCGCGCAGCAAATCTTTCTGTACTAACCCGTTCTCGCAGAGAACTGCAACATACTAGTTGACTTAAAAGCAGTTCACTCTGGAAATTTTGGCCTCGATGATAAATAGCACAGGAAAGCTTGTATTATAAACGCGGTCTTAACAACAATCGTTTCCAAATCATTTCCTTTTTAGAACAAGAAAGAAATTTAAACAGGTTGAACAAACATATATATTCACATCCAGAGTAAATCTAAAGGCACCGTGAACATTCTTTGCCAATCGAAAGCTAATCATCATACTTGAGCTGCTTTAGGGGCATTTTTAGGCTTACAAAGTCCAGCGGATAAATGTAATTTGGTATAAGAATTCTGAGCTTCAAACATCACAAGAATTTACTATAATACACTTGCGACAGCACAGGAAAGCTGAAAACAATGAGACGGGTACAAAAAAAAAACATAAAAAGCACTGGTAATTAACTTCACAGATATTAAATCAAGTCATTATGCTTTTCCCTATTGCAGAAGCTAATTGCTCAATTCAAGAAACCTTAATGCCATAGGATGCTTAGCTTCAGATAGTTTATCAGGTTTTAAGATTTCAACAATCTCACCACCGACAAGAAGGCAAACTACATCAGCAATCCTCTGGATTTGTTTGATACTGTGAGAGACCATAACTATAGTCATCCCCCTTTCCTTCTTCAATTTTACAAGAACATCTTCTATGTTCTGTGTTGAAATTGGATCCAAGGCACTAGTCGGCTCATCAAGTAGTAAAACCTAAATTGTAAAGGGAAACGCAATGTTAAATGTTGCAACTCTACAGACTCCATAAAAAGAGAATTTCCTAGACATATAACTATTGGAGTCCTGCAGTCTCATATGAATCTTACCTCTGGCTCATTAGCTAAGGTACGAGCAAGAGCGACTCTTTGAGCTTGACCAACAGATAACTCTCCACCAGATTTACTGAAGAAAGTAGAATCCAGGTCTGCAAGAGTAAGCAACTTATAAACCTCATTGTCAGTTAGCTTCTTCCCCTTTAGCTGCGGCCCATATCTTATATTGTCAGCCACCGTGCCTGCACAAGTCCACAGTAGGTAATGAGATCAATCAGTCAATCAATCTATTTATCATCAAACCACATTATGCTATCAAAAAATCTATTTCTACAAAACTTAGACCATGTGTCCCACTAGTTCTCTTTGGCTGTTTTTTAGCCTAGATACCCCAGGCTTAGATGATGGTTATATCCATCAGCTGCTTAGGCAATGAATGACACAGGGACCATCCTTGACATGTAAGCGGATATCACAATTTGAACATTCAACCACATAAATCTAATGAAGCACGACAGACAATAGTAGTAATATTGTCAAAAGTTCATAGCATTCAACGGGGCAGAGTGATTTAGCAGGCAGTAGGGGAAAGACCTCTTTCAGATTGTGACACTCCTCTAAGATCCTTATAACAAAAAATACAGGAGATGCAGAACATCGTCTATATGCATTAACGGAATTAAGTATTAATCTCATTTCCTAGGAAGCGTATCTACTCAATAAACAGACATTAGTTTGTTTGATCAACATATCAATTCAATTTTTTTTTGGAGTTGATCAACATATCAACTCAATTTCCAAGATAAAGCAGTGCCTATCTCTACACAATCAGCTAGCTCATGAATTAGTGCTATGATTTGAATTCACCTTCAAACAGAGCAGGAAGCTGGAAAAGCATGCCAACTCTTCTACGAAGAGCAAGTACATCGAGGTCACCAATGTCTTGACCATCCAAAAAAACAGTCTTAGATGGAGGCTCCCATAATCTGTTGAGAGCCCTTAAAAATGTAGACTTTCCACTGCCACTAGGCCCTATGACTCCCATGATCACGCCTCTAGGAATATCAACGTTGACTTTGTTCAGGATTGGAACACTCTTGTCTGAAACTTTTGACAGCTCCCTTATCTGAATTTTAGCATCCGATGATTCATTCCCGCTTCCACGTTCATTCTCATTCACATCCACCACTAGCAAGCGTTGCTCAGCCTCGTCTAGCCCTGTAAGTCAAAAGGGTAAAAGATTTTTGATCAAGAAATGAAATTTATGCTACTGAACAAAATAAAAATCAATTCTTGAAATCAAGTTTGGAAAAGAAGTTGTATAGATGTATGATGATGTTCTGACCTGAGTAAGACCCCATGGGAGTGTATGAAGTTGAAGAAGAAGGTAAGGTTGAGAGGTGAATTGCTGCATCTTTGTTTTTATAGGCAGGTGGAATTGCCTTCCCTAGTTCCACTTCTTGCATAATTGGACAAAGTCTCAGGATTCTGACCACACGAAATGATTGTTTAATCGAGGAAGAAGAAAAAGAAATCGTTTTCCAGGAAGAGGAAAGGGATGGTTTTGGGAGTATCCTGCTGAATAATTCTGCAATCCCCAATAAACAAATAGAGAATTGGACATGTAGCTCGTGACTCAAGTGAATTGTACAATTTTTGATGCAAGGAAAATAGTACTCAAAAAAAAATTTTGTGTATCCAAAAATTATGGGCTTGAGTTTTAGAACTCAACTGTTCAACGAGTAGATTCTCTTGATATATTGAACCTCTTGACCATTCTTAGTTAAGAACCCGAGATGTTTCGCAGTCCGGAAGGTAGGCTAGTTTATAAAACACACAAGCCACAAAGTTGGCCTAAAATCTATCAAATTGTCATTGGAACAAACAGGTAAAAAACTAGCAATTAAATAAAACATGCTCATGATTATTCAGTTCTAAAGTTTACCACATATATTCCATGTTCATGTGGTGGACTTGTATAGATTTGGTGTTATTGTTGCCTGGGGCTATGATCTGTGGTTTTTGGAACTCTTGTCAAATGCAAAAATGGATTGATAGTGACAATATATTGTTGCAAGACAAAGGGTACGGATTTCTTTGGATTTGGTTGTGGGATCAAACCTGGAGGAGAAGAAACCTGTCTAGATACTCATGTTAGTCTTTCCGGGTAAAAGTTTCATCAGCCATTTCATTTATCCGGTGGAGGAACTACTCAGACCGATTGCCATGCCAAAACAATCATCATATAGGAGTATTATTTATTCGACTCCACATGACGAGTTTCATTTTGGCCGAGTATTTTTATCAAGAATGTTTTACAAGCTCAACTTTTAATGAGTACAACATCCGACTAAGACAACTAGGAAAAGCTCCAC
Organism: Coffea humblotiana; assembly: GCA_023065735.1. Taxonomy (NCBI): domain Eukaryota; kingdom Viridiplantae; phylum Streptophyta; class Magnoliopsida; order Gentianales; family Rubiaceae; genus Coffea; species Coffea humblotiana. The sequence continues at coordinate 3,920,678 of CM041211.1, forward strand.
AAAAAAAAGAAAAAAAATGGAGGTTATTTGGTCTCATTGAAGCGCAAAGGGAGTATGTTCCCATAAGAATAAACTAGCATCCACTCGGTCAAAGTATTGTTCTAATATTTTCTATGGCAAATTGGCAAGTTTGTTAGAATTCCTTTTTTTTTTTGGAGAAGAAATAGTATCAATAAAATTGGTCTCCTTGTAAGCAAGTATAGGACCTTAATCGGGCAAAGCCAGCTTCAAGTCGATTTTGCGACTAGGGTATAATTAATCAAGTTACTCAATTCAGACTCGCAAGTAGTTCAATTAAAAATTCGACTTGAACTCAATGTTGACCGAGTTCGATTTACTTAATAAGGTAATGGAGTCGATTTTGAGTAGAAAAAATCAATACTCAAGTACTCATCGAAGCTTATCAAGTAGTGTATTTATGATATAATTTTTAATTATTTATTGTAAAATTATGAAATTTATTTTATAAAAAATCAATATTAAAACTTGTTTAAACTCGATTGAACTCGAACTCAAGGTCAACATTGAAGAACTCAACAAGCTTGAACTTTAGCATTTTTATTTGAGTAGAGTTCAAGCATTACTTAAAATTCAACCCAACTCGATAACAATTCTACCCATAACACAATCCACTTATCAGTTCGAGTTAGGCTGAAGTCAGGTCTGGTAGTCATTACGTAATAAAGATCTGATAAATCTAAAGCCATCTTTAGCCCCGATTAAGGCATCCAATGGTTTGTTTCGTCCGTCCATGTCAAAGTTTCTAAATGACATGCTCTACGGAAGACAGCTTAAACTTGTTTAAATTTAAAGCCTGAAGAATTGAAAATGTGAAGCTCAAGTCTGTGTTGGGTAAAACCTCATAAGTACTAAAACATTTGGGCAGAGTTGTGGCCCAATTCAGGAGCCTGATTGGTCAGTTTTTGGGCCACATTGCCAATTGGCCTTACTAAAGATCGGCTTGACAAGCTACTGATGTGGAAGCTGATCTCCAATATTCTGCTGAATCGTTCGTTCGTTGATCTCGGGCAATTTCACCAATCCATTTTGACATTTTCCAGTTATAATCCTTTTTTTAATCTAAAATTATTAATTACTTCTTTCCAATAAGGGAAAATACTTGAGTAGACCCCATCTATGTAAACCATGTGATCCAAATTTTATCATACCATCTTACCAATCCAAGAATTGAAAATGCGACAAAATTTGGGTCACATGCTCTACAAGATCAAGTCTACTCAAGTATTTTCCCTTATTGGAAAGAAGTACCAATCCAAGAATTGAAAATGCGATAAAATTTGGGTCACATGCTCTACAAGATCAAGTCTACTCAAGTTTTTGCCTTCTTGGTTAGACTGGCCTGGCCGAAATGGCGATTAAACCAAGGGTTCCAATGTTTCTTTTAATTCATTAAATGCGGAAAAAAGGGCATTAAATAAAAAACCCAAGTGCAAAAAAGGGCATTACATCAAAAACCAAGGAATGAATATTCAAAAGTATAATATTAATACTCTCAAAATGTAAATTGATATTTTCTAATAATGAGTGCATGGTTGAGTGGCCGATTAATTTTCGATTAGTAGGCCTATATGATAAAATAAGTATCTAGTAACCTAACATTTTAGACATACTCTAACCTAGAAAAGGAATAAAACAATACTACGTTTTTCGAGTATAAGTTTGCAAGTAAGCTATATGTTGTTGAGAAAAAAGCCTAAAACAATGCTATGTTGTTGAGAAAAAAGCCTATATGTTGTTGAAAGTAACTTTCTTGCCTCCTCGAAAAAAAATAAAAATAAAGGGTGAGTTTCTTGCTGTTTATACGCAAAGAATGTATAACTATTGAGACCGAAAGGATATTGTACTTGAGATTAATATATAAGGTTTATCGACTAAATGATTCAATCGATTACCTGAGCTACTGCTCAGAAAACGAAAACTAAACGGAAACATTACCCGAACTCGTTGATAGCAGTTTCAACTGGTAATCGGTGCTGGACGGATCGATATACCAACAATCAAGCCTTCAGGCAACTGGTGGAATACATCGCATCAGCACTGGGAGCATTAGCCAGCTTTAAACACAGCTCTAATTCAACACCAAGGGGGAAACCACTCCCTTCCTTCAAACATTAAATGGGTTTTGCCTCAGATAACTAGTAATCAAGAACTTAGTATACGGCATAAAAGTTGGCTCCAACTAAAGGGTTCCAAAAAAATCTATGTTCTAAAGCAAAGAAGAAAAGCTTTTGATGATACAAAAGATGTATTTCTACATCAGCAGAGGTTGTCTCCGTGTTCGGCTGGCGTAGCTTAAAGGAAGCTCCATCCAAACAAGTTGTAGGACGGACTGCTTTAGACTTTCTTGCAACCACAAATTGTATCTCCTCTCCTTCTGAAAGAGTCTCCTATCCTTGGAAGTTCTATTATCTTGAGGAATCAGTTTTTAGTGGCTCTATGGATCGTTTTCATGTTTGGAAATTTGGCTAGCTAGTTGCTACGAGCCTTACTTTTTGACTTTTGTTTTGCTTCTTTTTACCTTCACAGAATAACTTTAACGTGGCACAAGTTTATGCACCACCAATATCGTCCAAGACTATATATCATCCAAAGTGCACAAGTAAGATTGATCATCTTGAATTGTCAAACTCTGAAGCGTGTTTTGAAGTCAATGCATTGAGATTCTGTTCTACCCTATGTTTTTCGGACCGGATCGGGTAGCGACTCGATCGAACTCAGGGATCAATGGGTTCAACCGGATTCGATCGAAGTTGAATCGGATAACATCATAAATAAAAATTATTTAAAAATTAAAATATTATATATAAAATATCTAATAACATGTTAATATTAATAAAGGTATATTAATATATATTTAATGTTTCAAATATATTTAAAAAGAAATTAGAACAATCAAGTAGCAATTTATATTATTTAATGAGCATTAACAAGTTTAGAATTAAAATTATGGACTTAATGGAAAAATAACACCAAACTTTAAGACAATATTTATAAAGTATGAAATATTTGAGGTATACTAATAATTTTTAAACAACTTAGGGGTCAAAACATAATATTAAAAATATTTTGACCTTTCAAAAAAAATTAAAAAAAAAAGAAACCCGGTTCTTTTTTCGGGTCAAATCCGATTTTTGATGGAGTTTTTAATTTTTCGGTTTTTAGAGTTAATTTGAACCGGACAATTGGCCGGTTCCCGGTTCGACCGGTCGGACCGGCCAGTTCGGTCCAAGTTTAAAAACAAAAGTTCTACCTACGGAAAAAAAGAAAGAAGTTGTCTTTGTTTGGATTGAAGAATTTGGTGAAACACAAATCGGTCTAATTGTCAAATATCCCATAAATAATCTAAATAATTAGAGGGATTTGAGAGAATCTTGAACCCATTGTCAAATCCCCCAATCCAAATACAAAATGTTGCCACTTAAGTAATTTTTTGACTGCCATTACTGTTATTGGTTTATTTCTTTACTTAGTAATGAACGAAAACATAAAGCATCATATTGATATAGTGATCCCCTGTAATCTACAGCTTAAATTCAGATCCGGGCCGGGGCTTCTATTACACCATCGGAAAGCTTGGAGTGCCACTCAATCAAGTCTCAACATCCAATATATCAGTTAGTTGATTGGTAGTTTATGCCGACGATAGAGAAATTTATTCAGGTGAATAAATTTAATAGAAGAATTGGCATAAAAGCACGAATAGAAAACACTCCTTTATGGTTGTAACATCATATATTTCTAACGAATAAAATGCAGATGTTATTTCAACCAAAATGAGCAAGTCAATTAACATACAAGTACATCAAGAGGACAAAAATAGAAAACAGCTTGAACTTTAATTGAAAGGAAATGAGAGCTAGGTACCTTCAATGATGAATGAACTACAAATTTCTCCCAAAACTTTTGTTGGCGCCTTCCCTGAATAAGTATGTAGGAAAGAGGAGTCTGAGGTTGGAGAGAAAAGGATTGTGATCATATGACTGATGGAGCAATGTCCTTAACTGTCTATAGGAGTTTGAAGGTGAGAGTAGTACACTAAAGAAGTTTTTTGAATGGGAAGAAAGCTCTTCACAAATGCCAGACGAAAGTCCTATTAATATGGGTCTACTAAACAATTCCTGTTATTTAATTAGGAATTTTAGACAGTAGGCATCCAATCTTCTTTTGTTTTACTGCTCTTGTCGGTATTTGGTGGCTGCCACTTCTGTGAGTTAGCAAATGAAATTTAGATTGTGTGCCAAAGTGCTCAATGCCTTGCCCCCTCCGCACCATGTCAGCACTTCACTCTTATTCGCTTTACAAAAAGGGACCAATTAATGAGAAAGACTTAATTTGTCGAAGGGAAGGTTGCGTTGATGAGTTGAGTTGGTGGGCGATAGGGTAAAAAAACTTTTCACGTAAAGGCTGTATTGATGGATAATTTATAAAAAACTCTGTAAGTGACTTATAGACTAAGATATATTCTAATTTGTAACAATGATCGGAGTCAAACCCATCCAAATTTTATCTCTTAATAAAAAGAGAGCATCTCATAGAAAATGGAAAAAGTAATTATATGTTTGGCCACCTTCAGTGTGCGTGTAGAGTCACATTGCAATGAGGACCATGATCCTAAATTCCACAACATTATTGAACTTGGAACCAACGGCCCGAAGCTGTTGGCTAACACCAAAAACTTGAAGTTTTAATGGGGTGAGAGATTAAAGGTTTAAATCTTGCCTCCCACCATCTGCCACAATATGTGATTTTCTCAAATTCATACGAGTATGTAGTACACCTATCTTATCCAATGGTGGTTCAGTTCTCATCGATTCTCCTATAAATCCAGTTGGACCTTCAAATGATGGTTCAATTCTCGTCGGTTCCCTTTGTAGGTCCAGTTGAACCTTCTCCTAAATTACTTTAGAGTAAGAGTAGGAATAATAGTAGAGTAGATAAGTGACAAATGACAAAAAAAATATGAATTTGAAACCATATAAATTTTTTGAAAAGAAAATATTAGTAAAAATAACTCTAAATCAAGTAGTAGAGAATTTTCCGTTTCTCTTTGAAAGCAATAAGATTATACTTTTTTTTCTTTTCTGAAACGATAGGGAAATAAGATTATACACATTGTGAAAATGAAAACTTAAAATGGAGGATAGGTGAAGTGTCCACGGACTACAGCGTTGGCTTTTTTTTCTGTTTGTAAGTAATGTAGCCTTGTTCTCAAAGATTCTCTGTTTATTGTTGAGCATACAAACACTGCAAAGTTTTTTTTTTAAGGCCAAATACTGCAAAGTTTATACATTCTTTTAATTACTTCCTCTATTTACGTGTACGTCAACTTTTGGAATTTTTTTCCCAATTAATCGGATGGAGAACAGAAAGGTCAATTGTCTAGATAGAGGACTAAAATTTCAAATCCAGAACTTCATGAGAATAAACATATTATCCCATACCATAGAGGATCCGAATGCAAATTTTCGTAATTTTCGTATCGTCTCCAGTTAACGTGCGCTATTCCAGACCAGAGTTGCAGAGTTGCTCTTGCAGCTATTCCCCCAACGGCGTTGTTAGCTGAGATACAAGAGATATCATTACATATATGTATACTCCGTTGATTCTTCAAGTTTCAGTTTATATCTAGAAACGGAAAATGGCGATCACATTCGTCTCTTCTCGCGCCAAGACCACAAAAGATATACTCCAATCGTTACTCAAGAAAGCCCATTACTTTAGACCCTTTTCATCTTTCTGTGACAAGGACCCACCATCCCCGGACCTTGTGAACGAGCTTTCTCGAATTCTCAGCGACTACAGAAGCCCCCACCACGATATTCAATCAGTCCTTCATCCATTTTCCTCCAAAATGTCAACCAACTTAGTCGAACAAGTCCTTAAACGGTGTAAAAATCTTGGCTTTTCAGCTCACAGGTTCTTCCTCTGGGCAAGGGAATTACCGGGTTTTCAGCATAGTAAAGATAGCCATCATATTTTAGTTGATATTTTAGGCAGTAGTAAACAGTTTCCATTAACATGGGATTTTCTTGTTGAGATGAGGGATACTCGAAAATTTGAGATCAGCTCAGAAATTTTCTGGATTGTCTTCAGGGCTTATAGTAGAGCTAATTTGCCAGCTGAAGCTATCAGGGCTTTTAATAAAATGCTTGATTTTGGGATTACCCCGACTGTTAATGACCTCGATCAGCTTATTTATCTGCTTTGCAAAAAAAAGCATGTTAGACATGCCCAGGAATTTTTTGATAAGGTTAAGGACGATTTCACTCCAACTGCAAAAAGTTACAGTATTTTAATCAGAGGGTGGGGTGAGATTGGGGAGTTGGGCAATGCCAGGAAATTGTTTGATGAATTGCTTGGTAGAGGATCTGAAATTGATTTACTTGCTTATAATAGTATTTTGGAGTCTTTGTGTAAGGGAGGGAAAGTGGATGAGGCATATAAGTTGTTCAGTGAGCTGAGGTCGAAGGGATTTGTGCCTGATGCTTTTAGTTATTCAATCTTCATTCATGCTTTTGTTGAAGTAAATGATATGCATTCAGCTTTTAGAGTTCTGGATAGGATGAAAAGGTACAATCTTGTGCCAAATGTGTATACTTATAATTGTATTATTAAGAAGCTTTGTAAGAATAATAATGTGGAGGAAGCATACCTACTTCTGGACGAAATGGTAGAGAGGGGAGTGATGCCAGACGTCTGGAGTTACAATGCTATTCTAGCTTTTCATTGTGATCACAATGAAGTGAATAGAGCACTTAAGCTGATTTCAAGAATGGATGATTATGGGTGCCAGCTGGATAGGCATACCTACAATATGGTGCTAAAAATGCTTATCAGAGTGGGAAGACTGGATAGAGTTCAAAAGGTTTGGGAGAGTATGGATCAGAGAGGATTTTATCCTCCAGTCTCAACTTATGCTGTAATGGTCCATGGTCTATGCAAGAAGAAACACAATCTTCAGGAGGCATGTAAATATTTTGAAATGATGGTTGATGAAGGATTACCACCTTATACTGAAACCTGTAACTTGTTGAGAAACAAACTTATTGGGTTAGGAATTGCAGAGCAGACTGAGATACTTGCAGATAAGATGGAGAAAAGTACTTCCTGTTCAATACAGGAGCTATCAAGTATAATGCGTGGTACGAAGGTACCACGCAAGGTTGATGATAAAATGAGATCTCAAGGTGAATATTCAGATGAAAGTGATGACTGGAGGAGAACAGATGTTCCTAATTAGGTAAAAGCCTTCTCTCTCTATCTAAGAACAAGAGGCAACTCCTCGTCCTTTTGTACACCATTTAATATCTGTTCTCATGCTAAGCAATCATATGTTGCCTAATACCAACCACTAGGATTTCACAAGTGATATATCTTAGGCATCTCAGTGGTGACTCAGAAAGAAGCCAATAAAATTGATTCATTGTATGGTTGTTATGTTGCTCACAAAGGTTATGAACAACTAGTGATCAATTCCAGTTGGTTAGAGAGTTTAATTTCACTTGATTCTGAGCATTTTGAAGCACCAATTTAATGTTATTTTATTTGAAATGCATTTTTTCTGTTCCATTGTGCAGTAATCCAGTAATGTGCATGTTATCATTTTTTGTGTTTTGCAGCTAAAGCAGCAAGCTATTTGTGCAACATACTAGATTAGTCTTCATAGGCTTCTAATATCTTAATTTGAATTGTTCCCTGCATTTCAGGCATATTGGACTGTGTCATGGACATCCTTTAGGACTATGAATGTGGTGGTGGCAAGGTTTCTTTCTTCAATTTCTACAGTCAATGTGTTTTTATTTGTAATGTCTATTCCAAAGATGTGAACTTAAGGTCTTGGGAAGGCTCTGATGTATAATCTGACCTTCATTTATTATAGGAAAACTATTGCGCCTGTTTTCTTAATTTTTTTTTTAATTTTGTCTTTATTGATGGCTTGTAGTATCAACTTATACGACACTGGAAATAATAAACCTTGTCCAGCATGAATAACAAACAAATGATTCCTTTGCTCTGTTTCGGTGCAATTCAAGTTTGTCAGTTTACTGGATTTGTAGGTTACTGCTTTGTTAATGGTCATTGGGGCTTAATCTACTGTTTGTGCACATATAGGGGCTTCTGTAAATAATCATGAATCAAGAAAAGTCTAGTGGAAACTGGAAAAAGCGATCTATCTGTATGCATTTTGGTTCGATCTCCAAGAGTGACCATTTGTTTTCCTTTCCTTTTTAAATCCATTTTTATTTTCTGGTATCTCTCTCTGTCTATATCTCTCATTCTCACACTTGCATGTGTTTGGACTCCATTGCCAGAACGCATGCCCTTCGAAGTCAAGCTGAAAGTGTTCCTAATTTTCGGATGAAAAAAATTGGAGTGAATTCATGCTGCTGGTTTGGGAAGCTGATTTTTTAATAAAATGAGTTTAATTTTCTGTATCAATGGCCTTAATTTTGGACTTCTTTTGAAACGGAGCCAGTTGGCTTAATATTATGTCGATAACTGCGACCGTCTGAATATATAAATTCTTAAGAGATCAATTTGTCGTTTTTTTACTCTTTAATTTTGTGGTAACATCTGTCGTTCCCTTTTCTGTTTATTCTTGCTAGTTTAGTATTTCTTTCAAAACTTTTCTACAAATGTTATCGATATATGAACAGTAACATCTTAAAAGGGTAATGCAGTCTTGCATGATCTCCAGTGTGTAATATAATTTTTCTGAAATATAACCCCTTGGTGGGTTCAGTACTAAAATCATTTGATATTGATCTAGGTGGATTTGCATAGTATAATGCTCGTCATCATATAAGTATACAGCCTAAGACTAGAATCGGAAGAGAATGGTCCTTGCTCTGTTGGATTTCTTTGTACTCCTTATTGATTATCATTTGTTATTGATTTTTGAGTTTCATTTTTTTCCATTTTCCTTTTGAAGCTCAGATAGATGCCTTGAATGCTAAGGCAGAATACCTCAGTGGTGATGGATCTGAATTTCAGAAGATCCTTTGCCCGAATCACTGGTATGTGTTTCTTTCTCTATCTGTATCATGCTATCTTTTGATTATAGTTTCTTTAATAAAGGAAATTGCTGCAATAGTGGACTTGTGCATTCCATTTTATTTACCATGTAACAACTTTCAGTTTGACATTTTGTCATGTTTTGTTTTAGTTGGTTTTGTTTCTTGCCTTTATACGTTACTTTAAAGGGGGTTGGGAAAACGTGTAACTACCTTTCCGGATGGTTTGCTGCTTGGGAAATGTTTCGGTGCAGTAAATTGGGGTCACGGAGTTTTCGTGGGCAAAAGGGGATGTGGGGATGGGGATGGTAAATTGGTATACTGCTGTTTCTATGTGCTTGTCCTGTTTGGTTTAGCTTGTCAGAGTTCTGGAAAATCCTGGTTCTTGCTCATTCACTATGTGTCTAATTTTTCTCTACCACTTCATTAATGATTTTTATGAAGCCTTTGGAGAACCTATAAGGTAACTGCTCCAAGATTTCATGAGATCTATGTTGATCCTTTCTTAAAATCATTATGCATGTTTCATGAGAGAAGTCTTGATGATAGCATTTACCTATGTTCATAGAATATTCATTTGCTGGATTCCTTTCCCCACATCACCTTAATTTTGAGGAATCTCGCTTGTAATTCTTTTTTCTTGCTGACATCGCAAACAAATCTTATGATCTGAATCCTTCCAATTTTAGACACTATATATCGACTTGTGTGTATTAAAAAGATTTTCTCTAACCTCATAGTATGGGGGATCCAGGTTATGAGAGTGGAGGTGGAGGGAGGGCTAGGGTGGAGAAGATGGAGAAACTTATCATGCAGGGGTAACTTTCTCTTTACTACAAACTTGTAGGGGCCAAAATCTTTTTTCCCATCCTCTCCTAGACAGAACAATGGAATTTTTTGATTTCCTTTTTCTTTTTTGGGGTCGATTTTGGGGAAGGAATACACCAACCTGTCCTCCTTACATCAGCAAGTGTGCTGTAGCTTAGTTTTATGCATGTCACTGGTTTACATTTTAATTTTTTTTCTTGATTTTATTTTGGTTATCTGGATGCAGTTAAGGTGGGTGGACCATGGAAGCTTTTAACTCAGATTTCCTTTCTGTGTTGACGGGGAGAAAGAATTTAATGCGCCTATACATCAGCGTGTTGCCCACCCCTTTTCCAAGCAGCTCATCCAGTTAAAGAAAAGCTTGAAAGCTGCAAACTCCTAGTAGTTGGAGGAAAAGATTTCCTTATCAACCTCATGGTCCTGATGTTCTGTGTATTAAGAGGAAAGAAGTCTGCTCTCTTAAAGTGAGAAAAGTAACAAATGAAAACTGGAGTGTTATGGTAAATGCAGTCTTTTCAAATTCATTAACTTGCTTTTTCAGAAAACTTGTTATATGTTTGTACTGTTATTAACCCTTTGTGACACTAGAGTCTGGAGTTTTTTCCTAGTCTTGATTCTGTTCTTGCTTTTGTGATGCTTCTCATTGCAACCGCCAAGCCGTTGATGGGGTTGGTGGCCTTTTTTCGGCTCCTTGAAATGGAAACGATATTGTTGACACACTTTCCATTCCAGTTAAAAGATTGTCAGAGGAGGTTACCACCTCTATAATTGCTTGTGTGCTTTGAATGAATTCCATCCTGTTACCCAAGTTAACTTTAAGTTCAGCATTATCAGTAGTATCTATAAGATAATTGTTTTTCACATCATCAGGCAGAATTTGATGTATATTTTCTCGACAATGATTTTTTTCCACAAATTACAGCCAAGAGAATGAGAAACCTTGGACATCTGAGATTAATATGCGATGACTGAATACTGTTGGGCATGCGTGATTTACTCTTCTGATTACCCAGTGCCGCAGCTTTACCTCAAGTAACACGAAAATACATTTTTGAGGAATGCATGTGGAACAAGGTTGCATCTTGTAAGCAGTAGAGATGTGGTATTCCTTAAGCCTGTGACACCGGAAGGATGAATTCTGTGAACTCTTCTCTTTTCCTTTTCTTCTTCTAATGCATTTTAAAAGCTGTCATGAAAAGATTTTGTTGTTTTCTTTAAGCATACATGAACCCAGACGTTCAGGTTCACCCCAATCTGAAACAATTTTGTCAAATATGAAGCCTAGACTGAGCTGTTGACATTTGATTGCCAGTTGGAATTGTGTATCTGAGAAAGATTTGCTCGGAAGAGTCTTGAATTCCTATACCTGAGAACTGTACTACATGATCTCGCCTTCGCCAGTAAAGTGTTCTTTGCCTGTTTTAAACGTGAAGAACACTTTAAAATGGTAAGTAGGGGAGGAGCCCAGGACCTCCTCCATCTAACTTCTGCTGCAGGACATGAATCTCCCCTGCCTCACTCTTTGACAGGACGAGATTGTCTTTGTCAAAATCTTTGAAGTAGGACTTCAAAACCGGAAGACTTATTGTTTCTTCTTTTTGGGTTACTCAAAACCAAAAATTTCTTGATAGTGATTTGCTCTATCCTTCAGTCTATGGCTTCCTTTATTCAGGAATAATTTCCTTTTCTTTTGAAATAAATGTTTGATTTGTGACACTGCAAGGACTACTATCACACCATATCTTTCTACTGGACAAGGTTTCCTCTTCAGCATGTCACACCTTATCTTTCTACTCCACTTGGGCATATTCCTCCAAACTCCTAATATATGGTGTCTGGTCAAGGGAGAAAACCTTTTAATGACACTTACTGCTAAGTTAGAATAGACAAAGAAAGGATCAAAAATGGTCTGATTACCAATCAAAGCATCAATCCAAGTCCTAGCTCAAAAATTGCCCAAGTCAAGAGATTTAGTGAACTTGTACATAGTTGGCCAAGTCAAAGATCAGTCAAAGATGGTCCAAATTAGCCAAACATCTAAAGATAGGGAAGAGTTATACTTTTTTTTTTTTTGGTCAAAAGGGAAGAGTTATACTGGTTGGTGTATTTCTTTTTCCCCACTAAGTGAGCAAGGGCTGGTCAACCTTTTCTTAATTGGTCATCTTGATAAAATGTTGCAACCAATAGATATAACCCACCAGTTAACTTATGTCTCAGAGTTAGTGAAATTACTCAATAGATAAAAAGACACACTGTGATGTGAATTTCTGACATCCCCCCCCCCCCGGTCCTCCCCCAAGTTAAAGAGATATTACATGGTCATGGTTCCTGTAGAAAATTTTGAAACGAAAACAGGGAGAAAGTAGGGGGGCGGTGGACAAGGCCATGTCAGGCAGCTATAAGCCTTTTATGCTTGCATACTTCTATTTGCATGACATCCCTTTTGTTCGACAATTATTCGTCCTTCGTATTTGATCTGTTTGCAAATGAATTGAGGCAGCTCCCTTCTTTGCAAAGAAGAAACTGGAAACTAGGAAACATCCTACTTCAACCAATTTCTGTTCCAAACTTGCATCATGCATCTATCTTTAAGTCAATCTGAGGAAGCTAACCCCACATCAGAAATTCATGAAATTGATCACATACTGCTTAAAAAATAGAAAAACACTTTAAAAAAGAAAAAGAAAAAAAAAACAGGTTTTCATGAATCTTGAGTACTCAATAGAAGGGGGAAAAGCAGATTTCTTGATGTCATGCTGAGATTTCTGACTTTGTAGTACTCACTACTCATGAATTCAGAGCAGCATAGTGTTTAAAACTACGAAGTATTTCCTCTGCATACTGGGGAAATATTTGCTTCAATTAAAGATTCATTTCAACAAAAATACTAAAACCTGTAACTCAATAGTAATTGGATGAGTTAGATAGAGTATCTTAAAACTTTCATTCTTTTTCTTATATGACATGAAAAACCTCACAAGGATTGGTTCATACCTCACAAGAATGATGGAATGAAATTTGTACTTGACTCTTTTTTTTTTGTACTTGGCTTGATTAATTAGTATTTTGCATTGACAAATTCTCTCTTTTTGGTACTCAATTTTCCCGGGCAAAAATTAAAACAAAATAATATGTATCCATAAACTACATATCTCCTGACACGCACTTTGGGTGCAGGAAAATAACTTCCAATCATTACTGAGCACGTCAGTAAAAGCTCTAGATGCTGATGCGAGTAGAATACACGCGCCAAGACCACGTGTAGAGCAGAAGCTGCTATAACTTAAAATTTCCCCAAAAAAATAAGGAAAAAAACATTAATCTTTTCTAATCAGACACAAAAACGAAAAAAGAGAGAAAAAGAAAGAAAGAAAGAAGAGAGAGAAAGTGAGTATCGAAGAGAAGAGCGATCAGAGAGAGAGAAGGGTAGAGGGGAAGGGTCTTCGATTTCTGATTCGAAAATTAAATAAAAAAAAGAAAACAAAGTTCTGAAATTTTTGAGGGAGAATTGGAATGCAAATAATTTTTTAGAGAGAGAAAGAGGAAGAAATAAGAAGGAAAGAGAAAGAGCAATGGAAGAAGAAGCAACCTGGGTTCCAACGAACAAGTAATACTTCACAACTATTACTTTTTTCCCATTTTTGTTGAGACCCAGAATTCAAATCAGTATTTGGAGCTTAAATAAGGTGAGCCCATAAATTTTGTTGGCTTTACATAGTCTAATTTCTCTGAGTTTTTAAGCTTGAATCTGTGTTGTGCTTTGGAATTTCATGAAAAAGATTTGAACTTGAATTGGGACACTTCAAGGTTGAATCTTTTGATAAAAGGTGGCATTTTCAGTTTATCTTGTGGTTTTGTGGGAATTATTGGTAGTTTCTAGTTAATTGGAATTGGGAATTAAATTTGTGGGTTTTGCTTGAAGTTGGAGGGAGGCATCTTCGGTGGGGGTTTTGAGTGGAAAAAAGGGAGGGTCTGTTTGGTTTTGAGTTGGGTGGAATTGGAATTTGAAAAATTGCGGAATTGGGTTTTTGGAGGGAGAGTTAGTTAAGTTGGGGGAATTGGGATCTCAGGATGTCAACCCAATCCCACCAATTGTTGTACAATTCAAAGTTTGGGTTTTGGAGGTGGGTTTTGGTTTGGCATTGTTGGGTTTGCTTATAGAGGGTTTAAATCTTGTTTGGAAGATGGGAATTTTGATGTTGGAGTAAAACCCTAATTTAGTAGTGTAATTGGGGCGTCTCTGATTCGCTGTTGTTTGGGAATTGTATGATACAGTATACTGTTTCATTGTTGTTGTTTATGGAGTTTAAATGTTGAGGGAAATGCATCCGCCACAGCAGCATTCGCGGATCAATCTTGCTGAATTGAAAGCTCAAATAGTGAGGAAACTTGGGCCAGAGGGGTCCAAGCAGTACTTCTATTATTTGAATAGGTTATTGAGTTTGAAGATTAGCAAGGTTGAGTTTAATAAGCTTTGTGTAAGGATTTTAGGCAGAGAAAACATTCCCCTACATAATCAGTTCATTCGCTCAATCTTGAAGAATGCTTGTAGTGCAAAAGTTCCGCCGCCAAGTCATGACATTGATATTGTGAAGTCCATTACTGCAGTTGGGAGTAAAGAGACTCCCAATGATGGTTACCAGCAAAATGGGTCCCATAGTGCTGCAGCGCAGGCTTCCAATCTGCAAGGTTTGCCAAATGGTGACATGCTGCCTTTATCACCACGAAAGGCCAGGACAGGGTCTCGTGATCGGAGAGCTGGGGATCGTCGCAGTGCTCTTGGGCCAAATGGGAAGACAAACTTTTCTTCTCCGCAAATAGTAATTAAAGATTCGGGTGATTTTAGTGTTATCTTGGAGAATGGGATCTCTCATCCACCTGATCTTCAAGGATCAGTGCAGCATCATCAAGGACTTATGCAGCAGGTAGAGAATGTCCAGGAGGCTTCAGCTCTGCATCCTGTTAAGCTTTCAGCAACAAAGGGACCACAAGATGGTCTAGTTTCTCTACATTGCAAGGACCAGATTGAAGCGTCAGACAGAGGAGCTGCAAAAGAGATGCCTGCTAGGAGTCAGTTGCAAGCCCCGCTTGGAGTTCCATTTTTCCCAGTCAGTGTAGGTGGGGCACGCAGAGCATTGCCCATAGCAAGTAGCAGTAAATTTGTTAGTACTTTCAATTCTGGTGTCTTGTTGGACAACATAAATCTGAGAGAGCGCATGGAGCAGATTGCTACAGCACAGGGCCTTGAAGGGGTCTCGACTGATTGTACTAATTTGTTGAATAATGGTTTGGACGTTTATTTGAAGGGATTAATTAGCTCTTGTGTCAATCTTGTGGCGGCAAGATCAGGACATGAACCAATAAGGAACAAGAAGCATCAGGCACCTATGAAGCTTGTTAATGGTGTCAGGCCTGGTCATCTTTATCAGATGCAGAATAGCGGTAGGCCATTAGAAGTCGTCCCAGAGCATAGACCACATTGCCCTATTTCTTTGCAAGACTTTAGGGTTGCCATGGAGCTGAATCCGCAGCAGCTTGGTGAAGATTGGCCCTTGTTACTGGAGAGAATTTGTACACATGCATTTGAAGGATAAGTTGTGCACCTGGACTTCATTATCACCCAGCTAGACAAGGATTGGTCGCTGCTGGATCAAAGGTCATTCTGTTCTTCATGGCTTACAGCACATCAGTAAAGTGATGGTTTTCCTTTCATGGCCTTTTGAACCAGTCTACTGCTCGAGGTAAAACTGTCTCTTAAAATGATAGGGACCAGAGCAGGGAATCCTTGTCTTATCCTGCCATGGGCTTGCCATCGGCCAGAAAATCCAATTTTTCAGCAACCAGCGAAAATGGATCTGCAGAGGAAGTGCCCCAAATTTGGTTGCACTGTTGTATGATTAGCATAAATCTCACTTCATATTTTCTGCTTTCTCCTGTAATTTACAGTTAATCAGAAAATTTAGAACAGTTTTGCAGGAATAATGTTTAGTGTAGGTACATTAGCAGAAGGGTGAAAGTGCGTCATGCAAGAGTTCCTGTGTATGTATCTCCAACATCAAGATTGATTGGAATCTAATTAACCAAAGTTCTCAATTTTCACCGAAGTATTTGTTTGAATAGTATTGGGTTATCCTTATTGAGATATATAAGATAATCTTTTTCAGTTTTCATTTGTCCAAAAGAACTACCTACCAACTGAAGCTTCTCTACCTTAATGCTCGCATCGTGGGGTGATTTTATTCTTTTGAAACTTATAAGCATGTTGTTGCATGGATGGTTCATGACTGAGGAAGTTAAATTGGTATCAACTGGTTGACATGGATAATGCAATTGGCTAGCTTTAGCATTGTGGAAAACTTGTCAATCCTCTATGTAAATCTGTCATGAAGAACTGTAAGTGCTCACTAGCACAGGAATGCTTTAGACATAACACTGAAGGTTTGCTTTGTGAAACTTATTATTAGCATATCCTGAGTTATGCAATTCTGAGTATCCTTGACCAGTTAGCCTAGTTTGTCTGTACGCTAAATGGGATGGAGTTATCATTTTTTGGTGTTATCCATATTTTTGGTCTTTGAATTGTACCTTCCGGTTTTAGTTGCACTAGTCTTGAGCGTAAACTCTAGTAGTGAAGTGGAGTCTGTATCTTAATTCACCTAGTGTTCCTTACAGCATGCTCTCGTTTGTTACTGGATGTGTATAAGTATGATAAAATCCTGAATAATGAGTGGGATGATCAAAGAATATGTAACTCATTCTTTGCATCTTTACATTGTTGTTGTATGTTCAATTTTTCAACTAGACAAAATGCTTGATTCTGCCCTATGGTCGCGGGTGGTGCATGTATATGCTGTCATTTCTGCCTTTTTCACATTGTTCCTTTTTGACTTCTAACGAAAAACACAACTGAGTGCAAGCTATTACTTTTTTATTTTTTAATCTTTTGGGTGATATGTTTATCCTAAATTCATGTTGACAGGATTAGTCCAAAATTTTATGCATGTCAAGTATCTTGAATGATTTGGAACATGAAGCAGAAGAGACTTATAGTAAGGCACTACTAAGTGCTTCCAGCAACTGTAAAATTTCTCCATTTTCATGCTTGTTCAAATAATCCCCTATTTTTGTATAATGCTGAACAACTTTCATAGCAGGAAGGAAAAATCAATTTTTTCATTTAGAAAGGAAGGACAGTACATGTTGCTTCTAGTTGTAAATCTTAAGCATTCTGATCTATCAGCTGAGATAAGCTTTATGCACTGCTATAGCAGGAATTTGTTTTGCATGATTTTGTTTTCAGGTATATTTCCTGTTTATCGTATAAGTACATTTTGGGCTCAGATGTCTTCAGATTGGTGCCAGTCCGGCAGCATTTTTTATGCAAGTGTATTTGCAGCTCAGTTTACAAGGGCAATTCTTGATGCTTGGTATAAAACAAGGCTTTATAAATTTAGAATCTTAACAAGACTGTGATGTGTGTGTTGCTGCTACTTTTATCTTTTGCATGTTTATTGATTGCAGCCAAAGTCTTGAATATATGTGAGCCAGACAGATTTTCTGCTCTGGGGGTCTTGAGAAGCTCTGCTAACGGGAGAGCTGTGACAGTGTTCTGGCATTAGTATTACTCCACAGTGAGAAGAAACAGTAATAGCGACATCATACAATCTGGCTGAAGTATGAAGCATGCGATATAACTCCTACAATCTGGCAAGCTAATATCATATAAATTGGCTCCACCATTCCCCTTAAGGCTGAAAGCAGGCCCTTTGTTCAGCCAAGTCAACTACAGTGCAGCTCGAGTCAATTTGTTGTAATCTACTTGGCTTACGGAAACAGAAAGGCGAAACTCTAGTTCGTAAAAACTTGATGTGGGTTTAGAATAGCTATGGATATTTCGGATTGCTTCTTTCCCAAATCTACTATTGGTTGCTGGTAAGTTACCTGTAGTTGGGCAAATAGTGGACTGCTGTTGAAAAAAGTTGCTTGGATTTTGAAATGAAAGTTGTGGTTTAGAACTGTATGTTTAACTCACCTAGAAGGCTTAATTGGCTGAATTTCTTGAATTCCTTAAATAGTAAATTTCATCTAATTTATTAGAAAACTTTTCTTCTTCTTCTTCTTCTTCTTCTTCTTGCTTTTTTTTTTTTTTTTAATTTTTTACCTTGTTTATCTTTTGAGACAACAAGATACTTCAAGCCTTCGAGGTAAAGATGAACTGGAACAGAGTAAGCAATTTCAGATATTGCATATAAAATGGGAAGGCAGAAAATTCTTTGTGCATGTCCGGCCATTCATGAAGAAAAGGATTAGGCTCTGATTGCAGCTCTATCTCGTGTCGGACAAAATGACTGCAGGGAACAATGTGCCCCAATCATTGCTTGGAGAGGTGCCGACATTTTATCCAGGCATCTAAATGTGGAGGAGAGGTAATACTATTTATGGTTTTTCTAGGGTCTTTCTGGTGATTGACTGGGGCCTTGAATGACCTGCTGGTGTCTATACTTTGACGCCTGTGGTGTAACCAGAAAAAGGTAGTGGCTAAGGGTTCATGAAGGAGGACATTCTAGGAAAATTGGAGTTCATGGCGAGGCTACATAACCTTTTCGGGAAGTACAAGGTCCCTGATTGATTGATCAAGGAGCATTATATGGGTTTTCTAGCTTAGGTCAGGTAGTCACCTAATAGGCTAGTATTTGGGTTCTTGATGGGTCCATGGCACAACTGTTAAACTCACTCTTTTTGTGCTGACAATCCAGTCGCGATGCTCCAGAGAGTGGCGACCGTTGTGCTGATTATAGAAGTATGCTAGAAAGCAATGACTGCAAGGAAAATGGCGTGGTTTTGGTGGATTTAGTTATTTTCTAAGAACAATTGCAGAGAGGAGGGTTCTCTTGTTCGATGTAGCAGTTTTTGGTTGCAAGTATTGTGTGGTCTGGTTGATATTCGCTACGTTTGGTTGTTAGTAGCGATCACTGTGGCTATTTTTTGCGAAGCTGGATTGAGGATGTATTTGTGGCATGCTCTGGTTTGGAGTTGGCCATGGTGGTGAGGTAAGAGGAGGTGGTTACTGGATCGTGTTGGCTGGGTTTCCGAGGTGGCAAAATGGAATCTGGTACCTTATCTGAGACGCGGGATTGGGATTTGATGAAGTTAAAGCAGGATGGTGCTTACAGAACTTTACTTTTCAGTAATCAAAGGAGCATCAAAGATAGGATTTTGGGGGGGAGTGGGGAAGGAGTGGTTCTTCTTTTCTGCATCATATTCATTGCTATCAAACAAGTTGAATATGCTTGAGTTTGACATCAGTATCATCCTTTGGAAGCCTGAAAACGAGGTGCATGATATCCAAATTTTGTCAGCCTAGGAAGTACATGATACCTGAAATTTGATATTCTTTAACCTCTTTGTTGCTGGCAAAACTTTATGCAGGCTAGTATCTTTGCTGCAGGAAGAAACGACCAGCAACCGCCCACATCTGGCATCTTTAAGATCCCATATCTTGCCATTAAACATTTTCCTGCCAGGTCAACTGCAAAAGAAATTCTTGGGAGTAAAACCTTCATCTCATCTCCCTGTGAATCCCATAGGGTTGATACAAACTGGTGATGGCACGTATGGTTTGAAGTTTCCATTGATTGCCCTAAAACAGACAGAAGCCAATCCGATTGGAACCCTGAAGCCAGGATGTAGAATCCATCTGCAGCTTACGAAACCATGCATGAATTGGTAAAGATTCGAAAGTTCTGCCATATAAGTTCATTGCCGAGATGATACTTTTTGAAGAGCTACTTTTCTAACTTGGATCACTCGAGAAAATAACGCCTATCTCCTGCTTTTGTCTTTTATGGCTCTTAAAAATTAGTTTATTTTCTGTATATAACTAACGGCACATGAATAATTAAACCCTTCAGGTATTGTGGTAACTTCTTTAACTATATATTATTTGACCCACAATACGATCGTCTCAACATGAACGCTCAACAAGTTCACAAAATTAGGAAAAATGAACTTGTTGGAATTTCTTTTTGCTGTAAGATGACTGTGGATCATGACAAAACACAATAATATTTACATCTGACTTTTGTCAATGTAACACACATTCATCTGACCTCTTCTGTGTTCAGGGAAGAGGGATGAAATACATCATATAGGTAGTATGAACATGCTATAAGCGGTGTGGTCTGAACCATCCATGAAAAACACTTTGCAGGCTGGAGGCTGGAGAAATGATGATTCCATCCATGAAAAACACTTGCTGTGGAATGTCATCAGGACTTTTTTACTTTATTGGAGTAAAACTGGGCTGGCTCACTGAGCAGGATTTGAGGCGAAGGAGGAGGCATGATTATGGTTGGACCATACGAAGATCCTCCAGAAATGACGGTGCTGCTTGCGCTTAGCGTGGCGAGACATCAACTCCGACTCGGTTCGCCTAAGCATTTCCCACATCACTTGGACGTCCTCGTATCCACAAGTTTGTATATCATCCCTGAGTTTCAAAAGTCCAGCACCTGACGGTAACAAAAGCGGTAAGGGCCATTTTAATGCGTACAAGTCTGCAAGAAATCTAAATAAGTACTACTGTTCTTTCATTTACCAAAACAAAAACAGCTGCAGAAAACTATGCGGATGATGATGATTTGTCTGGATAACGATGACATATGTTCGCTGGAAAAAAGGCGGCGGTGCAATTTTATAAAGCTGAATGAGGAACCAGATTCCTGAAATGGGAGTATGTATGGACCACTAAGACCAGCCAACACCAAAAAAAAAAAAAAAAACCAAAAAAAAAGGGTCGGGTAGTTATTCTGCTTGTCAGTTCTCTGCACAGGATGTACGCCGCAAAATCTTATTGGTTGTGCAATCTTTTTGACCATCACTTCATACTCATTAAAAAAAACAAGTATCTCGCAGGTGGATGAGGATATATATTTGTTTAATACAACTTGAAATCCAACAAAGCAGTCATGCTCAAACAAAAGAAAGCTACAGATGAGGCAATGGCTGCTACTGGAAATAACCTAACCTAACCAACCTAATGGCCACAAGCAACCGTTAGTGGAATCTTTAAAGAAAGAACGACTTTGAGAGGGTAAAAAACCAGAAACTGTACTACAGTAGCACTTTTTAAGAGCCTGTTAGAGCTCAGAACTGACGGACCTAATTAATATCAGCAGCAGCAGCATCAGCATCTATTCTCTCTCTCTCTCTCTCATCGCAAATAAGGCAGTCTGATCATAATTCTCGTACTATAGTGGAATCAGATAAGGCAGTCTGATCAAAAGATAGTAGTACCATTGTTCTGATAAAACATTTTGTACTGTGACTTCCCAGACTATGACTTATCAGTAATGGTACAATTATTAAGGAAAGGCAATGAATAGGGCGGACAAATGTGGGGTCTTAACTCTCTGGTTTTATCACTAATAGCAGTAGTGGTACTCTCTCTAATAGTATCCAAACTCACGAGTCATCATCACCAAACCAAAGGGTCTGGCTTCTTCTACGAATACAATATCTTGCAGTCTGGCTTCTAGAAAATTTGCCTAGTGCTAGTAGCCATCAACCCTGGAATATTCTAACTGAAGTTGATATCCAGAACCCTTCAAGGGGAGGGGGTATAGAGGAACCCATAAAATTCTTTTTGAAACTAAACAATATATTTCACCCCTTTGGTGGCGTTTATATTTTGCCGGAGGCCTTACCTTTAACAAGGGTCCACAATCCTACCAATTAAGGCTAAAGTTAACACCATAAAATATACAGTCCTACAAAATAATGCTGCCCTTAAAACTCATTCTGATCAGCCTTCCCTCATAGAATATTCGTGTTGCTGCTCAGGAAATTAACTATTAGAGGAATACTACTGACTCAAGTGTCAGCATAGCATCATCCCTTTGTATTGCAGATCATACACCTGGCTACCAACGGCCAAGATCTAGCAAGTAGTATTAATAAAGGTTAACTTTGCAGAGAAAAGCATCAAAGGGCCTGTTATTTGCGCCTCAAATGGTAACAGAAAGAAAATCACTATGTGTAATAGTCATCTATCACCCTTTTTAACAAGGACTCCATCTCAAAGAGTAAGGTCAACTTGGATAAATTTCTCGAAGAGAAAAGAACCAATTCCGAAAGACTATTAGAATATTTTCTCCCTCAAATTTATCAGGAAACACAGAAAGGCCAAGCATTTATGCTTTGCTTCAACGCCAATAAGATGCTTTATAGTATTCTATAGTAGTTACCGTCAACAAATCACTACATTTATTTCTTTTTTCTTTTGGTTCCGACAAACGCAACTCTTTTTACAGCTTAACAAATCTATAGAGTACAATTCCAAGAGTTGTATGCAACAATCTGCTGTCACACGATTATTCCAATAACGCAAAAACTAGGTAAGAGGTCATTGTAAATACAAATTCCAGCCAAGTGCCAAAATTGTACGATAATAATTCTAACAAATGTATTGCTACTTCTTTTGTGCTGACATCTTTCCCCTTTTCTTACTTCGTTTGTGTTTTCCTCGCCAAACCAAAGAATAATTCATGGTAACTGGTAGGTTCAAATTCCATTTATCATCATCAAACTATGCAGGGTGGGAATAAAAAATAAATTTAAGGACCCTTTCCCCAGAAATCTTCTCCATGGTTTACACAATAACATAACTCTATAACTAAAAAACCCAACTCATTAGCATAGAAACAAAAATAATTAAATAAATGAATATTGCTTCACAAAATTTTAAACCAAAACAGAAAAAAAGAAAAACAAAGAACCGAGCATCACCACATCCAAGTACTGTTTTCTCTGGAAACAGTACATGAGTAGAAGACGTTTTTTTCTCCTCATCTTCTGAGCAAAAAGAACTTTATGGGCTTCTTTTTTTTCAGTGGCAAGCAGAAACATCAAAATTCACGTGGTAAAGTAGCAACACCACCACACACACTTCTGAACAGACGGGTGGAAGGATTGACGCTAACACTCACAATTGATAACGATGGTTCAAGAACGAGGAAGAAAGACCACTAGCATTTCCCTTCCCCTGCTCCCTTGCCCAGTTCTAAAGATTCAGTTGGGAAAAAATAGGAAAAGGAGCTAAAGGCAAAACCAAAAAAAAAAAAAATCAGAGAAAGAAAGAGAGAGCAAACCATTTTTGCGAGCTTTGACACGCGCAGAAACAGCAATCCAAACTCTTCTTACAGGAAAAACCATTTTATGCCACCAATCCATCATCTTTACCCTCAGTTTTCTCCTCTTCCTACTAGTGTTATTACTCCTTCCTCCGAGTCGGCTGAAAAACACCCTTAACCCGGCCAGACCTATGCCTTGTTCAATTCTCTCTTCAAACTATTATGCATCAACAGAAATTCACTCTCAACCGAAGAAAGCAGAGAAAGAAAGAAAGAAGCTTTCGAGTACAAGTTTTTTTTTTCTTTTTCTTTTTTGCGGGGGAGAGCTCTGTTGAAGTTGTAATGGTCACTCTTGTGGCGTGTGTGGATTTTTGAAGTTGGGGGAGTGGGGAGTCAGTCCGTCCGTCCGTCCGTCCGTCCTGAGTTTATGTTTTAACCGTTGCGTTGGTGAGGCCAATGGGCTCTGAGGTGTGGAGATAATAATTCATATACTAATTAGATTGTCTTTTTCTTTTCTTTTTTTTTCTTTTTTCAAAATAAATATTATTGGAATCTTTTTCACCGACACGTGACAGCAGCGGTGGGCTTTTTTAACTATAACTATCAACTTTTTCTTCCATATGGTCTAATTTGCAGCACCAGTCCTTCCTTTTCACAATCTTTTACTTTTGCCGTAATTCACACGCAAATACTTTAGATCTACCTACTATAGTGCCAAATTTAACACCGAAGAATACGGGTCGGTGAACTTGTTAGAGAGGCAAATTTGCTATTCGGCAGTCATTTCTCAAATTTCATTAATTATTAGTGCCGTATAAATGTATTTTTTTGACATTTAAATATTTATCTAATAGTTTACTGTGACGATTTTTTTTATCTTAAATGCCATCTTTATTCACTTTTTTGTTTCAATTTAATTCTTTACAAATCTTCAGTGAATTAATCTCTTTATCTCTCACTTATTAGAGATACAGACAGACGCCTTTGTGTCATAAAGAAGTTTGTATTTTCATATTTATCTTTTGCCGCAAAAGGTTGGTTAAGTGTTGGTCCAAAATAAAATTGCTACATCTGGATTATGTTGTAAATCAAGCTGCATAATTTTAAATTTGTAGACCGAAAGAGTAAAATTAATTTGTAGACATAAAGGAAGGACCATTCATGCAATTCTTTCAATATTCATAAAAATATATGTTAGGACACGTGGTTAATGCAGGACGAGGCCTTTTTTGTTTATTCAGTTTTGGGGGGCTTGATTTACAATTATGGGTCTGCCCCTTTTCCCATCAATTTTGACTTTGATGAATCATGGACGAGGGAACGTGTCATGTAGTTAGTGGATAAGAGAGAAAGTCAGTAGATAATTGGTCTGCCTATCACTGGGGGCGGTTTGACTGTTGGAAAGTTTGTACCCCAGGTTTGAGATGGCTCTCTGTCATTGGCTTCCTTGCTGAAAAGCCTGAAATGGAAACGGACTAATAGGGGAAACTGATTTATCTTGTGGTGTTTAAACAAAGTTTGGAATTCACCACACAACCCGAGTTCTTCTTCTTCTTGTTTTCTTTTTGGATAAAAAATCTTGACCGTCACTAAATAATTGGTCAGTTCATATTTTGGCCATCAAATCATTTTTTGTCAGTAATTAATCATTAAACAACTTAATCAGTGAACTCATGACCATTTAGTCAATAATTGCTCTTAATTTGTAAAATTAGTAATTAATCTATGAAATAGGGTCGTGTAATTGTTGGATAAAATTACCCCGCACTTTGTCACGTGTACAACTAATTTTACAGATTAAGAATAATTATTGATAAATGGTCACGGATTTACTGATTAAGTTATTTAGTGGCTAATTACTAACGAAAAATAGTTTGATGGCCAAAACATGATCTGACCAATAGTTTAGTGGCTGCTCTGAGGTTTTTTGCCCTTTCTTTTTTGCCTACTCTACTTTCTTTCTCAAAAGTACATTATTGTTTTTGTCTTGAGCATTCCCTACCTTTTACTAACATTTAGGTTGATTACTCTAGTTTCAACCATTTTTACAATAATCGAATTTCAGTTTCAGATCAACCAGATGAAAGATTTTAATACTTCGAACTATGGATTTGTGAAACATTTTAACTGGGGTTGTTTAGATTTGAAAATGCATGGTGTTATGCTTATTCTTTGTCACGGAAAATGAAAGAAAGCAAGAAAGAAAGAAGCATTTAAAATTTTCCAGATGCTGCATTATGATTATGTATGTGGCTGGATCTTTTAGGCTTTACAACCTGTTTTAGTTAAAACGCAAATATGCTGAGCAACGTTACACAAACACATCTTCAAAGCTGGTTTAGGAGGGAAAAAGAGAAGAGAAAAGAAAAGAAAAAAATGTAGCAGGTCAAGTACTTCTTGATATTTTTAGTAGAAGACGACGACGACGAAGGATTGGCTTCATTTTAGGCAAAGCATTTAAGCAAGAATGGAAGTTAGGAGGGTTCTACAAGAAATGATTATTTATTGGCTATCTTTGTTAAGAAAGAAAGATAATTATAGCCCTTCCCTAATTGAGCTTCTAAAAATAGCAGCAAAGCTGCAGGACTACCTACCTAATCATGAATTACGGAATCACAACAATAATGTTAATTAACGTGGTCAAGTTTGATTAACCATGATAGAAAATGTTGGCCTCTCCAATTCCCATAGACATTGGTGAGTGTCGGTAGCCGTCTAGTCCACGCGGTTAACGTTAATAATCTGAGGGCCTTTTTTAATTTTTTTTGGACTATGGGGAATGAAAAAGATTGCTCATCTTACATACTGACTGACTCTCAAAACTCATATATTCTCTTTGGTTTTGAACTTGAAGTTGATGACAATAAACTTCCAGCCAATTAGACAAAGACAAACATGCATGGACCATCTCTAAGGATGATCATGGAAGGATGGGTGGTTTTGTCATATGACCAAATCTTGCTTTCAATTGTTCATTAATCGTTTTCTTCTTTTTTGGCTGTTTAGATTTCTAATTGATAGTGAGTGAGTTTTGAGTCCATTTCATGGTCTTTGCATGCAAAGAAATAAACAAAGGCTTGAAGCATAGCGTTTCAACTACCTCCTCCAATATATTTGTATGGTTGCACAGGTGCCTCTCAGTGCTTAGCTATATTGTTACTCTTCAACTACCATTAGAGGGGGAGTTATGTTAGTGCAGAACAGCATTGATGTCATTCTTGACTTGTAAACATGCATTAATTGTATATGGAATCCAAGTATGCTTAGGGAAATCTAAAGAAAGATTCTCGCATTGGCCTGTGAGCCCAGACCACCTTACCTTTTGCTTAGTGATGGTTTAACAATGATCATACGCAGATAGGGTTGGGTTGGATGATAAGGGAAGAGGAATTGTAATTAGGAGGTTTTGAATTCAAAATCTCTCACTTACTCAAAAAAGAAAAAAAAATCATACGGGGAGGTTTGAATAATTTTGTAAACGAATAAAACTCATCAATACTAGCAACTATTCTTGATTAGTCATATAATATGATCTTCTTGTGGTCTCTAATAATGAGATTAGCACTTACAACCATTTCTGTGAAAGCGCAAAGTGTCCTCCACTAATGTTTCCTCTTTAACCCATCATACGATTGCTGTATTATTAGTTTGTTAATCCGTCGTAGTCAATATGTATTTTTTGGTAAGAGGACTGATCTTTCAGTTAATATTTCATATTATACGTGTTTTGAAGTTCTAAAGAAATTTAGAGCGCTCTTGACCATTACCAGTTTTCAATTAATTTTTCTCAAGGAAATGTGAACGCTCAAGCAGTACGAATAATTCTTTAATTTGCTGCTCAAGCATGCCCTCCTCCCAAAGGGTTCCAATGATTTAATAAGACATCAATTTAAGGGACCCATCGATGAAATAAATTATTCAAAACATATGCAAAATTTTCATTTTTTCAAGTCATCAGTTTCTTCACTCTTTGACAATTCTAGTCTGGTAAAGTCCAATAACATCATCAAGACTGGACCAACCAGATCGTAGAACATAAGCATAGTTTATTCATATGGGTGCTCAATTAAATCCTTCAACTTCAATGGGCTATGGCTAATGGCTTTCGTTTTTGCTTCGTCAACTTCAACTAGCAATTTTAGTGCCAGACAATTCACCTTTTAGAACCTTTTTTTGAGGTCGCGAAGCCTCGTGGCACCAAACTTTCCTCACTTCTTGATGGCCTGTCGATCAATGCATCTTCGTTTCTAAATTCTTATGAATCGAGCACAAAAATGTCTCTTCAATATAAATGACGATAGTATGCGGTATCACTGAAAACCCTTTATGTGGTATCGAGCACAAAAATGTTTAGGTAGGATCCCCTTTAAACAAGACAAGAAAACCCTGTTAATTTTAATTACAATTTCCAAATTCGACAGCCTAAGCAAGCTGAATCTAATCAAATTTTATTATCATATATATATATATGTATATATATATATATGTGCTCTTAGAAAGCTTTTAGGAGGTTGATTTCGAATTGTAGGGTTCAATCATGAAACAAGACATTGCGCTTAAACGTGAATGGTGATGAAATTGAAAACTATTGCTAAGTGGCCTTTGTTCCCACTTTCAAGTGGTGGGCAAAGTCTTCTAATATTCCCGACCCTCTGTTTTTCTGTTCATAAAGGTGCATTGGAAACTTCAATTTGTACACTAGTTTGATTATCGAGTGTGCCATTCATAGTAGTGTTTTTGTTTCTTCTGCAAAGTCAAAGGATTCCATGGCATTGGCAGCCCACATGAAAAATAGAAGGGAAAAAAAATACTTACTCTCCAGTTTTCTTTCTTTCAGCACTAACTGTCAGTTCAATGTTTTGGCAAGCAACGACCATGATACTTGTTAAGGAGGTCGTGATCTAGTGAATAAAGTTAAAACTTCAGAAATAAGAGATCTTGAGTTCAAATTCCCCCTTCTCCCTCTTTGTTTCTTATATTTCATTCTTCGTATTCTAACAAAAAAAAGGATAAAACTTTGTATAACGTTTTAATTATCATATAAAACTATAAAAACCTTCCCGCTATACATCTTAAACTTTGCACACTCAGCAGTTCTTGTTGGAATCAAGCTCAAAATTATTAGGCCTGCATTTACCTTTGAATGACAATTGAATCGCAGAGTGCATATCATTTTCCTTAACTAAAGCGTAAGCTATTTAGCTTAGGTAGAACAGGAAGTGAAAGCAACGGACAAAGGCCGGTCTCCTTAGTCAATGATTTTATGTCTATTTCGGAGAATAATGTGCATATCAGGCTTCTCTTTCTTCCTCTCCTTTTCAGCTACCATATCGAATAGACCTCTCTCTCGATCGGTTATCTCAAGTGGACGGGCATAAGATTCAAATTGTCCGAAATCAGGCTTCAAGTTGGAAAAATGAACACAGGAGTTAGTATTATTCGAGAATAGAATATACGTAATGATTGAGAATCTATGTCCATATTTTTCATTAGATGGACTGAATGTAGCGTTGTTATTACCTTGCAGCATAAAAGCGTATCAACAGGTAGGGTATTGCTTGCATTATGGTTTCGAGGGAGAGATAGAGACCCCTCCTCCGACTTGGCCATTTTAAATAAGCAAACACTTAGATGAATCATAACCACACTAAGTTGATACCTACACTTTCCAGTGCTTAATCGAAATTCCACTGCTCATACGACGACAAATGAGAAATTTCAGTCGCATTCGTGTAACCAGTCGTCATGATCAGCTGTCATCTAATTGACAGCCCACCTTTTCTTGAGTATTGGATAACGAAGTTTGATCTTCCAATGGCAGTGCTCGTTCTTTCAAAGCACCATGGGCCTGTCAGGCTGTAATTCAGTTATTTTCTCAATAGCAGTAAATGTATATGCAACTCCATGGAGAGCACAAAACCGCCTGATAACAACATATACATAGATGAACTGGGAACGAAAGCTATGCTCTGGAAGGATCATGGGATCAGGAAATCAACTGATCACCTAAATCCATGAGCTTGATAAGATTAACAAACATTACAGATACCCACTATAACCATGTTTTCTGCAAGGATACTGCGTTCCCTAAAGAGACGGGAGCAAAGAATGTTGCTGCATTCACTGAGATTCGTTTTTCTGAGAAACAAACACGTGTGCACAAGGCTTTTGCCTTTATGGTGCAACAGAAAGAACTTCATGTACAAAATTATTTAGGGTATCATAATCCATTACTATCTTCCGAGGGGAATATTTGTTCGTACCGGTTAGTCATCAATATTCTTCATGTATTCCTTTGAAAGCTTTGTCTCCATTATCAGCCTTTGTTCTTTGACAAGAGAATGTCCTGATTCCAGTAAAGCTTCTATGGTTTGCTTTTTGAGCAAGAACCCAGGATAATTTTTAGCAGCTCATTTTTTCAAGACAAATAAAAATTGCGAAACAAAAAAACTCAAGTACAATTTTCTTCTTTTGTAAAATTATTTACCTTTGGCGGAGTAAAAACTGGAAGTTTTCCATCCTTTTTTTGCTTCAAAAGTCTTTTGCCCAAGTTGTCGGCCCCTCCACCATCCTCAACCCACTATAACAAAAGAAGTTGAACTAAATATTTTAAAATATGTTGAACCTGGGAAAGCAACGCAAAGATGAAAAAGGTATAGAGTTCTCACATATATCAGAGAAAAGAATATAATAACATTTGTAAGTTCAACAGGGACAGACAACTGGCTGTGGCCTTGTGGAAGTCTTTTGCTAAGTGAAAATGTTAGACGATATAAAATTTCTCTGGAGTGTAGAGATTCAAAATGCATCTCCCATGGTGTTGAAGTATATTACTCATCGGTGACTAGATAGATTAAGCATTGCAAAGTTATATTGCATAGATGTCTGAAAGCACTTGCATAGATGGTTATTCATGCAAAGAATATGTCCTCTTGAGAATTAACTTGTTCACTCATAGTCATTACTCAAAAGTGAGCCTGAGTGGAAGGGGTGATAATACATTGCAAGATGTGGTCACACATGCATACGTGAAGAGCTCAAGATAGTTCTTAAAGAATATCAGGAGTTGTCAGCAACGTACAAATACCAAAAAGACATAATTCAGTTGAATATTTTGCACCTTTAAGATTGACCGGTCATACGTTCGAGATCTCAAAGCTCCATAAAAATCCAAGGCTGCCAGTAGATTTTGAATAAGATCAGCAAAAACAGAAAAACAAAGAAATGGATACATCCTCCAGTTTGCATATTGCTGTTCAGTGTCATAATTGAGTATGCTTATGAATGTCCAATTTCTAAGCAAAAGAAGTTTAACATCACCAAAGATAACACATTTTCCTTAAAGGACTCAAAAGAAATTCAATAGTAGGTACACTTTTGGCCAATGCAAATGCTGTTCTAATCACAGTTATTGCTCTGGATCTCTCATAAACCATCTATCTAGTTTATGCCAAACTTAATTAAGGTGCAGACATACTTCTAATTCTAACTAGAACTTCTTTAATTGAGGAAACAAGCCAAAATTTGATTAGTTGTCGGAAGGTAATAATAAGAGAATGTATACCAATCCAAACTAAATGTTCTTGGCACTAGATAAGTTTTATTCATCATATATGAAGATTCATAGCTACCTTGATTAGGAAATGATTTCACAATCTCTCCAACTTCATCCCTTGACAAGCCATCTTTCTCATACATCCTGTGAACAATATTCAGAATATCTTCATGGGTGGGCTGCCTGTTCATAAAAATTGCATCTGAGAAGGGAACTGGGAAAAAGTACACAACATATGAAATAACAAAACTGAGTACTAACATCTAGCTGTCACGTAGTAATCACAATAGCATGTCAACAGTAATTTTGCACTAGGAAATAGCAACCTCAAAAGCAACCAATTATTAGTACAGAATTTGAACTGCCATATTTGTTAAAGTTCCAAACATGACATCTGCTGCTCTACCAATAAGCTAATTCTGCTTGCTATTTTTATTGGTGAAGAACTATTAAGAAACTCATCATGGTTTTTGTTTCAGAAAGCAGAGGGACTTGACTGAATTCTGAGCAACGCAACAATCCTTAGGTCAAGTACTTAAAAAAGATTAACCATAGCTTCAACGTACAAAACTTTTCATTGGATTTGATTATTAATTGTCTACCATTATAACCTAGAAACCAGTATCTAATAAACAATATATTTTATAATCAAGGTTTTATAAACTAGTCCATCTTATTTCAGTAAGACCTCATATGCTCAAGTATATTTGGATGGAATTACACGGCCTGGTATGTTAATACAGGTTTAACCATCATATCCTTGAAATATATATCAACATGCCAAATCAAATGAAGCAATCATTTCTAAAATGCATTAGGCAAAATTTAAACTCGTAAGCATTATAAGTACCAGTAAAATTTTTCCATCCTTCCATCTCGAATCAACGGTGCATATATTGTTGAAAAATCATTTCCGGTAACAATAATAGGGATCCTCTTTGTAACATCTGATTCTTTCCAGACTTGGCCAATACTTACCTTCGTAGGGTTATCAGACAAATTCATCAGTGTCCCAACAACAATCTGATTATTGACAGTCATTTGGGTATTACCTTCAGAAGATCACAATATAACATGATGATCAATGGAGGCAATTTTATAAACTCAAAAAGGTGGGTAAAAGAACACAAAAGCGTATTGCATAAGAAAGATAAGGAGAAAGAGAAAATGGAAATAGATTTGCTTATCCAACTTATAGATTGGCTCACCAAATCTTCCAAGACCAGCATCAATGTCATTGATAACCAAGCAACTCATTTTCCCCTGCATATGCCAAAATCCAAATAAAACCAAATTGAACTTTATTTCTAAACCAAGTTGAGTGAATTAAAAAAAAAAAAAAAAAAAAGCTCTGACAGTATTTTATGATTTTAATAGGTGTGTTTTTCTAGCTGATAAAGCTTCTATAAGATGGAAGAGCAGGTTTGCTGCTCTAAATATTTGGATAAAGCAAGCAACAAAAATACTCTTGCGCTGAACATTTCTTCGATTATATCTATCAACTTTTTCTGTCTGTTCAAGTGACTTGACATCAGATGAAGTATTTCAACTCATATTAGTCATCATCCAAATTTGTCTATCTTTCCTTGCTCTGCTTTGCTAATATCTGTTTAAATACTCATTCAATCAACAGCAGCACAATAACCTTTTAAAGAAATGCATTTTGCTAGGAAGCAGAAGGGGAAGGCTACATTCTGGAGGTCGATTAAGAAGTATAAAATGGAGGATGGCAACTAATAAATTCACAATCCTATATATACATATACCAGTAGTGAAAGTAATAAAGCTTCTAACTTGGTTCTGAACCACTTGAGAAGCAGTTCTGTACCGTTCACGTATCAATTTTCCTGGTTCTCCTGTTCAAAAGGGAAAATAAATAAACATTTTAGATATTAGATGCACACAGTATTACGTGGAACTGTCAGGAACCATCTTACCAGCTCTTTCTGATTCCAGTTCACCAGCAGACATGATAATAGGTTCAACTCCCATGGCCCGGAAAATGAGTTCAGTTTGAAATGACTTCCCTTGCCCTTTTCCACCCCAAATGCCTATAACGTTCAGAACAAATAAAACACGAGCAGCACAAGGCATGGTGCAGCGACAATATAAGTTTTTAAATTGGTAATTGGTAAATCTTTAACTCATATCACAGATTCTGATACTGAGGTAACAAAGTACTATATACTTGCCT
Source organism: Coffea humblotiana (assembly GCA_023065735.1). Taxonomy (NCBI): domain Eukaryota; kingdom Viridiplantae; phylum Streptophyta; class Magnoliopsida; order Gentianales; family Rubiaceae; genus Coffea; species Coffea humblotiana. The sequence continues at coordinate 3,953,420 of CM041211.1, forward strand.
AGGATAAGTGGTACTTTCGTATTGAGCAGATGAGCAAGGTAGTTCTTCGCGATATGGCACACTGTGCGGATAATAAGCCAGGTATCAGGACAGTGCAGGAATACCATTGAGGACTTATGACCACAAGTGGAAATATAGATGACTGTTTCCACCATTTTTTTTTTAAGAAAAAAAAGGAGGAGAGTACAAAATTTTATCACTCTCACTTCTCAATGCAGCTAAAATTCAGTTTTTTTTTTCTTTTTTACCATTTGCGACGAATTGCTGAACTTACCAACTTTATCCTGCCACAGTGGGGAAAAAGAATTAGTTCAAAAATTATGATAAATTAAACAACATAATTAGGACAATTTTGCCAGATAAATTACATCGAAGAATTCTATATCAACGTACCATAAAGAGCGGCGCAATGTAATAATCGCCTTGCAGATATTCAAACGACCTTGTAGCTTTCTGTCTGTAATCGAACACAATATCAGCTGAAATTCAAATAAAAATGATCATCAAATTTCCCAGATATTTTCAGAACAACAAAAAAAATAGACTAAAATTCTTGAAGAACAACAAAATGAAGCAAATTACAATCTTTCCCAAGGAAATTGCCGGCGAAGAGGTCATCGATGATGCCAGCTCTAGCTCCAACAGCAATGTTCATATTATCCGACTCTTTACCCAGCGTGTAAAGGTAATCGTTGCCTTCCTCGTCTTTAGCTTCCCAAGAGGACTGTTTGGATAATCTTCGGTTATTCAATGATCCGTTGGAATTGGAGGAGTCTTGGAAGTTTTCGTCATTCCCGGAATTGAGTGAAGAACAGGCGATTGCGGTTTGTTTGGTGGACAATTTAGTTGCTGGAATGATTCGGGAATCGAAGAGCGAGGAAGAAGAAGTTGGGAATCGGAATGAAAGAGAAGCGAGGCCGAGGGGGGGAAATAGGTCGGATTTGAAGAAGAGAGCCATCGGAGACGTTTGAAGATTGAGCTCCGACTAATTCTGGCCTTTCAAATTTCGCTATTTATATCTGCAAAATTCCAAATTTGTGTTTACGCTATTCTCAGTTGTACCTTGACGTTATTTGGCGCCACATGAAGGAATGATGCCATTGCCATGTTCCTCCCCCCTCATCTTTACTTGATTCTCATATGGCTCCCCCAATCTTTTTGAATATAGTAATTCTCATCACTCCCTCTTTTGGCCTTTTCATTTTAGTCCAATTTCTCGTAGAAACAAATGGCAATAACTGTTTCAGGGATTATACCTCAAGCAAAAGCAGCTTCGATAATGTAGTTGCAGTCTGAATTCAGAGAAGTTACAATACAAATAATGTCTTCCATTTTAGCGTGAGCATGTCTGGCTTTACAATGGAACGAAACAGTGAAAGCAGCTTCCAAATTTGACCGTATCATGTCTTTCTTTTCTTCCATGCAGATATCACAAGATGTATTTGATGATTCACCAGCGACTTCTTTGGCTCCAGATGATCGATTTTTTGAGTTGGGATATAAATTTGAAGATTACCTACGGAATACTCCAGGGCCTCTTGCAATTGTAGATCTTCTGCCTGTTCAGCATCTGGTAGATATGGAACTGTAAGTACTCCTTCCATGAATGTGGAGAAAGTGCTTCAATGATTTGAGCCAGGATCTGCTGATATTCTTTTCTCTGTTCAGGAGTAGAACGTACAATTCTAATGTAAGCAGATATTTACATGTAATTATGATTTTTCTCCATGGAAAATATGTTCAGTTTATCAGCTATATCCTTATTTACAGTGCAGCAAACCAACATGTACCGCTAAATCGTATGGTGACAATATTCACGACCCTCAAAGGGTTGCTTTCGCTTGATTACTTTACCTGATTTGAAACTTTGATTTTGAATTTCCTTTCAAATATTCTCGATCGATTTTGCATCTAAATTTTGATTTTTTGGATAGAATAAGAAGCTAAAATATAAAATCTACCCAATAGTTGCTAATTGCTTGGTGAAAGGCGCCTTGGTCGCCAATACAGTACTAATCAAAAATGACAAACACTACTGAAAGTTCATTGCTTTGGAATACAGTTATCAAGAGATAGATACACAATGGATTCTATCCAAATTAGTTGGAGCTGAACCAGTCTTACTAACTATGAGTATGACCCTATCGTTCATGCCTGGCAACGCCAGTGCCTTGCACTCCACTTTAATCCACATTTGTAGCAGAATTCAAACTTGCACCTGCATTCAACAGCACGCCAAACCAAAAAAAAAAAGGGAGAGAGAGTGAATGATTATTAAAGAAGGGTCTTGAAATGAAGCATCGAGATCAGTAGATGAGATGTGTCTCAAATTCTAGTCTAACAAGCATTCGTCAGTTTACCTGAGTATGGACTGGAATTCTACAATATTAGTTATTTTTGGTAATCTTTCAGATCATCAGATCAGGAAAGAAGGGAAGAAAAATATCACATTATAGACATATTGCACTATAGTAGCAAAAGAATCAGCTGACCTGCAAGTCATATGAATACATCCTGCAACCTTGTCAACAATATAATTGCAGTTGGGACATTTGGTCCATTTCTTCTCCTTAGCAAGGACGTGCACCTTCAGATCATCGCTGCCTCTTTCATTCACTTTCAGCTTCTGGAATTGTTTACAGTTGAAACCACCATGCCAGGGGACATAACATCGTGCACAGAACAATCGACGGCATACTGGGCATTCGGACTGTCTGATCATCTTTCCCTTCTTATCGTCATTCAGCAACATGGCTGAGCAATCCTTGAACGGACAATAGAATTTCTGTGAATCGGGGATTGTTGCCTCATTCCAGGCCTCTTCCCATCGAGCAGAAACAATTTCAGGGATTATACCCCTGAGAGACAAAGGCTGAATGATGTGGTCACAAGTCAAAGTCGGGCAAGTTATCATATGAATGTTATCTTGGATCTTTGCCTCGACGTGTCTGGATACGCAATCACAACAGAAACTGTGAGAACAGGTCTCAAATTTGAACATTTCGTGCCTTTCTTTTCGTTCCATACAAATCTCACAGTATACTGTTGGTGATTCACCTGCAACCTGTTTGGCTTTAAATGATGGACTTTGGTGGTGGGATATCTGAAGATTGGCCAGAGAAGCCTGCAGGGCCTCTTCGACCTGTAATTTTTCTGCATATTCAGCATCTGATACCTCTAACCTACTCTTCCCACTTCCTCCAACGATTTCACGCAGATATTTTAGTACGCCTTCCATCAAAGTTGACTACATGTTCGTCAAGAAAAATAAATCCTAAGTACGTGTTGGCAGTTGCTTCAATTCCCCTGCGCTACGAGCCAGTAGCTTGGGACACTGAAAGAGCGACTACATCTAAGACTCATCCAATTTTTTTATGAATGTGGATTCGGTCTAAGTCTTAAACTTTAAGTAGAAGTTAACTACAATAGGATATATTGTTAGATTGCTCATCCTCTGCTTCCTATTGGTAAACTTCATTGAATTTTACGTAGAATTGGTTGAACACTGCTGAAATCCACACTTTAACATGAACACCAGACCAGACTTCTTAATCATGGACGTAGTATTGCAATGGTAGTGGGGGCCAATAAGTAATGAACCAATGCTTCGTTTTCTATTTATTCATTTTATATAAATTGGGTTGATTCTCTTGAATTTAATCGAGTTGTTTAGGACTTATATCACTCTTGACAAAGTCCTAGTCAACTTTAAAAGATGCTTTTATTTCTAAAGAAAGGAAACAGCAAGCTCAACATTGTGATTCCGGACACTCTTTAACCGTTAATTATTTGTTCAATGCGGCTAAGGGAACCATTTAAAAGCACTTCAATGAACAGAACTTTCACTAGGAAAAGTACTTAGTAAATGCTTGATAAATCCTTATTCAAGTATACGCCCCAAACAATTATTAAAATGTTTAGGACGTATATTTGATTAAGTACATTTTCTATTTGATAATTTGTAATTTTAAATGTCTTAAAAATATTTATTTCTTCATCTAGTTAAACAAATTATAATAAAATTGTTAAAGTTAATTTTATTTTTTTCTTTGAAAACACAAAAATTATTCTAAAAGCACCGATTTTGAATTTTGTGCTAGAATTGCTTTGAATGTCCAAAACCTCTGCTCCTAAATTTAAGAAACAGTGAGCATATAAAGCTAACAAAATTCTTGGTGAAATGTATGACAAAAAAATAACACGGAAAGTCTATCTTGGAAGTTGAAGTTTCAAGATCATAATGCATATAACGCTAAGAAAAAATTCTTGGTCCCAAAGCTTCCAGCTCCAAGGCCCCCATAAGTCTGTATCGACAACTCCGCTTCCATAGCTTGGAGCCTATCTTCCCAACTTCCTTTAACTCTATCGTACGTTTTTCCTCACTCTTTAAACTTTTATCTTCCCAACTTCCTTTTAACTCTATCGTATGTTTTTCCTCACTTTTTTAACTTTTTTTTTTTTTGGTGTAAGTGAGAAGTTTTGAAACTCCTCCCTCCCTCGATGCCATCCAATCCATTCCTCCCCTCCAAAATGTTATCCCTAATTTTATTTTATGTTATGTTGTTTTAATCAATATACGTGAAAAACACATATCTGTCATTTAGAGTGGTGATAAAGATTAGGAGCTATGGTGTTTATAGAGTTTAGATTCCTTCACATCATGAGTCTCAAATTAAAAACAAATTCAATCTATTTAAGTCTAATCTGGTGATAAAATAAACCCGAGTAACTATTATACAATGAAAAATTATCATACGGCGAATCTATTTCTTTGAGATTTCGTAACTATTAAAACATATAATCTACTTACGTGATTATTTGTCTCTTTAACTTAGTGATAAAATATATATCAATTAATATATTGGAGCATTATATGTGGTCATCAGGTCACACAAACTTCAACTCACTGACTTGGAACACTAAATTTAAAAAGAAAAAACAGGAAAAACAGTAATTTAACGACCGACTTCCTGTCAAAAAGAAAAAACAGGAAAAAAAGAACTTAAAAACAACTATTGCTGGTCTAAATATCAAATGAATCCGGTTCAATCTTCAAATTAAGCTCCTTAGACCCATTTAAAAGCATAAAAAAGAGTTTGGTCGTTAGCGTTTGATAAATGATAGATACTCCAAACAAAACTGAATGCTGTAATTAGTAATATCAGGCCATAATTAAGAACAAACGTACTAAAATGAAAAGGGCAAAGTGAGAGATGCAAGGGAACGTCTTAAGATTAACCAACCAGCTCTAAATTGATTCTTTACATGTCATATGATGCTGCAAGAAAGGGAAAAGGAATAAAAGTAGAACAGGCAACCTTATTGAACAAGTAATTTCTTGTCTATTTCAGTTCAGTTCAACAAAACATCCATCAAGCCCAGATCAAGTCTTGGGTGTTTGGATTGAGAAGATTTTAAACAAATTTTAATCACCTTTTTATCTCGCATTCATCACATCACAAAAAGTGCTACAGTAATTATTTCAAATAAATTATCCAAATAAACTCCTATCCAAACAAGAATGTGTTTGGATAACCAAATTTTTTTAAATAATATTTCGCTTATATCATAAACACATATCTCAACCCACTTTTTATATTCGCAACCGTTTTTTTAGGTAGCGTACATTCTTTACTTGTGCACTTCTACTATAGTTGTCCATTTGCTAGAGTCTCAAATTTTGAGTTGATAGTACGATAGACGCTTCCCCAGAATCAATGGTCTTCAGACAAACTAAATTGAAACTTGTACATATGATTTGTGCTGAGGTGCAGAAATTATATTTGCTAACAACCACCGTGAGCTGAACTCCAAGGTTCTCCACAAGTATAGCAGAATTGAAATCCACACCTGCATCACCACTCATAAAGAAGACATTTTTCAACTTCCGATCTGTTTCTGTTCAAGTAATTGAATGTAGGATTTGTTTGTTTGAATCATCCAGGATCCTCGAATGCATAGACAGACAAAGATAAAGAAATGGATAATCTTGATTCAGGTTCTGTTTGTTTGGACTGAAAATCTTTTCCAGAAAATATTTTCTTCAATTTCTGGTGTCTGGCCGCAAAAGAGGTCAGGAAAATTTTTTTCGGGTAGAAAATCTTTTACATAACTTGGTGTAAAATGACTTCCGGAATTAAGATACGGAAGTTAATTTCTCCCGACAACTATCTATTGCAGCTTATCAGTCTCCTTGGCGCTTCTCTATTGTACAAAACCATCAAGTACTATACCACAGAGATCAAATCAAGAGCAACGCCCCTGCACTTGCTTCTGCAAATCCCACAACTTTCCACCTCTTCGAGCTTTCCTCTTTCTTATGTTCCTCCCTACTATCCCTTTACTCTTGCGCCACACAAACACATTTATGGATTATACAATCCCAGATCTAGATTGGGCTTTGCATTGAGAAGTTTGGAGAAGAAAAAAAATTTCTGGTTTTAGTTTTCTAAAAAATTCCCGAGGCCTTCAATGGCCCATTATTACTCTATATTCTTCCTCTTCCCTGTGCCTAAAACATATGCGTTTTCCTGGATGTCGTGGTTGAACAATGCTCTGTGATTAGGCTAGGCTGTGATAATCAAGGGATCACCCATACTAGTCATAGAAGGAGGAAGCCACAACAAGATTCTAGAATAAAAAAAAAAGGAACAAAAAAGTAATGGTACAATCACCATTCCGAAAAACAGGAGTGACGAGCACTAGAAAGTAGAAACTGACCTGCAAGTCATGTGTATGCAGCCCTCGTTTCTTTCGACGTAGTATTGCATCTAGGACATCTGTTCCAACTTTTCTCCTTGGCAAGCTCCCTCAGCATAAGATCTTCCCTCCCTCTTTCATCCTCCTTCAGCCTCTGGAACTCTTCACAATCAACCCCAGGATGCCACGGCACATAACATTGAGCACAAAACCAATCTCCAACAAACGGGACACTCGGATTCCCTGATAACTTCATCGCTATCTCTCACCAACATCGCCGAACAATCCTTAAAAGGACAATAAAACTTCTGAGATGCATCAACCAATGCATCACAAAGCATCTCATCCCACTTTTCCAATACATCTTTAGGCATAAAAGACCTACAAGAATCAAACTCAATCGCACTTCCACAATTCACTGCAGGGCACCTGATACCGTGTACATTGTACTCAAGTCTGGCTGCAACATGTTTACTAATGCATTCATTACAGAACACGTGGCCGCAACTTTGAATCGTGAACATCTGATCTCTTTCTTTTCTATCCACACAAATTTCACAAAAATCAGTGAAGATTCACCCGATTCTGCTATCACTGCTTCCTCTGCCTGTTCTACTGTAAAACTCGATGATGATGCAGCAGCATTAGCAGCAATATTAAGTGTGGAATAACCCTGAGACGGTTCTGGGGAGCATAGCAACAATTGAGAAATGCTGGTTCTTGAGCCATAAGGCATAAAAACAAGGGAATTTTTGTCTATGAAGGAAGTAGGATGAAGTAGACTACTAGAAAATGCGGGTGTTGCATAGGAAATGAGTAATATGTAGATTCTTCAGATGGCTTAACTTGGAATAACTTGGAAGGAGCCTAGCAAATTAACAGATTCTTCAGATGGCTTAACTTGGAATAACTTGGAAGGAGCCTAGCAAATTATCTTCAGATGGCTTACCTTGGAAGGAGCTTCTCTTATTGGAATTCCTGGAGTCTGTTTGTGCCTCATGTCTTTTCGGTGCATTTATTTTCGACGTTTTGACTTCAAGTCAAGCCAATTTAAAAGATGTTCCGTACAATTACAATTGGATTATTTCCTACAACTTGTAATCAAATCGAGCGTATAAGTTCAAGTAACCGCGGGTTTGTTTGGACTGAGATAATTTCAAATAAAAAAATTTATTTCACAAATTTCAATCACCGTTAATTTACAAATCTTATTTATTTGTAAATACAAATCTTATTTACTCTCAAATATTTAATTTTTGTTAAATGCAAAACATACCAATTTCCCTTCCGTAAAAATATTAATGTAACACTTTTTTAATTTTAGTTACAAACATCATGTATTTAACATAAATTAAATAATTCAGAATAAAATACCCATAAAGAGCCAATACTTTACTCATCTAATGGATGAAAGCCATAAAGAATTAATACTTTATGGGCCATTTCTTTTTTTAAATATTTAATTTATATTAAATAGATAACCTACCGATTTCCTTTTTATAAGAATATTACTGTAACACTTTTTGAATTTTACTTACAAACATTGATATATTTATCATAAATTAAATGTCTGAAAATAAAATACCCATAAAGAGTTAGTACTTTAAATAGGTAAAGCGTTTTTATCCATAAACTATACCTCTTAAAGTTTATTAATTGTTAATTGATTTGTAGTACTTTGTCATTCATTGGACATATAGCATAAAGGGTAAATCTGGTACAAAATTCTAATTTCACTCTCTAAAATAATATTTTAATCGTTTGAACTGAATTTGCAAAGAATTAGTAAGTTAAGGGGAGATCAGTGCAAATTTTCAAACAACAGGGGAAGTCAGTGCAAGTGTGAGAAACCTCCCTTGAGGTTTCTGATAATTGCAGAGATCTCCACTCAAGTTTATTAAATTACACCTACTTCTCTTGCTTTTACTATTTATATAATAATATAGGTCCAAAAAGGCTATATTTTTCTTAAAAGTCCTAAATTACCCTTTTTTGTACAAAAATAAAACAAAAAATATTTTGCCAATTTTTTTTTCATATTTCAGCTAAAACCGCTATAGTAACAAACTAGTCTAACAAATAGTATAATTCCAAATTCTAAACCTAAACAATTCCATCATCATAGTCATAAAATTGTTTCTCCCAAAACATGCATTCAATTCTGAAGATTCGTTCCATTCTTCAAAAATATTCTTACCATATGGTTCCATGTGGTCAAACTCACAAACAACTATCACTGTGTTTACATAATTTTCAACATAGGATACCATGATTTGATTCTATATAAGTGGTTTAATTCCTACTATATGAGCCACGTAATGGCCTTGAAAAAAATCCTTATGGGAGGTTTATGTATGGATGGGATTAATCAAATTTAAGAAGAGAAAATGCATCATTATGACTATAGAAATCTACAAGAAATTTATTTTACCAAAAATCAAAATTCTATTTACAATTAATCACACCCCAACTTCAAACCCAATGCCTACACCTTCTTAAAATAAAATAATCTAACCTACCATTAAATCTCCAAACATGTTAACGTCTTAAATATAGAGAAAAAACTCTATCTCCATAGCGAAACCACAACCAACAATTATCAAGTATAAAATGAAATAGAAATTTACTTATTAACATCTTAAAAAGTTTTTTAGATGAATGATAGAAAAATTAGCAAATTTACCAATTTCAGTCCCTCTTCCTCTTTTAACCAATGATTGCATTATTTGTTTCATTATTATTGTGTGCCTTTTCATCTTCTTTTAATTTGACCATGAAATAGAATTTTATTTCAATCATCAAATCTAATCCCTCAACTAAACATATGATTTAACAATTCCAAAGAGAAAAAAGGAGAAATAGGAATATATAGTAGAGTTTGAGGGATCATTTGTAGTGTGATTGGCTGCAATTATAGGCAATAATTGATGGTAATTTGAGATCGAATTATAGGAGAAAAGAGTTTGATGGATGAGAATAAAGTGATAGTAAATGAGAGAGAATGTCGTTTGTTGTAACTTATAAATAGAATATCTGAAAAGATCAGGTTTCTCTTTGTTTGTTTAAAATCTCATTTCATTATACTATGAATTATTTATTATTTATTTATTAAGTGAAGGTTATTATAGTTATTTTATTGTGACAAGGGAGGTTAGTGTAATTTGTAATACTTGAGGGGAGCTGAGTAAAATTGTCATAAATCTCAGGGAGATTTGTGAAATTATCCCTTATCAAAATTCCGACAACCCCTTTTTTATCGTGTTTGCGTTCAAACTTTCCATGGCATTAAATTATGGTGGGAATTTGTGATTTGCATTTCTCCAAAAACTTTTTTTTTTGGTAATACAATACAAAAACTCATAGGTTGTAAAATTAGGTCCCGTTTGGCAAGTGAATATTTTGGGTGTTTGTTCTAAAATTTTACTGTAACTTATTGTAGAAGTTGTAAAAAATTTTTTGAAGTGGTGTAAATTTTTGGATATGTTGAATTGTATAGTTTAAAATTTTTGAGAAATTTTTTGAAATTAATGTAGTTAAAGTTGTTAAAAAAACTTGTAGCAGATAAATTTGGCCAAAAACTTGCTTGTCAAACAAGACTTAAGATGGTAAAAAAAGAAGGAAAAATATATGTTCCTTTCGGAAAAACTCTTTCCACGACTCTGAAAAGGGTAAACTGCATTTTTTTTTCTTTTCTTTTTTTGGTTCTCCAATGGTTAACAACCAGGCCTAGTGTTTTTCAAATCTGCTAATTAGTACCTCTTTATACTTTGGGTAAAAGTGCAAGATGAAGGAAACAAACACGTTTCGATAGTCACCCACCTAATTTTGTGTGGGTTTTCTAAGTTGATTCCTGTTTTGTCACTTTTATTTATACAAATTTACCCTCTAGTGGGTTAAGAAAATGAGGGGAAAAAATGTTTAGAAGTCGAGCTGAAAACTTTACAAGTGCCATTAATTCTTCCTTAGTAGCAAAAATATCAATCAATTCCAATAAAAAATTGTATAAATTGATGACATTGATCAAGAAAACCATAGAGGGAAGGGAGGGTGGATAAGTCATTTTGGTAAAGGATGTCAATTATATGATACTTCCCTGTGGTTTAATATTTTCCTTCACTTAAAGAGCCATCCATTGTCAAAATGACTTCTCTACTCAGGACCAAAATATCAAATTTCACCTACACCCCTTTCCTTTCCCCCTTTTCCTATCAATCTCACCAAATTATACAATTATATGTTGGAATTTATAGAAATTTGTGTTGCCGAGGAGAAGAAAATTGTGAAGCTTCTACTTTGACCTGCAAACTTTTTTTTTCCCCTGTAAAACTCTTTTGAGGGTATTTTGTGTGAAAAAATGCTGAGAAATGCTTGAATGGATTACAAACACTCAACACTTTAGGTTCAAAATACGTCCATCTTACACCTTTACCTTACCCAAAGCATAAGGGGGTATTTTTCAGCCAACTGTTTTCATACCCAAAGCACAAGAGGTATTGAGCAAGAACAAAAAAGTACAAGAAAATTATGTGTGTAATTGCTAAGTGAAGGGGTTATGGTGCATTTTTACCCCTCTTACAAAGCATTTCAGTTTTGCTAATTTATTCTTGTTAAGATTTAGTGCCTAGTATCATTATTTCCTCTCACTTAATTTGCCTTAATGGTTCCTAATTGTCTTCGTTGCAAGTTTATAACCAATTTAAGATTTGATAACTAGCGAGTCACAAAAGAAAAAACTATACGCTCAAACACACACACACATATATAGAGGATGGAATCCTCTCTATAATTTTATTTCCTTTGTTCCAATAAATTATCTTTTTGGGTTTTTTAGTAAGAGATTTTTATCTCCTGACCTTTTTAATGGGAGTTTTATTTTGATACCCTTGAAGTTTCAAAATGTTACCATCATTTGTTTATTTTTTGTATATTGTATTACTGCCATTAGTGTAGATATTGGAATGAAATTAATTTTTTCTATAAATTAAAAAAGGAAAGAAAAGAATCATGAAATGGACAAAAGTGAAGTTATTTTTTTTATTAATGACTGCATTGTTAAAAAAAAAATGCCATTGTTGGCTGAGATTGAGAGAAATTGATATCATTCTCCGCTTTCTTCTAAGTAATAAACAAAAGGGGTGAAAATGCTACCCGTATACTTCAACATGAAAGCTGAAAGGAAAAGATCATCTGACATATTTCCTATATGCAAAAATTAAAACGTGCTACTTCTATTTCAATTTCCATGCCAATTGGCATCATCCGTCACCGCAAATGATAAGAATCAGAGCTCATTAGTTGGGAGGCGTCCGCCCCTTTCTCATCGCCTCCAGCACTTGTTGGAACTTGTCATTGTTGCGAACCCGACATGCCACAAGATTTTGGACCTGCAGGCAAAGACCAACTATATATATTCATTTTATATAAATTGGGTTGATTCTCTTGAATTTAATCGAGTTGTTTAAGTGTTATTACTCTGACAAAGTCCTAGTCAACTTTAAAAGATGCTTTTATTTTCTAAAGAAAGGAAACAGCAAGCTCAACATTGTGATTCTAGAACTTCCGAACACTCTTTAACCGTTAATTATTTGTTCAATACGACTAAGGGAACCATTTAAAAGCCTGTTTGTGTGGAGTTGCAGTAGTTTTATCTAAAAGCACTTCAATGAATAGAACTTTCACCAATGAAAGTACTTATTAAATGCTTGATAAATCCTTATTCAAGTATACGCCCCAAACAATATGATAATAAAATTCTTTGACTAAAAGTAATTGTTTGGGCATTTAATTGAATAAGTACCTTTTCTATTGATAATCTGCAATTTTAAATTTATAAAAAAATATTTATCTCTTCATTTAGTTAAAAAATTTATAATAAAAATTGTTAAAGTTAATTGTTTTTATTTTTGAATTTTAAGCTAGAATTGCTTTAAATGTCCAAAACCATAGTTATTAAACCCGACTCGACCCGACGGTTCAACCGATCAACTCGATGAACCGGCCGATTTATAAGAAACCCGATCTACGGGAAAAATTTGTAAACATTGCTAGAATGGAGATTCGAACGCGTGACCTCATTACAAGGAAGTAGGACTATCATTACCACTAGACCAGCCAACCATTTGTTATTTAATTTTATTCTTATACTATATATTAGAGTCTTATTCTTATTTTATTTCTCCAAAACAAAATTTATTTGGAATCTTTTAATAATATTTTTATTATTCCCTGAACTCTATAATTATGAAATTGACTTAAAAATAATATATTACACAAATCATTTTAAAGGCAAATATTATTCTTAATAAACTTTTTGCACTTAAATTCATAAATAAACTAGATAATTACATTTAGATAAAATTTTATACTTAAAATTTGGTGGATTACTATTAAATTTAGGTTGTTAATTCTTATAAAAATTAATGAATCTATAATAAATTAAACTAACTGAATATTTATTATGGCATAAAAAATTATAAAACATAATACTTAAATATATGTAGTGATCCACTGGTTGGACCACTCATCCACCGGTTGAACCAGTAACCCGTTGACCCATCTCTTTCACCGGATTCCTCCCCGGGCCGGGTTTAATAACTATGTCCAAAACCTCTGCTCCTAAATTAAGAAACAGTGAGCACCTTTTTTTTTGTAATTTCAAACGGCCCCTAAGTTAGTCTAAAATCTACCTAGGTATGCAAGCCCTGAGAAGAACCATTTCAATTTATGTGGTATTTGAAACCGGCAAAATCATAGAGTTTCATATCACAAAGCATATAAAGCTAACAAAATTCTTGGTGAAATGTATGACAAAAAAATAACACGGAAAGTCTATCTTGCAAGTTGAAGTTTCAAGATCATAATGCATATAACGCCAACAAAAATTCTTGGTGAAGTATATGAAATAGAATTACATGGAGAGTCTATCTTGGAAGTTAGAAGTGTTAAAAGACATAAGAGCAAGGTTGTTAGTGTAGACTTATAAATACCTTATGACCAACGTATTACATCCTTCCTTGACATGATGACATTAAGCGCCCCAAACCCTAAATGTAGCATCCACCCTGGTCCCAAAGCTTTCAGCTCCAAGGCCCCCAACCTATGACTTCCAGGCCCATAAGTCTGTATCGACAAACTCCGCTTCCATGGAGCTTATCTTCCCAACTTCCTTTAACTCTATTGTATTTTTATTAGAACAAATGTACTAAAATAAAGAGGGCAAAGTGAGAGACGCAAGGGAACGTCTTACAATTAACCAACCAGCTCTAAATTGATTCTTTTCATGTTCATATGATGCTGCAAGAAAAGGAAAAGGAATAGAAGTAGAACAGACAACCTTATTGAACAAGCAATTTCTTCTCCATTTCAGTTCAGTTCAGTTCAACAAAACATCCATCAAGCCCAGATCAGGTCTTGGAACCTAGTAACAAAGATTTGTTTGGATAATTAAATTTTTTTCAAATAATATTTCGCTTACATCATAAAAACATTTTCCAACTCATTTTTTTTTATATTTTCAACCGTCTGTCTATGTCCCGTACATTCTTTACTTGTGCATTGCTACTATAGTTGTCCATTTGCTAGAGTCTCAAGTTTTTGAGTTGATAGTACTGTAGATGCTTCCCCATAATCAATGGTCTTCAGACAAACTAAATTGAAACTTGTACATATGATTCGTGCTGAGGTGCAGAAATTATGTTTGCTGACAACCACCGTGAGTTGAACTCAAGGTTCTCCACAAGCATAGCAGAATTGAAATCCACACCTGCATCACCACTCATAAAGAAGACATTTTTCAACTTCCCATCTGTTTCTGTTCAAGTAATTGAATGTAGGATTTGTTTGTTTGAATCATCCAGGATCTCGAATGCATAGACAGATAAAGATAAAGAAATGGATAATCTTGATTCAGGGTCTGTTTGTTTGGACTGAAAATCTTTCCAGAAAATATTTTCTTCAATTTCTGGTGTTGGCCGCAAAAAGAGGTCAGGAAAATTTTTTCCCGGTAGAAAATCTTTTATATAACTTGGTGTAAAATGACTTCCGGAATTAAGATACGGAAGTTATTTCTCCCGACAACTATCTATCGCAACTTATCAGTCTCCTTGGCGCTTCTCTATTGTACAAAACCATCAAGTACTATACCACAGAGATCAAATCAAGAGCAACGGCCCTGCACTTGCTTCTGCAAATCCCACAACTTTCCACCTCTTCGAGCTCTCCTCTTTCTTGTCTTCCTCCCTATTATCCCTTTTCTCTTGAGCCACACAAAAACATTTATGGATCAGACAATTCTAGACCTAGATTGGGCTTTACATTTTTGGAGAAGAAAAAAAAATGAAGCCAATGGAGACAGGAGGAAGAATTAATACAATAAACATCAAGTTTCAATTGCTAATTTCTTATAATGGTTCAATCAGTGGTAAGCATATAATTTAAACTTTTTATTACAATGACGCTCAACCAGGTTTGGGAGATTGTGAGTTCCTGGTTCTGGTCTTTGAACAATGCTCTGTGATTCGGCTAGGCTGTGATAATCAAGGGATCACCCATACTAGTCATAGAAGGAGGAAGCCACAACAAGATTCTAGAAACAAAAAAAAAATAAAAGTAATGGTACAATCACCATTCCCAAACACAGGAGTGGCGAGCACTAGAAAGTAGAAACTGACCTGCACGTCATGTGTATGCAGCCCTGATTTTTTTCGACGTAGTATTTGCATCTAGGACATCTGTTCCAACTTTTCGCCTTGGCAAGCTCCCTCAG